>OX411743.1:5304057-6566975 GCA_948252205.1 Orthosia incerta
GCAAACAGTTGACACCCACATAATTTATCTCCAATCCCTTATCAGGCATTCCGATTGGATATTTGTCTTTGATTTCCATCTTTGCCAACAAATATTCCACGTATATCGATACGTTATCCAATTATTGATCCAGATGGCTCAGTTATGTCGTCACCTATCGTCTGCCGTTATGTGCTCTTGTGTATCGTTGTGAGCCGTTATGTGCTGTTGTGTGTATTGGCACTAACACGCATGATTGCTATCTTCTGTGTCGTCAAGCGTATTATTTCGGTAATTTGGTAATATTGTTGGTATTCAAATTGGGTCTTATTCAAGTCATTAGTACTTCATTATGAACGTCTTAATAAAAAAACCGGCTAAGCGCGTGTCGGACTTCACACATTTAGGGTTCCGTACCAAACCGCAAAATCGAGTTGGTTGAAATATTTTTTTATACAAAAAATACAGTATTTATCTACTCAACGAGTTTTAAACAGCGAGACCCTAATCGATGGGGTGGTCAACATTTTTTTTTCATTCCTGCCTTTTGCTGTATTGATGAGCCTCCTTAAAAACATTAAAAAATATTTTTTGTCAATTTGTATGGCTTTTGGTCAACAAGATTCTTATACTGTGAAAATTTAAAGACTTTATCTCTAACCGTTTGGCTATAAAACCTGTGTGACAAACGACGGACAGAACGACAAACATATATACACGTAAGTGACAGCAATAGGGCTCCATTTTGAGCCTCCGGGTACGGAACCCTAAAAATGATAAGTTTTCTCATTTGCTCTGTTGAATGCCTCGTTGATTTGGTGGCCGGAAGAAATACTGCCGAGTATGATTAATCATATTTATTTTGTAAAGTAGTTAGAAATACCACTTTTACAGAATCATAACGTCATAGAAACAAGATGCGACCGGTGTTTCTTAGCTACTAGCTATATACCATTGTTTGATGATCAGATCGGAAATTGTCTTAAGTTTTTCCAAATATTTTACACTCATAGCCTGGAGTCTCCTCTAGGCCCTATAAAATTACATGTGATAAGTATAACACGATCCCAAACATATCTGACTCAATGTGGAACTCTTCAGGGAATACTGTTCTGATATTTTGTATGTATCTTCATTTACTACATCACCATACTCGGTTCATTGCTTAAAATTATTCTCTATTGTGCCATCTGATTTATTCCAAATCCGCATTAGAACGCATGATTTAAAATCGCTCACTAAATATTAATTCAACCAATCACTGATTAGTTCTCATCGCTAGCGATTGCCATGCTGTCACGTGTGAATACACTCTAATATAGATGGCAATGTCGATATATTCTGTGATTGCTATCATCTATTGTGTAGGCTTTATGATGACTTTGTTACTATTGCGGGTCTACCACTCCGGAATCTAAATGAACTTGATAACTTGCAATGGAGTGATGGCGTGGTACTGATTGATTAAAAATGTGACCATTTGATCAGCTTATAGCTCCCCATACAAGCATAATGCTACAATTCGACAATACGTTTACATAGAAATTGATCAAAACTTTTAGACCAAATTTGAAAAAAAAAAACTCATCTTTGTCGCACTATCATGTCGTGCCTGTCTCTGGTAGCATTAAAAGTCACCTTAAAAAAATATTTTTACAGTGTTCTTCATATGTTCATTTGCTCACATTTCCCCAATTCATTCAACATTTTCTTTATTTTAACCAAAATAAGCTATACAGTATTAACCATCTCTATTCAGTAACTTACATGTACTCGTATGTTACCCGCTTTTGAACTTTGCAGAAGTAATTTTCGCTCAAGAGAGCTCCGCAAACATTCCATATTGAACTAGGGTTCCTGTAGATACTTGTTAGATCAATCATTGTTACTAGAAATTCCGTCCGACTGAATTTCCATATCCCAGAAATGTTTGATGGAGTTAAGATATTTAAAATTGAATACGAGTCAATTTTATTTCCGTGACTGCTGTTTTGCTGCTATTTATATTACCAGTAAATTCATACTTTCAAGCTAACAAAAGTAACTCTGTCTGTCTGTTTTTTTACGATTTCACGCCGAAACCGATAAACCAATTTTGATGAATTTTGCCAAACTGATAGATTGGACATGGAATGCTCTTTTTATTCCGGGAATACGTTCTCTTAGGATCAGCAGGTACTTATAAATGCTCAAGAAACTCTGTCTGACTGTTTGTTCTCACGCCTAAGCCGCTAGAGTATTTTTAATGAAAAACAAAGATACAGCCTAAGACTTAGAGTAGCACATAGGGTACTTGTTACAAACAAATTGGACGGGCGAAGCCGCGGGCAGAAACTAGTCCATAACTAAGTTAAGACGAAATATAATATCAATATCTCAATAATACCCTATCTCAGAATCAATTTACGACTACAACTCCATTATTCCCATTTGTTCGACGCAAAAATACTGCCAACGAAATACGAGCATCTCTGCTTATGACGTGACCATAGCTCACAATAAGAGAACCACATAAATTAGCCTCAAATAAACAGTACACTTATTCTGAACGAGCCTCCCGCAACTTATTACCCGAGTCGACGGTACCCAGGCGAAAAGCGTTATTGGCATTAGGGATATACGGGTCAAAATCCTATGAGGAGGGTAGAGAGTAATCCCAATTGACTAATCTCGAAACACTCTGTCCGCCTTTTGCAGATGTCGATCGATTAATCTTGGCATCGGTTTTATTCGGGCTGTTGACTGGTTACTATGACAACGGGTCGGATCCGGGTTTACCCGGGTACCCGAACATGAAGGGATTGATTGAAAAAGATGGAAATGCAAATATGCTTGCAATATAAATAGGCTGTATAAATAAGTTTGAAACTTGGAGTCGTATTTACTTTGTAGAATGGGCTTTTTTGTGGAGTTGTTTTAATTTGCGAAAATTCAATAGCCAAAAAGATCGTATAAACTGTGGTGCAAATTAATAAAATATTTTTGCTGTATTTGTACGGAGGAGCTCTTGGCTAAATAATAACAGCCGCACGGGTCGATCATCAAGGTTAAGCAACGCTTGACGAGGTCGGTCAGTGGATGGGTGACCATTTTAACATACCGAGTTTCCTCCGTGCCTCGGAAAGCACATTAAGCCGTTGGTCCCGGCTGTCATTTGAAGATCTTTGAAAGTCGTTACAGGTAGTCAGAAGCTTGAGATCTGACACCAGTCTTGCCAAGGGGTACCGTGTTACCCAGTTACTGGGTTGTGGAGGTCAGATAGGCAGTCGCTCCATGCAAAAGACTGGTACTTAGGTAACCGGTAAGACTGGAAGCCGACCCCAATATAGTTGGGCAAAAGGCTAGGCAGATGATGTATTTGTACGGGCTTTGAATAACTATGAATCAACCAGTTTCTTTTGCACAGTAACCAATTTCACAATAAATATACACTTTGCTCTATAAAAACCATACGTTTTAATATACCTAATTACTAGATTTCGAGCTGAAATATCTTGAATTAATTATTAAAAAAAATTCAAACACTTATGGAGGCGACATTTTTAGTAACCTTTGAGAAGAATTTCACCCCACTGTGAGCGATTATACGCAGTTTAAACTGCCCTTTCCATTCCCGGTCAAAAGTCCCAACCAATCCGAAAACGATACATTACTACCCACATGCAAATTCCATAAAATAACCTTAACAAAAACCATGTCCCTGCGGATATCCGCATAAATCCGCCAATAAAATATCGGGTTGCCGGTTGTTTATACCGGCCGGTTGCCGAGTTATGACCGCGCTGGTTGCCTGGTTGCTAAGTAACGACCACCCGGCCAAAACGAATAATATTTTATTTGGTAACCGTAATGCACTCAAGAAAATTGAGTCCGTAGTCCGTATGAAATAGGGTATGCCCGAATCAGCGTTTTATTTATTTGTGAAAAATTTTCTCTAGAGGTGCTACAGTTGCTGTTTTGATATTACCCTGAATTTCTGATATTACCCCTGAATTTTCATTTGTGCGAAGTGACTTGTTTATTTATGAAGAGTGTTACTAACCTTGCCTTTGCGCTATATTTCTCGGACGTGGGACTATACTTCAAGGCTCCGGTGGACTATATTTGAGCCAGTCTACTTTATGCTACCGCATCGATTCCTCACTCTTGACCAAATTCTTAAGTAAATTCAGTGTATGGAAAGAATAATTTTACTGGGCATCGGTAATATTGACCGAGACGCAAAATTGTTTGTTTGTTTGTTTTTAGAACTAACTTTTGTTTTTAGAAACAACTTTTCAAAAGCATATCTATGGATGATAACGATTGTCAATAATATTGAGCATGACTGACACTCGGTAGTGCAAGTAAGCCACACATTTTGAACATTTAAACCGACTTCAAAAAAAGGAGGATGTTCTCAATTCGTCGGAATCATTTCTTTTTTGTATGTTCCCCTATTACTCAAAGACACCTGACTGATTTGGAAAATTCTTTTTTAGAAGTCAGTGTCGAAAAACGGAAAACAATAGGTACCAAAGACACCGACTTCAGTTATTTTTCGCTTTGTATTATTTTGTTTTGGAAATCGGTTAGTTTTTTTTGTTAAAAAGTTTTTGACAATTGTTATAGCATAGGTACACTAAGATATTCTGTGTCATTGCATGCTTTTTTAAGCCCTCGTAATTATGACCCTATAAATATGTATGTGCGGCCAGTGTCAACAAAAAACCGTTATTATTCTGCCTTCATTATTCTATTTTCAAAACCCACTGACACTCAAACCGCCAATCAAAAGGTTCAAAAATAGAACGCCAAATTCAAAAACGGCAGTCACACAAAACAATTGACTATACGATTCGGCCCCACTCTACTCGTTAATGTCAGTTCATTATCCACTAAACGGTTTTATGTCCGGAGGGGATACATCCATCCGTTTGCGTGGATGTGGATGTTAGAATTAGAGGTTAGGATTGAATTAGGATTTTAAATGTCTGTTTATGGATGGATAAATGAAAAATTAGGTTGATTTAGATTTTGAAGTTATAAATAATTTTGTTAAATATAAAGAAATGGTAACACTACACTAGATTGATATTAATTGGGGTTTTTAGCGGGTTTTTTTCGGGTGCAGTTCAGCTGCTGTTAATATTATTTGCAAATTGATTCCTAGTGGATATTGTGATATAAAAAATTGGTGTAGTTTGGTGTCTCAACTGTCTACGCAACTGGACAATATGAGAAATCATTGACAGAAGCGATCTCGGGAGAGTGGAGAATTTTATTGTAGAATTGACTACCTCCGCAAAGCTGATGAGCTGAAAGGGATGGCTGACTCGATACGATTTGCTGCCAAATACTCCAAAAAATATTAGAAAGTATTACATCCGCATTCTAATGCATATTAAAGAATGTTAAAACCCATCTATGTATCCGACTGAAAGACTTGTATGTATGGTCAGGAATAATCTATACTATACATAATTTAATATTAAAAAGAGTTTGTTTGTTTGAACGCGCTAATCTCAGGAACTACTGGTTGGAATTGTAATTTTTTTTTTGTGTTGGAAAGTCCATTTATTGAGGAAGGCTATATAACATCACGCTTTGACCAATAGGAGCGGAGCATAAATAAACATGTTGCAAATACGGTCAGAAATATTCCTTTTTGAGAGCTTCCGTTGCGTGCGCTGCGTAAGCGGTTAAAGTTACGCAACATTCATGTATGTAGGGTAGGTAGGTAGCCAGTTGACGGGAGCGAAGCTGCGTGGGACAGCTAGTAATTAATAAAAAAAAATGATATTAATTTGTTGTACAATATGTTTGGGTTTGGCGTATGAATATTAATTGCTATTAGAAAAGGACTAAGTCCGCCTGTGTACGTTTGTGTGCTTAGGGCCATTTGCATGAAAAGCTTAACTCAGAGTTACTTGCTAACACAAGGTTAAATTAACAATATTGTATTACAAACTGTCAATTTAACCACGTGTTAGCACCTAACTCAGAGTTAAGTTTTTCGTACAAGTGGGCCAAACTATATTAAATAAATAAATAAAAGGGAACGACTAAAGAAATTATGGATGAACTGTGTGAAAGGTGATATTACAAGATATTATTTAACTTGCAATGTATGGATGTAAGTGTGTTCGGGTCAAATCTTGCAACTGAACTTTAAAGTAGTTATCGTCAAACGATTAAAATGCAATTTTGCATACACGTTTAGTTTGGATGACAATACATGGTTAGCTAAGTGACGTCATTCTAAATTCAATATGGTGGACGGCCCAAAATGGCGGACTAGTTTTTTTTTGTGCACTGCCTTTATATGGGTATCATATGAAAGAGTTTGCTGAGAAGAATACGAAAACAGCTTTTGTTAACAAATATTTTTAAAGAAAAATTTTTAAATCAAATCATTGTTTATTCGCTCAAACATGAGTATCATACATATATAACAAATTGCCAGCATGAAGAGATGTTAAAATACTAAGATTATGGAACGTCATGTTTGCCTTGGTAATGGCATGCAAATATTGATATAGAACACAGTTCAAAATAATTATTCTAGATTATCAAATTTAAAAAAAACAATAAAATATGTGCAAATGTCAATAAAAATAATGCAAGTCTTAATTACCATTCTAGAATGTCAGATAATTTGAAAGTGTTTTACTGCGGCGAATACTGCCAATATAAGAAGTAGGGAATAAAATTACATATTGCGCCGAACTTAAATAAATAGGAGAAAAAGGGAAGATAATGATTATCATGCATGTGTATTTTCATAGCAATAGCCTTTCTTTCGTAGTGCAAAAAAATCTTTTTTCAACTCATCAACTGATTAATCATCAGTCACGCAGACTTCTAGATTCTACTACTTATTAGTATATATAGCAACTTAAGGCGCCTCCCCGAGCAAAACGCCGCGCCACTCGTTTTTGTGCTGCTTTTTAAGAGCTATCTACTCTTTATTTAAAAAGAAATATCAATTAATAAAATACATTAAATTTCTACATAATATTGATTCTAAAATGGTAGTACACTTTTTTTTTTAAAGAGGTATAATATGTTTCACTAATCGCCTCCCAACAAAACCATAAAAATTAGAAATAATTATTGATAGCATGCATCTCCTCGTAAAGTGTTCTTTAATTATTATTTTTACTAACACTAATGGATAGACAATGAGGATAGACAATGAGGAGCTCGTGGCTAAATAATAACAGCCGCACGGGTCGATCACCAAGGTTAAGCAACGCTTGACGAGGTCGGTCCGTGGATGGGTGACCATTTCAACATACCGAGTTTCCGCCCAGCCTCGGAAAGCACGTTAAGCTGTTGGTCCCGGCTGTTATTTGAAGATCTTTGACAGTCGTTACGGGTAGTCAGAAGCTTGAGATCTGACACCAGTCTTGCCAAGGGGTACCGTGTTACCCAGTTACTGGGTTGTGGAGATCAGATAGGCAGTCGCTCCATGTAAAACGCTGGTACTTAGCTGAATCCGGTAAGACTGGAAGTCGACCCCAAAATAGTTGTGCAAAGGCTAGAACATAGAAATAGACTAATGGATAGGCAATTTGATAACGAACATTTTGTAAGTTTTTCTTTTTTCATAAGACCAATATTCGATTTTATAAAGATTTTATTCTAAAATCTGGGCGTATTAACTACTGTAATTCATGCGCCACCAGTGCCGCTAGGCCAATAGGAATGCACATATCTCATACTGATTTTTTGGTCAGGATACGGCCTTAACAACTGTGAATAACTTCCAACTTACACACAAATGATGCGTCACATTTTTGTTTACAACTACCGATCTTACTACGCTTTTCTACTAACCCTTACCGACCTCAAACTGCTCTTGTAAATCGTTTGTCCGACCTTGTTGTCAGAACATTCGTCCCCAAATTACTGTGTAATTGTTTCACCCAAAGACAACTACATTCATTTTAGTAATAACGTGGTTACATCGCCTAGGCTTGTTGTAATTTTCTTGCCACAAAATGTACTTTTAGTACATGCCTAACGATGTTCTTCTACAAGAACATTTAGATGTTTTTGATATTGTTGAATTGTTTTTGTATTTGTTAGATCTTGTTTGCCTAGAATTTTTGTGGATGAAATATAATATATATCGCAAATAGGAGGGCTACCTTCGATATACCCTCGGTCTTGTGGGCTTTCGTAGGTATGCATGCACAAGGCAGGTAACTTATGCCGTTTTAGAGATAGTCCTTGTTCCAATTTTGTCAAAGCAGCGGATTTGGCCACCAATCGTTTCGCTTTCTCTCAACAAAAACATATTTTTTTAAGTTTATACACGACACTTCAGGCTACTTCTCAACTCTTTTCCTCACAACTCTTTTCCAACTCCGAAAACGCGCGCCCGCGCGATCCTTTCCAAGCGATCAACCTCTGGCGGGAGACTCCGCTCAGGTAGCCATTATTATTCGCTACCCCGCTTTCATTGGACCCTGAACACATCCGGCAAAGTACCGCTTATCACATCCAATCAAAATCGAGTATTTTGACATACGAAAAATAAAGTGTTGTCAATCGAATAAAATTGAACTGAGATTTTGAACCAGCTAAATGTTGCCACTTAAACAAAACTGAATTAATAAGTTTACAAGCGATATTTCTTTGTTCCTGATTATTTATCAGATACTTTCCTCCGATATATATATATAAATATATATCTCACTAATATGATGTATATGTATTATTTTGTCTGGATTTTAAAAGGGACTGCGATCTTTGAGTTTGTTTCGGCCTTTCTTCTCAGAATAGTTAGATAGGAAACGCCGACCTCAACTAGTTTTAAAATAATATTATCGACGTGTAAAAGTGTTTGTACAAACTAACTTACAGAAATAAAATCATTTATCGTATTATAAATGTGAGAGCTTGGATGGATGTGTATGTGGATGTCTGTTATTGATGGATGGATGCGTTCGTTATCATACTCCGATGTCACTTCGTGAACAATGGTATTATAAATACTTTTTCTATGTGTTATACTGTATTACTGTTTTTTGTGCCAAATAAAAAAACATGTATATAATCTGAATCTCCGAAACGGCTCCAACGATTTTCATGAAATTTAGTATGCAGGGCCTATCGGGGGCGATAAATTGACCTAGCTAGGTTTTATTTTTAGAAATCGTCGTTTTCTTTATTTTCACACGAGCTCGGTCGCCCAGGTACTAATTATTTATAAGAAGAATAGTTCTATCCGAGTCATGGTTATTTCACGGTTCTCTGTAAACTAATATTCTTGTCCAACGCCCATTATTTTTTTATAATTTATAGGCTCGCGCTTGAACACTATCTCACCTGATGGTAAGCCATGATGTGGTCGACGATGTAGAACGCTTACCTAGAAGAAACCTATTCACTCTCGACTTAAAGACGCCCAGGTTGTAGCTATCAGGGAATACAGACTCTGGTAGCGAATTCCACTCCTTAGCTGTACGCATAATGAAAGTATTTCCAAAACGTTTAGTGCGTATGGGTGGGATGTCCACCATGTAGCGATGACGCATCGCCGTACGTCTTCCGATGACGGAACGGGCTAGGAGGAGTTAGTTAATGCAATTCTATCGCACACTCCCCGAAATGTAACCGATAAAAAACCGACAGACTGGTAACTTGGCGCCGATGTTCAAGGCTCTGGAGCCTAGACTCAACCAATATCTCATTGCTGATTAGCCTCTTGGCCCGTTTTTCGATCGACTCTTGTGCATCCAGCTGGTACTTGGCAGATCCGTCCCAGAGATGAGAGCAGTACTCCATGCATGACCGAACTTGTGCTTGGTACAAGTTGAGCAACTGTTCTGGCTTGAAATACCGTCTCACCTTTGCAAGGATCCACAACTTTTTGGCAGCCAGTTGCCCTTTTTTCCTTAATGAAGGGACCAAAATTTAGGGTCGATGTCAACGTAACGCCAAGAAGCTCAAGATGGTCCGTTATCGGCACGGTCACACCACGGAAAGAAGGAGCCGGTTGGAATTGGCTTCTTTTAGCGGCAAAAAAGACACGCCTGGGTTTTAGCAGCATTAAACCTGACCAGATTGGCATCGCCCCATTCGGAGACTGCCTGCAAGGATAGGTTCAAGCGCTCCACCATGGCCTTCCGGAGAGACTGGTTCTGAGGTCCGGTAGCACGAGCGTTAGACAAGTATCTCTCAGCAACAATGCTGTCGTCTGCATACCCAAAGGTGCCGGGTTTTAGCAGATCATTTATGTGCAACAAGAACAATGTTGCTGAGAATACCGACCCCTGAGGGACCCCGTCGTTGATATCCAGTTGGTCAGATGAGCGGCCATCAATAACCACTCGTATAGACCGGTCCTTCAGGAAGTCTGCGATCCAATCGCACAGTCCACTGGGCAGACCGAATGAAGGAAGCTTACCAATAAGGCTCTCGTGCCAGACCCTGTCGAAAGCCTTCGAGATATCCCATCTAGTTATAAAATACTTATCAAGATAAATATTCTACCTCAATAAACAGATTTATTTAAGAGATTTTCTTTTGCCAATACGATTATTACAACGTTATATTTGGTCCATTATACTTACGTCTAGATTTGCGTGGGACTTCCTTTGGAACAGATTCTCTATTCATATAATAGAATTGTCATCAATATTTGTGGGTACTCCTATTCTTGTTTCGGAAATTTCCTCCGCGGCACTGTTAATAATCGCCTTTGCTACCTCGTAATTATTTGTGAAAATATGTTTCATCCTTATTTACGTATTCTATCTAAAGTTCGCCTTGCAGTTTTTAGAAAATGTCTACCTGTTTCTCTATCCGTGGTTGTCATGTATGTTTTTATAGCACAAATAAGGATAGCAAGCAAAATGCCGACCGTTCTTTTCCAAAATCAAATTTCCAATATTTCAAGCAGCCAATTGGCATTTCATTACCAACTGGATATATACAAAAACGAAGAGCAGTGGTGGCCCAGTGGTATCAGCCGCGACTTACAAGTTGTAGGTCGTGGGTTCGAGCCCAGGCAGGCGCTTTACTTTGTGTAAATTATTTCATCACCACTGCTCTCAAAACGGTGAAGGAAAACATCGTGAGGAAACCGGCATGTCCTAGAACCAAAAATTCAAAGACGTGTGACATCCACCAACCCGCACTGGGCCCGCGTGGTGGATTACGGCCCATTCCCTCTCACAGAGAGGAGGCCTGTGTCCCAGCAGTGGGAACATTAATAGGCTGATAAAAAAAACAAATATCAACTTTAACTGAAACTTCATAATTAAACGTTAATTTAATTATGATACCTATAATTAGGAAAATGCTCACACACGGTCACAATAATGGATCTCAAAATTGTTAATGATTGAATTAAGTGCTTAACACTGGCTGTAAAATATTGCCCGCAGCAAGTATCGGAAATGAATACAGTTCGACGTTATTGCCTTTAATTTTATCTATAATTTTGGTAATTACTCTGATCTGAATAATAGGCGTATTCCATATAAATGTGTTTTTAAGGCTTACTTTAATTATCAACAGTTTGGAGAGGTTTATTAAATGTTTTAACCTCGTTCCATATCATTATTTTGGTGTCAATGCATTTCTAGAAACCTTGGTTCATTGGTAATTTTCAAAATGCAGACCTGATTTTGTGATCATAGTTACACTTCGAACATATCCATGATACTCGTAGTTTTAAGTTATTCCCAATGCATCAAAAGCTATGCAAAATACGGTACCTGATATTATGGTAACGGAATGGGATGAAAATACCTGACACCGGTCAGAATAAGCGAAAAATCAGAGCTAAATAATCCAAGTAAGTCTAAATTTATCTTACCGACATCAGATATTTTGGTCCGTGAATTTCACGCCAGATGTCCGTCACAAACAACGACCAGCCCGTCGATTCGGTGATTCTAGGTGTCATTGCGACTGAGTGTCAACCGATGCCAGGGATTGACAGCTGACTTCAAACTATCTTCACCTAAGGTCATCACGGTTTTTACAAAATAGCACAACTGACGACAGAAGATTTAGATGTCTCGACGACCCAGTACAGACATGTCTGGCGAAGAATGCTGAGTAGAGCCTACCCCAATTAATAGGATAAGGTTAAGCAAGGAGAGATTGTTGCGCGCCTATTCCCTATTCTATTACCAATTAGAACCTATTAAGAACCCACTCCAAAACCAACCTTATATAGCAGTGCCACTAAGATTAATTTGCATATCAAATTAATTCATGACTCGATGTTGCGTTTCAAAGATGGTGGCTCTGCAGTAATATAAAAGATTTAGTTGCCATAATATTCATACTCGGGGTAGCTCCATTAACCCCTGCTTTATAAGGGTTGCTTCTTAAAAGGGAAATCTTGCGTTTCTCGTAAACTTATGCAATAACTTTGGAACGGATATTCATGATTATTTATTGGTAATATACGTCAGAAGTTTCGTTGTGTACTTTGCCGTATACATACAATATGTGACCTAAGTTACCAACAAATGAATTATAATTATGACTCAACAAATTAATCTCTTTAGAAATTTTAGTTTGCCTGATTCTCTAAACAAAGTAATATGAACGAAAACAATTGCAAAATGTCTGAAATATGTGGCATTGACATTACAATTCGGTAGCCATATTCTAAATCGTCATTTTCGAAAAACTGATACAGTTTAGACTTTATATCAATCTAAACTCCATTTGAAATAACATTACACATGTTTCCAAATCATTTTACAGTCCGTTCAACCGGTTTTGAGTTCTATTCCGTAAACATAAGGATGACATAAAAAGCATAAACCTGTTACCAAAACCAACTGTTTACTTCAGCTACCATATGTCGTATCACCAACGCAACGCTAGTCAAAATCGGTTGAACGGACTGTAAAATGGGCTAATTTAAACGTCTAATGTTATCGAAAATGGAGTATACATTACTAATACAATGTCATCTACGCACTCTTGAAAAATTTAGAAAGCTATTAAAAGAAATAAAAAATCATAATCATGATAAAAATAATAATCATGATAAAAATAGGAGCTCATGGCTAAATAATAACAGCCGCACGGGTCGATCATCAAGGTTAAGCAACGCTTGACGAGGTCGGTCAGTGGATGGGTGACCATTTCATCATACCGAGTTTCCTCCGTGCCTCGGAAAGCACGTTAAGCCGTTGGTCCCGGCTGTCATTTGAAGATCTTTGACAGTCGTTACGGGTAGTCAGAAGCTTGAGATCTGACACCAGTCTTGCCAAGGGGTACCGTGTTACCCAGTTACTGGGTTGTGGAGGTCAGATAGGCAGTCGCTCCATGTAAAACACTGGTACTTAGCTGAATCCGGTAAGACTGGAAGCCGACCCCAATATAGTTGGGACTAGCTGTCCCACGCGGCTTCGCTCCCGTCAACTGGCTACGTACCTACCCTATTCTACCTACCCTACCCTACACCTACCGTACCCCTACCCTATACCTACCCTACAGCTACCCTACAGCTACCCTACACCCACCCTACACCTACCCTACCCGGCACCTATCCTACACCAACGCTACACCTACCCTACACCTACCCTACATACATGATTGCATAACTAAAACCGTTTACGAAGCGCACGCAACGGAAGCCCTCAAAAAGTATTATTCTTTCCCGTTTTTGCAACATTTTTCATTTATGCTCCGCTCCTATTGGTCGTAGCGTGATGTTATATAGCCTATAGCACTCAGGAATAATGTAGCTTTCTACCAGTGAAAAAATTTTTAGAATTGGATCATTAGTTCCAGAGATTACCCCCTACATACAAACTTACAAACATACAAACTTACAAATTTTACCTCTTTATAATATTAGTATAGATTAAGTATATTAAGTATTAAGTATAGATGATTGCATAACTGAAACCGTTTACGAAGCGCACGCAACGGAAGCCCTCAAAAAGTATTATTCTTGCCCGTTTTTGCAACATTTTTCATTTATGCTCCGCTCCTATTGGTCGTTGCGTGATGTTATATAGCCTATAGCACTCAGGAATAATGTAGCTTTCTACCAGTGAAAAAATTTTTAGAATTGGATCATTAGTTCCAGAGATTACCCCCTACATACAAACTTACAAACATACAAACTTACAAATTTTACCTCTTTATAATATTATTATAGTATATTATAGTATTATAGTATATAGTATAGAAAAAGGCTAGGCAGATGATGAATCATGATAAAAATAGACACCAACAAAACGTAAACTGTTAATCACAGCTTTAGATCTAAGTCCAAAAGAAACAATTAAAACAATGGTCCCTTTAAAAACAGAAACAATATGAAACAAAGCGATGACCCTACGAACGACCGACCAAAATTGCTTTAATAAAACACGAATATATATTTCCTTTTTCAAGGCGGACGATATTAACGTCAGATACTTCGCTATGTTGAGTGTAGTTGAGTTTTTGCGAACGTTTGCAACAAACTGAGCGTCGTCATTTGCTTTTTCTGTTTGCTGAGCAACGTAATATATCGTTTTGCCAGTAACCGTTGGATACTGGATGTGGATATTACAGTGGAACAAGCTACATAAATACCTAGCTTGTTCCACTGTAATATCTACTTATAGAGTAAAAGTATTGCATGTATACCAAGTCGTATACAGGCAATAATAAATATAGTATGTATGGAATATGACATCGTTCAAATGTCCGCCGCGGCTTCGCAGGGTGGCACGCATACGAAATGTAAAATTTTGTTAAATGCCGAAATTGACCGATGGCATAGATTATGTTGGCATTGAGGCGCTGTGGGTTGCAGCTTAATCGCATAGACCTGCGACTTAAGATAACCCCACAAGAAAATGTCTAACGGGATCAAATCGCATGATCTCGGTGGCCAGTTCACATCACCTCCACGTGAGATGACCATACCCTCAAATCTTTCGTGCAGAATTTCCAATGTGGTATGAGCCGTGTGTCACGTAGCGCCGGCCTGTTGAAACCAGATGTCGTTGGTTTTTCTATAAAAAAAATGGATATTCTATACAAAGTTTTCGTCACGTGGCCAAAATTTGTATGGGTCATATTTTTTTATTTTTTATAATTGACTATGACTTCTAAAGAGTTTCTATAATACTTTGTGTAAATTATTGCATAAACACTGCTCTCAAAACGGTGAAGGAAAACAAAGTGAGGAAACCGGCAGGTCTTAGAACCAAATATTCGAAGACATGTGACAGCTCGTGGCTAAATAATAACAGCCGCACGGGTTGATCTTCAAGGTTAAGCAACGCCATCTTTACATAGCGAGTTTCTTTCGTGCCTCGGAAAGCACGTTAAGCGGTTGGTCCCGGCTGTCATTTGAAGATCTTCGTTACGGGTAGTCAGAAGCCTTAGATCTGAGACCAGTCTTGCCAAGAGGTAACGAGTTACCTAGTTACTAGGTTGTGGAGGCCAGATAGGCAGTCGCTCCATGTAAAACACTGGTTCTCAGCCGAATCCGGTTAGAATGGCAGCCGACCCCAATACAGTTAGGAAAAGGCTAGGTAGATGATGACCCATACACTAAAACAAAGAATATCAATCGTAAGCATCAAGTCTAACTTAATAACGTATTGTTATACCTATCAAATCCGACTTATTAGATTGTCACGACTTAAGTTATATTAGTTTGTTGGTTGTGAAGAAGAAATGCAGATATATTTGTTTACCATACTGCATAAATAGAAGAAGAGAACTGTAGAGTGTAGTGCATTAATTAATAAATATTGTTGTTTTAACTTATTTTCTTTTCTTCACAGGTTTATACGCCGTTTCTTGCTGGCATTTGTTTTACCATAACTTTGAGATTCTTGTTGCAAGAGATATTATTAAAACATTAATTTTAATAGACACATACAGGTAAACATTAATTAAGTAATAGCAATAATGATAAATTATGTAGCCTGTTCCTTTTTAAAATAAACTTCACAAACAAAGCCTCTTTCTACGCAATGAGCACTGCAGTGTGTTGCAAAAAAAAAAACGAGATGTTTCAACCTAATTCAATTCTTCGCTATTTTCAATTAACATCTGTGTCTCTAGAGAGATTTCTTTCGTTACCAAGGCTTTGTGTCGACTTGAATACAGTGCTTCCGCTTTGTCTCCTCTCACAGTTTTGTAGAACGAGAGGAGTTTCCTTTTTGTATTGTGTCTATTTTAAATAACTCCGCGGTTGTACCTCAGGGACCCGTTTTAGGTCTTTTGAGCAGCGGAATACACAGTTTGAAAAATTGAATTTTATGTTTGTTTTTAGAGTTTTAATAACATCCCACTGACCGATTTTTTGTTTATGGAGGGCAATTTCAACGGAGATTACACAAATACGCTGGATATATAAAACACAAGTCCACAAAAGTGTACACATAGGTGCATTTTCACATTCTTTGCGGTCAAAGTCTGATAGGACGTCCACTCGTTACGACCAAAGAGAGTCCAGGGGCAGGACTTATTGTACTGGCGTTTTGTGCGAAAAACCCAAAAAAAACTTCTTGCCCGACCTTGTAATCAAACCCAGGACTTGGCAGGGTTCAGCAGTCTCGCTTGTGACCACAAGACTAAAGCACCATTAATCAAGAAAGCATAATACCTACTTTCTTGATTGATTGCCCCTTTAGTTATTTTGTCATGATAATGACGAACAAAACCTAATTTAAGTGCTTTCTAAGATCCTAAGTTTGTAACACTATGTTGTTTATGTTCATTTTCTAGATTAAGTGGGCGAGAAACTTCAGACAGATTTACAATGCCTCCAGAATATTGTTCTTGAAAGTTTCGGACATAATTTATATCTATTCAGTAATTTAGTTACGGTATTATAAATCTGTCTACACACATTGCATTGCAGTTTGCTCGCAGAACGCATGGTCTGTTTACCTATCATTCGTTTTAATACAGCACTTAAACAATATTGAAAGCAGACGAATGTTTAAAATCTGTCATCAATATTGTCAGCAAAAAAAGAAAATATGAATAGTCCTTCTGATTGTCCAGGATACGTATCGTTTCTCGAAGCCATACTATTTCCAATTAAAATACCCCTGTACCCTTTGAAAAGTTATTTTCCCAGAGCTTTAAGTCCCGCTAAATGCATGCTGTAGGTAGCTTTGTCTCTACGGTTCTCGGAAACGGTCGGCTTTCAGTATTTCTACGAATCGACTACTGTGTTCTCTTGTCGTCTTTCAGAATTTTGTGTATTGTGTTGTGGAATGTAATGAGTGTAAATTAAATAGTTAGGTGGAATACCTTAACACAGGTTTTATACAATAGACTAGCTTCTGTCCGCAACTACATACTCTTAATGCTTTTTTTTATTGGAACATGTCATCATCATCATACGACGTCCACTGCTGGACATAGGCCTCCCCCAAGCGTCGCCACATTGGCCGGTCCCATGCTTCTCGTAGCCAGCGGATCCCCGCAACCTTCACCAGGTCATCGATCCACCTGGTGGGAGGTTACGAAGTCTTACGGTTCACGGCCGCCACTCCAGAACCTTTCTGCCCAATCGGCCATCCGTTCTGCGAGCAATGTGTCCTGCCCACTGCCACTTAAGTTTGGAAATTTTTCAGGCTATGTCGGTAACCCTGGTACTCTTGCGGACCTCTACATTTCTGACTCGATCACGCAAGGAAACTCCGAGTATAGAACTCTACATTGCCCTTTGAGTGACTGTAATCTTTCTGACAAGGCCCATTGTAAGCGACCACGTCTCAGAGCCATATGTCATCACTGGCAACACACACTGGTCATAGACTTTCGTCTTGAGACACTGTGGTTGGACGAGAAGATACCGCGCAACTTCCCGAACCTGCCCAGCCCCGTCGGATTCGACGGTTGACCACTTTCTCGAAGTTGGCCCTACGAAATTGGATCGTTTGTCCCAGGTAGACATAGTCGCCCACAACTTCGAGTGTAGAGTCCCCGACCTTGATAGGAGTGGGTCTAACATGGGCATTCAACAACACCTTGGTTTTGTCCATGTTCCTCCTAAGACCCACTCTTTCGGAAGCTCTACTGAGATCATCAAGCATTGTACTGAGGTCCTCCATAGTCTCAGCCATAGCCACTATATCGTCGGCAAAGTGATGTACTCGCCATTGACGTTGATGCCTAGCCCTCTCTAGTCCAGAACCTTGTAGTCATCCTCCAGTGCAGTTGTAAACAGCTTCGGAGATATGACGTCTCCATGTCTCACACCTCGCTGCAGAAGGCGAGGTGTTGGAACATGTCAATCTGCCTAGCCTTTTCCCAACTATATTGGGGTCGGTTTCCAGTCTTACCGGATTCAGCTGTGTACCAGTGTTTTACATAGAGCGACTGCCTATCTGACCTCCACAACCCAGTTACTGGGTAACATGATACCTCTTGGCAAGACTGGTGTCAGATCTCAGGCTTTCTGACTACCCGTTACGACTGTCAAATATCTTCAAATGACAGCCGGGACCAACGGCTTAACGTGCTTTCCGAGGCACGGAGGAAACTCGGTATGTTGAAATGGTCACCCATCCACGGACCGACCTTGTCAAGCGTTGCTTAACCTTGACCAATGCGGCTGTTATTATTTAGTCATGAGCTCCTCAGGTGTTGGAACATGTGACACTTGGAAAGAGTTTAGGTTTTTATCAGAGAAGGAATTTTTAGATTTCCGTTCACAACACACTATTAATTGATTTCTAATAATACTAGCGACCGGCCCCAACTTCGTCCATGACAAATTATACACAAAAACCTTCCTCGTTTTTCACTCTTTCTATTGATGGAAACCGCATGAAAAGTCGTTCAGTAGTTTTTGAGTTTATCGCGTACAACCGAGGCGGGGGACTTCATTTTTAACCTCCAACGGAAAAAGAGTAGTGTTATAAATTTAACGTGTGTTGCTGTGTATCTGTGTCTGTCTGTGGCATCATAGCTCCTAAAAGGATGAACCGATTTTGATTTAGTTTTTTTGTTTGAAAGGTGACTTTGTCGAGAGTGTTCTTAGCTATGTTTGGTTGTAATCGGTTCACCTGTTCAAAAGTAATTCGCATTTTACTTTTTGAATCTGGGATTTTTCGCAAGATATCATGACATAATTACGTGCTTCGATAGATTTTTGATTGAAGCGTGTCTACTGTTAAGTTTATATGTATAGTTTAACAAGCATGAAATAAAAATTAAATTTAAAAACCCCCGACATAAAAACCTCTAAAAAGCAAAAAATAAGCCTCGTACTCGCGTCGGGGAACCGCTAAGTAAATAAAATAAACTGCTGTAAACGTTCTCGGTTCCCCGACGCGAGTACAAGGCTTATTTTTTTGCTTTTTTAGAGGTTTTTATGTCGGGGGTTTTTTTAAAATATTTTTTTATATAATATGTAGTGATAGTGATTAGATTAGATGACGGTAACTCGTACAAAAGGTGTGAATTACTGATTGAAGATAAAATAAATAAATTTTTATATACTTAAATGTTAAAAATCGGTTTCTTCGTAGAAGTTTAAAATAATAAGTTCCAGCCATTCACCCTTTTAACACTAACAAGAACTTGTCTCAAACACAGCTTCAAAGAAACAGTCTCTATATTTTGTTTTATCTATATACCTGAGTCATTATAATCCTAACTAAATTGAAAATTACGTGATTTCAAGTGAAGTCCAAGATTTCTAAGTTTCGCTTTCTAAGTGAAAATCTTTTCAGATAATATCTAGAATTATGAAGGACTGGCAAAGATAAAGTGGAAAATATGTTAAAGTACTTTTGATATGGATTAAGGTCTTGTACTTAAATGGATTTCTTTTCTAGTTGTAAGTAATGTAATGGCTTTGACTTTGCTACTTACGAGATCATAAAGAGCAGACAAATGTTGGTGCTAATTTGGTAAAGTACTCACATATTTCTTGTGAATTTTAAATTGATGTAGAGTTATTTATAGAAGCTTTCAAAACGACTGAAATAGTAGTTTATGCAATGGTCATATAAAGGGGTTATTAAAACACGAGCGTGGGTTTATCACATGAGGCGAAGCCGAATGTGATAATAATAATACGCGAGTGTTTTAATACCTAATTATATGCCGTTGCTTACACTACTTTATCTACTTTATCTTATTCTACTTTATCTACTTTCTTTACTCTTAAATTAAACAAAAGTGGAAATGAAAAAATATGTGGTATGGCGGGCAATTTAGATTCTCATTGCGCATGACAGCGCACCGCGCGCCCCCATAGACATGACACTACTTTTCGACAATAAGCCAAGGAATAAACGCCAATAAATTAAAAAGTAAAAGTGTGCTATAAAAATTAAAAAGTTATTTTATGATGCAGTTGTTTGAAAATCAAAGGAAAATGTTGCACTGTAATGGGTTTTTTTTTTAATTTTTCCTATCCGCGAATATAAAGTACATGATTGTTTATACAATGTTTTTTTAAATTCATATTTGGAACATTACGTTGTGAGTGTAGATAAAATTTCAAAATAAATCATATGACCCTGTGGATTCCGGAGTAGACACTGTCTACTCTGTCAGTACAATATATTGGTTTGTAAGCCTATATTGTGTCCCACTGCTGGACAAAGACTTACCCTTTCTCATTCTAAATCTCTCTGTTTTGAGCGATCTCTTGCCAGGTTTGCTCCGCAAACATGATCAGCCCCCGTACTAATAAGTATCAAAACTATTATGGTTCGACTGTCAAACAGGGACACATATATACAAGTAAGATACATCTGTCCCTTACGCACACTTAAAATAACCTTGCTCTTAGAGCTTATGGTCACCACACGTTATGGGTGACGACCATAACGTGTACCAACATCAGTATCAGTAAAAACTTGACAAATACTTGTTTGACTGAAAATATTAATTATTGTGTTGGTTGGATAGGCTTCTATAGAAACTTGAGGTATGTCAGCTTTATCACGGATATGACATCCTCGACTGGTCTGGTACTCTAACCAAAGAAACAAAATTGATATCCTAAAACATAATTTAAAAAAAAACCTGGTCACCAAAATCTTTATATACTCAAAGGGCGAGACTTTCTTTCTTCTTTTCCAACACAACAACGAGGAGATAGAATTAAAATGAAAGCGTACAGTTGAAGTTAACTTGACAGTCAGAATAAGTTGTTAGCGCAGAACTCCGCGAGGACACGACATGGAGCGTTTCAATCTTGTCGGGGAACCGTGACAATGTTAACAAGGTTTTGTAGTTGCTTGGTTTTTCTGTTTTTGACGGGAACTATATACTGTGTACGTGTTTAGAAAGAGTTAAAGATAAATTGGATATACTTAGTATAAAATACTCACTACCGAAGTTAGGTCACGATGGCTAATCTTAACGGAGATTATTCAAGTTTGCAACATATATTTTAGTGCAGAAGTGTGTGTGCTTATGTATGTGCACTCTCCTTAAAGGTCGGATATATACGCCCCAATGTTAAGAGCCTACATACGCTTTAGTGCCGTAAAACGGTAACTTTCTAAAGCATACTCCTTAGTAACGGCTAGGTTAAAAGGTTTGAAAAAAAAGTATATTTATTGTTGATTCATTTACATAATTTTTAACACAAGGTTTTTTCGTGTAACTAATAGTTTTTCTTTAAAAAAAATAGTTAACAACACGATATTTTTCGCAACTTTTGGAAACTGCTCCAAAACGACTTGGATATTTAAAAATATTTTTTTTACAGAAAAATTGATGGCTAGAATTTCTTTATAACTAACATAGCATATGTAAATCAAATAATATTTTGCAAACAAAACTGATCAAAAGGAGGTTCAATATTGATATTTTGGCATCGAGCGGGTGCACGGCCAGTACCTTAACGCAGTACTTACTATTCGACTAACTACTTAATTGACTTTCTATTTGTTATACGAAAAAATCATGTGTTAAAAATAATATACATGAAACAATAATAAATATATATTTTTATCAAACCTTTTAACCTAGCCGTTACTGAGGAGTATGCTTTAGAAAGTTACTGTTTTACGGCACTAAAGCGGATGAAGGCCCTTAAACGGAGATGACTGCTCACTGTCCATGCGCCGACAGCTAGTAGGCAACCAGCTGGCCACGAGCTTACAGCTAGTAGTCAATTAACTGTTCCCGCGCGGGTCGCCCGCTTGAAGTGCGTGGTAAGCATGCGGTAAGTGAGACGTCAACTACTTTATTGTCAGCGGGATAGTGGGAGCGATGTCGTAAAAACCGGCTACTACCTTTACTCTCCTAGTTCGATGGGACGGCTATCCAACAAGACCGAGGAGAAATCAGGCGCTGACCAACTGGTTTTTGTGCTTTTCGAGTCACGGGGGTGTTACACCAACTAACTTCCAAATTCCAGGCTGCTACTGAGAAGTTCCTCACGAAAATGCCCAAGTAAGGTCATATTACCTGGCCCTGGGGGATAACTTTGGCCCAAACTTGAAAAGGCTACTTACGTTTTAGTGACTCCTTGATATTGACAACAGTAATGTCAGCTACCGATTGTTGTAAGAACTTTTTCATTTGTAGCCGATTAAAAAGCATGGGTAGAACTGTAAACTTTTTCCAATTTTGGGCCAAAGTTATCCCCCAGGACCAAAGTAATACTACCTTTCCGGTAATTTTTTTTGCCCGACCTAGGAATGGCACCGATCTGTCACGTCAAGTGACAGAAAGCGACCGTCGGCTTTAGAAGGAGTAACGTTCTTTCAGGATAGCGATTTTCAATAAGTCCAAAATGCATGGAATCGATTTGCGCTACCGAAATGTCACCGTGAAATTCTGGCTTTTTGACGACCGTTATCGGTGGTATAATGTCAATTTGCTAAGACTATCGTGACTGTCACACGTGTAACGAAAAGGTGGCTGAGAGCAAATTTATTGGCGAGTTTATTTCTTCAGTGAATAATCTGCCAGATACACGACACTGGCACAAAGTTGGCATCGGCACAGTTGCAAAAGAAAACAAAAAAAAAAACAGCTTCCTTGAAAAACCCTCCATGTCTGTCAATGAACAGTAGGTAAGCCTTGTCTATTTTAATGTACTTTACTGTTTTCTTAAATAATGCTATTCGTAAACAATGGAATTAAATTCCTAGAATACCTTCATCCAAAATTCAGATGCCAACACGCACGTCCAAATTCATTTACGAAGTCCCAAAAGCATTTACTGAAGATTAAACTCCATCGCAATTTTCAAAGACAAAGATATTTTATTTCAAGTAGGCCACCAAGCGGCACTTTTGAACGTTACATTAAAGTTTATAAATAATAATAGTTGATTCTACCGTGCATTCGGAAAGTAGCTTGTAATGGAGAAGAATGCACAAGAAACTCCATACTTACTCTTTTAAAAAAAAAAACTTTTTACAATATTTAGGTACATAAGTACATACCTTGATGAATGAAATTGAGTTTATACAATACAAATATATATAGACAGTCTTCAGAAGGTCCAACAATAATTCAAAACAATAATGTTCTGCATATCACTTGTTTTTGCGCCCTAGTGGCTGTGGAGCAGGACTAGCATTTAGCCAAGCATTTTTATCATTGATGTAATCCCCCAACTTATAATATGCCAGCCTGCATAGTGTGCGTTTTATACAAGTTTTAAATTTCGTCTCATTCAGTTCAAGAATGTGGGGAGGAATTTTATTGTAACATTTTGTACAGTACCCCATGAAAGATGAGGCTACTTTAGCCAGTCTGAAACCTGGTTGAACTAATTGGTCCCTATTTCTAGTAACATAATTATGTCTGTCGCCGTTTTTACTAAAAAGATGTAAATTCTTTCTTACGTACATGATGTTTTCATAAATATATTGACAAGGAACCGTCATGATGTTAATGTCCTTAAACAGTTCCCTTAGAGAATCGCGCCGGCGAAGATTGTATATCGCTCTGATGGCTCGTTTTTGCAGAATAAAAATTGACTCAATGTCTGCAGCCCTTCCCCATAGTAAGATACCGTAAGACATTATACTATGAAAATAACTAAAATAGACTAGTCTGGCGGTATCCACATCCGTCAACCGACGAATCTTTCCAACAGCATAAGCCGCCGAACTCAGCCGCCCCGCAAGGGATACCAAATGAGGACCCCATTGCAACCTTGAGTCCAGCGTGATCCCCAGGAAAACCGTTTTATCGACGAATTCTAGCTTCTCCTTGTTTAATATAATGTCACAATCAGTACTTTTGACATTCGGCAAGGAAAATTTTACGCACTTGGTTTTTGTACCATTTAAAACTAAATTATTGGCAGTGAACCAATCCTGAACCTGCCGTAGCGCGTTATTTACGTCGTCAACCTGACAAGTACGTCTATTTATTTTAAAAATTAAAGATGTGTCATCAGCAAATAACACCATGTTAAGTTTGTTTTCCAATAAACGGGGTAAATCGTTTATGTATACTAAAAATAAGAAAGGACCTAAAATTGAGCCCTGGGGTACCCCCATTTTAACGTTTAACCCGGACGAATTCACACCGTTTATTTGAACTAATTGCTGTCTATCATTCAAATAAGATTTAACTAAACTTAACGCTGATTGACCTAGCCCGTAATGCTCAAGTTTCAGAAGTAATGTTTCATGATTAACGCAATCAAACGCCTTCGACAGGTCGCAGAAGATACCTATGGCATCCTGCGAATCTTCCCACGCATCAAAGATGTGTTTTAATAGAGCGACACCAGCGTCAGTTGTACAACGTCCTCTGGTGAAACCATACTGTCTATCATGCAAGATGTTATTCGTATTAAAATGAATGAGCATTTGATTTAGCATTATCCTCTCAAATACCTTGCTGAAAACCGGCAACACTTCTTAATTCAATTTCAAAACAAATGCAATGTGTTACACACCCATTTATTTTCCACCTACACAAATTAAAATAAAGAAGAAACTTAAGCAATCCTATTCGTTCGCACTCGAAGTAACGAATGCCGCATCCAGCCCAAATAGGTGTAATCAACTTTATGACATCCATGTATCTTCGAATTGCACAAATTGCTTTCTTACAACGTATAAAAGTTGTTCTCAGCAATCAGCTGATTAAAGTCAACGTACCAACGGAATTTCTACTCTAACGTTCACGAAACAAAGTCTAGATTCTATTGCGGAGTAGGGGTTCACATATGTGGAGACGGCTTTAATGTCTACCATGAATTTAGTAGTAAATGAAATAAGATAAACTGGCTATTTCGTTAGTCTTAACATAGTTACGAGTACTGAAGTCAGAGTACAGCAATATTTCTAAATAGATCGGCGCTTGGAGAGTTTTGTGCTTACTTACTTGTTGTAACTTAGTTAGTCGAATTGGAAGTAAGTTGAATGTCACAGGTTCTTAGGGAATTAGTTCGAACTAAGTTTATGTGTTGGACTTATAATTGACCTTACTTTGGGGAATGGACATTTTCTTTTTGGCCTTTTGCAAATTGATACGTATTAGGCCTAACCAATTATCAATTAATGAGCTAGAAAGGATATCGAATATATATTTTTTTGGCATAGTATGTCGGCGCAGGCTACACAGAAATGGCGTCGGGCGCGGACATGGCACGGGCGGCTTCCAATTCCATTCAAATTTCAAACAAAATGCATAAAAATAAAGCGCAATTTAAGACACACGGTATGTCGTCATAAACGCGTCCGATCAACGACATACTGTGTGTTCTAAATTGCACTTTGTTTCTTAGCATTTTGTTTGAAATTTGAGCCGCCCGTGCTATGTCCGCGCCCGACGCCATTTTATACAATACTTTTGTTTTGAATGTAAAGAAGTGTCATTCTCAGAAAAGTTGAAAGGAAACCGTTTGTCCTTGTATGGTCATGTGATGAGGAGGGATAAAACGCATGTTACTACAAGAGTTATGAATATAAATGTGGATGGATGGAGAGGGAGGGGACGGCCAAAGAAAAGATGGATGGACTGTGTGAGGAGTGATATGAAAGAAGAGCGAGTCAGTGATAGCGTGACGGGGGACATGATGGTATGGAAGAAGAAAACGTGTTGCGCCGACCCCAAGTAACGTGAGACAAGGGCAGGAAGATGATGATGTAAATGTCTGCTTTTATTCTTAAAATATGATTAATAATTGACATTTACCTGAATGTAAGGTATCCCCCGTTTTCATTGTACACGTAAATGTCACATTAAATATTCTTTTGCCGAAGTTTAAAAGCTAAAAGAACTTTTCTCTTAGAGAGCAGCGTGAAAACATATAGGTTTACGGAACGAATCGCCCCGCAATTGTCACCATACTATTTCAGCCACATTTTTGATCCTACACAACACGCAAATGCGTATTGTATGGTTAGCTGAAACGCTATAGGTTTTAGATTGATTTTTTTGCATACAGGGATTGCTCTTCTCATCTAAGTCATAATAATAGTTCAGTTCATGTGTGCTATGCTTTGAGAATGCAAGACGCTAGAACACTTTAATTTTCTTGTTATCACATCCTGCGTTAAAGCTTTCCACAATCAGGTGCGATGCGACAAAGTGACATAGATGTGATGAACAAAATCAAATGATCGGATAATTCGTGTCGCAATCCCTTACTTCATCTGTCGTGGGAGCGTAAAAGCGTTAAAGCAACTGTTAAATAGCTCATACTATACTTAGCAAAACTGTTACATGAGCTTGAGCCTTAATTTAAAAAAATAAGATTTATTCTCTGTTTACTTTAACCTTGTTCAAAATCGAATGTCACCGCAATAATTTAATCACACGTTAAACACGCACTAACTCGTCCAAAATATTCACCCGCATATCCGTCGTCCATCCTGTAAGGTGTAAAGTGACACCGGGACGGTAGTGTGAAGTTTTTCTTACCACCACCTGTTTAACTTCTGAATTCTACGCGAGAATACTTAAATGTTGAACTAAGTACACTAACCGAGTGTCTTCAAGGTGCTTCAGACTTTGTACTTTGATAGAAATGTCTTCTGTTGAGAATAGTTGCGGATTTTCTTTTCCTGTCTTTGTTTAAATGTATCTTGATAACCTTTACATAGACAAAGGATAATGGCTCCCACAAATAGACGCGACATGAGAATGTTTTCGTACAAATTGTTCTAACTGACGAGCAATTTAAGAACAATGTTCTCATTGAAACTATCGTATACAGTCATTTTCTATTTTAGATTTTTTTATTTCAATCACTTAGTCACATCTTTGTCGCATTGTCACATCGAACATGTATATGCTCCCACAAATGCAAAGGTTTCTTTATTAATGTAACATCAATGTTAGTCCTAATAATTTTCTTAGTCACTGAATGCTACATAATAATCCTATGATTATTATGTAGCATTCAGTGACTGAAAAGATACGTGAAAGAAAAGATACACGATTCTATTTTGTGGCTATGCCACAAAACAGAATCGTGTATCTTTTCTTTTTTTTATTTATCGATAGGCTCTCGTTTGACCACTATCTCGCCTGATGATAAGCGATGATGTGGTCGACGGCGAAGCACGCTTGCCTAGAAGTAACCTATTCACTCTTGACTTAAAGATCCCAAGGTTGTAGCTATCAGGAAACAAAGACTCCGGCAGGGAATTCCACTCCTTAGCTGTGCGTACAATGAAAGTATTCGCAAAACGCTTTGTACGTATGGGTGGGATGTCCACCATGTACCGGTGGCGCATTGCCGTACGTCTTGTTGTCCGGTGATGGAAAGGGCTAGTCGGAATCAAATTGTGCAGTTCCATCGCACACTCCCCGAAAAGTAACCGATAAGAAACCGACAGACTGGCCACTTGGCGTCGATGTTCAAGGCTCTGGAGCTTTGAGGCGACCAGTGCATCGTGGCCGATAAGCCTCTTAGCCCGTTTGTCAATCGACTCTAAATAAATTTTTTAACCCATCTTTTCAATGACGCCCAATATCCTACCTAGAAATTCATTTCACATTTCAACCACGTTAAATAGAATAAAGACATCCATTCAGAGAACCCCATCAAAAATATGGAGATATCTAAAATTCTGTTCGAATATCTGAAAATCACTTGAAACAAATGTCTACGTAATAACCGCGCAGACGATAAATTGTTGGAAAGCTGCGCTTATCAGATTTAAATATCCGCAGACCGCACGAAGACTGGAGTACTGCAGTCTCTTTTCATATTACCGGCCCGGGCTGATATAATTAGATGAATTCACTGTTTGAGGTGGTCCAAGTGATTGCAGATTGAGATATAGAATCTATTTTTTTTATCTATACTCAGAACGTAATGTTCCAAATATGAATTGAAAAAATATTGTGTTATACACGTACTTTTTTTTCGTGGATAGGTAAAATTAAATAATAAAAACATTAAAGTGCAATATTTTCCTCCGATTTTCAAACAACTGCATCATGAAATAACTTTTTAATTTTTGTAGCACACTGTTACTTTTTAATTTAATGGCGCGTATGGGCTTATTAACTTAATGTAGAAAAATAATGACTATGGATGCGTGCGCTGCGCACTCTTGTGCAATGATAATCTAAATTGCCCGCCATAACACATATTTATCCGTTTCCACTTTTGTTTTTTGTTTCAACTGTATGAGTGATGATAAAATAGTATATGCAACGGTCATATAATAGGGGTTATTAAAACACGAGTGTGGGTTTATCACACAAGGCGAAGTCAAATGTGATAATAGTATCACACGAGTGTTATAATACCACGAGTGTTTAAACTACTATTATGATACAGGATTTCCTAGTCAATGAGTCACGGAAGTACTGATATTTATGTACTGATATGTATTGTGTTAAGTAAATTATTATAAAACTACATATTGCTTATGATGACCACGCAATAAAATTCTGAATAACTAAAGGAAAGAAGAGGCCTTTGCCCTACAATGATACAGTAATAGGCTTGTATTAATATTATTAATTTAGTTGGCTACAATTTTTTATATTGCATTGAGATGGAGACAATACTATACTGCCACAATGCCGCCAACTAGAAACTGCTACGACATCGCGTTGGCGCTAAATTGAAATAACTGGCACCCATGGGAGTTTATGCCCAGTAGTAAAATGATGGTTTCAGAAAGTTACCCACCAGGTTTCAGTAAGTTGCCAACTCTTTGTTTTTTACAAGCTGTTTATTAACTTGCAATGTATGTATATAAGTATATATGTTCGGGTCAAATCTTGCAACTGATTTTAAAGTATGTATCCCCACTGGGTTAGGATGAAAATTTTTATACACGTTTGGTTTAGATGACAATGCACGGTAAGCTAAAAACAAAGATATAAAAAAAGAGATAAATATATTGTTTTTTGAGTTAAAATCTTTGCTTAAAATTATTACCACAATTCTAAGTCTATAATTTCTAAATAAAGGGTTCTCTCAAGTTGTTTTTAATAAAGATTTTTTACAACAGTTTTTGCTAATTGATTTAATCGTTATGAAAATCTTGTCATAACCGCTATCGTTCTTATTTCATACTAAACCCCAAAACGGTCATTCACTTAACAAATTCAATTCCACGAGTATTCGTTAGCAAGTCCGCTAGGATTATATCAATGGAACTGCCTGATAAAGGCATCAGCAGAGGTGCAATTTGTATTGACTAGACTGACATAATGGCTGACGGAGCTAACCCGTGGTACGTCTGCGGTTTCCGTCTGGACTGAAATGGATTGGTATCTTTATATATTTATTTTCTGTGTGTGTGTTGTCTGCAAGCGGGTTTCAGAATGAGTATTTGGAGTTAAAAACGTGTCAAACTGTACTTGAATTTCAAATTTTGATGGGTTTTGGTGGGAGTTTGACATACACTCAACTTATTACTTATTTGAAGTTGAGTATATGTATTGTTGCTAAATAAATTATTCTTTCTTTTCTTATCTTTCATGGGCAATAGGATATTTCTATAAATACAAAACAGTTCCGTGAATAAAGGAAAGGCGTGGGTTAAGCCTGAACACGAGTACTGAAACTTTGTTAATATTTTTTGTTCAACATCAAAAATTGCTTTGTGTTTTATTGAAACCGTTACCAAATGCTATCAGTATCTAACTTTATTTTTAAATTGATTTTCTTATAGCTTATTTACTCGATTCATTCCTGATATATAAAAGAAATTGGTGAAAATTAAATGAGTTAGTAATTAATACTAGCGCCTATATTTCATTTTTTTTCTATAGTTGTTATAATCTTATCTATCTACAAAGGGTAAGGTTGTCCAAAACATGAAAGCATCAACGTTCCAATCCATGTCGATTGCGGTGACATATTAGACCATTGGATTTAAATAGAACAGTTGATGGTTTAAATCCTGGAAGCCTTAATAAAAGGGTCTACTATTCAAGCTATTTTTCGACGTATTCCACATTGGCCACCCACATTAACGGCACCTGAATGAATGGCACCTGAGGTATACCACATACGGCACCTATTGGTATTTTTCGCAGGTGCCATTAGTGGAACAATTTATTATTTTAACATTTATTCCACATTTGGATCCCACTGATCAGTAGGTACTAGTGTTAGTACATATTTGTTTTAGGACCACAAAATCAAATTTTAAAATACAGCACTTACATATTTCAAGTTTCATAACATTATATAGAGTACATATAGGCTTAAAAAATATCAAAATTACATGAAAAAAAAATCGAAAATTAAAAAATTACAAATCTATTTTGTTGCTCTAAAGAATAATACAATCAATGACAATAATAAATAAAGTAAGAAAGATGGGGTTCAAGAGTTGCCGTTAAGATGTGTACCCAAGCATATGTATTTCCGAAATTAAGAACTGCGCTCTGCCTATAATCCCTACACTTTTTAACAGCACAAAGCTTAAGTATACTATCAGAAGCAAGTTCCTCTCACAATCGTTCAAAGTACAAAGCTAACCGTATCGTCATAAATAAAAACCTACAACAAAATTCACTTAAATTTACAACATCGAAACACATTTCATACTAAACACTATACGGAACTCCATCCATCTCCACCGAGCATCTGGGACCCAAGTTATAATCGGAAAAAAGTACTGCTATGCCATGAAACGAGCAAGTTGCGAAGTAACCCAAGTTTCAGCACTCGACTAGGCGGAGGACTTTTAGTTGGTTTTTATGAAGTTTTTACGGAACCCCGTTTTATCTTCTGCTCAGATCTTTTTGAACTAAATTTTGTTATGAAGTATTTGATGTTCAGTGTTGTAGGTTAATGAAGACTTTGAATGTTTTGGTTGAGTTGGACATCGATTTGTACATGCTCTGTTGTATCGTAAACGTACTTAAGGAATTTCTATATTTATCAAAGTAAAACGACCAACTTTGTTTGGCTTATGAAACTTTTATAACACACAAGAAAATTATCGAGCTTTTACCCAACAACACTGAAGTTCCTTCTTTGTTTACCTACTTTTAGGTACGGTATTGGTACATGATATTATAAACACATTCAAAATGGTTATGTTGCCGCTTTCTATCAAAATATCCGACACATACGGATCCGCTGTGGTGTCATAAACTCGGATATATCCGAAAAATGTACCTAACAAAATTCTTGTAACAAAATGCATCTTAAAACTTCACGTAGACTGCATATTCACTACATACTTATAGTTTTATTGTCGCTCCGGGAACAAGTTTCGGATAAAAGAAAGTCTAGCGTCTAAGTTAGGTAACCACGTACTATGTAGTTGTGCTTAGAATGTCTTGTGTCTTGTACCGAGTTCTACTTTACAGCAATGGATTTTTCTTTCTTTCAGCTTAGTTTCCCGAGTCAGGTCGGTATGTTATGTCCAGTGATGGACGTTGATCGTACTTATTATAAAACAAGCTGTGCCCGCGGCTTCGTTCCGTTAACTGACTGCCTACCCCACCCTAATTACCTTCCTGCCTAACCTACTTACCTACCTATCAATTTCTTTTCTAGGGTCATCATTCTTTCGCGGAGAATCTTAACACCGCCATTCAGAAAATGATTTCAAATGTACAACGCCATCTATCGAATATCGAGTTCAACCAGTATCTGAATTGCGTGTGTTGTGATAATTTTACTTCTTGAACACTTTAAAATCATCTAACTTTTGATAGAGTGAACCGATTGCGATGAAACAAAAACTAAGTAATACTTCAAGTTACGCGCAATTTTAACGTATAAAAGTTATCTACATTGGTTTCGTACATTTTACGTGATGCATGCACAAATGAACAGTCAAAAACAAAAAGATCCAATAATGCTGGCAATGGGTTCTGTTGGTTATCCTTTAACAACCTGGCTATTTTTTTTGGAAATATTTTCGATGTACAAAAACGACTTTTCTAGAGATTTATTATAAGTATTGATGATGATGATGGTTTTCTTGCGTAGTTACATTCCCGTGGCCTAATGTACTTTTGCGGAGTTAAAAATAGCCTGTATCACTCATAACTTATTTATTTCATATTCTTCTTATTATACATTTTTAAATATTTCTTTAAAAAAACATTTAATAAATAAAAAATGGAGGTCCACTGGTACAGATTCCAAGCTACAGGGCTCCAGACAGAGGAACCTCCTAACATTACGAGCCGTGTTCAGAAGTACTGCTTTCTGAATCAAGCCCTTGAACCAGCTGCCTAACGAGAGCCTCCTAAGGTGTTCGGTGGAGGCTCGTGGCTATTAAGCCATTGGCTGAACGACTATCGGTACAGTGATCGATGAGTCCACATCCCACATTTCGACAACCTCGCGAGCCAAGTTAATATATTTGATTTGCCTATTAGCTTATTATTTCTCAAATATTTTTTAATAGCGGCTCACTGTAAACTCGAGAGATTACTCATCATCATCTGCCTAGCCTTGTCCCAACTATATTGGGGTCGGCTTCGAGTCTTACCGGATTCAGCTAAGTACCAGTGTTTTACATGGAGCGACTGCCTATCTGACCTCCACAACCCAGTAACTGGGTAACACGGTACCCCTTGGCAAGACTGGTGTTGGATTTCAAGCTTCTGACTACCCGTAACAACTGTCAAAGATCTTCAAATGACAGACGGGACCAACGGCTTAACGTGCTTTCCGAGGCACGGAGGAAACTCGGTATGTTGAAATGGTTACCCATCCACGGACCGACCTCGTCGTCAAGCGTTGCTTAACCTTGACGATTGACCCGTGCGGCTGTTATTATTTAGCTCCTCGAGAGATTACTATTAAATAATAAAATAATAATAGTTTTACTTTTTTAACTCCCGACGGAAAAAGAGGGGTGTTATAAAGTTGACCTGTGTTTTTGTGTATATGAGTGTTTGTATGTGGCATCATAGCTCCTATACGGATGAACCGATTATGATATCGTTTTTTTTGTTTGAAAGTTATGGGCGTTTTACAGTTTGAATCGGGGTGTTTTCGCAAGATATCGTCTCAGAATTACGCGGTCAATACTAGACAAATTTTGAAAAATGAAATAAAAATGTGTCGGATGATTTAAAAAAAATATTAATCAATTTCAATTGTTATAAAATAAGTTCCTAGCGCTTATTGACACAATCAGTTAGCAACTGTTTCAGTTCGAGAAGCTACTTTAATACCACTGAAGCTACTTTAACCTATTGAGTGCCCGACACGTGGATGCACGCGAGATACAATGGATTTTTAATTGTTTCGGTAATTACTGCATTTAACCAGTGAATACTGTTTAAATTTTTTGTATTTCAGATTGTTTTTTTTACTCAAAAATTTAACACAATTGACTGTACTTATTTTCTTGGTGAGGGTCTTAAAAGAGCCGAGGACGGTAATCATCAATACACACGTGTATCATACGACGTTTTTCAACACACTTGTGAAGAAAAGAATACAAAAAAATAATTTTCAACAGTAAAAGCGAGTTGTGAAATTTTTTTCGCAATGGCGGGCAAAATTAATCAGTTTTCCTATGCGCGCGCATTTAACAATGGCGATCGGAGGATGCTAATTAAATAGGCGGCCTTCCTGATGCCATCTTTGGCACACCCGAACTACCTCATGTGGTAGCTTTTTTATCCTCAATTCGGAGCACAGGAACGCTATTTTGCAGCAGGTACCTTTGCTTTGAGTGAGATTAATTTCAAATTTCTTAAAACACAATCTAAAGCCAACTAATTTATAAAGCACAAAATTAGCTCTAAATTATTAGTTCGTCTTCACCTTAGGCATCAAGTTTCTTAAACATAATGTAATCGATTGGCTCCTTCAACGATCAGCTAATTTTCCCCCAAAAGTTGGTAACCACGGACCAATATCACACAATCCCACAATAAACAATAAGGATACTATTTTAAATGATGAGGTGACCCTGCGGTCAACTCTTTGTAGCGAGTGCAATTGATAGCTCATAGCGAGCGGCCTCGCGACCACTCTGCTGCGGTGGCAGTCGTTTAGTGCGATGACCCTTGGCGCTATCGGGATGTGGCTATTTGTAATTTATTGTGAACTAGCTGTGGCCGCGGCTTCGCTCCCGCCGTCAGCTGACTACCTACCCTACCCTACGGCTTACTTACCTTCCTGCCAATGTAACTACCAATTGTTTTTCTAGGGTCATCACTCCACACCCAAAATTAGGTCGCCACACATTTCAGTCTACCAAAAAACCGATTACCTTCGCCCTCTTTTTCCCCATACATCCGTAAACAAAGTTACCATCGATCACTTCCACATAAAATCAACACAAGCAAGTCGACACTCACGGAATGTAACGCGAACATAATGCCGGCAGACGGTCCCGTGATGTATGGCCCCAGCCTTAGGGATGAAACTTTGAGCCGACAAAAATCCCGGGAGGAGAAACTAGTCGTCGGTAAACAAAAAACTGTAAGGTTTTTGTAAGTCTTGTGTTTGGGACATACGGATGGGGAGGTAGGCACGCACTTTGGGAAAATTAACCTATAAGCTTTTGAACAGTAAAAATTATAATTTTTTTAAAAAGCTTTTTAAAACAAGCTTTTTATGTATTTTTCTTAGCAAACCCTTTCATTTGATACCAATATGCAGTGCACAAAAAAACTAGTCCGCCATCTTTGGCCGTCCACTATATTGGATTTAGTATGACGTCACTTAGCTCATACATTGTCATCCAAACTAAACGTGTATGCCAAATTGCATCTTAAAATGTGGAGAATAACTGCTATTCAGTTGCAATATTTGACTCGTATACACTTACATAGATTGCAAGTTAAATAAAAGCTCGCATAACAATAAAAATATTCGTGACATTTCTGTATCAATCATCATCATTATCATTTCGAGAGGCACGGGGAAGCGCTTGCCGTCTCCCTCGAAATCTCGAAGGCTTTTTTTTTCATAGGGTCTGGCACAAAAGCCTTATTGGTAAGCTTCGTTCATTCGGTTTGCCCGGTGGTCTGTGTGATTGGATAACAGACTTCCTGAGAGATCGGTACATTCGAGTAGTTATCGATGGCTGCTCATCGGACCAATTGGATATCAATGCCGGGGTCCCTCAGGGGTCGGTACTCTCAGCAACATTATTCTTTCTGCACATTAACGATCTGCTAATACCCGGCACCTTTTGGGTATGCAGACGACAGCACTGTTGCTGAGAGATACTTGTCCAACGCACGGGCTACCGGGCCGCAGATCCTGTCTCTTCGTGAGGCCATGGTGGAGCGTTTGAACCTGTCCTTGCAGTCAGTCTCCGAATGGGGCGATGCCAATCTGGTCAGGTTTAATGCTACTAAAACCTAGGCGTGTCTTTTTTCCGCGAAAAAGAGCCAATTTCACCCGGCTCCAACTTTCCGAGATCTGACCGTGCCAATTACGGACCATCTTGAGCTTCTTGGCGTTACTTTGACATCGACTCTCAATTTTGGCCCATACATTGAGGCAAAGGCTCAGCTGGCTGCCAAAAAGTTGGGGATCCTTGCGAAGGTGAGAAAGTACTTCACGCCGGAACAGCTGTTCAACTTGTATCAAGCGCAAGTTCGATCATGCATGGAGTACTGTTCTCATCTCTGGGATGGATCTGCCAAATACCAGCTTGATGCACTGGAGTCGATCGAAAAGCGGGCCAAGAGGCTCATCGACGATGAAGCACCGGTCAAGACAAAGCTCCAGAGCCTTGAACATCGTCGTCGAGTTGCCAGTTTGCCGGGTTTTATCGGTTACACTTCGGCGAGTGTGCGATGGAATTGCATGATCTAATTCCACCTAGCCCGTTTCATCATCGGACTACCAGACGTACGGCGATGCGTCATCGGTACATGGTGGACATCCTACCCATACGTACCAAACGTTTTGGGAACACTTTTATTGTGCGTACAATTAAGGAGTGGCATTCCCTGCCGGAGTCTGTGTTTCCCGACAGCTACAATCTAGGGGTCTTTAAGTCATGAGTGAACAGGTTTTTTTTAGGCAAGCGTGATTCACCGTCAACCACGTCATCGCTTACCATCAGGTGAGATAGTGGTCAAGCGCGAGCCTATAGGATATAAAAAAAAAAAACAAATTGCTAAGAGTGAAATGACTTTTTCAAGGCACGCTCGATCCATCGTAGACCACATAATCGTTAATCTTCAGGTGAGATTTAGGTCAAAAGAAACGGTATGGACCACTAAGATCGTTATGAAAAAAGTAATAACTTTATACGAGTAACATCAACATGTACAAAGGAAATTCTAATGCAAGCTTTAATTATTTCTTACGTTTCTGAATGCTTATAATTATTTATTCATACTTTAAGTAAGTACTCCTTTAATGCAACCTACTTACATAAAAAACTAGAATGCTTTCTAAGTAGGTATCAATCAAATCAAATAGACAACTCTTTTTCTGATAGAGTCTGACAAACGAAAGTATAGACTGAAAAAGCGCGGCAAATTTGAAAAATATCAGCATAGCAACCCCAAAAACTAGTATGCAATACCTGGAATAACCTAATTTGATATTTAGGAATTATTTATATTACTTCGTCTGAATAAAAATACTATAGGTACATTTAGTTAGGTAATACTTTAGATATATCAATCTGAATAAAAAAATGCAGCAGTATTCTATAATAATTTTGGTTTATTCACTATCAATCAAAATCTGAATCTAAGACTTCCATCTGAAAAGATTCATATGAGTCACAGGAATCATTGTTTTCTACATTAATAATTAAACTTTTTAAATTATTAAATAGAGAAAATGTTTTTACAAAAAGATAAATAGTGATTACGAATTAAAACAAAGTATCAACTTAGTAGCGTCATACGGAAAATTGAGGATGACATTAGTATAGCATTGCCATATAAAAAGTTTTCAAATAATTCGAGTGTCTACTTTCTTTTGCCAGACTAACATTTTCACAATTTCCTCCTTTTTTCGGCTAACTAAAAAAATAACGACCCATTTGCAGCTCAAAGTAGAGAGTGATTCAAAGTAATTGAAGAACATTTAAAACCATTTAGGTACTAAACAAAACTTTCAATCACTCCCTATTCAAATCAATAAAATTACTTAAACACTCAAAATAAGCTTCAACTATATCATCGGCCGAACGACTTGAATACATTAGATACACGTACATAGCTCGCCATTTTACAAGTACTTACCAAGTTCAACACTTAGTCGACCCTCGCCAATTTAATTTATTAACACTTAAAACTTACATAATTCAGCGTACTAAGTTTTAAGTCTAGCCCTTCTAAGTTGGAGCACTCCGGAGGACGCACCTGATACCGGCCCGTAAGAGACAGATGGGCTGAAACTCCACTAAGTGCTAAGTTCGGAAGTGTTTAAAAATTAATACAGGAATGAATATATCTAAGGGTGTGGTTACACGGGCAACTTAATTTGTCCTATTCCGGTTAATATTCAAGGTCAAATAATTGGTCTAGTGGACGTTATGTTTCCTGACTCATCCGCTTTTCTGATTCATTTTGCTACGGGATCTAATTAAATTGAATATTTTCGGAAAACATACATAATTCAGCGTACTAAGTTTTAAGTCTAGCCCTTCTAAGTTGGAGCACTCCGGAGGACGCACCTGATACCGGCCTGTAAGAGACAGATGGGCTGAAACTCCACTAAGTGCTAAGTTCGGAAGTGTTTAAAAATTAATACAGGAATGAATATAGCTAAGGGTGTGGTTACACGGGCAACTTAATTTGTCCTATTCCGGTTAATATTCAAGGTCAAATAATTGGTCTAGTGGAAGTTATGTTTCCTGACTCATCCGCTTTTCTGATTCATTTTGCTACGGGATCTAATTAAATTGAATATTTTCGGAAAACATACATAATTCAGCGTACTAAGTTTTAAGTCTAGCCCTTCTAAGTTGGAGCACTCCGTAGGACGCATCTGACACCGGGCCGTAAGTGACAGATGGGCTGAAACGCCACTAAGTACTAAGTTTGGAAGTGTTTAAAATTAATATAGATATGAATATAGCTAAGCTGTGGTTACACGGGCAAATTTAGTTGCTCTATTCTGGAAAATATTCAAGGTCAACTAATTGGTCTGGTGAAAGTTACGTTTTTTCGTACTTATCCGCTGATCTTTTCTGAGTGATTTAGTTACGGGATCCAAGAAAGTTAAATAGTTTTATCTGATCTATCGATTCTTGCTTCCAGGATTTGCCATGTTCGGGAATAGTGTGGCGTGCTTATCTCAATAAAAATAAAATCGTGTTTGGCCCTCTGGTTGGGGCCAAAGTGACATTCTATCATCGAAAGCGTGGCGATGGCGATTGTCAAAAAGGCAAAATCGTATGGGATTGAGCAGCGATTTCGAAAACTCACGTGATCAATCCCTTACATTTTAAAACTTCGACTATCGCCTTCGCTGACATCGAATGCCACTTGTCTAGACCCTCTGATCAACGTTGTTTTAACGCACGAATAAATGGTGAAATGGTGCCTTGCGCACTCAATAATGGCCCCCTGAAAAAAGGCGCCAGCACATAGTGACGTAGTAATAATTGGTAGCATATATCAACTCTTCAGGTCCTAGAGCAGCGGAAAGCATTCTACGAGTCTCAGGACTATGCCAAAAGTAAGAAAGCTCTAGTACTTCGATCACGTATAAACTTGCAATGCCTCTGACAACAATAATTGCCCGTATGAGCACACCCTAAGGATCATTGTATTTAAGTGCCACGGTACTTTAGACAGCGTGCATTATTGATAAGGGTACGAGTGTTAGGTTTTATGGCCAGAGAAAACTATTGACGTGTATTTATTACTTTGTTTTGAGAAGTCTGTTTTTGCTGATATTAAAAGGTCTTTGAAGTCTATTTATTCATTGATGAACGCAGAAAACACTCAAAACAGAAATAACATAGATAGAAGAACACAAAGGTGCTGCTTATTTCAAAGGAAATTTCTTCCAGCAGACCTACATATGAACGTTCATTCAAAAATATTAACAGTCGCCATTTCCTACGGCTGACAAAGAATAACATTTGAATCGATGGATGGACTATGTAAAAGATGATTAATATACTTTTTTTTTAAACATTGCTCCACACTAGGAATTCTTCCTGTATTGTGGATGCGTTTACAAAAATATAAACTGACATACACACACCCAGAGCCGGAGCAACTATCTTTAGGTCATACAAATATTTGTTCCGTGCGGAAATCGAACCCGCGACACGCAGCGCAGCAGTCAATCGCTCAACCACTGCGCCAACCGTGCACCCAAATTTTTTGCAAAGTCAAGTCACTCACTTGACTTCTCACATGACATCTTATAGAGAAGTATGAAATAATAAGATATTTTGCCCCGACCGTAAATAAAAAGAGATAAGATCAGGGATAATGGTTCCACTACTAGACCAAAGTTTCCTCACTGTGTTGTGATGAATGACAGCACACTCCCTATTATTTGTATAATTTATTTATTTAATACTTTATACAAACAAACGTAGAAAAGCCCTCTTAATCCCATAATCATTTTCTCCCAGTCAACCTTTGGATGATGCAGAAACAAATAGCAGTAGGAGCAATAACGATAATAAAACTTGATAATTCTAGTTTGTAATCAATTTGCTAAGACATCCGTTTCCCTCACTGTACAAAGACGACGAATAGCCGGAATTCCCGTCAATAGCTTACGATATAAGTTAACTAATTGCATTATTCCGTAGCGCCCGGGGAATCGCAAGCAGGTTATAGGGATGATAATTGATGAGACGGAGCGAATTTTAGTCGGCCTTCAGAATGATGTTTGTGGATCAGTTACTGAAATATAATTATACAGGTATAGATGATTAATTAAGGTGCTGAGTGCGATACACTAGGGGGTGTTAGTGTGACTACTGAGCGTTCCTGAGGTTTCAAGGTAGGACAAAATTTTATCAGCTGGCATTTCTCAGAAACAGCATCTAGAAAGACATATTTATTTGTGACCCGCACAGGAGACACGAGATAAGCAAAAAAAAAAACAATTATAAAAATAAATAATAACCCCGTGCGAGACTAAAAAGGCTCCTATCACAGCATGTGCAGCGATATTTAAAATAAAATAGCGCTGAGCATCTATCTTCTAAGCCTTTGAGGAAAATGAATGTGATGTTATGGGTTTCAGTAGGTAACAAAAAATATACAAAACAATATTTTAATATTTTATTTAGATCTCTTTGTTGCCTGCAGCTAAGCTACCGTGACCTATCACAACCTTTTTCCAGGATAAAAAAATCTTTTTAACACACTTGCTCATAAAGTGCCCTTTAATTTCACCGCAATTAGGCACATAATGATACCTGTTTGTGCTCAATAGTACAAATAAATTAATGTACCTATTGCTTGCTCATTTCATCCAACTTCGTATTTAAATAGATAATTTCAACTTGTACGTGCTTAATAAATAAAACTTTCACTCAAATATAAATTTTATTTGCTCTGTAATTAAGAAAAATTTAAATTCCCTATTTTGTACGTGGCTAAAACACTATCCACGAAAAGCCAAAAAAAAGAAACCTCATTCTTTTAGTCTATGGCCGACCGCCATTGTTAAATGCGCGCGCATAGGAAAACTGATTAATTTTCCCGCCATTGTGGAAAAAAAATCACAACTCGTTTTTACTGTTGAAAATGATTTTTTTGTATTATTTTCTTCACAAGTGTGTTGAAAAACGTCGTATGATACACGTGTGTATTGATGATTACCGTCCTCGGCTCTCTTAAGACCCTCACCTACGACTCGGGTCACAATGGCGCCTCAGCGATAATCACCAACATTGCACACTTGTACCATAATGTACTATTTCCTAGGCTACATAAGATTTTTTTAAATTCCGTGAAATTATGTTTCAAAAACAAATTAATTAAGTACACCATAAAAGCATAGCCGTACGGGATAGTTTCTGTCAGAATCATAATCATATTTTGTTTAAACGCTTCTTATTATAAAATTATATTTCACAAAACGTGACTTGGTTGTTCTATTTTTGTCTGCACTCAACTTTACAGCCTCGATTATTGTTGAACTCAAAAATATAATATTGTGTGTGCAGACTATAAATAGGTAATTACAGTAAAATTAATTTGAAAGATTAAAACAGAGTCCACTAAATTAATTTATTCGAATGTCTGTTTTAATTTTAATCAGTAGAGAAAGCTAACAGTAACATCATTATTTGCTTTGATAAAATAGACTCTTCAATCGGTTTCATTTACTTCCAATTAGATAAAATAAATATTTATTTTATTCCAAAAACATTTTCGGTAAATCAAACATTGCTAACGCATGTTGAAACGCAAAGCAATCAAACGAAATAAACAAAAATCAAATTTAAATTAATACGCAAACATCTCCACAAGCGAGCTATTCCGCCAATAGATTGGGCGAATTACAAATACACGCCAACTAGTTGATCAAACTTTGGCCAATATGCAAATAGGAAAACACACGTTGGCAAAATTGGCCTTTTGGCGTAAACTAGCACCAACAAGTTGGGGGAGCTTGGCAGCTGTGTGCACCGCCAACAGGAAAGTTTGAGAACTGCAGGGCTTACCACACCGCGCCATAACCGGAGTCGAACTAGCTCAATTCTCATTTTTTGTTCGTGTGTAATTCGCGGGATGTTTGAACTTTTTTTCTATTCCATCTTTGAGCAAAAATATTTTTTATCTGGTTATCATTGCAAAGTTAAAAATGTTTTGACAGCGTTAATAAAAGTTCTGTTTAAATAACCTTCGCTGTAAGTAAATAACCCTTTTGATGAGAGGTTTTTGCAAAAACCGATGCAATGTGATGAATTTAGTTTAACTCGAGACCGCACTCTGTGATGAGCACATTACTAAGGGCTTCGATTAAGTAAATTAAGAGTCGAGAATCTTAAATCCTAAGAGTATAGTTATTTATGCTACAAGTTCGGAAGGTAGGTGATTTCCGATGAGTGGTATTTTATTTATTTATTAAAAACTTTATGCACAAGTACAAAGGCGGACTTAATGCCTTAGGCATTTTCTGCCAGTCGACCTTAGGGTGGTGCAAAGATAAAAAAAAGGCAAGTGCAACTAAATTAAAGGATAAATAGAGATAAAATATATATAAAAAGAATATATATATAGCGAAGCGAGTGAGTGGATAAATCGACACGAGTCGGAAATCATCTTACGCACGTGTATTATACAACATTTTACTATGCATTTTGCGAGGAAATAAAAAAAAAATATCTGAACCAAGCAAGAAATTAATAAAAAGACGGGCTTATTCAAGGGCGCTCAGCATATCCACAGATTAACTTTTACTGCGCATGTACAAATAGCTGTCACGTCGTAATACAAAAAGGCACGAGCAAAATATTCATTCTGCCAAACATATTTGATGAATATTTAAAATTAACTTATTGATCAAAATCTAAATCTAGAGTAATTAAAAACGCATTAAATGAAGTATTAGTTTTGTTTTACCTTTTTTTTTAACTTTTCTCTATTAATAAATACTCTATGCGGCGGGCTGACGAGTTAAAAATTAAAAAAGAACAGGAAAGTAAAAAACAATAGTAAAAAAAGTGACACTTTCCGCACAGTTTGGCAGCTTGTAAAACGCTCTTTTCGCGGACATGCATTGTAAAATTATTTATTTAGAAGTAACACTCCTGCTCAATCATTGGTCACGATGATAAAAGTTTTATAAAAAATAATAGCTCTTACATCATCGTTCCAAAATTGAAAAACCTCAATCGTCCATTTCAACGCATCATAATGCGCACACTCAAATACTTTTTATCAACCGTGGCAGTCTGGATGCAATGCCTTTGCCACCCTCGCTCCGTGACAAATATCTATGAACTGGGAACCGTCGAGTTAGTTATGGCCCCGGGGCGCAATGAGCTACTACTGCCTTCAACTTGAAATACGTCCAGGTTTTCTGCAACTTTAAAATTAAATCTTTTTTGCGTTTCTTAGTTTTAAAGAAGTTTGAAGAAAGATTTTTATTTTATAGTGAGTTTTTTTTGTTTTTGTTCTGAGTTTTAATTAAAGTATATTGCTTTATTTATTTAAACGTGTATACAGTTTATGTAAATATCCCTTTTCATGGTCGATTTTGCAATCTTCAGATTTTTCCAACTATTGAAAATATTTTGTAATGTCAATTTTTTTTTTTGTAAAAAATCGTTGAATTCTTTAAATTGGGCCCTGAATTAATGTTGACGAAAACTTAATCGCAATAGAAATATCAAAAAGTACTTCACATACATAAAAATGAAATGGCATCTACTTGTCTTTTTTATACTTACTTGCCAGATAGTTTTCCCGTCGTAAAGTTTTGTACAGCCGCTAAATCGTCACAGCAAAAAAGTCGCGACGACATGGCGGCATCAACGACATAGCCGAAAAACCGTTTGTAATTCGTGTCGCGTGTAGTGCGGTGTCGTGCAATAAACAAACGGTCCATATAGTGCCCCGCACGTACAACGCGGTCACATTAACTTGACGCTTGGCGTTGATGACGTCATTTTGGCACTCAGGTACGGTGTGACAAAAAAGCATCAACAACTAAACGCACCTACGACAAAGACAAAAAAAGTTGCCCCACACACCTTCCTAGTGTGGGGCAACTTTTTTTTTAAGAGAAAAAGAGATGCGTCAAGTTAATGTGACCGTGTTGTAAGTTGGCAAGGTTTTATCGTAGTGGGGGTAAGTTTACGCATATTCCGCGAACTGACCAACCATATAGAGCGAACGGGACGTGGACGTGATACGATTGGTCAGTCGATCCTTGTGTCAACTGACCAGCCAATCGCGCGCTCGGAACGGTCCTAAACCTTCCCCGCGCCCCGGCCGCTTCACAACCAAAGATGCCTAAAAAACGACTTCTGCGCATCTAACGACTCTTGCCAACTTACGTGCCGGGGATTATACAAATATATAGTGCTCTGAATCGTGACCACATTTTGTCGTGTGTCGTGTGGCGTCGTCAACAAACAGCCTTAAATATTAAAATTCAATTGAAATAAATTATACATTAAAAACTATTTTTTTTTACATACTTTTTCGTATTCTTCTCAGCAAGCCCTTTCTTTTGATACCCATATCATGGCAGCGCACAAAAAATAACTAGTCCGCAATATTGAGCAATCCGCCATATTGTATTTAGAATGACGTCGCTTTGCTAACCATGCATTTTCACCCAAACTAAACATGTATGCAAAATTTCATCTAAATTGGTTGAGGACATCTGCTTTAAAATTCAGTTGCAAGATTTGACTCGAACCCACTTACATACATACACACATACATACATACAAACATACATACAAACATTACAAGTTAAATAAAAGCTTGTAGAGTCTGGCAAACGAAAGTAGAGACTGAAAAAGCGCGGCAAATTTAAAAAATGTCAGCATAACAACCCCAAAAACTAGTACCTATGCAATACCTGGTATAACCTAATTTGATACTTTAGAATTATTGATATTACTTCCTCTGAATAAAAATACTATAGGAACTGTTAGGTAGGTAATACTTTAGATATATCAATCTGAATAAAATATTGGAACAGTATTCTATAATGATTTTGGTTTATTCACTATCAATCAAAATCTGAATCTAAGACTTCCATGTGTAGAGATTAATAAGAGTCACAGGAATCATTGTTTTCTACATTAATAATGAAAGTTTTAAATGATTAAATAGAGAAAATGTTTTTACAAAAAGATAAATAGTGATAACGAATTAAAACAAAATATCAACTTAGTAGCGTCATACCGAAAATTGGGGTTGACATTAGTATAGCATTGCCGTTTAAAAAGTTTGCAAATAATTCGAGTGTCTACTTTCGTTTGCCAGACTATAATAAAAATAGAACGCGTTTACCATTTGTTTACTCTTACATTCATCAGCTACTATACTTTTTCAATTCAGACCCTCTTGCCAGCCAGTTTGCACGCCATAACTAGCAAAAATTAATTCAAAAACAGAACTCCACCACACACTATATGCCAGAAGCCCACGCAGAGGCTTTGACGTTAAAGTCGACATCACAGTGAAAGAATATTCTCGATTCATTACCATCAGGGACCAAATTACGAATACAGTCGCCCTTTGCACTTTTTATGAGAATTCCAGACGTTATGTGGTCGTATTTACTATGGTGAATTCCTTTAATAGCGGATTTTAATAGCTTCTACCAGGAACGCTGGCGTTAGTGACTTTATTCTCATTTGAGCTGTAATGTGAGGTTTTAATTAACATTGAGCTTTGTAGTGGAAATATGTTCAGAGATTTTTAATTGATTTTCAGCATAGTGGAAGAAAGGAACGTTGTAGTTGACAACGGGTTTATTTATTTTCATATGACTTGAATTTATATTTAATTAAATACGACCATTATTCAGGTTTTGTATATGTGTATTCATAAACGCATATTGTTGATTTATAAAACGTTTGTTTGTTTACATCATCATAATCATCAGACTTTTAATGTTCTCATTGCTGAGGCCCTCTCTATAGAGAGGGAATGGGCTATACTCCACCACGCGGGCACAATGCGGATTGGTAGATGTAACCATACATGTCTTCTTACATTTACTGTCTGTCTGTCTTGTTTACATTTAAAAGGTAATCTCTAATTTTGATAAATTGAAGAAAATATAAGATCGGATCCAGAGACAAATGAAAGATCTTTATTATAAGACTACATCTGCTTATCCACGCTATTGACAAAATATTGATTCTGCTAAAGACATATCCATGAATTTACATGTTGCGTTAATTAACAATCGAATACAATACCATAATTCAAATTAAACATTCTCCTTGTCATTTATTAATTTCCAAAAAAACCCGAAATATTGTTATAACCTACACATGTCTTTCTACTTTTTAGAGTCATCAAATGGGAAGTACAACATAATTAACTTACTGAATAAGTATAACAACTAATTATTCTGGATCATTTGACGTCATTACTCTTAATATCATTGTCCAAACGACGCACATGAATAATCTGTTGTACAAAAGGTGGTATCAGGATCAAACATCGAATCATCAGGACAGCTGTAATCAAACAGAGCAAACGTCCCATTGTTTAATAGGACGCAGTAGAAATATTTGCGACAGGTGTGGTCCAACGTATCGGCGATCCTGCCTGTTAACAGACAGCTGAACTTTGCACACCTGTAGTTGGTCTCACATAAAGTCGTGTTCGGGTTAAAATAAGTGTTATTCGGACAACTATGTCTCAATTGTGTAAAAGTGCCATAAGTATTAACACATTGTATGTAAGCAGAACAGTTTTTAACTTCAGGATCCGGGATGAAGCCGTCATAAGTGCAGATTTTCGACTGTTTAGGTTTGTTTTTGACAGCAATGCTGTTGTTACACATGTAGTTTGGCTCACACAAAGTCGTTTTTGGGTTAAAATAAGTGTTACTCGGACAAGTTTGTCTCACTTGAGTAAAAGTACCAAAAATGTCGACACATTGTATGTAAGAAGAACAATTTTTAACTTTAAGATCCGGGATGTAGCCGTTATCCGTGCAGATTTTGGACTGTTTAGGTTTTTTTCTTTTTTTACACCTGTAGTTGGTCTCACATACAGACGTATTTGGGTTAAAATAAGTGTTTTTCGGACAATTTTGTCTTAATTCAGTAAAAGTGCCAAAACTATTGACACACTGTAGGTAAGTAGAACAATTGTTTACATCAGGATCTGCAACGAAGCCTTCATAAGTGCAGGGTTTGTTTGTGTTGATAGCAATTCTGCTTTTGCACGTATATTTTTCCCGTGAGGTACATTTGGACGTTTTTGGATCGAACAAAGATTTTCTGGGACAGACGGCTTTGTACGAGATGTAGGAGTCTTCGTTCCTCAAGTAGATGCACAGTGTGTAGATCTTGCACTTGCCATCCGCCGGGTCCGCGAACCGGCCAGCTCCAGTATCTCTGCAGTTGACAGCAGCATGGGCAGACCAAGTACCATACAATAACTGAATAAAATATAAGTAGTTAGCAATAAAAACTTCCTGTGAGGGGATGACAAGATTGATTGGTTTTTTTGTTATAAAAATAATTCATAATTTTGGTTTTTGTGGGTAGTATACGTATAACTGTGCTTTATTTAACAACTAATGATTACGACTACGTAGCTCGAAGGGATAGAAACACAAAACTAAATATAATTAGTGTACACAATGTATTACGAGTAAATTATAGCAAAGTAACTAATATATATATAGTTAGTTTGTCACAATTCATAATAGGGGATCGAACACAAAGTCAAGAATGGAAATATTATTAAATGAGATCTTAGGAACCTTACGTTTTACGATCAACGAGGCATTCAATAAATAAATTATTAACTCACCAAGAAAGGAATAGCGATCCTTGACGAGTCCATGGTGTCATATCGTCGTTGAGAATAAACTTGGGAAGGCAGGCATGTTCTTGCTCTTCATCTATACTTAATATTATAAAGAGGAATGATTTGTATGTTTGTATGTAATGAACAAACTTAAAAACTACTAGACCGATTGCAACATTTAATTCATTCACCGTTGGGAAGCTACGCTATCCCCGGATGTCAGGCTACTTTTTTTCCAACGGGAACAGGAACTACGCGGATGAAACCGCGAGGCGTCCGCTAGTTTTTTATAAAACAAATTACTGTTATAACACCTATTATAACAATATTACAATAGGTTATCCAACAATCAGATCGGATACCTACTCAACAAATATGTAAATATAAATAAATATACGATTGACAAACGCGGACTTAATGCCTTAGGCATTCTCTACCAGTCAACCAAGGGTGGTGAAGAGTCAACATGGTAGGTGCATTATTTAAAAAGCGGAAAGTAATAAGTTACATAAAATACACATCCATATATGTTTTAAATAATACCTACATATTTAAAAAAAATATGTATATAAAAAAATAACCTAAAATGTATGTTCATTCAGTCAGTCGTTGTTAATCCACTAACAACGGCGTTGAAGCTACCAATTTTTTTTTTTTTTTTAAAGTTGCCCCAAACTAGGAATTTCTTCCTGTATCGTGGATGCGTTTACAAACATATAAACTCACATAAACAACACCCAGAGCCGGAACAAATATCTGTAGGTCATACAAATATTTGTTCCGTGCGGGATTCGAACTCGCGACACGCAGCGCAGCAGTCAATCGCTTAACCACTGCGCCAACCGTGCGCCCAAAAATTAATGACCCATTCCATTGTTACAGATTCGAAACGGGACCACTGCAACAAGACGGTGGAGATCTACGAGGATGTGTCGTCCCCTCCTGTGACCGCCGAGAACTTCGGGCGACCGCTCACTTGCACATATCGGTAAGGGTATACCTTAAGAATTATTATATTGAAACAAAACTAACCATGCTTTTTGTGAAGAAAGGAGAGTGAGAAACATTATTTTGATTTGAGGCGAAAGCTAAATCAAACTCCATGATTTTCACATCAATATTATTTAGTAGTTTTACATACTTTTTACCCGACTGCCGAGGAGGGTAATGGAGGTAAGGGAGGGTGTTTATCAGTCTATGTTAATATGTAAGTAAGTATGTATGTTTGTTCTTATGTGGCGTTCTACAGACAAAACGCGTTGGCGATTTTGATGATTCTTACGTCAATCGATTCAAATTGGAAAATAGAAAAATGGCGGCTTTTCGGAGGCATATTGTGGGGGTCCAATTGTTATTTCCAAACCCGTTGTTTGAGGTATCAAAATCAAGGGTTTTAAGAGGTGAATTCAAAAATATGTAACACTAAATATTTTTAAAAGGTACCGTATTCGAAAAAAAATAATAACTAAAAAGTTATAAATGAAAAAAGGTAGTTGAAAAAAACAAAAAACCCGAATGCTTGAAAAGCGAACTAAAAAGACGAAGAAGGAGTAAATCATGCTGTGCAGTCGGAGGATACGTCAGGTTTTGGTCAGCCAGCTGTATCTTCCGACTGCACAGCATAATTTTCTTCTTGGTTACGTCTTTTTAGTTTTTGATGTTTTATGTTATTAATATAGCCATTTCAAGCAAGTAACACAGCTATTCAATCACTCTCATTCTTTATCAGTCCTGCTGGACAATTTAGTTTCATCAATTAATAAATAATTTATCTTGCAATATGCACAATCTGTTTCTCTGCACTGAGACTTGAACACTATCTGTAACTGATGATACCACTCGAAAAGTCTTGAAAAGTATCGCATACTTAATAAACTAAGTATAGAATACTTCAAACTATCGATCTTCTCGAGTACTAATATACTTTAGTATCGTTACTTCTACCACACTACCTACATATAGGTCAGTAGCTTAGCAACTTTCGCGAAGTTCGCACGTACTCTGAACATTTTCGCCGTACAAAGGAGTGATGATTGATGTTATTTGTAGAGAGTTTTACTTGCTTAGTGAACAGGGGATCAAAGGAAAACTACAAAGTATATAAGAACATGAAAAGAGTGTTATCATTCTGGGAAAAGGAAAGTTTGGTCGAATTTGATGATAGTGCTTCGTATAAATTTTGTTAGGACATGTCAATAATGTTTAAAGTTGCGTGATTGACCAAGAACTTAGGTAAGGGTTATGTCCTAAGTTTTGGACAAATTAGCGTATGCCTTATGGGATAACAAACCCGCACTGGAGAGCAGTGGTGGTCTAGTAGTAACTGCCCCGATTTACGTGTCGTAGGTTGTGGGTTCGAACCCAGGTAGACGCATTACTTTGTGTAAATTATTTCATCACCACTGCTCTCAAAACGGTGAAGGAAAACATCGTGAGGAAACTGGCATATTCTAGAACCAAAAATTCGAAGACATGTGACATCCACCAACCCACAATGGGCCCGCGTGGTGTATCATGGCCCATACCCTCTCTTACAGAGAGGAGGCCTGTGTAGCAGCAGTGGGAACATTAATAGGCTGATGATGATGATGATGATGACTGGGCCCGCGCGGTAATTTGTGGCCCATTTCTCTCTTACAGATAGGAGGTCTGTGTCTCAATAGTTGAAACATTATAGGCTTATTATGCTTTTAAAATTGGGACAAACCCTCTGCAGTATTCTCAAACCACTGTAACTCCAGAAAGCCAGAATCAATAGTGGCGACCACCAGAAAAGCGCCGAGGAAATGAAGCTCGACGAAGTCCCATAGAATGAATTTAACTGTCTTGGATCCCGCAACGAAATTAATCAGAAAAGAATAACGGAGGAGTAGGAAATAAAACATGATTTCCACTTCACACCATATCAAGCAGGATACAGAACAAACAAAGCCAATAGGCACAAAGAGTCGTTTAAAACTGGGGTAGATATAAACTTTGGGAGTCAACTGTAAACTGGTAATATCTGATGTAGTCGGGTAACATTGTTAGTTTAACTCCAGTCTATGGGAAACAACCGGAGTCAATTAACAAATTTGCATATACAAAGGAGATGGAGATTAGTAAATATAAATGCAATTTGTCACATGGTTACTAGACAATAATAAGTCACGTATCCTTTTTTGATATTATTAGTATAATTTAAGGGCCTGTCGTACTCTGTCTGCATGTATTAAACTGCGGTCACTAATCCATCTGTCAAGCGTAATTAATAATCCGGCAATCATCGTTAATTGAGCATAGTCCAATTAAACCTTGAATTAAATTTATGTTCAAATCTACTATAGATTATGGTTAATGTCTTTCTTGACTATTTGAGTTGAGTTCCTTATCTCTTAGAAATAAACAAGAAATAAATATACTTCAGTGGTACTGAAAGTAGCTACCTCCAGACCTATCTTGTTTCCTAGTGATCCATTATATAGTAGTTGTAATGTTCTTAACGTTCGACAACACTTTATCCTTCAAAAAAATCTTCTACAGCACCGTAAATCCCTTATAAAAAAAGTAACAAAGCGAAGGAAATACTTAGTTTGTATTCTTCCACAAGTGCGCACATCCTTCGCAACTATATTTTTTGATTACGTAGGCCCGGCTCTGTAAAATGAAACTAACAAAATTTCTTTGATTTAAGGATTAATTAACTTTAACTGTAAAAAGATGCTACGGAAATTTCTTCAAACAAAACCTATGATGAAGCCGAAAAGTACCTCAGTGGGTGGCAGTGACAGCTTCAACAATAACTCGCAAGACCTACCAATCAAACTAAACATGATCTCAGAAACACATAAAGACAATCACACACACACAAACAGTCGTACATAATACACACACGCACTCATAAACACACACGCACATGCACTCAAACATAAACACTGTTGTAGCATTAAACTACTACTAAATGACTGTAGTATTAGATTTTCTTTTACTAGTTTCATTTGGATAGTATTTAAACGAGCGAAAATAAATCAAAATTAAAGGTGTAAAAATACTGAATATTGGCTAACTAAAATACTAAGTGGGCGACAAACAGTGGTCGAATACAAATGTTTAAAACAGCGACTTAAAAATAAAAGCTTTTCGACAGAGCCCCGTTGCGTGGGGCTCCTTTTTCTGTCTGCAGGGTCTACAGTAACTTAATATGAAGGAGATGACTGGAGCTAAGTTCGCTCGCTTTGTTCGCTCACTTTTGCTCCCGTCATCCCCTTCAAAACTAACCTATCCGTGTCAGGGTGCCCTATATACCCAAGCTCGCTTCGCTCGCTCTTGGACTAATTCGTTGAAAACACGAATACACCCGAACTCCCGCGCTGCACAGTGATGCCACCTCGTCGGTTCTTCAGATATTAAAAAAAAAAAAAAAACTAAAATAGAACCCCAAATACAATTAAAGCCTCCTAAGGAAACCAGAACTTCACCCGCCTGATTGTAATTGATATGGTACAAACTTGTTCGTAGTTAACTTTGTTTGTACTACAATTTCCGTTTTTATTGAAATTAATTATTTGATTTGATACTAACACTGGATAAGCAAGACAACAATTATAATGATTTAATTTTGAACTACACGTCACACTAGCTACTGCCAGTAGCTTCGCTCCTCATCCGAAAATCATCCCAAGGGATCATATTCCTGTCATAAAAAGTATTCTATGTGCTATTCCCGACTATAATCAATCTCTGTGCCAAATTTCAACCAGATCCATCCAGCTGTTTATGCGTGAAAAAGTAACAAACATACAAACACACTCACTGACTTTCGCCTTTATAAATTAGTGTGATAAGTAGAATAGGTGCAGGCGACCACACGTCTGCGGTAACCCTTCGAACTGTAGCTGGCCCAACGTAGTACTGAGTTTCTGTAGACTTCGAGGTTAACTTTATACTGGTTAAGTTAGCATTTTAGTACACCGCTGCAAAATTTTGACACTTTTCAGAAATTAGATTAAAACCTTGTTATTGATATATTGATAGGTCATCAAGATTTCTTTATTTATTGGCCTATCTACAATTATTAAACTGTTTATTCTAATAATACAAGAAATATGATACAAACGTAGTATACAATATGATGCGATAGACACAGCATGCAGAAACAAAATTATTTACATCTATAAAATTACAATAATAGTGCAGAAATAACACTTACAACAATTAGTGGGTAGTTTTAGAAACACAATCGGTACAAAGATGGCTAGAACAAAAAAATATGGTAATTACTTTCGATGGACTTGGCGCTTGAATTTTTGAAGTGTTGTGGAATAAATATCTATTGATTCATCGCAACTATTAAGAAGCCTGCAAGGTCTGGGGATGGGGGAGTTGGATCCCGATACAGTTTTGCTGAATGGAGGACGTAATAGTTTGATAGGATGACTTCCAGTCTGTTTCTGTTGACCTACAAATCAACGACTTCGTAAAGAGCTCACACAATTTCATAAAAAAATGTCAGGATTAATACTTTTCTCACACAGGAAATAAGCGATAAGGAAGCTTTGAGCATTTTCCTCGGATATAATACCGATGATAAATTACGACAATTTATTTGAGCCAATATTGTACCAAAATAATGGTTTCTCCTTTTCTTTCCGTTAGAATAAATGAGACTTGCGTGGGTTATTTTTCTCAAACAAACTTTTTGTTTACAGGTTTAGAGCTTTCCGAGGGTCCCCCAAGGATTGGATCCTAAGGATTAGGTTCAAAAAGTTCAAAGTTGGTACCTTGATCAATGGTACGACATGCCACAAGGGATACATGCAAGTAAGTATTTACATAAGTATTTTTTTTTATATAAGAATATTTATTTTTTCTATTGTTTAATTTTAAGCTTATTTCTCGTGTCTCCTGTGCGGGTCACAAGTAAATACTTTTTCGTTCTTTCTTTTTTTTATTTCCATTGAAATCAAAGCTTAAGGCGAGATTCACTTTTCAAACCTCTAACTGTAAAAGTAAATCCAATGTCTTTGCGAAATTCAGACATCGAAATGGTATTTTGTAAAGAAGTTTTTTTTTTGTAGTTTTTGCTTACTCCCATGGAAAAAAATCGTGTTTATGTATATTTGTAGATATTTATGTTACCCTTTTCTCTGTTTTAAATTTTCATGATACAATGGTTTGTATCATGAAAATTTAAAACAGAGAAAGGGTGAAACTACTTCTAAGTGTGCTATCTATACTATAATATAATATTATAAAGAGGAAAGGTTTTGATTTTGTTTGTTTGTTTGTACCGAATAGGCTCCGAAAGTACTGGACCGATTTGAAAAATTCTTTCACCAATAGAAAGCTACATTATTCTTGAGTGACATAGGTTATTTTTTATCCCGAAAATGGGTCCTGTGGGGTGGTCCACGGAAGCGAAGCCGTGGGCAACAGCTAGTGTTTTATAAATATAGCAACAGACATCGCCGTAAGCTAAGTAATCGGGTTCCGTTGGCACCTTTTGAGTACAGAACCATAAATCTTAATTTTTAAACGAAAAAAATTAAAAACGAAACGATTTTTTTAAGAAGTCTGTCAAAACCAGACGTCTAACGATGGAAGAATGATTTCTTATTATATTTTTCTCTCGTTTATAACCGTCTTTAACGGAAGCGATGAAAAGGGGAATGAGCGATCACTGAAACAAAAAGTTCTGAGTCACAAAGTCGTGAAAATCGGCCGCCATTACAGTACTACTAATTGAGTCGGCGTACGCTTTCGAAATTCTGATAATTAATTTTTGAACTCAGCTGACGGGTGAAAGAACTCGGAACTGGGAACTCGGAGCAGACCAATTTGGGCGTAATTATTGAATCATTCTCCGTTTGTAGATTTGTGAGTTTACAAACTGGGAAACTTTGGGAATCTACCGTGATTGGGATTCGAAATGTTTTCGTATATTTGGGATGAAACAGCTATTAGCTGTAAGTGTTATTATTAAAATTATGAATAGACAAAACAAAATTGGAATGTTTTACATAACATTTTACAAAAAAAAACCTTATTATGGATCTAACTTGACTTGGATCTAAAATGAAATAAATACGTAGAATATAATAATGAATAATTATTGAAAGGATTTCCTGGAACTGAAAAAAAGGCAAACGAACTTAGGTCGTCTAGAAGAGGTCCTTTTTTCACAAAAAGAACGTTATTTTTTTGTTAGCATTGTTGTATTCATTATCCTTTTCTGAGAAATTATTATTTTCAATTAGCATTTTTTTAACAAACAACGTACCAGGCAGACGTGATCGCTTGAGGTATCTGGAGGTTGTAAGGCTCCTGCTCAAGCGCGTTGACTGTACCTAAAGTTCAGTTTTTTCAAGAGTTCTGGTGTCTGGGATGTTCATTGAAAGCTGCTATGTGTTGATAGGTGAAGGCTTCATATGTAGGAAATAAAAGACTTGATTTTTCATGATTATTTGTGATGTTTCTGTAGGTCCTCAGAGAACAAAGTAGCGCGGAGTAAACTTATTACATGTCAATGGCTACAATTCGGTCGACGCGCATGCGTACTATCGTACCCTACAACTTTACTTTATTGAGGACCCCGAAATCCATTTGGATTAGTTTTTATTTGTAGTAATTTTCATTACGGACTTAGACTATAAACCAGGAATTATGACGTGTCATATATGAGTGGATGCGCTCCAAAATAGCCCATCCCATGAACTCTCAACCAGGTCCGTAACTCTATCATTCATTTGTACCGTAACAATAGTGATATTCACAACTTTAACACCAGAAATAAGGACAAATTACGAGCTCCCTTTCATCGACTTCATAAGGTGCATAGTTCATTCGTTGGGGTTGGTACAATCTTTCTAGTATTACATAGCAGCATAGCCAGCATTGTGTGAGTACCATGTACTTCAGAGCTATCATTGTCTAGATACCTACGTCTTCGTCGTAAGAGTAATTTGATGAGAATGTCAGATCGTAGAAAGCTACATTTGGCTACCCTGCTCTTTGGCACTATTCTCACAAAAAAACCAAACTATCTATTCAGCAAACTGACCTGGTCCCGCGATGTGAACAAAGTCAGAACGAGAGCTTCTGCCTACCTTTTATCGACGTCTCACAAAACTGCTGCATTCCGTGGCAGTTTCAAATTCGCTGCCTCTCGTATCTGGAATGATCTTCCTCCGCCGTTTCGCGCTATAAAGACGATTGGAACATTTAGTACTAATTTCAAGCAGTACTTATTACGCAAGCAAAAGGAAGCCAGCGGATAAACTTACCCGGCCGGGGTTTGCACGCAGTTATATTATCTTCTATCATGTTCCTTGTTCTTAGTTTTTAAGCTTTCTGGCGAACACTTCACCGAACACTACACACCACACACAGTAATATTCACACAATTCTGTTTTATCGAATACTAGCAATCTTTTCACCTTGTTTATTAACAGCAATTTCTTACATAATTTTCCATTATTATTTTTTTGATATTTTCATTTTGACAGCCGACGCGACGCCGACCACAGATTGACACGCGCTCTGTCGTTTGTCTACGGTTTTGACAAATGATCATGGAGCCGTCGAGATTTTGGTCGTATATTTATTATGTTTTATTTAGATATTTATTTTATACGTATACACTTACATACAGCGACTCACCTACTGTGTTTATTTATACTATTTTGATATTATACATCTTGTTCTATTTTTATTTCTTAAATATGATAATATGATCCGTTTCCGTAAATGTGTCCGTGGCATCAACATTGGGCCCTATCAGAATATCAGCGCAGCGTTATTTTCTTTTTGATATCGTTGCTCATGCTGAGATAGGAGCCTTTTTGGTCTCGCACGGGGTAATTTATTTTTATTTTTTATTATTGTTTGTGTTTTTCTTATCTCGTGTCTCCTGTGCGGGTCACAAATAAATATTTTTCATTCTTTCTTTTCTTTTCTTCTATTGACTTGAATGAGTCCGGTGGTTGAGAGTATGTCATGCTCACTCAAATGTCTCGCCGATGGTGGCGCGTGTGTCGGATCATTTAGCTCCCTTCAAAATGGTTGAGCTGAATGGTGCTGATACATGTGTCATGTTCGTGAACGGGCGCTGTCGGTTGGGACTGGTCATCTCTTAGCTGCCATGGTTTATTTTAATTGATTCTAATTTTATTTCTGAATTGTCTTTTTATATTTACTATGGACACTTTTAACTTTCTACATCGTTCTCACATAATGTGTAATCTCAACATGAATGATGTAAGAAATGATTTGTAATAATTAACTAATTGAAAAAGAGTGTCCATGGAGTTTCTTGCCCGTTCTTCTCCATAGAGATCTACGCCTTGGAATGGGCATCTACGGTACTTTCACAGTTTTTATGTCTTGTGACTGGGACTGTAGCACCATAATTTTGTAATATTTTATTTTGTCTTTTGACAATTCAAAAGTGCCTGTAACTGGCCTACTTGAAATAAAGTACTTTGACTTTGACTTTGACCTTGTCTTTGACTTTATCCCCTGAAGAGATTATCCAGGAAGAATGAGGGATAAAGGGAAATTGTGTTGATTTTTCAACTTAGAAGCTATTTTCTTCTAAAACTATACAGCATACATCGAAAGGTGCCTTTTTTTTTGCGTGCTGAAATGCTCATGCATACTGCACTACCTCGGGGAGATAGTGCAGTTATTTGGGACTCTAACCGACTAAAACTCCACGGTGTCCTCCTGTGCCGCTTATGGCGGGAACACGGGTACGCGTTAGCACTCACCGCGAATCCGCCGTGGCTGTCCGTCACCAGACCCTCCTCGAGGGAGTACCCCCCATCACCGGCGCACAAGAACACACTGTACGCCGTGACCACCCCAGGGACCAAATCAGCACATGGGTGCCAGACGACCCCGTGTATGGCACTCTTGGTCCCACTGTGACGGGTCAAGGTCAATGGCCCCACCACCTACCATTTTGCGGCCGCAGGGGATAGTGAGAGCGTCTAACGCAATACCGACACTCCTCTTCCCCTGCAGCCCCACCGCGTCCGCCATCAGACGGTGGCGACCCCGTCTAGGCCGCGGAAGGTAGGGAGAGCGGCGCACCGCAATACCGGCACTCCTTTCCCGCCGCAGCCTCCAACCCTCAGTCGCGATATCGTATGGGACCTGGGAATCTCCATAAGACATCGCAGCCCGCCTCAGTTGCGATGTCGCCTGTTACCAAGCGGCACCGCAACCTACATGTTGGCCGCTACGTCGTCGGCTTAATCGGCAAAAGCCCTGACGAGCGGCCCCTCCTCGGGTTCCTCTTTGCTATCCCGTGGGTGACCAAGCCACGGTTACTGAGCCCCCCCGCATCGACAATGCGGGAACCCACCGGGGAGGTACTTGAGGTGCCTGGAAGCGGCTGAATTTAGAAAAAATTGCGCGGTCCCTCCGCTTGATGAGTTTGTCTGCACGAGTGAGTCTAGTTGACGGTCGTCAGCAATTTCTGAATCTGGGCGCCTGCCGGCTGGTTCCCGAAGAATGGTTTAGAAAGCATATCTATAACCCTTCAGGTACAAAATGTGTCTGAGAGTGGTGAGCCCGCTGACAAGCGCATATAAACCTCTATACTGGTTCAAACAAACACATTATCTCAACTAAGTGGTGTTTATATATTATAATTACACGAGTCTTATCTGAATACAGGGTCTAGGTTACCTAGAAGTGCTAAATCGAAAATAACAAGGTTTCTACCCAAACCATTTCTGACCACTGAAAATGTGTGTATGCACCGTTCCAGGTTGAGATTCTATTATCCTTTGCTATGTAATGTTATTATGTATTGTTTTTCAGTCATACCCGTAGACATAAGGTAAATAAGTTAGAACACCATGTTTGTGTTTCCTAACAAAAATAATTTGTAAAATAAAGCAACACGATTGGTGCGCGAGCGGAACGCACATACCACTACTTGAATCCCCGTTTTTATAGGGGTCTAGAAGAAAAATAAATAAATTTTATTTGTCCGTTCTTCTCCACGTAGGCTCTTTCCGAACGGATGGTGACTTACTTGACTTAAGATCCTATGGCCCCTAGCTGGGGCAGAGGGCTTCCACAGTAGTCTTCCATCGAGACCGGTCTTGAGCTTCGCGCTTCACCTCGCTCCACGTCATTCCGATACTCGTCGTTTCAGCCAAAACGGTGCGTCGCCATGTTTGACGGGGTCGGCCTCGCTTCCTTTTTCCTTGAGGATTCCAATCCAAGGCCTGTTTAGGAATGTGATTGGAATCCCTCCGGAGCGTGTGACCAATCCAACACCATTTACGCCGCTTGATCTGGCGGTCGATCGGGGTCTCGTGGCATCTCTCCAACAGCTCTACATTAGAGATGATCTCGGGCCAGTAAATTCCGAGGATGCGACGAAGACCTGGATTTGGCGTGAGATGTCCTTTGTTACCTTCCACGTTTCGCACCCGTAGAGCAGCACGGATTTGACATTGGACCCGATGATTTTGAGTTTAACCCTTCGGGTCAGTTTCCGTGATTGCCACACAGGTCTCAGCTGTGCGAAGGTAGCTCGCGCTTTGGCGATCCGTGAAGTGATATCCTCATCAGTTCCTCCAGTCTCTGACACGACGCTCCCGAGATACGTAAATTTGTGGACGCGTTCCACTACCTCAGTGCCGATTAATATCGGCGAAGAATTCCTCACACCTGTACGCATCTCCTGGGTCTTCCGGATGTTAATTTTGAGCCCAGTTTTCGCCGCCTCCTGGCGCAGGTCATTCAGTTTCGCTTGCATGTCAGCGTGTGTATGACTCAGCAGGCATAGATCATCTGCATAGTCCAGGTCCTCCAAGACGTTTGTCAATCCCCGCTCTATCCCGCGACGCCTGCTATCGTGAATGCGCAGCATGATTCCGTCGAGGACGATTATAAAAAGGAGGGGCGAAAGAGGACATCCCTGGCGGACACCAGCGTGCACTGCGATGTCCTCCGAAATGAGGCCTTCGTGTTTCACTTTGCAGGAATATTTCCTGTACATGCTCTCCAATAGGCGGACTATTTTTGGCGGCACTCCAAAATCCAACAGGCGGGACCAGATGCTGGACCACTTCAACGTATCAAAGGCCTTTTCAAAGTCGACAAAAGTAAGATGGATTTCCCTTTGCCATTCTGCTGCCTGCTCCAGAATTATACGAAGAGTGTTGATCTGGTCCGTGCATGAGCGGCTCGAACGGAAACCCGCCTGCTCCCTGCGCAGAAGAGGCTCAACGGCCTTCAACAGCCTATCAAGAATTATCTTACAGAAGACCTTAGAGGGAGTCGACAACAACGTAATGCCTCTCCAGTTATCGCAACTACTGAGATCACCTTTCTTAGGCACGGTAATCAAAAGTCCCTTGTTCCAGTCATCCGGGAGTTCTTCAGCGGTCCATATCCTTTCAATTAAAGGCGTCAGCACGTCGACGGCGGAGGCTAAGTCGGCTTGTAACATTTCCGCAGTTATCAGGTCGGGTCCAGGTGCTTTGCCTGTCTTCAAAAAGAAGATCGCTTCAGTCACTTCAGAGGCTGACGGTGGTTCCGTATCGATGTCGAGAGGTCGAGGTGGTGTAGAACGGATGGTAGAATCACTTTATTAAGATCCAGCCCTAGTTGTCCCCCCAGCGACTCCCTGCGCCGAGGTTTGACCCCACAGGGGGTAGCCCTCAGCATTGTCGCTTAGGTTTAGAAATGTGTGCCTGGCTGGATGCTATATAGCTTAGTCTCCACAGGGAAGCCCGGTTAAGCAGTAGTCGGTCACTGACTGAACTGCGAGACGACACGTATAAAAAAAAAAAAAAATATTCTATTAGCTACAATCTAGGGGTCTTTAAGTCAAGAGTGAATAGGTTTTTCCTAGGCAAGCGTGATTCACCGTCGACCACATCATCGCTTACCATCAGGTGAGATAGTAGTCAAGCGCGAGCCTATAGAGTATAAAAACGACGCCTCGTCGTGAACAAACCTTTTATATAAAACATTTTCTGAAAAATAGAATAATAGTTTTTTTAAAGAATCATTTTGCTATCCATTGGTACAGAGGCTGAAGATAAATAAACATAATATTATCTTATGTAATAAAATATTTTGTTTTAAATAAAGACAGCATGTTTAGCTGTAAACATGCTGTCTTTTGGCCAAAGTAAAAAAAAATGCATAAAATGTCAGAAATTTTTATCTGTAACTACACATTTCATCAATTAAACATGCTAAAGCCATTTATTATAATTGACAAAGAATTACCTATGTGTTTATAAGTAACATAAATGTTTATTGATTGCAAAGTCAGCTTCTCAACCAACGTCTTTGAGTTCTTAAGAGCTATAATAATGAACCCAAATATTTTTTTGTATATAATATACTTTATAATATAATTTTGTTTATAATTTAACCTTACTTAGTATATAACATTAGTTCAATATTCAAAAAAATCAAACCCAATGTTTTTGGAGGTATGTACGGTATTCAGTCCCGCAAATCTGCATTAAAAAGGGAGGATCCTTTGGTTTTGTCGTACATATATATTCAATTCGCGCTGAAAACTTTGTTTGCGTCATGCAGGATTTTTTAGTGACGTAAGTTTATATTCGTTCGTATGTGGCGGAATAGATGCGTCTACAAATTTATATCCATCGGCCAAGTGATAAAAAAAATAGAAAATGTTACTAATAAATAACCCTTTCACAGATAGTCGACGGCAACGCGAAGACGGACGTCTCAAACAGGAAAGAGCCAGGTCTCTTCTGTGGCGAGATAGAACAGCCCCAGACGTTCATATCTGAGACCAACTTCGTAAAGATTGTGTTCCACGCCGACAACTTCACTGATCAAACTTACTTTAGCTTCGACTCCAGGTCAGTGCGCATTCACGAGTTAATTTAATATAGAACTAAAGGGTAGACTAGATTTTAAGTTAGCTGTTGAATTGTTGGACTTAGTTGACAAAGTATTCCTATTATCAGTTTTGGTTTGAATTGCAAAAGCAATATATAAAATATTTTAACCAAATATTGCATTGTTGTTAAAGCATTAAAGATGTTAACAACATGATAGATTGTTTAACTATATAAAAGCTTGAAATTAAGACAACATTTTCTCAAAAACCAAGCAATAGTTCAGTAAGTTTTAAAATTAAATTTTCTCTGCAGAGCTGAGCAACAATTTGAAGTGTATCTGCGCTACGGACAGCATCCGGAACTGTACCCGAACAGAAGAGGCGAAGTTGTTGCTGGGTATGTATTTACCATCACGTACATATACCTAGTAGTTACACACAACTTTGAGGTTGCATTGGCAATATTCTTCGACCAGGGCAACTTTTCAGTTCAACCGCGGTGATGATGGCTCTAGACAAAGTGACTTTGTTAGCGATAACGACTTTCACAATGTTCAAATATTACATTTTGTGTCGAGCATAAAAAGTCGATATTTTAACACGAGCGACCTAGCCAATTACTACGTGAGCCGAAGGCGAACGTCGAAAGCTACATGCGAGTTTTAAAACAAAGCCTTTTTATGCGAGATACGAACGATTCTTTTTCCACTACATGATGTGCTTACTTAATTAAATGCAAATAATTTCCAACAACAATTTATTTGAAACGTTCAGACTAAAAACCACAGACTATACACCGCGCGCTTTATCGAGAGGTTACAGGTTCAGTATTATTCTGCCAGTTACATAATGATCCATACAAAAGTCATTTCGTAACTGTTATTATGTAATTTGTTAATTTTAATTTTATAATCTTGTGTCTAAATGTTCATATTTCGAAACGAATTTCTTAGGCAATGTGTTATATAATACAAAATGTAGTGGAAAAATGTATATAATTGATAGAAAGGTTACGTGGATATTTTGAAATTTAGATAATCCTTATTACTGACAAATGTTACTTTGTATTGGCCCCCTTGTCATCCTGTCTAGCGAAAACATACTAAATCTATGGTCTAAGTGGCTACGATAGTTCCACTTTCAGCCACGCCGGTCAGATACGTTTGTGATATGAGAAACAAACCCAGACATGGCATTTACCTTTGATCGTTTGCGAGGAAAATCGATGAACTCTTTAAATTGTGTCATCTTGAGTCTATTGATGTTAATCGGAGTAACAAAGTTGATTAATTAGAGGAGCTAAGTAAATTGTAAATGTTCGAAGTTCAGTTTGAGATAAATCAAATAATGAAGGTACCAATAAATTTCGTGCCAATGGGATTAATGTCAAGCAGTTTCCTGGTAATCAGTCTTATGGTATCTAAGCAACAACAAGTTATTTATGAACATATTTCTTTTTTAGTAATCGTGAAATGTCATATCCATTCCATTTATATAATACTAACACTACGCCCGCGACTTCGTTCGCGTGATCCGTATTTTATCCTACAGATGACTTTTTAGGGTTACGTACCCAAAGGGTAAAAACGGGACCCTATTACTAAGACTCCGCGGTCCGTCTGTCTGTCTGTCTGTCTGTCCGTCTGTCACCAGGCTGTATCTAATGAACGGTGATAGCCAGACCGTTGAAATTTTCACAGATGATGTATTTCTGTTGCCGCTATAACAACAAATACTAAAAACAGAATAAAATAAATATTTAGGTGGGGCTCCCATACAACAAACGTAATTTTTTTGCCGTTTTTGCGATAATGGTACGGAACCCTTCGCGCGCGAGTCCGACTCGCATTTGGCCGGTTTTTAGTTTCACCGCCTTAAAAGTTGAATTGCCGAAAATCCCTGCCTAGTGCTCCCTTACATCATAAAAAGAAGCCCTGAACAGTAAAATTCTTGAAAAATCTTTAATACCCCCTAAATCTTCTTTTAGAAGTAGTTTTGAAAAACTAATAATGAAAATCCTAACTATTTACTAAGGTTTGTATTTATGCCAAGTTTCAAATATATAAGCCCAACAAATTGCCACCTTTTCACCTCCTTAGGGGTAGAATTGCCAAACACCAATACATACATGCATTCTTTTTATCAACCGTAAGCGTAAATCTTTAATTTCACGTGTCACACTTAAAAGCGTAGAAATTTCACACAATCTTTCAACTCCCGTTTTACCTCCTTAGGGGTGGAATTACCAAAAACCAATAAATATATGAATTCTTTTCATCAACCAACAGCGTAAATTTAAAATTTCACGTGTCCAACTTACAAACTGTAAAAATGTCATGCAAACTTTCAACCCTTTTTTTACCCCTTTAGGGGAGGAATTTCCTAAAACCAATATACACATAAATTCTTTTTATCAACCAACAGCGTAAATCTCAAATTTCACGTGTCCAACTAACAAACTGTAGAAATTCCATACAATCTTTCAATCCCCTTTTACCTTAGGGGTGAAATTTCCAAAAATCCGTTGTTAATGCGCACTTACGTCACTTGAGGAACAAATTTTATGTGGTAAAATGCCAAGTTTTATCTTTATACGTCAAGTGGTTTTCTATTTCGTATCCCAAGGGAACATTATACCAGAGTGAAAGTAAAAGCAAGTAGCACATATAGTTTAGGCGTAGTGGTTGAGCGATTGACTGCTGCGCCGCGTGTCGCGGGTTCGATTCCCGCACAGAACAAATATTTGTATTTATACAGATAGTTGTTCCGGCTCTGGGTGTTGTGTATGTGAGTTTATATGTTTGTAAACGCACCCACAATACAGGAAGAAATGAATAGTGTGGGGCATCGATTCTTATGAAAAAAAAAATGTGCTATGCCAGACTAAAATCTGTCTCCGTGCCAAATTTCATCCAGATATGTTCAGCGTTATTGTGGAACAAACATACATCCATCCAAACTTTCACATTTATAATATTAGTGAGATTAGTATGATTTTTATTATTATAGGTTTACCAAATCAAGATGTCATGTCAGAATCAGCAGGTATGATTTTTATAGCTAATAAAAAAAAAAAAGAATATTAACCATTAAACACTTCTCATCAGAAAAATCGAAACACCTTGCAAGTTTATGTTTTGTAAGGATTAGCCGAAAAATGTGTATATTTAAGAATATATGTCAAATGTCGTTTAATAGTGAATAATATGAGGTTTTCAAATCCTAATGTTAATGTTCTAAATTGTAAAACAACACATAGATTAAAAATTTGATGTCAAAGTCACAACAACACGTCATAAAGCATTCAAATCAAAAAACATTTTCTTATAACTAGTCGAATAGCCCGCCCCTAACTGTTCCCGGCGCAAAGGTGCCCATAACGCTTGCTGCATTGCCACTTTGGATGGCAATGGCTAACCTTTGCACCAAGAACGAGCCGGAGTGGGGGTCACCCGTTTTGTCACGGACCTTGTGCCCTATCACTAATGAGCTTACTGGCCTCAGTTGCCCAACCGCCCATGGTCTCAACGGCAATGGGCACAAAATGGTACCGGTTTCCAACGGTGCGTACTTCACCCTCTTCCCCTCAGCTGCGTCTTCCGCCGCTGCTGACGGCGAGAGGACAATGCGACCAAGGTGACTGGCGGCAACAGTGCTGACGCAAGTTGCGTCCCATATTAAGCACTTTCCGTTTTTCCAAGGCACCAGGGTCAGTCCATCCGGCCTCCTGCCGTCAGTCCTGCACAGACCTATATGTTCTAAATTCAAATTAATTTTTCATAGGTTTCGTATTTTGTTTAACAATTCATTTTTACCCTGTATGAAGTATGAAGGAAATTGATAAAACAACACTCGTAAATGAACAAAAAAAGTTATGAAACGTTTATTTAACAATTTGTAAATTAATTTGTAAATTTATATAAGAGCTCTTATTACTGCTTCCATACGGTTCTTCATCGATCGGATGAGAGTCATGATCGATGAAGAGGATTGCATTTTGCAGCTGGCTAAGTGTTTCTGGGGCAGGATCTCTTGCACGAATTCATCTCTTTAATTAATCCCATAGATGTTCAATCGGATTCATGTCCGGGCTTCTTGCTGGCCATTCCATAACGGAGTGACCGACTTCGGTAACATAATCTCGTCCGACACTCGCGGTGTAAGCCCTAGCATTGTCGTGCATGAATATGAAACCGTTGCCAATAAAATGTGCCTAGGGCATCAAGTGAGGCTCAAGACACTGTTCGATGTACCGATGACTGTTTAGTGCAGACAGACGTGGCCCAGACACAACAACAAGCTCTGTCTTACCGTCGGCGCTGATTTATCCCCAAACAATCCACGAACCGCCACCATAGCTGACCTTTTCTTCAATGCAGCATTGTGCAAAGCGTTTTCCATCTCTTCTGTAGACCTTGTTCCTTCCGTCGTTACCATACAGCATAATTTTACACTCAACAGAAAAGAGGACTTTGTTCCAGTGGAGGTATGACCAATTTAGGTGCTCACGTGCAAAGTTAAGGCGTGCTTTTCGATGGTCTGCAGTTAATTTCGGCCCATTTGCTGGCTTGTGTGGTACCAGTCCACGTTCCGTCAACCTTTTTCGAATTGTAGAGTCACTTACAGCCACCCTACGTACAACATGAAGCTGCTGCTGCAGTTGAGAATCAATAAGGCGTCGATTTCTTAAAGAAGTTGTTACAATAAATCGATCAACTCGCTCAGAAGTGACCCGATTCCTGCCAGATCCTTAACGGCGTGTGAAAAAACCAGTCTCCCAATAGCGTTTGTAGACTCTATGAACAGACAACAGGCTTAGATGCAATCTTTCAGCCACAACACGCTGACTAAGTCCAGAATCCAGAAATGCCACCACTTGGGCTGCTTCTGCGGGTGAAGTATCCATATGTTTTAGAAAAAACTTTTTCAGACGTCCCATAGTCACAGTACACACACATTATACAGAACACAGAACAAAAGTTTTAAGATAAGCGCTAATTTTTAGTTTTCAAAGGCGAAATGTACTCCAACTCTAAACACACATTTGTCTCAAAACAGATAATCATTTATAGGATAAACAAATGAAATTCTAATTTTGAATTTTCGCTTGTCACTGTAATGGCCAAACTGCCAGCTATTTGTATAGCTGGCAGTTTGGCCATCATGTGATTTTTTTATGGAATGTAAACTCTTTTGTGTTAAATTAGGACAGAAACCATAAAAACGGAAGTGTTTCGATTTTTATGATGAGAAGTGTATTATTTTATAAATCCATGGCAATTTTAAAACCACATAGATGTCATTCTCCCTTCGAAACATAAAACATTTTGTAAGTCTTTGTAATTTCCCTGTTCTCATCCAAAGCAAGCAAGGCCTGTAATTACACAAAGTAAAAACCATGAAGAACGGAAAGATTAATGATGATAAATAAATAAAGAACAAAGAATTTACGTAAACAAAATTGCCTCATCTCATTTTACATACGCTTCTAACGAGATCTAATAATAGATTCATTGGCTTATACACCTACAGGAACTCGCGGAAAAGTCACCCCTAACAAACATTCCCTCAGGCGATACAAATTGCTTTAAAAAGATTATTTTATCGAAATCAGATAAAACATGAAACAAAACATATACGGGGTTCCACAAGGCACCGTCCTCGGCCCGACTTTATTTAAATTATTTGCCAAATTGCGATGCCGACTTCAAAGGGAATTCAAGCGTACGTGATCAACATTTTAAAGCAAATCGTTTGGAAAAGCTATTCAGCATTGTCTGCATTTACTTTCGAGTGTGATTGATTCTGTGTTCAGATCACAAAGGGTGTTTTGAAATGGACGATCACGTTTCGGTTTATAGTAGTGTTGGACTAGAAGGAAAGTACTTGTTATTAAATATTTAATGAAAAATCTTTTTGAAATCAAGCTTTTTTCGTATTCTTCTCAGCAAACAACATTTGATACTCATATCATAGCAGTGCACAAAAAATAACTAGACCGCCATCTTAGGCCGTCTGCTATATTGGATTTAGAATGACGTCACTTAGCTAACCATGCCTGTCATCAAATTAAAGGTGTATGCAAAATTTCATCTTAATCGGTTGCAAGATTTGACCCGAACATACATACATACATGTAAAATAGATAGTTTGCGAACTTAGGAAAGCAAATGATACGGTGAATAGAATTAAAGAGTACGTCTACCTTTGAAAATTGTGTAATGAATAAAACCTTGACCGTTTTCCAGGTTAAAAGTCATTTGTGTTTAAATTCTAATGAGTTTTTAGATTAAAAAAAGGTCAGCTGTTCATTAACTAAAATTATAACAGCCCATAAAAAAGTATAAAAATAAATTACCCATTAACAAAAACGGTAAATTCATTAAAATCTAAGTAATAAAAAGTTCAGTAACAGTTAATTCAGGGAATGATAAATTGTTATTTGTTGCCGCCGAATTTTGGTGCTGAAAGTTTTCAATAATTTAGTATCGCATTCAGAACAATTTATATTCTCGTTTATATAACAAACAAATACATTGGGAAAGAAAAAGTTCAGGATTTATATTAAACTAACTGTGCTATCGGGGCTTGGAAAGCTTGTTTTTATCTGTATTTTTTGTTTTAAAGCACTTTAGGTGTTTTTATAATCGCACCTACCTGATAACATTCATTTAAATTAAAACAGATTGAACAATTACAATGTCATTTATTGTAATTGATGAGAATATATTTTGTATAACAAATATTTTTGGCGTATGCCACCTCAATTCTTCTCAGTTCACTATGATGTTGATCGTAATCACTACGCATCTTCATTCGAGCTTGACACTACAAATAACTATCAAATCTTAAGCGTGCGCTTCAGTAAATATTTCCAAGAAATATCTAGATTATGTACCTAGATTCCATAGGAGATTTTTCTGATTTGTGGTGATAGTTACAGCTTTCATTTCACTTCTAGCTAAATTCAAAATCCAACTTCATTTGTTCTGTCTTTCAATTGGTTCCATAAAAATTACTATTGCAAGTATTGACAGATAATAATTCCACCATCTTTAAGACTGGTGCGTTTGTTTATGCGAATAAAACCTGTGGCAAACAGTGACTTAAACACAGTCGTAATCGACGACTGTGTGAAATAATAAACACGAGCTTATAATCTTAAACAAAAAATCGTTCAAGAAATTCTACCTTTATAAAAATCGAGTTCGATATTGTTAATGACCCACCACCTTTAACGTCGTCAAGAACGCTAAGTAGCACAAAACGTGACCTGAAACTTTACGACCCCTCCATAACCAAGAGCTCTACCCAAAGTCGTGACACTCAATTTCCATGCCAATAAATCACGAACTCAATACTTCAAATCATCACTCGACGGCCACTGCATAAATCAAGTTCGAGTTACCAATTACTTAAGAGGCTTATCCCGAATGTCGCAAACGTTCTAGAATCATTCTGACTGGCTCCAAATGGCTCCACTTTGGAGGGTACGTGACCGAAATGGCTTATAAATCGTGTTGAATTGTCGGCGCGGGCTCACTGGCCACCTATTATTGCAGCCACATTGATTTATTCGTTGTAATCAAGTACTCGAATTAAAGTGAGTGAGGTGCGTAGTTGCTGATTCTGGGATTCTTTTTTTTAAATTGGCAGAATGGCAGCCCTTTTTGAGGGTTAAAGGGTGCTTCAGGGAATGTTATTTATATACGTGAGTGTGCAGAATTTTTGCAGCGTATTTTGTTTTGCTGACGCATTTTTATAACCACTTTGGCTGTGGAGTTTTATGTCAATATTGGTGAAACTGCAACTCATGCTAGAGTGGAGAGAGGGTGGTATACAATTTCAAAGGTGGACGGTAAAAATGATTTGCTTCACACAATTTTATATGTCGTTGGCTTTATGCTTGATACCATTCCTAGTAATAAAAATTATTCTAGTAATAACGACACTTCATTAAAATCATCATCTGCCTAGCCTTTTCCCAACTATATTGGGGTCGGCTTCCAGTCTTACCGGATTCAGCTAAGTACCAGTGTTTTACATGGAGCGACTGTCTATCTGACCTCCACAACCCAGTAACTGGGTACCACGGTACCCCTTGGCAAGACTGGTGTCAGATCTCAAGCTTCTGACTACCCGTAACGACTGTCAAAGATCTTCAAATTACAGCCGGGACCAACGGCTTAACGTGCTTTCCGAGGCACGGAGGAAACTCGGTATGTTGAAATGGTCACCCATCCACGGACCGATCTCGTCAAGCGTTGCTTAACCTTGAAGATCGACCCGTGCGGCTGCTATTATTTAGCCACGAGCTCCTCAACACTTCATTAAAATATCAGTCTCAAATTCAGAATCACTTACTACTGCAAACTTACTCGGGCCAAGTAATAAAAATCTCTCAATTTTAAAACTCAGCAATTGAAAATCCCGTGTATAAATATGAGCAGTCCCGAAAAAATTACAGCAAAAAGCAAAAATTTTCTCGCAACTAAAAGTGACAGGGATAATGATTTCGTTCGGCGTTTGTTAGCGAATTAACTTAATTAACGGGATGTTTTTTCCTCAGGTCTTATTGCGAGAGAGTGTTCCGGGATTGTCGGCTACAAACGTGTTATGTTCAGTCTGCTGCCTACCCTGGAGTGTATCCAAGAAATCTTCATTGCAGGTAAGTCTATTACGATGTTTTATACATGAACAGCTGTGTACTACTTTGTTTAGTTTAAGTTAGTGTTGATTAGGCTTGAAAGCTTTTTTTTTTTTTGATTGGTTCATTGTTGGAAGCTCTTCCATTATTGAAATTGAATGTATTATTTAAATTGATGGTTAGATATAGATTGTTGTATAGTTGTTGTGTTTTAGCATGCCAGTAAAGGTCAAACTTACCTAAATAATGAACGCTCTAATTTCAAAAACAGAAATGTGATATACGTGAACACATACACATTTATGTCGCGTTTTTTCTAAACATTTGTAATAACATTGAGGTATTGTTTACTAATGATAAACCATTTATGTAGTTTATGGATCAGGTTTCTTTGAAGAAATATTACGGTAGGGGCAATGATCGTTTTTGCCACGCCATAATATAAACATATCATCTGCTGAGGGTACTTTTGAGCTAAACTAACTTTTTATTGAGTTTATCAACATAAAAATAAATCGGGGTCTTCCGGGACGGGGGCCTCGGGGATCAGGGTACTCAGCGAATATCCCGTAACGAAGTTACTACAGCTATTCATCCTGAGAATAACTTTAAAAATCATGAATATTTTATCAAGGACATAAAATACTTAAAAAAAATACAAGCTTTACCTAAATTAGGTCTTTGAGCGCAATAAATTAGATGGCTGTGAAGTATCTCTTCAAAGTCATGGCATATAGCTGAAATTTTGATGAGGGTGGGACCTGGCTGGGACAAATGTGTTTGTTTAGGCCCAGAGCGCTAAGTATTGTTTGTCAACTCTGTTTGCCCGGTACAGTCACCAACATAAATCACTTATGCTTATGCAAGATATGTGAGCATTTTTCTTGTGAAATAACGAAAAAAAAATCTAAGTCAATATCTTTTTTTTTTCTTTTTTATAATCGCGTTTGACCGCTATTTCGCCTGATGGTAAACGATCGTGTGGTCTAACGTGAAGCACGCTTGCCCAGAAGTAACCTATTCACTCTTAATTTAAAGACACCAAGGTTGTAGCTATCAGGGAACAAAGACTCTGGCAGGGGCTTCCACTCCTTAGCTGTGCGCACAATGAAAGTATTAGCAAAAGGCCAAAATATAAGAGATTGATCACGTAATTTTTTGATATCGCTTGTCATTCCCATACAATTTTGTCTTTTTGACAATCGCCATCGCCACGCTTTCGATGACAAAAATAATGTCAATTGTCTAGGGCCTAAGTTCGGGGTAAATGTGTGCCTATCTTGACATACTCTTAGAGACTTAACGTGCCTTCAAAGCAAGAAGTAGGCAAGCAAGTTAAATCGATGGTCCCGGCTTTCATTTGAAGACCTTTGACAGCCGTTAGTAAGAAGTCAAACTGACATCAATCGTTTTACCCAGTCAATCAAGTAAAATAGTGATTTTTCCTGGGTAGAAGTCGTCAGTGAGATTATCAAATAATAATGGACCAGTATTTTATTCTTTATGAAATAAATAAAAATTGACAAAGATAAAGCGCATCAAAGTTCAGGAGTGGGGGCTTGTGACGTCACTTTGTCAGTATAAGGTGTAGCTCACCGTGACGTCACACGATATTTCAACGCACTGTATCGTCGTAATTTTTTGTTTATGTGGTAAAAGGAAAATACGTGTCCAATATGTTTAGGTAATCTAATTGACAGATTAATAGATACATTTTTGTCAACTCAGATGCTCCATTACAATGCTACACCAGCTAGACTGGAAGCTGATTCCAACATAAGTTTGGAAAATGCAGATGAATGAGATATTGGCTGAGTCTGCCTAGACTCAGCCAATAGCCTTCCAGAGCCTTGAACATCGGCGCCAAGTTGCCAGTCTGTCGGTTTTTTATCGGTTACATTTCGGGGAGTGTGCGATGGAATTGCATGAACTAATTCCTCCTAGCCCGTTCCATCATCGGACTACAAGACGTACGGCGATGCGTCATCGGTACATGGTGGACATCCCACCCAAACGCACCAAACGTTTTGGGAGTACTTTCATTATGCGTACAGCTATGGAGTGGAATTCCCTGCCAGAGTCTGTATTTCCTGAGAGCTACAACCTGGGAGTCTTTAAGTCAAGAGTGAATAGGTTTCTTCTAGGTAAGCGTGCTACATCGTCGACCACATCATCACTTACCATCAGATGAGATAGTGGTCAAGCGCGAGCCTATCGATAATAATAAAAAAAATGGAAAATGCAGATGTTATTATCACACATTTGTAGTATCGGGATGTTCATATACAGGAAAAGAAATCACAATGCAAGGAATTAATATAAATTATAAGATCTTTATTGATGAACAGAGGCCTGTACTACATCAATTCTCGTTTAGGGTTACTCTTTAAAAATCGTACCACGGGACATCTCGTCGTTACGTGCGACCCTCACCCCAGCTTATTTACCGCCGTACATACTACTAACAATATTTTAAAAAGTACGGCATTTAACAACTACAATTCCTACACAAATGGTCATACTTAAACTATATACTACCTTCAGAAAAAAATACTTTAACTTACAAATATTGATAAAAATCAGTTCGCTAGATGTTCAGAAATTGGTCGCAACTGTAGTTTTTTTACAATTTCTTAAACCCTGCCATAAATTAAACTCTCATACCAAAAGTACTTAAATGAGCTACAAACTATTTTTCCAATTCCACATATTTGTGCTCATGACTGTACAGTTTGAGTCGACAGCACTTTGTGTAGTCTTTACGTCAAGCCCCAACAGTTTCGTTTTTATTATAAAAGATAACACAATGCTTTGGAGTTTTCGGCCTGAGACTGACAAAGAAAATTGTAAGTCTGTAGAAAGCCTTGACACAGTTTTTGAAATGAAATGTATTATCTATACCACTATTATAAAGAGGAAGATTTTTTTGTTTGTTTGTACCGAATAGGCTCCGAAATTACTGAACCGATTTAAAAAATCTTTCACCAATAGAAAGCTACATTATTCCTGAGTGACATAGGCTATTTTTTAATCCCGAAAACGGGTCCTGTGGGGTGGTCCACGGGAGCGAAGCTGCGGGGAACAGCTAGTTATATATATTATTCGACATACTTATAAGATTACTTTTAATTCCTTGGAAGTATTTCGATCATGAATATTGAATAATTTTGAAAAAAAACCTGTATTTTGTCGACTTACGTGAATGAATAGCTACTGCACATCTGTTTTATTTTTCATATTTCAGAGTTGATCCTATAGGTCAGGTTTCTGAATTGAGTAAAGAATATGTCAAACCCTGCCTTAATACCAAAGGTTGACAGTTTTCTTGCAATACGAGTAGTTTGACAAATCAACTTCACATTTTAATTCTGAAATCGGTTGATATTTGTTGTTTTTTTACACAAGAAGGTTTCAAACCCCGAAAGCTTGCTTACCAGTAGAATAAAAGTATCTATATACCCAAAAAATACTTTATACAGAAATATAGCAACCTAACTACCTAATAGTGATAAATTTATCGTGAATAAATAAATGCACCAAACCCATAAAGTTTCACCAACCATTACATTTTGACCCCATCAATACGTAGAAACAGCATCGCAAAGTGGTGTCGACTGGTTAATTTCATGCTCTCCTGGCCGACCACTCGGTGTCCATTAACACATTGCTTCATTACTGTTTGAGCGTCCGCATCGCTTTGATGTCAAGAACAAGCTGATGACTTAAGTGTGTACTGAGCAATCAACTGGGAGAAATTAGTGCTGATGTTATGCGAGGAAGCTATGAGACTGAAATGGAAGATGAATGAGATGATGTTTGGGAAACTTCGTCGAGTCTTCTCGTCGCATATTCCACAGAGCCTAAAGACACGAGTCTTCAATCAGTGCGTCCTACCTGTTATGACTTACAGGGCCGAGACGTGTACACTCACGGTACGGCTGGTCCATCAGCTTAAGGTCGCTCAACGAGCTATGAATAGGGCTATGCTAGGAGTCTCTCTGAGGGATCGAATCGGAATGAGGTGATCAGGCAGAAAACCAAAGTTGTCGACATAGCTCAGAGAGTAAGCAAGCAGAAGTGGCATGGGCCGGCCATATTAGCCGTGGAACCGATGACCGTTGGGGAAGACGTGTTCTTGAGTGGAGACCGCGAACTGGAAAACGGAAGGTAGGACGCCCTCAGGCTAGGTGGAGCGACGATATTCGCAGGGTGGCTGGTAGCAGCTGGATGAGAGTTGCCGAAGATCGAAGCAAATGGCGTGCAATTGGAGAGGCCTATGTCCAGCAGTGGACTGCTATAGGCTGATGATGATGATGATGATGAATAGAAGATAGGTTACTATCTAGAGAATTTAGCGACTGTCTTGATAGCTTGTCGCAATTCGATCTAATAATACCGATAGACGATTTTTAGTAAACAAAATTGCATGTACGTTCGAATGAAATACATTCGACTGATTGACATTTAAAAACATCTTGAGAATACGTGCGCAATATCGACTAACGGCGCGCTTTAAATTGCATCTTGCCATAAGGCAGGTCCCTAAGTAATAATCTATCAGTGATAATGACAATAGAAAAGTCTCGGAATCGAAACTAATACCAGAACGTCACAACGCACTAGAACAAATGACTGTATCTAGTCATAACACGGTGACACTGCAATGGATAAAGGGACTCAGCGGATCGCTGGTCAACGACACGGCTGACGAACTTGCGAGACGTGGATCCTGTACGGCGGTCTATGGACCCGAACATGTTGTACCCATCCCCTTCAACCAAATACGCAGGTGCCTACATGAATTCAACCAAACACAGGCGGCGAACTGGTGGACCTCGACACCGAGCCACAGGCAGTCTAAAGAAGCTTTGCAATCTTTGGATAGTAGTCTTACTAGGCGTCTACTACGTCTGGACAGGAACGGCCTGCGCCTGGTGACGGGGACTATCACGGGACACTGCTTACTTAACAAACACTTCCACACAATAGGTATAACGGACAGTCCTCTGTGCAGGGCATGCATGGAGGCTTAGGAAACCGTCACACAAGTTATCTTTGAATGCACAGTTGTCACCCAGATAAGAACACAAACCCTTGGGTTACCCAGATCTTAAACAGATGTTCTGAGAAAACCAGGAGTTCTAATTTACTTCTGGAGGGAGGTGGGTTGGAATAAACACCTTGCCTGTTTTCCCCGATGGCTACAATCTAGGGGTCTTTAAGACAAGAGTGAATAGGTTACTTCTAGACAAGCGTGCTACACCTTCGACCACATCATCGCTTACCATCAGGTGAGATAGTGGTCAAGCGTAAGCCTATCTACGATAAAAAAACTGCCAAATGTAAGTGATTGACTACGAGTCATTTCAGTACTGCATGTCAATCTCATACATTTGTGCTTTACGAGTATAACCCCCGACGGGAATAGTTTGACATGCGTATCTGTGTGTTTGTGTATCTGTCTGTGGCATCATACCTCTTAAATGGATGAACTGAAAGAATTTCTTTAGTTTTGTTAAAAAGGTGACTTTATCGAGAGTGTTCTTAGCTATGTTTGATGAAAATCGGCTAAGCCGTTCAAAAGTTATGGGTGTGTTACTGTTTGCATCGGGGTATTTTCGCAAGATATCGTGTCATAATTACTTGTTCGATAGATTATCGATCGAAGCGTGTCTACTACTGTTTTTTTTTTAATTTTACTACTAATAGTTATCGCTGGTAGAATGTCATTTTTTCTAGAGCCCTAGGTAATACAAGTAAATAAGTAGAAACTACATGAATAACTCGCTAGCCCCATTACAAAGTGTTATTTGCTAATGAGTCCGAATATAAACAGTCCGCGTCTAGACGCTCGGGAAAATAACTAATGACACTAAAATAATGATTTATTTATAACTATAAGATACTACACATCACATCACATCATCAGCCTATTAATGTTCCCACTGCTGGGACACAGGCCTCCTCTCTGTGGGAGGGGATGGGCCGTAATCCACCACGCGGGCCCAGTGCGGATTGGTGGATGTCACATGTCTTCGAATTTTGGTTCTAGGACATGCCGGTTTCCTCACGATGTTTTCCTTCACCGTTTTGAGATAAGATACTACATCTTATTATAATAATCCACTAATCTTGTATTTTTTTTCAGATACCATCTAAACACAAGGCTACCCTACATAAAACTGTATATAGAAAACGAAGAATTCAATATAGACGGACAGCGATGTGAAAACATCATGACTTGTCCTATGAGACCCATAACCTCTGGTAAGTGGCCCAAATATTTGGAGAACTTGATTAAAAATACACAAGATAAAAAGCTTGCCTCCGATGTTGTTTATTATATATACGGAATTCTCGTTTAGATTCTTAGGAATTGCTTTTATATTTCCATTCGCCTCTAAGTACCTAATGCGGGCGTTATCGTGAGTCGATAAGTCTCCGTTAAGCAGCCTTTTAGTGTCAAGTAAATTTTGTTTAGATAAGGTTAGTAAAATTACTGTTAGACCATCGACTAAGGTTCTAAAAATAACCACTATTTGCTAGTAATATTCCGTAGAGAACAAACCTCGATTACTTGAACAGCTTCAAAGCTACCTATTCTAAAAGTAGACCAACTACTGAAAAAATTACTTTTATAAATACGGTTCCTTGAAACGCCGAGCAATATCTAAACTACGTTTACACTTGACTTGAATAGGCCACTTTGCTGAACGTACAATCGTTCGGACGGAATCACCAATTCGAGCGTTGGATTCTCCTAAAAAGGCAATCGAGTCCGGTTCAATGTGTCTATCAGAATAGGCCTGCATCAGCAAACAGGGCTGGCTCTTGATAAAATGAGATTGCACTTTGGTCGTGTAAATAGAAATCGTATGTTCGTGTTCGCGGTTTGATTTAGATTTTCCTGTGTCGTGTTGATAAGTCTGGTTTAAAAATAAATTTTGATTGTGGTTTTGGTGTATTGCTTTTAATATAATGAAACACTTTGGCTGTATTTGTTGACACATTTATTTTATTTATTGATTTGGTTAACCAAAAATTGTTTACATAGTACGTTTACAGTTTCATTTTACCTTCAATTATAAGTGTATCAATTAATTATAGGCTAACACCACATGTACAATTTGTGGTTATACACATTATTATCACGTATTATTTTCCCTTAAAACTTTAGAACCAAGTTGACAACAGCAATTAATAACAAAAAATACAGCAAGTTTATAAAATGTATTTAGGTATTTAAATCTCTGGTTAGTAAGCAAATACGATTTATTGTTTTAGTAATAGATGTGAATAATGATGATTGGAGAATGTAATTAAATTTTCTTGATAATGAAATAGGATACACTTACAATCTCGCTAAAGCTCTCTCATCTAGCCATTTTACGAATACACTTTCAATATTAACATAAATAATTAATGAAGCTTTTAATATTAAATATTTAACAGCTTAATAAACAGCTGCTCATTTATCTCTCCAAGAAAACAGCACCCATTTTCCTCCAGTTTTTACATAAACAGCAAGGTGTAATTTTATGAAGGCCATAAATAACGGCGATCCAATAACTGCTATTAAATCAGTGCCGGCCAGCAACTTACTCGATATTAAATTCTTAGACCGCCGACTTTACCCGTGTTTTAGAACAGCTAGCGTGTTGAAAAATTGTGTAGCAGACTTATAGTGCCAGTGTTATTTTCTGAGTCTTCTGGCCATTAGTTTTCATTTTGTATTTGCGTTGCTCGAAATCATTAGGATTTTTTATTTAATAGTGGTGATTTGACGGGACATTGATAAATAAAAATTGGTACGATGTGACTTTTACTTTTTAGAAATATTATATATATATTTGCCTTTAACTACAGAAAGCAATAAACAATTTAATTTATTATCAATATAATAATTTAAGCTATTGATAAAAATATAAGAGGAGCTTGTGGCTAAATAATAACAGCCGCACGGGTCGATTATCAAGGTTAAGCAACGCTTGACGAGGTCGGTCAGTGGATGGGTGACCATTTCAACATACCGAGTTTCCTCCGTGCTTCGGAAAGCACGTTAAGCCGTTGGTCCCGGCTGTCATTTGAAGATCTTTGACAGTCGTTACAGGTAGTCAGAAGCTTGAGATCTGACGCCAGTCTTGCCAAGGGGCACTGTGTTACCCAGTTACTGGGTTGTGGAGGTCAGATAGGCAGTCGCTCCATGTAAAACACTGGTACTTAGCTGAATCCGGTAAGACTGGAAGCCGACCCCAATATAGTTGGAAAAAGGCTAGGCAGATGATGATTGATAAAAATATAATCACAAGTAATTATGACACGATATCTTGCGAAAACACCCCGATTCAAACAGTAAAACGGCCAATAACTTTAGAACGGCTGAACCGATTTTCATCAAACTTAGCTAAAAACTAAGTCTTTATTGAGATACTTTCAAAAAAAAAAACGAATTCAAAATCGGTTCATGCGTTTAGGAGCTATGATGCCACAGACAGGTACACAAAAACACAGGCACACGCAGCAATCTTATAACACCCCTCTTTAATTAGCTTTTAATAATGTTACAATCATTAAAATGGAATTAATATGGGGCATTACTATGACTGGCCGCACATAAGCAGGTTACAAACTTTCAATAATATTTTACAAGTCTTTGGCACATTATTGTCATAAATAATATCATTGACGTTTCAAGCAGACGACTCAAATAAAAACGGCCAATTTATAGCATTCAACAAGATAGTCCGTGATTTGCTGTCTCGGTTTACATGAATATGAAATGTGTGTATCGCTTGCTATTGAGCAGATGGCTGAGCTTCAACTGGTTTACTATGTTTCGAAGGTTGATTTGAATTTAGAACGCTCAGCTTGGAGGAGAATGCAACATTTTTATTTATTTTAAATTCAGCGTGAACGTGTTTTGTATCATTCGGATTTGCCAATCCCACTACAGAACTATCTACTTGATACAGCTCAAAATTAAAGCAAGCCCGTTTAGCGTTAAAAGAATTTAAAACGGACATCGGTCTAAATAGACCTACACTTTAATATGTTTTATATTTGTACAATACTTACACATACTCTGACCCACCTTCTGTGTTTATTCTATTTTGTTTGTTATTTATATATTCTATTTTATTGTATTATTTAAGTATTTTCCGTTTCCGGCCTTATCAGAATATCAGCGCAGCGTTATTTCCTTTTTTAGATATCGCTGCACATGCTGAGATAGGAGTCTTTTTGGTATCGCACGGGGTTTTTATTTTTAATTTTGTTTAATTTTAAGCTGATTTCTCGTGTCTCCTGTGCGGGTCACAAATAAATACTTTTCCTTTCTTTCTTTTCTTTCTAAAACATCGTTCTGTTTCTGTTACTCGTTTGAAGATGACTAACACAGAATGATAATTTGTGTGTGCAAAGGTCTATCTTAATTAGATACTTTAACATTTGTGTGTATTGTACCGATAGCAAAATGGTCCAGTTCTTTTCTAAAAGGCACTTGAGTAACTGGTGGTTAAAATATCCGGCAGCAGCGTCACATATTTAGTTTGACAGGTATATGACGCGGCTGCGTTATTTTAATGTAATAACAAAATGTAAAGTTCCTATTTTCCTTACTCAGGATCTGAAAACTGTCCGTACGACTACATAAGGATCTACGATGGCAAGGATGAGTCAGCATCAGTCATCGGCACTTTCTGCGGCATGGGCAAGTTCCCGTATTCCATCATCGGAACTTCTCAAGACTTGTTTGTGGAGTTCGTCAGTTCTCCTGCAGGTAAGAAATGCATCTATGCATTTGTAAATCTTGCACTTTTATAAGTAACTAGCTGACCCGGCAAACTTTGTTTTGCCATAAAAACTCCAAACATTCACCTACCCTACACCTACCCTACACCTACCCTACACCTACCCTACACCTACCCTACACCTACCCTACACCTACCCTACACCTACCCTACACCTACCCTACACCTACCCTACACCTACCCTACACCTACCCTACACCTACCCTACACCTACCCTACACCTACCCTACACCTACCCTACACCTACCCTACACCTACCCTACACCTACCCTACACCTACCCTACACCTACCCTACACCTACCCTACACCTACCCTACACCTACCCTACACCTACCCTACACCTACCCTACACCTACCCTACACCTACCCTACACCTACCCTACACCTACCCTACACCTACCCTACACCTACCCTACACCTACCCTACACCTACCCTACACCTACCCTACACCTACCCTACACCTACCCTACACCTACCCTACACCTACCCTACACCTACCCTACACCTACCCTACACCTACCCTACACCTACCCTACACCTACCCTACACCTACCCTACACCTACCCTACACCTACCCTACACCTACCCTACACCTACCCTACACCTACCCTACACCTACCCTACACCTACCCTACACCTACCCTACACCTACCCTACACCTACCCTACACCTACCCTACACCTACCCTACACCTACCCTACACCTACCCTACACCTACCCTACACCTACCCTACACCTACCCTACACCTACCCTACACCTACCCTACACCTACCCTACACCTACCCTACACCTACCCTACACCTACCCTACACCTACCCTACACCTACCCTACACCTACCCTACACCTACCCTACACCTACCCTACACCTACCCTACACCTACCCTACACCTACCCTACACCTACCCTACACCTACCCTACACCTACCCTACACCTACCCTACACCTACCCTACACCTACCCTACACCTACCCTACACCTACCCTACACCTACCCTACACCTACCCTACACCTACCCTACACCTACCCTACACCTACCCTACACCTACCCTACACCTACCCTACACCTACCCTACACCTACCCTACACCTACCCTACACCTACCCTACACCTACCCTACACCTACCCTACACCTACCCTACACCTACCCTACACCTACCCTACACCTACCCTACACCTACCCTACACCTACCCTACACCTACCCTACACCTACCCTACACCTACCCTACACCTACCCTACACCTACCCTACACCTACCCTACACCTACCCTACACCTACCCTACACCTACCCTACACCTACCCTACACCTACCCTACACCTACCCTACACCTACCCTACACCTACCCTACACCTACCCTACACCTACCCTACACCTACCCTACACCTACCCTACACCTACCCTACACCTACCCTACACCTACCCTACACCTACCCTACACCTACCCTACACCTACCCTACACCTACCCTACACCTACCCTACACCTACCCTACACCTACCCTACACCTACCCTACACCTACCCTACACCTACCCTACACCTACCCTACAATATTTTTTTTTTTTTTTTTTTTGGGATGAAAAATAGATGTTGGCCGATTCTCATAGATACCGGATAAGCACAAAAAAATTCATCAAAATCGGTCAAGCCGTTTCGGAGGAGTATGGCAACGAAAACTGTGACACGAGAATTTTATATATTACGAGACTTTTATATATTAGAAGATTATCCGCTAATAAAATAATAATAATTAAAAATGAATTAATATGGCCCGGTACTGATTGGTATAACTAATGTCTTTGATTTAAATATTATCATTGATTGTTAAAACGCAAAATAACACAAATACGTCAGTCTCTATTGGCAATCAAAATAATATTATTATAGAGCCGATTATTCATAAAATCATTACCAGTCATCTGGTAGCTTTTACCTGAGGAATTAAGATGTCGGTTTGACGGCTTTTGTGTAAAAAAATATTTCAAACAGTCTTATTAAAATGAAATCTAAATAAAAAATCAATAAATAAATTTAAATCTTCTTGTTCAGTTAAAATTAATTTGGCTTTGCAAATTAAGCCTTAAATAAGAACTCAAAATTAAATAAGCACTCAAAATTAAATAAGAACTCAAAATTAATTTTCTGTAACACCAGGTCCACTTCTGAACACCGGCTTCCATTTCAATGTTGGCAACTGGCCTGGCCACGTGGAGGCTCCAGGATCGAAAGTCGGCACCTGCGACTGGCTTCTGACTGCTGAGACCCTCAAGAAGTCAGGAGACACGGAAGGCATCTTCCTCTCTGTAGCTCATTGGTATCCTCCGCATACCTCTTGTACATATCTGATGCAAGGCTTCCCTGGGCAGGTCGTTAGATTATATTTTCCAAGGTAAGTTCATTTTCGACATGTTTATGATATTTTTCTGTCATTATTTGCACAGCGAAACCCGATGCCATAACACCTCTCACTTGCTACGTACGGCAAGTCTATCACCGATGTAGTGACGTCACCAGCACAGCGCCGCACTGCTACGAACAACGCTACTCATTCATCCACTACGCGCACATATCGCTGCCCGAACGCGGACATTTCACCAACACCGAGATGCCACGCTAATGTCACACATCACTCAAAAAAAGTCCCACCAATTCCAAGGCTATTATTCCAAATAGACAGTCTAAGGGTAGTACCCCAAATACTCAGTCTAAACCTGTCTTGTCTGCAGCGGTGGCAGCACGGAAACGCATGTGATCAGATTAGCATTGCCCTGATAACAAAACTGAAAAAATAATTGATGAAATAAAAATCATGCTTCACACCTGGACAGCCGAGCAGGAAATTGTGTTAAAGAAACTTACCTCCGATCTTCTACTTTCCGTGTCAGAGTTAAATAAGCCGCCTTTGGGAACCCCACAGGCCCCTGACTTGGCTATTTCAGACCGACCGATATCCGATGTAGCTGCGCTTAAGGTCCAGAAAGATAACATCAAGCAAACAAATCTAGATATTGATAAACATCTGTCTTCGTGAAATATGAAAATACGGATGATTTTGGACACATTTTTAATTAAAAGTGATTTTGGATAATTTGGATTTGTGGCACTTTAGTTTATAAGCAGCGATATGTCTGATATAAATAAAAACTACGAAAACTGGAATATGAAAATGAACGTAAAGATTTTATCGATTGTATTGTGGGCTTGGAACAAAAAGTAAAAGACATCCAACATTAATCCCGCACGTCAATCGAAATTTAAAATATTTCGAAAGGAATTTGTAACAGAATTATTATTTCCATGGAATCTAAAATCGGTGCAATTATGGATGTTAACTGAAAATTAGTACTGTGTCCGTCAGTACATTAATAAAAAAATATTGGATACATATTTTATTCTTTTCGTACGTAAACATAAAGTGACGACGATATAATGCGTTGAAATATCGTGTGACGTCACGCCGTTAGTATACTTTATACTGATATAGTGACGTGACAAGCCCCCACTCCTGAACTTTGATGCGCTTTATCTTTGTCATTTTTATTGATTTGGTAAAGCAAAAAATACGTGTCCAATATTATTTGATAATCTCACTGACGGCCACTTATCTACTACTAAGGAAACTCCTTTTCCTACCCAGGAAACATCCCTAATGAAACAGTCAGGGGGGTGACCATACGCTCTTAGAGTAAGGTTATTTTGAGTTTGTGTAAGGGTCATATGTATATAACTTGTATACATATGTCCCTTACGCACACTGAAAATAACCTTACTCTTAGAGCTTATGGTCACCCCCTAGGTCCGTCTTTGCCACGTTATATACTGCGCTCTTGTTTTTCAACTGCACAGTGGTAAACTTAACAAAGGCGACCTCCTCTTCCCCCGCTCCTTTAATAAGAATCGCACACTGGGTGAGAAGTCAAACAGTGAAACCATCGGGCTACCTGGGAAGCGACAACCGATCTACATAGCGGAATCGATCTATTGATCGAATCAAAATCTACAAGGAAACTGTTTTACTACGTCTGCGAATTTGCGAAGGCTAACAAATACTCGTTCTGATGGTGCTCCAGTGGAAATGTTTTTCTTTGTAAAGATACGTATGGAGCAAAAATGCATTGTGTTGGAACTAAACCTAAATATAAAACCGCATTAGTCACATGTTTCTGATTATTACTTCACTTTTGTGTTATTTTTCTGTTTACCCTAAAACTTTTTCAGTTTAAAATCGCATCATAAACATCAACATAATTACAACACGATTCCTTGTCAACAGTTTCCGAATCAACCGCATAGAATCGCCGATCCAACCCTGGACTGGGGACTGTGGAGAATCTCTCACGTTGTACGACGCTCCAAGACCTGACGACGCTCGCATCATCAAGACTTTCTGTGACACCTTCAGCAGACCTATGGAGAAACATGACTTCGTCTCCACTGGCAATGCTATGTTCGTTAGGTTTGAGAGCAAGACTGGCAGTTATAGTGGGTGAGTGTTCTTTTAGGTAGATTTTAAACAGTATGTACATTTATTTTATCTTCGACACGTCATATTTTATTAAACCAATGGGCTCCAAACACGAAACCAATTTGTGAGTCAGTTCAGTGGCTTCTGCCGTGTAACAAGGACATGAGCCCAAGATTATGAACTGTTTGGAACCGTAACACATCCATCACTTGTCCAAAAGATTAATTAGAAAAGCAGTGTAAGATGGCATCAGTCTATCTGGCATCATCATTGAAATAGGAGATTTTAGGGTACCTAAAATCAAAGATATTATGATTAAAAAGCATTTATCGTTATTGTTGCGTCCCGTGCATGTTTCAAAAACTGTTGCCAAATAAGTATTGTTATTATTTTTATTTATTTTTATCTTTGCCCCACACTAGGAATTTCTTCCAGTTTCGTGAAACATATAAACACACATGCACAACACCCAGAGCCGGAACAACTATCATGAAGGCCATACAAATATTTGTTCCGTGCGGTAATCGAACCCGCGACACGCAGCGCAGCAGTCAATCGCTCAACCACTGCGCCAACCGTGCGCCCGCCGTTATTTCTTTCTTGTCTGAATTGATATGTGTCCCAATGTATTCATGCACGAAGCCAGTGGGATTCCAGTGACTGAACTGTAAAACGAACTTACTTGCAAACTGGCCACACAATGTTTAGTGTAAGATTTATTTAAGCCACTTTTTTGGATCATCAATGAAGGCAAATATAACAAAAACTATTTATCATTTGTAACATAAAACAAGCATCACTAGTAGTAAGGTGTTACACAAAAAGTCCGCAGAATTCAAAACCACAACCGCACTGGGCACAGAAAACAACATAAAGCATAATTTATTACTCGCTCCAACTTAATTTCGCGGAATTTTTATAGCTTAAAACACATTAAGCGGTCCTAATGAGGCCGGTTGTAATAAACAAGGAGAATTGTTCCAACGCTTCGACCATTATATTTGTTTACGTAGGAGTTTTCTCCGCAGAACACCATCAATTAAAATCTGAAGCGGAAATGAGTAAACTTCTTCTTCTAATTTTCGATTCGATGGCTCATTTAATTAGATTGTCTGAGCCCAGTATGCAGCCACGCTTATTGCAGCGTCAGAAGCACCGTACAGGTCTTCACTGGACACTCCAGCAAGTGGGACATAGTCTGTACAGGGGCACCACACTCGCACCGGGTTTTGGACGAATCAATAATCCCCCACTTTGCCAAATTATATTTGCAGCGGCCTACTTGGGTACGTAGCCGATTCAATGCCTTCCATATGTAGCAGCTGTTCCTTGGGCTCAACAAAGGCATGGGGTGGTGGACACTTCTCTACCCACAACATTCTCCTCTCCTCAGGCGGCCTGTCCTGGATTGCCTGTGTATTTCGTAGGAAATTCTTACGAAATACACAGTAGTAAACTAATAAACAAATTGGAGTAAACACATTTTGAATAAAATTTGTGGTTACTCAACGGCTGTATCCCCAAAGGATTAGTTAGAATACGCCTGCCATAAGAAAAAAGAGCCACGGCAAAAGCTTCTGACTTATATAAAAGGAACCTTATAACACTTAATAGATTCCATGACTTTTGTCTTCCCAATGTAATTTTACCCATGCTGGAGATTGTACCCAGTATCTCAGGCAGCCGGCAAACTGGTTGGCCTTGTGCTTTCAGCATCTAGCAGATGCTGAAAGCGCATGGCCAACCAGTTTTGTGTCATTGTCTGGCTGAAATTATGATGAACAGGGGGGTGACCATAAGCTCTTAGAGCGGTATCAATTTGAGATGGAATAAGGGACAGCATCTGACGTGTATACATCTGTCACTTACTCGATCTCAAATTGATACCGCTCTAAGAGCTTATGGTCACCCCCCACAAAACAAACAGTCTAGCCCAACAAACGACCTATGTGGCAGTCAAGTTTCCGTGTCTTTTAAGTGGTTACATAGATCAAAAATATTAAAATGAATCCCAACATTTAACTTCTTAATAACCCAAAACTAAAAAAGCTTTTTCTTCCAGATCATCCCTCTATTACTGGGCTCACTACGACTTCTTCAACAACACACGTTTCGGGGAGCCAGTTCCAGGAACTGCCTGTGACGAGATCATTGCCTCCTGGAAGCAAAGAGCTGGAAGACTCAGGTCTCCCCTGAATACCCTGGTGTACAAGCAAGCGTCACCAGGCGAAGATGTCCACTGTCTCTACAGATTTGTTACCGACAAGAGGATTTATGCCAGAGTCATCTTGACAATTTTAAGTGTTAATTTCAAAGTGAGTATAGATTTGTTTGATTACTTTACTACTATTTCAGGCACTTAGGCCAAGTATTTCAGCAGCATTGACTCATGCTCAACTCAAAATGGACAGTTGTGATTGTTTGGTTTGGTTTCTAGGGTTCCGTATCCAAAGGGTAAAAACGGGGCCCTAATGATAAGACTCCACTGTCCGTCTGTCTGCCTGTCATCAGGCTGTATCTCATGAACCGTGATAGCTAGACAGTTGAAAATTTCACGGATGATGTATTTCTGTTGCCGCTATAACAAATACTAGAATTGAATAAAATTAATATTTAAGTGGGGCTCCCATACAACTAACGCGTTTTTGCGATAATGGTACTCACGGAACCCTTCGTGCACGAGTCCATCTTGCACTTGGCTGGTTTTTGACATTAACCTGCTCATGTCCAAGATCCCAGACGCCCCAAATGTTACCAAAAGCTTTCTGTATCGGCGCGGCAGTGCAGTAATAGTACTGAGCACGCCAATCACGTGCGGTGCGCTAGGTTCAAGAATTAGATAGGCTATACCTAGGCAAAACAGACGGGTCGGTATGCTGAGAGAGATGCAGCATTAAACAAAGCTACGTCTAACCTCAGAGGCGGGTTTCCTCGTGCTCGTTCTGGTTAATCCTGGCAGCGCTCCTTCTCCGTTCCACTAGACGTCTTGATTTGAAGTTCCCTGGGTACTGGCATAATTTGCTGACGCGAGAGTGGACTGTATGCGGCGCGGTAGAACGACGAGCCACATGACGCTAACTTAAGGTGATGATCAGAGGTGACCACCATGAATCCGACGACGACAAGAGTCGATCGCAGACGATGCGGTTTAAAAAAGCGGTGATACAGCGGTGGGATCTCACAGCGGGTGAAGAATCCTGGGTGAATAGCCAGGCGGTTGACCACCACAAGCGGTGAGGCTACCCTTGACTAGGGCCGAACGTAGACTGTTCGAGAATCGAACATGTAGTTTAATGCAGCGAAAATTGACAAGAAAGGGTAGATAAAATATTAAGAGAAATGTGGGTAACTAAACACTAAGCGCGCCTAGAGGTGGCGCGAACACTTTCAACATAAAATTAGTGGAATTGAATAGTGTTAGTATGTTCTTTGACTGTACTGAAATGAAACTGATCTAATTTCAGTCTTTTGAGAAGGACCTCACTTAAGGTGGCGACCATCTCTGGGACTATTGTATTTACTAATTACGCGTTGAATACTACTATTTAATTGGTCGTCAGTCGTTCAAGGTGCATACTAAAACTACTCAATACCTACCACACATTTTTTTTTGGTAAGATTCAGTAACGTCTGGGGCATCTGGGATCTTCCTCTATTGAGTACACACTATATCATAATGTCAAGCTGAAGAATCACAACTTATAACCAATCACTGACTTATAACTACTCAATGAGTTGAGTATGAGCATGAGTCAAGGCGGCTGGAATATGGCCGTTATTCCGTTTTATTAGAAGCTCCACATATTTTCTGTTTCCATCTCTCGGTCTATACCATCTACTTTTTTCTTTTGGAGCTATAATTATCATCTTTCTCATGATCCTGATATACTTTTATAAATTCTCTAATTGGATTTCTCTGTGAACTATGTAAACGACAATATATACCTAATAAATATTGATTAAGTTCATTTTAGTTTCACTTGTAAAAGTTGCGATTAGTAAGAAATTGTCTATAAAAAAATGTGAAGCTTGGCGATTATTTATGGACTCAGCTCATAGGTGGAACCGTATTGAAACGAATCCCAACGGAGGAACAATTTTGAATTTTCAAAACGAAACAAACTAAAACCAGATGGAGTTCTCGTAGTGAATACTGGCAAAAATATTTTTGGTAAAATCAAAACTCCGTATAAGCCGACACAGGTACAAGCTCTGACAGAAAAGAGTCCAAAAATAAACATCGCAAGTTTGTGAGCCCAACCAACGTGAAATTTTGTGTTGAATCATTGATGAGTCTGTTCGTTTTCATCAAAATTGTTCTTGTAATATGTGGGAACAAGATAAAATATGCAGTGTGATGGTTTTTACGTTGGTTTAAAGTAGAATTAATTCATAAAGTGGCCATTGTTAATAATGAAAATACCTACATGTTTTTGTTGCTAATGCATATTTGTCTATAAAAGATTCAATTGAATATCCTAGCAAGTCTTCGCTGATGTGATAGGTATATAGATACTTATGAAATAAAAAAAATTGAATAAAAAAATACAACTGACTTCTAAATAAAAACACTACAAACTCAAAAATAACTTCAATTTCGGCAGAAGGTGTCAAAAAACGAAGAAACTAAAACAGGCACTTCGACGGTTGTATTTTTTTGTAGTTTTTTTTTTCACTTTTAGTTATGGTGCATATTATGCAAGTTCTATAGTTAGGTGCCTATAATGCCCAAATTTAAGTTATGCCAAATGAGTGTTCCAGGGTGAACTGTACACATCTGCGTACCTCTTTAGAGGGTACTGGCGCGATGTTTTGTTATGAAATGGCGTAAACAATAATCAGACATGCGATTGCAGCAATCCTGAGAGATTTGCCGTTGTTTATTGAAGAATTCTGAAGTGTTCTTGGTGAAGATCGAGAAAATACTAAACTAAAAATGATTCTCAAAATCAGTCCACAATTGACGGACAAATCGGTAAAAAAAAAACAAACATACAGCCAAATATTGAACCTATCAAACAGGGACCATAAGCTCTTGGAGCAAGGTTATTTTGAGTGTGCATAAGGGACAGATATACATGACTTGTATACATCTGTCCCTTTTTCACATATGAACCGTGATAGTTTTGACACGTCAGTAAACTAGAGGACAACGACCTGCCTCCGTACCCGGCGGAGGCAGGTCGTTGTCCTCTAGTTACTTAAAATAAAATGTATTATTTTTTGGTAATTTTGACTCCGCGGGGTTTTGCTAGAAATGGCGCGGTAAAATTCATATCCTTACTATTATTATAATATCAGACATGAATTGAGCAGTGTTACGTACAAAAAATACAAATAAAAAATAATACAATTCAAATTCAAATTTTTTGGTGTAGAGGTAGATTAGACTTTAAAACAGAATATAGGAGTACTTTATATACCTTTAATACGTTCTATTTGGTTGATTTCCGACATTCATGTGGGCAAAGCCGCTTGCAGGAGCTAGTATTTTAATCAACACAGCATATAGCCTTTGTGGTGAGGGGGTAGGAATCTATAGCTACTGAGACCACATTCTACCCACCCTCTAGAGTTATGTAGGCCTTGCAAATATTTACAGCATGTTCCAAATTGAAAATTGAATTCGTAACTACAAAACTGTGAACAGCCTTTATCAATTACATTTACTTCTAAACAACGGAGAAAGTTTCACAAAATGTATATCTTAGTTCCAGTTATTTCTATTTCAATTAATTTTATCTGAAAATTCGTTTACTTGAAGTAATTTCTAATTAGTTTTCCGTTTGAAATATTTTTTTTGTTCTGTAAAGACAAACTCTAGTCCAATTTTGTTATCAAGGTAATCGAAACTAAGAAAAGATTCATTAAAATATATTCAAAAAACTATTTTCCGCTAGAAAACTATGGGTCGATATTTTTAACCGACTTCACAAAAGTAGGATGTTCTCAATTCATCGGAATCTTTTATTGTTATTTTTATGTATGTTCCCCGATTACTCAAAGACGCCCAGACCGATATGGAAAATTCTTCTTTTGTTTAAAAGGGTATACTTCTCAGTCGGTCCCATCGTCATCAGGTCAGGATATGATCATGGGATCCTGGTGAAATCGAGGGAACTCATCAAATAATTTAGACATACATATAGCGATTTTGGTATTTTCATCAACAATGCAAACACTTGCAATCAGAAAAATTCATAAAGTAGAAGTGGAACTAATGATGAAGGCCAAAGATGGCCACTGAAACTCTTTAATACTGAGTCACGGGTTAAAGATATCTCGAATATTGATGAAGCAAATGATTATAAATAAATTATATCTTCTGATGAAAATGGTACCATCTAACTGATCTGAAGATAAAGCCGGTAGGTAGGCACTGGAACTCCGAAATAAAACACTGTATCCTAGTCGTGTTTGGGCTTATTGAAATTGTAATAAGATCTACTTTGCCTATAAATAATTTTCATGGTAATTGGAGGTACCTACCAAAACTAAAAAGAGATAAATATAAAACTTGCTAACAAAAAAATCAAACCGGCTGCCAAAACGAAACACTACAAAGCGATCGTGACGTCGCCGCGGTCGTCGTGGTCGTCGTCGTCGAGTCGGTGACCGACTTTGGAAAATAAAGTTATTTTTCGCTTTGTAGTGTTTTGTTTGCAAGTCGGTTTGATTTTTTTGTAAAAAAGCATTTTCACATCATTAAAGCCTTATGTCTCTTTGTATGTGCTCTTTAACCATTGATGATACCAAGTTATCAGTGGTTTGTAAATAATTGATATGATTAGTACTCTGGCAAACGAAAGTAGACACTCGAATTAATTGCAAACTTTTTATATGGCAATGCTGTAATAATGTCAACATAAATTTTTGGCGATTTCTTGTTGTCTTGATAGCTTTTATTAATGATATCCATGTTACCAAACGTCTGTTTATAAAATTTCGCGCGCTCGTTTTCGTCCTAAATCATCATGCATTTCGCTACAAATTAGTAAAAGTTTGTATTCGTACACGATCTAGCTTCATACTGCTCATCACAGCATCTATCTCTTTCGCACGTGTTGTCGGATGATAAAGCATGCATTTTAACTCCGCGCACAAAATAGTTCATGCCGTCGACTAGGGCAACCTTAAGTTAAGAATAAAGCTCCTTTCTTTTAAACAACTTACACAATAATGCTAATAAATAAGGCCCGACTAATCTTTGTTTTACTTGCAGGAACACCCCTACACTTCAGTGACCTGTCAGAACTGCTATGAAGACCGCGCAGACAAGCTGATCATCTGGGAGCCATATCCTGCTGGGAAGTCACCCAATATAACAGCACCAGGAGTAAGCACCACACCTCTACCACTCCACTTAGCTGTCCAGCGATCTTTAGGCTCATGCCTTTGCGCTAAACATGCGAACGCAGTGTCCAGGGCACGGCCGTACAGGGTAGTCTCATCAGGAGAAAGCTTGAACCTGCAGTTGATAGTAGATAGTGCCCACGCCGCAGCTTCCTACTTCAAAAATCCATCACCATTATTCGAGGCTCGTTACGAGTTCGTCCATGGCCCTCTATGTGGACCAGCCGTTTTGGCAGCAGCCTCAGACGGTGAAATAGTCTACCCACACTTAGAAGCCCTTGGTTATATGGAACCACCAAAGAGAATACAGTGCATTTGGGATCTTGAGATCGAAGAAAAACGAGATATCTGGTTGCACTTCGAAAGTATCAAGTTTGCGTCTCGCCATTGTGAGGACGGCAACATCCAGATATACTTGCCAGGACGGTTAGATCCGTATTTATCAGTATGTGGAGATAATGTTACAGAAACTGAAAAACTGCCGATTTTGTCAGCCGGTGAACTTGGATTCGAGTCTTTAGATGACCCGTTAGTGATTGAAAAGGAGAAGACAAGATCGATCCGTATAGTCTTTATCGGCAGTGCATCACCAGCTCGGGCTGCTTTCAAAATTGCCTGGACTGGGCTGTACCATCTACCCAAGAATTCTGATGGAACTCTTATGACGTCACGCTTAACAGATGGAGAAACGAAGTCTTCTGATTCAGGGTACGGCTGCGATTTCATTTGCCCAGGAGAATCTCTATGTATTCCTGCTAGATTGATATGCAATGGAGTAGTTAATTGTCCAAATGTCACAACAAGAGATCGCAAATTCTGGACAGCTGACGAAAAGAGAGCTAGAGAAGCGTATTCTGAGGACAGTCTCCGACGTTTGGGTTATTTGGATTTGTTAGGAGGACTTCCATTGGGACAGCTGAATGATGAGGCACCTGAACTGTGTGCAAGGGCGAGGAGTGTCGGGAGTGGTGATTGGACGGCACCAGCTTTGGGTGCCGGGTTAGCGATTGCTATCGGTGTGTGTGCACTGGGTGCCGCGTGGCGCCTGTGCTGCCGCAAGCGCTCCCCGGACGAGGAGTCCCTGGACTACTGACACGCGGCCCGCGGTGCGCCGCACGCACCGCCGTCGCTGCATTCGCGCTCCACCTCCAGGGACCTCCCCATGGACTGGAGCCTTCATTGACAGACGCTATATTGAGCGCCGGAGCCCTCCTTTGTTGATTACTGAGAACCAAGTTCTTTACATGTTATTGTTACCCGGATAATGGTGAATATCAAATACCTAAGAGTTCACAATCCTGTCAATTTTCACTAAGAATTTTTCTATAAATATCTCTACTTATAGACAGTAACGAGCAGTTGGCGTTGCGTGTTCAAGGAAATTTTGGTAATGTAGAAAATTTACGATTTAGGTGGATCAGTCTAATTTGTTAACAACGACTGTTGTGTACCCAAAAATTTCCTTGTAACTGCTCGGAGCTGTCACTGTAATTCTACTTTACTTAAGTATGACAATTATGAATGTACTTTATTGATGATACGCCCGATATTTATCGTGTTTAATTTTAGGAGGGCAAAATTCCTGGCGCTCAAGTTGACGACGTTGTTTTGTAATTACTGTATATATCCTTATATCTAAATTAAACCTAACAGTAATTGATGCTTCAAATGAACGATCATAGGTTATGGCAAGGTGATAGTAGCCAAACAGTTAAGTCATTATCAATTTAGGTAGTACTAGTTGTAATGTTTTTATAACATGGCATAACCCTCTGTAGGATCACTCATAAAAGTGGCCAGTGTGCTCTAACGCGGGTCGTAAATGTGCATACGGTTCAAAATACAAATAAAAACAATGAGATAACGACCTTAAAGTCATTGTCCAGTTTATTGGCCACTTTGTATGACCGGTCCTATAAAGGGAAAAATATTAACATTCCTGAACAAATCAAGGGAGTGGGTTAAATTTTATGGTTATTAACTCATTGTGAGCATCAAGTAATTAATTGACTTCTATCATTATGTGCTTGTAAAAGGTCGCCAAGTTCAAAAAAGGAAACTTTTATAATCTTTCTCAAAAAATTATAGTCCTAAAGATTTTCACTCTTTATGTTACCAGTTTCCATATCAATCCCCATAAAATGCTCAATGAAATTATAATCTAGAACAAGAACTTGGAGTATTTTTACATGCATGCTGGCTTCAAAGCGATTTGACTGACTGCGAACATCATATAATCTACTCGTTGTAATGTAAATATATTTGACTAGTTTAAGATCGTTACTAGATTTAAGTAACGGCAGATATTATTGATTTCTCGCCGGTAATAAAATCCAAAGTTGGATATTGTATTACTACTGATGTAAAAACTGTCATAAATTAGAGTTATTATTTTCTTCGTTGACCTAGTTCAATCTACTGCTGGGTTACGAGTATTAAGTAAATTTTTGTGGCGGAAATAAACGGTCCAGTCTTTATTTCAACTTCATTACTTCCAACAGTTTATTTTCATAATCACTTGTCTTTATTCAATAGTTCCGTTCTATCTTCAAGAATTGTTAGTATGGCTTAATTATTGATTATTATACTACCAACTCAATTAATTTCATTGGAATCGTTTTTATTGTTTGATACACGAATGATTGAACATCATAATTCATTCGTTATATTGTGGTTTTCACTATAACTGTGCACACTATTGTTATCATTTTCCGCAGAAACAATATCATTATTATCGATCCATTCTTCATAGTATAAAGCCATTTCATTAATTATTTCTAGTGAAAGTTATATTCTATCAGGGATTACTATGGTCAGATTGTCGTTATGTAATGGATTGTTGTCGTAAAATTTCGGTACCGTATGTCAATCCCGTACATTTTGAACTTTAAGAGAATCGTTACTGTCGCATTGTGTAGGCGATCACGATACAGCGATTACTATAGTCGACGAGACTATATGTAGGGGATTGATGAAGTGAAATGTCGGTAGCACTCGTCAATTCAATACATTTTTAACTTTAAGACAGTCGCTATCGATGATATTATATCTCTTAGTCTAGTGTGTTGCCAGAAATCAATGATGTCCGCCTATTATTAAATATAAACAGTAAGCACTGCTGTTAGCTATGATTAGTTCTGCATTTGCAATCATTTATTTATCTACTTGTAATATTCATTTATTAATGACATTTATATACTTTGCACCGTTAGCAGATAGATTGTTTTCACTGCCTTTATGATATATGCTTTGGATAATGTCTACAATTTGAATCGAGTATATCTTTGTATGAGTGATATCCATTAGGAGTTGCAGTCTTACAGTAAATCTTGTTTTGGCCAATTGCTGGAAATCAGTTATTATAGAAAAGGAAATATAAAAAAAAAAATATACTATTTTATCTGATACTTCAAATAAATTAAATACTAAACTGCAAGTTAATGAAATAAATGGACTAATTAAATCAGTCTAAGTTTTAAAATTAAACAATCTAAAAGTTATGTTTAGACAATGAAAAAGTATAAATGAATGTTTAAAGACCTGTTTTGAAAGATTCACGTCTTTAAACCTTATATATACAATTAGACCTTACAACTGTAATGGATATTGCTCTTCTTCCTTATTTTAAGTACAATAATAAAAGTTAGAGCTTAAAGATTGTTTGCAATAATAATTTCAGAAGCTTTATTTTGACAGGTAATTTAGATTTTGTTAGCATTTACCGAAGGGTAATGTTAAAAAATAAAAATATATTTTGTACAAAAGTTTAAAGTTTTATTTATATCCCTTTTATTAGTATAAAATTGACGAAAACCCTCTTCAAAAATGGTGGGTAACGCACCTGTGGTACCCGTGGTATTGCAGAAGTCCATAAGCAGCGGTGCCACTTAGGTACTATCAAGTGGGCCACCTGCAGATTGTCAGTGTACAGAATAAAAAAGCTGTTGGTACACTCAAACTTGTGTGGTGCCTTCTTCAAAAGACCATGTCAGTCATTAACCTACATGGTGACACTGATTAAAAAGGACTTTAAAAAGAGTATTTGTCCTCTGAATTTGATAAGGTGTTTCTTTTCAGTGTAGTCGGCTAGGAAACTTCATCATATATAGTTAAATATGACAAAAGAGATTGAAAATGTAATTTTAACCAACTATCAAAATTATTATGATTTTTAGTTCACCTCATACAACAACTTCGACTATTCTTCCAATCCAATAACCAGTAATCAGCATCACACGTAATTAGTTCGACCCGTGTGACAGGCATGATCGATAGTATACAATGACCAGACGCCCTTCATCATATGGTCGCGGGTCGTCAATGTTTCGTTGCAGTCTATTTCGTATAGCAATTATTTTCGATAGCCTTATATAAGTTATTGTTTTATTTAACTTCATCATTTCATCATCATCAACATCAGCCTATTAAATTTTGCGTTCATTCTGCCAAAGAATACACTCCCATAAGATATGATGTGCAGATTGTACATATTCGCAGTCAGACGTAGAACACTGACATAAAGGTGAGGCAACGAGCTTGAAGGAAAATAATTTACTTTTAAAGTTACCATGTCCTGTGAGAAATCGGGCAACACAGTGATCCACCTCCAGCCACGTCCTGGCCAGCCGCACGCGAACGGATGGAAAGAATTGGTGGAGGTATCGGCCCTTGATGGAATTATCCCACCTACATTGCCATTCGGATAAAAGTTCCTCCCAGACGTAAATATGTGGTTTAAATAATCTAGGAATTTTCGTTTCTAATACGTGCTGTATCCTGATATCCTCACGATGTTTTTCTTCACCGTTTTTGTGAGCTGTGGTGATGAAAAAATTTACACAAAGAAAAGCGCCTGCCTGAGTACGAATCCACGACCGATAACTTGTAAGTCGCGGCCAATACCACGGAGCCACCACTGCTCCATTATTCGCCTATGACTAATAATAAAACAAACTCATATACGTACAAAGGGGAGAGGGTAAAAAGCTCATTGCGCATCAAAAAATTTGGCTACATCAATGTCAATGGGAAACGTGCCCAGAACGCTGGCAGCATTGCCACGTTGAATGGCAATGCTGATTCTCTCGCTGAAGAAAAGGCCAGCACTTTGGTAGGGTGGCCAGCTCATAGAGTAAGGTTATTTTGAGTGTGTGTAAGGGAGAGATGTATTTGACTTGTATACATCTGCCCCTTACGTACACTCTAAATAACCCTGGTCATGCGTAGAGTCGACTAACCGATTACTTACGTCTCAAAACAAACAATCAATCAAAATGAGCAATCGGACCCCATGGACCTAATGTCTCAACCTAAACGGCTCAAACATATTACTGCCTGCCTTACTGTCTTAGGTTGTTATATTTGCGCCGTTTGTGCATCAGCAGCAGCCACCCCAGCACAGCCCGCCATACATAGAAGATGAGATGGTGCAAGGTTATCGACATATATTGCATCCCACACCAAAGGCATACACGCCTTACTTATCTTATATGAGTTGTTTCTGCTGTAAATTTGGGTTAAAGTGAGTTAGCAGGTTTACACTCTTAGCCGACGATATGGAGAAGATTAAAAATCTTATAAGTTATAATATTCGAATGAATAATTACGTTCGACTCGTTCAAGCCTTTTGGTCTCGCCGTCTTTTGTTTCTCTGTCAAGTCATGGCTCAGTCCAGTCAAGTGGCCAGTACCAAATTCCGTGTTGTTAAGTAAAAATTTCTTTGAGTAGCCTACAGACCGTAAACAAAAACAAAACCGATGAAAACAAAGAGGTAAGGTTCCGACCAGAAACATGAATAAACATGAAAATCGCACCATTATTTACAGAACAGACAAGTACACGAGAACAGATAAACCCTTCACAAGCGCAAACCTAATGTCCCATACATTACAAACCATCACGCTCCCTCGAGCGATTATTCACAAAATTATTTATAGCAACAATATTTCATTGTATCTGTAACGTTCAGGAATACATAAATCGTAAACATGACAAAGAGCACTTAAAATCTATAATACGATAGCATTTTTCATAGCCATATATCGTATCAATGGTGGACGATGTTGTTTGCAAATATTGAGGCACCTGCCTGCCGCCGCCGGAATTTTTATTTTTACGACATTTTTTTATTCGTGTTCTCTTTTTGAAATGAAAAGAAGCGGTCTGTTATTGTGATGTTTAAAAAATATTGTAATTGAACAAATGAAAGTTAATTTTAAATTCGAACCTTTTATTTTCTGCCTATTATTAGTAGGTATGGAATTAGTAATTTCATAGGTTTAGATGCTAACACATTATTATCTTCAATATTGAAACGTTATTTGATATCATAATATAGCGAATAAGTCCAGCAAATAATTTCGAGATGTGGAAATAAGGATTTAAGTCCAGGAGAGTTCCAGAAATTTAACGATCTAATCTTAATGAGTACCTAGATATCAGACATAAAGAGATGAGGATAAATTGTGAAAGTAATACATAAATTCATCGAAATAACAGTGTCGGCAGAAGCTGGTACCACAAAAGGAAAACAGCATCACAATCATTTTTTCACAAACTAAACGTCACGAGAATACGGTTTTAAATAGTGGTGGGTCGTCGACGTATTTACAGTCGACGAAACGAAACTGGTTTACCGCCTACGATAAACTAGTTCATAAAACAGTTTAATTTTCGACTAGTTTACATGATAGATTGAACAGCGGCGTTTAATACGCAGTTTAGTGAATGATCGGATTAGAACGTTTAGTTAAAAACTAGTTTACTAGTCGATTCGTAAACATTATTTACACAATCCAATTTTACAATCAGTAATTTTTTAGTGATTTATTAAGTACAGTGTTTTATACTTATTTATAATAATCTAATCTAATCTTTTTTCGTTCATACGTTCGCTAAAATTGATTTATGAACGAAAAAAGTAGGTAATGAGAAAGTTTATGATTTCGCCTTGACCGACACGTAATGCATATTTTCAATTAGGACTTATATAATAACGTACCTAAACAAAATTCAAAAATATTAATTATTTAACCAATAATAGATTTGTTATTTATCACGTGAGATGAACGCATGAGAAAAAGAGAGAATAAATAACAAGCAGACCGCACGTCGCTTATGCTTCGGCTCGGCAGTTTTCGTAATCACTCGTTCCGTTCCGTCGTGCGTCGACTACTACGCATTCAAGTCGATGCATAAAATGTCGTTCACGAGTAAACTGGTTTATTCGGCTCGGCAGTCTTCGTAATCACTCGTTCCGTTCCGTCGTGCGTCGACTACGCGAAATCAAGTCTATGCATAAAATGTCGTTCATGAGTAAACTAGTTTATCCGTGAACTGTAAACTAGTCGAACAGTTGACGCCAAGTAAACAGTCTAAAAAAACGGTTCGTTCATTCAACGCCCACCACTAGTTTTAAACAATGATATTCTAGTATACAGATATGTTAAGAGCGCGTGCATTGTGAAGACTCGAATAGGTCCTAATTGGGGTCTTTATTTTATGTCAACCATGGCGAAGAGCGATAGGCTTCGTTGAAACAAAAACGAAATTTAATAAATGCCATCGTGTGTATTTAGAAAGTGTGCCAATTATGATACCAAAGTACATATAACAGAAGGTATCTCATACCAAAAGTGTGTAGGTATCTGTGCTGCCGCTGCTTTGCGGAACACTTTTTTTGGTTGTTTTGTGAGTGTATAACGTATCTGTTTATTAGAATTAGAATATCATTGGTTTTAAATAAAACTTTTTAATACCGTCCAAAAGCTTGTGCCTAGTGTCCTACGCCTACGTAGTCCTACGCCATAACTCACGGATTGCAAACTAAAATGTTTATTTTTATTGTTTATTGGACTACACGCCCTACACACGCACACAGGACCATAGGTGTGTTTTATTCAGTTACTAGCTTTGACCTGCGACTTCGTCTGTGTAGCAATCATAGATATAGCAATAGTATTTCAATGTTTCGCAATAATATTGGTGGTGTATGGGTCTGGGGGGTGACCATAAGCTCTTAAAGCGGTATCAATTTTATATCGAGTATGTGACAGATGTATACAACTCATATACATCTGTCCCTTTTTCAATCTCAAATTGATACCGCTCTAAGAGCTTATAGTCTCCCTCTTGGTCTGTTTCTCAAGGAGATAAAGTACAATGGAAGAAACCCAAACATTGTTTTAGCTAAGATTAATTTCCTACGTATCATCATCATCAGCCTATTAATGTTCCCACTACTGGGACACAGGCCATCTCTCTGTGTGAGGGTATGAGCCGTGATCCACCACGCGCCTAGTGCAGGTTGGTGGATGTCACATTTCTTCCAATTTTTTGGTTCTAGGACATGCCGGTTTCCTCACGATGTTTTCCTTTACCCTTTTTGAGAGCAGTGGAGGTAAAAATATTTTACACAAAGTAAAGCTATGATAAAGCATATATATATATATATATGTCGGGTTTAGTCAATAGTATGGACGTGAAAACAAATCACAAGCAAGCCCCTGGCGGCAAATCAAGAACAACTACGCATTGGCCCCCTTTTTTCTAACCACTTTCGTGGTGAAGACAGCAGAATATGGCAGTTGAGTACTGACCACATTAGAGCGTAAGCCGTCGTAGAATCACTGTCGATCGGTGATATTTGTGAGTAAGTATTGTAACTGTGTCTATTTGAATAAACCCAGTGTATCGAATAATTTGTATGATTTAATTTCCACGATTGTACCCACCTACCTGCCCACATATGATGTCTTAACCTAAGGGAATACATCCTGACTTCCCGATGGTTTGCATCTCTCGACCACCCTTGATGCGACAAACATATTATGAAATTATTCTTTGCGGGTACTACGCATGGGCCAATCACACGGGCGTGAGCAAATCCACGTGATACTCAAAGTGGCTTAATTTAGCAGGTCTAAAAATAATAAAGGTTTATATTTTCATTAAATCCTCAAATCATTTTATCGTCTTTATTTCGTCCTAATTCGAAAGTCAAACACACGATGCCCGGTACCTACATTTAATTAACTTTTCGACCCGCCGCCGGACGGTTGAACTTTCAGAGAAGTTTTATTAGTTTTCTTTCTTTTTTATAGATCTTTCTACTTAATGAGTTGGAGGTATTAATTGAACGTGCAGCTGACTTGAGATTCGTGGATGTTTACAAGTAAGTTATTTAAGCGACGGCTGTCCGAGTTTGGTTGTCCACAAAACTTGGTCATCGTCGCTTCAACAACTAATTTGTATAGAACACTTGAGTTGAGTGAGTTCTAAGTTGGTAATTATTGCCAACTTAGAACCAGCTTTGTGTATATTTTTCAAAATTGCCAATGTATAAAAGTAAGAAATACAAACAGTCATATATGGATGCTTTTCGTTAAAATTTTAATCAGATATATGCGTTTGCTTTTTGTTTTTTTTTATTTTACATCGTGTTATAATAAATGTAATATGGACTACCTATGTCGGAAATAAAAGAATTTTATTTAGCACGTTGGAATTAAATATCCCAAGCTGTAGGGGAGAACAAGAATCGTTGTAAGTGTCTTCCAAATATTGTAATTTTTTTCTTTCACATTACCCTGAAAGACATGATCTAAAGGACCTCTAAAACAAGGCTGCTGGATCAAAGACTTAATCGTAAAAAGCTCTCCTGTTTTTTTTTCACTGTTTTCTGTATCCATAAATATATTTTAGGAAAATATTATACCGAGGGTACATATTCACGAATAAGAAGTATCATATGTACTATTCCAGACTATAATCTATCTCTGTGCCAAATTTCATCCAGATTCATTCAGCCGTTTGACCGTGAAAAAGTAACAAACATACAAACACACAGACAAACTTTCGCCTTTATAATATTAAATTAATTAATAATTCATAATTAACTAGCTTCTGCCAGCAGCTTCGCCCGCGCGAAAAGAGTTTTTTCATCTCAAGGAAACATATTCCCGAGATAAAAGTATCCTATGTGCTATTCCAGACTATAACCTATCTCTGTACCAAATTTCACCCAGTTCCGTTCAGGCGTTCTGGCGTGATTGAGTAACAAACAATACATCCACACACATATCCAACTTACACATGTACAAAATAAGTAAGATAATAAATATAGTCTGATGCTGCTTCTTCTTTTCAGCTTTGCGTCAGAAAGGGACAGATGAACGGATAAACTAACGCCACGTTACACACATCATCATCATCAGCCTATTAATATTCCCACTGCTGGGACACAGGCCTACTCTTTTTGAGAGGGAATGGGCCGCTATCCACCAAGCACGCCCAGTGCGGGTTGGTGGATGTCACATGTCTTCGAATTTTTGGTTCTAGGACATGCCGGTTTCCTCACGATGTTTTCCTTCACCGTTTTGAGAGCAGTGGTGTTGACATAATTTACACAAAGTAAAGCGCCTGCCTGGGCTCGAACCCATGACCTACAACTTGTAAGTCGCGGCCGATACCACTGGGCCACCACTGCCACGTTACTAACTGGCCCAAACAGGCAATGAGTAAATTACCATCAATCGAAAAAATATAAATTATTCACAATCTTTTTTGTTAATCAATCTTTTTTCGTATTTTTCTTTGCAAACCCTTTCATTTGATACCCATATAGTAGCAGTGCACAAAAAATAACTAGTCCGCCATCTTGGGCCGTCCTCGATATTGGATTTAGAATGACGTCATTTAGTTAACCAAGCATTGTCATCCAAACTAAACGTGTATGCAACATTAACATCTTAATCGGTGGAGGATAACTGCTATAAAATTCAGTTGCAAGATTTGACCCAAACACACTTACATACATTGGTTAAATAAAATCTTGTAAAAAGACGGACTATTTTAAAGATATATTATTTTTGTTATACTACCTTTTATAAACTCAAAAAGTACCAAATACAAAAACAAAAACATCAAACATTCACACACAATAAATCGGTAATGCCTAGAATAAAAGAACGTAATATTTAACCAGAGATTGCTTGAACAGCCATTATAAATAAGAATGTTCGTCGCACGCATTCACGATTATAGTAATGGCGCATAAAAACAATAATTTGCCGAAGAAAATTCCATTATTTTCATGAAATGGGGTCAAAAGAAGACCATAAAAGTTGCAATTGCGGTGTATCCATTAGAAACACCGAAATGGTCAATCTCTATTTTTGATTAAGGCTATTGGGTGATAAAAAAATTGGCAAGAGGTCATATAGTTGTCGCCAAACTTCTTGGCCAACCTGAAGTTGGCTACAGTGGCTGCGCAGTAGTAAATCTCACACAAAAACAGCACCGTTTCGTGCCTTGAGCATCGGAAAGCCAACTTCAGGGCGGCCCAGAAGTTTGGCGAGCACTATACGCGTACCGTGAGGGCTGGTTTAACATGGCGCGGGAAAAGATTTTCTATTAGAACTTCCGCCTTCCTTGCTGAATTGTGGAGCAGTAGAAGATGAACAATACCAAAAAAAGGCTAGTTTTAATGAGTCAAACTCTCTTGATAGACGTGTCCTGAGCTTCAGATATATGACAAGGAAAATACAGTTAACATTTTTGACAAAAAAATAATAAAAGGAATATCATTATTTTACGAATTTCATGCAACTTCCAAACACATAAAAACCTAGAAATGCAAAGCACACCTTTAAATCCCTACCTACCGTATGCAACTATAATTTCAGGCAATGCTCACAAAAATTCAACTCCTACACCTTAAAAACGCAAACATTAAAAATACTTGCCACCATAACTAACAGTAGAACTCCACTTTAACACTTGAACAGTACTACAAAAGAACGGTTATTGCACAACAAATTCGCACCGTCGTTATGACGTCACATATTCGGAAAATGGCCGACGGAAAAAAATATAAGAAACAATCAGCGGGAATTTACAGCAGCTTCAAGTTTAATGTGCCGATCCTGCGCAGTTATAATGACTCAAGGTAGCCTTAGGTGCAAGGGATGAGAGAAGAGCGATATCAAAGCTGGACACTGACTTTAATGAAAGGAAAAAATATGAAATTCAAAAACAGTCAATGTCACTTAATAGGCTACTTTAACTTGAAAATATCTTGCCTCCATTTGAAAATATACCTGGTTCCTGGAGGTAGACTACGCTACGGATGCGATGCCGCGTGAAAATACACACACACATCTTTATAAAAAATCTAAATGTTATCATGATATCGTTCACCCTTGATAGTATAAAATTGCCATTATCATACTTGAAACCCCTGGTTGAAAGTAACAGACACAATCCAAACCAAATGGACCAGAGAATAGTAGCAATTTATAATATTGATTAAAAGTTATAACAGTTTTCCGATACAAAGTGGATGAAATTAATATTAAGTTCAGCAAATTAACTCGGCTCCGATATAATGGTCGCTTAATATCATTTACTGAAATTAAGCACAGAACCAGCTTGAGTTTATGGGATAGTTGGCAATTCATATTAAACAGTTATTTTCAAATTAAAGCATCGTTTTTTACCGATTCGGTGCAAGGTTTATTGCACAATTTCTTAATGTTATTATTACTAAGTATTTCTCAGTGTTATTACTAAGTACTCGAATATTCTATTTACCTTTACTATTGCAGACTAGAGAGTCGCTGATTGCCAGAAACACAGAACTAATAGCAACGACGCTTGGGCTACCTAGGGTGGAGTGCTAAAAATGCTCGAGCTTGCCGATATAGCCCGGGGCGACAAATCTTTAAACACGCCACCACCTCCTTTTACAACAGTGAACGTCTTTTGGCTGAAATGCTGACGATGTTTGCAATAATAACAATAATGGCTCATTTGCTGCCTTTCAGCTGCAACAATTTTGATAATTGGATACGGTAAAATTATGACTTTAATATTTCCACAACAGTATAACATTCTGGAGAGAACTTTGTGTACTGAACCATTAGTCTATCGCATTATCTAAAACTTTGATAGGTAGCAGAAAAAATCGAAAACATGAAGATACTTAGTCCCTAGACATGGGACATTATCGAAAGCGAGAAAACTAAACCTGCAATTGAATAAACACTAATGCAAGAGGCTCTAGATAAACATTTCGACTGACGAAAAGTCGAAATTATTAACAAACGCTACCAAAATGTCAAGTGATTTAACCTTAAACATCAGGCCAACAGTCTTCTAAGATCCCTTTTCCAATTTATTTCCCATCCCTCCTAACATATTCTTCCCAAAATATGCTTGTGACGCTGATGAGCTTTATCCGCCACAACAATATCAAATTTATAATTCCTAGTTCAGATTATTGCTTCAGTGGTGTTGTGGTATATGTATTTTAATGTTTTAACTTTTAACAGTCTTAATATTTATGTATTCTTATTTTTTGCTTGTTTCAGTCCCGTACTAACCCACCAAGTGTTCAACTGTATCATAAAGAACTTAGTTTTTGTCTACAATTTCTCCTCTTATAACTAAATTACCAATCTCAGACACACTTGTTTTCCAATTTACTTTAGACATTGGCAGAATTGACGACATCGGCTTTGCTCTCCATATAAAAACATAGAATAGACTTTTTCTTTTTGGTTATATCTGGTAGAAAATAACTTTGTATAAAGCAAAAGTTAAAACAAAAGAAAACCGCTGCCGCTACTTCCACCACTTTAGACCACTCCCAGTAGCAATACAGGCTGCTCGTAAAAAATGCTCTAAACATCCAACTCCGGCCGTAAACGCGAGTAAACGTCTACGTTGTAAACGCTGAATAGTAAACCTCCAGGTGTTTGCTCAGCGCTGAATATTCATGAATTGTAAACTTCAAGCGATAAATTCGTTATGTCTTACCGTTTATCTGTTCCTAATAAAGCTTGAGATTGTAAACACTTTGTTGTTTTCTCAAGTTCTAGATATATAACTTCTGCTAAGTCTAAGGATAAATTTTGTTGTAAAGCGCTATAGGCTGTAATGTAAGTGGATCCATTTTTTGAATTCGCGGTATTTGTATATTTTGAAAAAGAGGTGTATATAAGTTTGACCTGTATATTTGTGTATTAATTTCTTTGTGTATCTGTCTGTGGCATCACAAAGACAAAGATAAAGACAAAGAAAAAGTCAGAGTCAGAGACATACATAGAGACAGATACAGAGACAGAGACAGAGACAGAGACAGAGACAGAGGCAGAGACAAAGACAAAGATATTTTATTTCAAGTAGGCCACCAAGCGGCACTTTTGAACGTTACATTAAAATTTACAAGTAATAAAAGTTGATTCTACCATGCACAGCTCCTAGATGGATGAAATTCAGCATTTCAAAAGGTATGGTCGTTTTACTGTTTGAATGGGGGTATTTTTGCAAGATATCGTGTCATAATTACGTCTTTGATAGATTATTAGTGATTGAAGCGTGTCTACCACTAGATAAATTATGTAGCTTGGGGATTTTTTTTATTTTTTTTTATTGTAGATAGGCTTGCGCTTGACCACTATCTCACCTGATGGTAAGTGATAATGTGGTCGAAGGTGTGCACGCTTGCCTAGAAGTAACCTATTCACTCTTAATTAATAAATTTTTGCTTGTGACATTTTACTAATTGCTATCGCTACGCTTCGTTGAAAGATTGTAACTTGACCAGAGCCTCTGAAGACTAAGTCACTTTTTCATAAAAATCTTCGTTCATCTTTCTCCAACAGCTCATAGTTCATTCTTCTTTCACAACGTTATAAAACGTTACTATCACTTAAGTTTATAGGTTCTCTACAGGCGACCTTTGGAATTAAATCCCTACAGTTTTATTTTACGCGACAGTAAATTAAGTTTACTGTACACTCCACCTTTGTCTGCAAATCTGTTAAACTGCTGTAGCTGGTACTCAGCGGTTGTCAATAAACTTTATTGTAATAATGATTAATTTTATGAATGTTTTAGAATCTACATTTGATTTTGAATAGTTTATGAAATACAATGGGCCTATATTCATTTCACTAATGGCGTTAATTGTGTTATTTTTTTTAATAGGCAAAAAAATAGCAGTTTCCAGTTTTTTTGCAATTTTTGTCCAGTTACACAAACATACTGAATGGCTGTTTTTTTCATGTTACGGAGATTACCATGTAGTGAAAGTTGATCTTATTCATGCCGGTGCAAATATCACCTTAAGGCGATATGTACACCCGAATGCAAACGCAGTACTGGCCGTGCGCCCGCTAGATGCCATAATATCAAAATTGAACCTCCTTTTGAACAGTTTTGTTTGCAAAATATTATAGATTTACATAATATGCTATGTTAGTTATGAAGAAATACCAGCCATCAATTTTACTGTGTAAAAATATTTTTAAACATCCAAGTCGTTTTGGAGGCGTTTCCAAAATTTGCGAAAATTATCGTGTTGTTAATTATTTTTTTAAAGCAAAGCTATTAGTTACACGTAAAAACCTTGTGTTCAAAATTATGTAGATGAATCAGTAATAAATATATTATTTTTTCAAACCTTTTAACCTAGCCGTTACTAAGGAGTATGCTTAGAAAGTTGCCGTTTTACGGCACTAAAGCGTATGTAGGCCCTTAAAAGATTGCTTATTAATCAAAATCTGTTATGGAAGGAATGTTAGGAATGTTGAACAATCAAGAAGCGACTATTGTAATATTTGTTCTGCCTTGATCCAGACCAATATTAAGCAGTCATGTTTTAATTTCCACAATCCATATTCAAAATAATTTCATCCTACAACCCAGCTTATTACCGCAAAACTTTCCAACTGTGCCCACAGACCAGTAAATAAAATTTACTGTCACCGAAGCACTCGGAAATCCTTAAACTAAAAGCCGTAAGGGAAACCTGGAGAAGAAAGAGAAGAGAGTAATCCTGACTAAACTAAACAAATGGCGAAGATCCGCCATTTTACTCGTAATTAAAATAAATTCTCGCTCCCTACTAATCCTTACACAGGGTGTTTGGTTATTCACATGGTGTTGTAGTTATTTTCAGCTTGTTCCACTCGGATTAGCGTTAAGCCTCACTAATTGGAGGCGCACAGATTCGGTGGCAGGTGTAGGGATCGAGTGATGGAGTTTTATTCAATCGCTTTGGGCCGGCACAAACTCGTGAATCACGCTTTCCACTGCCAGAGCAAAATGAACTTAGTGTTTAATGTCATAAAGTTCAAATTAGATAATTTTCCACTCCACAGAGCTTTGAAAGCGGACATAAACACGCATTGAATTTTCAACTTTATTTTCAAGAAAGCAATGTTGATATTTATTTGGCAGAAAAACCGCGATTTGTTCGTTCTGCGCTGGCCCTAAAACGGTGTAAGTCTGCTTTGGTTTGAATCCGGTTTGGAATACAACCGGCTCTCTTTGTGGTTCGAGGCTTATAACCATCCTGTTTTTAGGGTTCCATACCCAAAGGGTCCAAACGGAGCCCTATTACTGTCACTCACGTGTCTAGTTGAGGTAACCGGATGTCTCAGAAACAAAAAAAAATGAAGACATGTGACATCCACCAACCCGCACTGGGCCCGCGTGGTGAATTAAGGCCCATTCCCTCTCTCACAGAGAGGAGGCCTGTGTTCCAGCAGTGGGAACATTAAAAGGCTGATGATGAGGAAGATGACGTGTCTGTCTATCCGTCTGTCTGTCTGTCTGTCTGTCTGTCTGTCTTACACAAAGGTTTAACAGCCAAAGGGCTAGTCTTCAAATTTTTACAGTATAGGCATCTTGATGACCCAAAGCCATACAAAATGTCAAATAATATTTTTAAATGCTTTTAGGGGAGCTCCCATACAGTGAATGGGGGTCGCGACAAGAAAGTTCGTACTTCAGCTTGGAGAATGCTGGGGGTGTTCGAAGTATCCTCTAGATTGATTTTAGATTGCGCAGTGTTATTTCGATAAAGGTTTTTATAATACGAAGTAGCTGTTTTTAGTATGTTAATTCTGTTATAATTGAAGTTTCCTCGGGCGTCTTTCATTTTTACTATCCAGTTTTTCATGTCGGTCAATTCTTTGAGTGCTTTTTTAGTTCCTCCAGTTTTTTGTATGTAACTTTCTATCGTTCGCATCCTGCGTTGTTTTCTACCCTTTCTCAAACTTTCTTTAATGTCTTTACTGATTTTGGCTATTTTCTGTCTTCTATTTTGGGTACTTCTATCATTTATAAGGTGACTTCTTTCTTCTAGGAGCTTTAAAGTATCTGTTGATATTATTCCTTTTGCATCAGTTTTGGTGTCTGTTATGAGTTTAGTTTGGGTTTTGATAGTATTCTCCATATCATTGTATTTATCTTGGGTTCCCATTTCCTTAGTGTTTTCTTTAAAGTCACTAAACTCAGCTCTTAAGGCTGTTGTTATTTGCTCTAATTGCTGTTCGTCAAGTTTTGTGTTTCCTGAGTCTTGTCTCGGTCTAGTCTTCTTTGGTTGATTTATTCTGAGCTCGGTTCTAAGTAGCCTATGATTGGTGTTGAAGTTAAATCTTTTAATGACAGTGAAGTTTGTGTAGTAGTTGTTTCTGTTGGTCATAATAAAATCGATTTCGTTTTTTGTTTTACAATCCGGCGAAATCCAGGTCCACATGCTCTGCCGGTTTTTCTTGAACATAGTATTTAAGATTGTTAATCTGTTTTCTAGTGCGAAGTTCGTAATTTTTTCCCCATTTCTGCTTCTGGTCTTGTTGCTATATGAAAATTGTCCAAGTATTGCGTTTTCTCCTGGGCGCCTAGATCCGATTTGACCATCACCCATGGCTATTAGGTTTTTATGTGTATACTCTTGAATGGCTTCGTTTAATTCATTGTAAAAGTTGTTTATCGTTTCCAAATTTGATTGCTCTGTAGGTGAATATATTTGCACAATAGACCAAGGTTCTTTGTATCCTGGTAGTTTCAAGTTCATAATAGCTATGCGTTCTGAGATTCCTCTAAATTCTTGTACATATTGGTTTAGATGTTTTTTAATAATAAATCCTACTCCATATTGGCCTTGTGTCTCCCCTATTTGGTATAGTAAATAGTTTGGGTAGCAGGTAATACTTTCGCCCATTCTTCTTACTTCGCTCAATCCAATTATGTCCCATTTGATAGATTTTAGCGCATATGTCAGTTCCATAAGATTTTCTTCTTTTCCCAGGGTGAGTACATTGAGGCATGCTATGGAAACTACTGATTTTCGGTGGTTGTTGTCTTTGTAAGTTGGAGGGTTGTGGTCGCTTTCCCCCTCGAGGACCAGTCGGCTTGGGGGAGCTCGTTGTTTTTTTGTTTCTTTTTTGCTAGTTACTTTGGTTGGTTTTGGTTTCCGTTTGCCGTTCTGTAGTTGCTATTCGTTTTTATCAGTGTTAGGCATGTTTGAAAGGGAGCTGGATCTATATCTCATTAAATCAAAAGCATTTGTCCTGTTGGTCTTCATTGTGTTTACGGTTTGTTGCTTTTTTGGTTGATTGTTTTCTGAAGAAGGTGAAGCGGATAATCCTCTTTTCCTTTTTTCTTGGCTGTTGTTGTTCTCTTTAACAATTAGTTTATCATATTTCAGATAAGCTATATTACCCTTTTGTCTCTCTTCAGCTAACTTGGCTTGCAGCTCTTTTCTTCTTTCTAACACCTCCTTCGAGTAATCCTCCGAAATGTATATTGTTTTTAGGTTCTTTTTGCTTTTGATAATTTCGGTCTTTTTCCAGTTGTTTGTAAACGAGCACAGTACCGGCCTCGGTTTATTGCTATCTCTCTTTCTATTTCCTAAGCGATAAATTTTGTTGATATCATGTTCTTCCATTTTAATATTCAAATCTAGATTGAAGGTTACTTTGAGCTTTTGTATTAGTTCGTAAGAGGATTTTTCGTTTTCTTCTAAGCCGAATACTATGATGTTGTTGGTTTTCTCAGTCCTCTTAAGGTATTCTATTTCTTTTTCTAGTTTTTCTACTTTATTTTTCAGGTTTTTATTTTCTTCAATAATAGGGAATAATTTATCATCAATTTTTTCCATAATACTATTTGCTATAGAATCCTTCAATTCTGCATTTTGAGTTTGCATCTCTATTTTCATTTTTTCGAATAATATTTGGAATTGACCTTCCATCTTATATTTTCCTGTGTGTAACGAAACGCAATAGTGGAATATGGTAGAAATATTTTTTCTCAATTGGCAACACTGTTTAATATGTCGGTTTTATTGACGTTTATGACAAGTGTCACTGAGTGAACGTTGTGTTGTTTTCGTGTATTCTAACCTCCGATCCATTATTTGATATTGTGGTTGTAGATCGACGATGGAGTAATCGCGCTTCCCCGTATGTTTATAATCACTTCCAGGGGGTCCCAGCACTGTATCGATGAATACCAGCAGGCAGAAATCACGTTTACTATTTTATTTCACTTAATTTCACTCAGAGTTAATCACTACGATGTTGACAGTTCGGAAGCCGGAAACGGAACCCTAATGACGGAATATAATGAATACTGAAATCATCCCCCAGCAATGGACTGAGTCACACATCATCCTACTGTATAAGAAAGGTGATAAATACGACATAGGAAATTATCGCCCTATAAGCCTCATGTCCAATATATATAAGATTTTTGCTAAGATCATCCTAAAAAGGATTGAAAGAACCCTAGACGAAAACCAACCTATCGAGCAAGCAGGTTTCCGCAGAGACTATTCAGTGATCGACCACATTCACGTGGTGCGTCAAATTCTGGAGAAATACAATGAATACCAACTCACATACTACATTGCATTTATCGACTACAGTAAAGCATTCGATTCTCTACAACACGACAAAATATGGGAGGCGTTACTAGAACAAGGAATAGAACACAAGTACATCCGATTAATAAGAAACATATACAGCTGTAGTAGAGCAAGAATCCAACTAGAAAAGAAAAGTACCCCTTTCAAAGTAGAAAAAGGCGTAAGGCAGTGAGACCCTCTATCTCCAAAATTATTCTCCGCAGTACTGGAATCAATCTTCCGAAGACTCAATTGGGAACATCTCGGAATTAATATAGACGGGCAAATGCTATCGCACTTAAGATTTGCTGATGACATAGTGTTGTTGGCAAAAACAGCAGAAGACCTAACCAGAATGATAAAAGAACTTGCAAAAGAAAGTGAAAGAGTAGGGTTGGCAATGAATCCAGAAAAGACTAAGGTGATGACAAACGGGGACAAACACAGTATAGATCTAGGAAACACTGAAATGAACTATACAGATGAGTACGTATATCTAGGGCAACTCATAACTCAAAAAGATCCCATGCAGAAGGAAGTGGACAGAAGAATTACAAATGGCTGAAAAACATACTGGAGTTTAAGAGAGGCTATGAAAAATAAGGAGCTCCATATAAACCTAAAAAGTAAACTTTTTAACACCTGCATATTACCAGTCCTTACGTACGGGTGTCAGTCATGGTCCTTAAATCAGGCTACCTCAAGCAAACTAGCAACATACCAGTATGCAATGGAAAGGAGCATGCTAAACATCAAGAAGTCCGACAGAATTAAAAAAATCATCATCAGAAACAAAACAAAAACTACTGATGTAATGAGCAAAATAAAAAGACTTAAATGGCGATGGGCTGGTCACCTGGCAAGAGGACAAGACAAATGGAGCAAAAGGGTGACGTGGTGGTACCCAAAGGAAGGCAAAAGGAAGAGAGGCCGACCACAGAAAAGGTGGGTCGACGATATTAGACAAGTCGCAGGTGTTACATGGAACAGAGTGGCCCATGAAAGAAAGGAGTGGAAAAGGTTGGAGGAGGCCTTTGCCGACTGGCAAACAGATCTTGGCAAAATAACCAAGGACCAAATATTAGTTTAATTTTATTAATATATATTAAGTTTAAGTCTTTAAAGTTAAATACTAAATAAGTTTATATAGTTAATGTTAGCTAAACAAGTCTATATGTTAGTAAAATAAGTTAAATAAGTTTATATAGTTTTACATAAGTTTAAAAACCATTGTAAGAGATCTGAATAAAAGGCTATATTATTATTATTATATTTTATTCATCATCATCATCATATCAGCCGAAAGACGTCCACTGCTGGACATAGGCCTCCCCCAAGCGTCGCCACATTGACCGGTCTCGTGCGTCCCGCAACCAGCGGAACCCCGCAACCTTCACCAAGTCATCGGTCCGGGTCCATATTGGCTCACCTAAAGTTCTTTACCCGAAATTGTTCTTCCTAACGATTTGTAATCCGAATGATCACTCTTCCCAAATTTTTTCATCCTAAAGTTTTCATTCATACTATTTGTAGTGCTACAGGCGATGTTCATAACAGTCGTGTTTCCGAAAATTTTAATTAATAATATCATTAATGTAAATATATTTAAACTCCTACTGTTTTTCATCATAACGCTTTTATCCCTAAACATAATTACCATACTATTTTCAGTCATTCTCAGAAAGAAACATTTACCAAATGTAATAAAAAATATATGAAGCACCAAGAACATAATCATGAATCAGATATTGTTGTTACATACTTATCACTATAAATATACCTGAGATAATTATGTCTAAAAAACCAAATGTTCAGAGTGATTAAAGGTCGTTTCACTGATTTTTGTCTTAAATGAATGAAATTCAGGTCAGAATGTCGTCTTGGGGGCACTATCAAAAAAATACTTACAATAAAAATTCGCGACCAATTTTGAGGTAGCGCTCGCCGGCCGCTGCCGCGGCACCGCTCGCTTCGCTCGCTCGGCTCGCGCGAAGTTGGTCACAGTTCTAACCTAACCTAACCTATGAATATCTTTGCTAATATTAAACAAATTTAATTGAAATGTGTATATGAAAACATGTATTTAACTACTTGTACCATGGTACTATTATACTTATATGTTATACATGTTATGTGAAAATAAAGTAACGCAAAATTAATGTATATAATACTGATTATTATGAATAAAAATAAACATAAACAAAAAAGATATGGCTTTGAATAATAGTGTAAAAAATGGTTATGTTGAGAAAATATAGGAAAACAAATAAAAGTATAATAAATGTTTATTGCTACTGACATTATGAAGTTGAATGCTTCGGAATTATGAACATTAGAGACAGAGTAGTTAGGAATTGTGATTGTTAGGATGAAAAATGTTAGGAAGAACATTTTCGGATTTCCAATTATCGGAGTTGAAAATTTAGGTGAACTTTGGCGCACCCCATCGGTCCACCTGGTGGGAGGCCTTCCAACGCAACGTCTTCCGGTTCGCGGTCGCCACTCCAGAACCTTTCTGCCCCATCGGCCATCTGTTCTGTTTGTCAATTAACAAATACCAATACATTGATAAAAACATTATTTTTCTTTGAAATGCCTTCATTTTTCCTATTACAATCAATTTGGTTTTGCGGTTTGGTACGGTTAACCCTAAATTTGCAAAGTCCGACGCGCACTTGGCCGGTTGTATTTTACTTCGTATCGGTATCATTAGGAGGATTACCTAGTGATTAAGGCAGTATCAATAAAAATATCGATACTACTGTTTAAATTAATGATGGTATAATTATTCCATTTTAGCATAGCAATAGAGGTCACTGACCTATACTCCATTTGAAATAAAATTAGACGTCTTTACAACTCTTTTTGCAGTCCGTTCAACCGATTTTGAGTTCTATCTCGTAACCATAAGGATGACATGAAAAGCATAAACCTGTTACCAAAACCAACAGTTTAATACAGCTTCCGTTTGTCGTATAACCAACGCAATAGAAGTCAAAATCTGTTGAACGGGCTGTAAAATGAGCTTATTTAAATGTCTAATAACAATGTGTAAATGTGTGTGTGTGTGTGTGTGTGTGTGTGATAATGTGTGTGTGTGTTAATGTGTAAATGGAGTTTAGACATATTTATTGATATTCTTAATTTAAAAAATCGACGAATCGACTTTTTATCCTTGACATGTTTTACTAATGAAAAACTTTACAGGTTTATTGCTCTGATTCCTTTGAAGAGACGTTTGGAAAGTGATAATGATCGCTATTACCGAACTAAAACGAAATAATAATAATAATAGATAGTTGGTTATTGCCAGACTCAAGTGAGTTTCTCACTATTAACTTTTTAGGGTTTCATACTCGAAAGGTACATACGGAGCCGTATTGCTGTCCCTCGCGTGTCCGTCTGTCTGTCCGTCTTTCCGTCTGGCCGTCTGTCCGTCTGTCCGTCTGTCCGTCTTTCCGTCTGGCCGTCTGTCCGTCTGTCCGTCTTTCCTTCGTCTGGCACATGGGTTTACAGACAAACGGTTGAAGCTACAGTCTTCAAATTTTCACAGTTTATGCTTATTGTTGACCCAAAGCCATCCAATTTGTCAAAATTTTAATCTGAAGATTTTTTTCACTGGTCTTGAAAAGGAACTTGAAATTTGGTGATAGTATTTATTATTACCAGTGGTGTCTCATACCATGCAAAGAAACCGTGCCGACGTACTATACTGATTACTCTGATTATTTTTTGTACATCGATCACGTTCGGTTCCATTCCGTTCCGTTCCATGGATATAGATGGTGATCTATCTATCGCCGTGGAATGGAATTGAACGCGATCGATTTACAAAAAATAATCGCTAAAATCAGATGAAAAACGCTAGTTACGTCGGCTAGTTACGTCGGATGCTAGTATTATATTATCTGTGTTATTACGTATATTATACTAAAAAATACCAATATATTTTCTTTGAAATGCTCTTCTTTTTTCCTATTACTACCAAATTATTTTTGCGGTTTGGTATGGAACCCTAAATGTGCGAAGTCAAACACGTACATTACCGGTTTTTTTAGGGTTCGGTACCCAAAGGGTAAACGGGTATTACTAAGACTCAACGATCCGTCTGTCTGTCTGTCTGTCCGTCTTTCACTAGGCTGTATTTCATAAACCGTGATAGCTAGACAGTTGAAATTTTTACAGATGATATATTTCTGTTGCCACTATAACAACAATTTATACTAAAACAGGATAATATACTTAAATATTTAAGTGGGGCTCGCATACAACAAACGTGATTTTTCTGCCGTTTTTTGCGATAATGGTACGGAACCCTTCGTGCGCGAATCCGACTCGCACTTGGACAGTTTTATCTGATCTGATTTCTCTCCTAAAATTAATACACAAACGTTTTATGTGTAGATAGGTCGTGATTAATTCAATACTATTTAACAGTTTCCCCTTTTTTTTCAGTTTTTTAAAACAAACATTTTTGCCATATAATATTATCTGAAAACAAAATGTGAAAGAGAAATATTAATTAAAAAGCTCTGTCGTATCATATGACGAGTTTTTTTGTATCATGCAATAATGAAATGGATAAAGTAAAAGATTCTTAATATCAGTTCAGCTGCAGTAATATTTTATGCTTCTCATATTTATTTTTGAAAACTACGCACATAGGAATATTTTTAACTGGGTTAAAAGATTCGGATTTTCGGTTTCACGCAACCGAAGTCACTCATAAAAGCTAGTATATTGATAAAAATATCTTGTCTAATCCACAAGCCAATTTTCGTTTCTACCTTGCTTTAGTTAACACAAACGACTTCAAACGAACTCCTAAAAAGTCCAACCCTGTGTATAAAACTACAACTAGGAATAAATACGGCCAAGCGCCAGCTATTTGTCAATTAACTCCGGACAACCATGCAATATGTCAGTCAAACTGTAGTGTTGTACTAAACAAAATTGTCGTGTATCGTCAAATTGCTGACGTGAAGTCACTGTCCAGCAGTCTGCATTGAAGTGGATATTTTGTTTTGTGGTGTTCATTAAAGAATAAAAAATAAACAAATTTTTAAATTATTTTCGAGTAAAATTCTAATTGTGTCGATTCGTCGATATTGGCCACCTCAAAGCATTATATTTAACCACCTAATAATATATTCTACATCCTACATCGATCGTTAGCCGGTCAACATAACATGAATCGATACTACCATCGATCATTTTGGCACATGTTACCAATCTAAAAACCCGAGTCAGGGGAATGATAGGCGAAGAAAACAGTTCTAAGCCATACAACCTCCAAAGTTACCAATCTAAGAACCCGAGTCAGGAGAATGATAGGCGAAGAAAACAGTTCTAAGCCATACAACCTCCAAAGTTACCAATCTAAGAACCCGAGTCAGGAGAATGATAGGCGAAGAAAACAGTTCTAAGCCATACAACCTCCAAAGTTACCAATCTAAGAACCCGAGTCAGGAGAATGATAGGCGAAGAAAACAGTTCTAAGCCATACAACCTCCAAAGTTACCAATCTAAGAACCCGAGTCAGGAGAATGATAGGCGAAGAAAACAGTTCTAAGCCATACAACCTCCAAAGTTACCAATCTAAGAACCCGAGTCAGGAGAATGATAGGCGAAGAAAACAGTTCTAAGCCATACAACCTCCAAAGTTACCAATCTAAGAACCCGAGTCAGGAGAATGATAGGCGAAGAAAACAGTTCTAAGCCATACAACCTCCAAAGTTACCAATCTAAGAACCCGAGTCAGGAGAATGATAGGCGAAGAAAACAGTTCTAAGCCATACAACCTCCAAAGTTACCAATCTAAGAACCCGAGTCAGGAGAATGATAGGCGAAGAAAACAGTTCTAAGCCATACAACCTCCAAAGTTACCAATCTAAGAACCCGAGTCAGGAGAATGATAGGCGAAGAAAACAGTTCTAAGCCATACAACCTCCAAAGTTACCAATCTAAGAACCCGAGTCAGGAGAATGATAGGCGAAGAAAACAGTTCTAAGCCATACAACCTCCAAAGTTACCAATCTAAGAACCCGAGTCAGGAGAATGATAGGCGAAGAAAACAGTTCTAAGCCATACAACCTCCAAAGTTACCAATCTAAGAACCCGAGTCAGGAGAATGATAGGCGAAGAAAACAGTTCTAAGCCATACAACCTCCAAAGTTACCAATCTAAGAACCCGAGTCAGGAGAATGATAGGCGAAGAAAACAGTTCTAAGCCATACAACCTCCAAAGTTACCAATCTAAGAACCCGAGTCAGGAGAATGATAGGCGAAGAAAACAGTTCTAAGCCATACAACCTCCAAAGTTACCAATCTAAGAACCCGAGTCAGGAGAATGATAGGCGAAGAAAACAGTTCTAAGCCATACAACCTCCAAAGTTACCAATCTAAGAACCCGAGTCAGGAGAATGATAGGCGAAGAAAACAGTTCTAAGCCATACAACCTCCAAAGTTACCAATCTAAGAACCCGAGTCAGGAGAATGATAGGCGAAGAAAACAGTTCTAAGCCATACAACCTCCAAAGTTACCAATCTAAGAACCCGAGTCAGGAGAATGATAGGCGAAGAAAACAGTTCTAAGCCATACAACCTCCAAAGTTACCAATCTAAGAACCCGAGTCAGGAGAATGATAGGCGAAGAAAACAGTTCTAAGCCATACAACCTCCAAAGTTACCAATCTAAGAACCCGAGTCAGGAGAATGTTAGGCGAAGAAAACAGTTCCAAGACATACAACCTCCAAAGTTACCAATCTAAGAACCCGAGACAGGAGAATGATAGGCGAAAAAAACAGTTCTAAGACATACAACCTCCAAAGTTATCAATCTAAGAACCCGAGACAGTAGAATGATAGGCGAAGAAAACAGTTCTAAGACATACAACCTCCAAAGTCTCATAAAACCTCAAATCACTTATCGCTCACAAAAGAACCGCGACCTCTATCACACCCCTGTTATAAGCATTTAGTATCGCTTATATAATTAAATTTCGTAATTTACAACGATCATTCACATTTCACATTATATATCAAAATTTCAATCTTCTGAAATCAATAATTGTAGCTATTCATTTTATTTAGCCTGTAAATATATACAAACATAAAACGTAGATGTTTATAATAGTTATTATTATGATTGTACGTGTAATTATTGAATCTGCTTCGTAATTATTACTGTTTAATTACTAGGTGGGTGTTATTGGTAGTTTGTATGTTAGTGACGTCAGAAACAGACTCTTTTAGAATATATAGTAATTAGAATGATTAGATTCTTTTGGAAAATTAATTATTTTCTGTTATTGTATCGTCAGTGGGAAGACAACAGCAAATATAGAGCTAATAGGAATAACCCTTACATGCGTTATTGTCTGATTCTAAAGCAAGACTCATAATGGTGGAGTTTCTTGTCCGTCCTTCTCCATAACAAGCTATTTTTCCGTATGGACGGTAGAATCAATTATTATTTATTTTAAAATTATATTTTTGACGTTCAAAAGTGCCTCTCAATGGCCTAGTTAAATAAATTTTGTCTTTGTCTTTGTAATGAAGTAAATATCAGCCTGTTAGAAGCTTCATTCTGAAAAACGCTTTTGTCGGCATCTTTTGTGACAAGGTGCACCGGTCACTCTCAAGCACGGTACCTAAGTATGTCTGGTAGAGTCCTATCAAATCAAATCATTGTTTATTCACTCAAACATGAGTATCATACATACATAACAAATTGCCAACATGAGGAGTTGTTAAAATATAAAGATTATGGAACGTCATGTTTGTCTTGGTAATGGCATGCAAATATTGATATAGAACACAGTTCAAAATAATGATTCTACATTATCAAAATAAAAAAAATAAAAATATATGTGCAAATGTCAATAAAAATAATGCAAGTCTAAATTACCATTCTAGAATGTCAGATAAAAATTATATAAAAAAATGTCAAATTAATAAATCATGTCAAAATAATCGTTCTAGAATGTCACAGTAAGAATTGTAAAACAAACGTTTGGAAATAATAAATTCATAGAATAACACTATAAATTAATTGTAAAACAAACGTTTAGAAATAATAAATTCATAGAATAACCTACACTTGAGAAACCATTTAGCCATCACTTTTGCTGCCAAACTTGCTGGCCAGCAAAACTTTTGAGCTACGAAATAAAAAAATAGTCCCCTAAGTTCATAAACTATGCTGTGTAACAGCACATAGAAAAACTTTTTAACAAAAATTACAACCGACTTCCAAACAAAAACAGTACAAAGTGAAAAATAACTTCAATTTCGGCAGTCGGGTGTCAAAAAAAGAAGAAACGAAAACAGGAACACCGACTTCCGAAATTGAAGTTATTTTTCACTTTGTACTGTTTTTGTTTGGAAGTCGGTTGTAATTTTTGTAAAAAAGTTTTTCTATATGCTGTTACACAGCATAGTTTATGAACTGAAACGTTTTTTATTTTTCACTTTTTAGTTGTGGTACATAATGGACCACTTTGGGCGTTATAGGTATCTAGTCTAGGTACCTATAACGCCCAAAGTAGAGCCAGAATAGATTAACCCAATAACATGAAACTTAAATAAACAAAACCTGTGGACTGAGAGTATACCAGGGTGAACTGTTCACACCTGCGTGCCCGTTTAAAGCGTACCAGTGTGATGTTATGTTATGAAATGGTATAAACAATAAACAGATATGCGATTGCAGCTATGCCATTTGATTTGCCGTCATTTATTGAAGAGTATTGTACATCTCCGAAGGTCTTCATCAAATCTTGATGAAAATTAAATGAGACCACATGACAAACCAGCTTTCGAATAAAAAAAGAATCATCAAAATCGGTTCACCCAATGAAAAGTTCTGAGGTAACACAAATAAAAAAATACAATTGAATTGATAACCTCCTCCTTTTTGCGAAGTCGGTTAAAAAAGAAAGCCAACTTGATGACGAATAGAAAGTAATCAACGTCCTTTAAAAAGCATGCGCAAAGGGAGAACTAAAATTTTCAACAAAATTGGCTTCAATGTCCAAACAACCGTCGTCGGTTAAAAGTATAAATGTCGATAATGGGAGTAGTATAATAAGTTTAATTTGGGTCATGCTATACCATCGTCAAAAAGTCATCAGGCCCCTAATATCACTGACTGGTAGGAGCAAAGTTGCTGAAAGAAATTAGTATCAAGATTAATATGAAAATAATTGAGCAGGAATGTAGCTGGTGATTGGTGGAACGGAATTTAAAAGCAGTTTGTTTTGGTTTTATAACCCTAACATAATAAAAACTTACACTGATAATGACACTGTTCTACCAAAAAATCGGCCTAGCATTTTCAAAATTATATAGGGGTCAGTGTCCAGACTAATAGCATGCCGCTGAATAATCAATAATCATTAGAATTAATATTTGTTTCGGGATATTTACCATGTATATCAATAAACATTCTTTATTTTCTCATACATGAGTACAGTATAACACATTTTTTTTTGTTTCTGTTTGGAAAATCCTCATTGGATGTCCTCCGCCCAGGGGAGGGCGGAGGGGTCTGTCAGACTCGTACTGATTGAGATATATGTAAAACAACAAACCCTAAACAGAAAAAATGTGATGTGGCTCTGCAAATACCCCAAAATACTTTAAATAAAAAAATAAGTTCAAAAACTAAAACCCGACTACTGAAATATAACGCTCTAAAGCTTAGCACGCAGTGTGATTTTTATTCACGCGATTTTTTTTGCCCATTTTGTGACCTATAGAATTGTATGAAGCTGCACGCATTGCGGTAAAAAAATCGCGTGGAAATAACACTACAAAAATTCGGCCGAATAAAAATCGCAATGTGTGCAGAGCCTTAAAAGTATGAAACAAGAAAATAATCCCGTAAATTTACCGTGGTCATATGCTATCTACCGTAACAAAACAATACACTATGCAAGTTTTTTTTATTTATATTTATTTTATTTACGTTTTTTTATTAGGGTTCCGTACCCAAAGGGTAAAAACGGAACCCTATTACTGCGACTCCGCGATCTGTCTGTCTGTCTGTCCGTCTGTCACCAGGCTGTATCTCATGAGCCGTGATAGCTAGAAAGTTGAAATTTTCACATCATGATGTAATTTCAATCATGATGCAATTTCAATCATGATGTATTTCTGTTGCCGCTATAACAACAAATACTAAAAACAGAATAAAATAAATATTTAAGTACGGCTCCCATACAACAAACGTGATTTTTTGGCCGTTTTTTGCGATTATGGTACGGAACCCTTCGTGCGACAGTCCGACTCGCACTTGGCCGGTTTTTTTATATTTATTTTTATTTACGTCGCCACACCGATCGGTCATGTGCTTTTCGCATCCACCTTGACTAGGTCGTCGCTACACCTAGATTAAGGCCTTCCAACGCATTCATCCAATCGTTTCTACCTAAATACATTATTGTTATGGCTAGAATTTGTTCACTGGCATGAAAAAGAAAAATATGTAGCGTTTATTTCTGTATAAAAGTTTTAATAAACGAGTAGCTAAGCGACAATATAATATTTGCCACATAATCTTATGAGAGTTTCCAGCGAGGTGTTATTGGTTTTCGTATTACGTACGTAAGGAAAACTTTATAAAACGTGGTAGAATCTGCCGCTGTTTATCAGGTTTTATCCAGGTCCATAACGTACTTTTTACAATAATTGATATTAGTTTTCTTACAAGTCCGAACCAGTGCTAGGTTTTTTTTTTTTAAAACGGGCCATGTGCTAGTCAGACTCGCGCCCGAAGAGTTCCGTACCACTATCGCAAAAGCGGCAAAAAAAACACGTTTGTTGTATGGGAGCCCCACTTAAATATTTATTTAATTCTGTTTTTAGTATTTGTTATTATAGTGGCAACAGAAATACATCATCTGTGAAAATTTCAACTGTCTAGCTATCATGGTTCATGAGGTACAGCCTGGTGACAGACAGACAGACAGACAGGCAGACGGACCGCGGGGTCTTAGTAATAGGGTCCCGTTTTTACCCTTTGGTATGGAACCCTAATTAAATATTGTTCTGTGTCTGTGCTAAACTGTTACCACAGAAGAAAAAACTTAACAATAAAAAAAAAGTGTTAGTTTCGCACTCAAGAAAAATTATTAAGAGTTTCTTAGTAGGTATAAACCATAGATTTCGAATATTTTTGCTTATATCTATGATATAAACTGTATTTTTGCCGTGTCATCCCGTTATTATTTTTTGGCTTGACAGCATTATTATATAATGTCCTACAACTTGCATGTATTTTCTTCAACAATGCACTGCATTTAACCACATTTAAAAAAAAGCACATTTCATCCATCTCCTCTATACCTTCCCCTTGTAAATAACCTCTATAACATCACAATATTATATTTTGCCATACAATAAACCATATTCCTTTTCCAAACATTTCCTCCCCCCCACAAGTGAAAACCACGTTAATCCACCCTCAATGGAGCGTCAAAACGCGTCATTGATCATCGAGATTGACGACTCAGAGACCCCAGGTGCGTCATTACGGGGAATAAAGAATAATAATTCGGGGTCTATCCTGTGATGGATGCCGGGGCACCGGACGAGTGACAAATCGCTTTTGGTCTTTTTTCTGAAACGTGTACCGACGTTTTTTGGCGAACAAATATTTTTGGTCAGCGGAGTCGTTTAGACCGTGATTAGGTTTTGGTTGGTAATTGTTTGTGTTATAAATGGATTGTGCGTGGATTGGTGTGAATAGTTTTGTTAGTTTGGCGTGAACACATTTTGTGTTTGTCCAGTCTGAGCAACCAAAAAGCTCTTTCGAAATAAATTATTACATATTTTTTGGTAAAATGAAATGCAAGGGCTGGATGTCATTTACAGTACCTGGATAGGTATTGTAAATGACATATTAGTACTCATAATTCATGAGTACTTTTTCTGTCTTCATGACCAAATAGGCAAAAAAGGGCAGATTACCTGCAACATTTTTTCCAACCTGCAAAGTGCACGCATAGTGGATTACAGCCCACCCGATCTCACTGTTGGAGCCCTGTATTCTAGCTTCGAGTAGTAGGAACATTGTGTATAGGGCGCTAAACTATCCTTAAGACGACGACTAACGCCAACGATCTTGAGGAAACAAAACGCGCACTCGTTTCACACCCGCGCGACCCAAAATTTAGTAGTTTTTTGTACTTTCCTCATTATTCAATGATTTAAAAAAAAACCTCAGAATGTAGATTTTTAAATTGTTTTGAGATGGTGTCGATTTCATTTAAATACGCCCAGCGGTTTTGATATGATTGTCATGTTTTTGTCCGTTTTAGAAATAACTTTACAAATTACTACAATTATTATTTACAAATTAATTACACTATGTTATACGAATAAAACTCAAAAATTGCTTAGATGAAATTATTAAGAAAATAGTCTAATATAACATATATTTTTTCAAAAAAATATTTCTACCCATTTAGACGTGATTCTCATTTTAAAATCAGCTACTCAAGGGAATCGGCGCCTTAAGCTTTGCAGCAATACTCAAACGCGTCGCGCGTTTCAAGAATTGAGTACTCATTGTGTGGATTGAACATTTAGACAAACTCATAGATATTTCCTATTTCTGATACCAAAGGCCACTAGTGCCACAACACAGTAGGTATTTATTTGACTATACCTACAGCATCGTACATATTATAAACCTGTTGTTTGGAACGTTCTTGAACGATGACGTTGTTGGAGGCGGCACCAGCGACAGCGTCGGCGGGGACGCGGGCGAAGGGGTTCCTGCGCCGGCCATCTCCGTATGACGCAGAGCCACGGCAGGGAGCGACACACACCTGACCATCTTCCGCGAGAATTCACTATTTTTATTGTAAAGTCTTCTCTCTTCACCTAAGCACTAAATCATTGAAATCAAGTAATCAGCTTCGTCATTTAATACAGTCCTCATAAACTCCTAAACACCTGTAAACCTCTTTTTTCAAAATTTTCCATCATTACAACTGTGCAACATCAATCAGATTTGAACAAGCACTATATGGGAAATTCTCTGTTAAACTAACGAGAATTATTGCATAAAATTTTGAGTATTTAACTTGACTTTACTGGTACAAAAAGCCACACATTACCTATTTGTCTGCCCAGCAATATATTTACGTAAACACATAGGTGTAGCCATTCATGCGATGCGATGACCCGTTTAAGCAACATCTGGAAGAAGAGAGGAATTGGTATCAAAACCAAGATCAGATTGATACGAGCCCTGGTATTCACAATTTTCCTGTATGGAGTGGAAACTTGGACAATCCTGGCCCGAGAGACACAAAGAATCGATGTATTCGAGATGTGGTGTTGGAGGCAAATGCTGAGAGTACCTTGGACTGCGAAACGCACCAATGCATCGATCCGGACCTAGCGCCGAGTAAAAACTCACTTGTCCACAATATGCCAACAGCGCATTCTTTTGTATTTCGGCCACACAATGCGCAGAGGCGACGAGAATCTGGAAAGACTTATTGTGACTGGGAACACCGAAGGCAAAAGGTCGCGTGGTCATTCACCAACGAGATGGACCGATCAAGTGAAAGATTCATCGTCCTCCAAATTCTACACGGTCGTAAGGGAAGCGCTGGACAGAAACCGGTGGAGGCAGATCATCCGCTCCAGATGTAACCCTGATGCTGACCACGAGCCTCAGACATGAGGGACCAACTAAGAGAGAGTAGCCATCCAGAGATAATTTCAGTTACATATTAAACATATCGAATGTTGTTTAAAACAATCAAGATTATCTTGTGTCACATTTGAGTTAGCTCGATTTTTGGTTGAAAAGACTTGATGAAAATGACAGAATAAAATTTCATCTATATATAGAAAATAGTGGTGAGCAGTGGTGGCCCAGTGGTATCAGCCGCGATTTACAAGTTGTAGGTCGTGGGTTCGAGCCCAGTCAGGCGCTTTACTTTGTGTAAATTATTTCATCACCACTGCTCTCAAAACGGTGAAGGAAAACATCGTGAGGAAACCGGCATGTCTTAGAAGCAATAATTCGAAAACATGTGACATCCACCAACCCGCACTGGGCCTGCGTGGTGGATAACGGCCCATTCCCTCTCACAGAGAGGAGGCCTGTGACCCAGTAGTGGGAACATTAATAGGCTGATGATGTGATGTGATGATGTGATAGAAAAAAATATAGGTTACTTGCCCACCAGGGCCGTTCTATTTACATTTCTGTACGTTATAATGATAAATGATATTTTTTTTATTGAGAGACCATTCTATACATAGATAACACAACGACAATAAAACAAATATTATTATAGTATATGTACAAGAAAATACAAACATTAAGTGCATTAACGTAGCCCTAGACCACACTAGGATGCCCAGTGTCGTGAGATCTAGTATCTTCATCGTTAATGAATGACACAATATCATAGAAGCACTTGGAGGTAGAGAATCTTCTCCTTTTTCAAAAGATCCGTTATATTTGCAACTCATTTAATCGCCCACTATATCGTATTTTGGGGGAATTGCAGTGAACGAGAAAGGGTATTCAGAGCCCAAAAATATTGCTTGAGATCAATGACCGGCATTAATTCAACAGAAAGCTGTATTCCTATGTTCAAATCCCTAAAATTATTAACCTTTCCATCAATTTATATTCTGGAGGTAGCATTATTTGTTAAAATGAACCTGAATCTGTTTTAAACAATGACAAATCATTCTTCAAGACCCCAAGGACTGAGATCCCAATACAAAGGTCTATTACATACAGGTAGTTTCAAAACAGCTTTAGTAAGAAAAAATATTATGCATATGGGACCAGTTATCTACAATAAAGTACCCAATGACATTAAAAATGATACATCATATTTTTTCAAAAAGAAATTAACGAAACTACTAGTTGAAAAATGCTATTACACTGTCAGCGAGTTCTTAAATGATAACACCCTATGAAATTGCTCAGTAATATTTAAATTTATTATGTTATATTCTAATTTGATATACTAAGACTATTATTTTCCAGTGAATTTGACTTTTAAGAATGTGACATTATGAACTGATCTGATAAATTGTGATTATTTGAATTTGACTTTTGAATATGACATTAGAAACTGATTACGTAACAATTTTTGATTAATATAGATTTGCAATGCTTTTGATTTTTATAGTGCTTAATGTTGCATGCCATACGGTAGAATGTACTGGACCCAATTGTTTTTTTCTTTTTTACACCATCAAAACTATGTTTTTGTTACCTACATTCTTTGTATAATATATTTATTATTATTTTTATTTTGTTTCATATTTGTATAATACTAACACATACTCTGTTCCACCTTCTGTGTTTATTTTATTTTGTTTGTTATTTATATATTCTATTTTATTGTATCATTTAAGTATTTTCCGTTTCCGTAAGTGTGTCCGTGGCATCAACAGTTGGTCTTATCAGAATATCAGCACAGCGTTATTTCATATTTTTTTTGGATATCGCTGCACATGTTGAGATAGGAGTCTTTTTGGTCTCGCACGGGGTTTTTATTTTTAATTTTGTTTAATTTTAAGCTGATTTCTCGTGTCTCCTGTGCGGGTCACAAATAAATACTTTTTCTTTCTTTCTTTCTTTCTTTGCAAATAAATGATTTCTGATTCTGATGGGTAATTCTGTGTTTCAAGTAACGAGAGCTAATAATTTGGGTAACAAACTAGACGTTATTGTTACCACAGGCCACAACATATTACCTATTTGTCAGTCCAGCATTGTTTACGTAACATACATAGATGTAGCCAGCCAATGACAATTTCAGTTAGATATGAGACAGTCAGCTGACAGTGCTTTCAGACCATTTGGACGCCGGACAGTTCTGTTTAATTAAAGCTGGTTATTAACAAAGCTGTTTGTGCTGAAATCTAATGAGAGTAAACTATTGAAGGAGAAAATGAGTGTTGACTGTTGAAAACATTTGAAAGCTATTTAATTTTTCATTAAACTTTCTTTAACACACAATCATGCTTTTATATTTTGCTATATACTAGTATATAGTTAACACATATCTCTATAATCTATTTCGTTAAAATCTGATAGTCATTATGTCGTTATTTTTACTATGCACAAATTCAAAGTACAATAATTTATTTTTCATCATCTCAGCCGAAAGACGTCCACTGCTGGACATAGGCCTCCCCCAAGCGTCACCACACTGATCGGTCCTGTGCATTTCGCGTCCACCGGATTCCCACAGCCTTGACCAGGTCATTGCTCCACCGAGAAGGACCGACGCTACGTCTTTTGGTACGCCATTAAACTGCAGTTTTAAATGTCAAAATTAAAAGTAATAAAATAAGAAATTACTGAAGTGTGCGTCATAATGCTAGAAATGTAACATAGATAGATTTACAATTATGTTCAAGTTCACCTCACCTTAGTTTTTTCGGTGTGATTTTAAAGAATAGCACTACTGATCTGATCCGTCTTTCACCAATATACATGTCATCATAATCATCATCATCAGCCTATTAATATTCCCACTGCTGGGACATAGGCCACCTCTCTGTGAGAGGGAATGGGCCATAATCCACCACGTGGGCCCGGTGCGGGTTGGTGGATGTCACATGTCTTCGAATTTTTGGTTCTAAGACTTGCCGGTTTCCTGACGATGTTTTCCTTCATGTCATGGAACAAGTGATTAATCACGGCACTATGTATAATGCCCGGGCATTATGAATCAAGTCAAGTCAAATCGGGCAATGTAATGTATACTGATTTAAACTTCATTATTCATCACATTGTCTGGTCATTATAAATATTGCTTTTTTTTTTTTTATTGTTGATAGGCTTGCGTTTGACCACTATCTCACCTGATGGTAAGCGACGATGTGGTCGACGATGAAGCACGCTTGCCTAGAAGAAACCTATTCACTCTTGACTTAAAGACTCCCAGGTTGTAGCCAACAGGAAATACAGACTCCGGCAGGGAATTCCACTCCTTTGCTGTACGCATAATAAAAGTATTCCCAAAACGTTTGGTGCGTATGGGTGGGATGTCCACCATGCTACGTTATTGTTGGAAATTTTTCCTGTGTCATGGATGCGTTTAAAAAAATATAAACTCACATACACAAACACCCAGAGCTGGAACAACTATCTGTAGGTCATACAAATATTTGTTCCGTGCGGGAATCGAACCCGCGACTCGCAGCGCAGCAGTCAATCGCTCAACCACTGCGCCAACCGTGTGCCCTAATTATGGTACATTAGTATGGCTTTTATTTTAAATATTCGGTCAGCAAGAAATATTTGCGAAAAAAGCAATTTTCACAGCAAAATTATATTAATTTGGTCAGCAGGATTATAGAATCGGTTAGCATAAAATAATATTTGTAAGCGGTGCCGCTATTATCAACGAGTTAGTCCAAGAGCGAGCGAAGTGACTTATTGTGACTGGGAACACCGAAGGCAAAAGGTCGCGTGGTCATTCACCAACGAGATGGACCGATCAAGTGAAAGATTCATCGTCCTCCAAATTCTACACGGTCGTAAGGGAAGCGCTGGACAGAAACCGGTGGAGGCAGATCATCCGCTCCAGATGTAACCCTGATGCTGACCACGAGCCTCAGACATGAGGGACCAACTAAGAGAGAGTAGCCATCCAGAGATAATTTCAGTTACATATTAAACATATCGAATGTTGTTTAAAACAATCAAGATTATCTTGTGTCACATTTGAGTTAGCTCGATTTTTGGTTGAAAAGACTTGATGAAAATGACAGAATAAAATTTCATCTATATATAGAAAATAGTGGTGAGCAGTGGTGGCCCAGTGGTATCAGCCGCGATTTACAAGTTGTAGGTCGTGGGTTCGAGCCCAGTCAGGCGCTTTACTTTGTGTAAATTATTTCATCACCACTGCTCTCAAAACGGTGAAGGAAAACATCGTGAGGAAACCGGCATGTCTTAGAAGCAATAATTCGAAAACATGTGACATCCACCAACCCGCACTGGGCCTGCGTGGTGGATAACGGCCCATTCCCTCTCACAGAGAGGAGGCCTGTGACCCAGTAGTGGGAACATTAATAGGCTGATGATGTGATGTGATGATGTGATAGAAAAAAATATAGGTTACTTGCCCACCAGGGCCGTTCTATTTACATTTCTGTACGTTATAATGATAAATGATATTTTTTTTATTGAGAGACCATTCTATACATAGATAACACAACGACAATAAAACAAATATTATTATAGTATATGTACAAGAAAATACAAACATTAAGTGCATTAACGTAGCCCTAGACCACACTAGGATGCCCAGTGTCGTGAGATCTAGTATCTTCATCGTTAATGAATGACACAATATCATAGAAGCACTTGGAGGTAGAGAATCTTCTCCTTTTTCAAAAGATCCGTTATATTTGCAACTCATTTAATCGCCCACTATATCGTATTTTGGGGGAATTGCAGTGAACGAGAAAGGGTATTCAGAGCCCAAAAATATTGCTTGAGATCAATGACCGGCATTAATTCAACAGAAAGCTGTATTCCTATGTTCAAATCCCTAAAATTATTAACCTTTCCATCAATTTATATTCTGGAGGTAGCATTATTTGTTAAAATGAACCTGAATCTGTTTTAAACAATGACAAATCATTCTTCAAGACCCCAAGGACTGAGATCCCAATACAAAGGTCTATTACATACAGGTAGTTTCAAAACAGCTTTAGTAAGAAAAAATATTATGCATATGGGACCAGTTATCTACAATAAAGTACCCAATGACATTAAAAATGATACATCATATTTTTTCAAAAAGAAATTAACGAAACTACTAGTTGAAAAATGCTATTACACTGTCAGCGAGTTCTTAAATGATAACACCCTATGAAATTGCTCAGTAATATTTAAATTTATTATGTTATATTCTAATTTGATATACTAAGACTATTATTTTCCAGTGAATTTGACTTTTAAGAATGTGACATTATGAACTGATCTGATAAATTGTGATTATTTGAATTTGACTTTTGAATATGACATTAGAAACTGATTACGTAACAATTTTTGATTAATATAGATTTGCAATGCTTTTGATTTTTATAGTGCTTAATGTTGCATGCCATACGGTAGAATGTACTGGACCCAATTGTTTTTTTCTTTTTTACACCATCAAAACTATGTTTTTGTTACCTACATTCTTTGTATAATATATTTATTATTATTTTTATTTTGTTTCATATTTGTATAATACTAACACATACTCTGTTCCACCTTCTGTGTTTATTTTATTTTGTTTGTTATTTATATATTCTATTTTATTGTATCATTTAAGTATTTTCCGTTTCCGTAAGTGTGTCCGTGGCATCAACAGTTGGTCTTATCAGAATATCAGCACAGCGTTATTTCATATTTTTTTTGGATATCGCTGCACATGTTGAGATAGGAGTCTTTTTGGTCTCGCACGGGGTTTTTATTTTTAATTTTGTTTAATTTTAAGCTGATTTCTCGTGTCTCCTGTGCGGGTCACAAATAAATACTTTTTCTTTCTTTCTTTCTTTCTTTGCAAATAAATGATTTCTGATTCTGATGGGTAATTCTGTGTTTCAAGTAACGAGAGCTAATAATTTGGGTAACAAACTAGACGTTATTGTTACCACAGGCCACAACATATTACCTATTTGTCAGTCCAGCATTGTTTACGTAACATACATAGATGTAGCCAGCCAATGACAATTTCAGTTAGATATGAGACAGTCAGCTGACAGTGCTTTCAGACCATTTGGACGCCGGACAGTTCTGTTTAATTAAAGCTGGTTATTAACAAAGCTGTTTGTGCTGAAATCTAATGAGAGTAAACTATTGAAGGAGAAAATGAGTGTTGACTGTTGAAAACATTTGAAAGCTATTTAATTTTTCATTAAACTTTCTTTAACACACAATCATGCTTTTATATTTTGCTATATACTAGTATATAGTTAACACATATCTCTATAATCTATTTCGTTAAAATCTGATAGTCATTATGTCGTTATTTTTACTATGCACAAATTCAAAGTACAATAATTTATTTTTCATCATCTCAGCCGAAAGACGTCCACTGCTGGACATAGGCCTCCCCCAAGCGTCACCACACTGATCGGTCCTGTGCATTTCGCGTCCACCGGATTCCCACAGCCTTGACCAGGTCATTGCTCCACCGAGAAGGACCGACGCTACGTCTTTTGGTACGCCATTAAACTGCAGTTTTAAATGTCAAAATTAAAAGTAATAAAATAAGAAATTACTGAAGTGTGCGTCATAATGCTAGAAATGTAACATAGATAGATTTACAATTATGTTCAAGTTCACCTCACCTTAGTTTTTTCGGTGTGATTTTAAAGAATAGCACTACTGATCTGATCCGTCTTTCACCAATATACATGTCATCATAATCATCATCATCAGCCTATTAATATTCCCACTGCTGGGACATAGGCCACCTCTCTGTGAGAGGGAATGGGCCATAATCCACCACGTGGGCCCGGTGCGGGTTGGTGGATGTCACATGTCTTCGAATTTTTGGTTCTAAGACTTGCCGGTTTCCTGACGATGTTTTCCTTCATGTCATGGAACAAGTGATTAATCACGGCACTATGTATAATGCCCGGGCATTATGAATCAAGTCAAGTCAAATCGGGCAATGTAATGTATACTGATTTAAACTTCATTATTCATCACATTGTCTGGTCATTATAAATATTGCTTTTTTTTTTTTTATTGTTGATAGGCTTGCGTTTGACCACTATCTCACCTGATGGTAAGCGACGATGTGGTCGACGATGAAGCACGCTTGCCTAGAAGAAACCTATTCACTCTTGACTTAAAGACTCCCAGGTTGTAGCCAACAGGAAATACAGACTCCGGCAGGGAATTCCACTCCTTTGCTGTACGCATAATAAAAGTATTCCCAAAACGTTTGGTGCGTATGGGTGGGATGTCCACCATGCTACGTTATTGTTGGAAATTTTTCCTGTGTCATGGATGCGTTTAAAAAAATATAAACTCACATACACAAACACCCAGAGCTGGAACAACTATCTGTAGGTCATACAAATATTTGTTCCGTGCGGGAATCGAACCCGCGACTCGCAGCGCAGCAGTCAATCGCTCAACCACTGCGCCAACCGTGTGCCCTAATTATGGTACATTAGTATGGCTTTTATTTTAAATATTCGGTCAGCAAGAAATATTTGCGAAAAAAGCAATTTTCACAGCAAAATTATATTAATTTGGTCAGCAGGATTATAGAATCGGTTAGCATAAAATAATATTTGTAAGCGGTGCCGCTATTATCAACGAGTTAGTCCAAGAGCGAGCGAAGTGAGCTCGGTAGCTTAGGGCATCACACAGGTTACTTTAGACCCTGCAGATAGAAATAGGAGTTGTGTCAACTTGGTTGCTTAAATAGTAATTACTTACCATACTCTATATTAAAATCAATGACAACATTAAAATAATTTAATGAAACACATATTTATATTATCCTGCCCAATAAGTGATGGGCATTATTCAGAAAGTCCGGTCAATTTAATTATTTCGATATTTTTTATCAAATTGCCCACTCATATTGGGCATTTTTCAAATAATATGGCATTATTCATAATTACCAGACAAATAATGAATAATGCCATATTATTCACTTGTCCAATAACATACACACATAAAATACAGCACAAACACAAATTTATTACATAACTTCTAAGTTATGTCATAAATTTAACCCAGTTACATAACGTGGTATATAATAATCCAGCTGAAGACACTGCTACTGTCCTTCTGGTACACAATACTCAAGTATGGGAAAATGGTAACCCATCCTTTACTGATAAACAGAAGCAAACCTTAAACTAAAGGCCTAGGCATAACACTACACAAACATATGTTCCTACATAATTAATCCTGTAAGTATTTCAGTACACAGTCCATTTCCTCAGTGTTGTAGTCAAACCTTACGATCAACATCGTCAGTGTGGTCTGATCAAAGGACGGCTGCAGACTATAAGTTCCTTTGGAATGCCGCTTAATTAATAATCCTGGCTGTGTAGACTTTTTTTATTAAATCTGAGAGGATTATTAAAGCCGTTTTGCTATGGATTGGGTTTTTTCATGAAGTGATAATAGAACAAAATGTAGTAGGAAAACTCTGCCTATGCACTTTAAGTTATAATTTTGATAAAACAATAGTAATTCATCGTCAACCCAATGATACCTGCACGAAAGGCTCTTTTTCTATACTAATACTAATATAATATTATAAAGAGGAATGTTTTTTTTGTTTGTTTGTACCGAATAGGCTCCGAAACTACAGGACCGATTTGAAAAATTCTTTCACCAATAGAAAGCTACATTATTCCTGAGTGACATAGACTATTTTTTAATCCCGAAATAGGGTCCTGTGGGGTGGTCCACGGGAGCGAAGCCGCGGGCAGCAGCTAGTGTTTAATAATAATAGGTCAAAAAATGAGGTTATCATTTTGACACGTATGTATGTAATTAGATTATTATTAGTATTTTTTGTAATATTTTTGATGTCATACTTAGGCTAAGAAAAAATAATAATAGTAGTTATTTCAGGCAAGCACGTGAAGCTGTTGGTCCCGGCTGACATTTGAAGATCTTTGACAGTCGTTACAAGAAGTCAGAAGCTTGAGATCTGACACCAGTCTTGCCAAGGGGTACCGTGTTACCCATTTACTGGGTTGTGGAGGTCAGATAGGCAGTCGCCCCATGTAAAACACTGGTACTTAGCTGAATTCGGGAAGATTGGAAGCCGACCCCAATATAGTTGGGAAAAGGCTAGGCAGATTAATTTTTGGCACCCATACATATTAAATTACAAATCTAAGTAAACCAAAAATGGAAATTAAATTCAAAATAATCAAACAACCTAATATCAAACACATAAAATCTTTACATTAAAACTACGTTACAATAAGGGCATAGAGACATTGATAAAAATACGACTGTATTTTCTAAAAGCATCTTAACTATTTTTCCTAATTCTTTATTGTACACCAAAAAATATATATTTAAATGAAGTGAAATCAATATTCATGTACAAAGGCGAGCTTAATTCCAAAATGGAATAATCTCAAATTTATCGAGTGTAAAAATAAACACTAACCATTTTTCATTAAATGTCGTGGTGGCCCAGTGTCTAAGTCCTCACCTTGCGTGCTTGAGGTCGTTGGTTCAAATCCGGGCAAGTACCAATGTGAATTTTTCAAATTCATATGTACTTTCTAAGTTTATCTTGGGCATCGCTGACAACGGTGAAGGAAAACATTGTGAGGAACCCTGGGGGGTGACCATAAGCTCTTATCGAATCTTATTTGATATCGAATAAGGGACAGATGTATTTGACTTGTATACATCTGTCACTTACTCGATATCAAATTGATACCGCTCTAAGAGCTTATGGTCACCCCCCTGGACTTACATAGTAAATGTAAGTCTGTATAGCCAAGTCAGAAGCCTGAGGGGTTGCCAAAGGCGGCTTAATTAACTCTGACACCAGAACTGGCCACATTCTCACACGAAGAGAAGAAACTAAATTATAAACTTTTGTAGCCGATTTCAAACACAAAAACATCGACTCCACTCCTACACAGCAACATACTTTCAACATTGTTCAATACAGCAAAACAAACAAAAAAACATTACTCCAGCATTTTCTAAAAGAATAACCCAAGCAAAGCATCAAGTTATCAAGTACCTAAAGTATGTACGGGGAAAAATTCGAACAGTTTCAGGAAGAGTGATTTACGATGTCATAAATAATAAGTATCTAATAAGAGAGGAAGGAAGTTTCCATTTTAATCGATTTATGAACGCCGCCCGCTGAGATTGTAAGAAAACAGTGCACATGGGAATCTTGCCTTATTTTCTGCTTCGTGTTGTGTTTAATTTTATGTTTAAACGAGAAAAAGAAGGAAAAGAACACCGCTTGTAACGCACGTATAGAAAGGTATAGACATAAATATAATTTTGTCCGTCTTATATTCAGCGGCTTCAACAATCCATCGTCATGACTCCAACAAAGATTTTAATGGGCTAAAAAAAACAGGGCATTTCTACATCAAAAAAGTCGTTTGCTCTACACGGTGTTAGGCAACTGAAAAAGCTACAAGTGCGGAAAGTAGGTGATTTCCGATGAGTGGATAAATCGACACGAGTCGGAAATCATCTTACGCACGTGTATCATACAAAATTTTACTATGCATTGTGCGAGGAAATAAAAAAAATATATCTGAACCAAGCAAGAAATTAATAAAATGGCGGCTTTTTCAAGGGCGCTCAGCATATCTACAGATTAACTAATAGTTCATAGTTCCTCGGGCATATCTACTGCGCATGTGCAAATAGCTGTCACGTCGTACCGCAAAAAGGCACGAGCAAAATATTCATTCTGCCAAACAAATTTAATGAATATTTAAAATTAATTTATTGATCATAATCTAAATCTAGAGTAATTAAAAAGGCCTTAAATGAAGTATTAGTTATATGTTTTACCTTTTATATGAATGATAATCTGTACTTAACTAATTTTAAAACTTTTCTCAAATAGTAAAAACTCTATCCGCCGCATAGAGTTTTTATTATTTGAGAAAAGTTTGCGTTGGAGTTAAAAACTAAAAGAGTATAAGAAAGCAAAAAGCACTAGTAAAAAAAGTGACACTTTCCGCACAGTTTGGCTGCTTGGAAAACGCTCTTTTCGAGGACATGCATTGTAAAAATTTATTCTAATTTTGTCTAGATTTGAATTAAGCTTATGCCAATCAATTTGAAGAGATTTCTATAAATAAAAGTGATAAAATACAGATTATTAGTACTATTATTATACTTAAATACTGATTAGCAGATTATTAATTCAAATTTTCCATGGACAATTTACTTGATTTTAATTTTGTATTTGAATTATGATTTAATGTATCTGTCTGCCTAGCCTTTTCCCAAATATATTGGGGTCGGCTTCCAGTCTCACCGGATTCAGCTAAGTACCAGTGTTTTTACATGGAGCGACTGCCTATCTGACCTCCACAGCCCAGTAACTGGGTAATACGGTGCCTCTTGGCAAGACTAGTTCAGATCTTAAGCTTCTGACTACCCGTAACGACTGTCAAAGATCTTCAAATGACAGCCGGGACCAACGGCTTAACGTGCTTTCCGAGGCACGGAGGAAACTCGGTATGTTGAAAATGGTCACCCATCCACGGACCCAACTCGTCAAGGGTTGCTTAACCTTGAAGATCGACTCATGCGGCTGTTATTATTTAGCCACGAGCTCCTCCTTGAATTATGATTTATCACATATATTATTATATAATAAATTAATATAATAATTAATAATAATTATTTATATAAATTTATTACACCAATAAATCTACTTATGGGTAGCTAAACTTGTGTCAGCCTCAGCTAGGTTTTTGTGTTAGTTTATATAAGTTTACGACGTATGTACTAAAACACAAACGGCCAGTGAAACGCTACAGTAATATATGCCTAATTTACTAAGCAGTCTGGATTTAAACCGAATAGGATGAAACACGCCTGAATAAAATCAAGCAGAGTACCTACTGACTAGAGTGACCAAATGGAAGTGTTTCTATTTTCGTGTGTATAGAATTCAAAGGATAGTGGATGGGAGACCTTTGTCTAGCAGTTGGACACCATAGACTAGTTCTAGTATAATCGTAAAGTAATAATGAAATTCGTGGTGGGGAATGATTATCATCACATCATCTGCCTATTAATGTTGCCACTGCTGGGACACAGGCCTCCTCTCTGTGAGAGGGAATGGGCCGTAAACCACCACGCGGGCCCAGTGCGGATTGGTGGATGTCATATGTCTTCGAATTTTTGGTTCTAGGACATGCCGGTTTCCTCACGATGTTTTCCTTCACCGTTTTTGAGAGCAGTGGTGAAGAAATAATTTACACAAAGTAAAGCGCCTGTCTGGGTTCGAACCCACGACCTACAACTTGCAAGTCCAAGACCATTGGGCCACCACTGCTCTCTTTTAATGATGATTAAAGTGCATTTTTTTAAGTTTCAAATAAAAAAAAATTACCGACTTAATCTTTTGATTTATTGCAACAAAAATAAAATTATTAAATTATTAGTTAATAATTTTATTTGAGTCTTCGTTTTTATCTGAAAACCATCAAACCCAATTCCTACCAACTCAGCCAATAAAATAATGACTTAACATTAAAACAAACTGACTAGACTTTGTCGACATACACATTCGTTAATCATACACTCATAATAAGTCATCCACAAAACAATATAAAATAATTCGAATGAAAAAGACAAATCCTAAATAATTTCGTCCTACAGGCCATACTACCGCTACCGAGTCGGAACAAACAGACAAAAAAAGGTACAATAAACCGGGTGCCGGCACTGAATTGGTAAGAGTTTGCTTTGCACGAGAATCGAACCCAGTACACGTACCGCTCCAGAATACAAATTGCCTTTACTTGGATTCGTAATTGTGATTTTAAAAAGTTTTCGTTGTGAAATAATGGTTTTTATTCTTTTACATATGAATGAAGTTTGTAATTAACTCTCTATTTATCCTTTCTCCCTACTAAGATTATAAAGGGGATAGTTTGTGAGTGTGTTTGTATGTTTGTTACTCTTTCACGCAAAAATCACATGACATTCGACATTCATGCGGGCGAAGCCACTGGCAGAAGCTACGCTAAATACGAAAGTAGGTCTGCCTGTCTGATTTATTTTGTTACTTTTTAGCCTACATCCGCTTTAGTGCCGTAATACGGTAACTTTCTAAACCATACTCCTTAGTTTCGGCTAGGTTAAAAGGTTTAAAAAATATATAGTTATTATTGTACAAGGATCACCCATGTTTTTAACTGTCACATCTTGTATACTGTACCTACAATCTATGCAAATAAACGTTTACTTACGAACTTACTTATTGTTTCATGTATATTATTTTTAACACATATTTTTTTCTCAAACAAATAGCTTTGCTTTAAAAAAATAATTAACACGCTATTTTTCGCTACTTTTGGATACTCCTCCAAAATGACTTGGATGTTTAAAAATATTTTTACACAGGAAAACTTGATGGCTGCAATTTCTTCATAACTAACATAGCATATGATTTACTCAAATAATATTTTACTAACAAAACTGCTCAAAAGGAGGTTCAATATTGATATTTTGGCATCGAGCGGGCGGACGGCCAGTACTGCGTTAACATTGGGGCGCATATATCGCCTTAACGCCGAACGGATTTAGATGGAACTTGGCTTATGGGTAGACCACGTCCTGAATTAGGACTTTTTATTCCTGGGGTATGTTCCTTAGAGATAATTTCCCACTTTCAAACGGGCGAAGCTGCTAGCAGAAGCTCGTGAATCTATATTTATTTTAGGTACGTTGCGATCTTGTTAATTTAAGTAAAATTTCAATTGATAGCTAAATTAGGTATTTTAATGAATAACTTAATCTTCAAATGCTTAATCATAAACAATTTTGATAATATAATAATTCTAATGCTTAGGTTATAAATATTCAAATTAGGTTCTTACACAGACATAAATTGAACTAGATAACGCGGGGTATTCCACAAAGCGCACCAACTTTGAAGCGCACCAAATAAAGCGCACCAAAAGTATTCCTCGAAACGCACCAACGATGAAACATAGAGAAGAGCATGTAGGATTCGTAATATATCGATTGCATTTTAAAATTCAACTATCCTAATTGTTTACTGCCGGCACCCGATTTATTGTACCTTTTTTGTCTGTTTGTTCTGACTCGGTAGCGGTAGTATGGCCAGTAGGACGAAATTATTTAGGACTTGTCTTTTTCATTCGAATTATTTTACATTGTTTTGTGGATGACTTATTATGAGTGTATGATAAACGAATATGTATGTCGACAAAGTCTACAGTCAGTTTGTCTTAATGTTAAGGCGCGTCCCCGAGCAAAACGCCGCGCTAGTCGAATTTTGTGCAGTTTTAAGAGCTATCTACTCTTTATTTAAAAATAAAAATCAATTAATAAAAATACATAAAATTTCTACATAATGTTGATTCTAAAATTGTAGTACACTTTTTTTTTTAAAGATATTTTGTGTCACTAATCACCTTCCAACAAAACCATAAAAATGTGAAATAATTATTGATAGCATGCATCTCCTCGTAAAGTATTCATTAATTATTTTTTATACTAACACTAATGGATAGACAATTTGATTACGAACATTTTGTAAGTTTTATTTTTTTCAAAAGACCAATATTCGATTTTATAAAGATTTCATTCTAAAATCTGGGCGTATTCACTACCGTAATTCATGCGCCTCCAGTGCCGCTAGACCATTAGGAATGCTCATATCTCATGCTGAGTTTTTGGTTAGGGTATGGCCTTAAGTCATTATTTTATTGGCTGAAATGGTAGGAATTAGTTATGTGGGTTTTAAAATAGAAAGAAGTACCACGTCATGTGGATTTCCCGAAGACTATCGGCCTGGATGATATCAATCGTCACTTCACAACAACCTGTCTTTTGGATTTCCAATTGTTATCTCAGACGGTTGATTTCATTACTAGCCTACCTGGTCCTATTATAGAACAGTTCCAGTTTTCTCCGGTCACCTTGGATGAAACCAGAAAGATCATCCTATCCATAAAATCCAAGGCTGTGGGCTTTGATGAGATCAGTCGTTGCATGGTCTTCTTGATCCTCGACTTTCTTCTCCCACTGATTACCCATATCATCAACTTTTCCCTCGATTCCGGTCAATTTCCATCCCTGTGGCGTATGGCCTATGTACGTCCACTTCCCAAAATTACAAATCCTTCCCTACCTAATCATTTTCGACCAATTTCCATTCTCCCTTTCCTATCCAAAGTGCTCGAGGCCTGCGTCCACAAACAGTTTTCAGGGTTTGTTCATCGGAATAACCTTGTTAGCTCATTCCAGTCTGGATTCAGACCGGGGCACAGTACTTCCTCTGCTCTCCTTAAAGTGACTGGCGACATTAGAGAAGCGATGGAGGATACCAAAGTTACTGTTTTGGTGTTAATTGATTTCTCCAATGTCTTTAATGCCGTCAATCACGATATTCTCCTTTCTATCCTTTCCCATCTTATGGTTTCTTCTGAGGCCCTGGAATGGTTCTCTTCCTATCTGCGGGGACGACAGCAGTCGGTTCGCGTTGATGAGATTTCGTCGAGTTGGTGTGACCTGGCTGCTGGTATTCCGCAAGGCGGTATTCTTTCTCCATTGTTATTCTCCATTTTCATAAATTTTATAATTCATTGTCTTCGGTGTTCGTATCATCTTTATGCCGATGACCTTCAAATTTATGCAGCTGCGCGGGTAGAGAGTTTGTCGGACGCTATAGGCGATGTGAACCGGTATAAGTATAATTTTTAATGGTACCGTAATCCCCATCAGCCCTAGTGTAAAAGTTCTTGGTATATATCTTGACTCGACGCTTAGCTGGCAAAGTCAGGTTTCTAGTGTCAGTCAAAGAGTCAACGGGACCTTGCGTTGCCTGTATCGTCTGAGAAACTTTTTGCCTGCAAAAACGAAGACTAAGCTTGTGCAGACTTTAATCTTTCCTTTAATCGACTATGGTGACGTGTGTTGCTTTGACCTGAACGCGGTATTCCTGGATAAGCTGGATAGACTCCTAAACAACTGCATCCGGTTCATATTCAACCTCCGGAAATATGACCATCTGTCGAGCTGCAGATCTGAGCTCAAATGGATGCCAGTTCGGCAGAGGAGAAATTTGCGGGCCTTGACTACGCTATTCTCTCTTCTCAACTCTCCTACTCCTCCTTCTTATCTCATACCTCACTTTCAATATCTGTGCACTTCCACTCAAAATTCGTCGTGTGTAATGTCAGTGTAAACAATTAAGACAGTTGAATTTTAAAGCGTCTATCGATATCATTTATTACGAATCCTTCATACTCTTCTCTATGTTTCAGCGTTGGTGCGTTTCGAGGAATATTTTTGGTGCGATCCAAAGTTGGTGCACTTCGAGGCATACCCCGATAACGCAAGTCCCTCCATCTGTTTGAAAACTAAGCGTGCCACTTTTTCACACGCAATTTAAGAACCAATGTACTTAGCGATGAATGAAAATGTTTACATTGTCTCGGTCAACTTTTTTGTAGAGTTTTTACTGTTTAATTAGGCAGTATTCTAGGATTTGGTTGCCGTCCGGTACCGATAACACAAAATGAAACAAATCAAATAAGAGCATTGTTCTCAATTTGACTCCCTGTTTTGACACGTGGTGTTTTTAAGTAGGTACATACATTTTCGTCATCTAGTAATTTTTTGTCTGTGGATCCTCTCTTGTAAAGCTATTTATGTAAATTCAACTAGCAATCCAAACTAACTTTAAACTAAAACCGATAAATACAATTTAGATTAAAAACTTTATTTATCAAACAGAAGACCTAATAAAATTTGAATAACTAAATTATTTATATCAAAAGAAGTTATTTCGCCGAAATTGTTTTGCTAAAACAAACTGTACGTTATAGCAAGAGAGATTGGAAAATAAAAAAAAAATATAAGAACCAATCCTTTGAAGTAAAATCCAATTTAAAAGAACTAAAGTCTGTCGGAGTTCGTCAAAATTTTTATATGACTCCAAGTTTATTATGGGGTTGAAACGAGGTTATCTTCAAAAAGATAGGTAAATTGATTTTTTTTCTCATCTCAGTTTATTTTTTGCTATTTATGTGAACCAATTACTTCCTTCAATAGCTTCTTCCGATTAATAAAAGATGACTGCTGATTTTATGAAGGTAATTAAAGCATGGAGAATTTTACCGGTACACACTACTTGTATACTGTGGTGTAGGTACTCGTACAATTATCTTTTAATGACAATATACAGGGTGTTTGGAAGGGAGCTGTACATACGCCTAGGGTAGAAACTAGGGATAGTCTGCTACCTACCCCCGCCCATTATATTGACCTTGGCCTCAAGGTTTTTTTTTAATTTATTATTATTTTTTATTTGACTTTTTTGTGATTTTTTGACTAAAACTACCTGTAGCTCAAAATCTATCCATGGGACCGGTCGGCTAATGGTCTTGTTTTAATCGTTAGAGTCTTAAGGTCCTGCAAAAAATTATTTTACACCAGAAAATTGTGGAGAAGAAAAGTTATGGGGCCTGAAGTACCATAGTAAGGTAAAGAAATAATTTTAAGGGCAACTTTCTATGGGGTTTAAAAAAAACTAACAGGGTTGGAGTTCTTCTGATTTTTTTAAAACATCCTCAGTCCATGCCCTTTTTAACGATATGCTAAAAGTGTATTTATCACTTTTAGTTTTAAAGTTATTAATTAATTTCCGCAACTAGGGCACTTTTACCACCACGAGTCGACATTTGTAAGACAAATGTAATTTCCAGAATTTAAACCAGTTTGGCCTACAGTTGGCAAATTTGTTGTCTCACTCTTACACGAGAGCAACATGTAAGAGACAAAACATGTCATGTCATGTCTCTTTCGCTCTTGGGTCGACGGGGCCGGGCAGCTCGTTGGGGTCTTTGTTAGTCAGTCGAGATTTACCCATCTTAGCTAACTTACGTACTTGCCGTTACGACGCTCCACTGTTTTCGTTAATTTTGTTGAGTTTGTTATTACTTCGTTTTTGTTAAGTTTTGTTATTTGTTACCTTGTTGTTGGCAAAATGGCTGGATTTACCAGTGAAGAGTACACCGACATGCTGGTGGTGTATGGAATGGCTGATTGCAATGGGCGCGAGGCACGGAGGATTTATCAAGAACGGTATCCTAACCGGCGAGTGCCTAACCACCAAACGTTTGGCTCAACTTATCGGCGTCTGCGAGAAACCGGAAATTTAAATTTCCGGGAACCAGCCGTGAACAGATTTCAACCAAATTTGGCTGCGGAAGAACGCATATTGGCTGAATTTGAGGAAGATCCGACCAGAAGCGTAAGAACCGTAGCCCGGACGCTTGGTTTAAGCGTGTGGAAAGTCTGGTCGGTTCTTCGCGAAAATGGACGTCATCCTTTCCACTACACCCCTGTTCAAGGTAATTTTTTACATAAAGTTTTTGTTTTTAGCTCTTATGTAATGAACTAGCATGTGAATTTCATAGGCAATTTTTAAATTAACATGAGCATGTGTGTGAGAGAGAGAGAAATGGAAAGACAGAGATAGCAATCAATGTTACATAGCTACTAATTCATAAGGAAACCGCTAACGTTGATATTTTTATTGTTTTAGGCTTAGAGGATAACGACTATGCAAGAAGGGTGGAGTTTTGCCGCCACTTGCTCCATACGGACGTGGAAGATATTAATTTTTTACGGAGTATTCTCTGGACTGACGAGTCCAAGTTTGACAAGGAAGGAATTGTAAATTACCACAATCTCCATCACTGGGCACCCAGAGATCAAAACCCGAGAGTCAAGAGGCACAGAGGTTTTCAACGAAGGTTCTCCGTGAACGTATGGGCAGGCGTCATCGGTAATCGGTTGATAGGGCCGCACTTTTTGCCAGACAACCTAAACGGGCAAAACTACTTAGATTTCCTCGAAAACGATTTGCCTGATTTAGCGGAAGAAGTGTTTGACGAAGATCGGCCCATAGTCTTCCAGCACGACGGCTGTCCTGCTCATTGGAGCCTAGCAGTGAGGGAGCTTCTGGACAACTGCTTTCCTAATTCTTGGATTGGTCGGGGTGGGCCAATTCCCTGGCCCCCAAGGTCGCCTGACCTTACCCCACTCGACTTCTACGTCTGGGGAAGGGCGAAAGAGTTGGTGTACGCAGAAGAAGTACCAACAAGGGAGGTTCTAATTAACAGGATCCACGCCGCATTCGATACAATGCGCGAGGAACTGCTGCTTAGAACGGTGACCGTGGAGATGAGGAAGAGGTGCCGAGCATGTTTACAGGTCAATGGTCATCAATTTGAACAAAATTTGTAATTAACTAAAATTAGTAATTAATTAAAATTTGTAATTTAATGACATTAGTCATTACCAAATTTTTTGTTTCATTTGCCATCCTTTTACGATCGAACACATTTAATTTTCATTAGTTGAAATTTTTGCTTGAAGTGCCCTAGTTGCGGAAATTAATTAATAACTTTAAAACTAAAAGTGATAATTACACTTTTAGCATATCGTTAGAAAGGGCATGGACTGAGGATGTTTTAAAAAAATCAGAAGAACTCCAACCCTGTTAGTTTTTTTTTAAACCCCATAGAAAGTTGCCCTTAAAATTATTTCTTTACCTTACTACGGTACTTCAGGCCCCATAACTTTTCTTCTCCACAATTTTCTGGTGTAAAATAATTTTTTGCAGGACCCTAAGACTCTAACGATTAAAACAAGACCATTAGCCGACCGGTCCCATGGATAGATTTTGAGCTACAGGTAGTTTTAGTCAAAAAATCACAAAAAAGTCAAATAAAAAATAATAATAAATTAAAAAAAAACCTTGAGGCCAAGGTCAATATAATGGGCGGGGGTAGGTAGCAGACTATCCCTAGTTTCTACCCTAGGCGTATGTACAGCTCCCTTCCAAACACCCAAGTACCAATATTATAAAGAAGAAAGATTTTTTTATTTGTTTGTTTGTACCGAATAGGCTCCGAAAGTACTGGACCGATTTGAAAAATTCTTTTACCGATAGAAAGCTTCATTATTCCTGAGTGACATAGGCTATTTTTTAATCCCGAAAACGGGTCCTGTGGGGTGGTCCACGGGAGCGAAGCCGCGGGGAACAGCTAGTAATGTATATAAATAGATAGTTATTAATAATTCCCTGCCGGAGTCTGTATTTCTCTATAGCTACAATCTAGGGGTCTTTAAGTCAAGAGTGAATGGGTTTTTCTAGGCAAGCGTGCTGTACCGTCGTCGACCACATCATAGCTTACCATCAGGTGAAATAGTGGTCAAGCGCGAGCCTATAGATTATAAAAAAAATTGTTATTTATGCTACAAGTGCGGAAGGTAGATGATTTCCGATGAGTGGTATTTTTATTCACGAGCGAGCGAAGCGAGTGGGTGGATAAATCGAAACGAGTCGGAAATCATCTTACGTACGTGTATCATACAACATTTTACTATGCATTGTGCGAGAAAATAAAAATTGTATCTGAACCAAGCAGGAAATTAATAAAATGGCGCTTATTCAAGGGCGCTCAACATATCCACAGATTAAGTAATAGTTCCTCGGGCATATCTACTGCGCATGTGCTAATAGCTGTCACGTCGTAACGCAAAAAGGCGCGAGCAAAATATTCATTCTGCCAAACATATTTAATGAATATTTAAAATTAATTTATTGATCAAAATCTAAATCTAGAGTAATTAAAAACGCCTTTATTAGTGTTATTTTACCTTTTATATGAATGATAATCTGTACTTGACTAATTTTTAAAACTTTTCTCAAATAATAAAAAAAACTCTATGCGGCAGGCTGAAGTTTGAGTTAAACATTAAAAAAATACAGAAAAGTAAAAAGCACTAGTAAAAAAAAGTGACACTTTCAGCACAGTTTGGCTGCTTGGTAAACGCTCTTTTCGAGGACATGCATTGTAAAAGTATTTTATGCTATGTAAATTTATATATGTAAATAAAGTAACTTAGGTACGTATACCGTATGTATTCAAGTCCAGATTGATACACAAATATTCTGTAAACGACATTTAAATGTTCGTATCGAAATAAGAAAGATAGAAAATATAAAACTAACTTTTATAATAGTTTTAAAAACATTTCAATTCAGCTAACAATTCAACCCAGTTTTTTTAACATCGTGATAAACAAATTGGACCATCAACTAGTCATCAGCTGGTAGATATAAGAAAGAAAAGAAAGAAAGAAAACTAGTTTATTTGGCACATACAAATAAAAGGGAACTTAATTTTAAAACAATTGCATACATAGTGTGCCCCGCGGCTGCGCCAAAAAGGTCAAGTTTAGCAAAATGCCAGACAACTGGGAGTTGCCTGACGCTGGTTTTCAACTAAACCTTAAGTTGAAAGTGTACGGATGTGAATCAGTTTGTACGGTGTTAAATATACAGGTTTTGTATGTTAGTGTGTTATAAACGATATAAATGTATACTTTTAGTGCGAACCATTATGCCATGAGCAGCTGAGCGAAATAGCTAGTATCAGTACCTAATGTGTTGTCATTGTAGAGAGACTGTAAAATAACGAATATATATATTTTCACGACCCTATTCGAATCGGAACACAGAAAGCTTTGCGAGGCTAGACAAATGTATATGGCAGCAGTTATGGGTACCCCGACTGATCGATTCTAAATGTTTTAATACGACTAATAGCTTGTGTTAACCAATTAAATAACACAAATATTCATTCCAAATGCAATCAACTTATAACAGATTTTAATCACGTAATTAAAACGTGGTAAAATTAGCTTTGAAAGCTATTATTAAATCGTATAATTGAACATTGCTAAAACATGGCTGGCTTTATTGAAGCACAATGAAAGGCTTCAACTGATGAATTTCAGAAATTGTGTTCGACTGTTTTGTTTTATCGATGTGATATAAGAGCGAATTTTTCAATAGTCAGATAATTTTTAACCAAGAACAAATAAGGCTGTTTGAGATATTCCCATACAAAAGCTGCCAAACCGAAATTGTTTTATTATTATTTGTTTTACTTGTTTTTTTTTTTTTTTAAACTTTGCCCCACCCTAGGAATTTCTTCCTGTATCGTAGGTGCGTTTACAAACATTTAAACTCACATACACAAGACACCCAGAACCGGAACAACTATCTGTAGGCCGTACAAATATTTGTTCCGTGCGGGAACGAACCCGCGACACGCAGCGTAGCAGCCGATCGCTCAACCACCACGCCAACCGTGTCGACAAAATTTGTATTCCTAATGTTCTGCCTTTTGAAAATCGACCTCTAATAAATCGTCTGGTTGTCGTCGAAAGCGATTGGTCTTGAGGCTCTAACGGCTGCAGACGTTATGGATTCTGGTAAGATCGGACGAATTTGTTCAGCAGAACTAATTACACTCCTGATATTGGTCACTCTAGCGGGTTGAAGTATCATATCACTAATAATATAATTAGTCACACACCCAGATATAAGCACACAGATTAATAATTCGGCTTTTTTAACGTAATCGATCGTGATGACGTGGACGATCTCTGTCTATGTTATCACGATATGTTATTACAAAAAAAAGGTTTCTCTTTACTGTCACCAGAAGGCGCTTATCCAGTTTCAATACAAATTGACGTTTACGTTAACGCGAATGAGCGTGAATAAAAACTCACACACGGTTCAAAAAGCATAACTATTATGTCACGTATTAGTAGACACCTACATGTTTAAAACCTCACCTGCTTACCGCAAAACAAAACGGCTCATAAACATTATTCCCACAGATTATATCCCACACCGTACAACTCCACACAAACAATTCCGCTTAATATTTTTATTTATATCCTCTGCAAAAGAAACAACAATTCTGAAAACTCTCACTAACAATTTTTATATACGAAACACTCTAAAAACTCAGGAACTACGCGTTTGCATACAACAGCGGTAAATTCTCATATAACCTAGTTTGCATATCCGACTTGTGCCGGCTTAATCTGGTAAAAACTGGTATTTACCGGACAACGGCTGTTACGCCATGTTGGTGTTTCGTGCAGGTTAATGTACCTTTCGTTTGTGTTTCGGCTTAGCTTCTGTATGTTTTTGTAAGTAAAAAGTTTGGATTGTGGAGTAAGTGGATTTATGATGGAATGTTTGGACGGATGGGGATTATGCAAAAAGATCTGTGACAACACGGAATGGATGTTTGTAAGGGCTTATTTTTAATTCACTATTTACTTTTTTTATTCATTATTAATTAATAGGGGTCGATCATCAAGGTTAAGCAACGCTTGACGAGGTCGGTCAGTGGATGGGTGACCATTTCAACATACCGAGTTTCCTCCGTGCCTCGGAAAGCACGTTAAGCCGTTGGTCCCGGCTGTCATTTGAAGATCTTTGACAGTCGATACGGGTAGTCAGAAGCTTGAGATCTGACACCAGTCTTGCCAAGGGGTACCGTGTTACCCAGGTTCTGGGTTGTGGAGGTCAGATGGGCAGTCGCTCCATGTAAAAACTGGTACTTAGCTGAATCCGGTAAGACTGGAAGCCGACCCCAATACAGTTGGGAAAAATTTCTTGTGCCACTGGGTATTGTGACAACCTGGATGAGTATCGTTGTTCCTGCGACCACCAGCGTAGGTTTGAGATGGAACACCGGGGTGGTTTTTAGTCAGTACGAGTCTGACAGACCCCTTCCCAGGGCGGAGGACATCCAATGTGGATTTTCCTCCCCGGAACCAAAAAAAAAGTTATACGCTGTTCCACCTTGGATGGCAAGAATATCGCCAACCTATCGCGCTTCCAAACGATGAGCATGGTTAATTAGTTACTAATATGTGGTTACAATGGGCTTGATTAGTACTGATTGCTGTAACCGCTGGAGTTCACATCAATGCAGCGCCTAGGGATTAAGCACTGGAGCTCAACACTTAATTACCACTACTCAAAGATTAAGTTAACATGTTGGTAGTAAGTACGGTAGTTTAGAGAAAAAGTACCAACGCTCTGTGACTTATCCCTGCACCCGTATCAAGTCGTGTCAAAACCATCAAGGTTCGACAGTGAAAAAGAGACAGATGTATACAAGTCAGATACATCTGTCTCTTACGCACACTAGATATATCCTTCCTCTAAGAGCTTATGGTCAGCCCCTGTATGATTCTAGTCTCTTTCTAAAACTCGATGGGCCATATAACACCCGAGTACTGTAGTCCCTTGCATCTGACATACAGGTTAAAGGACTCTTTTTTGTCTAGATCACAAACAAAGGGCTCTAGACTTAATGACATCTGAGATAACGACTGTAACAAATAAAACATACAGTTGTGGACTTAATAAATCATTAAAGATTGACCTCGTGAAAATTTCGTAGGTGCTTTTCAATTCCATACATTTTGCACTTTTGCCAAAGTTTTTGCAGATAAAACGTCACTTTGTGAAGACCCTCAGGTCTATACTCGTAAACCCACCGACCAAATGCACTGGAGTGTAACACTGGCACTCGAACAGGGCCGTATTTCACGCCCGCGTTGTCGTTCAAATTGCTTTATTTGGCGGGCGGCAAATTAAACCGTACTAATTAAGTGCATACGAGCCGCGATCTGGCCCTGGACCGAAACTGTTGTGTTTATCGTTGTAAATTAGGTGATTTTGTTGTTGGTTTTGAAGTGGGGGCTTATTTATTTATTGCATAAAGTGACAAGAGATGACATTATTGGAGCCCTCGTAATTGGTTACGAGTCCTGATGGTCATAATTATTGTAAGAACTGGCTGTCAGATACTATGAATCCACGGCAAGGATGAATGGTAATGCTATCCAAGGCTTGGTTTATGTGGCAAATGTTGAAAATATCGTTTCTATCAGCTCCATTGCATTATGCCGCTCCAAAGCAAATAACTCCCTCTGCCTCGTCCATGCACTTTTATTTCCTGCTAAATGCGTGCTGGTCCTTTTGGTAGGAATAAAACTCGCCACGCCATCTTATAGATCAACCGTGGTATACCTTATTCAGTAGGAGCCTGACAGACTCCTACTGACTAAAACCACATGGTGTTCTGTAGGCCGTAGTTACTATTGAGAGGCGAGCGTGGAACAGCACGTCGCCTTCTCTAGCCTCTCTCAGGTGTTGCCTTTACTGATATCCACTCGCTAGTTCTTTCAGACTACGGGCTTGCGGCAGATGACTCAACCTCGGTAATGCTTGGCATTTTTCTGAGTAACATCTGAGCTAGCAGATTTTGTATAGATTTGAGAACATGTAAATGAAATAATTTTCATTTACATGTTCTCAAATAGCATGTTCGTAGCATAAACACGTACGTCAAAGTCCTCCGCAAATATTAAACAAATACTAGTGTAATAAGTGTGAAATAATAGTGTCACAACACAAAATCCACCAAAACAGACAATAGAAAACGAAATAAATAAGTGAACAAAGCGCGAAACAATATCCTTGGAATAAAAAGTGCATTATAAAATTCAACAAGATAAACTAAAAGTGAAAGTCATAACAGTAAGCAGTGCCACCAACATAACCAACAAATCAGTCAGTTAGCAACAACGTCATTTTGACACCGACATAGTGAGTGTTGCAAGTCACAATAATTTAAACTACTACTTCTACCAGTGTTGTCAGTAAATAAACCGAAAAATGGACAAAAGTATGGAATTATTGTTGTTAAAACTGGATGAGAAATTGAACCAGCAAACCAAACTCATAACAGTGTCAGTGACGCAGAATGTTATGGAAGCATTGGATGAGAGATTTAAAATAATAACGGAGGAAAACACAATGCTTAAAGAAAAAATATCAACATTGGAGCAGAAACTTAAGGCGATGGAAAGGGAAAAAAGAAAATACAACTTGGTCTTTTTTGGCATTAAAGATATTGAAAAATCAGAAGCGGAACTTATAGACCACGTCAAGGACACAATTCTAGAGTCAGGCACCCATATAAATAGCCAGGAAATTAGCAACATTTATAGAATTGGCAAGGATAAAAATGTTAAGAACCGCCCTGTCGTACTTTCCATCACATCTCTATGGAAAAAACACTTGATTTTGAAAAACAAGTCAAAGCTGCCACTAGGTGTATATGTAAAAGAAGATTACTCAAAGGAAATGTTAGAAAAGCGGAAGCAACTACAAATACAAGTGGAAGAAGAAAGAAAGAAAGGAAATATAGCCTTTTTAAAACATGACAAAATAATAATAAAAGGACCAATGGGAGTAAACAGAGACAAAAGGAAAAGAGAAGGACATGACTCACCCAATTCAACAACTCAGAAGAAAATAGACTTAAAAGACAACCCGTCAAGCAGACCAGCTACTACATCCGCCAAGGGAAAAGAAATCCTAAAACCCAACATTCTTAAATACGTGGAACGAAGCAGATCTGCCTCACTGACAGAGACCCCAAAAAACCTATAATGACCACCGGCACCCGGAACCAAGCTAGAATAACAAATACCAAAACTACATATACAAAAACTGAAAAATGCACCCCAAGCCGGTTGGTCACCGTGGGGACAGAAGACCGCCACCCTCCAGCAAATGAAATACCAAAAGAAAAACCAAATAATATCTATATAGCCACCCTAAACGCACTTTCATTAAGGACAACAGAAAAACTCCTCGAACTAGAAATAGCTTTGAGTAAAATCAAATGGGATATTCTCGGTATTAGCGAAGTAAGACGAATTGGGAATCATATTGAAGAACATAACGACTACATCCTGTACTACATCGGTGAAACAAAGGGTCAATATGGAGTTGGATTTATGGTGAAAAAACATTTAAAGAAACAAATCTTAGAATTTAAAGGCGTATCTGAAAGAATAGCTGTACTAAATATACAGCTACAAGGTTACAAAAACCATTGGACTATAGTACAAATATATGCGCCAACAGAAGCAGTAGACGAAGCAATAAAAGATGATTTCTACAACCAACTTTCAATCACACTAGAGACTGCTCATAAGAACATTATTGTCATGGGAGACTTCAATGGCAAAATCGGCAAACAGCAACATGGTGAAGAGTCAGTAGTGGGAAACTACGGCATAGGAAAAAGAAGCAAGAACGGGGAAAGACTTGTGAATATGGCCCTGGAAAATAATATAAGCATATTAAATAGCGTTTTCATGAAAAGACATGCCAGGAAGTGGACCTGGATATCGCCCGATGGGACCTACCGTAATGAAATAGATTTCATAACTAGTAATCGACCCAATTACTTTCAAGATGTTAGCGTAATAAATAACTTTAACTTTAATAGTAACCATCGCATGGTCCGAGCTATATTATCTCACAAACAGCAAAAGAAACAAAGGAAACACTTCTATCATGAGAAAAATGCTTGGGCAGCCGATATAACGTCTCAGAACATCACGACATCCAAAGAAAAAGATAAAACACAAGAAATTTACAACATGGAAATAAACAATATGTACTACAGAAAAGTAATCAAGACAAAGATAAACAAAAATACACTAAGCTCCAAAACAATAGATCTCATTCAAAAAAGGAAAGAACTACTCAAAAATAGGAAAAGTAAAACAACATTAAAGGAAATTGCTGAACTAAGCAAGGAAATAGGTCGCAATCTAAAACAAGACAAGTCGAATACAAGAATTAAATGTATCCAAAACCACATTACTAAAACTGGTGGTATTAATAAAGCACTCAAAGAATTAAGAGAAGCGACGTTATGGGTCCCGAAAATAAAAAACAAAAACAACAAGGAAGAAACAAGAAGACAGCCAATTTTAAAGATAGCAACAGCCTATTACCAGAAGCTATACTCTACCGGAAACACCTTAAAATGCAACATAAACCTCGAAGATGAAACGGAAGATATCCCTCCGATTCTTGAAAGAGAAGTCCAACATGCGATTGAAACCCAGAAAAATGATAAAGCTCCCGGACCTGATCATATAACTAATGAGATGATGAAAGCGACATTGTCAGAAACAACATCAAAACTGACCAACTTGTTTAATCTTATCCTAAAAACGGAGTAAATACCTTCACAATGGACAATAAGCTCTATAATACTCATCTATAAGAAAGGAGACAGACTAGAAATAGGAAATTATCGTCCAATAAGTCTCATGTCGAACTTATACAAGGTGTTCTCTAAAATAATACTAAAACGCATCACCAAAAAACTTGACGAACAACAGCCAAGAGAACAAGCTGGATTTCGATCGGGATTCGCAACAATAGACCATATACATGTGGTAAATCAGCTTGTTGAAAAATGTCAGGAATATGATTATCCAGTGTACATGGCATTTGTGGACTATACGAAAGCTTTCGACTGCCTGGAACATCATTACATTTGGGAAGCCCTGAAAAACCAAGGGATAGAAAACAAATATATAAGGATAATAAAAAATGTATATTCAAACAGCAAAGCACGATTAAAATTGGAAACAGAAGGGAAAAATTTCCCAATACACAGAGGAGTAAGGCAGGGAGACCCACTCTCGCCAAAACTTTTTTCCTCCGTGCTAGAGGAAGTCATCAGGAAGATGGAATGGGACAACGTAGGCATTAACATAAATGGAACACGTTTGAATCATTTGAGATTCGCGGATGACATTATACTTATAACAGATAACTCAGAGTGCCTTAACAACATGCTCCAAGATTTGTCAAGTGAGAGCAGAAAGGTGGGCCTAATAATGAACAAAACAAAGACTAAAATAATAACAAATAGATCCCAAATAAGCATATTTATAGATCAGGAAGAAATAGAATATGTAAATTTCTACATATATCTAGGCCAACTTATTGCCTTCAACAACCATATGGATACAGAAATAGAAAGGCGTGTAGCCAATGCATGGAAACGGTTCTGGTCTCTCAAAGAAGTGCTAAAAAGTAAACAATATACTATTGCAATGAAAAGGAAAGTGTACAACACATGCATATTGCCAATCCTCACTTATGGTTGCCAGACCTGGGCCAACACACAGAAACAAAATCAAAAACTGACCACGTGCCAAAGAGCCATGGAGAGGAGTATGCTGGGTTACACAATAAGAGACAGAAAGAGAGCTATAGATTTAAGACAAATCACGAAACTAGAAGATGTCGTAGTCAAAACCAAAAAACTTAAGTGGAGATGGGCAGGCCACATGATGAGAGAGAGCAGGAATAAATGGACGAAAGATATTACAGAATGGACCCCTAGATTTCAAATAAAAAGGAAACGAGGAAGACAAAGAAAACGTTGGTCTGATGACATAAAAAAGAATGCGGGTACACTGTGGCATAGATTAACTCACACAAGAGTAGAATGGAAAGAGCTGGAGGAGGCCTTTGTGTCACAAGGACACGCCGACATCAAATTAGATGGGAAAAATTGAGAATAGTAATAAAATAAAATAAATAATAATAAAAATAATAATGGAATACTTACAATGTTAATATATTTAATTGCATGCTAAAAACTACTAATAATGAATTGTATACAATTATGTTGGCAATAAAGGCTTAATAATAATAATAATAAATGAAATAATTATTGTTACTATTAACCAGAGGACAAAGGACTTATGTCATTGTTATTTCAGTCTGAAACAAACAAACCTACCTACTCAAATTGCTGTGTGCCATATCCGTGTCTCGGCTTGTTTATTGTATGCAGTGCTACACGGTATATTTACACTGGCGTGTATACCGGAATCGTTACGTATCAAATGTGTTTGGGTATAGCAGTTATAGTACACTGGCGTAAATATGAAATGTCGAGAGTGAGAGAGAATGATTGTAACTTATATATGAGTGATAGAGATGACGTAATACTAGGGTAAACTTTGCTTTTATGCCTACTTATGAATAAAACTTATGAATTACTAGCTTCTGCCAGCGACTTCGCCCGCGTGACAAGTATTTTATCATCCCAAGGGAACATTATACCGGGATAAATGCTGTCTCTGTGCCAAAATGCATCTAGAACCGTTCAGCTGTTCTGGCTTGATTGAGTAACAAACATACACACATCTAAACTTTAGCATTTGTAATATTAGTTGGAACGGTATCGGTCTGTGTGGCGACGCCTGGGGGAGGCCTATGTCCAGCAGTGGACGTATTTCGGCTGATATGATGATGATGAATATTGGTAAGATAGTAATATAAGATTTCAGTGACAGACAACGCCTAGACAACTGGGTTTCAAATCATGAAATTTCGGAAAATAATAGCATGGAGGTTAGTTGTAGTAGTACTCCCGTTGCTGCACTTAGACTCCCATTCAGTCCATTGTACGTGAGGGTACTGACTAACATAGCCAGCTTAGCTCCATCCAAAAGCACAGAAGCTTCCTAGGGTCTGCACAGGCTTCACGGAGTGACCTCAGTGTTTCGAGGATTTTTTCGCGTTGAGATGCCACGGCTTCGTATTCCAGGATCACGTGGGCCACTGATAAAGATGTTTGCTAAGTAGGGTGTGTCCCGTTATTTTCCTTATGATTATTTTTAGGTTATTTCAACTTAGTCCTATAAGTTGTTTTGTTAGACGCGGGTACACATTTGGTAGAGCCATTTTTTACTTTCTAAAGTCTGTTGCCGGTGACCATCTCTTGTTATGGAGTTCTGTTGATCTCTAGCGAATCCACGCAAGAAATTGCGAGAATGGCACGGGGAGAAGTGGGTACGGGCCTAGAACTAACATCTCGAGCCCCGTTGCGTGAGGTTAAGGACGTTCTTCACATGTAATGCAGATTCTTTCAATTAAATTAGCTTAACGTCAGTTCAGCTAGCAATTAGCTTCATCATCTCTGAGTGTCATATTTTTATAAGAGTCTATAAATGCTTGCTGCTTCTGGGATTTGCCACGGGAATGAAGTGGCAAGAAAGAGTAAGTGGTAATCAATATCAATACATAGACTCTCCCACTATGTAAAACTTTACCTTTAGTTATGGCGGAGAAATAAAAAGATTTCAGCAATAAAAACAGGGGAAGGACATAGGAAGGCTATTATGGCGTACTTTTATAGGGGACTCAAATGTTTGGGGGCTATTACCATAATATCGATGGGAGACGCGACCTTGAAGGTCATTTGGGGGATAATGAGCCGTGGTGGGATTACTTTGGCATAGCAAATGGATTTTGTTTGATGTAAGTATTTGATTCGTATCAAATTAGTAGTGATCGAGACGATTGTAACAATACCTTAATTGGATACGAGCTATTCGGGCCGTTAGGGCGGGATATCCGGTTAATTCTGGTTAATATTTTTTTTACCGGGACTGTCAACATGAAAAAGTTTAACATTCGTTCTATTAGATAAAACAACAATAATCATAGGTTGCGTTCAAACTGTACGTTTTTTTTACAAAAACAAACCGACATAGGGATGTGGCATGTATTCTTCCATTTTTTGATTAAGTCGCTCTTAAAATACTGTGGTTTTTATGAGAATCTTATTAAACTCTTACTTTACAAATAATTATCTTATTGTAATTTAACATTATCGAAACGCCTTGATTTCCAAAATGATTAAGGAGAGGTCTACCTATAGCGTTCCCTTTCCAAAGATAGGTACATACCTAACTTCTGTTGCTTGTAATTAATACAGAAGACAAGTCTATTACCATCAAACGAGCACAAACTCACAATCCCTAGAGTGTACACCAACGACATAGACCAAAACGTAACACATTGTTAAAAAATATTTTATTCTACTAATAAAACTGGCCTTGTTCAACACAACAATTTAACCCAAAATAGTTCAATAATTCCATTTAACCATGATTCTCTGCCACCGAGTGCTTACATATTTAAAAAGAATTATTTTTTGATACTAAAAGCCACAGGGTGTGCTCAAAAATTAATGCAATAAATTACTGTCGGAGCCATCGATCAATAACTATGACCACGGCTGCCAACTTTTTGTACATTTAGTGTCACAAAAACTTTTTTACAAAAAAATACTACCGACTTCCAAATAAGAAAACTACAAAGTGAAAAATAACTTTATTTTTGGAAGTCGGTGTCTTTCGTAGGTACCATTTTTTTTGCGTTATGGACACCGACTTCCAAAAATAAAGTTATTTTTCACTTTGTAGTTTTCTTATTTGGAAGTCGGTAGTATTTTTTTGTAAAAAAGTTTTTTATTTTTCACTTTTTAGTTGTACCTACCTAATAGGCAAGTTGTTTAGTTAGTTTCCTATAACGCCAGAATAGATTACCCAAATATCATGTAACTTGAACAAAACCGATCAAATGAGAGATCTGCTTACCCCTTAAGAGCGTACTGGTGTGATTTTATGTTATGAAATGGTCTTAACAATAAACAGACATGCGATTGCAGCAGTCCCGAGAGTTTTGCCGCTATTTATTGAAGAGTTCTGTTGTATATCTTCGAAGTTCTTCATCAGATCTTCACCAAATTAAAATGGGACCAATTTCGGAACAAACTCTTTCAAACAAAAAAAGATTTTTTTAAATCGGTCTACAATTGACGGAGATATCGGTGAACAAACACAAAAAAAAAAAAAAACATACAAGAAGTCGAACATAGAACCTCCTCCTTTTTCGAAAGTCGGTTAAAAATACGACTATACATACCTAATGCTGGCAGCCGCCGCCTTCTTTTTTCAAATTTTATATAGTTATGTCACACGGGGTGTCATGATAAATCTATATGCCTCATTAGCGAAAAAAAATCACATTGCCTTAAGGCTGCAGGGCGTGCCAAGTAAATAGACACAAAAATCTATGTACTACGTATTATGTCTATATCTTTAGTAGTGTAGGTAGGAACGCTCGAAAATACACAGTTAAATTAAGACACATAAAGCCACAACATGTGCTCAAAAATTCATGCCATAAAATATTATTGGAGCCATCGATCAATAGCCATCAACACGGCTGCCAAGTACCAAATGCAGTGAAAGCTATGTTTCATGTTGAACTAAGCAATTAATTTTTCAAATGGCTCGAAGGGAGTTCAGTCGTGCGAATGGAGGGGGCGTTCGTAAATCAACAGCCTGTATATAGACGTATTTATGTTGGTGCATGGTGGCTGATTAGGGTTTTGGATCTAGGAATATTTTGGTAAAATAGTAATAATAATTTAATGTGAATTATAAAGGTAAAAACCTGTAAAGTTTTTAGTAGTATGTACCTATATGTTAAAGTTACCAACCAACCGTGACCTGTTTTAGTGTGCAAGCGCAAACCAGGTTTATGTAAGTCTTTACCCGTTTTTGTTTAGTGGTTTTTGCTTAATGGTTTTTCCACCTCAAATTGCAAAGCAAAATAGACATTTTAGCATTACGCATTGTAACGCTTGACGAGGTCGGTCCGTGGATGGGTGACCATTTCAACATACCGAGTTTTCTCCGTGCCTCGGAAAGCATGTAAAGCCGTTGGTCCCGGCTGTCATTTGAAGATTTGTGACAGTCGTTACGGGTAGTCAGAAGCTTGAGATCTGACACCAGTCTTGCCAAGGGGTACCGTGTTACCCAGTTACTGGGTTGTGGAGGTCAGATAGGCAGTCGCTCCATGTAAAACAGTGGTACTTAGCTGAATCCGGTAAGACTGGAAGCCGACCCCAATAAAGTTGGGAAAAGGCTAGGCAGATGATGAGGCAGATGATGAGTAATAATAATTTCCGACAAAACCATGAAGTACATATTACAAGCGGTTCATAATAGCGCCATCGGTTCATGACAGACATCCCACCGAAACGCACTAAACGTTTTGAAAATACTTTCATTATGCGTACAGCTAAGGAGTGGAATTCCCTGCCGGAGTCTGTGTTTTCCGATAGCTACAACCTCGGGGTCTTTAAGTCAAGAGTGAATAGGTTACTTCTAGGCAAGCGTGCTTCACCGTCGACCACATAATTGCTTACCATCAGGTGGGATAGTGGTCAACCGTGAGCCTATCCAAAATAAAAAAGGCTCTTGCGTTTCAGTATGGCAATAGCGGCCATTGAAAACACCTTTATTGAAATTCTTAATTTCAAAAACGGAAAGAAGACATAGGAAAGTTAGTCACCATCTAACGAATTCCTAATTCTATTTTACTAATGGAAATATGTTTTGGTACAAATTAATATTTAGGTTTCTACGTAGAGTTAATATGGCAATGGCAATGACTACTGTTGTCGTGCTAAGTCGAAATACCTATAGTATCAAGACTTGATGAAAATAACATATTATAGTATCCTGAAAATAGTGTTACAAGATAGGGCAACGCCATCTAGTGACGAGTAGAAGAATTAAGTAGTTACTAGTGGCGCCATCTAGTATCGAATAGCGGAACTAATCTTCTCGTGTCGAATGGAATTTTCCAGAATGTTACACCGTCATTGTTAAACCGAACATTCTGGAAGTTTCTAGTCGCTTCAGGAACAGTGAGTTCGAAAGTCGATTGTTCTGGAAGTTTCCCGAATTATCTAGAACAGTGTGGAACGTTCTAGAAACATCTTCGGTGCTATATAAAGAGCGGTCGGGTTCGTCGTCAGTCAGTTTCGATTCGGAAGCGACACAAAGCGAACAGAAAAGGAAAATAGTGCGAAGTAATAGAATTGTTTAAGAAGTGTTTTTGTAATAAAGTGTGATTAATTGAAGTCTGCTGTTTAAATAATTTATCCCTGAGCCCCAGCTCGTAACAATAGTGTTTATTCTTAAATATTACTGACAGACTTAACATATTCCTGATAATGCTATTAATCACTCGTATATGACGTATTGTATCCTTCATACATTGTTAGACAACAATGTGAATAATAGCTCAATTTAAAGTTTACCTACGTAAACTATAATTATTCAATGCGGAACTTTGTTGAATTTAACTACGCATAGCTATGGCGTAGCGGTCTTGCTACGACGTAGCCGTAGTAACTGCTACGCTAATGTTGCATACTTGAGGGGTAAATGATGCTACACCTCTGTCTTTAATAGTTGTATTTCTTGATTTCTATGCTTTTGTTCCATACTTATTACTGTATATATTTGTCTATTATATATAAATGTATGTATTTATTTTATATATAAATAGTACACCAAAGACTACCTACAGTACTGTCTTTCGTCCCATTTTTTAAATCCATCCAAACGTTGTCTTGAAAAGATCGCTTTTAGCGATAAGGCCGCCCATTGTGTCACCCAGTGTAATGTTTTCTTCGTCTATACTTTCTGTAACTTATATGGTGTACATAATAAAGAGTATTCTATTCTATTCTACTCCTATTTATGGACTTAAAATTAATTTGTTCAATTATTGCTTAAGATATTATTTGAGATTTTTTGATAATTTTCGGACAATAAATCAGGCAAAAGGCTTGTTTGCTACTTCGTAGCAGATGTGTGATTTTGTAGTGAAAAACCCTCGATTAAATGATTCCTTCAATAAAAGCCCACCAGGAGATACCATTAGATATGAAAACAGTAAGTGCCATCATATTATTGCTGAAATTTCTTGCCTAATATTTTTCCTTATCCTACTTAGTTCAACATTTTTGTTTCAAATTAACTTACCACTCCGATCACTTGCGTAATGAAGATATTGATATATCAATGTCAAAATACCAACCTACACTCAAACTCTTCACATCGTACTATGAACCTTTTTGCCTCAGGACAAGGTTTAATTTGCAAGAACAGTAAATCCAGTACTCGTTTCCGAATCTTTTTATTAAGTCCCTCGTCTTTTCTATACATTTTCGTTACAATGTCTTACAAGTTCGACAATAGGCAATTAATACTAAGAACAAACTTCGCAGTAACATTGAAATTGAAAGAAAGATAAATTCTAAAAGTTGCTTGGCCGAGAATTGTTCCGTCTCCCCTACAGTTTCTTGAGCTAACAATGCCTTATGACTTTTGATTTATAATTATAAGGTTCTGTTGAGCTAACTCAATTTGCAGTCGAAATTAATGAAAGAAAGTTTATTATTGTACTTTTGTAATTTCTAGTCAGCTTTGGATTATTTTTAGAATTTTAGCTTCTTTAGTATTATCAAACTTAGATTTGGTCTTAGGTATGAACTGTGTCCCCCCCGGTGGGTTCCCGCATTGTCGATGCGGGGGGGCTCAGTAACCGTGGCTTAATCACCCACGGTGAAGCGAAGAGGAACCCGAGGAGGGGCCGCTCGTCAGGGCTTCATGCCTATTAAGCCGACGACGTAGCGGCCAACATGTAGGTTGCGGTGCCGCTTGGTAACAGGCGACATCGCAACTGAGGCGGGCCGCGATGTCTTATGGAGATTCCCAGGTCCCATACGATATCGCGGCTGAGGGTTGGAGGCCGCGGAGGAGTGCGGTGCGCCGCTCTCCCTACCTTCCGCGGCCTAAACGGGGTCGCCACCGTCTGATGGCGGTCGCGGTGGGGCCGCAGGGGTAGAGGAGTGTCAGTTTTGCGTTAGCCGCTCTCCCTATCCCCTGCAGCCGCAAAATGGTAGGTGGCGGGGCCATTGACCTTGATCCGTCACAGTGGGACCAAGGGTGCCATACACGGGGTCGTCTGGCACCCTTGTGCTGATTTGGTCGCTGGGGTGGTCACGGCATGCAGTGTGTTCTTGTGCGCCGGTGATGGGGGGTACTCCCACGAGGAGGGTCTAGTGACGGACAGCCGCGGCGGGTTCGCGGTGATTGCTAACGCGTGCCCGTGTATCCGCCATAAGCGGCACTGGAGGACACCGTGGAGTTTTAGTGGGTTAGAGTCCCACATAACTGCACTATCTCCCCGTGGTAGTGCAGTATGCATGAGCATTTCTCCCCGCAAAAAAAAGAAAAAAAAAGCTATGAACTGTGTGTACTCTTAAATAGCTTTGTTTATATTTTTATCTCTATATATAAATAAATAAATCTCTTCGAAATATATCAGCTTTTTATTTCACTGAAACGATATTGTTGCAGAAAACCTCAAACTGCTGTTTATGGAATTATTTATTATGTTTGGGCTATTGGGGTTGAAACACTAGGGACTCAGGATTCGAATACTCATCGAGTTTTTATGACACCACATTTATTTGTCAACTCGTCACAGAATCAGAAATCATCGTGACAATACTGTCAGTGTTTTGGGCGGTGTCAGCACCAAAATCGAAATTCGCGATTTTTCGTATTATTTATTTTATGAATTCTTTAAAATACGCAACATTATTCTTCCTATTTATTATTTTTTCAAATCCTTATATTTCCGAATTCTTAGATTTCTTAATTGTTTATTGTCCTAACACCAAAATTTTCCGAATGAGTACAGTTACAAACGAAAATAAATGGAATGTCGTAAATTTTTTCATCAGATAACCAAAGTTAAACTTAAAATCAAAACCATTTATTTCAGCAAAAATAAAAAAAAGAGAAATTATGAAGTCTGAGCAAAATATAAACTTTATACTATGTTTCTAAAAAAATATAGGCTAAACAATTAATTAGATTTCAAATATTTTCAGAATTAAAAAAAAAAAGAGGTGTTGTGGTTCACGTATCAATACTGTTACATGAACCAACATAATTTCTTTAAACATTCTTCAGGTGATATTGCGCTTTTTTCATAAATCATCAATGGTTTTTTTTCGATTTTGGCGTCTTTTAATATAAATTTGGTTCGCTTTTTCCTTCGCTCCATATGTATTTGGCAATTTTTTATTTACTTTTCATAATATAAAGGCCTAAGTTGCCCAGTTGTGGGACAGTATAGGCTCATAAAATGGAAAAAAAATATGGAAAAGAATAAATTGCTTCTTTTCTATGTCTTATGGCGTTCACTAGAACAACTCCACAAATCAAAGCAGATTTTGGTCATCCACAAGTTGTGTGTATGAATTGTATGTGGAAGAAAATCTGTTACTTACACAGTTTTTATTGTGATTGTACTTAAATGTGGAAAATACAGAATGTGGAATAAAATTGAACATGTAATAATAAGATATGAATAATAGCAGAATAAATTCGGAATATGTAAACATAAGAATTCGGAAAAATAAGAATATGAAGGATTAAGAAATTGGACAATTTGACTTCGGAAAGCAACGCCGACATCTTTTTGACAGCGATGAGGACAATTTTTTATGAACAATAAATTCTTCCCTGCCCCTTTTTATACCGCTTGTAGATAATTATTTTAATCATCATCATAAACCTATTAATGTTCCCACTGCTGGGACACAGGCCTCCTCTCTGTGAGAGGTGAGGGGCCGTAATCCACCACGCAGGCCCAGTGCGGGTTGGTGGGTGTAACATGTCTTCGATTTTTTTGTTTTAGGACATGCCGGTTTCCTCACAATGTTTTCCTTCACCATTTTTGAGAACAGTGGTGATTAAATAATTTATACAAAGCTAAGCGCCTGCCTGGTTTCAAACTCACGACCTACAACTTGTAAGTCGCGGCCATTACCACTGGGCCACTACTGCTCTCTCTAATTATATTCATCAGTCAATTTATGTGTCTATAGACCTGTAAATAAAAACCCCTGGTGACAAAGGAAAACCTCCAAACCATGATTCTTAATAAACTGTTGGGTATCAGATAGCTTCGCTTATATTTTTATCACCACTAATGGGTTAGCAAACAGACCTAAAGATTATACCGGCATTACTCTTACAAACAAAACAACACTGATAGGTTTTCGTTCTCATAAGTAAGTACTACATTTATTTTCCTACCAGTAGGTATAATCTTCAAGTCTTTCGAAATGCTTTTAGCGAAGTTTGTGAACGCCTCAAGTCTTGAGTAGGACTGTGCCAAATATTTTAGGGTTCCGTTGATAAGAAATCTTTATGATACCGTGATATTCTTATGTAAACACGTAATCTTTTGCACGATTTTATAAGATTTACGTATTTTGATGACGATGATGTCTGTACCATCAAGAATTGGAGGCGAATTCATTTCTAGGGTTCCGTACCCAAAGGGTAAAAACGGGACCCTATTACTAAGACTCCACGATCCGTCTGTCTGTCTGTCACCAGGCTGTATCTCATGAACCATGATAGCTAGACAGTTGAAATTTTCGCAGATGATGTAGTTCTGTTGCCGCTATAACAATAAATACTAAAAACAGAATAAAATAAATATTTAAGTGGGGCTCCCATACAACAAACGTTTTTTTTTTGCCGTTTTTTGCGATAATGGTACGGAACCCTACGTGCGTGAGTCCGACTCGCACTTGGTAGGTTTTTTTATATACCTGATGGTAACTAACTAAACATTAATCCAGACCCTGGTCTGAAAAATACTGTCAATTTCACGACGGGAACAGCAAATAAAGAGCATTTCCTTTCTCTGTAACTATTCTTCTCCTTTCTCTGCTCTATATTTGATATTTATTAGTATATTATTTTATTTGTATGTATGTATTTTATGTAATATCTAAGTAATATTATTTAAGACAGTTTTTTGTACACTGACAGCCCTATGTCTATCTCCTCTCGTCCAGTCCATCCAAAGGTTTTCTGGAAGAGATTGCCCTGTGCGATAAGACCGCCCATTGTAGACTTATCTTTAAAAATGTTTTTTGTCCTGTAATTATTTAAGTGGTGTACAATAAAGTATATAATAAATAAATTAAGTTTGCCCAACCCGAGGATTGACTCCAATACCACACACTTAGAACTCGCATCTATCTAGAACTAGAAAGAAATTAAAGAAGAAGAAAGAAACAGTATTGGGCGCACGGTTGGCGCAGTGGTTGAGCGATTGACTGCTGCGCTGCGTGTCGCGGGTTCGATTCCTGCGCGGAACTAATATTTGTATGACCTACAGATAGTTGTTCCGGCTCTGGGTGTTGTGTATGTGAGTTTATATGTTTGTAAACGCACCCACGATGCAGGAACAAATTTCTAGTGTGGGGCAACGTTTATAAAAAAATAAAAGTATTGAACTACTACGACAAAGGTTATTTTTATCCTTTTTTAATATTTTTGGTATAAAATTCAAACTAATAATACTTAATATTTCCCCAATAGCTGCGGAACCACACACAATTACACGATAAAGTTTCTACAACAGAACATTTTCTCACTTTTTTTTTATCGAATACTTTTCTAAAACTTGAGGACTCGTCAGGCATGTGTCGCTTGTGACCTTTCGCAAGAGAGAGGATGAAACAAAGAAAGACTTTACGACTTATCTCGCTGGGATTGAGAGTTTTTTTTTATTCTTACGGGAAATCATTGTAACTTCCCTCTTGGGAATTAAGTTTTTGAGACGAATGACTTAAGAAAAAATAGTGGTCCTTGTGAAGGAGATGAAACAGTTTTATTAGATTATTCAGATGTTTATGTTAAAGAAACTGGCTGTCAATATTTTTATGTGATTTTCATTGGAGGTTTTGTTTTTTTAGCATGTTTCTATTGTATCGGAGATAAAAATAGTATATTATGCAACTAGTGAATAAAGGACGGTTTTAAAGCGAGGGCCATAGATGAACCACGAGCAAGTGAAGGATTCTAACAACTGAATCACGACCGTAGGGAGTGATTCATGATGATTGAATCACGAGCATAGCGAGTGATTCAAGTGGTAGAATCCTGAGCGACGGGAGTGATTCATGGCCCTCGATATAAATCCGTTTTATTCAAGAGTTGCATACTATATTTTATACCATGACTACGAGAAAAAGAAAGATTTAAGCGAAAATCACAAGGAAAAATACTAAATAAAAGTTTCATTACCATCAAAATTTTAAAAAATGTGAAAACTCAGGGTTTCACATTTTTTCTAAATTAAAGCAGAGCTAGGTAAACAAACACAACAAACAAACAGCAACTGTGTTTCAGGGGCCAGTGACCACTTCCGTTACGTTACATAATTATAATTAATTAACACCAATGCAATTAATATTAGAATTACAATCCAAATGAGTATTCACTAAACATCCCAGACTAAAATCAAAATCATTATTAAAATCCTAAACATTAACAAACTGAAAATCAAATTCATAAAGGAGTTTGAAAGTCGAATATTCTTTGCACAAGGAGTTCGTATGGCATTGAGATGGACGTCGAATATATATTGGTGTGTTCTAAATTCAAACACCAAAACAGTGAGAAAAAGTGCTTTTTATTCACTGTTTTCAGTGAATAAAATAAGCTTTTTAGAGGGGGATTAGAGATTATAATAAATAAGTTTATACCATATAAACTTATTTATTATAATCTCTAATCATCTACCTAGCCTTTTTCCCAACTATATTGGGGTCGGCTTCCAGTCTTACCGGATTCAGCTAAGTACCAGTGTTTTACATGGAGCGACTGCCCATCTGACCTCCACAGTCCAGTAACTGGGTAACACGGTACCCCTTGGCAAGACCGGTGTCAGATCTGAAGCTTCTGACTACCCGTAACGACTGTCAAAGATCTTCAAATGACAGCCGGGACCAACGGCTTAACGTGCTTTTCGAGGCACGGAAGAAACTCGGTATATTGAAATGGTCACCCATCCACTGACCGACCTCGTCAAGCGTTGCTTAACCTTGATGATCGACCCGTGCGGCTCTCTAATATAACATTTAAATTAAAGACACGAAGTTCACTGTTTTTGTTACACGACCTAGCGCCCAGTTTCAATGAAGTGCCATATATCAAGTAAACCCAGTCTATTTATGATTATTTATCTTAGTATTTATCTAGTTGGTAAAGTCAAGAGTCAAAGTCAAATTTCTTAATTTCAATTAGGCCATTATAATTTACTTAGGCCTTTTAAAGATCATCATCATCATCATCATTTCAGCCGAAAGACGTCCACTGCTGGACATAGGCCTCCCCCAGGCGTCGCCACATTGACCGATCCCGTGCGTCTCGCATCCAGCGCCTTCCGGCAACCTTAACCAGGTCATCGGTCCACCTGGTGGGAGGCCTTCCAACGTATCGTCTTCCGGTTCGCGGTCGCCATTCCAGAACTTTTCGACCCCATCGGCCATCCGTTCTTCGAGCAATGTGCCCTGCCCACTGCCACTTTAGTTTGGCAATTCTTCGGGCTATGTCGGTAACCCTGGTTCTCTTGCGGATCTCCACATTTCTGATTCGATCACGCAAGGAAACTCCGAGCATAGCCCTCTCCATTTCCCTTTGAGTGACTGCAAGCTTCCTGATAAGGCCCATTGTAAGCGACCACGTCTCAGAGCCATATGTCATCACTGGCAACACACACTGGTCATAGACTTTCGTCTTGAGACACTGTGGTAAGTTGGACGAGAAGATACCGCGCAACTTCCCGAACGCTGCCCAGCCGAGTCGGATTCGACGGTTCACCTCTTTCTCGAAATTGGCCCTACCCAATTGGATCGTTTGGCCCAGGTAGACATAATCGTCCACAACTTCGAGTGTAGAGTCCCCGACCTTGATAGGAGTGGGTGCAACATGGCCATTCAACATCACCTTGGTTTTTTCCATGTTCATCTTAAGACGTGGGTCTTAAGATGAACATGGAAAAAACTTCTTTCGGAAGCTCTACTGAGGTCAACGAGCATCGCACTGAGGTCCTCCATGGTCTCAGCCATGACCACTATATCGTCGGCAAACCGAAGGTGAGTGATGTACTCGCCATTAACGTTGATGCCAAGCCCTCTCCAATCCAGAACCTTGAAGACATCCTCCAGCGCAGCAGTGAACAGTTTCGGAGAAATGACGTCTCCCTGTCTCACGCCGCGCTGGAGGAGAATTGGTTTCGAGATCTGATCCTGAAGACGGACTGACATAGTGGCGTTCTTGTACAAACACTTCAACACTTCAATGTACCGGTAGTCGATCTGGCACCGTTGGAGAGACTGCAGTACAGACCAAGTCTCGATCGAATCGAAGGCTTTCTCGTAGTCCACAAACGCTAAACAGAGAGGCAGGTTATACTCTTCGGTCTTCTGTATAACCTGCCGCAGCGTATGTATGTGGTCTACGGTGCTAAAGCCTTTTCGGAATCCGGCTTGTTCGGGAGGCTGGAAATCGTCAAACCTGCGCGCGAGACGATTCGTGATGACTCTTGAAAACAACTTGTAGACATGGCTAAGAAGTGAGATGGGCCTATAGTTCTTCAGCCGGGCATTGTCGCCCTTCTTGAAGAAGAGTACCACCACACCCCTGCACCATGCCTGTGGCGTTTTGCCCTCGAGTATGACGGAATCAAACAGCTTCTGAAGGGCCTTAAGGACCGGTTTTCCACCCGCCTTCAGGAGTTCAGTTCAGTTCAGGAGTTTTAAAGATAAATAAATAAAATTAGGCGGCACTTTTGAACGTCAAAAAACTAAATTTATAAGTAATAATAATTGATTATACCGTCCATTCGGAAAAAGAACTTATTATGGAGACGAACAGAAAAGAAACTTCACACTTATTCTTTACAAAAAAAGTGTTTTGCAATAGTTACATACATACATTAATTCATATTTGTTAGGATGATGCACCCAGACTAACAATATCATACTACGTATAGATATAAAGTATTACAAACACTAACAGGTAAATTCATTCATTTGATAATTAGGAACATGGTTCTCACATACTTACAAATAATGAAAGGTACTAGATTTATTCCGCAGCTTTTCTCCTGTGGCCTATAATATCGGAATAAGAAGTAGCTTATAACAGTCGGTGATAAGTGTAGATCTTATTCAGATTAGTACTTCCGAGATTACCTTTTACAAAAATAAAATCAAGCAATGCTAGCTCTTCATATAATACTAGCTTCTGCCAGTGGCTTCGGCCGCATGAAAGATGAAAATGTTTTTACAAAAAAATACAACCGAGTTCCAAAAAAACACTACAAAGTGAAAAATAACTTCGATTTCGGCAGTCGATGTCAAAAAACGAGAACACCGATTGCCAAAATAGAAGTTTTTACCTATAATGCCCAAAGTTATGCCAGACTAGATTACCCGAATAACATAAAACTTGAACTGAGTGTAATGAGAGTGTACCAGCGTAAACTGCACACATCTGCGTACCCCTTTAGAGCGTACCGGCATGATGTTATGTTATGAAATGGCGTAAACAATGAACAGACATACGACTGCAGCAATCCCGAGAGATTTGCCGTTGTTTATTGAAGATTTATGTTGTATATCTACGAATTTCTTCTACAGATCTTGATGAAATGGGCATGACAAGCACCAGCTTTTAAATAAAAAAAGAATCATCAAAATTGGTCCTCTAGTAAAAACTTCCGAGGTAACAAACATAAAAAAAATCTTTGTATACCAAAGAAACATTATACTGAGATTAAAAGTATCCAATTCTTATTTATTGTAAACAAAATAACGTATAAAAGGTTGAAATAAAGTTTATGTACAAAGGCGAGCTTTACTCAAAGTAGAGTTTACTAACAGCTAACCTTTGAGTGGTCTAAACATATTCCCAGTTATATCCAAAGCCGTTGAGCCATTAAGGCTTGAAATCGTAAACAAAAAAACTCATCTTGGCATTTATAATATTAGTAATTAGGATTAGGTAAGACCTAGCCGAAAACCAACCATGGAACTAAACCAGCAACGCAATACTGAACCCAAAATTCATTCCTCTTAATTAATCTATTTAAAAACTGAACTGACAAATATTTCAATTCCCAATCCGTGTAGCTTCGAGCTCAATAAATAACATTGTTTAAACAATATTGAACAAATAAATATCGTCACGTCAAACCCAGTCATTTGCAAAGGGCAAATGAAATTCCACTTGATTCACTTATTAATCCAGTGTCGAGACTGAACGCGCAAAATTAATTATTGTAACTTCATTTAACGAATATGGAAGGTAGTATTGTGTAAATTGTTTTGGCTACTAGTCGTTATTGTAAATGGGAGTACCTATCGGTTGTCAGATACGTTTAAACGACCTACTAGAATGGAATATAATATATTTTAAATCTCTCATGTTCGGTAAGTAGGTTCTTATTACCTCCAAATGAGGCTTGTAGGTGACTAATTAGCGCTCTAGGGTAATAATGTAGCTAGAAAAGCCCTAGGGCGGTAAGTAATTAAAAAAAACTCTTCTTTCTTTCAAAAATTTCGCGCTATTGCCAGTATGACATAAACATCATGCATTCAGCCCAATGACCAAAGAGGTCGCTTTGCTATTCAGCCTTGTCTTCGTGTGAGTATAATAGTCATCAATTTTATTCTTGTAATGCCGGCTTTTTTCTACTTACCTCACAATCGAGATGTAAAGCAGAATAGTTAGCTCGGGTGTAAGTACCAATTGCACCCTCGAACTATAGGTGCCCTCGCTGCGCTCGTGCGCCTAAATATCTCGGGCTGCAATTGATGCCTTACAGCCCTTGGCTACTAATCTACTATTATTGTACAACAAAAAAGTTACACATCAAAAAATGTCAAAGACTAAGAAAATAATGTGTGTATGCAACTCTGCCTACTCTTTGGGGAATACAGACCTTTTATTTTATTAAGTTTTCAGTCCATCTGATAGAGCAGTGATGACCCATAGGTAAACATCTAAACTAATGCTAGTATACACTATACACCTAGGCAAGTTTGCATTAAGTATGAATTTCATCAACTGCACTGCACAAAAAAATGCAATGTGCTGCAATGTTTTTCTTCACTGCTCTCCCAGTGAAGGAAAACATTGTGACGACTGTTTCTACTCGACGATGAAAAAGCGGTGCACATCTCGGGGGCGCAGGCTTCGGTACACCTCCAACACCACGCTAAAGAGCGTATTTGCAAACAGGTTTGACTGTCAGTACATTAAACCATTGATAAATGATTAATGTAATGACAAACAAACAAATTACTCACATGCAGGCGTATTATTAATAATTTGTATTTTCTTGAGCAGTGGTGGCCCAGGGGTATCGGCCGCGACTAACAAGTTATCGGTCGTGGGTTCGTACTCAGGCAGGCGCTTTACTTTGTGTAAATTATTTCATCACCACTGCTTTCAAAACGGTGAAGGAAAACATCGTGAGTAAACCGGCATGTCCTAGAACCAAAAATTCAAAGACATGTTACTTCCTCCAACCCGCACTGGGCCCGCGTGGTGGATTATGGCCCATTCCCTCTCAAAGAGAGGAGGCCTGTGTCCCAGCAGTGGGAACATTAATAGGCTGATGATGTGATGATGTGTGATGTGATTTTCTTTCTTATTTTAATTTGATTTTATAATTTAAATTTTAGTTTTATATATATTATTTAATCAATTAATTTTATATATATTTAGTGTGTTTTTTTTTTATTTCAATTTTACAACATAATAACACTACTAGGCTAGCGTGCTTCACCGTAGAGCACATAATCGCTTACCATCAGGTGAAATAGTGGTCAAACGCGACACTATCGTTAAATAATAAAAATCAAAATAAAATATCATCTAATTGGATTGATTTAAATGAAATTTAATTTTATTTTCCCTCTCACAGAGAGGAGGCCTGTGTCCCAGCAGTGGGAACATTAATAGGCTGATGATGTGATGTGTGTGTGAAATGAAATTTGAATTTGAAACCGGTATGTACTAGAACCAGAAAATCGAATATTGTGACATCCTCTCTATCTATAATTACGACCTACTCATCATCTGCCTAGCCTTTTCCCAACTATATTGGGGTCGGCTTCCAGTCTTACCGGATATCAGCTAAATACCAGTGTTTTACATGGAGCGACTGCCTATCTGACCTCCACAACCCAGTAACTGGGTAACACGATACCTCTTGGCAAGACTGGTGTCAGATCTCAAGCTTCTGACTACCCGTAACGACTGTCAAAGATCTTCAAATGACAGCCGGGACCAACGGCTTAACGTGCTTTCCGAGGCACGGAGGAAACTCGGTATATTTAAATGGTCACCCATCCACGGACCGACCTCGTCAAGCGTTGCTTAACCTTGATGATCGACCCGTGCGGCTGTTATTATTTAGCCACGAGCTCCTCAGCAGTATATCCAGCTATGCTCTCCCTACTATATGGGACTGCATATCTGGCGAAAACGAAAAGTACATAGACAGATAGAATTTACTTGTTTTGTATATCAAAATAGATGGATGGATTAATTAATCTTTTAATACAACACTGTCGATCCCTTTGGGAAATACCAACGTTTTATTACATTTCAGTTTCAGTATTACAAAAGAATTTGCTAAAGTTAAAGCAGAAGAGAGAACGAAAGAAAAAGTGTTTAATGGTCACAAAACGACATACAATATAAATACATGCTTATGCTAAAGCCTTTAAAGTAATATTAGTATTACTTTAATTAAGTTAGTAAATACGACAAATAAATAAAACAACAATAACAATTACTGCCTACATTTTGTATAAAACTGAAAAGAAATAGGGTGAAAAAGATACCAGGCAGATGCATGTCGTGATTGTGGCAAGAAGACATTTAACTTTAACCAGCGGCTTCCCCTGCGTGAATGTCACAAAATTATCCCTCGTGAAGTACATTCACGGCGGATACTGGTTTAATAGTATATTATGCAACTAGTGAATAAAGGACGGTTTTAAAGCGAGGGCCATAGATGAATCACGAATAAGTAAAGGATTCTATCAACTGAATCACGACCGTAGGAAGTAATTCATGATGATTGTAATTCTAATATTAATTGCATTGGTGTTTAATTAATTACAATTATGTAACGTAACGGAGGTGGTTACTGGCCCCTGAAACACAGATGCTGTTACATAGCTCAGCTTCAATTTACAAAAAATGTGAAATCCTGAGTTTTCAAATTTTTTGTAAATTTTTATAGTAATAAAACATTTATTTATTATTATTCCTTATGCTTTTCGCTTAAATCTTTCTTTTTCTCGTAGTCATGGTATAAAATATAGTATGCAACTCTTGAATAAAACGGAATTATATCGAGGGCCATGAATCACTCGCGTCGCTCAGGATTCTAACACTTCAATCATCATGAATCACTCCGTACGGTCGTGATTCAGTTGTTAGAATCCTTCACTTGTTCGTGATTCATCTATGGCTCTCGCTTTAAATCCGTCGTTTATTCACTAGTTGCATAATATACTATTATTACAGGCCTATGTGATATATTGGTCAGAACATTACATAATTGACATAATATTTTCGTGAAAGGTGCTGTTTATCCAAACTTACATAATAGAGATGTTTCCTGGGTAGAAAAATATTAATTGTATTAAGTCCGTCAGTGAGATTATCTAACAATATTGGACCCGTATTTTACTATATCAAATAAATCAAATTTGACAACGATAAAGCGCATCAAAGTTCAGCGGGGCGAGCATGGGCGTGCCCAAGACGTTTGTGACAAGACATGATAAATTATGCCATGTCTTACAATTTGACATAAATGCTAGCACAAGTCAAACATGTGACATATTTTAAACGCGCGACATATATTTCTTGTTGCTGAGGCGAGCACGGTCTACTGTGACATGGCTTGAGTCACACATTTCATCGCAGTTTGGGCGATAATGCCATTTTGTCTTAAATGCTAGCACGGCGGTGTGAGAAAATTTCTTGATTTTTGACATAATTTCTTGACGTTTATTTCAGACATATTTGATAATAATAATAATAATTGCACCTATATTGTCAAAAAAATTGTGGGTGTGGTGATTAATGCCCTGCAGTGTGTCAGTTACAGGATTATTAATTAATTTATATTATTATTCTTATTTTTTAATTATTATTATTTTAGTTTTGAATGATAAATTTTTTAATTATTATTTTCTTTTATTCCATACGAAACTCATTGTTTTTTTTATTTCTTAAATAAAACTCAAAAATAGCATTTACAAATATAAAAATAGGAGCCCACCGGAATCGGGAACAGGATCCAAACTATTATTATTTTTAGTACGTGTTAAAAAAAGTGATTTAGTTAATGTTTTCATTTTTTATTTTCATTTAGTTAATATTTTCACAATAATTGTATAATATGTTTATATCAAACACTGACTGTTATCAAACAAACACAGAAAAAGAAAGTCCGGTGTGCCACGTCTGATGTCAAAAATGAATTAGTGCCCAACAAAATTAAAAAGTTGTTTAACTGTATGTTTAAATATAAAGTGTAACACACCAAGACGTCACACGATATTTCAACGTAATGTATTGTCGTAATTTTTTGTTTTCGAGGCAAAATAATAAATACGTATCCAATATGAAAAAAAAAAACTATATTTTTAGATTACCTAACTGATGGACTAAATAGATATTTGTGTTAACTACCCTAATGTTGGATTGTCAGGTTGTCACCTATAGTTTAAAATAAATGGGACCCAGATGCTCTAGACAAACTGACATGAAAGTGATAAAAGAACAACATTTTGGGATTGACAAGCAACCGAAATGGCTCGTGATCAATCTCTTACATTTTGGCATATCGAGACAATCGCCATCGCTGATTTAATAACTTTGACTAGAGCCTAATCTTCCCATGTGCCAAATTTCATCGAAATCCGTTCAGCCAATAAAGTGTGATTGATTACCAAATATACAAACTTTTGCATTTACAATATTAGTAGTGTCGGCTTTTACTTAAAAGACTAAAATCTTGTGTGGGTATTTTGGCGGGGATGGCGATGTAAATAAAAATGCTTAGGAAGGGTTTACTCACCCAGTGTATTCTCATATCAAATACACAGTCACACAGAACACAGTTTATGGAAAATAATTTATAGAACATGGTTTATAGAACATAGTTTATAGAACACAGTTTATAGAATACGGTTTATAAAGCACTTACCCTAATACTTATTAATGTAGCCTCGATCAAAAATAGACTGCCTTTGATGGCAAGAGCTACAATATTTATATTCTCGAAATGGGCGGGAAACGAGAAGTGCAAGCTTGTCGTTTACCAACCTGACAAAAAACAGTCCATCTTTGTTGCAAGCATAAAAATATCAAACAAATTATTGCCAACATAGAAAAATCACTTAGTGTGCTCAATTAAATATAAAGATCGCTAACAGTAGTATTGAACAATGCCAGTATATATCCTATGAATATTCATAAACCTGACGTCTGTTTGATTCCCCGGTTCAACGTGAACAGCTAAATAACTTTCATAGTTCGAACTAAAGCTAGGTTTTGGACGAGTTTATTAACGAAATGTGAATGACATTTTGTAATTAAAATCGTATAGGCAATGTTTGTTGTTGATAGTATTTGTGCTAGTGCCTATCTACCTAATAATGATTGTGTCACGTGAATTTAGTCCGATATTTTGTTATTATTGTTATTGCGTCCCGTAGTCAACAAGGAACCCTTATAGTTTATCTATGTACGTCTGTCCGTCTGCCCGCAGTTTAGCGAGAGTACCTACCCTTGTAGTACTAGAAGGATAGAATTTGGCATAGATATACATATTAATTATGCCGACAAAGTGGTAAAATAAAACAATGAATTTTTTTTTAAGGTACGTCCTGTACACGTAAAGTGGGTTTTTCGCCTGTATCCCATGGTGTGGGGATATCGTTGGATAGGCCATTCAAAAATATTACGGGTCTGTGAAAACTAATTTTCGATTCAGGGATCCGTTTGCAGCACTTGCTGTATCGCTTGATATCTCGAAGGCCTTCGACAGAGTCTGGCATGCGAGTCTGCTCAATAAGCTTCCTGCTTATGGCATCCCTGCTGGATTTTGTAGCTGGATATCAGACTTCCTTAGCGAAGGTCGATCCGAGTAGTCATTGACGGCTGCTCCTCAGACCTTATGGCTATTGATGCCGGTGTTCCTCAGGGGTCTGTTCTCTCTGCAACTCTTTTCCTGCTGCACATCAATGACCTACTTCAGCCTGGTATTGTTGGGTACGCAGATGACAGAACTGTTTTAGAGAGATACTTGTCCAGCGCAAAAAGCAGCGTGGAAGAAGTTCGTTCCTTGAGGGAGGCTTTGGTGGAGCGGACAGATTTGACCTTAAGCCTTGTCTCCCAGTGGGCTGATGACAATCTGGTCTCTTTTAATGCCACCAAAACACAGGCGGGTCTTTTTACCGCTAAAAGGAGTCTGTTTCGATCAAACGCCCACTTTTCGGGGTGCGTCTGTTCCTGTGACTGATCGGTTCAAGCTCCTAGGCATGGAGTTGACATCCAGTCTTAACTTTGGCACCTCCATTGAGTACAAAACCCAAATTGCGGCCAAAAAACTGGGCATCCAAAATAGAGTGAAGCGATACTTTACGCCTGGTCAGCTTTTAACCCTATACAAAGCGCAAGTCCGATCCTGCATGGAGTATTGCTGCCACCTTTGGGTTGGCTCAGGTAAGTATCAGCTTGCCGCGCTTGACTCAGTGGAACGCAGAGCCAAGAGGCTCATTAGCGACGTTGAACTGGTGGACGCCAAGCTTCACAGCTTGGCATATCGCCGCAAATTTGCCTGCCTGTCGGTCTTCTACAGACTGTACTTCGGTGAGTGTGCTCAAGAACTCCACAACCTCATCCCACCAGCCCCCTTCTACCATCGGACATCTAGACGCACTGCAAGTTATCATCTATACCTTGTTGCCATTCCACCAATCCGAACCAAGCGCTTCCAAACATTCTTTATAATGCACACAGCGAATGAATGGCACTCACTACCTGCGTCTGTGTTTCCGAACGCATTCAACCCGAATCTCTTCAAATTTAGAGTGAACAGGCTTCTTCTGGGTAAGCTCACTCCATCGCCGACTCTGTCTCTGTCACCTATGACCTAGACTAGAGTCAAGAGCAAACCCATTACAAATAAAAAAAAACTCAGTTCAGAAAACGGCGTATCAAATGCATAGATGAAGTTTCGAACCAGTACCGAAACAAAGATATTATTCTGAAACAAATAGCAAACATCAAAAACAAATGAAATCGATTTTCCAAGCCAATGGCCGTGCCGTATAGAAAGGCAACATTCCAATATAATATTATAAGTAAGTGTTTCAATCATTTCGTGCCTTCCATCGAAACTCGTAAATCAGAATGCTCGTCTGATAGACACGTCTGATATAAAATATATCTATTCTTTCATATCATTCATCTTAGTGTTACTATTATTATCGTCTGCTTCAATGGTATTGGGGTCGTATTCCAAATCTGACAACTTATTTCACAAAATATCTCGTCTGAATTCTCCGTAGGGTTTTGTAGAAGTGACCTAGACACTGACTGTATCTAGAATGTTGCTGTGCCCGAGAGGGTCCATAATTGTTTCTGTAACTTATATTTACCACCTGTATGTACATTATGGATGCAATAAAAATTTGAATTTGCACACCTACATTTGGCCAGTTATGTCTACCAAGTAATAGGTGTCGCTGGCGATCTAATGAAGGCTACCGCGTTTAATTTACCGCTAGTGGCGCTGGTGTAGCAGTCTACACCAGCGCCCCTAGCGGTAAGGCGGTCTTCGAAATGTCAAATGTCACCGTCTTATTGGTTTTTAGCGCGTGTATAATGTTGTTTTTTTATTGTTGCGAATATTTTCCAAATATGACAGACTAGGATAGGTACGGGTTTTGCCAACGACGGTTTTAATAAATTTTTATGTTTCGAAAAATGGTATCCTCATTTATTTGGAAAAAAAAAACTCGATGTTAAATTAAATCGAACTTCTACGGCATAATTAATGCTTTATTCAAACTGTGCTACCTTGCGCTTAAATTCAAACGTTTGAGACGCCGATTCCCTTGAGTAGCTGATTTTAAAATGAGAATCACGTCTAAACGGCTAGTCGTAATTTTTTGGAAAAAAATTATGTTACATTAGACCATTTTCTTGATAATTTGATCTAAGAAAATTTTGAATTTTATTCGTATAACATAGTGTAATTAATTTGTAAAGTTATGTCTAAAACGGACAAATACACGACAATCACACCAAAACCACTGGGCCCGCGTGGTGGATTACGGCCCATTCCCTCTCACAGAGAGGAGGCCTGTGTCCCAGCAGTGGGAACATATTAATAGGCTGATGATGTGATGTGACACCAAAACCGCTGGGCGTATTTTAATTAAATTGACACCATCTCAAAGACAATTTAATTATCTACATTTTGATCTGAGGCTTTTTTCTTGAAAGTCACAGAATAATAAGGAAAGTGCAAAAAACTACTAAATTTTGGGTCGTGCCGGTGTGAAACGAGTGCTCGTTTTGTTCCCTCAAGGTCGTTGGCGTTAGTCGTCGTCTTAAGGTTACACTAGTCGAAAATTCTTCCATGCAAACGTAGTCTAGGGATCAATCCACTGTTTGACGATGTACTTTCAAAATAAAAAGTGATATCAATTTGTCTCATCATTATCTAGCCTTGTATGGAAGCAAAAAAGTAAAAAAATAAAATATTTGAAAGTTATGAGAGTCGAAAGTTCCACATTTCGACACTCATTTTAACGCATTTTTGGGCGCAAATAAATACCATAAGAAGACGGAAAATTGCAAAATGGCCTCCATACAGGGATAGATTAGTAGTTCAACAATGCAAATAATTTTATTTTGAACAGATAGATTTAGTCGTTTTTTCATGATATCTAGACTGCCAAAGGTTTGTTTGTAAAATTTCGCGCGCTCGGTTTCGTCCTGAATCATTATCCATTTCGCTACGAATTTGCAAAAGTGTGTATTCGTACGCGAACTAGCTTCCTACTGCTCATCACAGCATCTATCTCTTCCACACGTGTTGTCGGTTGACATAAAATGCATTTTAACCCCGCGCACAAAATAGTTCGTGCCGTCGACTAGTGTACCCTTAATAGCTGTATTCATGGACCTTACTCGCCAGTGGCACCAACTGATGGGAACAAAAACGGAAACCCTCATTGCTACCAACGGGACTTAAATGTAGACTCCGGGCTGCTACTGAGATATTCCTGATCGTCGAACCCAAAAATACTTTGCCTGACCTTGGAATGTAACCAAGGACCTCGTACTTAGCAACCACACACGCACTCATCCTCCTGTCCATATTTAAATTTTATTAAGAATCAACGTGCCATGTTTTTTTGTTTACATAATTATTTCTAGTCAATAAACCAACGTAAATGCAAAGCTACCACTACCACTACCTGAGTCTGTGTTTCCGAAAGCATTCAACCCGAATCTCTTCAAAGTTAGAGTGAACAGGCTTCTTCTGGGTAAGCTCACCCCATCTTAGACTCTGTCTCTGTCACCTATGACCTAGACTAGAGTAAAGAGCAAACCCATTACAAATAAAAAAAAAGCTATTGACGTGACTGAATTCTGGTAAAATTACATTTAATTTGCAAAATAATCAAATTAAAAATAAAATTTTAAAAAGCCCCGACACATTTTTATTTCATGCTAAATAATTTATCTAGTAGTAGACACGCTTCGATCGATAATCTATTGAACACGTAAGTATGACACGATACGAGTATCTTGCGAAAAGACCCCGATTCAAACAGTAAAACGCCCATAACTTAAGAACGGCTGAACCGATCTTCATCAAATATAGCTAAGAACAATCTCGGAAAATCACAAATATCTATTTTAGAATGTATAAAGAGACAAAAAACAAGTATTTATAAGTGCATGTTCATTTTTAACTTTGTATAGTGATGGAATTAATAGAATGAGTAATATTCAAAGGATTCCTGGGGGGTGACCATAAGCTCTTAGAGCGGTATCTATTTGATATCGAGTAAGTGACAGATGTATACAAGTCAGATACATCTGTCCCTTTTTCGATCTCAAATTGATACCGCTCTAAGAGCTTATAGTCACCCCCCTGGTATCATGCTGGTCATGCTCCATAGGATAATCTTTAGTGTAGACAAAATCAAACTGGTTGATTTTTAAATTCATAATAAAATTATAATATTGCATTTTTTGTTTCAGAAATTGACTCACACACTGTTCCATTGTTGTTGAATTATGTAATTTACCTATGTTTGCAATATTTGTAAATGTGAGAACCATGTTCCTATTGATTCAATGAATGAATTAACCTGTTAGTGCTTATAAAATTTCATACCTATATGAAGTATTGTGTTAGTCCGGGTCCATCGTCCTCACTTATATGAATTAATGTATGTTTGTAAATATTGTAAAACATTATTTTTTGTCTAAGAGTAATTGTGGAGTTTCTTGTCTGTTCTTCTCCATAACAATCTTTGATTTAAATTTTGACATGAGAATCAATTTTGTTATTTAGATTTTCGAAGTTCAAAAAATATATATTATAGCTGAACCCCGCGGCTTTGCTCCCGTCAAAATTATAGCCTATGTTACTCGGGAATAATTTAGCTTTCCATAGGTGAAAGATATTTTTAAATCAGTTCAGTGGTTTTGTAGGCTATTCGGTAAAAACAAACAAACAAAACAATCTTTCCTCTTTATAATAGACTAAATGAAATAAAAAAAAAGTTTCTTTGACTTGCCTTTTGCACCTTTTGAAACATGTCAGATTTAATTTTCAGACTTCTAACTACCCCGTTTTTTATTTTTTTTTTAACTACCCCGTACCGACTGACAAATATCACGAAATTAATTAATTAATAGTGTTTTCCGAGACACGGAGGCCGCCAGTATGTAAGCCATGGTCAGTTGGTTACCCTCCCAAGGACGAATCTCGGAAACCACTGCTCAACCTTGAAGTTATACCCTTCCAGATTTAATTAAAAAACGAACACAAGTATTTTTAACCGACTTCAAAAAAGGAGGAGGTGTCTCTATTCGACCGTATTTTTTTTTTTAAATATGTGTTCGCGGATAACTTCGTCGTTTATGAACCGATTTTGATGACTCTTTTTTTGTTTGAAAGAAGACATCCCAAGGGTGGTACGATGATAAGGAAACCAGGATCTGATGATGTCATCCCAGAGAAATCGAGGAAACTCCTCAAATATTATAGGCATACCTACAGTGATTTTCGTATTTTTATCAACAATGCAATATTACACTCAGAAAGTGTCATTTTGTGAAATGGAACTGATGAAAAAGACCACAGATGGCCACTGGAACTCCTTAATGCTAAGTATGTTACGGGAATAAGATATGTCGAATAACGAACCGACTATGATGAAGCATATATATATAAATAAATCGCACCAAGCGCTTCCAAACATTCTTCATAATTTGCACAGCAAAAGAGTGGAACTCACTGCCTGCGTCTGTGTGAGACACAGACGCAGGCAGTGAGTGTGAAGTGTGCGAACGCATACAATCCGAGACTAAGAGACTAATTGGCGACGTCAAACTGGTGGATGCCAAGCTTCACAGCTTAGCTCATCGCCGTAAGGTTGCCTGCTTGTCGGTATTCTACAGACTGTATTTTGGCGAGTGTGCTCATGAACTCCACGACCTCATCCCACCGGCCCCGTTCTACCATCGGACATCAAGACGCACTGCAAGTTACCATCCTCACCTAGTTGCTATTCCACCAATTCGCACCAAGCGCTTCCAAACATCCTTCATAATGCGCACAGCAAAAGAGTGGAACTCACTGCCTGCGTCTGTGTTTCCGAACGCATACAACCCGAATCTCTTCAAATTTAGAGTGAACAGGCTTCTTCTGGGTAAGCTCACTCCATCGTTGACTTAGTCTCTGTCACCTCTGATCTAGACTAGAGTCAAGACCAAGCCCATTACAAAGAAAAAAAAATGGTGCTGATGAAAATGGTAACATAGAACTGATCTGATGAGGAAGCCGGAAGGTAGGCACTGTAACGCCGATATAAAACAATGGATCCTAATCGTGTTTGGGTTTGTTGGAATCGTCATGAGATTTACTTTGGCTATAAATGATTTTCATGTTATTTGGAGTTACCTACCAAAGCTAAAAGGAGATATTTTTTTTTTTTTACAAAATAATCAAACTGACTTCCAAAACATAACACTACAAAGTGAAAAATAACTTTGTATTCCGATTGTCGAAAAACGGAAAACAATAGGTACCAAAGAAAGTTATTTTTCGCTTTGTAGTGTTTTGTAAGCCGTTTTTTTGTTTTTGAAGATTTTAAAGTAATAATTTGTAAAGTGTCGTCATCACTAAACTAATACCTTTTACAGAGTAGATTTCAATAACGAATAATATTCGACATTGGTACATAACTTCCCCTACCCCTGCACATTGTCGGCGCTCTCAAAGCGTAACAGAAGCCTATAAAGTACGGCGGCACATATTGATTCGAAATTCAAATTGAAATTTGAATCTGGCCGTTGATTAGAATCGGAATGGGCAGCCGAGCTGTGACTCGAATACATAATCGATTCAAAATCGAATGATTTAATCGAGTATCGATACATTCGTTGAGTCCCGACGTATCGAAATGAACGAATCTGATATTTTTTCGTGATTATTTTCGTATGGATTCAGATAAAGTGTGTTGCTTTTATGTTAATTTTTTAGGGTTCCGTACCCAAAGGGTAAAAACGGGACCCTATTACTAAGACTCCGCGATCCGTCTGTCTGTCTGTCCGTCTGTCACCAGGCTGTATCTCATGAACCGTGATAGCTAGGCAGTTGAAACTTTCACAGATGATGTATTTCTGTTGTCGCTATAACAAAAAATAATAAAAACAGAATAAAATAAATATTTAAGTGGGGGCTCCCATACAACAAACGTGATTTTTATGCCGTTTTTTGCGATAATGGTACGGAACCCTTCGTGCGCGAGTCCGACTCGCACTTGGCCGTTTTTTTTTTATTCTGAACGTTATAAATAACATGTTTTGTTTGCTGTATTATGTATTATGTTCTGTTTCGAACAGCAAACATTTTAACTATTCCATTTATTTTTTTATTCAACGGGGTTGTTTCTTTAGTAAACTGTTTTCATTTCAGTAAACTGAAAATAGCACAATCAGACTCATAAACGAATTGCGCAGTTTGATTCCACCAATCCCGTCCCATATTCGATCAATAAGAGACCTATACGGCAATGCGCTATCAAAGCACAAGACGTTTTGGAATACTTTAATTGCACGTAAAGAGTGGATTTTTTTATTTCCTGTTAACTATAATCTGGGGGTCTTTAGGTCAAAAATTCCGACCACATCATTGCTTACTCGCAAGCCTATTAATAATATAAAAAGTTAATTCAAAGAATCAAAAAACCCGACTGCTTAAGAAACGAACTAAAAAGATGTAAACAAGAAGAAAATCATGCTGTTCAGTCGGAGGATACATATTCGCGAGCTGGCTGACCAAAATCAGATGTTAGTTATAACTTTTTTTCTAATTAGGTACATTTAAACATATAAGTGTATATTATTGAAATCACCTCTTAATACCCTTTTAATTTGATACTCCACACGATGGGTAAGGAAGAAAATTAAAATTAGGCCTCCAAAACATGGCGCCCACAATCTATCAATGAATTTAATTTAGTCAGTGACACTCTCAAGACATACGTCAATCGATTTATATTAACGAATCCATTGAGAAAAGAATCATCAAAATCGGCTAACGCGTTTGGTCTCTAGAACGCCACATAGGAACAAACGTACATACATACGTAGACTGAAACACATTTCCTTCCTTCGGCAGTCGGGTAATAAAAAACCGTGCTCATTTCCATTTGCTCAGCTTCAAAGATTCAAGGAAAATCAAGGATACATGTAAGGAATAATAAACATCCCTTAATAATTCACTGAAATTATTAAAATATCTAATGAAATGTGTAAAGCGTAAACAAATACTGAATAATTCATTGCGTCATATAATTGTAATGCATATTGAATGAACTTTGTTATTTATTTTTCGAGCTTCTTGGTTAAGGTATAATAATTACATAAAATACTCGAAAGTGAAAAGGATTTAGATAAGTCTAGAACAGGGATGCCCAAAATGGTCGATATCGACTATTTGGGGGTCGACGAGGTCTAAAAATCGACCCCTATTACGAGTTGTTATTTGCAACTTACAAGATACTGTATAAGTTGTGTTCCATGCCATCATCATCATCATCATATCAGCCGAAAGACGTCCACTGCTGGACATAGGCCTTCCCCCAAGCGTCGCCACATTGACCGGTTTCGTGCGTCCCGCAACCAGCGGATCCCCGCAACCTTCACCAGGTCATCGGTCCACCTGGTGGGAGGTCTTCCAATGCAACGTCTTCCGGTTCGCGGTCGCCACTCCAGAACCTTTCTGCCCCATCGGCCATCCGTTCTGCGAGCAATGTGCCCTGCCCACTGCCGCTTAAGTTTGGCAATTTTTCGGGCTATGTCGGTAACCCTGGTTCTCTTGCGGATCTCTAAATTTCTGATTCGATCACGCAAGGAAACTCCGAGCTCTCGCCCTTTGGGTGACTTTAAGCTTTCTGATGAGTCCCATTGTAAGCGACCACGTTTCAGAGCCATATGTCATCACTGGCAACACACACTGGTCATAGACTTTCGTCTTGAGACACTGTGGTAAGTTGGACGATAAGATACCGCGCAACTTCCCGAACGCTGCCCAGCCGAGTCGGATTCGACGTTGTTCCATGTACCAACTTGTTATAACAATGGCCAATGTTTTAGTAGGAAGTATCATTGTTGTGTTTTTTTTTAAACTCAACGAGTCGATAAACGTGCAAAAGTTCGTACAAGATGAAAACAACGGCAAGTCAATAAGCGGATTTTTAAAGTAATTTGTCAATGGGGGTCTGAGGTATCAGTTCATTTTGGAAAGGGGTCTCTTGCCCTAAATAGTTTGGGTATCCCTGATCAAGAACTACTTGTCTATGATTATGTGTCAGTTAGGTAGTGGCAACCAAGGAGGTGAACAACTGTGGACGCCCTCTGCCCCAGCTAGGATCTTATGTCAAGTAAGTCCACACAAGTCAAGCCAAATTCCTATCTCTAGCAGCCGAATCTACTAACAGATATAATATTGGGTTGGCCGTAAATGGAGAACACGATAACACGCAAGACACAGACAGATATTTAGCTTCAAACTACCCATAACTACTGTCAAAGATCTTCAAATGACAGCCGGGATCAATAGCTTAACGTACTTTCCGACAAACACACACTTATATAAATCAAACTTAACACTAATATTATAAAGGTGAAAGTTTGTTAGTGTGTGTGTTTGTATGTTTGTTTTCTTTTTCCCCTTAAACGGCTGAACGGATCTGGATGAAATGGCACAGCGATAGATTATAGTCAGAAATAGCACTTAGGTAACTTTTTATCCCGGGAATATGTTCTCTTTAGATAAGGGATAACTTTCGATTTTCACGCGGGCGAAGCCGCTGGCAGAAGCTTGTTTATATATAATATACATCACACTAATATTATAAAAGCGAAAGTTTGTGTGCGTGTTTATATGTTTGTTACCTCTTCACGCTCAAACGGCTGCACGGCTCCAGTTGAAATTTGGTACAGAGACCGATTAGAGTCAGGAATAGCACACAGGACTTTTTGTTTTTTGACTTTTTATCCCGGGAATATGTTCCCCCGGGATAATTTTCGACTTTTACGCTGACAAAGCCGCTGGTGAAAGCTGGCTTCATAGATGCGACAAGCACCCACTTAGCTTAAGTGCTGTATTATATTACAATAGCATTATTTTTAATTCCCCGAAGAATATTTATGTAAGGACTTGACGGGTGCTTAATTCGTGGACATTAATTTCTTTCTCATTAGCCTGATGGAGAAATGTAATGGATAAGCCAGACACTAGGGTGACTTAGTTAAACGCTGTAAGTAATTTGTAGATGTATTTTACTTAGGAACTCTGGCAATTATAATTAATGTCGTATTTTTCTGAAAGGAATAGAGCTTTCGTGTTTTGAAGAAAATGTGAGGAATTCACGAAACAATAATCACAGTTCATTTTTAAATAAAATTAAATATATATGGAAACCATACCCATGGCGTACACAAACGAAATATTGCAGAATTTATTAATATATGGTCCTGTCTGAATTACTATGGCATTAATAACATTAATGTGAGTCACGGGAATATCGAAAAAAATATATAATTATCGTATATCTGGGCCAAATCTGAAACTATGAAGAAAAGCTATATACACTGATAGAAGTCTCGGGGCCCTTTTGATGAAAACTAAAACTGTATTATGAGATTTTTGAACACTCAATATTCTTACCTATTGATTTTGAAAAAACTTTTTAACAAAAAATCAAACCGACTTCCAAAACAAAAAACTACAAAGCAAAAAATAACTTTCTTTTCCGAAGTCGGTGTCGAAAAACGGAAAACAATGGGTACAAAAGACACCGACTTCGGAAAAGAAAGTTATTTTTTGCTTTTTAGATTTTTGTTTTGGAAGTCGGTTTAATTTTTTTGTTAAAATGATTTTTATTATTCGCTTTTTAGTTTGGGAAGGTATCTCTAATTAACATGATAATCATTTATAGCCAAAATACATATCATGACGATTCCAATGAGCCTAAACACGACTAGAATACATTGTTTTATATCAGAGTTCCAGTGCCTACCTTCCGGCTTCATCATCAGATCAGTTCGATGGTGCCATTTTCATCAGTACCATTTATTTATAAGTATTTGCTTCATCATAGTCGGTTAACTATACGAGATATCTAATACCCGTGACATACTTAGCATAGGAGTTCCAGTGGCCATCTGTGGTCTTCTTCATCAGTTCCACTTCACCAAGTGATACTTTCTGAGTGCAAATGATTGCATTGTTGATGAAAATATCAAAATCGCTATATGTATGCCTATAATGTTTGAGGAGTTCTCTCGATTTCTCTAGGATCCCATCATCAGATCCTGACCTGATGACTATGGGACCAACTAGAAAGTATACCCTTTAAAACAAAAGAAGAATTTTTGAAATCGGTCCTGGCATTTTGAGTAATCGGAGAACATGAAAAAAAAAAATTAAAAAATGATGCCGACGAATTGATAACCTCCTCCTTTTTTTGAAGTCGGTTAAAAATAAACACGCTGATTATACACGCTACGATAGTGTCGCGCTAATAACGATCAAATTCTGGAAAGTATTGACACGGAGTAAGGAAATAACATTTTTTTTACAAAAGGTTTTTTTTTGTTTAATCTATTCGGTACATTTTTCTCTATCGATTTAGAATGAAATAATTATATTCAATGACAGGTCACGGTCAAGGTTCAAGGGCTCTGCGGTTTAAAACTATTTTGCTTAATGTCCGCCACTCTTCGCAAAGCAGGTCAGATTATGGCCAAAACCCTTTGGTAGAATATCAGTTGCATGACATAAATCGACATGGTTATACATATGTCTATGTGGAAGGTAAATAACACCTTACCAAAGTTAATTGCCCTGACTTTTCCTAAGTACAGCAAATAAACTATAAGATTTTATAATAACAATATAAAAAATCACCAAACAAAAAAAAACCGGTCAAGTGCGAGTCGACACGAAGTGTTCCGTACCATTATCGCAAAAAATGGCAAAAAGAACACGTTTGTTATATGGCAGCCCCAATTAAATATTTATATTATTCTGTTTAGCATTTGTTGTTATAGCGGCAACAGAAATACATCGACTGTGAAAATTTCAACTGTCTAGCTATCACGGTCCATGAGATACAGCCTGGTGACAGGCAGACAGACCGACACTGGAGTCTTAGTAATAGGTTCCCGTTTTTACCCTTTGGTTACGGAAACTTAAACATGGACTTACTTTATTTAGTAAGACACCTTTACTTTACTTTCCATCACCGGACTACCAGACGTACGGCGATGCGTCATCGGTACATGGTGGACCCAATCCCACCCATACGCACAAAACGTTTTGGGAACACTTTTATTATGCGTACTGCTAAGGAGTGGAATTCCCTGCCGGAGTCTGTGTTTTTTCTAGGCAAGCGTGCTTCACCGTCGACCACATCATCGCTTACCATCAGGTGAGATAGTGGTCAAGCGCAAGCCTATAGATAATAAAAAAAAAAACTTTCTTCACTTATGTTCATATACAATCGTATAACCATTTATTCTGATACGCTCTATAATGTATTTCTAACTGAGTAAGCTTAGCATCTCGGAATCGGGGGAGATTCTAGACAAAACCAATACTTGTTGATTTTAAAGGTTCTGGGAACTCTCGAACAATACAAAATCAATCATGATCAGATCAGGTCAGAGACGTAATTCGCGATATTTGTTAGCTGGGATAACTAATTTTTGGTTTTGGTGATCCATTAAAAAACAAAATTACACAAATTAACTTAAAAATTAATGTATCTAAACACTATCAGACCCTTATAACAAGCAGTGGAAGGAAAAACAGGCAATATAGGTAGATATTGAATAATATGTACACCATATAAGTTAGTTATAGTTAAGATAAATAAAGAAAATATTACATCATCTACATAGTCAGCTTTTTAATCTTCCCACTGCTGGGACACAGGCCTCCCCTTATAGAGTGGGAATAGGCTATAATTCCAACACGCGGGCCCAGTGCGGCTTGGTAGATTTATTTATTAATTTATTGCAATTACTCTCTGCACTCACAGTTTGACCCAACACGTGCAGAGAGTCTAGATGTCGCCTGTCTTCGATTTTTTTGTGCTAGGACATGCCGGTTTCCTCACGATGTTTTCCTTCACCATTTTGAGAGCAGTGGTGGTGAAATAATATACACAAAATAAAAAAGCCTGGGTTCGAACCCACGACCTACAACTTGTAAGTCGCAGCCGTTACCACTGGGCCACCTCTGCTCTAAATATTACATAGAGTAACACAATAAGCCGTTTAACATGCTACAATAAAAACACAAAATAAATAAACAAGTCCATAGGCTCGTATTCAGACATCATCAAAACCACATTAAAATTTCATCCGCGCCCCACACAATTATTATGATAATGTAATAGCATATCATCGTATTCTTCTTTCTCCAATAGTAATATGATGACTTGGCTTTCCATTACAATGTGGAATTATAATTTCAACGCTATAACTGACTTTAAGGACTAAAATCGAGAGTTGTGTGCGACACATATCTCGGCCTCGCCCCACAGTTCCCCAGCGGAGACCGCGATACGCGACGCGCGTCTCTAGCCTCAGTCGGGCGACTCGGTCTCGCTTTACGGTCGTAGCGTGAACTGGCAGCTTTACAGGAAAGACGGATAACGGAAACATTACATAGGGTGACACAATAGGCGGTGAAACATGCTGCAATAAAAATACAAAATAAAAAAACACGTCCACAATTCCGTAGTCACACATCACATCACATCATCAGCCTATTAATGTTCCCACTGCTGGGACACAGGCCTCCTCTCTGTGAGAGGGAATGGTCCGTTATCCACCACGCGGGCCCAGTGCGGGTTGGTGAATGTCACATGTCTTCGAATTTTTGGTTCTAGGACATGCCGGTTTCCTCACAATTTTCCTTCACCATTTTGAGAGCAGTGGTGATGAAATAATTTACACAAAGTAAAGCGCCTGCCTGGGCTCGAACCCACGACCTACAACTTGTAAGTCGCGGCCGATACCACTGGGCAATTCCGTAGTCAGACATCATCAAAACCAGATTAAAATTTCACCCGCGCCCCACAAATTGTAATTGGCACCGCAAAAATCCTCCTTACCGTACGAAGGTAAAACAGCTTATGTAGCTCGAGCTCGTCGGCAGGATTCAATTAATGTCCTGCTAATGAGCGTCCTGGCTCCAAGCCAGCGCTTGACTCTAAAGATCTGACTTTTTTCTAGATTTTTGCAGTTGTTACACTGTAATCACTTCTTTGTTCTATTAAGTCCAAAGCTTCACAGTGAAACACACTCGTCGAGAATTTTAAGCGAGGTTCAGCTAGCCACAGATACAAAATCTAACTAGATGACGCGAATGTACAAGTATGTAAACATAGCTAAGATTAGTTTTGATATACACAGCTAAATTTATGTAAGTGGTTTGAGAAATTTTAATTTTGTCAATCAGTAAGTTAATAGAATCCATATTCGCAATTAACGTGTCGTGAAGAGCGGCGAACGTGCAATTTACTTCGCGTGTCAGAAAAGGGTGTGAAAGTGAGAGCAATGCTCTTAAGGTTACACTAGTCGATAATTCCTTCATACAAACGTAGTCTAGGGATTACTCCACTGTTTGACGATGTACGTTCAAAATAAAAAAATAAATTTTGTCATTATTACCTAGCCCTGTATGGACACATAAAGTAATAAAAAATGGAAGTTATGAGCGTCGAAAGTTCCATATTTCAACACTAATTTTATTAACGCATCTTTGGGCGGAAATAAATACCATAATAAAAAGGAAAATGGTAAAACGGCCACCATACAGGGATAGATTAGTAGTTCAAGAATGCAAATAATTTTATTTTGAAAATATATATTTAGTCGTTTTTTCATGATATCTAGACTTCCAAAGGTCTGTTCAAAAAATTTCGCGCGCACGTTTTCGTCCTAAATCATCATCAATTCTGCTACAAACTGGCAAAAGTGCTAATTCTTACACGAATTAGCTTCTCACTGCTCATCACAGCATCTATCTCTTTCACACGTGTTGTCGGATGAGATAGCATGCATTTTAACCCCGCGCACAAAATAGTTCGTGCCGTCGACTAGTCAGTTTAATTTAGGCCAGATTTTCTTAATTCTTAATTCTTTATTGTACACCAAAAACAACATTACATACAGTGTGATAATAAAGTACATGTACAAGCTTAACTCAATGCTGAGTTCTCTTACAGCAAACCCTAGAGTGACAGAGAAAGTTGACAATTATAGAGGGCAGGCATCCAGTGTACAATATCAAAAAACTAAATTAAAACATAAATATACTTACTTAAATACATATATATATATATATATATATATATATATATATATATATATATATATATATATAAATATACATACTAATATTATGTCAATGTGCAAGGAAATGATCTTTAATCTTCCTCTTGAAGACCTCCAGAGAAGGGCTGTCGCGTATGGAGTGTGGAAGAGAGTTCCAGAGACGCACTGCTGTAACAGAAAAAGAGCTATCATAACGGCTGGAAGTGTGTCGCGGAGGACGAAGGAGAAGAGAAGTGGCAGTGCGACAGATTTTATCTCTCGGCACGAGGTATTCAAAGCGTTCACGAAGGTATTGAGGAGAATTGGGGTTGTGCAGGATAGTTTAGAGAAGGGATAGGATATGGGTATCTCGACGACGCCGAATCGGCAGCCACTTCAATTGGTTCCGAAACTCCGACACATGGTCGTATTTGTGGAGGCCAAAAATAAAGCGGATGGACAAGACCTCCGTTGCATCTAGAAAACAGACATCCGCATAGTCTATGATCTATGAATTGTCAATAGTCTGATAACTTTTAACTGAGGAATAAAAACGGTGGCTTGACAGCTTTTGTATAGAAAATATGTCAAACGGACATTTTTATTTCTCAGTTATAAGTTATCAGACTATTGAAATATCGGCGCTTAGCGTTATAGGCACCGGCCAGAAATCAACCGAAATCTACCTAGGTAGGTAACTTAAAATTAAAATCTTAGACATTGATTTGTAATCAGCTGCCTATTCCTAATCTATGATATATGTACTTACTTTACAATTATTTTTTTAAATAATGTAATATAATTTGATGACATTGTTTTAATTAATGTATAATTATGTGTCTTATCAATGATTTAAATAATGTAATTAGCAAGTTTGTATTTTAAATCGTAGTGTGAAACAAAGAACTGCTATGTTACTTTGCTTCGTCGTGTCGTATAATGTAACTTGACATTTTTCATAATTTCTGTTAATAATTTAGTTTTTAAAGTAAATTTTATTGTACACCAATGAATTTTTATCATCAATGAATTTTAATTTTATTTTATTTCGTTTTGTTTTTATTTTGACATTGTTTTATTTTAATATCTTTGATTTTACTTTAATTTTATTTTAAATTCTTATTTTGATTTATGCAACTTATTATGACAATGATATGCATGCCTGTAATGGTGGCTATACAACATCCTTCCTATCGTCCAATCGGCATGACGGTGCAGGCTTGATCCAATCTGCAGTTCATGTATATACACGTAAAACACACACCGCACACGATCAGTTTAAATTGTCCAATCGCCAGCGACGCGACGCGCGACGTTCAGTTGAAGCCATGGCGTCACCGGTGACAGACGACGATGTTTTTGCCGTTTTGGGCATTTTACTCATGAAAAGGAATAAAAAAAAAAAACGAGCAGAGTGGTGCAAACAGTGGTTAATGTGTGATATACTTTGATTTTCACTTTCCATTGTAGGTAGGGAGGCTAGGTAATATGTTGGAAGGGTAGGTATGTAGGTAGGGTAGGTATATTAGGTAGGGTAGCTTTTAATTTAGATGTTGTGCTTCGACCAGAACTCAGCCACGTCGACAACCCTAGCGCTGGCCTCGTACAGGTCACTTTCATAGTGCAGGTGTCGAATCGAGCTGAAAAACTCTACAAAAAAAATTAGGCGAGACAATGGAAACATTCTTTTATCTTAAATTCTTGAATTGTGTGTGAAAGACTGGCACGTTTGGTTTTCATACGATATCGATAGAGTAACTTGCGGTATCTAGTTGAATTTATGTCTGTGGTACCAGGTTTTTACAAAATGTTTTTCGTTTAGTATTCTAAACGTAGGTTAACCCAGTTAACCTCGGTCTGTTGCGGTGAACTCAAAACACCAATATACATCATCCGCCCGCTGCTGGATTTAGAAATATATTGGATTTTCGCGGATTTGTTGGTTCGTTGGATACAGCGCGGTGTGTAGACCGTTGGAGTTTTAGTTAGGATAAGATTGCCTAAGAAATAATTCTAGAAATTTCTGATAAATTTTGAGCAAAAAAATCGAATGACATTTTTAGATCAATACTATATTTTTTTTCATAAACACTTCTTGAAATTACCAAGAATCTTCCATTCTACCGTTGTGGCGTAGTGACTCCGCCTCTAGTGCTTGAGGTCGTGAGTTGAAATTCGGACAAGTACCAATATGATTTTTTCAAATTTATAATTGTATGTACTTTCTAAGTTTATCTTGGACAGCGCTGACAACGATAAAGGAAAAAATCGAGAGGATACCTAGAATTATAATTAATATGATTCCGTAATCGACATCCAGCTTTGCTCTGCCCTTTAACAGTTATAGGCTGGTATTAATATATACCTCTACATCTCTGTTCCCCGATATCTGTGTTTCCCGATAGCTACAATCTAGGGGTCTTTAAGTCAAGAGTGAATGGGTTTCTTCTAGGCAAGCGTGCTTCATCGTCGACCACATCATCGCTTACCATCAGGCGAGATAGTGGTCAAGCGCAAGCCTATAGACAATTAAAAAAAAATACCTACCCAAATCTCGAAATACGCCATATTTTCCTTAAAATAAATCTACTTCATAAGGAAAATATTTCGCGAACTTTTGCACTTATATTTGTAAGAATGGTGATTAAAATAAAGAGGTACACGAAAACTAAAATCTAAAACTCAACCCAAAAATTCTCAGTAACTCAATTAATACGGATTTATGAAGTGTCAGTCCCAGTCTTCATATCAATCCCAGGTTCAAGCAAAGTGTTATTACGTTTTCTACTAGGAATTTCTTAGTACCCACCCTGATACTAAATTTATACCTGGCCGATGACATTGGCTTGCACTCAATCACAAGGGCCTTCATATCAGGAGAATTTCATCAATGGAAATTAACGTGATTAATAAAACAACTTGAAGTGCTGTCATTGCTAGATATTATTGTTTGGTGTGAAGTACGAAATGTTGATGTTTCATAAAGCCTCTGTCATTCCCTCTGGAAAATACAACCGTAATGTTATATTATATTACTTCCCCCTTCAAACGAACTATAAACCCCCAACACGAATCCGAACGAGTGAATATCCTGCGCTAACATAATTACGAGCGTCTAGTCACAATAGCTCTCATCTAACTATCCCGAGCAATTACTGTAGGTGTCTCCCGTTGCTTTGCTGTGGTGGGAGCACTGTGATAGACGGAGCTGGCATGCAATATTCCTTTAATAGATTTCCGCAGTAACTGAGTTGTGGAGTCCAGGAGCTATCGACAAAGTGACTTTCTATTGGCGAAAACAATCGAAAGGCAGTCGCTCCATGTGAAATATTGATGTGCAGCTATATCTGTTTTACACTTGAAGCCAATTTCATTCAAAAAAGGCATTCTGCTGCATCTGTTTTACAATGGAAGCCAACCCAAATATTTGGGCAAAGGCTAGAGAGATGACGATGATTTATACAGTAGTGAAGCACGTGTTGGAGCTCTGCGAAGAAGGTATAGTTAGGTATAGTGCCAACCCAACAAGCAAAATGGAACTATCAGAATATAAGCGCAGCGTTATTTTTCTCTAAATATCGCTGCACATGCTGAGGTAGGAGTCTTTTCCTACAAAAAAAAAGATGCTTATATCTCTATTATTAATTTTGGTTATTGTTTTTTTTTTGTTTTTGCTTATATTGTGTGTTACGTATGCCTAGGCATCTGCTCACATGCCGGAAAATAAGTGTCCATAGACCTTTGCAATGGTGCAGTTACCTTGAGCACGAAACGCAAAGCTTAGGAATTAGCTGACTTGCTGACTCAGATTTCGAAACTAATATTAATAAGCATTTTTTGTAAGAAGAAGGTATTCCTAATTCCTAATTCGAGTAGGATGGATATTCGTAGGCTAGTTAGTTGTAGTTAGTCTATTCAATTATTGTAACTATTCCATGTTCTAATATCGGCTTGGAGTGGACATTTGTATGTTAGCTAATTGTAGTTAGTAGTTGTAACCATTCCAAGTTCCAACCTCGACTTGGAAAAGCCATTTTTAGGATAATTAATTGTAATTAACTTTATTAATTAAAAGTTATAAGTGTCAATTCGGGTTTCTTTCCAATCCCCCGGCTGCGGTAAACGTAATTCGTGTCTCCTGTACGGGTCACAAATAAATATGTTTTCTGTCTTTCTTTCTCTTTCAAAATACGGTTTTATAATTATCCCAAAAGCATCGTTTTATCAGGACTATAACAGATTTATAAGCGATCACAATTCCTGAAATGGGCCGACTATAAGTCTATTTGCACTTATAAGATATTTATAATGGTCCGTTGAAATGCCAATTACGCCAATAGTAATCCTATAATAGAATAACCTTAATCTCCTGCTAAACTTACTTTAAAAGTTCAAGTAATTAAATTCATTTACAGTTTTTGTTTGGTTTTTACATTATTCTTATAGTGAGTAAAGTGTAAGGCTTTAGTTTCACATATAAAAGATTTTTAATAGAGGATACGAGTAAGGAGCTCTAGAGGATTTTCATCATCATCATCATCATCAGCCTATTAATGTTCCCACTGCTGGGACTCAGGCCTCCTCTCTGTGAGAGGGAATGGGCCGTTATCCACCACGCGGGCCTAGTGCGGGTTGGTGTATGTCACATGTCTTCGAATTATTGGTTCTAGGACATGCCGGTTTCCTCACGATTTTTTCCTTCACCGTTTTGAGAGCAGTGGTGATGAAATAATTTACACGAAGTAAAGCGCCTGCCTGGGCTCGAACCCACGACCTACAACTTTTAAGTCGCGGCCGATACCACTGGGCCACCACTGCTCACTGGGTCACTACTGCTCACTGGGCCACCACTGTTCAGAGGATCTTAGACCATAACAAATCTTAGTCCACATTTAACATTTCTCGCTACTGATATCACTAAGATAGAGTCTTAACGTAGTGCGTCGCATTCTCTCGTGTGATATGTCTCATTGTTACTCGCGCTTAACAGCAAAGCATATCAAACTGCTTAATTTCACTGTAATAGTTTACACGAATCCTCAAATGAATGATAAATACGGAAATTTTAATAGAATCTTCGTTATTTACTTGTACTGTAATATAACCCGGCTTTGATAAATTTGTTATTACTCAATACTCAATTGCCTGCCAAAATTTGTGTCAGGAGCACAAAGGTGCAATAAAGGTGCATCGCTTACCATCAGGTGAGATAGTGGTCAAGCGCAAGCTTATAGATAACAAAATAAAGGAGGCATACAAATTTGAAAAAAATTAAAGCATTTAATTATTTTTTTATGTTTAAATATTGATATAACATTATTTATTCTGTGGTTTAACATCGTCTTGGAATACTGTAAGATGTTGTATTTATTGGTGTGAAATAATTAAATCAATAATAATAGTAGTTTATGATACTGTTGCATAATAAGGGGTATTAAAATATGAGTGTGTGTTTAATAGTATTCACACGAATGTTTTAATACCTAGTTATGTGCAGTTTCATACACTACTTTATCTACACTCATACATTTTGGGTTTGAACCTACTTAATTTTTTTTTTTTGCATTTTCCATGCCATAAAGTCGTGATAAATGCATCATATAATAATCCCGACTTTGCTGGTAAGAGATTATGAGTAATTTCCTTCGCCGCATATAAAATGTTTGGCGGAGTCAAATTTTCTTCACATTCACTAATATCAATAATATCAGACATTTTAAGCAAGAATTTAAAAAAACTCATGAAATTCAGTACAGCGAAACCTGCAAAACGTATGAATGGCGTCAAAACCCAGCACATCACCGCATTATCTGCGCATGAGCTAAAGCTTAGCACATGCACTGCGATATTTATTCGCGCGAATTTTTCCGCCCGTTCTGCGACCTATGGAATTGTATAAAGCTGCTCGCATTGCGGTAAAAAAATCGTGCGGCAATAATACCGTATGAAATCCGTGTTTTGCAACAGAATTCACCGCACCGCGGCGCGAATTTAATTCGCGCGAATATTTTGAACTCTATGAACAGATAGAAAGAGACAAAATTCGCGCGAATAAAAAGCGCAGTGCGTGCTAAGCCTAAAGCGGGCATTGTCACAGACAATTTAAAATTGGAATCGAATCTTTTTAAAAAAGGTACTAAAATGGCATTACAAAAAAAATATTGATGGAAACTCCTTAGTGATTAACTTCTTGGATTTTTCCTGTATCGTAATAGAAAAAAAAATGTTTTATAGCATTATTTTGTTGGAGAAATAGTGTTATAATAAAGATTATATTTTTAAATTTCGGTATAGTGTTTATAAAGTATGTCAATATAAACTCGTTTTGAAGTTTATAATTCGAATATTACGATATGAGAGTAGATAAATATATTTTCATCCAACTATGCTTTAATTGCATCACAATCACACTAAAAACTCAGTACAAAGCGAGTCTTTAATGCTCTAGAGCAATAAAAATGTATGAAATTTCATTATTGCACTGTTTTTTTTTAATCGCACCAAAAGTTGCCAATCTCAATGGATTAGCTCTATTCAGCCAGCCGATATCAATACTTTTTTTTTACGTACGTATTATTCATTTCTATCCTACTTGTTCCAAATTTAAAAAAATATTGCTGCTAACTCTGATTTCAAAATGAAAGAAATTTAAAAAAGTGATTTATCTACTATTCCTATAGGTAATAGTTGAAAGAAAAGCAGATTATGCACCTCGCCTTAAGTAATTTATATTGCCCTCGTGCCTGTTAGATTAGAGCCCTCGCTAGCGCTCGGGCTCTAAATCAGGCACTCGGTGCAATAATAAATTACTTTGTGCTCGATGCAATAATCTACTATTATTGCTTCCACATGTGAACTTAGATGGTAGGTTACAAATTTCGACCATTGTGGACTCTGTCGGGCACTGAAAAAGTGGGTGAGAGAAAAAGGGCTTTTTTTAACTAAGTATTAGTAAAGAGCTTAAAAATCATTTAAAAAAATCGAGTAGGAAGAGTGCCTTAGGCAAGGTGGAAATGTACTCTTAAATAATTTTAAATATATATTTTTCTAATTTGTGTTTATAATGGGACGAAGGCGATACAATACTTCCATTTTCCAGTCTGTGCAACTAAATCTTATTAATGTTTAGAAAAGAAAGATTTTTTGAGTTTGAATAACATAAAAAGAAAACACTGGCCAAAGTTTAAAGTAAGCCCCTGATAGCAATTTAAAGGATCTTCTGCCATAACCAGGATTTACACTAAGGATTTACTCTCACCATGAAGAAAACGTTTTCCTTAACAAAAGTACTAATTCAAACTAATAAAGATAACAATAAAAAACAATTGCCGAACTTATACACAATTAAAAAACAAAACACAGTTGCCTACAAATTTTACGCTTGGGAGTAAAATTCTTTACAACTCATACCTCCTTAAGGAACCCTTACAAAAGTTGGGGATAAACGTGAAAAATATCATTGTTAATCCTAAAGTTTTGGAGGATATCACACGGGGGACTGATGATAGACACTATGCCGATTAGTACAGAAGATCAACTTTATAAAACGTACCACCCATTGACACGAGACTGCCTCGTTGTCGCAAATGCTATTGCCGAGAAAGAGGTTCTGGATTTGATACCCAGATTGAGCAAAGTTATTGATTTTTCCACCAATTTTTAGGGTGCCGTAGTCAACAAGGAACCTAAAACCCTTACAGGAACAAGGAACCCTTACAGTTTCGCCATGTCCGTCTGTCCGTCCGTCCGTCCGTCAACAGCGTAGCTCAGAGACTCTTTGTACTAGAAAGCTATAATTTGGCATGGATATACTTATTTATCGCGCCAACAACGTGGTAAAATAAAATCATGAAAAAATTTTTTTTTAGGGTACCTCCTGTACTCAAGCGGGGCTGTTTTTTTTCTCGTCTATCACATGGTGTGGGGTATTGTTGGATAGGCCATTCAAAAATATTACGAGTCTGTGGAAACCATTTTCCGATTCAGGGATCCGTTTGCGTAAAATTAAGCTTTAAATGGCAAATTTATGTTTGCTTTTGTATATGTAAAAAATAGTGGCGGTAGTATAACGAAATTAAAAGGAAAACTATCACAGCTAAGTAGGCTTTACAAGTTTACGAGTAATTCGACCAAGTTTTATGATGTACTTGGAAAAGTAACAATGTATATTGATGTATGGGGACAACAGTTTTCGAACGGCAGAGTTAATTTTGTCCCTTCGTTAGAGCTTTCAGTGCTTTCATTGTTTATGAACGTTAGTGATGTTACCTATTTATTTTGGTGAATTTAGCTGTTTGTACGAAAATTCCTGTGCGCGAGTCAGACTCGCACTTGGCCGGTCTTTTTCAATAGCTTCCCGCGGATTTGTTGTGGATCTGTGACCGATTGAGCGCAAAATTCAATCCTTTGAAGAATACAGGGTTGATGACACATTATTTCACACGAAATGCTTCACGAACTCGAGTGAGAGCCTACTCGCAAATTCATCCTTTGAGACAGTTTGATAATTTCACCGTTCGTCTACTACTACTAGTATACAAGATGTAATATTGAAATAACTGATAACCAATTATCGAGTATTATTGTACTCATCAACATGAACTTCTTTTACTAAGGAACCAAACGCTGCAAAAAAATCTGTCGTCGCATTGTCACGTATTGCCTTTATCATAAGATTATGGGGAATCAGGGTTGAACCCATTCCCAATTTTGCGATTTTTAAGCTGCCGACCTTCTGTTCCTATCTATATTATACCGATGGAGACTGAATGAACAAGTTGGGGGATAAGTATTATCTGTAGAGTATGTCATTAAATGTTTGGAGTGAGGGTAGTCAGTTATTGTGCAGGGAGATAAGTGGTGAATTTATGGAGCGCGAGTTTTTATGGCGTATGCTTAGTGGTGTACTTGTGTCGTGTTTTGTGTCGAAGATTGTTGCGTTAATGTCTTTTTGAGATCTTATGACTTTTACAATGTGTTGAAACGGTAAGCTGAAAGAAATACCGACTTCCGAAACCACGTTTATGTTGTAAAATATACCTATACCACGGGGTCTCATTCCTAAGTAAGAAAATGTGGTTCAAATAAATCTCACTAGATGGCGGGACATGTATTGATCTGTGCTTAAAGTGTGTATAATTTTCAAATTTTATTTTTTTGGTCTTTTTAGGGTTTATTAACTCCTATACGCACAAAAATATGGAATATTATTTCAAATTTCAAAGATTATTGGATTGGACAGTTAATATCTATACTAATAGATGGCGCTGTATTAAATTTCAGAGGTTAACCACTCGACTTTTAAAATTTGTATTAAAACACATTTAAATTTTATACTTTACCCATTTTATACTTTTTCTTTCTTTCTTTCTATTTAAAAAAAATATAGTTAAACTGACTTACTTATTGTTTTTCGACACCGACTTCAGAAAAGAAAGATAGGTACCTAAGTATTTTGCGCTTTGTAGTTAGTGTTTTCTTTTCTGAAACCGGTTTTTTTTTTTTGTTAAAATGTTTTTATTTTCTTTTTTAGGGTTCCGTACCCAAAGGGTAAAAACGGCACCCTATTACTAAGACTCCGCGGTCCGTCTGTCTGTCTGTCTGTCACCAGGCTGTATCTCATGAACCGTGATAGCTAGATAGTTGAAATTTTCACAGATGATGTATTTCTGTTGCCGCTATAACAACAAATACTAAAAACAGAATAAAATTAATATTTAAGTAGGACTCCTATACAAGTCGTTTTTTGCGATAATGGTACGGAACCCTACGTGCGCGATTCCAACTCGCACTTGGCCGGTTTTTTTTTAGTATTGGTAGGTAGGTACCTACCTCAAATTTCCGTGAAATAATTTATAGCCAAAGTACATCTCATAACGATTCCAATAAGCCCAAACAAGACTAGGATACATTGTTTTATTTTGGCGTTCCAGTACCTACCCTCCAGCTTCATCATCAGATCAGTTCGATGGTACCATTTTCATCAGTACCTACCATCTACCACTTCACCAAATTATACTTTCTGGGTGCAAACAATTTTATTGTTGATGAAAATACCAAAATTGCTATTTGTATACCTATAATATTTGAAGAATTTCCTCGATTTCCTTGGGGTCCCATCATCAGGTTCTGATTTGGTGACATTGGGACTACCTCGGAAGTATACTGTTTTAAACACGAAAACAACGTTCAAAATCGGTCCCCAATTGACAGAAAAATCAGTGAACACAAGAATACACTTTTCACGCTTGCGAAGCCGCTGGCAGAAGCTAGTTAAGACGACGACTAACGCCAACGACCTTGAAGGAACAAAACGCGCACTCGTTTACACTCGTTCGACCCAACATTTAGTAGGTAGTTTGTTGTACTTTCCTTTTTATTCTATGACTTTAAAAAAAAAGCCACAGATCAAAATATAGATAATTAAATTGTCTTTGAGATGGTGTCGATTTTATTAAAATACGCCCAGCGCTTTTGGTGCGATTGTCGTGTTTTTGTCCGTTTTAGACATAACTTTACAAATTAATTACAATTTGTTATACGAATAAAACTGTAAATTTTTATAGATAAAATTATTAAGAAAATGGTCTCATGTAACATATATTTTTTCAAAAAATTACGACTAGCCGTTTAGACGTGATTCTCATTTTAAAATCAGCTACTCAAAGGAATCGGCGCCTAACATCGTGTTTGACGTAAATAAACATTAGGTATAGGACCTACACCACAAATAAAAGTATGTAGGTACATGACAAACATTATAATATCTCCTATTGTTATTTTTAATGTTTGAAAGTGATTAAAGTAAGTAGGTAATTATGGTAAAATCTTGACCTATTCATGCTATCAAATCTTTTTGTTTTGTAAAATGACATCAACGTGAGGTAGGTCCTACACTAGAAACGAAAATTCCACTGTTTTGGATAAAATACCAACTCGAATATAAATATTTATACCTACTGTATTTATGCCTACTGATAAAATCCCAACACTATTTTAGGTACCGAGAAATCTTAAGTCATGCGCCACTGCAAAGTAGGCATTTAAGAATGCGACTTCAAATAAAATAAGTGACGTCTAAAGCTTCAAGGTCAAGATCTGACATTGTAGGATTGTAGTAGCAGTACAAAAGTACAGTGCGCTTTAACGCCATCTAGGAATAAAAGTAAATCCAAGTAACCCTTCTTGCAAAGTCGCTGCTAACACCATCTATTGCCGTGGAACGGGAACGAACGCGATTGATGTACTCACAAGAATAACAAGATTAATCAGATGAAAAACGCTAGTTACGTCGGCACGGTTTCTTTGTATGGGATGAGGCATCTGTATGCTAGTATTATATTATCTGTGCCTATACCTAAACTATGTGATCATTTAAATTGTAACAGGAGGCGTGGCGGAGTGCTCAAGCTGATCTCTAATCTAGACAGCGGTCCGTAACAGTAAAAATGCGGATGAAAAATAACCATCCATGTTTTGTTTCGGCTCAAACCGTTTTTTTTTAGTTAGCGCTGTTATGTGGGACTCCAATCCACTAAAACTCCACGGTGTTCTGCTGTTCACGGGCTCGCGTTAACACTCACCGCGGCCCCTCCGCTGGGGTTTACCCCCATCACCGGTTCACCAGAACACATTGCACGCGGTGACCGCCACATGGACCAAACCAGCATATGGACGACCCAGTGTACGGCACCCTTAGTCCCCGTGTGACGGGTCAGGTCAGTGGCCCCGCGACCTATCACTTTTCGGCCGCTGGGGACCTCTCCTACCGCGTCCGCCATCACAAGGTGGCGACCCCGTCCAGGCGAAAGGTAAGGAGAGCGGCGCACCGCAATACCGGCACTCCTCTCCCGCCATGGCCTCCAACCCTAAACCGCGATATCGTATGGGACCTGGGACGCTCCAAACGACATCGACATGCGATGTCGCCTCTGTTACCAAGCGGCACCGCAACCTACTAGTTGGCCGCTACGTCGTCGGCTTAATCGGCAAAAGCTATAACGAGCGGCCCCGCACGGGTTCCTCTTCGCTTCACTGTGGGTGACAAAGCCACGGCTACTGAGTCCCCCCGCCTCAACAATGCGGGAACCCACCGGGAGGGTTCGGCTCCACTCTAAGGTCCGCCTTTGTGAGTTTTACTGATGCATAAAATTTTAATAAATCTCAACAATACTTTTCCGGACCTGGGCAACTAATCCAGCTGTCTAGCTGTGTAACGTGTCTACGTTCAACAGTCACGAACACCTAAGCAACTGTTAGGTGACAATGTAACCATCTACATAAGAACCTTCTATGACTTACCCAAAAATATTAAAACATCAATTAATAAAACATTACCTTCTTCATTAAACCGCTCCATCCATGCAGGAAGCGAACAAGACAGAAGTTTTGGTCCCTAAGCTGTCTCAGATAAGTGGAGTTCGCAACTACGCTACACCTTACATTATATACGGCTTGAGTTATAATAGGTTACGGCGTATTGGGATTTAAATGACATCAGTGTTATTACAAGTTGTCATCTCTCGGCGGCACGAGTGTGAGGGGAGAGTAAACCATGAGGGTTAAAAGATAGCAAGGACGATAAGAGTTCATGGGGCTCACATCATCATTTCAGTGGAAGGACGTTCACTGCTAGACATAGACCTCCCCCAGATGTTGCCAGTTCGATCGTTCCTGTCTGGCATCCACCGGCTTTCCAGAGCCTTTACTTAAGGGCCTACATACGCTTTAGTGCCGTAAAACGGTAACTTTCCAAAGCATACTCCTTAGTAACGGCTAGGATATTATTCGCAACTTTTGGAAACTGCTCCAAAACGACTTTGATGTTTAAAAATATTTTTATACAGAAAAATTTATGGCTAGAATTTCTTCATAACTAACATAGCATATGTAAATCAAATAATAATTTGCAAACAAAACTGATCAAAAGGAGGTTCAATATTGATTTTTTGGCATCGAGCGGGCGTACGGCCAGTACTGCTTAATGTTAACACATTGGGGTGTATATAGCGCCTTAACCAGGTCCACCTTGAGGGAGGCCTTTCAACGCTGCGTCTTTCGGCTCTAGACAGAGTCAAATTCTATCGATGACCACTGTCAAAAATGTATTGGATTATCAAACACTACTGAAGTGTCATTCATTCATTCTTATTCTTTATTGCACACAAAACATAAATATTGACACAAATTCAATGGACAGCTTATGTACAAAGACGAGCCTAACTTATAATTGGCTTCCCTAACAGCAACTCTCCGTTGTTAAAATAAACAACAGTGCACGACAAAATTCCATGTTCGAAAATATTTAATACTTAAATTCTTACATCCTTAATTACTAACATTATAAATGCGAAAATAACTCAGCTGTCTGTCTGCAACAGACAGACAGAACAACTGAACCGATTCAGATGGAATTTGGTATGGAGATAGTTTGAGACCCTGGGAAGGACATAGTATAGTTATTATCCCGGAAATCATCCGGGGTGGAAAAGGGGTTGGATTTTTTTATGGTGAACTAATAATTTCTCAAGTAAGATGGCCTACACACCTACAATATTATTGCACGATATAAAAAAATACCTATTCAAAGTTCGCAGACGAAGTTGCGTGAGTTAAGTAAGCGACAACGGAAGAGGAACAGCTAGTACTAAATAAAGTAAACAGATACGTATAAACATAATACATACAAAATTTAAACAAAAAAACAGGTCAAAGGTCAACACCAAATATTTACTTGCATTTTTGACAGTTGTTATTTAAAGAGTAGTGGTGGCCCAGTGGTAACGCCGTGATTTACAAGTCGTAGGTCTTGGGTTCGAACCCAGGCAGACGCTTTACTTTGTGTAAAGTCTTTCATCACCACTGCTCTCGAAACGGCGAAAGAGAACAACGTGGGGAAACACCGGCATATCTTAGAACAAATAATTCGAAGACATATATGTGACATGCACCAATATACATTAGGGACAGTTAACGCAATGTTTGAAAATTCTAACGAATAGGATAGTTTTCACGCACTGCCATTGAATACTCGTATTACGTCCATTTTCGATACTTCAGACTGTATATTTATTTATTTATCAGGAACATTCCTTTACATATATCATTATTAATAACATTTATATAAATTCTAAAAGTACATGCAGACATAATATAAAAAAATATGATAACTAAAACAATAACAATATTATTATTCAGTTACAGTTCGTCTATTGAGTACATGTTTTTATCTAACAGAAATGCTTTAAGCTTAAGCCTTAAGGTTACACTAGTCGACGGCACGAACTATTTTGTGCGCAGAGTTAAAATGCCTGCTATCTCATCCAACAACTCGTGCGAAAGAGATAGATGCTGTGATGAGCATTACGAAGTTAGTTTGCGTACGAATTAGCACTTTTGCAAGTTTGTAGCGAAATGGATGATGATTTAGATAGAAAACGAGCGCGCGAAATTTTATAAACAGACCTTTGGGAGTCTAGATATCATGAAAAAACGATTAAATGTATATTTTCAGAATAAAATTATTTGCATTGTTTAACTACTAATCTATCCCTGTATGGAGGCCGTTTTGCAATATTCCTTCTTCTTATGGTATTTATTGCCGCCCAAAGATGCTTTCAAATTAGTGTTGAAATATGAAACTTTCGACGCTCATAACTTCTAAATATTTTTCTTTTTCACTTTTTTGTTTCCATACAGTGCTAGATAATGATGAGACAAATTGATATCATTTTTTATTTTGAACGTCGTCAAACAGTGGAGTAATCCCCAGACTACGTTTGTATGGAAGAATTATCGACTAGTGTAACCTTAAAAGAAATAGTGTTTGACAAAAATTTTGAATCCGCCGGCAGTCTATTAAATATTAATTTGTACAGCTTGGTTAAGAGGGCTATGCTTGACAATGTAGAAATTAGGTACAACTTTATTTTTAAAGTCCTATACTACGTGTTCATACTAATATTGTTTTCATAATTAGTTAATTACTCCCTTATATATTACAGACACGATAGCTACATAGTTTGACGTATGTATACAACCTTGTTCAACATAGTCAATTATTACGTGCTGAATTAACGTAAGCCTAATTAACAGCTAATTTCATTGTTTTCATGGAATAAGATTTTCAGTTTTCTCGAGGCTATTTGTATTAATTAACGTCTAACACATATTTACTTTATATAACACAGTAAAACATCACGCCTGAATTCTTTGAATGGTAAGGCAGTGGGGTGCCTACTTATGGTACCTCCATATTTCGCCAATAATATTTGTTTCCCAGGTGATAGGGGGCGAGCTGTGGAGCAGTGGTGGCCCAGTGGTAACGGCCGCGACTTACAAGTTGTAGGTCGTGGGTTCGAACCCAGGCAGGCACTTTACTTTGTGTAAATAATTTCATCACCACTGCTCTCAAATCGGTGAAGGAAAATTTTAAGTAATCGTAAACTGTAAAAAATTTCCTTCACCGTTTTACTTTTCCACCACTGCTCGCTCAACCTGCTACACAAGACCAACGTGCCAGTTATTTATTTTAACTACTCATGAAAGTAACAAAGAACATATTATTATGTACCTTTTATCCGCTTACTTCCAACATCCACTTTGCCAAGTTACGCAAATCAACTAAATAAAGTAATAATTATAAATAAGTAACAAATTTTTCCCCAAAGTTCTTTTCCCGCTTCGGCTTTTCCGCCATCTTTCTTTTTACGAAGGGCCTATCGTGTTGCCAATATAAAAAAATATGTTGCAATATAATTGAACATTCAAGAGCTACACTGGTGCGGAAATAATAGAAATAATCAAGGCTTGTCTCGCTTTGTATGCTAATAAGCAATCCGCCATGGGCAAGAGCGCTTCGACTAATTCCCAGAAAACAACATTTATTAACAAAGACTAGGTGAAATTAGAGGGGTTTTGTCATGCTGGAGTATGTTTTTAGTGTATTCTATTTGCTGATGTATGTGTTTCGTGGCTTAGGTGCGTTGTACAGAGCAGTTTTGCATGCAATATCAGGTTATTTTTGTTTTCTGAAGATAAAGCGTGCGTATAAGAGTTTTGTTGTCTAAAAATCTTTGCTATCAGCTGTAAGATTCAGTAGGTAAATATTTATAAAAAGCGTGACCAATAATTTATTGTATGGACAACAAAATAATGTCTCTTACTTCGTTTGATTCCAAGTTATAATAAAACTACTCCTTGATCCTATTGTATCAACAACGAGTTTGAATTTGACAAAAATATCATCTATATATAATAATAAAATCGTAGAGACGTCAAAACTGTACATTGTTTTTTTTTAGAAGAAGTATAAGCTAAGGGGTTTATGAAGCATACAAAAGGATATTTTGTTTTTGATTTTTTGTCTGTTTGTCTGCTGCAATGCATTCAACGTGCGCCGAAACTACTGAACCGATTCTGTTCACATTTTGCACATACATTCCTTACAGATCAGAGCAACATAGAGACTATAAATTATCAGGCAATTTTCCTTGGGTGATATGACTGTGTGTTTTCTACTAAAGTTTAGCACAGACCTGGAAAAAAGGTAACAGTAATAATGCTTGATAATGTATAATTATGTCAAACTGACGTATACGTTATTGTTAAGTTATTATTAGCCTGTCAATCGCTATTGTTACGGTATTGATACTGACAGCTGTCGCAGAGATCAAGCTATCTTTTATGAAGTATAGTATTATTACGTTCTATTGAAATACCCTCGACAATAATTTGCACTGATTTCAAACCGCACAGAGAATCCAAACTCATAGGCACAATACAAACCCCTACTTTGCCAACACTTCTGTCTGATTTTTCCAATAATCTCTGCTCTTTCAACGCGAGGTGAAACACTATGAGATTACTCGCGTTAAAATAAAACCACTATCACGTTTACGTGACACAAATAACTAATCGTTTAAGTAAACTAACTCCAGGTGCTTTTTGCTGGGTTTTATTTCTCTGTACATAATTAAAGTGAAGGAACAAAGTCTTGAATAAACTCTGTTAAGGATTTGTAGGGAATGGTGCTATTTATTCAGGACTTCTTCTTGAATGGGCATGATCTGTATTAGAAATTCGTATTCCGTGTTAAGAATGTTAGGCAGTCAGTATGGTGGTAATGGGGCTGACTTAATAGTTTGTGCATTTGATGTACACTCTGAAGTCTCCTTATAGTCGTCTTTTAACCGACTTTTCAAAATGGAGGGTGTTCTATGTTTGACTGTATGTTTTTTTAATGTATGTTCACCAATTTATTCGTCAATTATGGACGGATTTCAAAATTCGTTTTGTGTTTGTAAGGGTACTTTCCCGAAGTTTTCCCATATAAATTTGGTGAAGAAGAACTTTAGAGATCTAATGAAGAAATTTGGAGATATACAACAGAACTCTTCAAAAAATGACGGCAAATCTCTCGGAATTGTTGCAATCGCATGTCTGTTTATTGTACATTACTATAGAACTTGCCCACTAGATAAAACCCCTCCCCCTTGCTTCAATTTCGGCAATCGGTGTCAAAAACGAAACTTGAAACACCAACTTCCGAAAGTGAAGTTATTTTTCATTTTATGTATTTTTATTTTTTTGTGAAAAAGTTTTTGTTTGAAAGTAGGTTGTATTTTTTGTAAATAACTTTTAAGAACTAGCTACGAGCTTTGCAAGAGACAAACTCAATATACAAAAAACTATTTCGTTTATTGCTCTTTGTAAAAACCATATCACAACCCGTTGTTTGGTTTGAAAGAAGTAAACAGAGAAACAGACAAAGGCAGACAACGACTTTGTTTTATATTTAATATATTCTTTTTTTTTTTTTTTTTTTTTTTTTTATAGTCTATAGGCTCGCGTTTGACCACTATCTCGCCTGATGTTAAGCGATGACGTGGTCTACGGTGAAGCACGCTTGCCTAGAAGAAACCTATTCACTCTTGACTTAAAGACCCCAAGGTTGTAGCTATCAGGGAACAAAGACCCCGGAAGGGAATTCCACTCCTTAGCTGTACGCACAATGAAAGTATTAGCAAAACGCTTTGTGCGTATGGGAGGGATGTCCACCATGTACCGATGGCTCATGGCCGTACGTCTTGTAGTCCGATGATGGAAAGGGCTAGGTGGAATCAAATTGTGCAGTTCCGTCGCGCACTCCCCGAAATGTAACCGATAAAAAACCGACAGGCTGGCAACTCGGCGTCGATGTTCGAGGCTCTGGAGCTTTGAGGCGACCAGTGCATCGTTGCCAATAAGCCTTTTGGCCCGTCTGTCGATCGACTCAAGTGCATCAAGCTGGTATTTGGCAGATCCATCCCAGAGGTGAGAGCAGTACTCCATGCATGACCGAACTTGCGCTTTATACAAGTTGAGCAGCTGTTCAGGCGTGAAGTACCGTCTCACCTTAGCAAGAATCCCCAACTTTTTTGCAGCTACCTGAGCTTTCGCCTCAATAAATGGACCGAAGTTGAGGGTTGATGTCAACGTAACACCGAGAAGTTCGAGATGGTCCGTTATCGGCACGGTTACACCACGGAAAGAAGGAGCCGGGTGAAATTGGCTCTTTTTAGCGGAAAAAAGACACGCCTGGGTCTTCGCAGCATTGAAACTGACCAAATTGGCATCACCCCATTCGGAGACCGCCTTCAAGGACAGGTTCAAGCGTTCAACCATGGCCTCCCGGAGAGACCGAATCTGAGGCCCAGTAGCTCGTGCGCTGGAAACGTATCTCTCAGCAACAGTGCTGTCGTCTGCGTACCCAAAGGTGCCGGGTTTTAGCAAATCATTAATGTGCAGCAAGAATAATGTTGCCGAGAGCACTGACCCCTGAGGGACTCCGGCGTTGATATCTAACTGACCGGACGAGCAGCCGTCGATAACCACTCGGATGGAGCGATCCCTCAGGAAGTCCCCTATCCAATCACACAGACCACTAGGCAGACCGAAGGAAGGAAGCTTACCAATGAGGCTTTCGTGCCAGACCCTGTCGAAAGCCTTCGAGATGTCGAGGGAGACGGCTAGCGCTTCCCCGTGTCTCTCGATGGCCTCACTCCAGATGTGAATGGCATACGCTAGAAGATCCCCAGTGGACCGATTTCGGCGGAAGCCGTATTGGCGGTCACTGAGGATGTCGTTCGCTTCTAGGTATGCCAGGAGCTTACCGTTGAGTACACGTTCCATACTCTTACAGAGGATGGACGTTACAGATATGGGTCTGTAGTTGGCCGGGTCAGCTCGACTGCCCTTCTTGGGCACGGGCTGTACGTTGGCTTGCTTCCAAGCCTTCGGCACTTTTCCAGTCCCTATCGAAAGGCGATACAGGCGTGTCAAGATCGGAGACAATTCAGGCGCACAGGTTTTAAGTACAATTGCTGGTATCCCGTCGGGGCCACTCGCTTTGTTCACATCGAGGCTACGCAGAACCCTACGGACGTCCTTTTGATGGATGCGGATGTCTGACATACTCGTCACACATCCATCAGGAGAGGGAGGAGGCTGCGCGCCATCAGAATTCAGATGCGAAGATTCCGCAAAAAGGGAGGCAAACAAGTTTGCCTTCTCCTCAGCGGAGTGGGCCAGTGACCCGTCAGGTTTCAGCAGTGGTGGTAGTGAGGGGCGACAGAAATTTGATTCAACCGACTTAGCCAGGGACCAAAACGCTTTGCTACCCGCTGGATATGAAGCAAGTTTGTTCCCGATTCTGCTAATGTGGTCAAACCGTGCTCTTCGCATCACCTTTTTGCAGGACTTGGCAGCCGTGTTGAAGTCTCTCTTCTTCTGACTCACGTCATTTGCCTTGCGCGTTCGAGCGACGACCCATGCTTGGTAGGCCTTGTGTTTAGCCGCGTTGGCGTGGTGACACTCGGCCCCAAACCATGGTCGGTTGTCGTTAGATATTGCTACGTCAGAGAATGGAATATAGTACTCCATCCCCCGACGCAACACATCAGTTACAGCGTCAGCGCATGACGATGGATCGTCCGAAGAGAAGCAAGTGGGCTGCCAAGGATAGCATGCGAAAAAAGATCGCATCCCATCCCAATCTGCTGACCTGTACCGCCATACCCGCCGGGTGCCTCTTAGGCTGGGATCGGGCGGGGAGTAGACGGACACAGACTTCACCAGACAGTGGTCGGAACTACCCAACGGTGAAGATATCGACACTGAGTATCGGTCTGGATCTGTTGTCAGCAGAAGGTCCAAGCAATTGGCTGTGTGCGAATCAACATCTGGCACCCTCGTTGCTCCCTGGACCAGCTGGGTGAGATTTAACGCTAGCGCAAGTTTGCGCGTCTCTCGTCCAGCATGATCAGTGCACTGGTATGGGAAGAGCCACTCCTGGTGGTGGGCATTAAAGTCCCCCAGTAGCACTAATTGGGCGGAAGGGTACCGTTGCTGTGCCGCATCAGCCGCCTCACTGAGGTACTCTGTGAGCCTGGTTGTCTCCTGATCTCCGCTGTGCGAGCGGTAGACACAGGCGTAGATAATCTTATCCAGCCCTGTGTCCACCAGAGCCCACAGCACTGAGAACCTGGAGTCTTCAAGATTACGGAGACGCCGATAGCAAGTGTCGTCTCGGGCATACATGCATACACCCGCGCGTGGTTTGAAATTCTAAGAGTTAAAATTTAGAAATACACAAAAAACATCGAGTTTGTGGAGATGCGGTTGAATTTCAGTATAAATAACAATTTATTAGAAACATTCAGACTAAAAACCACAGACTATATATTTATTTATTGAGGACCTCCAACGAAAGATGTACACATAAAACACAATGGATCATCAACATGAAGTAATATCAAGTGTACTCCCTCAATTATAGGAGGCCACAGCATGCATTTTAGATTATCGACTAAATAGAAACTAAAGTATAAACTCTTATTACAAGATAACAGTAAAACATAAAAAGAAAAAACAAATTAAAACATGGCATACTTATAAAAAAAGACTCCTTATATGTAATTAACCTTAGGATCTACCAACATTATGGCAAACCAGACGGCACAAAATGTATACTTTTTACAAACACTATTAGGTTGAACAAATTTAAAACAAAAACATAATGGTATACAAAATTGGGAAAAAAAATAAAAAAATTGTTACAGAGGGTAAAGCGCTTTTAAAAGAGACTATAAAAATAAAAAAAAATAAAAATAATAAAATCTAAAACATAAAACTATAGAGTAACTTAAAAATAAAAACTCACAGAACCTCAATCAATGATTTTTTAAATTTATGCAATGGCTCAGAAATGTCAATGTCAGAAGTTTCCGACAAAGTGCCTACAGAGTCTGTGTACAGCGGCATAGTGACCAAGATTGGTTTTTGAGTATGGTATTTCCAATAAATTGAAAACTTTTTTTCTTGGGATGCGGTTGGGTATGCTTATATTTATGGAGTTCAGGAGTTCGATGCAGTCAGTGGACCCGTTAATAATTTTGTGTAGAAATATTAAATCTATTAATTCCCTTCGTCTAGACAACGTTTTAATCTGGTAATGTTTCATCCTATCTTTGTAACTCGTTATCTGCTTTGCTAAATGATCTCCATAACTGAGATGATAAAGAAAACGTCTTTGAACACTCTCCAAGCGTTTAATATAGACATCGTAATGTGGGTTCTAAATGACTGAACTGTATTCCAATATCGGGCGAACAAGGGTGTTAAATAGTTTAATTTTTGTTGAGGAACGCTTGAACTCTTTGCAATTCCGTATAACAAATCCTAGTATTTTGAAGCCCCTTGACACAATGTTTAGGATATGGACATCAAATTTGAGTGCACTGTCGAGCTGAATTCCTAGATCACGGACAATAAATAGTTTCTTTAATTGGACTCCTTTAATAAAATATTTGTTTGGTTGTGGATGTTTGTTTCGCGTGAATTGGATATAATTACATTTGCTGATATTTAATAACATATTATTTTCTTTACACCAGAGCGTTAGTCGGTTGATGTCTTGTTGCAGCTTATAAGCGTCCCGATTACTCTGAATGGGTTTCATGATTTTAAGGTCATCTGCAAATCAGTAATATTTTGAATGTTTGAAGCATAGTGTTACGTCGTTTATAAAAATGTTGAACAGAATAGGTCCCAGATGTGATCCCTGTGGAATGCCAGACGTTGCTCTATATTCTTTGGAGAAGTGACCGTTTGCGACTACCCTAGAATGCCTGTTATGTAAATATGATTCAAACCAGTTAATCAATGTACCTTCTATGCCAAGTTGGGCCAGTTTTTTAACAAGGAGGGTATGGTCTACTTTGTCGAAGGCCTTACTAAAATCTGTGTAGATTGTGTCTACTGGGATACGTTTATCGAGACAATCGGATAAAGCAGAAGTGAAGCACAGAAGGTAAGTGGTGGTAGATCTGGATTTAATAAAGCCGTGTTGGTACTCAGTAATTTGTGATTTGAGATACCACATGAGATGTTTGCTAATGATTTTTTCAAATACCTTGCCAAAAGTTATTAAAATTGAGATAGGTCTATAGTTGGCAACAAAGTGTTTTTCTCCAGACTTGAAAATAGGTAAAACTATAGCTTCCTTCCATTTATGTGGAAAGACGCCTTCCTGTAAGGATCTACTAAATATTATGTGTAGAGGTTCGACTAAGGCCTTAGCACAGCGTTTGATAAAGACTGGAGGGATACCATCACTGCCAGCACCCTTAGCTTCATCTAATCCTTCTAAACCTCTATAAATTTCTCTAGAATCAATAGATAATGTACATAATGCAGAGGAGGATATGTTAGGATTAGTGCTTGGCATAGACTGAGTTGGAACTGCTGTTGGACAGCTGAAAGCTTGAGCAAAATTTTCACCAAACAAATTGCAAATGTCTTCACCATTACTAGCTTCTTTGTTTTCAAAGAACATTTGAGCCGGGTATGTGCTACTACCTTTTCTTTAATTTTAATAAAGGACCAGAAAAATTTTGGGTTCTTAGATATTCCATCTTCTAGGCTAGAAATATACTTTTTGTAAGAGGTTTCTCTAAGTATATTGCAGTCATCCCTTAATCTTTCAAATGCTAACAAATCTAGTGGGTTTTTATATTTTTTTAAACGATCATGATATTTGCACTTTTCTTTTAAAAGCCGTATGAGGTCTCGCGGGTACCATAGTGGGTAATTCTTATTCCTCATTTGTTTAATTGGAATCATCTCAGAGATTGTGTTTCTTAAGATTCTATAGAAAACATTAACTGTTTCATCTACACTAAGACATTGGTCAAATTCTTGTTCCCATATAATGGACATTAACCGACTTTGAACTTTTTCGTAGTCGGCCTTAAAAAAGTTAGGTTTTGATATATTCTTGGGTTCTAGGTAGTAATCTGTTAAAGTTGGCAAAAAAAAATCTATGGGCGGGTGTAGCGGATCCTCCTTGGACAGCGCGAAATTGCATCGTATGATTTTCTCTAAACCTATGTTACTCAGTATAAGGTCTAAAATTTTTGATTTACTGTTGACAATATGGTTGAATTGATTCAAAGCATTATAAGTCATAAATTCTATGAATAAAGCGTTGATTTCAGAGTTTTTACAATCAGGCAATAATAATTTATCTTTTAAAACCCACGAGATATTACTAAGGTATACACACACAAACAACGCTCGCTTTTTCGAGAGGTAACAGGTACAGCATCATTCTGCCAGTAACTAAAATAGTATTAGTATTTCAATATAAAATGCCCTCATTGTGCTGCGTTTGCGTGGTCTTCACCAGTTAAGATCAAAAAAACAATAAAATAGAGCCCTTTCTTTGACTAAACCATTCAAGCTATTTTTGACAGTGAAACTGAGACTACCATATGTAATAAGTGAATCTTTCTGAATAGGATAAATATGAATCGCAAACTTTTATAATGCCTACATAAACTAAAATTGTTTTAAATGATGCCTCCACCGTCTGAAAAGCAGAAACAAGATTGTTCCGTGACATCATCATCTGCCTAGCATTTTCCCAACTATATTGGGGTCGGCTTCCAGTCTTACCGGATTCAGCTGAGTACCAGTGTTTTACATGGAGCGACTGCCTATCTGACCTCCCCAACCCAGTAACTGACATAATCATTGTAATAAATGTGATCACGGGGCATAAAAAGATTGTACGTTGCTTTAACAAGCATAATGCATTTTTCTCTCAAACGATGTTAAAATAATGTCTCACATGCATACGAGAATATCTATGAGGAGCTCGTGGCTAAATAATAACAGCCGCACGGGTCGATCATCAAGGTTAAGCAACGCTTGACGAGGTCGGTCTGTGGATGGGTGACCATTTCAACATACCGAGTTTCCTCCGTGCCTCAGAAAGCACGTTAAGCCGTTGGTCCTGGCTGTTATTTGAAGATCTTTGACAGTCGTTACGGATAGTCAGAAGCATGAGATCTGACAACAGTCAGCCAAGGGGTACCGTGTTACCCAGTTATTGGGTTGTGGAGGTCAGATAGGCAGTCGCTCTATGTAAAACACTGATACTTAGCTGAATCCAGTAAGACTGGAAGCCGACCCCAATATAGTTGGGAAAAGGCTAGGCAAATGATGATGCATACGAAAATATATTTTTCCAAACGAACACAATAATCTTGAGAAACACAACCATATAACATCGCACAAGCGTGCTAATGCACTGAATGTCCCGAAAGCAACCAGGGCGTGTCTATGCGAATGCATCTACCACAGATAAAGAAGGGAATAGAGTACTAACTCGAATACTGCGTGTAGCGGCACCAACGACGCCACTTACGAACTAATGACATGACGTCACATAAATCCTGCATCACGCAAGCAAAGTTTTCGGCGCGATTTGAACACATACAACAGTTCGACAATAACCATCGGGCAGTTGCCTAGCCCAGACACAACACCCGTCTGGTCGGAGGATTCTACCTATTCTATAGAGGTTTGTAGGACTGTACACCCTGTTCCAGTTGCTACCAAACTGTGTAAGGCATAACGTCACATTCACCAATCGGGAACAAGCCTAGAACAAACACATTGAGACGGTCAGTCCATCCTATAAACCCACTTTACATACTTTATACACAACACATAATATATAACTCTATAGAAAAAGTCAAAGCAACTGTGCGGTCTCTTTTAGCATTCTCTTTGTTTATGCGCAAAACTCATTCACTCCTACGATCCTTTGAGCCTAGAAAAATACAAAAACCGGCCGCACGATTGTTTTATTTATCTTTCACACTTTTCTGTCAGTATCCACTCACACCTTAATAGCAAACACTCAGTACATTATTTATGTCTATTAGATTAAACATTGTGACACGAGACCACTTGTCATCCGATCACAGGTATAATGATCTACCTAACCTGTTCCCAGTCCAGTCTAACTGAAAGTAGCTGAATACAAATATTTTTACATGAAACGTCTGCCTATGTAACCTTTACATATTATGAAACACTTTGCTTTTTTTATTTTTTTAGCGTGAAGAAATTCTCATGCATAATGCACTACCACGGGGAGATAGCGCAGTTATGTAGGACTCCAACCCACCAAAACTCCACGGTGTCCTCGTCCGTGAACCCACCGCGGCTCTCCGTCACCGGTCCCTCCTCTGGAGATTACCCCCTATACTGCGGCCGAAAATTGGTAAGTGGCGGGGCCACTGACCTGACACGTTGCGGGGGAAAAAGGGTGCCATACACAGAGTCTTCTGGCGCTCATGTGCTGGTCTCTGAGGTGGTTACGGCGTGCAATTTATTCTGGTGCGCCGGGTAGTTACTACCAGATAGTTCTGTCCAGGTCGCAGAAGCAATACTGACACTCCTTTCCCGCTTCCACCCTCAGCCACAATATCGTACGGGAGGCCCAATACGACTTTGCAGCCCGCCACCCACCTCAGTTGCGATATCTCCTCTCTATTTGTTGGCCGTTACGTCGTCAGCTTAATCGGCAAAAGTCCTGACGAACGACCCCTTCTCGGGTTCCTCTTCGCTTCACCGTGGGTGACCAAGCCACGGCTACTGAGGGCCCCGTCTCAACAATGCGGGAACCCACTGGAGTGGCACCTCCAGAAGCCTGTCACTAGGTAATACAATACTAATTGTTAAGACTGTCTGTTAGACTTTCGGCACAATATTATAGAAATTCGTGACTTGACACTCTGTTCTTACATTATCCGGGTTTCCAGCTATTCCAGACGTGACCATTGCATATTTTAACGCGTTAAAGACAAGCCAAGTCGACCGCAATTACAAAGTGTTACTTGTATTTCAGCATTTTGCTTTTGTGATCTACTCCTTCCCTTTACTGAATCGTTAAAACAAATGTATTGTTGCAGCTTATAATATAGTTTTAGATAATTTTTATTGATGGTTTATTCTTATTTGAAAGTGATCAAACAGTTTTTGTTTCTGGAGTGGCGAGCGGAAAATGTTTTGCTGAAAAGAAAAAGAAAGAAAAATACCTAGTTTATTTCAGCCAGGCACCTTATGCATGCATAGGACTGCGAAAGTTAGCTTGATGCGAGAAGAAAAAGACCGGACAATGTGAAGACGTTTGAAGGAGGCTTATTCCCAACAATAGACGTGTTTCGGCTGAAATTATAGAACAGTATTTTCCCAACATCTTTTGACTCTGCCATCGTACTTACCATCTTGACTATATTTGTTTTCGGTTTCGTATCGATTCGTCATATAATTTGAAGATTGGCAATTATTTGATGAATGTCAAATAAGTAGGATAAGATTTGCCGCATTTAGACTCTCATTTGGTTCGTTGTACGTGCAGGCCTCCTCTCTGTGAGATGGAATGGGCCGTAATATACCACGAGGGCCCAGTGCGGGTTAATGGATGTCACATATGTCTTAAAATTTTTGGTCTAAGACATGCTGGTTTCCTCACGATGTTTTCCTTCGCCATTTTGTGACCAGTGGTGATTAAATAATTTACACAAAGTAAAGCGCCTGCCTGGGTTCGAATCCACGACCTATAGTTTGTAATTCGCGGCCTTAGTCACTGCTCTCATTTAATTTAAATAAGTAAATATATGTCAGCTATCTGATAAAGAATAATGGTAACAAAAAATATAAAACACTTACTTCGCTAAAGAGACTGAAGCACCCTTAAAGCAAAACTAACTAAAATACCGCCAGAAACTCTCCAACTCACAAAAACTATTTGTTATTAGACGAAGACAAAGAGAACAGTCTCTAAAGTACAAAAAAGTATAAGAAAAATCTAAAGAGCGTGTTTGTTCAGTACAAGGAGAACTTTTTATTTGTGCTGTGCTCCTTAGGAAGCCAGACCTTTAGTACCAGGCAGGCAGTGAAAGACCTTACCATTTGTTTCAAGACTAGCACAAAAAATGTTGCTCGATTTTGAATTTAGAATGGAATACTGTTGTCATTTGTTTTTTATCATTATTTACGGCTACACATTTGCCAAAAGATTGACTTGTGATCAATGATATTCTAGTAAACAGATATGTTATGAGCGCGCGCATTGTGAAGACTCGAATACGTCCTAATTGGGACGTATAGTCTTTAGTCTATGTCACGCATGGCGAAGAGCGATACGCTTTTTGAAACAAAAACAAAATTAAAAAAATGCCATCGTGTGTATTTAGAAAGTATACCAATTATGATACAAAAGTACATATAACAGAAGGCATCTCATACCATTATGTAAGTACGCAATACACCTCAAGTTACTTTTTTTTTTTTTTACTAATGTTCTGATATTTGGAGGCTAGAAAAAGAAAAAAACATTGATGGTCAGAATAATGATTGTTTACATTCACACGCAAGTGACAAACACTAGCTGTCTCTTTTTTTCTTGTTGGTTTTATCAAGCCATCCCTTTCGACTTGTAGTGAAATGTCAGATGAATGAAAAGTGTGTATGTGTGCTGCCGCTACTGCGCGGAACACTTTTTTCGGTTGTTTTGTGAGTGTATAACGTATCTGTTTACTAGGATATCACTGCTTGTGATTATTAAAAAAGTCTGAGGATGCCGAAATTTTAACGTAAGCAAAATTGTAATCTTAGAAACTTAAATTGAAGTAAATAATATGATTTTAGTACTGGAAAATAATTCATGCTTTGATTACATTTAGTAATCAAAGCATGAATTATTTTTCAACACACTTGCTCATAAAGTGGCTCTAATTTCACCGCAATTAGGCACATAATGATACCTGTTATCAAACTGTGACTTTTTCATTGCTATTATTCACAAGTGAGTTATAGAGTTTTTTTATTTATTTATTGGTTGAGTTGCTTTGTTCTTAAAAACGTTTCGAAACAAAAAAGATCGTGCTCAATAGTACAAATAAATTAGTGTACCTATTGCTTGCTCATTTCATGCAACTTCGTATTTAAATAGATAATTTCAACTTGTACGTGCTTAATAAATAAAACTTTCACTCAAATATAAACTTCATTTACTCTGTCATTACAAAAATTTAAATGCCCTATTTTGTACGTGGCTAAAAAACTATCCACGAAAAGCCAAAAAAAAGAAACCTCATTATTTTAGTCTATGGCCGATCGCCATTGTTAAATGCGCGCGCATAGGAAACTGATTAATTTTGCCCGCCATTGTGAAAAAAATTCACAACTTGTTTTTACTGTTGAGTTTATTGTATTATTTTCTTCACAAGTATGTTGAAAAACGTCGTATGATACACGTGTGTATTGATGATTACCGGCCTCGGCTCTCTTAAGACCCTCACCTACGGCTCGGGTCTCAATGGCGCCTCAGCGGTAATCACCAACATTGCACACTTCTACCATAATGTACTATTGTCTCACTGTAGCAAGCACGACTCCCGGGCGCGTTGACCAGGTCGGGTAGTGATATTGAGTTTTTAACTCCCGACGGAAAAAAAATTATGTGATAAGTTTAACGTTTGTACCTGTGTTTGTGTATTTGTTTATCTGTCTGTGGCATCATAGCTCCTAAACGGAAGAACCGATTATGATTTAGTTTTCAGCCGTCCAAAATTTATACGCATTTGACTCTTTGAAAGGGGTTTTTTCCCAAGGTATCGTGTTATAATTACGTGTTTCGATTAGATTGTAGATCGAAGCGTGTCTGCTAATAGATATACAATTGTTGTATAAAAAGCATAAAATAAATATAAAATTCAAAATTTAAAAACGCCCGACTCAAAAATCTGTAAAAAGTAAAAAATAAGCTTAGTGCTCGCGTCGGAGAACTGCTAAGTAAATAAAATAACCAAAATAATAAATACTTAATTTTGGCGGTTCCCCGACGCAAGTACGAGGCTCATTTTTACTTTTTAGGGGTTTTGTTAAGACAATACCTTTCACGAGACCTAACTCTACAACATACCTAAAAACGGATTCCTTCAGTCCTTAAAGAAAACATAAGATACGATGTTTCTAAAATCAGTAGTAGTGGTAAATACGCTTCTTCTGAACAAAAGTGTTGTTTCTATAGAGTTTTATTTTTTGACAAATAAACGTTGAGTGACTTTTACTTGGCTTCGTCCAAATTATTTATAATAGTGAACACTGAACAGTAAGAGTCATTCATTTCTGCATTTGTTCTGAGATCTCTTGTTCGTGAAGAGTAACGAGTACCTTTTTTAAATAAAAATACATAAATAAGTGAAGTGAATTTAGTGCTTTTTAGTGTTCCGTACCCAAAGGGTAAAAACAGGACCCTATTACTAAGACTCCGCGGTCCGTCTGTCTGTCTGGCACCAGGCTGTATCCCATGAACCGTGTAATAGCTAGACAGTAGAAATTTATTTTGCCGCTTTAACAACAAATACTAAAAACAGAAAAAAAAAATATTTAAGTGGGGCTCCCATACAAGAAACAATAATTTTTTGCCGTATTTTGCGTTAATGGTACGGAACCCTTCGTGCGCGAGTCCGACTCGCACTTGGCCGATTTTTTATTGAAGTCTTAACTATATACGGTATTATCTTCTGCCAGCGACTTCTCCCGCGTGTAAAATGTTTTATCATCCCAAAGGAACATTATAGCAGGATAAAAGCCTATTTACTATTCCAGACTATAATCTATCTCTGAGCCAAATTTTATCCAGATCCGTTCAGCGTGATTGAGTAACAAACATACATCCATCCATCCAAACTTTCGCATTTATAATAATTAAGTAAGATGTTTTTGCGGACTCCGCATCATAATTGCGGCAAACAAATACGCGACAAATGTTAGGGCGACAGTGCGATATGTCAACTATCAGTGTTGCGACGGCACATCAGATCGATTTACGTTAGACCGACTGATTGTTTTTACGACAAACGAAACTTTTGGATAAAATTTCCTTTATGGGCCGCTGATTTTTGGTGCAAGGAGGGTGGGGGGGCAAGGGGGAGTGGTTTGTCTACCCCCCTGTACGATCCCCACCACTCGGAGCCCCATGGTTATGGAGATATCCATGGTTAAAGTTTTCAGGTTAGACTAAAAATTTCCACAAATGTCCAATCTTTAATGGGGTGGGGAGGGAGAGAGGGCAAGGGGGGTAGGGGGGCTACCCCACTATACCATCCCCACCCCACGGAACCCCATGGTTATGGAGATATTAGATACATTTTTTACTTAAATATAATTAGCGAGGTAAAAAAATGTGAATTAGTCCAAGAGCGAGCGAAGCGAGCTCGGGAGCTTAGGGCACCTCGACACGGACAGGTTAGGTTCGAAGAGATGACGGGAACTGAAGTGAGCGAGCAAAGCGAGCGAACTCGGCTCCCGTCATCTCCTTCGTGTTAGGTTACTTTAGACCCTTCAGACAGAAATAGGAGCCCCGGCTCCGTCGACTTTGTTGCTTAAAGAGTAATCGTAAAACTTTAACCATGGATATCTCCATATACATGGGGTTCCGTGGGGTAGGGATGGTGCAGGGGGGTAGCCCCCCAACCCTCCTTGCCCTCCCAGGGAGGGAGGGCAAGGAGGGTTGGGGGGCTAACTAAAACTAAATATAATAACTAAAACTAAAACTAAATCAAAATCGGTTCATCCGTTTAGGAGCTATAATGCCACAGACAGATACACACGTACACAAATATACAGGTACACACATCAAGCTTATAAAACCCCTCTTTTTCCGTTGTGTGTTAAAACAGCACAATTATGAAAACGGTACAAAGAGAAAGTGTTGCGAACAAAGAAAACTGTCTCATCTCACATTTACAATTCAAGGATGTTTCAAAGTTTCCTAATTGATTGTTTCGGGGGTCCCCTAAGCCAGCTTTTAGCTAAAAAACGGAGGGAATAAAAAACAGGAAGATGTAAACGAAGACACGAATTGAAGGTTCCGTGTTTTTTTTTAATGAACAGTGCGTGACAGTGTAAGGGAATTAAATAAAAATAAAGAGATCAATGTATGAAAAGTTTAGTATTTGTATTTTGTAAGAATTTTCTTGAATAAACTAGGAGGTTAAACTCAGTACCTATTCACGTTATAACAATAATATTTTATGTAAAATTGTAAAAATAGAGTGTAGACTTATTTATGTAACTACTTTTTGTGTTAGGCTGTAATTTACGGCAAGGTTTAAAAAATTCTAAAATTACAGTTGCATACACTTTCTGAACATGTAGCGAACCAATTTTTACAAATATTTGTAAGTTAAATTATTTTTTCTGAAGGTAGTAAATAGTTTAAGAATGACCATTTTTGTGGGAATTGTAGATGTGTGATGTGATACTTTGTCAAATTTTGTTAGTAGTATTTAAGCGAGTAATTAAGCTGGGTTGAGGCACACAGGTAAAAGACGAGATGTCCTGTTTTACGGTGTTAAAAGTGTAGTCCAAAACGAAAATTTAGGTAAGACAGGCCTATGTTCATCAATAAAGCTATACTATGTTCTATCAATATTAATACCTTGCCTTATGATTTCTTTTCCTGTATCTTAACATCCCGATACTACATTTACTATATTTCTGCCCAATTTATTTGGGATCAGGACACCATATCTACTTCTTCCATACCACTTAATTTGATGTCAAATATGGCCACCCCGTTACACAGTAATCCATCGTCTTTAAGGTCATCCTCCTACTCATCTCTACATTCATACTTAAAACTTTTCACTTTGTAGTCACCTCCTATCAATCCATATTATCAACTTCCATTCAATCCTTTCCTGGTTTTCTATACCTCCAACAATTGAAAACAACGTTTACACGGTTTTTCACTTACAACGAAACCAAGACTCCAGTTTGTAACAAGAAACGCCATGTTCCTGTACTCGTAACAGTCTGCAAGGAAATCGAATTGGAAATCCGGAACGTCGAATCTATGTTGTACAGATTCCTCTCCCGAAATTCGATGAAACTTGGCCTAATTCTTCTTCGTGCCTCTTGCTAGTACTCCAAAATAGGCTTTGCTAGGTAACCCTTGGAACATAAGATCACGAATGTATGTAATCAGAGAAGTGAGTGAACAGATATTATGTTTAAAAGAACCATGGAAGAGGGGGCAAGCATATAGCGATTAGCCGGGCACAAGTACAAAAACCGGGGTGCTTCTTTAAAATAAATCATCTATACTATAATAATAATGTTATAAAGAGGAAAGATTTTTTTGTTTGTTTGTACCGAATAGGCTCCGAAACTACTGGACCGATTTGAAAAATTCTATCACCAATAGAAAGCTACATTATTCCTGAGTGACATATGCTATTTATTAATCCCGAAATTGGGTCCTGTGGGTTGGTCCACGGGAGCGAAGCCGCGCCCAACTAACATTTTGGTGATAAGAATAAGTGCTATATAAGCTATTTAAGAGAATTTTAAGAACCTAAGGTCCTATAAAGGCACTAACATTTGGTGATATAGCGCGTTTTAACTTTCTTATAACCCTGATTTGGGCCCACGATTTTAGAGCTTAAAGTGACTTAATAGTTATAGAGTAGTGATAAATGAGTGACAATAAAGAGCTACAATAGTGCTATTGAAGCAATGCTTACCACATTAAGTGTATTATAAGCTATACAAAGGTTACAACTGCAAGCTAAAGTAGTAATTTAGTTATGAAATCCACCCTAATAACTTTTTTAGTAACATATTAGTGCTTCCTCGACACAATATATACCTTAAGAATATATTGTAGGTATTTAATAGCAACGAGCATCACCCAAAGCGCCAACATATTCACCTCTTTCATAATTGTTGTGCTTTATTACCGTCAATAGTGTTAAAATATTTAGCAGTACGCATTATTCATCCTCGATATATTGACATTGACTTTATGTTTAATAAAAGAGGTAAGTCAGTTGATGTATTTTAGATTACTGCAATGGTGTTATAATTATTAAAACTCACTGCCATGGTAAGTTTTCTGTAACAATATGTGTATGTTTTCATCTCAATTTTGAAACGCCTCAAAAATAAACTGCATTTGATGATAATATGTAGAAAAAAAATACCGCCTCAGTTATTTTTTCATTTCAATTATGATGAATAATAGTTCCTGGTACTGTATATTGGCATTTTAATGGAAAACAGACAATTATATAGTAAATAAGTGGGGCAATAATAACTAGAAAAGGTTTTTTCGTTTAAAGATTTTTATAGGTTAACTATTTATTTAATGGCGACCATTCTAAATTACTTAAGGTTGCTGATAATTCTTTTATCCCTAACATAGTGCTTAAAGAACGATTGTTAGCACTTATATGCCACTTGCAGTTCTACAATATGGTTCTAAAACTGAAAAGACAACATTTTTATAGGTTCAGTTTTCATAACGGTTCTATGTGACCCTGTAGGCTGAATATTTTCAGGGTTCTCTTATTGTTATTCATTAGTCGTTAGCTGCAAAAATTAAGTGTCTCTGTTTAATTTTACAATTATGCTTACCAATTATTTCCCAAACTTTATATGTGTAATCAAAGTACAATTTTTTGCAATCTAGTTAAATAAGACATTAAGTAATTATGACCTAGTAATTTAGTTCTGTTTATAGTTTTAAGTAAATTAAAATTAATTTTCCAAATTATACAATCTTGCCACTATTTTTAGACTTCTTATGTTAAATATTGTTTAAATTCTGTTTTCCTACGATAAGCATATTTTTAGAGCTGCTACAGCCTGTGATACAGGATTACCTAGTACAGGCATCTTACATTATTATACCTAAATTAGTTATCTAAGATTGAAACTGTATTTTTACCTTTTATAATTTCTGAATAAAGATTTATTATTATTATTATTTCCTTTATTTATTCTTGTTCTTACTTTATACATTTTTAAATATTAATAAAAAGAAAACTTAAAAACATTTAAAAATATAAAAAATAGAGGCCAACCGGTATCGGGAACAGGGTCCAAGCTACCGGTGGTTAGGGCTTCAGAGACAGGAACCTCCTCACAATGCGAGCCGTATCGAGAAGTACTGCCTTCTGTATCAGACCCTTGATCCAACCGTGTAATGACAGCCTCGATAGATGTTCATCTAGGCTATTGGCCATCAAGCCGTTGGCCGTAACGACAATCGGCACAATGATCGCCGAGTCCACATCCCACATGTCGACAACCTCGTGTGCTAAGTCGAGATACTTGATTTGTTTCTCTTTCTCAGCTTTCACGAGGTTCTCGTCATGTGGGATGGTGACATCGATTATCATTGTGCGGCGCGCTAATCGGTCTATCACCACTATATCCGGCTTATTGGCAACAATAGTCCTATCAGTGATGATAGACCGATCCCAGTACAACGTGACATGGTCATTTTCGAGAACTGGGTCGGGCACATACTTGTAATACGGTACCTCAGAATCCACCAGATTGTATTTCAAAGCAAGTTGCTGGTGAATAATCCTGGCCACTTGGTTATGTCTGTGTAAGTACTCGCCGTTAGCCAGGCGAGAACAACCTTATTATTATTATTATTATTGTTTAAATAAAACCTTTACATATCACGTACTTGATGGTATTTACCAAAGAATTCCAAATTCTATTATTTATTATAATTATGCAAACAAAAGCCTGTACGAGTTAATATATTTTGAATTAAAAGATGTCTTTTACTATAATATTAAACATGTTTTGTATTTTGTAAACTAAATTGTAGAAACTTAATTTGTATGTATTTTTACATTATTACAAAAAAGAACTGTTGTTTCAGTAACTATTCCCATATCTTAGTGGTGGTGATGTTAAAGAACCTACCTACTCAACATCGCGCCCAGTTCCAGTCACACACATCACGCCAAAGTGTGCACTGATGTGGTCATCGTGTGCACGGGATTTTTTTATCACGGTGTTCAAATGTTCGTTTCGCCCATGATACGATGTACCAGTACGGCCGAAATATCTTGGCGAGTCCGAATTTTACGCAGAAGGTTGCGCGCAGTAACATTTTTTAGGAACCAAATGGTGACATGACACGAGTATGAGTGAGAGAACATGCGCGAAAGTTCATAGTGCCTATGTTTTTGTTGTTGTCTTTGGTTCTTTAACATTAGAAATGTTTGAGGAATTATTCTTAAACTTTGACTGATTATTTGACTGATTATGTTATTTCCTTGTGATACTACTAATACTAAAGATATTTTGAATAAAACCACATTTTTTTAATAATAATATGTTTTATTTTTACACTGTAGGTACGTAAAAGAGGTAATAAGTACAGAAAACCACTGTTTTTAAATAGCATTTTACATCTTTAGGATATAATATTATTTCTTTTGACGATAATATGCTGGCTTTGTAAATATTCAAGAACGATGACCTGATTGGTTTCTCAAATACTATATTTTTCCGATATTACTTTACCGTGTATATTTATTTCTTTATCTTCGACTGTAATATATTTAAGTTCAATGATATCATTGGTTAGTGACGTAAAATATTTATTTCTACACTTGCAAGATAATACGAAGTGCTCAAAGTAAAGAACTGTGATATTCTTGTGCTATAGGTAGTTATTAAAGGTTCCTGAGACTTTTTTTTTGGTAAAGATGCAACAATTTTATTATGCTAAGATAATCTTTTCGCTACGTGGAATGTGGTCTGTTCTCCTGCCTTAGCATGTTTTTTTTATAAAATCTTTTGTCGGATGGTAAAATAACTGTAAATCTTTAGTATAAAATAAAAATCAAATCTTTCAAAGCAGCTTGGCTTATATTTTTTTGTACAGCCCATGTTCGTAAAACATTCTTTAAATTTTGCATATATTCACAGTCTTGCTCGTCGTCCGAGGTATTTGAACTACTGAGAGGACACAGAATGTTAAACTCATCATTCGTCATAACAGTTTCCTGATGTACGGAACCCTGTTGTATATTTTGCTTGCGCTTGATATCGATCGGTACCAAGGTCACTGAGATTGTAATTGTATCTTATATTGATATGAGGACTGTTCTGTGGAATCACATCATAATATATTCTAGGATTTTGATTTGTATTGTACCAAAACATAATTTTTGAGGTTAGGTTATATTAAGATGCATTTAGGTGATATAAAATTCTATAACTCAACTTAAAGTAATAATTAAGAGTAATAATGTTTGCACATATTGTTTATAGCCGTATAGAAGTATTTCAAAAACCATTGTATTACCTAAGGTTGACCGAGTAACCCCTTTATACAATCATTAATGGTTTAAAGGTGGTTTCTAACCCTTGCAGTATCCAGCTCTATAAGATTTATAATTAACACTTTTGTGATACTAATAGCTTTCTTGCTAACTCTTAGGGTTGAATATAACCCCTTAAGTGGTACAAAGTATTTTCTAACTCTATTTAATGACATCAGCTGTTAGTAAGTATTAGCAGACACCTTACAATTACTTACAGTTTTTTACGCTTCTTAAAGCTATTACAGTAAGCCTTAAGGTGTTACAAAGCATCTAACTAACTCTGTTTTAAGCCATCAGCCGTTAGTAAGTGTTAGTAGACACCTTACAATTGCTTACAGTTTTTTAAGCTTCTTAAAGCTACAAGAGTCAGCTATATAAAGGTTCCCACTAATTCTATGCTACCGCCTTAAGTAATACAATTTTTCTTTGTAACTGTTATCCCTCTTGAAGGTTTAATTATTTATCCTTAACACCATAGTAGAATTGATTGTTACAATCGGAGCTCTTATATATCATTTATAATACTACGAGAGCTAAAAAAAGGTTGCCCTTAGCGCCAAAATGTTTGTTGGGCGGGCAACAAATAGCTAGTAATTGATAAATCAAATGAAAATTTTATAGACAGTGTTTGTCTTCTAAATATCAACGAGGCAGTCTAATATTATAGATTGCCCATTAAATTCACTAATTTCCTTATTTATCTTAAAGATGTCTTTAATGATGTATGCAGGGGAAAAGCTACAGTGATAATATTTTTGGGCGCATTTACGAGTCAACAGACTAAAAACGTCCAGTATGCCGTATTATTTCAGAAAACCTCAGATAACGATGCAGCGATGCAGGGGGCAGTGATATGAAGTTTCGAATGACGTTATTGCGACGCACGTTATTTCGAAAAACTTTACGACTGCACGACTGGTACGCCCGTTCGAAAACACATTGAATCGAAAACCGCTATATCAAATGACGTTATTGCGACGCACGCTATTTCGAAAAACTGTTAGACTGTTACGCTGATACGAAAGTTTTGGTATCGAAATCTACAGTTTCGAATAGCATATTCCAATCTGAATTTGTCTGGGGATCGAAGTCGCGACCCAGTGCTTATCAAGAACTATCTACGCTACGATAATAAAACTGACACTGAGCTAGTTGTCTATACCACTAAGTATAAATTCTTAAAATAAGTACTTATTATGATTAAGCTATGCCCTAGCATGCTTCCAGATTTCGATACCTAAACTTTCGTATTAGCGTATCAGTCTAACAGTTTTTTGAAATAGCGTGCGTCGCAAAAACGTCATTCGATATAGTGGTTTTCGATTCAATGTGTTTTGGAACTGGCGTACCAGTCGTAAAGTTTTTCGAAATAGCGTGCGTCGCAATAACGTCATACGAAACTTCATATCACTCCCTGCAACTAGACGCCTCTAACAACCTTGCTATACAGGTTAATCTTTTGAAAATAATCCTTTTAGTCCAGGCAAATAGCTGTAATTAGAAGTCAATTTGCTTTACATCTCGAGAACTAAGGAGTTTGAGTTTTATCGTACACAATTTAATAAGGAATAAACTTTCCCGAGTATAAATTGCAGTTAAAACAAAACTTAACGAGAATTAAGCAAGACTGAGTTTTGGGACCTCTGACAGCCTTTTTTTTTGCTCGTGGAATCTTTATGGACTTTTCACGCAGCACTTTCATAATAAACACAATTTATTTATTTGGAAACTCAACAGCTTATTACTAATTTACATGAATAGATGTTCACCTCACTGTCAATGAACAGCCCAGTGCAGTTGCATCAACGTTACTTGCATCTTAGTAAATACACACACACTGCACAGAAACAGCGAGATGATGACAATTATCTCTTAAGCCAATAACAGAGTTTCACGGCATGGGTAAAGCTAGGTTAGGTTGTGTTAATTAGCTACACACTAGTGCAGCTATTAGTGATTATGTGGGATTGAAGACTCATTGATCACTTCAAATCAGAGTTAAAAGAATGTAAATATAAATAATATATTAATAAGACAAAGGGCAAAACAAACAAAATATTAGCGAAATCTAACATCATGAATATCATGCTTGGTTGAAATATATCACACATAATACTTAATCCTAAGAGTTATGAAAGTTAAGAGTTATGGCACAATCAGTTCACTAAACAAACAATTTACTAAACAATATCTGCTTGACTTGTCTCCGGTATGATAATACCGTTGAAAGTTCTTACCAGAGCTTTTTTACGCAGCAAATGTCTTATTTACTCATATGATGTGTTCTAAAGGAGCCTAGAGACTTTATAAGCAAACAAAAAGATGTCTATCCGGTCAATCCAGCTTATGTTCCAACTCCTCTTTAATTAGACTGCTATCAACAATCGACACCCTCCAACTCCAAGCCCCAGAAAGCAAACGAAATGAAACTAACCCCATTCCTCAACAAAAGGAACTTTGAACTAGTTCAGACAAGAGCCACTAAGCGTCTATAGATCTCATTCCGTTTCAACGCCTCAAAGAAGGAACCCTAAAGAACTTTTTCAATCAACTAGCTACTATGTCTTACGGCAATCGGTATTAAGTTAATTTGAAAGGTGATGGCTTCGGAAGAGCTTATTCGCCCATCTATTCTTTGTTTATTTTTCGCAATTCTTTCCCTTTCTGCGCCCTTCGACGTTGTCAAAAGGAATAAAATTTTGCGAAGCCTGTTGGAGTTACATCACTATTTTGTTGGATACGATATCTGATGCGCTTCGCAAAAACAAGTGTTGTAATAGTTTATAAAAATAAATAAATAAATATTGTTTTTATTTCGGACAACATAGGAACCATGTTTGTTAGTAAACACCTTAGATACTACGACTTACACACTAGGATTAGTAAATTTAATAACCTCAGAAAACTTAGTGAGTCATGTACTTACGAGGCATTTAATGCGGACAATGATTCCGAATGAGATGCCACAGCACAGGAGCTGTCGGGTCCTCAACCACGACTTGCAAACATTCCTTTTGCATTGGTATTCTGAATCGACTGTAAAAACGAACTCTAAAAATAATAATTGTTTATGTTCAATTAAAATAGTTACTTTTACATTATATACTTACATTAAAGTCGCCTGTAAACCTGTCAGCCTACAGTTGTCAGACTAATATTTCACTCGAAAGCAAATTATACATTCTCGTGTATGATCAAAACCAGCCAGAGCTATTTTTCTGCCAGCCTGAATGATGTAAGGAAGTTTTCCTTCAAAAAGTAACCAACATCATCATCATCATCTGCCTAGCCTTTTCCCAACTATATTGGGGTCGGCTTCCAGTCTTACCGGATTCAGCTAAGTGCCAGTGTTTTACATGGAGCGACTGCCTATCTGACCTCCACAACCCAGTAACTGGTAACGGTACCCCTTGGCAAGACTGGTGTCAGATCTCAAGCTTCTGACTACCCGTAACGACTGTCAAAGATCTTCAAACAGCCGGGGCCAACAGCTTAACGTGCTTTCCGAGGCACGGAGGCAACTCGGTATGTTGGAATGGTCACCCATCCACGGACCGACCTCGTCAAGCGTTGCTTAACCTTGATGATCGACCCGTGCGGCTGTTATTATTTAGCCACGAGCTCCTCCAAAAAGTAACCAACACAAAACGAAAAATAAAAATAACGATCCAATCTTTGTGAGCAACGAGTTATTTTAACGCATTCAAAGAAACTATAAATTGTGAATTTCAGTAAAATATAATGATATGCAAGTTTTTATTGAAGCATCATTATTCATTCATACCTTTTATATTTCAGTAAAACGAATACGAATTTTCTTTAATGGTCTACCATATTTCTCAGTAACTGTAAATACATTTTGATATTAATATTTTCATTTTCTGCGAAAATCATATCAGACATTCGATAAATAACGTCTGTTAAATTTCAGCAGAATGGTGGCCACCATCCTGCTGAAATTTGGCTAAAAACATTATGAATAATCGGAATTTCGGCTAAGAATGAAAACCTTACAAAAACCGAGAGCAATATTTTTAACAATAACAAAAAGAACTCATATTTTAAAGAAACCGCCGCATAATAAACTAAAAGAACACAAAAACTCGAGAAAAACAGTCGAAAACACAACACAGTAAGTATCCTGCTGAATATTTTAAATATGAAAATCTGTTTGTTTGGATGACTATTAATCAATCACGCCTCGGAATTGGAAGAAACTTGGCACACGGGTACACCATGATCCGAGGCTCTAGATAAGTATTTTTTTTTGTATAAAGCGCAAGTTCGCTCTCATCTCTGGGACGGATCTGCCTAATACCAGCTTGATGCACTTGAGTCGATTGACAGACGGGCCAAGAGGCTTAGTGTCAACTATGTACTGGTTGCGTCAAAGCTCCAGAGCCTCAAACATCGACGACGAGTTGCCCGCCTGTCGCTTTTTGATCGGTTACATTTCGGGAAGTGTGCGACGGAACCGCACTATTTGATTCCGCCTAGCCCTTTCTATCATCGGACTACAAGACGTGCGGCCATGCGCCATCGGTACATGATGGACCACCCATACGCACAAAGCGTTTTGCTAATACTTTCATTGTAAGCACAGCTAAGGAATAGAATTCCCTGCCGGAGTCTTTGTTCCCTGATAGCTATAACCTTGGGGCCTTTAAGGCGCCGATTCCCTTGAGTAGCTGATTTTAAAATGAGAATAACGTCTAAATGGCTCGTCGGAATTCTTTGAAAAAAATATATGTTATATTAGACTATTTTCCGGGTTTTATTTGTATAACATAGTGTAAATAATTTGTAAAGTTAGGTCTAAAACAGACAAAAACACGACAATCACACCAAAACCGCTGAGTGTATTGTAATGAAATTGACACCATCTCAAAGACAATTTAATTATCTACATTTTGATCTGAAGCTTTTTTTTTTTAAAGTCATAGAATAATAAGAAAAGTACAAAAAACTACTAAATTTAGGGTCGCGCGGGTGTAAAACGAGTGCGCGTTTTGTTCCCTCAAGGTCGTTGGCGTTAGTCGTTGTCTTAAGTCAAGAGTGAATGAGTTACTTCTAGGCAAGCGTGCTTCATTGTAGACCACATCATCAGCTTACCGTCAGGCGAGATAGTGGTCAATCGCGAGCCTACTAATTATTAAAAAAAAAAGATTCAGCTGAACCGTCGCGATAGCGATTGGATAATGTCAAAAATGAATGGGAATATCAAGCACTACCGAAATGTCACGTGACCAATCCTTTATATTACATTTGGCATTTTGGCCATCGTCTTCGCTGACATGTATGACGACACTGTCTAGACACTCTTAGGACATAGAATACTTTTTACCTCTGCAATAAGTTCCTCTGAGAAAATTTTCGACAATCACGCGGCCGAAGCCACTAGCAAATGCTAGTACAATTATTTGCCTTCGTCAAAACAGAACGCGTTGGTAATGCTAAAAAGATTCCGTTCATGAATAAGCTATGAAAATGTTGGTCTTTGTCTAATCAACGAGCGACTAAAAAGAGAGCTAGGCGAAACAAATGAAGATGTATTTTTAAACCATTTTTTTATTTTTTTATTTGCTTTTGACTCTAGTCTAGGTCAGAGGTGACAGAGACAAAGTCGACAATGGAGTGAACTTACCCAGAAGAAGCCTGTTCACTCTAACTTTGAAGAGATTCGGGCTGTATGCGTTCGGAAACACAGACGCAGGCAGTGAGTTCCACTCTTTTGCTGTGCGCATTATGAAGGATGTTTGGAAGCGCTTGGTGCGAATAAGCAGCCTGACCTAATAATACCGGCCTGATAATACCCTGACGGAAATAAGCGGTGTTATAAATTTGACGTGTGTACATGTGTTTTTGTATATTTGTGTATTTGTCTGTGGCATCATAGCTCCTAAATGGATGAACAGATTTTGATTTCGGTAAATTTTGTTTGAAAGGTGACTTTATCGAGAGTGTTCTTAGCTATGTTTGATAAAATCGGTTCTGCCGTTCTCAAGTTACGGGCGTTTTACTGTTTGAATCGGGGTGTTTTCGTAAGATATCATGTCATAATTACGTGATCAATAGATTGTCGATCAAAGCAAGTCTACTACTGATAAATTATGTAGCATGAAATAAAAATGTGTCGGGGTATTTTTATAGTTTTAAAATTTTACTTGTTGTTGGTTTGTTTAGGAAGCTTCTCCACTAAAGATGTACGAGGTAGCGATGTGCGAGGGAAAAATCTACCAATGGGTTCACTTCGTTTTCTGAGGGAAAGACTAGCTCTGGGCGAAAATGGGGATAAGGGTTAGCACAGCTAGATATTTTTACGTAAAAAAATCAAGAGTTAAGTGCGAGGGGGGGGGGGGGCATATGTGCACAGAAAGTTCGTGAAGGGCGCGAGCGAGGAATGTGTATGCCCGCGCATAGCTAAACAGAGTCCGCTATGCTTCGTCGCACCTCTCAGCTGCACACCGTTTCAGAACTTCGCTAAGCACCCTCTTGCTTTCCCGTTACCTCGCGTAGCTTTGGTACAAATAGTCACATATCACAACTTCGCTACGTTATTTTGCGCAGTCTGCTTACCTCTCACATCTTTGGTGGTAAGGCACCCAGTCGTAATTAGCATGGCAAGGTTTAAGCGCGGCGCTACATTGAGGTTAGAAGCCGAATGTATTCACATCGTCGTGCTGTGTAGTTAGAACCATAGAAATGTCACAGAGAACGTTATAAAAGAGCGTTGACAACGTGATATTTTCTAAACGTTTTTTGACATTTATGCACAAAATCTAGTAACGTCAATTAGTGAGTGTAGATACTTTATTTTCTGGGGGGTGACCATAAGCTCTTAGCAAAGAGGCTCTTAGAGCGGTATCAATTTGATATCGAGTAAGTGACAGATGTATACAAGTCATATACATCTGTCCCTTATTCGATCTCAAATTGATACCGCTCTAAGAGCTTATGGTCACCCCCCCTGGTCTTACTTTGACCTGAAATCCTATACCTATAAAATAAGTTGTAAAAAGATGCATCAAATAGCCGTCATCAGTGCATTCTGTATATCAAACTAAGGCCCTTTTATCCTGGTATACATCCCTGGATTGGGAGTATTAAAAAAAAATACAACCGGCCAATTGCGAGTTGGACTCGCGCACAAAGGTTTCCGTACCATTTTCGCAAAAACCAGCAAAAATACATGTTTGTTGAATGGCACTTAAATATTTATTTTATTCTGTTTATTTGTTATTACGAGTATAGCGGCAACAGAAATACATCATCTGTGAAATTTTCAGCTGTCTAGCTATCACGGTTCATGAGATACAGCCTGGTGACAGACGGACAGACATACAGACAGACAGACGGATCGCGGAGTCTTAGTAATAGGGTCCCGCTTTTACCATTTGGGTACGGAACCCTAAAAAAATTGTAACTCTGATCTTTAATATCTTCGTAACCAAATTCCCACGATATCGCTTGTGAATTTCACACCAAAAGATATCAAAACAAATCATTATTTATTTGCTCAAACATGAGTATCATGCATACATATCGCATATTGCTTGTGAATTTTTACAACCTAAGGTAAGGTAACCCCCGGATAAGGTTTCCGGTTATGAATACCACAGCTCTCTTGCAAATCAATCAATCAATCTTTTTGTTAAAATTGTCTTTGGCCTCTCACCCACAGATATAACGGTGTATTGCTCTCATCAAGCAAGAGACAAAAAAAAATTTCGTTTTAAATACGAGGCTTTTGGCTAATTTGTACCTGTAGTGAATGCCACTCTTTGTTTTGTATTGTGCGTTTAGTTTGTGCAGAATAAACAATTTTTCTTTCTTTTTTTTCTTTTCTTGCCATATTAAATAAGTATTTAACCGCACTTCTTCTAATTCGTTTCGCTCTTGATCGTAGTCACCATGAATTTTGTTCGATCGCTGGTGTTCTTGTCACTCGCCTCACAATCTTTGTCCATTTGGCTCTGTTAGATGAAAATTTAGCGCATTCATTTACTGGACCTCCTATCGCAGATTTAATTTGGTCGGTCCACCTCATCGGTGACCTCCCGCGTGGCCTGTTACCGTCCACTCTGCCCTGCACATTAAATATATAGGTCACATATTTATCTCAAGCCAGTCGCCACCTGATAATTTCAGAAGCAACCAATCTAATTCGAGCTGGGAGGTTGCAATTAACGACCGGACATTCTTTAGCCCACTAATTGAATAGCCAAGCATAAAGCTGCTTCTTCAAAGGCGAAATCTAAAAACATAAGTAATTAAATAAAAAGGAACCTTTTATAACTTTAATTACGTCGCAATTAAAGGAACACCGTTGATGTGGGAGGTGGAGGTTAGAAGGACAACTGCTAAGGCTCTGATGTACATCTACCACCAAGCTTTATTATAAATCAGCCAAAAGTCTGCAGAACATATGCCTCTCATAACAATCTCCATAATGACCAGTTTTAAGGTTCTATGCCTATAGCATTTGATCAAGTGGATTCCGGTGACCATCAAAATCATCGTCAAAACTTTTCCCAGAAAATCTGTTTTGTTATTATAACTTCTTATGAGTCATTATTAATGTAATTATAAGTGTATGTATGTTTGCTCCTATGTGGCGTTCCAAAGACCAAAGGCGTGGGCCGATTTTGATGATTCTTACGTCAATCGATTAGTCTTAACCTTGCCAGTGTCACTGACTACATTAAAATATGAAAATAGAAAAATGGAGGTTTTTGGGCGCCATATTGTGGGGTCCGAATTTTTGTTCTTCCTATCCCGTCGTGTTGGGTATCAAAATAAAGGATTTAAGATTTCAAAAATATATAACACTTATATGTTTAAATGTACTTAATTCGATAGTAAAATAGTTAACTAAAAAGTTATAAATATAAAAAAGTTCATTCAAAAAATCACAATGAGAAAAAAAGACGTAAACAAGAAGAAAATCATACTGTGCATTCGGAGGATATATTCGCGAGCTGGCTGACCAGAACCAGATGTATCCTCCGACTGCACAGCATGATTTTCTTCTTGTTTACGTATTTTTAGTTCGCTTTTCAAGCAGTCGGGTTTTTGATTTTTTGAATTAACTTTTTTGTTTTTTTTTTTTGTTTACGGGGCGGAACCTTCTAAAGGCGCCTGGAATTTTGGGGAAAGACCAGAGCGTGTGGGATTTTTACCTCACTAAAACCACCCCGGTGATCACCATCAGCACATAGAACGTGATCTCTCAAAATACCACCCCGGAACCCCCTCTGTGCAACGCCCGTTAGGGCAAATCCCTCTACCTAACGTCCTAGTTTTAATCGCCAAATAAGGCGATTGATATACAATATGTCTATAAGGATTTTTAGTTTACGGCAATTGGCTAGACCCTAGGCTAGACATTACATGGCGTATAAGCCATAACTTTTGAAATATAAATGTAATTTTAAATTGTTTTTAGGTTCGCGTTTGACCACAATACTACCTGATTATACGCGCAGATGTAATCTTACCACCTCCACCATCATCTCAATTAACTTTCACCTCTTCCCAAAGTTTCTGAAAATTCAGGCGTGGTATTATATTTATTGTATCATCCTAAATAGAAGACTATACGAAGTTGAACTTCTGTTAATAAATTCTCATTCCGTATCATTACCGTTTTTAATGTCTAGATCCAAGATGGCGGCTCTCTATTCATTAATACATTAGTTAATTGCTTTTAGAGCACTTTGTACTACCGGTATTTCATACCAGTTAGCCAGGGTGAAAAGAGTCTCGTCCTAAATAAGTATGGCCTTTAATGAAAGACCTTATTGCTTATATTTTATGAGAGCCTTTAAGCTCTCCGTGATTCTCACGGGAATCTTCTAAAATTAGATGAAGTAGCTATATAGAAATAAACTTGGTAATCATTTTCTGCGTAACTTGTTCTTATACAGAAGTTTTAACTAAATTTAAAAGTAAGTGTTACGATGATTGGTAAGAGTACTTTGTTAAGCGTTCTTTAGAAAAAGGGATCTGATATAAAACTATACATGGTCTGCCTTTTCATATGCCCTGGTTTGTTAATACTACTTTAAGTAGAAAATTAGTTGTTACTGCTTGTAGACTCAGATCTGGACACATTCCATGTAATAAGTTTGCGTTCCTAATGAAAAAAGTTAACTCGCCTAATTGTGTCGAGTGTGGAGTTGTCGAGGACCTACAGCACTTATTGATGGACTGTGTGCGGTATGAGTCTATAAGAAACGATTTGTTTAGAGTCCTGAGGTTGAACCGACTTGATGTGGGCATGTTCCATAGGGAGCTGGTGCAACGGCAGGCGACCGACGAGACGCGGCAACTACAGGCGAGGGTCGATCGCCTGCAGACGGAGGTCAGCCAGCTGCACCAGAAGCTGGCTGAAGCCACGGCCCAGCCAACCCAGGCTGAGCCGAGACCAGCGGCAGGAGGCCCTGCCTCCTCCAACCTTGAGGATATCATCCGCAAGGTTGTGATGGAGGAGAGGGCCTTCACGAGGGCCTGCATCGCAGGAATCGAGGACCGGCTCCTGCTCGAAAAAAGCTACCGGCTGCCGCTTGCCTCTGATAAGAGGAAGGGTGGGCCGGAGCCAACCCCACAAAGGGAGGAGGACCCCCTTCTGCCTGCCGCCACCCCGACCAACCAGCAGGGCTGGACGAGGGTGGTCGGCAAGGGCAAAGGGAAGGGCAAGGGCAAGGGGGCATCAGCGGTCGTCCCTACTGTCCCCGTCCCCGCCACCACCACCCCTCCCAGCCGGTCGCAGACGATTGGCAAGGGAAAGGGGAAGGGGAAAAGCTCCCCCCCAGCCGTCCCCGCTACCGTCCCTGCCAACCAGTCGCAGTCGAATGGCAAGGGAGGGGGAAAGGGGAAGGGTTCGGCCCCAGCCGGCAAGAGGAACTTGGTTCCTCCCAAGACCGCAGCCGTCGTGGTGACGCTCACCGCGGAGGCTGCGGAGCGGGGTGAGACGTACGCGTCCGTAATGATGCGGGCGCGTGCGAATGCCGATCCCAGCAAACTTGGGATCGGAAAGGTCTCATGCCGCCGGACGCAGACTGGGGCTCGATTGTTCGAGTTCCCTGGAGCCGAGGGTGGGGCGCATGCGGACCTCTTTGCAGCAAAGCTGAAAGAGGTCATCGCGGACGCGGCCAAGGTGGCCAGGCCGGTGAAATCGGCGGCCTTAGAGATCTCCGACTTGGATGACACAGTCACCAAGGAGGAGGTCGTGGCGGCGGTCGCAGCCATAGGGGGCTGCGATGTCGCAGCGGTGCAAGGCCGGGGTGTAAGGCCCGGCCGCGGTGGCATGGGCACTATTCGCCTAGAGTGCCCAGTCGCCGTTGCCAAAGCTGTCCTCGACAAGGGACGGCTTGCCGTCGGCTTTGGCTCGGGTGCAGTCCGAGCGCTTGTGGCTCAGCCACTGCGGTGCTTCAGGTGCTTTGGCATCGGACACACCCGGGCCCTCTGTCCGTCCAGCATCGACAGGACGGACAGTTGCTACCGCTGCGGCAAGGAGGGCCATAAGGCCACCGCCTGCAAGGCCGCCACGCCGCACTGCGCGGTGTGTGCCGCCAGTGGCCGCCCGGCGGGCCACGTTATGAAGGGGAGGAACTGTAGTCCTCCCCAAAAGAGGGGCAAAGTTCAGGCGCCGACCCGGCCTGTCACTGCCACCGCCGTACCAGAGGCTACGGCGGCTGTGGAGGAGGGGGGTGCGATGTCCGACTAATGCACAGGGTCCAACATCGCATCCTCCAGGCGAACACCAACCACTGCAGAGCAGCACAGGATCTGCTGATGCAGACCGTGGCTGAGTGGTTGGTGGACGTGGCAGTGGTCGCCGAGCCGTACTCGGTACCTAGCCGTTGGCTGGGTGATCGGGACGGCTTGGTGGCGTTGGTGTCGCGGCCCGCCACGGACTCCCCTCCCCTCTCGCTTTTAGAGAGGGGTCCGGGATACGTGTCCGCCGCGTGGGGGGATGTAGCCCTGGTCGGGCATATTTCTCCCCAAACCGCCCTTTAAGGGACTTCGAGAATTTTCTCGAGGTCCTTACGGCAGTCGCCGGGAGGGCGGCACCACGTCAGGTCATTGTAATGGGCGACCTGAACGCCAAGTCGGTAGCCTGGGGCAACCCGGCCGCCTCATGCAACGTCCGGGGACGCGCCGCCGAATTTTGGGCGGCTTCGTGCGGTGTGTCCCTCCTAAACAGGGGGGATGTTCACACGTGTGTGCGGCAGCGGGGAGGGTCTGTGGTTGACGTTTCGTTCGCCACCCCCGTGCTAGCCGCCCGCGTTGTGAACTGGCGGGTTGAGATGGTGGAGACCCTGTCGGACCACCGCTATGTGCGGTTCGACATTTCCACCCATGGCCCGCAGGGGGGAATGGCCCGCTCGGGCCAATCTCCCTTCCCGCGGTGGGCTCTCACACGCCTGGACCGGGAGGCAGCCGAGGAGGCAGCGTTCCTCCAAGACTGGCTCTCGCCCCCTGTGGAGGCCCTGGACGTTGACGCCGCAGCGGTCCAACTCCGAGGGTCCCTGACCGAGGTGTGCAACTCCAGTATGCCTCGGTCACGCCGTCCGCCTCCCCGTCGCGCCGTTTATTGGTGGACGGAGGAGTTGGCGGGGCTCCGGGCCTCCTGCGTGGCGGCCAGGAGGGCCTACACGCGGAGCCGGCGGCGCACCACCCGATCTCAGGCCGGGGAGGATCGCCTCTACGCCTCCTACCTGGAGGCAAAGACGGGAATGTGCGCCGCCAAGGACTCGGCAAGGGCCGAGATGTTGGAGGGTCTCGACAGGGATCCATATGGGAGGCCGTATAAGCTGGCGCGGAGCCAGCTGCGGCCCTGCGGTCCCCCCCTGTCGGAGACCCTCGAGCCGGCGTTGCTGGATGGGGTGGTCCGGTCCCTGTTTCCGCGCAGGACCGACTTCACCCCACCAGCAATGGACCCCCCGCAGGAAGCGGCTACGTCGGAGGACGGGGTACCCCCGGTGACGGTGGATGAGGTCCACGAGGGGATACTTCGCCTCCGCGCGAAGAAGACGGCCCCTGGGCCGGACGGCGTCCCCGCTCGGGTGGTGGCGATACCTGCCTCCCAAATGGAGGACAGGTTTTGGGACCTCTTCAGCGCGTGCCTTACGGCTGGGAGGTTCCCGAAACTGTGGAGGGAGGGGCAGCTTTGCCTCCTCCGTAAAGAGGGACGCCCGGCGGACTCCCCCTCGGCATACCGGCCCATCGTTCTTCTCGATGAGGTCGGTAAATTGTTCGAGGGGATAGTCGCCGACCGGCTCAACAGCCATCTGCGGGGGGTGCCCAGTTCGGATTTCGAAAGGGGCGTTCGACGGTCGATGCCTTGGCCCTGCTGAAGGGCCAGGTGCAGGAGGCGGTGGCCGCGGGGGACGGAGTGTTGGCGGTGTCGTTCGACATTGCCAACGCCTTCAACTTCGTCCCCCACTCGACCATATTGGAGGCACTCCGGTACCACGGAGTGCCCCAATATCTGCGGGCGATCCTGGCCAGCTACCTGGAGGACCGAGAGGTCCTTCTGGTGGACAAGACGGCCAGGATCAGGCGCTACGGCGCGGAGTCCGGTGTTCCGCAGGGGTCGGTTTTAGGCCCTCCCCTGTGGAACATCGGTTTTAACTGGCTCCTGCGGGGCACCCTCCTCCAGGGCACGAGTGTCATTTGCTACGCAGATGACACTCTCCTCGTTGCCCGGGGGAGGGACTTTGGTGAGGCGGCCTGCTTGGCCTCGGCCGGCGGATCCTTGGTGGCGGGGAGGATCCGCCGGCTTGGACTGAGGGTGGCGCTGAACAAGACCAAGGCCGTGTTCTTCCACGGGCCTCGGCAGCGCCGCCCTCCTGACGCCCATATCTTCGTGGAGGGCGTCCGGATAGAGGTCGGGGTCCGGATGAAATATCTGGGCCTCGTGCTTGACAGCGGGTGGCGCTTCGGCCCGCATTTCAGCGGGCTGTCGACGCTCCTGCTGGGAGCCGCGGACGCCCTCTCATGGCTCCTCCCGAACCTGGGGGGGCCCAAGACGCGATGCCGGCGCCTCTATGCCGGCATCTTAAAGAGCATGGCGCTTTACGGGGCACCCATCTGGGCGGACTCCCTCCAAAGGAGGGAGAATGCAACCGCCATCCGCAGGCCACAAAGGGCCATTGCACAGCGGGTGGCGAGGGCCTACCGCTCAGTGGGTTTCTCGGCGGCGTGCGCTCTGGCGGGCACCCCTCCCTGGGAGTTGGAGGCATGGGTGCTCGCCAGAGTGTACGAATGGACGGCGCGGCGGAAGGCGCTCGGGGAGCGCCCCGCCGCCGAAGAGCGGGAGGCCGTGCGGCGGGAGGCGAGGGACGCAATCGTGCGTCACTGGACGGAGGACCTCGCCACCGCCTTCTTTGGCCGTCGGACGCTGGACGCGCTCGGTCCAGTCCTGCGGGACTGGCTCGAGCGGCCTCACGGTTTCCTCTCGTTCCGTCTAGTGCAGGTGTTGTCCGGACATGGTTGTTTCGGAACGCACCTGCACCGGATCCGGAGGGAGGAAACCCCAGCGTGCCACGACTGCGGCGCGGCAGAGGACACGGCGCAGCACACCCTCGAGGTGTGCCCGGCCTGGGCAGAGCTGCGCCGTGTCCTGATTAGTGTGATCGGGCAGGACCTCTCACTTCCCGGCGTGGTCAACTCCATGCTGGGGAGTGAGGAGGCTTGGGCGGCGGTTGCCTCCTTTTGCGAGGTCGTGATGTCGCAAAAGGAGGCGGCGGAGCGTGCGCGGGAGGACGATCCTCTCGCGCCGCCGCTCCGCAGAAGAAGGGGTGGGAGAAGGCGATTGTATGACCGTCTCCTCCCACCTCCTGGTGGCGATTAGCGGGCGACAGGTGCGGGGGCACCTCTCGCTCGCATTGCACAAATCGCCACCCTCGTCGGGCGGGAACGGCCGAGCACTGCGATCGTTCCCGGGCCCCTCCACTAAGGGAGGGGCGTGAGGGGCCTGCCGTAAAGGCGGGCAGTCGTCGGCGGAGGACTGGACGTAAAGGCTATGCCAGTTTCCCAGTCCTCCTCCATAAAGACGATGCGGGAGTGCCGCTGGGTTATTTTAGTGGGTATACCGGGCCTCAGCCCGGGGAGTCCCACATAGCCCCCCATTCCCCCAATGGGTGGGTATGCGTAATGCATTTTTTCCCAGCGTGATCAAAAAAAAAAAAAAAAAAAGGCATGTTCCATAGACTTATGTCTCAACCAAATGGTGATGAAGCGAAGAGTCTATTCAAGTTCATGACCCAAATCTGATGAATAGTAGGTGCATAGTGTGTATTTAGGGTATGATGGGACTTTCATGCGCATGGCGTTTATAAAAGTCCCTAATTAAATAAAGAAAGAAAAAACAAAAAAACTTTTGTTTTATTTCAAATTTAAGAGTGAAGATAAAGTAGTGTATGCAACGGCATATAATTAGGTATTAAAACACTCGCGTGTTAATATTATCACATTCGGCTTTGCCTCATGTGATAAACCCATGCTCGTGTTTTAATAACCCCTAATATATGACCATTGCATAAACTACTATTGTGTCCATAAATAATTAGGTAGGATTAAAATTCAAACCTGCATAGAAATAAGATATGTTGCAAGACAGCAACTGATGAGATACTTAATCCAACATAGTAACAAGATAGGCTTATGCCGTCTCCTTACCGTATTCAAGTAGTATATGGCAACACTAACATAAACAGAGCGATCAAGTAAAGTGTTGCCATACAACACGTCATACGGTAGGCAGTGTTGCTACACTATAACGTTTACGACCGTCGTTCCGGACTATTACCAGCATAATATCTACCTGCGTCGGTTGGTAATAGGCTCTAGTTAGGGAAGGAAATAGTTACACCATATCTGGACCTGAGATAGTTAAACATCGCGCCTGTAATTCTGAAGGGCTAGACAGAGATGTAGAGTCTAACCACATAGTTATGTTAATTAAATGGAGTCTCTTACGTGAGGAGGCTATTGCCTTCAAACGGTGACTAATCCAGATGGGGCGCTATCAAAAACTTCTGACGGAAAAACGACTTTACCAGACCTGGTCATCAAATCCAGGACCAAATGTTATCACTATGAAATGATGATACAATGTAATTTGTGTGGTAGTCGGCTATCAGGCAGGGGTGTGTAATGTATGGTATAAAAACAGATAATATAATATCACTTGAAATAACGTTCACATGATATAATTTTCATATTTTATAAAAACAAGTAACCTTATTTCATGTAATTTGTGTGGTTATCGGCTATCAGGCAGGGGTGTGTAATGTATGGTATAATAACAGATAGTATAATATCACTTGAAATAACGTTCACATGATATAATTTTCAAATTCTATAAAAACAAGTAACCTTATTTCATGTAATTTGTGTGGTAGTCGGCTATCAGGCAGGGGTGTGTAATGTATGGTATAATAACAGATAGTATAATATCACTTAAAATAACGTTCACATGATATAAATTTCATATTCTATAAAACAAGTAACCTTATTTCATGTAATTTGTGTGGTAGTCGGCTATCAGGCAGGGGTGTGTAATGTATGGTATAATAACAGATAGTATAATATCACTTGAAATAACGTTCACATGATATAATTTTCATATTCTATAAAAACAAGTAACCTTATTTCATGTAATTTGTGTGGTAGTCGGCTATCAGGCTCTTATAACCTTTAGTATAACGGTCGTGACATATGATTTTTAATTTGTATATTGCTCTTCTATACTAATATTATAAAGAGGAAAGATTTTTTTGTTTGTTTGTACCGAATATGCTCCGAAACTACTGTACGGATTTAAAAAAATATTTCACCAATAGAAAGCTACATTATGCCTGAGTGACATAGGCTATTTTTTTATCCCGAAGTCGGGTCCTGTGGGGTGGTCAACGGGAGCGAAGCCGCGGGGAACAGCTAGTTTTATATAAAGTTCGTTTAGCCTAATTTTCATATTAACAAATTTTCTAAGGTAACGCACCGTTTTTGAGAAACCCAAATTAATGTTACCTAACCTCAAAACACTAAAGTTAGATTTATAAAAGAATCTATCTATCCAGCCTATAATCTATATCTGTGCTAAATTTCATCCAGATCCGTTTAGTAGCTTTTGCCTGTACGAGTAACACACATACAAACACACACACTCACAAACTTGTGCCTTAGCATGATGTAAAATAATATTGATGTCTCAAAAATTCTTCAAGACAGGCAAAAACTTTTACTTTACCAAAGAAAATACCCTTCAATCGTCGTCTTTGAGATATTGATAGACATTGCCACCTTTCAAAAGTATTGCTGAAAGTTATCTGACAGTTAAGATTAAAGTGTAATTAATATAATCAAACTGCCTAGCCTTTTTCCAACTTCGTTGGCTGTCAGTCTAACCAGAGGCTGATGAGTAACATAATTTTAAATGAAGCTGCCAATCTGACCTCCACAACCCAGAACTTGGGTAAAACGATGGCAAGGCTGGTGACAGATTTAGGTTTAAAGATATTTATGTCCCTTAAGAACCTATAAATAACAGTAAAAGTAAAGTAAACGTTTATTTGCATAAATTGTAGGTACAGTAAATAAGATGTGACAGTTAAAATATGGATTGCCTTTGGTTTTTGCAAATTGGTTGCCTTTGTACTTGTGCATAAAGTTTTAATAATTAAATACCTTATATTAGGCATGCAAACATTATAACTATAATAAGATGCAATGATATTATAGTTAAATTATTTTTTACACAACAACAGTCGGCATGGTGCATTCACATAACCATATATTTATAGTTCAATTACAATGAGATACAGAGTTACTTCTAAATAATAATATAATAGCGTTGGCGTTGTTATAGAGTACATACATGTTTTGAGTTTACTTATAAAATAATATGTATATTATCACACCTCTTATCTCCTCCGGTAAATCATTGAATAGATGATTTTGCCATAATTAGTCCGTGCGCGTGCTGTTATTATTTGGAATTTGTTTTTACTTTTTGTGTTGTATGTTATTGTTTTTTATATAGTTGCATGTTTGATTGTACGGCATTCGTAGTGATATTTTTATTCGTGTAATATGTTTAGAGTTGGGTGAGATTAAGTAGGTTAGTTTTTTCGTATATATTTTTAACGACTGTTCAAGATCCATCCACCCGGTAGCAAAGGCTTTTCTTAAGATACAGCGAAGTCTCGGTATTTAATATAACGTCATCCATCCACTCAGTTCCGTGTCAACCTTGAAGATTGACTCATGCAGAGTTTGTATGTAACTCAGCCACGTCCTCCTCAAAGAGTAATTATTATAAACTTAAACTAAATCGCCAATTAACTTAAGGCGTATATACTCCCGAATTTTATCGCAGTACTAGCCGTGTGCCTGCTTGGAGCCAGAATATCAATATTATTAAACCTCCTTTGGACGGTTTTGTTTTACATCCATGTTGTTTTGGGAGTATCCAAAAGTAGCGAAAAAATATCGTGTTTTTAATACATTTTTAAAGCAAAACTATCAGTTAGACAACAAAACCATGTTTCACAAATAATGTAGATACATGAATCAATAATAAATATAAATTTATTTCGAACCTTTTAACCAAGCCGTTACTAAGGACTATGCTTTTGAAAGTAACCGTTTTACAGCACTAAAGAGGAGTAAGGCCCTTAAGGCCCTTAACACGGCCAATTAATGGACAATTTATCGTTCAATTCGAAGGGATATGTTCCGAAACCCATTGATAGACTCATTAAAGCTAGTCATACGGAGGTCGCATGTCATGGAGACGTTAACGAGGCTATTTCCTCGGCTAATAGCTTGGACCTACTTCGTTGAGCAGAACTAGATTAGGGTCTGGCTAGATGATGGTAACTGTTATTCAATTATTTGAGATTGTGAAATTGAAAGTGGCTTTTTTCTAGTGGCTGTTGCTGCTCGTAAACGTCCACTGCTGGAAGAGGTCTCCTCAAGTGTCATGACATCGTATTTTACTGCTCGCATTAAACGAATTCCAACGGTCCTCAATTGGTTATAAGTACACCTTGTGGCAGACCTTTCAACGTTACACCTTCCGGTACATTGTCAGGTCAACCGAACCTTTCGGCTCCAACGATCGAACGTTCTGCGAGAAATGTGCTGTCCACTACTACTTAAGTCTGGAAATTCTTCGGAGAAACAGATCTTGGTTCTCCTGCGATTCTCTTCGTTTTTGATTCGATGACGCAGAGAAGCTCCGTCTGTGCTCATTGATGCGACTAACTTCTTAATAAGCTCGAACATTTGCAGAATTTGTGAATCTGCTTAATTGTTGGCCTCCGAAAGTATGACGATGTGTCGGAATTTTGGAAGCGGTTAAAGTGGCTGTAGAACACGTATTTGTTTAGTTTATTAACTTAGTAAGAATTTAAATGTTAAGTTTTATTGTGCACTTGAACTGTCCTCATTTAATCAAAACTCTCTTTAGTCTCTGAGGTTTGCTGTAAGAGAACCCAATTATGGGTTAAGCTCGCCTTTATACATAGACTGTCCTACTGTATTTTTATATGTATGTTTTTGTACAATAAAGAATATGAATAAGCTCCAAGTATAGCCCTTACCATAATTTCAGTCTTCTGATGAGGTCCATTGCGTCCTTCCCTGTTTCGTTTTGCCACTACCATTTCTTCTTCTTTTCGTGTGAGGATGTGGCCACCTCTGGTGTCAGAGCTAAGTAAGACTTTGGGAAACCCACAGGCCTTCGATTTGTCTATATCAGACTTACATTAACTATATAAGCCCAGGTTTCCTCACAATGTTTTCCGGAAACTACCTACGTGGAGAAGAACGGATAAGAAACTCCTGTTAAATCTAATAATTTAACTAATGTTTACCTTATCGCGGACTGGCGGGAATTCATTGAAAGAACACGTGACGGGCCTCGGCGGAAAATCACTAATCAAGATCCAGCCCTAGTTGTCCCCCTGCGATGCCCTGAGCCGAGGTTCGTATCCCATAGGGGATAGCCCTCAAAGTTGTCGTTTAGGTTAAGTTTTTGTGCCTGGCTAGAGGCTATAGTTTAGTCTCCACAGGATTGCCTGGTTAAGCAGTAGCCAATCACTTTGATTGAACTGCGAGAGGAAGCTTATAAAAAAAAACACCGTTGCCTGTGATGTCCAAGATAAACTTAGAAAGTACATATGAATTTGAAAAAGTCACTTTTGTACTTGTCCGGCTCTATACCCACGACATCAAGCACGAGGTCTTAGCCACTGGGCTACTACCAATTAAGTTTAGCGACTCTCCGGACTGTGCCAGTGTATTGTTCTCTTGCAAACCCAGTCGTCTTTACCAACCTTTGGGTGACATGCAGTCTTCTGATAAAGCGAAATGCGCGCAAGCGTCGTTTCAAGTTTTATGTTTTAGTAAAGAGATGAACAGGGAGAGGGCACTGGCTCCTATTACACAGGTTAATCAATACGCATAAGAGTCAGGGACTTTACTGATATGTAATCTTTTTCGTATATAAATAAAATTAATAAAGAAAGAAACATTTTTCACTGCTCCTGGTACAATTCACTTCCAAAACCATAAATTACTGCAAGGCCTTCAAGTTTATTAATAGCAGTACATATTTAACTAGGTACTTACAACATATGCTAATGTACCATGAAAATGAACCCACCTGCTATGCTCTCATTACAGAATATTCTGCTTAATATTGTCTAATACTACAGCCCGAGGGGAACTTGTGTAATGTTTAATACTGTTATATGTGTTTTCAGAACAGACGAACCGTGAAAACTATATAATTTGAAAGCTTCAAACATAAATTATGTTTGTCTAGCAGTTAATTTGCGCATTCGCTGTCGAAAAACTGAGGTTTTATGTCATCTCTGCCAGGCACACCTACTGATCAGGTAAGTAGAACAAATTATTTCTATGAAACTAGCTGTAAACACAGGGAATTTTCCAAAAAAAAAATCGACCATTCGTTCATACCCTGTCCTAACATATTCGACCACAACTAAAAAAATATCTATCAGATCAATAATGTGATCTTTCATACTTGCGGCGATTGTTTTTTTTTTAAATAGATTGATGGATGACATCCGAAAGGGGATATTATAAATTGCATATCAAATAAAATAATCGTCTATCAATACATACTCATCATTTATATTCTTTTTTACATCAAATAACTTAATAAATGTTTAGCAAAACTCAAACTGCAGATAATTCGAAATTATACATCAATATGACATTACTATTTTCCTCATAATGCAATACAGTTAAATTTATTTTTGTACAAAAATACTACATAGATAGCAGAAATACTAACTGCACAGCAAATTTTCCACATTTCGTAGCAAAATAACTATCTCAGTCGCATATTAACCAGTAAGTACAACAAAACCTGTTCATCACATTTGTCCTAATTTTCAAGAAGTCATTAGTCCAAGAGCGAGCGAAGCGAGCGCGGGAACTTAGGGCACCCCGACACGGACAGGTTAGGTTCGAAAAGATGACGGCAGCTGAAGTGAGCGAGCAAAGCGAGCGAACTCAGCTCCCGTCATCTTCTTCGTGTTAGGTTACTTTAGACCCTTTAGACAGAAATAGGAGCCCCGCGCAGCGGGGCTCCGTCGACATTGTCGTTAAATAGTAATTGTAAAAACTTTAACCATGGATTTAAAAGAAAAAGAGTTAACATATATGATGTGCATTAAGATTATTAGCTGTGCATTAATAAAAAAGCTTTAACTTTAGGCAATATCGCTGTACGCTGCGAAAATAAATTGTAGTGTGTTTAGTGATATTTTGCGTTGAATATTTTGCTGCGCAATCAGTAATTTTGATGAGAATTCGGATTTTTATTGCATAGAAAAAGGATATTTTTTGATTTGCGTTTAAATACTACCCATCCGAAAGTGAATTTTAAGGGCCTACATCCGCTTTAGTGCCGTAAAACGGTAACTTTCTAAAGCATACTCCTAAGTAACGCCTAGGTTAAAAGGTTTGAAAAAAATATATATTTATTATTGTTTCATGTATATTATTTTTAACTCATGGTTTTTTCGTATAACAAATAGTTTTGCTTTAAAACAAATAATTAACAACACGCCATTTTTTCGCTACTTTTGGATACTCCTCCGAAACGACTTGGATGTTTAAAAATATTTTTACACAGAAAAATTTATGGCTGGAATTTCTTTATAACTAACATAGCATAATTATGTAAATCTAATAATATTATGCAAACAAAACTGTTCAAAAGGAGGTTCAATATTGATATTTTGGCATCGAGCGGGCGTACTGCGTTAACATTATATATCGCCTTAACGGTCTAATTTAAATAAATTATTATTAATCTCTCTAATCTAATAAATATATTAGTCTAATTGATGTGTTAGCCTCTTTTTACAACTCGATGTGTCTTTCGGATACAGCAATATTCCCTGAATTATTTTATATTTGAAAAGTGGTACCCTTCTGGGCACAGGATCCTAGGTTCGTTTGCCAAATCGAACCGCGTTATTGGGTGTCATCTAGATAAATAACCAGCCAATGTTGTTGAACTCACAAATATTGAAATTGCTTTCCATAGAAGAAATTTTAAAATTAGATACTTTTAGTCACCTGCTAATCACCATCGAGTTTTTTTTAGATAATGCCCGTAATCGATAATTTCTTGCTTCCATTTGGTACATTTTTTTGGGACAATCCCACCACACTATTCCCAAACCACTGCAACTCCTGAAAGCCAGAATCAACCGTGGCGACCACCAGAAAAGCGCCGAGGCAATGAAGCTCGACGAAGTCCCGGAGAAAGAATTCAACTGTCTTGTATCCCGCAACGAAATTAATCAGAAAAGAATAATGGAGGAGTAGGAAAATATAATATAAATGTCCACTTCCATTTGGTACATGCAAACCCATTCGTTACATCAATCCACACTAACAATGTTACACATATGTAACTCCTCTCCCTAACTGACGCAGCAATATGACCGGGTCTTAACAAAACACATCCACTTAGATTACGCCGTGGTTTAATTGTTTGCTAAGCCATTCAAAATTCTACTCTAATTAATTTAGTTTAATTACACGAGTTAACGAGGCGAGCTTAATGTCTTGTTTTGTTGCTATCTTACAATTAAGACTTTTCATATAAGAGACGTAGCTTTGTTTATTTTATAATTTTATTTCGAGAGCTTATTGAAATGTTTCATACATAGACAACAAATTTCATAGCATCATCTTCTAAGGGATGATTAAAAAAAACACAGTTCTTCGAATCTTCACTGAAATTCAACTAATATCCTACTGAATCATAAATATGAAAATGTTGCTTTTTTAAACCTCCGACGGAAAAAAGAGGGGTGTTTTAAGTTTGACGTGTGTACTGTAAGGGGGATCGTAGCCAGGGCGCTGCGTATTAAAACACATAAATTACTTTTATCTGATATATTTTAGCAGTAACATGCCAGCCTTATGGGCGGCTTCTCTAGAATTGACAATCAAAGCCTAGCAAAAACATCTTCACTTATTTATGTGTTCGAATTTTAGTTCCCTTTCAAAACTATGTTATCTATTGCCAGTCTTATTGTAGGTAAGGAGTTTGCCTTCTTAATTGGTGAGTCCCCACAGTACCTGTGTGTTTGTGTATTTGTTTATCTGTCTGTGTCATCATAGCTCCTAAACGGATGAACCGATTTTGATTTAGTTTTTTTTGTTTGAAAGGTGACATTATCGGGTTAGCTATGTTTGGTGAAAATCGGTTCCGCCATTCAAAAGATATGGCCGTTTTATTGTTTGAATCGGGGTATTTGCGCAAGATAACGTGTCGAAGGATTTTAAATTTTACTTTAAGATGTTTGGATGTTTGTTATTGAATCATGCCTCAACTAATTTAGATAAAGTTTGGCACACGGTTAAACCATGACCGAGATTAGGACATAGATTACTTTTTATCTCGGTAGTATGTGTCTGGGCCCGCGTGGTGGATAACGGCCCATTCCCTCTCACAGAGAGGAGGCCTGTGTCCCAGTAGTGGGAACATTAATAGGCTGATGATGTGTGTGATGTGTAGTATGTGTCCGTGGAATAAATGTCACAGGCGAAGCCACTGAAAATAGAAAGTTCTTAGAAACTTCGACTAAGTAAAAGCTTGAAATTCTAAGGATCAATTACTTAAGAAAAAGGTTTGTCCTCTGATCATACAAGATAGATACTTTTAATAACATACTTACTTATTCAGTCTTCTGTCATTTACTAAATAAAGATTAAATTAACGTCACTCAAATTAAATATTAAAGCTCATCAAAATGATTTGCCTTTTAGAAATATTAATTTAAATGGAATGTAAGTTGACTTTCAAAAGTCAAAGACTTTAATGAAAAACAAAATAATTTTGCTGAAGATAAATATAATATTATGTAAAGTATTAATTCTGAGATGGAAAATGTATTTTAATGATGAAGACTAAATACTTTGACAAGTTAAATTTAGCTGCCCCGTGGTTCTACCCGTCTGATTAAAAGCTCCCGCAGACAGATCTGAAGCGACAATGCAACAAATATTCTTAAAATGTATTATAGGTAGAATAATTTCTTTTTTAATGGGAAAAGTAGAATGAAAAAGACCACGTGGACGTTCACCTACTCGCTGCTCAGACCAAGATGATATCGAGATTTGCGATGATCTCGGATCTAAAAAAAGCTTAAGACAGTGGGCTTGGACCTATTGAATCAAACAGACGAAAAAATCCGAACATTTATTTTTTTATTTGATGGTGCTTTGCCGTACGTCTTGTAGTCTGATCATGCAATTCCATCGCACACTCCGCGAAATATAACCGATAAAAAACCGACAAGTTGGCAACTCGGCATCGATGTTCAAGGCATCCAGTGCATCAAGTTGGTATCTGGCAGATCCGTCCCAGAGATAAGAACAGTACACCATGCATGATTGAACTGGCGCTTGATATAAGTTGAGCAGCTGTTCGGGCGTTAAGTTGCAACTTTGCAAGAATCACCATCTTTTTGGCAGCCAGCTGAGTCTTTGCTTCAATGTATGGGCCAAATTTTGGGTCGATGCCTTGCCGGCAATATAAAAAAGGGCCCAAGAAGCAGATGAGCAACTCCGTCAAAGTTTTCAAAAACAGGCACGACCTTTACTAGCGAAGAAAATGAATTAGTAGAAGGACCCCAGCATACACAACAAACAAACACACCCAGCATCTATTGTAAACAACCCTCTTCGTGGCGTGTTACCCCAACTAAAGCAAGTACACACGTCGCTGTCGTGTCTGACAAACATAGCGACCGCAGAGGCGCGAGCCGTCAATGTGTACCTGCCTCATAATATGCATGGTTAGACTTCAATGCTGCCGCGGCTCAAAGACGTTGCTAGTACCTCGCTTCGTCGTATAATCGTGTGGTCTAAGGAAAAAAAAATACCCGACCGCATTCGGTTAAAAATACCTAGTACGTGACTATTTTTTAACCGACTTACCAAAAAGGAGGCGGTTCTATGTTCGACTTCATGTATGTATTTATTTTTTTATATGTTCACCGATATCTCCGTCAATTGTGGACCGATTTTGAAAATAAACGGTAACTTTCTAAAGCATTCTCCTAAGTAACGCCTAGGTTAAAAGGTTTGAAAAAAAATATATATTTATTGTTGTTTCATGTATATTATTTTTAATCGACTTTCGAAAAAGGAGGAGGTTCTATGTTCGACCTCTTGTATGTTTTTTTTTTTTTATGTATGTTCACCGATATCTCCGACAATTGTGGACCGATTTAAAAATTATTTTTTTGTTTGAAAGAGTATGTTTCAAAATTGGTCCCATTTTAATTTGGTGAAGATCTGATGAAGAACTTCGGAGATATACAACAGAAATCTTCAATAAATAACGGCAAATCTCTCGGGATTGCTGCAATCGTATGTCTGTTTATTGTTTATACCATTTCATAACAGCAGATCTCTCATTTCACCGATTATGTTCAAGTTTCATGTTATTCAGGTAATCTATTCTGGCGTTATAAGTACTTACTAAACAACTTGCCTATTAGGTAGGTACAACTAAAAAGGGTAAAATAAAAAACCTTTTTTGCAAAAAAATACTACCGACTTCCAAATAAAAACTACAAAGTGAAAAATAACTTTATTTTTGGAAGTCGGTGTCTAAATCGCAAAAAATTGGTACCAACGAAAGACACCGACTTCCAAAAATAAAGTTATTTTTCACTTTGTAGTTTTTTATTTGGAAGTCGGTAGAATTTTTTTGCAAACAAGTTTTTTTTATTTTTATTATTACAAAAGCCTCTTGCTTTCGTCCGGCAACTTCGTATGTGTGTCTGGCCTACAGATAGTTGTTCCGGATCTGGGTGTCTTGAGTATGTGAGTAAGAAGAAATTCCTAGTGTGGGGCAAAGTCTAAAAAAATAACTACAAATAATCATTTTTTTAAGGACTTCCTGGCAACCGATTAAGCTGAAGCTTGGGGTACTTATCTTACTTTGGCAGTATTAAAATAATATGGTTCTATGGAGCTGGTCTCAGCTAACTTGGAATACATAGATATCTAAATCAATATTTATTTATTTGGCCTATATACTGATACATTTAAATTTCAAGTTTGTTTATGTCTAAGGTTAGTACTACAATGTCTTAAAGGTTAGCACCGCATGCCCCATAAAATAATAGTTACAAATGAAATTAAAACTTAAAGAAAAATATATGTTTCAAAAATAAATTAAAATTAAATTAAAAAACAAAAATATAAACGCTATATGTATTTTTTTCCGTAAACATAACGTCATCAGACATACGAAGCCAACGAGTACCAAACACAGGACGCCATCTTGATATTTCTGCTACTAGCCACACAGGAACGAGAAGTCTACTTTTTCAGTAAGAATGCAATCATTGATATTAATCATTTACATTATGATACGTAAAATCTTCATTGTAATTATTTAAACTGTTAAATGGCCTTGTTAGTTTATGAATTTACTTTGATTTTGTGAATATTTCTAAAATAAAATAAAATTGTGACATGGAATTTTGGTTTAAGATGACATATTGTTAGGAATACCGAAAGGAAACTTATTTTGAAATAGTCCAAATTATACAGTTATAACTTAGTTGTGCCATTTGTGGGTTCACGCTGCTGAGGAGGTTATGATTCCGGTGTGTATTGGATAGTACTGTGATTACTGCTAGGCCAGTAAATAAGAATAGTAAACTGTCAGTTCAAATTAACTGTCTTGGATCCCACCCCCCCCCCCCCCTGTCCCATGTCCTTTTCTGGTGGTCGCCACTGATTTTGGCTTTCAGGAGTTGCAGTGGTTTGGGAATATTGCGGTTGGATTGTCAGTTCAAATTAAACACTGATCTGTGATTATGGTGACTGACTACTTAATCATTATTATTATTAAATATTTTTTTTAGTTTCTAAAAGAAGTGTTAATAATTGTTAAAGACAAAATATGAACAAGATTTGGAATAATATATTCCACATTACCTGCACTCTAAGCAAAATTACGCTTTTGGAGTTTTGTTTTTATTTTGATAGAAATTTCGAAAAGTTTCTTAGTTTATTGTATTATTTGTATCATTTAATTTTAATAATTTTCCAATAAAATTATGAATTATTCCAAATATGCTGCAGTTCCTTACTTTTCGTAACTTTAAGTCCACTAAAAGCTTGTTTCAAAAATATTTTTTGCTTTTAATTATTATTATTCATCACAAGACAGTTGTAGGTTGTATTTTTTGTCATTAAAAGAGGCTTTTTCCGGTCTCATGGTGACTGATTCAAGTGGAAGTCCTTCTAACGGACTTGGAATGAGGGCCTAAGATTTCCAGAAAATTTTCACTTGTTTAGTTTGTAAAAGCCTTTCCGTTTTTACTATTGGTACAAGCTATACGAGAATTATCAAGGATAAAATGATAGATTTTAACCAAACCACCCAGGGTTTCTATCTATCATCTATTCTATCATAGTAAAAGTATACTAACTGCCTACTACTTGGCTATGCTGACTAAAAGTAACGGTTAAAATAACCGTACACATGGACTGTCATTGACCCCACCCCGCCTGGCCTCGGCATGTAACTTGGCAAGGTTTTGGCGTATTCGGGGGAACTGACCAACCACCATATGGAGCGAACGGAACGTGGACGCGGCGCGATTGGTCAGTCGATCCTTGTGTCAACTGACCAACCAATGAGCGCTCGTAACGGTGCTAAACATTCCCCGGGTTCTGCTTGGTTCCAAAGAGACCTAAACGACTCTTGCTAAGTTACGTGCCGACAACTATACCCGCGCGGCGCGCCACCTTCGCCTCGTGCACCAATAGTGAGAGTCGAACGTCAGAGTGACATTGAAAACTTAAAGTGCACAGTTATTTTGGCCGCGTAGTAAAGATTAATTATATTTTGGGGTTATTGTAGTGAACGAGAAAGCATTTTTAAAGCTCAAAAGCGCTGTTTGAGAGCTATATTTGGCCTCAAAGTTACTGACAGTTGTGTGCCTATATTTAAGTCTCAGAAACTATTAACTTTCCCATGCCTCTATATCCTCGAATTAGCAATATTTGTTAAAACAAACCGTAATCTATTTGCCACACTAACAGAAACCAGAAAGCGGAGTACATCATTAAGATCACAATATCAGAATTTACTTCACACAGGCACATTTAAAACCAGTTTATTAAAAAAAAGTGTGATCTGTATGGCTCCTGTTGTCTTTAATAAAATTCCTGATCATATGAAAACCTTGCCATTGATGAAATTTAAAAAATGTTTTACAGAACTACTTGTAGATAAATGTTATTATTCTGTTCAGGATTTCCTAAATGATACACTTTAATAACCTATTTTTATAACTTATATAATAAGTATTGTATTTGCATGCCAACAAGGCAGAATGTACACGGTTCTTTATTATGTTATTTACGATCCTATTTGTATTTACCTGCATTCAATGCAAATAAAAGTCTATTCTATTCTATTCTAAGAAGCTCTGATTTAGTATACATATACCTCACTTGAAGAAAAACATGTGGATTCATAAATAAATCATATCACAAAAGCACACAACTAATAATTCCACTGGAAACAATTTGTCTATAACTAATTATTTACACAGATTTTGTATCCAGAATAGAATTTCAATAATGCTTTTGAAATACCAAAAATAGCACACAAGCTTCATATACCATAAATTCAAATCATCTCATATTTGCTTTGTCATTTGAAAATGAATATTTTCAAATATTTGCATGAGCAAAGCCGGTGGCACACAATAGTGTTAAACAAGTTTCATAACAATTCAATTTAAATTCAATGTGCGTTACTCGCAATTGTAAACCTAGTCTCATTTAATATTGATGCATGAATTGTAATTACTGGGACGTGCTACTGCAGCTTGGATTCAGTAAGTAATTTTTAAAACAATCTAATCAGTTTATCTATACTAATATTATAAATAGAAAATATTTTTTGTTTGTTTGTTTGTACCGAATAGGCTCCGAAACTCCTAGACCGATTTAAAAAATTCTTTCACCAATAGAAAGCTACATTATTCCTGAGTAACATAGGCTATTTTTTTATCCCGGAAACGGGTCTTGTGGGGTGGTCCACGGGAGCGAAGCCGCGGGGAACAGCTAGTGTTTAATAAATTAACATTGAAGGAAAACACGTAAGGACATTCATAAATCTACTCGTATCCGCAGAAAATTAATGATCAATAATCGTTATTTTCCTGTATGAGAACATTCATTATTTTACTAGTTAGCGATCACGTAACAAATTGCTCGTTTATTTGTATAGGACATACTATTAAACGAGCAAATTGTATAAATGATGTTAATTTGGAACGCATCTAAATTTAATAAAATAGTAATATGAATGCAGCGAGGAGGGAACGAGAGAGTATGTGTGTGAGAGAGAGGAAAGAAAAAAGATCTAGCAAGCTGACGATGAAGACGTTTGTTTTTTTTTGTTAAGAAATATCAAAATAATTAAAGAAGATTTTTTTTTTATTTCGGTCATCCTCATCAAGGCACATATATTTGTAATCACGTTCTCGTTCTCTAAAGATTTCGACAAATTTTGCAATATAGGGGTTTTCGGGGACGAAAAATCGATCTAATTAGGTCTTACGTCTGGAAAAAAATCATTTTTTTCGTAAAAATAAATTTTTGGTATTTTATTTTCACCCGAGCAAAACTCAGTCGCCCAGGTACTAGTAAACAACAGAGGGAGTGAGTAAGTGTTTTCTATTTTCTTATATCGACTATATGGAACAGATGCTGTACCTTATTATATTATATAACTAGCTGTTCCCGCGGCTTCACTCCCACCTTTTCTACCCAACTTACCTTCTTACCGACCCTACTTGCCTTCCTAACAATTTTTTTTCCTAGGTTCATTATTTCGCGGAGAATCTTAACACCGCTATTTAAAAAATTACGTCAAATGTACAACGCCATCTATCGAATATGAAGTTCAACTGTCCGAGTATCTGAATTGCGAATGTTGTGATATCTTACTTCTTGAAAACTTTAAATTTATTTAACTTTTGATGCCGCCTCCACAGGCTTTTTGTTTGCCACTAACAGTGGCGAACGCCAAACACGTGACAAACACTGACCACAATAACGCAACAAAAACACGGTATCCACAGGCTTGGAGAACGTGCTAGTATATTCCGGATTGGAAAACATGGCAGACGACGAGCTTGTTGTGGCAGCGATTACTTTCGGGTTAACCTCCTCAGACCAATTAGAAATTTTTCCTTACAATTTAGCTTACGATACACAAAATGTCACGATTCGTAAATTAGACCACCACTATTAACTCCGTCCGCCGCCCACAAGCTCGCAAGTACTACTGAACTGAACAAGCTTCTGGATACATAGCAAACATGTTTGTCAAACACCCTTTGATTTGTGCACAAAAACCGCCAGCGATGCCGAACACTTACAAACACCCATCCACACGTCCGTGTTTTTTGTTTTGTGTTTGCTGTTTTCCATTGTTCGCCAAGCGTGTGGAGGCAGCTTGATAGAGTGAACCGATTTCGATGAAACAAAAACTAGGTAATACTTCAAATTACGCACAATTCTATAAAAGTTATCTACATGGGGTTCGTACATTTTACGTGACGCGTGCACAACTAAACACACAAACAGACAAAAATTCCAAAAATGCTGGAAATGGGTTCTGTTGGTTATCCTTTAACATCCTGGCTTTCTTTTTATATTATCGGTGTACAAAAAACCGGCCAAGTCGCGAGTCGGACTCGCGCACGAAGGGTTCCGTACCATTATCGCAAAAACGGCAAAAAAATTACGTTTGTTTGCCCCCATTAAATATTTATTTTATTCGGTTTTTAGCATTTGTTGTTATAGCGGCAACAGAAATACATAATCTGTGAAAATTTCAGTTGTCTAGCTATCACGGTTCAGACAGACAGACAGACAGACGGATCGCGGAGTCTTAGTAATAGGGTCCCGTTTTTACCCTTTGGGTACGGAACCCTAAAAACGACTGTTCTGTATAATTTATTATTTGCATAATAATAATAATAAAGCTTTATTTATTCCATGCAAATTACAATCTATTAAAAGCATACACCTATACTAAGTTTATTTCGAAACACGTAACTTATGTAATTTGTACGGACCCCCTTCGGGTAAAAGCCTCATCCAAGGAGTGCCATTGAGTTTTGTTGCTGGCAGCGTGTAGCCAGCTTTGACCCACCATCTCCACTATCTCGTCTGCCCATCTAGCGGACCTAACAGGCAGGCCTAACCTGCCTCTGCTTCTAGTTCCTCGTGGATATATGCATTGATTGACGATAATTTATAACAAAACATGATGAGATAAGCAATACAAATTAGAACACAAAGAAAACATTCCCATTGATCTGATAATAGATCTGCTGTCACCTCTAACTTGGACCACAACCCACACACTACTCAAAACACAATGCACGGTCTCCTTGTACCGCAAAGGATCGTAGCCACTCGTTACCAAGTTTTTATTCAACCATTTGTGCATGGCCTCCCTTCTCTCCTCTCCGGCCACAATCAGTTAGAAGAGTTCTCGTTATTTGCTTTGTCACAAAGGGTAGTTTTTAGTAGTCATTTGGAATATAAGACAATTTTCTTGAGGGACAATTTTTTGGTGCAAATTTTCTTACGTTTGTTGCAGCATTTTTACTTGTTTACAAATTGGTTTCTTGAATACTTTTGATGTTTTTATAATGCCTAAACATCACGCCTCTGTTCCTTGGAGAGTAAGGCAGAGTTGTACCCAACATATACACTTGTCCGAAGTCCGAAAAATGGAATGTGGGTATACCTACATTCCATTTTTCTGACACGGCTTCTACAGAAATATTCCAGACGGAAACCTCAACAATACTTAGCCCGACCCTTGATTTGATGGTAGCACACGAGGCCAAGGTTATATTGATTTCGAAAAATTCAATAGGTGCCTACAATCAGCTCGACAGACAAAAAAAGAGAAGAAAAATCTTACTAAACTAACTTAACTTTACGAAAACCGCACTTTCTACTAATGTTGTATCTAACACTTTGGGCGGCCGAAGCGTGTCGTCTACGGTGCACACACATCTGCGTGACCCCACACATCTGCGTGACCCCACACATCTGCGTGACCCCACACGGCATCGGTGTGAGACGGCATTAAAACCTTTTGTCTATTTAAGGCGCCGATTCCCTTGAGTAGCTGATTTTAAAATGAGAATCACGTCTAAATGGCTAGTAGTAATTTTTTGAAAAAAATATATGTTATATTAGACTATTTTTTTAATAATTTGATCTAAGCAAATTTTGAGTTTTATTAGTATAACATAGTTTAATTAATTTGTAAAGTTATGTCTAAAACGGACAAAAACACGACAATTACACCAAAACCGCTGTGCGTATTTTAATGAAATCAACACCATCTCAAAGATAATTTAATGATCTACATTTTAATCTGAGGCTTTTTTTTAAAGTCATAGAATACTGTGGAAAGTACAAAAAACTACTAAATTTTGGGTCGCGCGGGTGTGAAACGAGTGCGCGTTTTGTTCCCTCAAGGTCGTTGGCGTTAGTCGTCGTCTTAATACAGTTCACTTATTCCATCCTGACCTGGTGAAGTTTGCGGGGATCCGCTGGTTGCGGGACGCACGAGACCGGTCAATGTGGCGACGCTTGGGGGAGGCCTATGTCCAGCAGTGGACGTCTTTCGGCTGATATGATGATGATGATAATGACTTATTCCATCTACGAGTTAACCACATGCAAACTCAATTAGTCATCATCCACTTGATTATTAATAATATATTTAAGGAAAAACCTCAATTAATGAAATGGATTTGTTGTAAGAGATATGGAGGGTGCAAATGCACATACACCTTAACATTAATTATAATTATAACATATGGCAGTGAGTGCCGACGGGTTTGAATCTATACTATTTATAATCTATACTATATATTAATATTATAAAGCTGAAGAGTTTGTTTGTTTGTTTGTTTGAACGCGCTAATCTCAGGAACTACTGGTTGGAATTGAAAAAATATTTTTGTGTTGGATAGTCCATTTATCGAGGAAGGTTATGGGCTATATAACATCACGCTACAACCAATAGGAGCCGAGCATAAATGAAAAATGTTTCAAAAACGGGCAAAAATATTCCTTTTTGAGAGCTTTTGTTGCGTGCTGTTATATCTCCCCAATGTACCCTATTGCACTTACCCAGCACCTAACCAGCATCGTCAGCTCCTCATCATCATTTCCTCACACTTCCCGTATCCAGACCTCAGTCCCGCAGTCAGTCGTCATCCATCCGTCAGACCATGCACACGTATCTGTGCCGCGCATCCTCGATTATTGTAAATTACTAATTAAATAAATCCCTTAATTCCAGCAGTAATAATTTCCTTTTTTAAAAAGTGGTTTTAAATACCCATTCTAACATTGGTGGCAGCGTAAAAGGGATATTAAAAATCCGGGAAAACGTCTCGCGAAATACCAAACCAAGAGGATTGCAGTGTTGTGCAGTGCATATAACCCTAGTGACACTCATCATCATCATCATCCGGGTCAAAAGTAGCCCAAGAATCCAACAAAAGCGTCTCATCACCAGTCCACTGTGCTGTAGTGGTACAGGCAGCAGCACTATCTGTGCATCCTACGGGTCTGCCTACACCCAGCATCGACGGCGATCCAGGCGTGTTCCAGTGTTCCAGTGTTCCAGATTTCCAGTGTTCCAGTGTTCCAGATTTCCAGTTTTCCAGTCCAGTTCCAGCATCCAGAAAATGCAGTGTTTTTGGACCCTGTGAGTGACAACATAAAGTGCAAATTACCTAACCACATTCCAATCAGTCTGCAACAAAATAACGGTCCCCAGACGGCGACGACTCTAGCCTAAACATCCGCTGTTATCAGATACTGATAAACCGTTGCAGACTGGTTAACAAACTAATTCATTTGGGTTTGCTTGTATACTTTTAATATTAATTTATCCTTTAAGTGACTTATTTTAACAAACTAAAATGGCTAAAACCGATTCAAAGAAGGACTTTAGAGAAGTTAAAGACGACGAAATTCCCCTTAATGTCATTTTAAAGTTTATTAAACCTTTTAGTGGTAGCAGAGAAAAGCTAAATGCATTTATCCAAAATTGCGACAATGCAATTTCTCTAGCGTCCTCCTCCCAAGAGCACATTGTCTTCAAATTCATCATAAGTCAACTCGAAGACAAAGCTCAAAGTGCATGCTCAATAAAAGAGTTCGACACCTGGTGCTCACTTAAAGAATTCCTAAAAGCACAGTTCGGTGAACGCAAACATTACGCTCACCTATTAACCGAACTCCAAGAATGTAGGCAAGGTAGCCAAGAGACTGTAAGTCAATTCCACCTACGGATTGAAACATGTTTGTCCCAACTTTTAACAGAAGTCACAATATCCAACTCCAAAAAGAGCGAACTTTCCGGTAGTGTGGCTGCAATGGAAGATCTCGCGTTGCACACATTTAACATAGGCTTACAACCTCGCTTAGCAAACATCGTTAGATGTAGAGACCCAAAGAACTTGAACGAAGCCGTTAACTATGCAATCTCGGAAGAGAAAATCCAACAATTTACCTATAAACAAAACGCGCTTAATAAAGTCAATCAAAATAGTGACCGCCGTAATAGCTCGAACATTTCCAGCAACAAAATCCAAAGGCCTCAATTCCCTCCGTCCTCGTCCGTTTGCCGGTATTGCAAAAAACCAGGGCACAACCTAGAAAATTGCAAACTTAGGGAATATAATAACAATAAAAACAAGTACTTCAACCAAAATTCCCAATATAATACATCCTATAATTTTAAACCCAAAACAGAATTTAAACCCCAAATCAACTATGTAAATGAGGAAGAAGGCTATGACACAGTGGATAACACTGATTTAAACTAGCCAATGTCCCGCATAAGTGTCGCACGGGACAGCCTTACCTAATAAAAGACGACACCAATACTCCTTTAAAGACCCATGGACGCGGTAACCAGCCCGAAACTCGTGGTCTATCATTTAACCCTATGACCCATGGACACGGTAAACAGCCCGAAACTCGAGGTCATCCAATCATTCCTTTAAAGACCCATGGACGCGGTAACCAGCCCGAAACTCGCGGTCTTCCAATGAAAGTCAAGCAGCAGGGTAAACAGCCCCAAACCGTAGACTCTTCATTATCAATCACTCCTTTAAAGACCCATGGACGCGGTAACCAGCCCGAAACTCGTGGTCTATCTCCTAATCCTATGACCCATGGACACGGTAACCAGCCCGAAACTCGCGGTCTTCCGATGAAAGTCAAGCAGCAGGGTAACCAGCCCCAAACCGTAGACACTTCATTATCTAATATCCAAAAACCTGAAAAGGAAAATATAATTAACCATAAAATATACGAATTTACATCCAATACAAGAAGTAGATACTTACCCTATGTAAAAGTAAAATCTCCTATTTCAGCCAGTCATTTATCTCTCCTTATTGACACTGGTGCATCCATAAGTCTAATAAAAAAATCAGTGATCGATGATATGACAAAAATCAACGAATCAATCAAATATAAAATAAAAGGAATTGATTCTATTGACAACAACACTTTATCTACTTTAGGACAAATCCCTGTATCCATTACGACATATGACGATAGTAATATTCGCAAACACTCAACCCACACATTCAACGTAATAGACAAAATCAGTCTTCCTTACGATGGTGTTATCGGTAACGATATATTCAATGATTGCTCATGTCAAATCGATTATGTTAAAAGTACACTAAACCTAAAAACCCTAAAACTTAAAATGTACTTTAATGAACCAGTCTATACTATTACACCACGTAGTGAAACAGTAATAGAATGTACAGTTGCGAATCCAGAAATTAAAGAAGGTTTAATTTTAAACCAACACTTATCCGAAAACCTATTAGTAGCAAATTGCATTGTCCAAGTAAAAAATAATAATCGTGTAAATATATCCGTTGTCAATACTTCCAATGAACCAATAACAATTGATTCTGACCTTCAATTAAACCTAGAACCCTTCGAAATAAACTCATCGACTCTAATAGCTACAATGTCTGAATTTCATACTCTTGAACGCACAGAGAAAGTCTTAGAACTACTCCGTGTATCCCATCTTAACTCAGAAGAGACTGAAGCATTGTACTCAGTCTGTTCTCAATTCTCCGACGTATTCCATTTACCCGATGATCAACTAACTTCTACTGATGCTATACAACATTCAATCAAAACCACTTCCGATAATCCTATACATGTCAAGACATACAGATTTCCTGAATGTCATAAGTCGGAAGTCGAATCCCAAGTTAACAAAATGTTACAACAAAGCATCATAAAACCCTCTATGTCCCCATGGTCATCACCAATTTGGGTGGTACCCAAGAAACTCGATGCTTCTGGCCAAAGAAAATGGCGTGTGGTAATCGACTATCGAAAGCTCAATGATATAACCATTGGCGATTCCTATCCTATTCCTAATATATCCGAAATCCTAGACCAATTAGGCAAGTGCAAGTACTTCAGCACCCTAGATTTAGCTTCCGGTTTTCACCAAATTAATATGGATCCTAATGATTCCGCTAAAACCGCATTTTCCGTACCTACAGGACATTACGAATTTACGCGTATGCCCTTTGGACTTAAAAACGCCCCATCTACTTTTCAGAGACTTATGAATACAGCATTATCCGGCCTACAAGGTATCCAATGCTTTGTATATTTAGATGACATTGTAATTTATTCCTATGATATCCCATCTCACATTAATAACCTATCTAATGTATTCTATAGACTCCGTCAATTTCAGTTAAAATTACAACCAGATAAGTGCGAGTTCTTGAGAAAAGAAGTCTCGTATCTGGGTCATGTTATTACAGATAAAGGCGTAAAACCAAATCCTGACAAACTAAAAGCAGTTCATGAATTTCCTATACCTACATCTCCTAAAGACATTAAATCATTCCTTGGTTTTGTTTCTTATTATCGTAGGTTTATCCCAGACTTTTCAAACATTGCTAAACCTTTAACAAACTTATTAAAGAAGAACGTTGAATTCATATGGTCAAATGAACACCAATTAGCCTTTGAAATCTTAAAAAATAAATTAACTTCAGCCCCATTATTAATATATCCAGATTTTTCAAAATCGTTTCTCCTAACTTGTGACGCATCCAATTACGCAATTAGCGCTATCCTGTCTCAAGGTGACATAGGCAAAGACAAGCCTATCGCTTATGCTTCCCGTACTCTAAATAAGAGCGAGTGCAATTATAGCACAACAGAGAAAGAATTGCTTGCAATACTCTTCGGCTGCAAAACATTTCGCCCTTATTTATATGGCAGAAAATTCCTGATCATTACTGATCACCGTCCTCTACGATGGCTTTTCAACCATTCTGATCCTAGCAGTAAACTCCAAAGATGGAGACTTAAGTTAGAAGAATACGAGTATGAGATAATTTACCGCAAAGGAAAATTAAATAACGCTGCAGATGCATTATCTCGTTATCCTCCTACTAAACTCGTAAATCCTATTAATCCTATACCTGAACCCTCTAATCAGGATATGAACTTACCTGATCCCAATGAGTTGTCCAACCCAAATAACTCTCCAATGATCCCTTCTGATGATCTTGTCCAACTTGAAGATCTAATAGATCCTCTTGTTCAACCTGAAAGTTTACCAGAATTAGGTAACCTAGATGACCTAGAAATAACAAATCGAAATGATAACTCACCTTTATCTTCCGCTGATACTTCAGACCTTCCAACACCTCCAAATGTCCCAAGTCCTAGTAGTTTCGGTACCTTAGATGGTAACTACTCAGATTTCCTTAAAATTGCTTCTAAAGATTTTAACCCAAATGTAACTATCATAGAACATAACCAAAGCTTGCCTAAAACTGATAAGAAAATTATTATTATCCCTACATCCATAGACATGGACGAATCTGTCCCCTATATACAAGAAGTAATATGTAATTTTCCTAACCAAGACGAATTTGCATTATTAGAAAGGTCACTACATTCCTTCTTGAAGTATGATTTCGATAATAAAACATATTATTTCCTTTTTACTAAAGTTAATCACTTTGATACCTGTACTTATGAAGACATCTATAAATGTCTTAAATCCATTCGAAATGAATTAATAATTACACTATTAGGCCAAGAAAATTCCGAAATAGCTATATCTGATTTTAATAACCCCTTCGATAACCATAAGTACCTCAAATTATATAATATGCTCCTGTATCTATTTCACAATTCAGAAATAACAATACATATTTATAAAAATACCATCATATACCCATCGTTAAGCGAAATTCCTAAAATCATGAAAGAAAACCACGATTTACCTATAGCCGGTCATTTAGGCCTTTCCAGAATGTTAAAACGCATACAAGAAAAATATTACTGGAAAAATATGCGATCAGACATCGAAAATTATGTTAAAAAGTGTTCACAATGCCAAACAAATAAAGCACTTAGAAAAGTAAATCGTGCCCCTATGCAGATAACTTCCCTCTCTACGCAACCCTTTGAGCGTGTAGCCTTTGATATAGTAGGACCATTACCCGAAGCTGGTAATGACAAATATAAATATATCCTTACACTTCAAGATGACCTTACTAAGTTTTCAGCTGCTTATCCAATTACCAACACTACGGCAGAAGAAACCTGCGAGTGTTTAGTTCATTTTATCACATTGTTCGGTATACCTAAAACTATACTCACCGATCAAGGTACCAATTTCACAGCTGAACTCTTTAAACAAACCTGTAATCTCCTGAAAATAAAACAACTCTGGTCCACCCCTTATCATCCTCAAACTCAGGGTGCTCTAGAAAGAAGCCACTCCACACTAAAAGAATACTTAAAATCTTATATAAATAATGAACAAAACAATTGGCCTCGTTTCGTTTACACAGCTATGTTGGCCTATAACACGGCAGTCCATTCTACTACCCATTATTCCCCGTATGAACTCTTATTCGGTAATAAACCGTATATACCAGACTCTATATATGAAGAAACGTCAAATGCTACTTATCCCGAATATGTCCGCATACTTCAAAATAGATTAAAATATTCGCGAATGAAAGCAGTAGAACATATACAAAGATCTAAAACAAACTCTAAAAACTATTATGACACGCGTACACGTCCAATCCAATATAAAGTTGGCGATTATGCATATTTAAAAAACCATGTGCGTCTCAGAAAGGCTCTTTCCCCAATATGGAAAGGTCCTTACAAAATTGTAAAAATACACGGCAATAACACCGCATCATTATTAATAAACCGGCGTCAAGTCAAACATCATTTTGACGAAATGAAACCAGCTACACTAATAACAAATAGTTAATCTACATTAATTCTTATTCCAGAATCGTTTACATTTATCCCATCTTGGCGTCAACTGATCAAGAATATATACAACCAGCATCAAACGACGCAGGTATATATTTCGACCCAATTGGCTCCTTAAAGATAACTGACGACACGTTAGACATTATCATACCGATAGACATTTCCTTCATTCAGCCACACCTTGAAAATATTAAAGACATTTTAGGAACTTCCAAATTTCTTTGTAAACAAAGTAACGCTTTTTATGAAGATGAATGTCATTACATGTTTCAACCGCTATCATCTCGTTATTCTGATATTGTTAGAGATTTTTAACTCCATATCTTACCTTATGTCAAAGAAATATAAAAGGTCAGCCTGGTTTGGTGGAATTGGTACAGTTATTAAACATCTATTTGGAAATATGGACGAAGATGATGCTATTAAATACAGCAATGCTATTCAAGCTGTAGAAAATGATCAAACCAAACTGGCATCTCTAATGAAAGAAAATATAATGATTACAACATCAACATTGTCCTCACTTAAAGAAATCATTGATAAAATTGATGCTAATGAAGCAAATTTAAGTTATGCTATCGAAGCATTAAATCAGGATGTTAAAAACATAACATTAATTTCTGATAAGTTATTATTAAGATCTAGAATATCCGAATTATTAAATATCCTAGAAAGTAGTTTGTTAACATTATCATTTAAGTTAGAAGATATTATTAGTGCTATAATGTTTAGTAAGTCTAATATTTTATACCCATCTATTATTACTCCAGAACAATTGTTTTCAGACCTTGTAAACAACTATAGATTCCTTCCTAACTCTAAACAATTACCAACCCCTTTAGTTTTAGAAAATATCCACATTTTAGAAAACATATCCGATGTGTTCAGTTATTATGCAAATAACAAAATTATTTTTGTATTACAAATACCGTTAGTAAATACCGAAGAATTTGACCTGTATCATACTATACCTTATCCTGTTGCTATTAAACCTGTTAACAATTCATTATATAACACTATTGTTCCATCTACCAAATATCTTGGCATAACCAGAGATAAATCAACTTATTGTAAAACAAACAGTCTTAGCCACTGCAAGGTCATTAATACACAATACTATGTATGTGAAATACCTAATGTATATTCCACATCAGCTGCACCTATATGTGAAACTGAGGTTATTTCTAAAGCATTGAGCTCTGTCCCACATCTATGTAATACTAAATTTGTAAATGGTAACTTTGAAGCTTTCCACAAATTACATAATAACCAATGGATTTACCTAATAAGCCAAAATTCTAAACTCACCATAGAATGTCTTAAACAAGATCTATATGAAACTTCTATTTTTGGAACTGGTATACTAACCTTACCAGACAATTGTGTTGCTTACTGTAAAAACAATAAATTGATACCTAAACATAGCATCGAAATTAAAATAAAACCCATAGTATTACATTTTGAACTAATTAACGACACTTGTTGTAATTCTGATGCTTACTTGAAAGATACTTATAAAACTCCCTTTGTAGAACTAAAAAACATAGATAATCTAGAGACACTCTTATCGGACTATAATAAAGTAATAGATCACATTAAAACAGACCTCAATGATATTGTGATGAAACCTCACATAGTACTTTATGGCGATTATTATTCTTACGCCACTATAGTAATAATTTTAATCATTTTATTATTAGTTATGTATAAGATATATAAACATTGTAAATTAGTTAAGGCATCTAAAAATGTTCCCAATCCTGAAGTATCCATAGAAATGACATCTCCAGATCCTGACTCTGACGAAATCCCTGCTCCAAGACTCCGCATGACTTAGTCCCAGGAAACTCAGCTTTCCGTCAACTTACCCTTAACCCGTAAGTTTCCTCCTAATCGGGGGGCTGTTATATCTCCCCAATGTACCCTATTGCACTTACCCAGCACCTAACCAGCATCGTCAGCTCCTCATCATCATTTCCTCACACTTCCCGTATCCAGACCTCAGTCCCGCAGTCAGTCGTCATCCATCCGTCAGACCATGCACACGTATCTGTGCCGCGCATCCTCGATTATTGTAAATTACTAATTAAATAAATCCCTTAATTCCAGCAGTAATAATTTCCTTTTTTAAAAAGTGGTTTTAAATACCCATTCTAACAGTGCGCTGCGTAAACGGTTTAAGTTACGCAAATATAATTTGTGAAGGAATTGTTCTTTTTTAAAAGTTCTAAAAAAAAGTCCGAGACAGCATATGTCTATCTTTTAAGATTGGCTCACAATAGCAGCTTTTATGTTCAAAATTTTAATTAGATCGCCGCCGCCGGTAGAAACAAAAGTTTACAGGTTACATTCGTATAGTAGTAAGGGTAGGTAGGGTTTTTTTTTTTTTTTTTTTTGGCATGAGTGGAAAATCCTCTTATGACGCCCCAAACTGCCTCGCACAGAGCAAGCCAGCCTGGGCAGTGTCGGACTCACATATGGTGCATACCGCCTAAAAAACCACTCCTGCCTCTAAGTTATATTGCTGATGTTAAGTTCAGCATTTGTACTTTAATATTATACTATTATTAGATGTTTTTTCTTAATCCTAACTTAATAGTTCCGTAATGTAACTAATTTCTAACCAATGAAACAGACAATGAATATATATATATATATATTTTTTTTTTATATTTTTTTTTTTTCCTTCTTTTTTTTTCGTGTTTTTTGTTTGGGTGTCTTTCCGTGTTTTTTCCATTTTTTTTTTTTTTGTATTTCTTATTATATATATGTATAAACTAGATAAAATTACGTAAAGGTTAAGGTAAGGTAGACCCATTGGCCTTAGCAGCCTTGGCCACGGCTCCCTCCGCGAAAGCCAAGAAATGAGTTCGGCAATTGTCGTCATCAAAGAGCTCTTGAATGTTGTCGAGCGGTCGACCCAGCCTCTGCACGCAGTCAAATCTCGCCCGCATGAACCGGGGGCACTCAATAATTATATGTTTTACCGTTTCAATTTTATCATTGTCGCAAACACAGGCTGGGTCTCCCGCAAGCTTAAATCTAAACAGGTACTCGCGCACTCCTCCGTGTCCCGTAAATAGTTGCGCCCTAAGATTGTTAGGCGACCCAATCTTCCCTAAAATCTTGTAAGCTCTTCTCACATCTGAGAAGAAAAGCCGGATTCCTCTGTCTTGTTGTGTGTCATTAATGAACCTTTCCTGCCAAGACACAAGTGTGGCATCCCTGATTAAGCGCTTCGCAAAGGACAGGGGGAAGTTGTTGAAGACGGGGCTGGTCTTGCGATGGAGCGCGGCATACTTGGCAAGTTCGTCCGCCCTCTCATTGCCTGGAATGCCGGCATGGGACCTCACCCAGAACAGTTGGATGTCCCTACCCCGCCGTCCTGCCTCCGCGATCGCCTGCTGAATTTCAACAGCAATACTATTAGACGTATTGGGATCCACAATGCATTCGAGCGCTGACCTGGAATCTGAAATGACATTGGCAGAAATAGGCGGTTTTCTGTCCTCAGCGTATTTTAGCGCTCTGCTAATAGCGAACATTTCCGCCTGGAACACGGAGCAGTGGTTGCCCAGCTTTAGGCCCATCCTGGAAACCTCCCCATCCCGCCCCCAACACGAGACTGCGGCTCCGACCCTACCCTCGATCTTTCTCCCGTCCGTGTATAGCCGGAGGGAGTCATTTCCGATGGTGGCGAGGTCATTGATGGAGTCGATATGCCGGAACCCCAGCCTCACGCGGAGAGCGGGATGTGGAAGCTCCGAGGGGTGTGCGCGACTTTCGAGCGTTCTGCCCGGGAGTTCGTCAAGGGGCTTACCTCTCTTAATCTCATAAATCCTGAGGCATTCGATGGCTCTCAGGTCAAGAGGGATAATACGTGCAAGGACAGCTGCAGCAATCAGCGAAGTAGTCCTGTGGGCCTTTGAAATTTTTATCGCAAACATCCTGGTAATTGAATTGAGCTTTTTCTTTGCGTACACCTTGCCGGCTATTTGCGCCCAGGAGCTCGCAGCGTAGGTAACTATTGGCTCGATAACTCCAATATAGATCGTCCTCAGGATGTTTGCGTTCAATCCCCATTGTGCCCGTGCTGCCCGTGCCACCATTCTAAAAAGGTTCGCCGTCTTCTTGGATACCCTTTCTAGGTGCGGAAGGAAACTCAGTCCAGTGTCCAGAGTCAAGCCTAACAGCTTGAGGGAGCCAGAGAGTTTTAAGGGAACTTCAGAGAGACAAAAAATTGGCACGTCATACTTCAACTTTCTAGTGCATACAATTGCCTGGGTTTTGTGGGGTGCAAAGTTCATTTTATGCCTTTTTCCCCACTCTGCGACAACTGTAAGAGCCTCATTGACTATGTCCTCAAGCTCCGACCCTGTGTTTGCCTGTGCTAAGATCACTATGTCGTCTGCGTATGCCTGGACATGCGCTCTAAGATTCTCCGCATCCACCATAAGCGGATCCAGTTGGATGTTCCAGAATATTGGGCCATTGATAGATCCCTGAATACAGCCCTTAGTCGTGGGCCTATTAATTGTGTTACCCAGATATTCTAGGGTAATGCTCCTATCCGACAAGTAACTATTTAGGAGTCGCAATGTGGGCCGATCAATTTGCTTATTGTGAAGTTGCTGCAGGATCGCTGGCCACCAGGCATTGTCAAAAGCGCCCTCAATGTCCAGCGACACCACAGCAACAATCTTCTTTCCTTGAACTCCCCCACGGATGAACTCTACGGTATCGTATATCGCGTCCTCTGTACCGCAACGCGGGCGAAAACCATACTGCCTACGGCTTAAGAGGTTCTTCCTCTCGATTGTCCACGAGAGCCTTCTCGCGACCAGCTTTTCCAACACCTTGCCAAGCACCGGGAGAAGTCCTATGGGGCGATATGACTTTGCCATCATGTAGTCCGACTTACCCGGCTTAGGAATTATTCTTATCCAGGCCTCTTTCCACGTGGTGGGGAAGTAGCCTATTTCGAGGCATTTGTTAAAAAGTGCCAACTGGAAGTCACGGTTGCAGTTATAAGCTTCACGGCAAATGTCAGCGGTGAAGCCGTCGGCACCAGGTGCTTTTTTGGGGTGGGTACCTGCATATACATCTTGCAGCTCCACATGTGTGAATGGCGGAGTTAGTTCTTCTGAGGAGAGCAGCGGTCGGTCAAGGTCCGACGCAGCGAGTAGCATACTTTCTCTGATATTCTTCTGACTTTGGGTGTCTGTTCCAGGGTCATCATTAGGAAAGAACGTTTCGGCGAGGAGTTCAGCCGATGCATCAGCTGACAACGTTTCATTAGACTGAGGGTCCCTCAGCAGACAAGCCTCAATACGGTTTGTGTTCATGCAGCGGGTTATAATTCGCTGCGCGCAGGTCCAAACACCCTCCTCTTTCTGCCTGGTACAAAAGTCCTTCCAGCTTGCGGTGAGGGTCTGTTCGATGTGCTTCTTGAACTCAACCCTAAACTTAATGTATTCTGCAACGCAGAATGGTCTTCTCATGGGATTTGCGCCGTGGATTCTCCTGCGAAGAGTTCTCACTAATTTCTTTTCCTGTTCGAGTTCCTCCGTCCACCATTGCGGGACTGAGCTTTTCCTTAGAGACAGTTTTGGGATCGCTTCCTCACAGGCTTTAGAGATCGCCTTGTGATACCTGCTTACAAGATCCTCCAGAGATTCTAGATCCCCGCTACTGCTGATCTTCTCTGTGGTCAGCACAAGATCTGTCATCTCATTGGATAGGGTCGCAGCGAAGAGAGTCCATTTAGCCTTTATGGTATTATAAATTTTGGTTGTAGCGCGCTTCACAGGAATATCCCGCCCGTCCAACGAGAACTCAAAGCGGATCGTACGATGGTCAGTTAGAACAGCCGTGTCAGTGTCAACCCTCCAGTTAGAGATCTTGGCTAGCATCGAGTCCGTGCTGGCAGTGATGTCCACGATGCTTGTATACAGCTTTCCACCCCTAAAAGTGTGGAAGGTTGGTGTAGAACCTAAGTTAAGGACATTCATGTTGTTCTGAGCTAACAGATCCACGACTGCCCTTCCCCGACCATCCTCCGCAACGCAGCCCCACCAGGGGCTAGCAGCATTGACGTCTCCAGCGAGAATCACATCCTGAGTCCCGATCTTTTCGAATACCTCTTGTAATCTGTTGAGTTAATCGACTACGTCTTTGTCACCCTCGAAATACAAACTAATTAATCCTATCTTTAAGTGTCCTACAAGCAGGACCACTGAGCTTATATTTTTACTAATAAGCGTCTGGTTAACTATTGTAATTAGATTAGGATTGATGACGACAATGGCCCACTTTACAGGAAAGTCTCTGGATCCACCCGGATCCTGGACGATTAAATGTGAAGCAGATAAAGTGCCCTTAATGCCCACATAGGGTTCCTGGACGAGCAAGATATCCGTACGGCTCCTAGCAGCGTCTAACAATTACTCTCTGTTAGCAGCAAGGCCGCGACCAAGGTTGACCTGAGCGAACCTAACTAAAGTAGGTAGTAGTAGGGTAGGTAGGGTAGAGTAGGTAGGGTAGGGTAGGTAGGGTAGGTAGGGTAGGTAGGGTAGGGTAGGTAGGGTAGGGTAGGTAGGGTAGGGTAGGTAGGGTAGGGTAGGTAGGGTAGGGTAGGTAGGGTAGGGTAGGTAGGGTAGGGTAGGTAGGGTAGGGTAGGTAGGGTAGGGTAGGTAGGGTAGGGTAGGTAGGGTAGGGTAGGTAGGGTAGGGTAGGTAGGGTAGGGTAGGTAGGGTAGGGTAGGTAGGGTAGGGTAGGTAGGGTAGGGTAGGTAGGGTAGGGTAGGTAGGGTAGGGTAGGTAGGGTAGGGTAGGTAGGGTAGGGTAGGTAGGGTAGGGTAGGTAGGGTAGGGTAGGTAGGGTAGGGTAGGTAGGGTAGGGTAGGTAGGGTAGGGTAGGTAGGGTAGGGTAGGTAGGGTAGGGTAGGTAGGGTAGGGTAGGTAGGGTAGGGTAGGTAGGGTAGGGTAGGTAGGGTAGGGTAGGTAGGGTAGGGTAGGTAGGGTAGGGTAGGTAGGGTAGGGTAGGTAGGGTAGGGTAGGTAGGGTAGGGTAGGTAGGGTAGGGTAGGTAGGGTTAGGGTAGGTAGGGTAGGGTAGGTAGGGTAGGGTAGGTAGGGTAGGGTAGGGTAGGTAGGGTAGGGTAGGTAGGGTAGGGTAGGTAGGGTAGGGTAGGTAGGGTAGGGTAGGTAGGGTAGGGTAGGTAGGGTAGGGTAGGTAGGGTAGGGTAGGTAGGGTAGGGTAGGTAGGGTAGGGTAGGTAGGGTAGGGTAGGTAGGGTAGGGTAGGTAGGGTTTTTTTTTTTTTTTTTTTTTTTTTATGGCGCCTACCTCTCCGCGCTTTTGGCGGAGTCTGCGAGCTAAGAGTCCCCGGACATAATCCGAGACTATGGAGACTTATCTTTATTACTATGTATTACAACTTTCTTATTTCACTATTACATATCTTACTTTCTACTTTATGATAAGTTTCTAAATTTAACACTTGAACAGCGTTACTAATATTATTAAACATTAATCTTATACTACAGTTAGCCTATTTTTTACATCCATTCACTAATTAATGCTACCTGTTATATATGACATATATAATTTTGAGCATACTTATATATCTATTTATTCTTTTCTATCGTTTTTTCCGCTATTTTCTTACAATATTTTAAAAATTCTGTTCTGTGTTTTTTGGTCTCGATTAATTTACTAAAGTTTTCTGTCTTTATCTCTATTCCCAGTCTTTGTTCAATCTCGTACCTCTCCAGGCCATAGGCCGGGCAGTCAGTCAGTAAATGGGTCACCGTCTCGTCTTTGTCAGGGTCACATGCGCATGATGGGCTTCCCTTGCACTTGAACCTGTGCAGGTATTCGGAAAACCCACCATGGCCAGTCAAAATCTGTGTAATTACACCTGTCGGTTTTATTTTTCTGACAACCCCATACGCGTCAACTGCGTCCGGAAAAAACAATTTAGTGGTCGCGGCTGTGTCGCCCATCCTGTACCGCCGGTTCCATTCGTCAAGCGAATTTTTTCGGATTTGCCGCTTGACGAATGAAACCGGACACTGGTCGTAATCCGGCCTCCTCTTCAATTTGAGCGCCGCATCCTTAGCCAGCTGGTCGGCTCTCTCATTCCCTTCCAGTCCCGCATGGGCCTTGATCCAGAACAAAGATATATCTTTGCCCTGGGACCTGCCCTGCCGCAAGTTCTCTCTGGTTTCGACTGCAAGGGGATGAGAAGAGCGGTGGTTCGCGACCGTTTCGAGTGAAGATCGAGAGTCGCTAAAGATGCCAAAGGTCTCTTTAGCGCTCTTAAGTATCTCCCGCGTGGCTTTACATATGGCCAACAGTTCGGCCTGGTAGACCGTGCAGTGGGACGACAGCTTCAACTTCAGGCTTTTGGTTTCGGCGCCATTGCTCCAGAGAGACAATGCCGCCCCTACCTTGCCTTCAATTTTACTGCCGTCCGTGTAGATCTGCACTGCTTGTGCGCAGTGGTCGCTGAGTGATTCTTGGTCTGCCAGGCAAATGAACTGCAGGCTCATATGCTCTGCCGGGTGGGGTGTGGAGACAAATGCGGTTCGTCGCTCGACGTCCCTATCTCCTAGCGCTGACCGGGGTACCCCCCTACCAGCCTCGTACAGGGCGGCTGCCTCTTGCACTCGGAGATCGAGGGGCAGTATCCCAGCCAACACCAGTGCCGAGTTCAGGGAAACGGTGCGGTAGGATTTGCACATTTTCTGTGCAAATCCCCTTTGGACCGCATTTAGCCTCTTCTTTACGCACTTCTTTGTGGCTGCTGATGCCCACGCACTTGCCGCGTACAAAATGACGGGTTCAACTACTGCCGTATACATGGTGCGGATGACGTCAGGGTGGAGGCCCCAGCTGACCTTCGCAGCCCTCGACAACTGATGGTAATATCCAATTGCTTTTTTGCACACATTCGCTACGTGCGTGTTGAATGTAAGCTTGTTGTCGATAGTTAGTCCCAGGATTTTGATCTCTTGCGTCATGCCAATGTCGACCCCTCCCATGCTCAGCCGCGGGGTGTCGTATTTCCGTTTCCGCGTTATAACCATCGCATTTGTCTTATGCGGTGCGAATTTTAACTTATTACTAACACCCCACTGGTAAACATGGGTGAGGGCATCATTCGCCTTCAGCTCGACCTCGTTCGCTGAGTCGCCATCAAATATCAACACCACGTCGTCAGCGAAGGCTTGGCAGTAGTCTCCCCGTTCCGCCAGCCCCTTTAGTAGGGGATCCAAGAGGACGTTCCAGAGGATCGGTCCTCCAATCGATCCCTGTACGCATCCCTTGGTAGTCTCCCTCACGACCTCCTCTCCTGCGTACCTGACCCTGACCCTTCGGTTATCGAGGTAGCTGTCCATTACTCTCCTCACATTTACTGGGCATTTTTCCTCAGCCAGTCTGGTTCGGATAGCTGGCCACCATGCGCTGTCAAAAGCTCCCTCTATGTCTAGCGACACCATTACGGTTAGCTTGTGGTCTGCTAATTTTCCACGTATGTGTCCGACCAGATCATAGAGGGAGTCTTCTGTGCTCTTCTGGGGCATGAACCCGTACTGGCGAGTACTGAGTTTAGGTATAATGTGCCATTTCACTCTGCTTATGACCATTTTTTCCAAGACTTTTCCCAGCACCGGCAACAGACCGATTGGCCTGTAGGATTTTGGAACCGTATAGCTGTCCTTCCCGGGTTTCCTTAGGATCACAACTGTGGCCTCCTTCCAGGTCCCGGGAAAGTAGCCCAGTTCCAAGCACTTATTAGCCAGTGCTAGGAAAGTTCCCGGATCGTGGTTAATCGACTGCTGGCAGATGACGGCCGTGAGACCATCCGCCCCGGGGGCCTTTTTGGGGTTGAAGCTGCGCATGCTGGAGTGTAGCTCCTCAATGGTGAACGCCGGGTCATGTTGTTCATCATGACCCAAAGCGTTCACTTTTTCAGCAAGAATCCTGGTGCGCGTATGCTCCTCTCTATCCTCATCCCTTCTGTCCCCGGGGTAGAACGTTTCTGCCAGCAGTTCGGCAGAGTGGAGATTGTCCAGTACCTTTCCGTTCACGGTCAGGGGCAAGTCCTCGTGCCTTTTCTTGGTCCGGCCTATGACCCTGTAAATCCCGTCCCATAGAGTCTCTCCGTCCTGTTTCTCGCAGAAGTCCTTCCAGCTCTTCGTTTGAGCATTTTTTACCTTTTCCTCATATTCTTTTTTGATTTGCAGGTACTCAGCGACGACGGCGTCTCTCCGGACGGGTGCTGCACAACGGATCCTGCGCTTTCTGGTGGCGACTGCCCTCTTCAGCGTGGCGAGCTCCTCTGACCACCATGGTAAGTTGACCTTGTTACTTGGCTTAATAAGGGGTATACTGTTGTTGGCTGCTTCTATAATATTGTTTTGAAATGCTTTTGTTTTATTTTCTAAATCTACTGTATTATTTATTTTTCTAATTTCTGTGGCATCTATATTGTGATCTGTTTGCAACTGGGCCAATTTCTCACGAAATTGGTCCCAGTTTGCTTTTTTGCTATTGTATCTACGTGTGGTTCTGGTTATTTGTATACCCCTTGCCTTCTCCAGGGCCAGCTTGAATGTGATGGTGTTATGGTCTGAGCTCGTCATCGCCTCATCTACCCTCCAGTCATCCACCAAGCCGAGCAGTCCCGCCGTACACACCGTAACGTCCACTACACTGGAGTAAAGTGTGGTTCCCCGCACCGTATGGAAAGTTGGTGTATCTCCGACGTTGAGCACCTGCAAATCTATCTCTTCTAGGGCACCAGCCACTTCTTCCCCTCTTCCGTTTGTCTTACGGCTACCCCACCAAGAGTTTAGCGCATTTACGTCGCCTCCCATGATGATCCGCCGGCCGAATCGCCGCTCTATACGTTTAAGCTGCTCCAAGTATGGCCCTATCGGTTCTGGCTTTGGTTCGAAGTAGAATGAGACCACCACAATTTCCCAGGCAATTGTCCTCATCTTTACCACCGTTATGTTGGGTGTGGTAAAATCCGGGCACTGGACGACGTCTATATCGCCGTCGAAGACCGCGATTGCTGTCTTGACGGCTCCGTCTTCTGTCTTATTGCTCTGGTAGATCCTAACACCGTGGTAGTCCTTCATTCTACCTATGCCTCCGATGTACGTCTCCTGGAGCAGTGCAAAAGCCATGTTCCTTTTGTTCGCCTCAAGCATTAATTCATTTGTTGCCAGTGCCTTTCTTTGCAAATTTGCTTGGGCTACTACGTATGGCCTTGAGTTAGAGTCAGATATTCCGCCGGTGACCACCTTAGCAGTACGACGTCGTGCTTCTGGCCATGGCATCCCATTTTCTTCTTACGGGGCACTCTTGGCTGAAGGCGTTGTGCTCAACCCTTTCGAGTTTTGCCCGCGTGCAGTTACAACACGACGGTGCTGTGTCCACAAGCCAGTCTGGGCAGTCTGCCTTCATGTGGGCTCCCCCACAATGGCTGCACCTTGCCTGGGTCTCCTGACAAAAGCGTCTGCCGTGGCCATATCCCAGGCAAAGCGAGCATTGAACTAACGGAGACTGGTCGGCCACTCGGAGCCTCTGCATGTCGATGTGGACCGATCCAGCCTCCGTCATTCGCTGCCATATCTTGGGGGAAACCCTCATTACGACATGGCTTGCGTGCGGGTTCCTGGTGCGCTTCCTATATGCTATTTCGAGCCTGTATTTACCGCACAGGTCTTTAAAAATCTCCCTATTCTGCTTCTTCAGCGCACCAAGTATGTCCTCGTCAGTGTTGTACTGAAACACGTCTCTGAGCACAACTAGTGGGTCCTTGTTAGTCATTTCTTCGACCTTTAAGTGATCAGAACACCTCGTCAGTCTGGTCTTGACCTTCTCCCTTTCCTCTTGACTTCTGAAACCCACTATAACCTTCCTGTCCTTGGCCTTCCTTATTTTCTCCACTTCGACTCCCCCCTCCTTTGCATTCACTACCTTCCTTATTCTATTGAGAACGTCTTCGCCCGTTTCTTTGTCATCAGTAGCCGTGACCACCAGCGAGTGTAGCGCGGTCCGCTCCGGAGGTTGCCTCCTAATGGACGAAGCTACACTCGCGTATGTCTGTCTCTCGGCTTTGTCAAGCTTCTCCTGCAGTTTCCCCATGCTTTCCGAGTTTTGTCTTAGGAGGTTCGCGTGATCTTCAAGCATCTTACTGAAGATTTCCCTCTCCTTTTTTCTTTTTTCATCCGTTATCCCGTCCCGGTTTGCCCCCAGCGGTTTTGGTGACTGCTGAGGCAGTTCCATCTTGTTTTTATCAGTCATGGACTCTGTCTCTTTTACCAACTGGTACAGTCTCTCCGCAGCCAGAGTGATTTCGACCTTAATCTCTGTTTTGGTGTTACGAGATTGGCCCAGCTGGGTTTTTATCTTTGCTAGGCTGACTCTGGCCTCGGTCACTCTGTCCCTTGGCTTGGCGGGCTCAACCGTGGCGGGGGAAGCGGCGGCAGTGGTGGAAGTAGAGGTAGTCGGGGCACCCGGCGCTTTTCCGGTAGGGGTCTGAGGTTTTGCCTGAGACTTTTTAGTCTCTTGTTTGGCTGCCTCCCACTCACCGATGCTCTTTCTAACCGTGGATCGTGCCACAGGTGAAGTTTTCGTCGGTGTGGTTCTCGTGAATGTGGAGTTTAGGGGGTTTTCTCCCAATCTTTTGGGAATGTTCTCGTTTTTGGCTGGTGTCCTCGTGAACATTTTGGCTTCGAGGGTTTGTCTGCGCTTAAAAAGTGACCCTTATTGGGTTGTAAAAGGACCCAATAAGTGTGTGTTCAAATAAATTTAAATAATTGAAAAATTGTAAATTGGATTGTCAATAGTTGTAAATAAAATGTAAAAATAAAAAATAACAAAAATTGTAAATAAAATGTAAAATTAAAATAGGTGTAAACTTGGCTTTATAAATAAAGCTTCGTTGGGTTTATTCTTGCTCAACAAGGTATTAAACCAAGGTAGCTTGTCGTGTTCCTTGTTGTTCAGCTTATATTCAATAGGGCTAGTCAAAAAGTCAGGTCTTAGTAATTCATGCGCTGTCTACGCTTGCCAGTCAATTTGTCCCCAGGCCTCGGCTGGGGAAGCAAGAGTGAACAGTTAGACGAAATTTTTTTTTTTTTTTTTTTTTATTTTTTTTCCGGTCAGTATTTTCTAATTTAACAGGAAGATTAAAAGATAAAATAAAGTTTTTTGGTTGTCGAGACGGCTGTAAAATGGCCGCCGCGCGTCAGTAGGTTTCGTCCCAATTTGGGCTCCTTTTTAAAAGGGGGTCAATTGCCCTGTCCCAAATTATAGTCTAAACTCAAATACTAATACTAATTAAAACAATTTAATGGAAAAATATAAATATAAAATTACTGTCACGCACGTGGTAAGTAACAATGAAATTCTATAAACACGATGTGCGTTTGAAATTCGACTTTCTTGTCCCTTCTCCCTTCAAATTTCCAAAAATGTGGTTGGATGGGCAGTGGGATGAAAACGTTATTTCCGGTCTCACTTTTCAGCTATGTTTATCCTAGGCCGAGTTTAGAGGTGTTTAGTTTCGGAAAAATGTAAAAATATGTAAATAAAGAAAGACAAAGTTAACTCGGACCGTGAGAACTTTTTATGAATTTACTATTTTTACGATTGTGAGGACGATTTTAATTTTAATTTAATGGGGATTTTTTATAGTTCAGAATAATAAGAGCACTTTATAATTGAATTTAAATATGGGGGAAATTTTTAGTATTGGGGATGGAAATAAATATTTAAAAAGAGAAAAGACAAGAAATCAACGGAAAATACGTTGTATTCGTATTGTATATCTTAAGATCTCTACGAATTTCTTCTACCAGGCTGCCGGCTGCTCCAGGAAGTCCCACAGGTCCTCGAAATTTTTAGATCGCACCTCCAGTCTGTTTTTCCAGGCGTTATATCCGCGCGGAAAATATTCCGGCCAGTCCGAATCGAGAGCTGTGGCCTGGGCCCTCACGAGAAAATTCCCCAGAGACTCCAGTAGTGTCGGGGCACTTTGTCACTAACTATGGTACACTTCCTAGAAGCAGGCTGTCCTCGATTTCGGAGAGGGTGGGGGTTTTCCGCAGAAATTTCACCTTTTTTCTTCTCCGATTTCGGAAAAGTGGGCCGAAAATGTCAACACTTGTCCAAAAAATCCGAATTTGGAATAGGGTGGAGCCACTGTGTTTGTCTATAAGATAGTACAATAATAAATATATGTCATCGCGACCGTTTGCGCACTGCACTCGTTTCCCTTCAGGGTTTCGTTTGTCACTGTATTTTTTATGACTTTAAACCGCCGCGCTCTGGAAAATGCTGTGTAGACCAGGCTTAGCGAGGGCCAAAAAATCTGGAATTCTCAGGTCGTGTACTCACTAAGGTGGCAGTTATTTACGTCGATTAAAAAATAGGGCTCGCGCCGACTAATCGGACGCCACATGCAACTTCCCAAACTTTCGTGTATTTTCCGCACTTTTGGGGTTAGAATTTAAACGTTCTACGTCACAGTTTGGTTATTTATTATCCGATTTTTCTTCTGAATACACTATTCGATAGGTCTCACTTGCCCGCAACGTTTGATATAACTTTTTTAGTTTTTTCCGATTAATAGACTTCTCACGCGATTTTTTAGGTGCGGAGCTCGCAAAAATATGTCTGCTCGGGCTAGCGGTGCAGTAGTATTGGGGTAGGTAGGGTAGGGTAGGTAGGGTAGGGTAGGTAGGGTAGGGTAGGTAGGGTAGGGTAGGTAGGGTAGGGTAGGTAGGGTAGGGTAGGTAGGGTAGGGTAGGTAGGGTAGGGTAGGTAGGGTTTTTTTTTTTTTTTTTTTTTTTTTTTTTTTTTTTTTTTTCTTAACACTAATCCCCGCCAACAAAATTGGCGCCTTATGTGCTTAACCTCAGTCGTTCCGGTCAATCTTTTATGCCTCTCGTACATTCATTCCTCATCCTAATTCTTTCTTGCATTCATCATCTTACATTCCATGGGTGAAAGTCCCACTTTTATTAATCTATTTTACCGGCATAATTTATTACTTATAAAAATAGGTAAAAAGACAGTAATATACAAGGTGTTGCTAACACATATTGGGCAAAAGGTGCCATTATAGTAAATTGTGCAAAAGGTGCTATATATAACAATTTGAGCAAAAGGTGCTGTTTATCTCAAATATACAGTGAGCGGTTTATCACAGAATATGTATACAATTCATATTATAATTAGGGATTAAAACACAAGCTCAGTTATAAAAAATATCACAGTATTATTACACAGTTTATAAACTTAGGTACTAACATGAAATACTGCCGGCTACACGTGTCCTTGCTGCATTCCGTGCTTACATTTAAATATCATACAAAATACTAATGAAGCACGGTGCGCTTCAGGTTTTGTTTCGACGTATAACCGCAGTGGCTACTCTAATGCAGTACTCCAGAAATTTTTCCCTAGTTTTCTTGTTCATGAGCCCATGCAGGCTCTCCTTCGTTATTTTCCTGTCCAGCTCACATTCAAGTTGGTAGCGTTCCCTGATGAATAACGGGCACTCTACAAGTATGTGCTGGACAGTCTCTGCCACGCCTGGATCGCAGACGCACGATGGGCTCTCCTTACACTTGAAGCGATTCAAGTATTCAGAGAACCCACCGTGCCCCGTCAAAACTTGCGTGAGGACGCCTTCGGGCCGCACCTGTTGTACAATACGGAAGGCCGCTATTGCATCCGGAAGAAACATTTTCGTCACAGAAGCAGTCTCGCCCGACACATATCTTCGATTCCATTCATCAAGCGATTCCAAACGGATCTGTCGCTTGATAAATGAAACCGGACACTGGTCGTAGTCCGGCCTCCTCCGTAACGACAATGCTGCCTCTTTAGCCAACTCGTCCGCTCGCTCATTCCCCGGCAGGCCCGCGTGGGCCTTGATCCAGAACAAAGACACAGCTTTGCTCTGGCCCAGAGCGTGAGCCAGGTTGGCGCGCGCGCGAACCGCCAGGGGATGGAGAGAGCCATGGTTTGCAAGCGTCTGCAATGCGGACATTGAGTCGCTGTACAAACCATAGCTCGCCTCTTGCCGCTTGAGGATCACTTCGGTCGCTTTGCAAATGGCCAGGAGTTCCGCCTGGTAGACTGTGCAGTACGCGGCAAGGCTAAGTTTGAGGTTCCGGACTTCGCCATCATTATCCCAAATGGATAATGCGGCTCCGACCTTCCCCTCAATCTTGCTGCCGTCGGTGAAGATTCGCACCGCCTGCACATTGTTACTGTCTAGTAACTCTTGGTCTTCCAGGCACATGAACTCCAGGGGCAATTGCGTAGCTGGATGAGGGGCTTCTGCAAACCTTACCGCACTCTCGATCTCTCTGTCTCCTGGCACAAACCGGGATGACCCTCTCCTCGCTTCATACAGGGCGGCTGCCTCTTGTATGCGCAGGTCTAGAGGTAGTATCCCAGACAGCGCCAGTGCCGAGTTCAGAGAGACAGTACGGTAAGATTTGCAGAGCTTCTGAGCAAATCCTCGTTGAACAGAGCCTAGCTTCTTCCGTATACCCAACTTTTTTGTAGCGGGTGCCCAGGCTGCGGCTGCGTACATTACTATGGGCTCAATCGTTGCTGTGTAAATTGTGTGTATGACTTCCGTGTTTAATCCCCAGCTCACCTTTGCGGCTCGGGACAGCCGCTTGTATACGCTAGCTGCCCTCTTGCAGACGTTCGCGGCATGCTCATTAAAAGTGAGCTTTTCGTCTATGGTTAGACCCAGCAACTTCATTTTCTTGACCATACCGATGTCGACCCCGGCCATGCTCAGTATTGGAGTGTCGTACTTAAGCTTATTGGTTATGGTCATCGCACAGGTTTTGTGCGGTGCAAACCTCAGCTTATTTCGGACGCCCCAACCCTGAACATGGGCGAGGGCTGCATTGGCAGATCTTGAGACTTCAGTCGCCGTGTCCCCATCCACGACCAAGACGATATCATCCGCGAACGCCTGCACGAAAATTCCACGCTGCTCAAGATCCTGCAGTAGTGGGTCGAGAACGAGGTTCCACAGGATTGGACCACCGATCGACCCCTGGACACAGCCCTTGCTAGTCTCTCGCATGCATTCCTCCCCGGCATACCGAACCTTGACCTTCCTACCGTCGAGATAGCTGTCTATCAGCCTCCTGACGTTAACCGGGCACTTTTCCTCAGCCAGTCTGACCCTTATGGCTGGCCACCAGGCGCTATCGAAGGCGCCCTCTATATCCAATGAAGGGTAGGTAGGGTAGGGTAGGTAGGGTAGGGTAGGTAGGGTAGGGTAGGTAGGGTAGGGTAGGTAGGGTAGGGTAGGTAGGGTAGGGTAGGTAGGGTAGGGTAGGTAGGGTAGGGTAGGTAGGGTAGGGTAGGTAGGGTAGGGTAGGTAGGGTAGGGTAGGTAGGGTAGGGTAGGTAGGGCAGGGTAGGTAGGGTAGGGTAGGTAGGGTAGGGTAGGTAGGGTAGGGTAGGTAGGGTAGGGTAGGTAGGGTAGGGTAGGTAGGGTAGGGTAGGTAGGGTAAGGTAGGTAGGGTAGGGTTTTTTTTTTTTTTTTTTTTTTTTTTCTTAACACTAATCCCGCCAACGATATTTCTTGGCGCCTTATGTGCTTAACCTCTGTCATTCCGGTCAATCTTCCATGCCTCTCGTGCTTTCATTCCTCATACTAATTGTTCATCTTGCATTCATCATCTTGCATTCTGTGGGTGAGACCCACTTTTAATCTAATCTAATGGCATTCTTTATTTAAGATCAAAAGTGTAAATATACAAAGGTAAAATATTAACAAATAGAGCAAAAGGTGCTTTCTAGTATCACAATTTGAGCAAAAGTGCTACATATACAATAGAGCAGAAGTGCAGAATATATGTACAATTTCATATTGCATTAGGGATAAAACACAAGCACAGTTAACAATATTATCACAGTATTATTACACAATTATAAACATAGGAACTAACATAAAACACTGCCGGCTATACGTGCCTGAGCTGCATTCCGTGCTTACATTTAAATATCATACATAATACTAATGAAGCACGGTGCGCTTCAGGTTTTGTTCCTTTGTATAACCGCAGTGGCTACTCGAATGCAGTATTCTATGAACTTTTCCCTAGTTTTCTTGTCCATGAGCCCATACAGGCTCTCCTTCGTTATTTTCCTGTCCAGCTCACATTCAAGTTGGTAGCGCTCCCTGATAAATAACGGGCATTCTACTAGTATGTGCTGGACAGTCTCTGCCACGCCAGGATCGCAGACGCACGATGGGCTCTACTAACACTTGAAGCGATTCAAGTATTCAGAGAACCCACCGTGCCCCGTCAAAACCTGCGTGAGGACGCCGGTTGGCCTCACCTGTTGTATAGTACGGAAAGCCACTATTGCGTCCGGAAGAAACATTTTCGTCACGGAAGCAGTCTCGCCCGACACAGGTAGGGTAGGGTAGGTAGGGTAGGGTAGGTAGGGTAGGGTAGGTAGGGTAGGGTAGGTAGGGTAGGGTAGGTAGGGTAGGGTAGGTAGGGTAGGGTAGGTAGGGTAGGGTAGGTAGGGTAGGGTAGGTAGGGTAGGTAGGGTAGGGTAGGTAGGGTAGGGTAGGTAGGGTAGGGTAGGTAGGGTAGGGTAGGTAGGGTAGGGTAGGTAGGGTAGGGTAGGTAGGGTAGGGTAGGTAGGGTAGGGTAGGTAGGGTAGGGTAGGGTAGGTAGGGTAGGGTAGGTAGGGTAGGGTAGGTAGGGTAGGGTAGGTAGGGTAGGGTAGGTAGGGTAGGTAGGGTAGGGTAGGTAGGGTAGGGTAGGTAGGGTAGGGTAGGTAGGGTAGGGTAGGTAGGGTAGGGTAGGTAGGGTAGGGTAGGTAGGGTAGGGTAGGTAGGGTAGGGTAGGTAGGGTAGGGTAGGTAGGGTAGGGTAGGTAGGGTAGGGTAGGTAGGGTAGGGTAGGTAGGGTAGGGTAGGTAGGGTAGGTAGGGTAGGTAGGGTAGGGTAGGTAGGGTAGGGTAGGGTAGGTAGGGTAGGGTAGGTAGGGTAGGGTAGGGTAGGTAGGGTAGGGTAGGTAGGGTAGGGTAGGGTAGGGTAACGGTAGGTTAGGTAAGGTAGGGTAGGGTAGGTGGAGTAGAGTAGGTAGGGTAGATAGGGTAGGTGGGTAGGGTAGTTATGGAAAATAAAAAAAAGGTAGGTATGTAGGAGGTAGGTAGGTAGGTCGGTAGCCAGTTGACGGGAGCGAAGCCGCGGGGGTCAGCTAGTCAAGAAATAAAAATGCAAGTTGTCCGACCCACACCACGTCTATTAGAACACTAAATTAAATTTGGTACAAAATGCACCATCAATGCTCAGCTAGCTGCTGCTGCATGTTTGTCATAATATCGAATGTAGGTCACGCGTGTAATTGCAAAGGTGCGAGGCTACTTATTACACAACTCCTTACTTACTTAACAATTTGATAAAACCATGTACGTCCACCGTACAAGATATCTGTTCCAGTATTTCGCGCATTCGTGCCGTCATGGTATTCACAGAAATGATTTTCATGATTTTCTTTACGATTTTTTCCTCATTTGTGTGGCGGCGTATACAGATAGTTCCTGGAAACACGTTTGTGTTACGAATATGCCTTTAATGACTGAACGTATTGAACTGGCATACGAAAAATTGCGAATCAGTTTTAATCGAATATTTCGCGTAAAACTTACATAGAATAAGTAGATATACTTATAGAAGTAGATATTTTATACTTATTCTATGCAATCCCAAGAAGTCCTAGCTAGACAAAGAACCTCCTAATTACTGAGTATTTGAAGTAAAGAACTTTTCAAAGCAAGCCCGAAAATCTGTCAAACTTTAATGCCAAACTTTGACTTGTTTGAGACTAAAGAAGTGTTTGACAAATACTTAACCTCAAATTCTAAATTCAGAAATCGAGGTAAAGTAACATTCTACTGCCAATAACAATTTAAAAACTATGTCATGTAAATCTGTCTCCTAAGAAATCCCCGAGTAACAAAATTTTTCGGCTTCTACCGCAGAACCTGAGCATAACAAAATAAAGTAAAGCTCTTGAGCACTCTCAAGCATCCACTCAGATCATCTATCCAAACAATGTTCTTGAAAATGCTTAAAAGCTATGTTGTATAGAACCTTCAGGTATTTTTAAGGCGACAACGGATTCCAACGACTTTCTGAGGTACAAAATGGGCACGCGCTGCAACAAAAATATAACTTACCATTGATACATTAAAATTTAGACGGTCAAATTGCCCATGAGATGGTGAAAATTTCATAAGAATACTTCTACTTCTTGAATTTGACGTGATTGTCGTTTTTAACCGACTTCAAAAAAAGGAGGAGGCTTTTTTTTATTTATATTCCCCGATTACTCAAAGACGCCTGGACTAATTTGAAAAAAAAATCTTTGGTTTGAAAGGGTATGCTTTGCAGGTGATCCCATGGTCATTAGGTCAGGATCTGATGATGGGATCCTAAAAAAATCGAGGGTACTCCTAGCCGTTTAGACGTGATGTTCAGTTTAAAATCAGTTAAAATGGTGGGACCTTCCCCTTAATAGCAGCGTTCTATATAAACTCCAGGCATTTTTAACGAGCTCAAATATTGTAGCTACGTTTTCTCCCAATGGAGCTTCCCTCACAAATTTCGTGGTTTTGAATTAATAGCGTAAGATAAGTGTTAGGTTTTGATAGACAGTTGAGACAAGTTTTTTTGTGAGTTTTTAGGCCTGGAGGGAATGAATTAGCGGCGCACTTGAGGCTTACTTCAGATGATGAAGATTCCCACCTCTGTCCATAGTACTTGCGGTGTCTGCCTAGGTCTACTTGTATTCTTTTCTAGACGCCTGCTTCATGATATTTTAAATGACTTGGGACCAAGTGATAGGATGAAATCAATAAGTTTAGAATATATAGTTAGGTCTGAAAGCGACTACAATGACAAAAGACATGATGGAGATGAAAATGTAAGCATTTTCAACGCCATTATTTATTTTAAGACCAATAAAATCTTTAAAGTAATAATGTGAAAGCAACCACAGTGACAGTAACATAAAAAAATTATGGCAATGAAAATGTAAGTATTTTCAACTCCACTATTTTTTTTTAGACCAATAAAAACCTTGAAGCAATCTGTACGGTCAAGAACCGATAAAGTTCAAACAAATTCCAGTCACAAATAGTGGGCGCATTTCACCTTTTCGTACTAACAAATGTTGGCAAAACCTAGTCAGAAAAATTAATAAGCTGCAAGTAAAAACAAACCTTAAGGTTAGGGGGATTATTCCTTAGCTGTACCAGTAACAGTCGCACCAACCCTTAAGGGAGCATACCTCATACCAAGCTCCAACGTCAACGCTCTGCAGCGCTCAAGAGAATGCCTCTTTTATATTTCAGAAGAAATGTCAAGCAGCGAATATTCGCGGAGTAATGTGGCTCCCTGGGAAGTGCGCAGGACGTCTTAACACACAGAGACTGCAGATGAAAAGCTTTGTGGCTGGAAAGAAAGATGCTTTGTTTGCTAGCCTAGATTTGAGAGATGAAGGGTTTTATAAAAGGAATGTGGTGGTTTTTGCATCCTACGTTTTGATTGGAATGTTAGGGGTGATGTTTTTTTTTTTTTTTTTTTTTATTATCTATAGGCTTGCGCTTGACCACTATCTCACCTGATGGTAAGCGATGATGTGGTCGACGATAGAGCACGCTTGCCTAGAAGAAACCTATTCACTCTTGACTTAAAGACCCCTAGATTGTAGCTATCGGGAAACACAGATTCCGGCAGGGAATTCCAATCTTTAGCTGTACGCATAATAAAAGTGTCCCCAAAACGTTTTGTGCGTATGGGTGGGAGGTCCACCATGTACCGATGACGCATCGCCGTACGTCTGGTAGTCCGATGATGGAACGGGCTGGGCGGAATTAAATCATGTAATTCCATCGCACACTCCCCGAAATGTAACCGATAAAATACCGACAAACTGGCAACTCGGCGACGATGTTCAAGGCTCTGGAGCTTTGACCATCGTTGTTTGATGGAAAACATGTAGGTAGGTATGGTTGTGCCCACTATACTTCATAAAAGATAGCTTGATAATAAAAATAAATTTATTTTCTCATCACAAATGTTGAAGGTACAGAAAATACTTAAACTAATACAAAAAATTAAAACATTTGTGAGAGACTGGTGCCCGAAGAAGGTATTGAATACCTGTGTTACGGGTCACCAGGCTCCCCAATTCTTACAGTTAGACCTTTTATGTAATAGATCAAGCATGAACTAGGTATGTGATGATGTTAAGGTATACAATGCATAATTTATGACATTAAGTAAAATGCTGATTCTAGAATGGCTATAATATATATATACATATACACATGTACAGGTGCTTGTGAGTAAGTGAATGTATGTAGGTGTATAGAGTTGAGGGTTAGCGGATAGGAATCAGCAGCCCTTCAGTTGCATGATAATCAAGAGTTTTGAGCCATTTAGATACAGTTAGTTTACAGATTGATTTATGAAGAGGGTATATTGAGAGTATTGTATTAATTTTATTATACAGGTATACTCCAAGAAAACAGTAAAAACGTTGCGAGAGACTAGTGTGGAAAGAGTCAGCAGGACAGACATTTCCTCTTCTTCGTTTATTCTGCATGAGATTTGGGTCATATCTTATTTGTGTATGTTTTTTAATCAATATAGTAAGTATAAAGGTCTGCCTGACCGTTAATACATCCCAGCACTTATACAGATCAGAGGTTGGAAAACGAAAAGGTAGTCCAGCTCCAACCTTGAGAATGGCTCTTTGTGCCCTTTCCACCTCCATAAGGTACCCTCTTCCTGCCCCTCCCCAAGAGGTTATGCAGTAGTTGACAAGTGACTGGCAGAGAGCAAAGTACACCAATTTTGTAGTTTTAAGATTCGCTACATGCCTTAATGTTTTGAATATATATATTAGTTTACGGATCCTAGTAACGAGAATGTCGATGTGTGGTTTAAAAGTCAGTGTCTCATCCATATATACTCCAAGATATCTAATGGTATCCGTTCTCTGTAGGGGTGGGCAGAGGCAAGGTGAAGGGTCCAGGTCGGTACAGGTGTGAGCAATAACATTAAGAGTTGCTGGTGGAAGAAGATTTCTTCTAGTCGCAAAGGCAACATATTTAGTTTTTGAAAGGTTTAATGTCAACACATGATTTTTCAGCCATAGGCAGACCCTATCAAAACCATGTTGAGCACTTTCAAAAACGTCTTCCCAGGTCCTTCCACTAAAGAAGAGCGCTGTGTCATCTGCAAAGGATAGTAACTTTCCATGTAAAGGTTGGAGTTGACACAAGTCATTTATATAGACCAGGAAGAGGCTAGGACCTAAGACACTGCCCTGAGGGACACCGTAGTGGACAAAGAGTTCGTCACTAATCCAGTTATCAATCTTCACACGCTGCTTTCTATGCTTTAAGTAATCTCCAAGCAATTGCAAAGGGATACCTCTGACACCTATTCTTTCCAATTTGTGTACAAGCAATGGAATAGGAACCGTGTCAAAGGCCTTGGCCAAGTCTAGGAACACCGTAAGACACTTATTTTTACTGTCGAGATTAGTAACAATCTGGTTAGTGAGTTCATGAACAGCATCATCGGTCGACCTGCCAGAACGAAAGCCAAACTGGAGTGGTGAAAGGAGACTGTTAGTTTCAAGGAAGTTCATGAGGCGTTTATTGATCAGTCTTTCCAAGATTTTGGACAAAGTAGGAAGGATCGATATTGGCCTATAATTATTAATGGAGTCCTTATCACCTCCCTTGTGTATAGGTTTGACAAGCGCTATCTTCATAGCCTGTGGAAAGACACCAGTGGAAAACGATAAGTTGCAGATGTGGGCGAGTGGAAGGCTAAGTTTTTTAGCGTAGCGCTTTAATATTTTGCCAGATATCTGATCCACTCCCACTGCTGCATCCTCCCTCAGGTCAAGTATGAGTTGTTCCACCTCTTCTTCATCAGTAGGAAGTAAGACAAGAGAGTTGGGTGATGAAGGAATAGAGGACTGGTGGATATTAGGCCGATGGACGTTACCAACAATTTTTTCTGCCAGTCTCTGCCCCACACCAGTAAAGTATTTGTTGGCGTCATCAACACTGTTTTTGGGATTATCAGTTTTGATTAGGGCCGAAGAATAGTCTACTTTTTTGTTTGAGCTGCATACATTTCTTACTACTTCCCACAACTTTTTTGTGTTACTTTTTGATTTTTCAATTTCCTGCCTCTCATACAAACTTTTCTGCTTCTTTAGCAAAGCATTGCAGAAGCTCCTGTACCTTTTGTACGTTACCTCAATTGCTTCATCGGTGGGTTTTTTTTTAAGTTTTTTGTATAGGTTGTCTCTATTACGCATGCATCGCAATAAACCAGTAGTAATCCACGGTTTGTTTATTCTTTTCCTATTAGACACTCTGACTACATGAGAGTTATTCTGTATGGTCTTGCTTAGTAAAGAAATGAGCTGATCGGTGGCAGCGTTGGCATCGCTACACTCAAGAATCGGTACAAAATTAATTTCATTAAAAGCATTATCTAATTCTGGATAGTTGATTCGTTTCAACGTGTAGGGCTGGTAAAATTTTGTATCCAGGTTAATAGCAATGCCAACACTTTCATGATCAGCGATAGATGATGCCGCGATGAAGCAGGTTGCTTCCAGTTTTGTTTTTAACATGATATGGTCCAAACAAGTGTAGCCATGAGTGACTTTGGTATGAGCTGGTAGTATACAGTGACTAGCTAAAATGTTGAGGTATTCAAAGGAGCGCTTATCACTAGTGCTAGGAGTTATGTCAATGTTTACGTCTCCGCAAATAATTATGTTTTTGTAGTTGGAAACATTTCTAAGAAGCGCATCCAATGATGTGTTAAAATTACTCGTGTTCCTCTGACCTGGAGGACGATAGATACCAATAATGCATGTATCAGAGTTAAGTTTTAATAATAGACAATTAGCATCGATGAAAGGTGGTTCCTCAACTATCACCCTGTAGCTGCTTTTGTGATAGATGACAACTCCTTCATTTTGAGTTTTATGAGAAGCTGTAGACGCATAACTGTAGCCATCCAGGTCGTCTGGAATGAATTGGGTAGACTGAAGCCAGCACTCTGTTAGGATTAGGATATCCCAATCGACACCAGATCGTGCCAGTAATGTATTAAAATTAGGCATGTTACATTTTATGCTCCTAATGTTTTGAGATAGAATTTTTAGTGTATTATTACTTGTTGGTATCACGGTTTTTATATCATCAATATCGCATGTCATAGATTTGGCCACCACAAGTGAATCGAGACTGTTGAATGGAATCAATCCCTGTATTATCGAATTTTAATAAAAGATGTCTGTAAGGATGTCTTGAGGGAATTTGGGTATACAAAAGATACATTGGACTGTGTACAAGAGATTAGAGAGAGACCGTAACTGTGTATAAAATTGACAGTGATATAATATGATGTGAAAGTTAAGTGTATATTTGTAATGAAGGTGAGTGTACATCTATTAAACATTTTTTTTTTTTTTATTTTTTTTTTTATTTATTTCTCCATAAAAATTGTACAATTTTGAACATTATGATTAAATTATTAAAGCAATTATACATGTGTCAAAAATAAAAAATGAGCAACAGCGCCTGAGCTAGGCTGAGCCTGTATTTCAGGACGCATTCACTTGCCCGAAAATGTGATCAATACAACAGTGGTTATGTTTACATTATATTATATAACTCAAAACAAAATAACATTTTACAACGGAAAGAGTGAGTGTTGTGTGTGGTGTGCTTGTGTTGAATGTGTTTGAGTTTGTGTTGTGTGATTTTGTTTGGTGTGTTTAATAGTTTAACTTTATCTTACTATTTTAAGAAGTTCTTCTGTAGTTTCATAATCACAAGTAATTAGAAAGTTCAACAGTTTGTTTTTGCATTCACGTTTACTTAAGGTATAGATGTTAAGATTAGTATTTAATTTATTGTACAGATAAGGACCACTAAAGCTGAAAAATCTATTTGTAAATGAATGTTTAAATTGAAAGGACTGGGGAACTACAGCATTTCGACGACGCTTATGAGGAATATTTCTGTCAAGAAGGGTAAGGGAGTGTTGCTTTAGGATTGTAGTTATGATGTATAGTTGGCGTACGGTCGGTAGGTTCCATGACTGGTATAAAAGATGTGTGGGGTAATCTATGGGTCGGAAGGAGCTAACTTTTAGAATTGCCCGTTGTGCTATTTCAAGTGGAAGCAGAGTAGTTTTGGCAGCTCCACCCCAACATGAAATGCAATAAGTTAGAAGCGATTGACAGAGTGCCTTGTAAACCTTTTTTAAAATTAAAATATCTGCTACATACCGTAAATTCTTAAAAACATAGATGAGTTTTCTCAGTCTGGATTGGAGTAATGATAGATGTGCACTGAAGTTCAGCGATGAGTCCAGTATGACGCCTAAATATTTAACCTCCGATTTCCTGGTCAGACATTTTATTTTATTTTTATTTTTTATTTATTAATCACAAAATCCACAGCTCTTAGAAATATCTTAACACAATTATTTTACTACTATTACAGCCAATTACGGATTTACAATTTATTATCCTTACAAATAAAATTGCAACAGAAACTTAAAAAACAAAACAAATCATTTCAATTTTTTTTTAAATTGTATGAAGTGTGCAAGAGGAGTTGTGTGTGAGTGTGTTATAATATTGTATTATGCGTTTCAAATGAGAGGAAAATCAACTAGTCCCCCAGCAAGCTACAATCGGACAAGACAACCTATTCCAAAAGCCTCAGTTATTTTTATTAACTCCCAGATTTCGACACAATCCTGACGAATCGCGTCACAATGAGCGAACCCGCCGACCGTCCTCGCATTCGGAACGCACAGTGTTAGTGTATTGTATAGTGTAGTGTAGTCTATGTAGGTCTGTATTTGTACCTTCCATTCAATTCAATTCCTAATAGTTTCATTCAGCTTTAGCTTTATTAGTCAGTTCGCCACACACAGAGGTTAATAATAGTTTTCTAAACATACCTTTTTTGGAATTAAATATATCTATGTGAGAGAACTGTTTATTAAAATTCCTTAGTATTCTATCAATAACTGAGTTTTTAGCGTAGTTTGTACCACTATGTGGTACATCGAAAAATTGCGTGTGCCTAGTCCGTCGAGACGGAGTACTCAATCTTACAACTAAGTCATTAAGAGCGATACTGTTAATGTACCCACTACAAATATTATAAAGAAACAACATATCCGAAATCATACGTCTATTCTCCAATGGAAGTATATTATGATGTTTGCATGATAGAAGATAATCTTTTTGTCTAAAATTACTGCGATAATTAATATATTTAATGAATTTAGACTGTATGGATTCTATCTGCTGAATATAAACCAAGTAGTGAGGATTCCAGATGTTGCTACAGTATTCCAAGATACTGCGTATGTACGCAAAATAAAGTATTTTGATGCAATCTATATCGGTAAATAATTTACACATACGCATAATAAATCCAAGATTTCTGTACGCCTTACCAACGACATAAGCCACATGCTCCGAAAACAGAAGTTTTGCATCCAGAACGACACCAAGATCCTTAACAGTATTACCACGCACAATAGTGCCACCACTAAGACTATAACAGTAGCGGATGCAATTTCGTTTCCTAGTAAATGTTACGACCTGACATTTGTTTACATTCACATTGATTCTATTGGTACTATAGTAGTTAGATAATCTATTCAAGTCATTTTGTAGCTTCTCACAATCATCCTTATTCCTAATATTCATATAAATCTTGGTGTCGTCCGCATACATCAAAAACCTTGCATTGAGAACATGTTCTCCTATATCGTATAGGTAGATAGAGTACAACAGGGGTGCCAAAATTGAGCCCTGTGGCACACCAGATGGTATGGTTACGCAGTTAGACCTTTGTCCACCTAGTATAACAATTTGAGACCGATTCCTAAGGTATGACTCAAACCATCTGAGCAAGTTACCGCGGATTCCAAGCTCCTGCAGTTTACGCAGAAGGATCACGTGATCCACACGGTCGAAGGCTTTTTCAAAGTCCGTGTAGATCACATCAACCTGTCCACCACCATCCATATCACTGACAACACTATCAACAAATACTGCTAAATTAGTGTTAGTAGACCGGCCCTTAATAAACCCGTGCTGTTGCTGCGGAATTAATTTAGAGATAGTTGGATAAATAAAGTTGTGTACTATTTTCTCCATTATTTTTCCTAAAACATTCAAAATTGATATGGGACGATAATTCTCTATACTATTTCTACAACCTTTTTTGTGGATGGGTACAATGTGTGCAGTTTTCCATATAGTTGGGCAGTAACCCTCACGGAAACACCGGTTGAAGATATAAGTGATTGGTAAAGACAGGGATTCACAGTTAACAAAGAAAAGAGGGGGCACAGTGTCACTTCCTGGACCCTTCGATGTATCTAAATTCTGCAAGAGTTTGAGAATGCTCGCGTTGTCTATGGCCAGGTTGTATAGTGTGTCGCCGTATGTTTCACAGTCAGTTGAGAAAGAAGTGTAAGATCCGAGCTTGCTGCTAAAATTCTTGTAGAAGAAGTCATTAAATGCATTACATATTTCGGCCTCACTTGTTAGTTGGTTATTATCATACGTCATATATTTCGGGTAATTATTTTTATTCTTTTTCCTAGCTTTAACGTAAGTCCAAAAATGTTTAGGTGAAGTTTTTATGTTTTCCTGTGATCTGTGTATATAACGATTATGACACTCCCTTTGCAACTTTTTTTGCCGGTCCCTTAATAAAACAAAAGTTGCGTAATCGTGGGGGTTATTATATTTCTTCCATTGCCTGTGTGCCTTCGACTTTTCCTTAATGACATTAATTAATGCCCGACTGTACCAGACGGGGTAGCTGTAGGTTCCCCCTACGGTGACTTTTGGGATAAATTTACCAATAACCGAATTAATGACTGAGTAAAACATGTCTATTACATGATGAAGTTGAGCATCATCATTACAAACTAATCCCCAATCACACTCCAGTAATTCGTTATTAATGACTTCATAATTCCCCTTTCTATAAACATGCTTTTGAAATAACTTAAATTTTAAGGGAGGAATTAGAATATCTAAAGCTTTGACAAGAATTGCAGGGTGAAACGCATCTTCAGGTACTAACGGACAGCTCGATTTTATAGTGTTGTTAGGAAAATTGGCAAAAATTAAATCTAAAGTATGATTGTGAGAATTAGTGAGAAAATTAAATTGATTCAAACCGCAGTAAAACATTGTGTTGATAAGGCGGGACGCGGAGTTTTGTACCTCAACGGCGCCCTTCCTCAGCAGCACTGGCTGTCCACTTGTCCAGTCAATACCAGGTAAATTAAAATCGCCCGACACTAGGAAATAATCGTTAGGGTTCTGGTCAATTACCTCAGATATTACCTGCGTTAATGACTGAATACGTTCCGATATCGCGCTGTCTGGCGGCAGGTAAACCGTCGCGATGTGTAAATTGCGACTTATGCCAAGTACTCGAGCGGGAACAGTTACCCAGATGCTCTCAAGGTCAGGACGGCCCCACTCAGTGCGTACGCGAGCTTGCAGCCGCGAAGCGCAAGCAATCATTACTCCGCCGCCTAGCGAGCCGCGATCGCGTCTAAACAAATCATAAATATCATTACATAGTTCGGAGTCTAAGATACCGTCATGTAGCCAGGTTTCGGTAAACATTAATATATCACTATCTGATGACAGTATGTTCTCGTAAAAAGTATTGGTTTTAGTGCGCAAACCCCGTACATTTTGATAGAAAAACTGTAGATAATCATTGTTACACTTGGCCATCGCTAATGAGTGTTTGCAACGATGATTCATACATTAACAGTATAAACACAGTGACACACAGCTGTGAGTCGCCGCTACAACTAGGTACATTGTGATGTTTATGTATACCAATAAAAAATGTGTATTTGAATGAATCTAACAGTAAACCCCGAGTGCGGGCAGTGTATGCCATAGCAGGCAGTAAGTGTGTATTTGTGAATGAGTAACTTTGTTGTGTAAGATGTTCTGTGTGATGGTTAGTTATACAATAGAATTGAAAAGTGAGACAGTAGGTTGTTGGGTATGGCTTATAATAAAAAATAAAAGCGGTATCTAACGCAATTAAACCAAGACATGATAGACAATTGATACAAAATAAGAAAACAATGAATACTCCTAGACAATATTTTTCAGATCTTCCTCTGACAGCACAAGTATATGCTGAGAACCGTCTACCTTCCTTAAATAAATTCGACAGTTTTTTGTCCATATATATTTGTAGTTGAGCTCATTAGCTTTGAGCTTGCACTGTTTCAATAGGTTTTTATTATATTTGGTGAGGTGTTCATTGACATATATCTTAGATTTTGGGGTGGTCGCTGTCTGAAGACCTAGGTCATGCAGATTGATACCTCTCAGTTTTCGTGCTGCAGCCACTATATCGTCCTTAGTGCTACGTTGCTTGAGTCTTGCTACAATATTTCTTGGCAGTTGCGAGTTGTTATGTTGCTGTGTTTGGACGCGGTGAGCAAATTCTACATCATCACGTTTGATTGGCACTCCAACATGTTCTGCTAACTGCAACACTATTTCCACGGTTTGTTCCTCCTTATGTTCAGGTAACCCAGAGATCTCAATGTTTTGTAGGCGAACCCACTGATCCTGACGAACTTGCTCAATTTCCAGTCGATGTAGGCGTGTTTCGACGTTGAAAAGGTTATTACGGAGTAACTGATTTTCATCTCGTAGTGTTTTCAAATCGGTGTTATTGGATGCGATATGTTTCATGACGTCATCATATTGAGAACTAATAAATTTAACCGACTTTTCAAATTCAGCAATTTGTGTTTGCATTTTATGAAACTCTGGCGTTAACATGTCACGAATAATAATGGGTAGCTCTGTTCGTATAGCATCAAGCACTTCAGTTGACCCTGCAGAGGAATTGCACTGAGGTAGGTCCGATGACGTACTAGCCTTCCTTACGGTCACATTTTGAGCTTGACTACAGTCTATTACTTCTGTTTCAGTAGTTTTAGCTGGTGTGTCATGATTTTTGGAAAGGCCTTTGTTGCATTTGGAACACATCCAAGTCTTAAGGGCAGATGCCGCGGCATCAGCTGTTATGTTAGCACATAGCAAATGGTAGTGATTGCCGCATTGTTTCTTTGAGCACGTAATCCTATCCGCCACTGATATTGGGGTTTTGCATTCAATGCATTTGTTCATTCTTTTATCCATGATGGGAAAGTGTAACAAGTATAACAATTTGATGGTGATGGTGAGTAGATGAAGCACATGGGCAATTACAATTATTAGAATTTGTTGGGTGGAGATGAATAGAGTGAAATTTAAGCGTAAGTTCTATGGGGGGTTTATAAGGACTTCGTGTATAAAAGGGCATGTACATAGTTTTTCCTGCGTTCAGGGTGAGAACATTTTGTTTCAACCAGTCTGACACCCTGTTGAAACCATCCTGTGCCAACGTGAAGGTGTCCTCCCAAGTATTAGCAGAAAATAGCAAGGCTGTGTCGTCAGCATAGGAAACAATGAAACCCTGCTTCAGCTTCAGTTCACAGAGGTCATTGAGGTACACTAAGAAAAGTGTAGGGCCCAGCACAGAGCCTTGTGGGACACCGAAAGTGACAGGCAGATCAATGCTAGTGTGGGAATCCACCCTCAGACACTGGCTACGACCACTCAGATAGTCTTGAAACAGTTTCAGCTGCAACCCTCTTATTCCAAGGCGCTCCAATTTAGCTAGAAGACGCGGAACAGACACCGTATCAAACGCTTTGGCAAGGTCAAGGAAGATGGCAAGTGCTTTGTTCCCATAATCAAGTCTCCTAACAATATGGTCTGTAAGCTTATGCACCGCATCCTCTGTTGACCTCCCAGAACGGAAACCAAATTGACAGGAGGAAAGCAAATAGTTGCTTTCGAGATATTTAACAAGTCTACTATTAATTATTCTTTCCAGAATCTTTGAAATAGCAGGTAGTATAGCAATTGGCCTATAATTACAGGCACGGTGTCTGTCACCCGCCTTGTGGATAGGGATAATGATAGCTTTTTTAAGTAAGTCTGGGAAGACACCTCGACAAAGGCAACGATTGAATAAATGCGTTAGGGATGGGACAATTAAATCCTTTATATCTTTAAGTAAGCTATTAGATATTTTATCATGTCCAACTGCACTCGAACATTTTAAGCCATTTATAAGTGACAGGATCTCGTTTTCATCAGTGTCTAGTAGTACAAACGAGTTATTGGTTGTGTGGTTTGAGGCGGGAACTTCAAAAGGATTTTGAGCCGTTGATGGACAGTTTAGAAGCTTATTGGCCAGGGAACTTCCAACACTAGCAAAGTAATCATTAGCCTGGTTCACAGATGTTTGAGGGGAATCACCAAGAAGGTCGGTGGCAACTGATTTGGTTTTATTTGTGTTTGTTATGTTTTTAACAACTTCCCAGAGCTTCCTATTGTTATTACAATTTTTATCCAATTCATTCTTATCGTGTTGTCTCTTAAGTCTTTTCAGTAAGTCATTACAGAAATTTCTGTACCTGGTGTATGTTAGTTTTAGGGTTTGATTATCGGGTGTGATTTGCGAGTTTTTGTGCAGGCGATCCCTATTTTGTATGCATCTGAGTAATCCTGGAGTGATTCAGGGTCTAATAATGCGTTTCTTCCGGGGAATTTTAACAATAGTGGTGTTTTCAGTTATTATATCTTGTAACGTCTTAACAAATTTATCCATGGCCTGATTGGGATCGTCTGTTTCTCCAATAAAATTGAAGTCTGTGTTATTCAGCTGTTCACGGATTGCAGCAATGTTAAATTTAGATACATGAGATGGTGGAAGATATTCTTTGTGGGCTTGGTATATACAGAGTAACACCGCATTGTGGTCTGTAATGGTCGAATTTAAGACGAAGGTTTGAGATTTTAGCTTAGTTTTAAGAAGAACGTGATCGAGACAAGTTTTACCATGCCTGGTAGGAAAAGTATGAGCTGGTAAGAATCCCTGAAAAGCTGTCGTATTTAAGTATTCGGGTGCTTTTGTATCGCGTGAATGTAATGAGATGTCTATATTAATGTCTCCTATAATAGCGGCAGATTTTATGTTTTTAAGGTTAGATAAAGTAGAACTGAGAGAAGCTAAAAAAGGAATTAAATTGTTGTATGACGGTGATCGATACAATGCTATTATAGCTGTTTCATTATTTATTTTTAAAATCAGACAGTTGCTTTCGGAAAAAGGTGGTTCAATTACGTCAACATTAAGTGATTCTTTAGAATAGATTACTATTCCATCGTTCTGGTTCCTGAAATACTGTGTTGTATGAGACTTGTAGCCAGGTAGGTTAGGAATAGTAAGATTGCATGACAGCGTTCAGTGAGGATTATAACATCACATTCCATCTTTAGTGAGTGCAAGAGGACAATTAGTTCATCAAAGTTACGAGAAATACTACGTATATTTTGCGTAAGTATTTTAATGTTTGTTTTACTGCCTGAAATAAGGCTACGACAATCCACAACATCACAGACCGTAGACTCCGATACAGATAGGTCATCAAGTTCTATGTTCGAGTTAGCCATTTAGAATAACATGTTTTTTAAAAGAAACAAGGAGTTGTGGACGCAAATATACATATTATGTGTATACGCACGAAAAAAAAAAAAAAATCGGAAGTGCGGGTGTTTACGTTTAATTCATTTAGAAAATGCGAACCGCCAAAGTGTGGGTAGGTGGTATAAATTGTAACCCTATTAGGGGTCAGTTTTGTAAGCGTAGCTGTGTGTGACGTTACCGTAAAGAATCCCCCGGTCGTACTAGTTACGTAATTATTTGCCGTGAGATTTGTGTTGTGGCCATGTCGCTTATTATTTATTTTGATTATTAAAGACGAAAACGTGTCCGTTATAACTATGGTGATTAAGAGTATGAATAGTGTTTTAATGTGCAATATTGTTTGTGTAGAGAGTGAGATTAAAACAGTTTTGTGCAGTAAACAATTGAAGTTGAACAGGTTATCATTTGGTGGTGCTGTGTTTATTATAGAAGGTGAGTTATGTTTTAAGTGCAGAAGTATTGTAATAGTGTGAGCAGTGATCGTGGTGAAACGGTAGGAGTTTAGTATGTATAGTGTTTGTTTAGATTGTTTTAGGAATACCGTAACAATGTCAGATTTCAGAGTTGTACAAAAATATTCATTAATTAACATTAAGCATGCATTATATTTATAAAATAGTAAAAATAATATTAGAAGTAAAAGGTTAAACAAGCAGAAGTCAGGTATTAGAGTTAGGACTAGTCATTTGTCGTTACTCTTTATTTCATTTAAGTGAGCTTCGTTCTTGACTCGGATGTAAGGTTTCCCTTCAACTTTGCGAAGATAGATTTGGCCATTCGAGGTCCACACAAACTTATAATCAGCTGTTTAGTCATTAAATTAAATATGATAGTTAGCATACACATAACTATTTTAAATAACGATTGGAAGGCAAAAAACAAAACACAACAACAAGGGAAACAGTACAAGAGAATATCTATAACCAGTTTAGAGACAATTGTCACGACAGCAATCAGTCACAATGTCAACTTGTGCAACTCTGCTTCATCATCAATGCGTATCGGTACCTAACCCTCTTCTTTTTTAACATACACTTTTCCAAATGAAGTCCAAGTATGTGCAATCTTTTTATTTTTGGCCAATTGTCGTGCAATGAAGTAAAGACGTCCGGCTTTGCTTGTTAGGACCTCGGAGATGAAAATCGGCTGAGCTGCTCCTGGCATGTTTAAATGTTGAGTATTGAACTGTGGCTCCCTACTAAAACTTGATATCTGCGACAACTGTCAGTATCAATACAGTAACCATAGCGCTTGACAGGCTAACAATAACGTAACAATAACGTATACGTCAGTTTGACATATGTCAAATAATATGACATATGTTGTGAGATCAAGCTATCTTTAATGAAGTATAGATGCTATATTGTAAATGAGTGTTCCTACTACCCTGCTTTATTAAACTACTAAAATAGTTACAAGAAAAATGTTCAAAGCTAGAAAAAAGCCTTAAAAAGTTCTCTTGTATAATAAAGAAGAGGAAAACAACTTTTTACGTCATCTTCATGTCAGTTTCTTTTTTCTGTTTTGTGTACATAAATTGTTAATTAATAAAAAACATCATCATCTGCCTAACCTTTTCCCAACTAAACACATCAACACGGTCTAGGGATATTTCATACTCAATTAAATAACTCGAAAAGTACTGGCCGCATTGGAATCTTTTATACACCGATTTGTTTGTAATTTATCTCAGACTAATTCCAAATTAAAATTTTTGAAAATTCTTTTGTTTAGGAGGCATAAAAAGGTCTTGATGTGTAGGAGAGGGAATTTTCATTTGTGCGAAATTTAGAAAACAATACGAATTACGTTTAGTTACAGTTTTTTTTCATTTTTAAACGAAAGATAAAGTTAAAATTGAGGTATTGTAGCCATGCAACGCCAACATTTGACGAGGGCGGAGATGTTACGAGCTGTGGGAATGCTGGAAGCTGGGTCTGTTCAGTGTAATGTTGCTGAGGCCATAGGGACCCACCAAAATGTAATTTCAAGATTGTGGACACGCTATCGTGCCACAGGTGAAGTAGCGGAGAGGCACCGGGGGCCAAGTCGCATCACTACCCCCAGAAAAGACAGATTTTTGCAAATTACTGCGCGAGCTCAACCAAATGCAACGGCGACTCAATTGGTTCAAAGGCTGCGAGTAGAACACCAAGTGCTTGTGAGTGACCAAACTGTAAGAAGGCGACTGCATGAAAGCAATCTACGCTCTCGTAGACCACTCCGGGTCCCACCTTTACGGAGAGGCAATCGTGGACGACGATTAGAATGGGTTCGGAACCACGTGGACCGGGGCCGTGAGCAATGGTCCAATGTGCTGTTCACGGATGAGTCCAGGTTAGGCTTCCATCCAGATTCACGAAGGGCGCGTGTTTGGCGAGTTCCTGGACGATGGAGCCGTCTTCAGAACCCTCAGGAAGTTCACCCATACCAAGGAGGAACAATTATGGTTTGGGCAGGAATTCGTCTTGGAGGAAGGACGGATCTCGTTTGGGTGCGGGGCAATATGACGGCAGAACAATACGTCCAACAGGTGCTGGGGCCCGTAATCTTGCCCCACAGAACACAAATGGGGCAAGATTTCCTGCTCAAGCACGACAGTGCCCGGGCACACACGGCGAGAACGGTAGCAGCTTGGTTACATACACACAATGTTAGGGCCATAGACTGGCCTGCTCAATCGCCAGATCTATATCCCATTGAGCATGCGTGGGATATGCTGCAAAGAAGAGCTCTGAAGGAAGTTCCTGAAAATCTGGCTACAGAAGATCAACTTTTTGCGCACCTCAGAAGGACATGGGGCAATATTCCGCAGCAAGACATTGACAACCTTGTTCTGAGCATGCCGAATCGTTGCCGATGTGTTATGAACATCATGGGCGCTTTCTCAGACTACTAACTTCAAGTTTATAAACACAAATTAAATGATTTTTCAATTTTTTTCAGTTTTTACTCATAAATTAAAAGTTAATTCATATACGGTTTCCATCTATGCTTCATTTTTTTTCCATAAAATCCTGTAATTTTAATCGAAGTATCTTAACCATTATTAAAAAATGGTAGAATATTAAATAACGTATCTTTTAAATATATACATGTCATATAAATAATTAACACATTGATAGTAATTCGCTTTTTTAAAAATATCCCTAGACCGTGTTGATGTGTGTATATTGGGGTCGGCTTCCAGTCTTACCGGATTCAGCTAAGTACCAGTGTTTTACATGGAGCGACTGCCTATCTGACCTCCACAACCCAGTAACTGGGTAACACGGTACTCCTTGGCAAGACTGGTGTCAGATCTCAAGCTTCTGACTACCCGTAACGACTGTCAAAGATCTTCAAATGACAGCCGGGACCAACGGCTTAACGTGCTCGCCGAGGCACGGAGGAAACTCGGTATGTTGAAATGGTCACCCATCCACGGACCGACAACGTCAAGCGTTGCTTAACCTTCATGATCGACCTGTGCTGCTGTTATTATTTAGCCACGAGCTCCTCTTTTTAAAAATAAAAAATTTATAAAAAACAAATACCACAAAAACCCGACCTACTAGGTACAGCGAAGGCGATATTTGAAATGTCCAAATGCAAGGGATTGATCTCGTGATTTTTCGATATCGCTTGTCAATCTCATAAAATTGATCTCGTGATTTTTCGATATCGTTTGTCAATCTCATAAAATTGATCTCGTGATTTTTCGATATCGCTTGTCAATCTCATAAAATTGATCTCGTGATTTTTCGATATCGCCTGACAATCTCATAAAATTGATCTCGTGATTTTTCGATATCGCTTGACAATCTCATAAAATTGATCTCGTGATTTTTCGATATCGCTTGACAATCTCATAAAACATTGCTTTTTTGAAAACTCATACTAAATTAGCTGCATAATAGCTGTACAACACTTGCACCTTTTAAAACTACAAGACAAAAGCCCGGTACATTTTTACCAACACTACTTACCTTCAAGTAACTTAATTTTTCTGCCCAATTAGCTGAACAAAACCACAGTCAGTATGTAGCACTGGCGAAGTCCCAAGACGAAGCGTTTGCTTTAATATAATTAGCTGTGTTCGAAGTCGGGGAAGTCGGTAAATTATGTATGCGTTCAATTATAGAGTCCAGCACTGGGACTGTAATCATCCGAGATCTTACGCTGTCTGCATTGTTGAGGAGGTCGATGAAAATTAGGGAAGAATAATCATAGGAAAGTTTTACAAGTGATCTGAGATCTTGGAATTCGATTTTTGAAATCTTAATTTTGAATAAAAATTCGACTCAAACTTAAAATTGGCCACACCTACCAATCAAATTCCAACCAATCACAACTCTCGAGTTTGGCATATGATTCTTCAGCTTGACATAATATGTGTACTCAATAGAGCAAGATCCCAGACGCTCCAGACGTTACTGAATTCTTTCTACACAAAATTTGTGATAAAATTTGCGAGCCTATCAATAATAAAAAAAAAAGATATTTAATGAAAATAAAAGTTTAAGTTAGCAATTACGAGTACGTTCTAAGTACATGTTAACATTACTCAACGCCACTGATTTCTTGTTAAAAGAGTTTCGTTTGGGGCGTCTAGGATCTTGGACTTAAGCACGTTAACGTCAAAAATAACAAGCCAATCAATCACAACTGTCCATTTCCACTTTGAGTTGAGTTGAGCATCTGGAATACCGGTATTATTCTGTACTTATCTCTGTTTATTACGTCTTCAAGCCTGAACCAATTAGTATAGAGATATATTGAACCTTGGAGAAGGACCTAGGAAGCTTTTTATTATTTTTATTGATGGGCTCGTGGTTGACTACTATCTCACCTGATAGTAAGCGATGATGTGGTCGATGATGGCACACGCTTGCCTATAAGTAATCTTTTCATCATCATCATTTCAGCCGAAAGACGTCCACTGCTGGAGATAGGCCTCCCCCAGGCGTTGCCACATTGACCGATCCCATGCGTCTCGCATCCAGCGCCTTCCCGCAAGCTTAACCATGTCATCGGTCCACCTAGTGGGAGGCCTTCCAACGTATCGTTTTCCGGTTTACGGACGCCATTCCAGAACTTTTCGGCCCCATCGGCCATCCGTACTGCGAGCAATGTGCCCTGCCCACAGCCACTTAAGTTTGGCAATTCTTCGGGCTATGTCGGTAACCCTGGTTCTCTTGCGGATCAGTAATCTTTTCACTCTTGACTTAAAGACCCCTAGATTGTAGCTATCGAGAAACACAGACTCCAGCAGGGAATGCCACTCCTTAGCTGTACGCATAATAAAAGTGTCCCCAAAACGTTTAGTGCGTATGGGCGGGATGTCCACCATGTGTGAACTTGCACTTGATACAAGTATCGAGAGATTCACACAATCGAATTTACATTTCAAGCTAAAGATCAAAGATATTACTTGTTTTATAACTATTAATACTCTGCACCTTTGTTTTAAACCAGAAAACGAATATTGACTGAACAAATAAATACATAAACAAGAAATTTATATCGGCCACAAAAATCTGAACATCTCCGAAACTACCGACTTCGACAACTTTTCGAATAATCTAAGGCTCGAAAAATTTGAATTTCATTCACATTTAATAGAACTTGGCATACCGACTTTTTAAAAGATTACTTAGAAAACTAATTATTTTAGTTTTAAATAGTAAATAATTATTATTCACCATTTTTGTCAGCAATTCCCAGTAAATTTAAACTTCAGTAAGGTTGAAACTATCTAAATGTCACCAAGACAAACAGACCTTGCCGTTTTATGAAGTGCAAGCGAAATACAACCTTAGTTGATAAACAATTAATTTCCGTGACTATAAATGTGTATACGTAAATAGATATCTACTCGCAAGTCTCTTTCAACAATATCGCAAAAGACTCGGCAATCCCTTCAGGCCCCTATTATAGTTGCCAACAATAAAGTATCATCCACCCCTAACCACGGGGTATGAGCAGATGAAAAGGGTGCCGATAATAATTCCGACAAGTTTCATATTACGAAAGGTATATTTCGGTATTTCTTGCCTTTGTCCCGATAAATTGATATATTTCTGTGATGAAATAGGTACGATGTGCTATGGTGGTACGATCATCGTAAAAAGGTCGGAGTTGTATTTATATTGATTGGTTCTGTATAGTATTTGATGAAAACAGCTAAGGAGTGGAATTTTTTTGAGAAAAAAAAATAACCCCCGACGGAAAAAGAAGGAGGGGTGAGCACTGTTGCTGAGAGATACGTGTCCAGCGCACGGGCTACTGGGCCTCAGATTCGGTCTCTCCGGGAGGCCATGGTTGAACGCTTGAACCTGTCCTTGAAGGCGGTCTCCGAATGGGGTGATGCCAATTTGGTCAGTTTCAATGCTGCGAAGACCCAGGCGTGTCTTTTTTCCGCTAAAAAGAGCCAATTCCACCCGGCTCCTTCTTTCCGTGGTGTAACCGTGCCGATAACGGACCATCTCGAACTTCTCGGTGTTACGTTGACATCAACCCTCAACTTCGGTCCATTCATCGAGGCAAAAGCTCAGTTAGCTGCAAAAAGTTAGGGATTCTTGCTAAGGTGAGACGGTACTTCACGCCTGAACAGCTGCTCAACTTGTATAAAGCGCAAGTTCGGACATGCATGGAGTACTGCTCTCACCTCTGGGATGGATCTGCCAAATACCAGCTTGATGCACTTGAGTCGATCGACAGACGGGCCAAAAGGCTTATTGACAACGATGCACTGGTCGCCTCAAAGCTCCAGAGCCTCGAACATCGACGCCGAGTTGTCAGCCTGTCGGTTTTTTATCGGTTACATTTCGGGGAGTGTGCGACGGAACTGCACAATTTGATTCCGCCTAGCCCTTTCCATCATCGGACGACAAGACGTACGGCCATGCGCCATCGGTACATGGTGGACATCCCTCCCATACGCACAAAGCGTTTTGCTAATACTTTCATTGTGCGTACAGCTAAGGAGTGGAATTCCCTTACGGGGTCTTTGTTCCCTGATAGTTACAACCTTGGGGTCTTTAAGTCAAGAGTGAATAGGTTTCTTCTAGGCAAGCGTGCTTCACCGTAGACCACGTCATAGCTTAACATCAGGCGAGATAGTGGTCAAACGCGAGCCTATAGATTATAAAAAAAAAAAAAATACTTTATCGAGAGTGTTCACTGTTTGAATCGGGCCATTTTCGCACGATAACGTATCTTAATTACGTGTTCGATAGATTGTCGATTCAAGCGTATCTACTACTAGATAAATTATAGGTTTAAAAAGCATGAAATAAAAATGTGACACGGGTTTTAAAAAAATTACTTGATGGGGATATTTTTTTTTGTAAATAAATATCATAAAACACCTGAATAAGTAAAATTACAACATTGATTGGGCACACGTCAACGTGGAAAGGTGCGGTGTCGTAGCTCGGCTCGATGGCGTGACGTGATTTCGTTACAGTGTCGTAGAAACACACGTCATTTTACCGCAACATAACACGTGGTCGTGCCTTAAAAAAATCCGATAAATATTTCAGCATTTCTTTACAACGTTGTTTCCTTTCTTGTAGTTTCTGACAGTTACAGCAATTCTGTCATCTTTGTTGCACAACTAATCGCTAAGATATTTAAACATCAACTGAGCGAGCGCATCGCCGCGTACCACTACAGACGACGTACGATCCGTCGTTCCTCGGTGTCGCTGCCGTACCGTGCATTAGCACGAAACATAAAAACGACGCGCCGCGACACCGCACCTTACCACATTGACGAAGTCGTGTCGTGGTGATGGGGACAAGCCACGTCTGTACTCCCGAAAGGTTAGGCAGTGTTGCACCTACAGTACACCAACATTTTTCCAGTTATATTTATGTCCCATGTAATAAAAGACGAGCCTATTGCCATCAACCGGACACAAATCTCATTGGCGACGTAGAACTGGCGGATGCCAAGCTTCACAACTTGGCTCATCGCCGCAAGGTTGCCTGCTTGTCGGTGTTCTACAGACTGTACTTCGGTGAGTTTCCTCAGGAACTCCACGACCTCATCCCACCAGCCCCCTTTTACCATCGGACATCTAGATGCACTGCAAGTTACCATCTTTACCTACGCACCGCACCAAGCACTGCCAAACAGCTACTATTTTTTTACCTCTTTCGCAACCACCTACCACACCCACCGCTACTTAAGCAGACTATGACGGACTACTATAAATACGAATAAAAGTAACAAACTTATTTTGGTATATCTAAGTACTATGAGACAAGTGATTTTAATTACTACGGAAACGGTACTCCGATTTCATATCAAATTATCATTAAGGATCACAAATCAAAACGGGGCCCGACCTAATTTTACTTCAAAATATGAAATTGTTTTTGTTTCATAATGTGCCATTCACCTTAAACCGGGCATACTTTTATTGTGCGTATAGCTAAGAATAAGAATAAGAATATTTTATTTGTATACATAGGTAGTTACACTGTGTGTGAGATGTTACGAGTACATTATCCTAAAGAAAAAGACAAGAGATTATCCTAAGGAGTGGAATACCCTGGCAAAGTCTGTATTTCCAGCTACAATCTAAGATTCTTTAAGACAAGAGTGAATAGGTTACTTATAGGCAAGCTTGGCTCATCGTCGACCACATCATCGAAGTGAAATAGTGGTCAAACGTGAGCTTATCGTTAATAAAAATAAAAAGAAACACGGAAGTATTTGTAATACCGTTCAGAATTCCATCACTATACAGAATTATGTATAAGAAGTAAAGTATAATCTTCAAAATCTCCATAACTTCAGGTTTCACACCGAGCCACAAGACCGACTCATAAAACATTATTCTTCGGCCATCGTCCAATACCAACGCACAAATAATATACCATCATGCATCTGTTCCAAAAACATTGCAATAGCGGGCATAGCTATTTTTTTCTTTTTTCTCCCTTCCAGCCAGCCATGCTTTAGTAGCGAACATTCAAAGATGCCTTGAGTATTCTTTGTTGGCTGCTTGTTACACCGTAGTGTTATACTGTTCAACTTTTTTTCCGTCTCTAGAACTGCATTATATTGAGTGATCCATTCCATTCTTTATAGTGACTGTTCAATGAACGTAAAAAATAATTTGTTACTTTTCTATAAGCATTTAGGAAAAAAAGGTTTTGAAATCAATCTTTCCTGTAAAAAATTACTTACTCAGTTGGGTAATAGGTTGGCCCCCAGTTTCCCAGCTCAAAATTATCGGAGAATTAATGTGACAAATTGTCAAGCACGCGTTATCTGCTGTGATTGGTTGAATGAATTTTCAACAGCCAATCACAGCAGATAACGCGGGGGTAAGTCTTTACCTATGAAATTGTCGCGTTTAAACGGGTCACTTTGAACTGTCATAACTTCGGTTTAACTTGGAATTATAGGTTCAAATAAAGTTTTCGTTGAAGGCATGTTATTCCTTTGTAACCGAATTTCCAAAAAGGAGGCGGTTTTATGTTTGACTGTATGTATTGTTTTTTGTGTATTTTCAATGATTACTCCATCAATTATCGACAGATTTGAAAATTCTCGTTGTATTTGATACTCTCGAGGTGGTCCCATTGTCACCAAGTTAGAATCTGATGATGGGATCCCATGGAACTCAAAGGAACGCCCAAAAAATATTACAGCCAGACATATAGCTATTTTGGTATTTACATCATCATAGTAGGCATTTGCATAGAACTGATGAAGAAGACCACAGATGGCCACTGGGACTCCTTAATGATAAGTATGCCACAGGCACAGATTATATAATACTAGTATACAGATGCCTCATCCCATACAAAGAAACCGTGCCGACGTAACTAGCGTTTTTAATCTTGTTATTTTTGTAAGTACATCAATCGTGTTCGATCCCGTTTCACGGCAATAGATGGCGTTAGCAGTGAATTGCAAGTAAAAGGGTTTACTAAGTTCGTGAATATTTTTTTCTTTAAATACAGTGAAGGTTCGTTTTTACAGTTTTTTGCACCAAAATGCGTTACAATTCAAATATAAACAAACGAGTGGAATGCCTCAGAAATTTAAAAATGCACCATCTACTGGCATCAATTTTAAATGATCCGTTCAAATAATCCTTGAAAGGTGAATTAAGAGCCCAATATTCCATAATTTTGTACTTTGGAGAGTTTATTAAACAAGAACTTACAATTTTTATGTTCAATTCCAGAAAAAGTTAATTTTAAACACAATTCTATTCAATTGTGTGTACATGTCGCGCCATCTAGTGAGATTTATTTGAACCAAATTTTCTTTCTTAGCAATGAGACCCCGTGCCTCAGGTATAAGATATCTCGAATAGTTAAGAGACTATGATGAAGCAAATACATATAAATAAATAGTGCTCATGGAAATGGTACCATCGAACTGATTTAATTATTTATGTATTAAAACCTTGTGCACAAGTACATAGGCGAACTTAATGGCTTAGGTATTTACTACCGATCGACCTCAGGGTGGTGCAGAGATAAAATATGGCAGGTGCAACTAAATTCAAGAACAAGTAGTTAAAAATATAAGTACCTACATATTACCAGAATATATGTAAAAATATGTACTTAGATACATACATATAAACAATGTAATTGAGAATCTGAATCACACAAATCAACTTAGAGATGATTCTGCAAACTTTTTGCGAATGTTGTCACGTGCCTTGAATTTGAAGGACAACCGACTGGTTGCCATCCTGATGTTCTGAGGGAGCGTACTCTAAAGGGAGACCTTCTCCTCTCTCTTCACCTGGACAAAGAAGGAGGAATGGATAAGCCCAGACCGGTGGGAGGGACATTGTAGAAGATGATTATTAGTAGAGCGAAGATTTTTACTGTGGGCAGGACAGAGGAATTTGACATTTGAAGTAAGATAAAAAGGAGAAGTGGGGTTATCAAAAAAACAGAGTAATCAAGGCCCTCAGCGCTTTACGCTGACGAATGGATAAAAAAATTATAAGTGATTGATTTGCGGATACATGATCATACTTACGGAGGTTGAAGACAAATCGAATGCAGATATTTAGAAGGTGGTCAAGTTTATTTAGTATATCTGCATTCAGGTCATGAAGATGATGAAGCCAGAAGGCAGGCACTGGAAATCCGTTATAAATCAATGTACCCTAGTCGTGTTTGACCTTATTGGAATTGTCATGGGATGTATTCTAACAATACCTAAATTATTTTTATGGTTATATGAAGTACCTAAACTAAAAAGAGGCAAATCAAAAACTTGATAACAAAAATATTAAGATATTTTTCGCTTTGTGGTATTTTGCTTTGGAAGTCGTATTATTTTTATTTTGTTTATTTATTTTATTATTAATGTACACACAGTATAATACATACAGAAAACACATCAAGACAATAGAGTGCAAAGGTAGATACTGCTTATTACTTAAGAAATTTCTACTATCATTTTTTTTTTTTGTTAAAAAGTATACTTAATAAAAACTTTTTTACAAAAAAAGTGTCTTCGTAGGTACCATTTTTTTGCGTTATGGACACCGACTTCCAAAAATAAAGTTATTTTTCACTTTATAGTTTTCTTATTTGGAAGTCGGTAGTGTTTTTTTGTAAAAAAGAGATTTGTTGAAGAGTTCTGTTGTATATCTTCGAAGTTCTTCATCAGATCTTCACCAAATTAAAATGGGACCAATATCGGCACGTACTCTTTCAAACAAAAAAATATTTTTTTAAATCGTATTTTTTCGAAAGTCGGTTAAAAAGAATAGTTATACGTTTGCTTCTTTGGTTCTTGTTTTTTCTTGAATATCACCATATTTATAACCAGGAACTTTATACAGAAAGCTATGGTGTTATACATTTTCTAATATGAGTTCAAACGTGGAAACAATGCGTCTCAAAAGGGACACAATATCAATCACCTATACACATTATTTACACTAAACAAATACAAATTCAGGCATTATTTTTATTTGTTTATTAATTTGTTTTTTTTTACCTTTGTATAGAGTCTTTTACCGATTGTTTTGTGAATGTGTGAACATTGAAGGCCTTCTAGATTTCTAGATGATTGTTAACAATTGTTAACTTTTTTTATTTCGTTTTACATTCGTACGACTTATTGTCGGGCGTACGTTGTGCCCCCTTAACCAAGTACTAATGCTGTAACATGGAACAAATTTTTAAAAGAGTAACCATGGAGTTTCTTGCCGGTTCGTCTCCATAGGAAACGACTAACCCGAACCGTGCACCTTTTGTCGACGTTTTATAAGTGCCCATGTACGCCAATGTAAAATAAATAAAAAATGATTTTGATTTTTGATTTTGATACGGACTTATTACTACTAACGAGCAAACTGTGCGTTATTGGTTTATTAGCTTTATTTCGGAAAATGTTACCTCACAAATGAACATTCTTCTCCGGGCAGCTACGGGATAAAATTAAAATAGGAGGTTACAGTTCGGTATGAACCCAGCCACGTCACAGCTAGCCCGATGCAAAGTTGTATTCTAAAGCAAAATGGAATTGTTGCGGGTTTGCGAACCACCGCTATACATATTTTCCAATTTTATCATTCTCACTTCTATCTAAGGTTACAGCGGAATTCATTTTACTTTGTCGTTTCTCGAGTTTGGGAAAATCGGGAAAAATGGCTGCGATCTGGGAGTGTCTGGGAGTCTGTGGGAAAAATTGGATGAATTATATTTTTACTCGTCGGTTTGAATTTGTTCGTCTAGCTAGGGAATCGTAAAAGATTATTTATTGTTTAGGTCAATGGCCACGAAGAAGGTAGAGCAGTGGTGGCCCAGTGGTATCGGCCGCGACTTACAAGTTGTAGGTCGTGGGTTCGAGCCCAGACTGGCGCTTTACTTTGTGTAAATTATTTCATCACCACTGCTCTCAAAACGGTGAAGGAAAACATCGTGAGGAAACCGGCATGTCCTAGAACCAAAAATTCGAAGACATTTGACATCCACCAACCCGCATTGGGCCTGCGTGGTGGATTACGGCCCATTCCCTCTCACAGAGAGGAGGCCTGTGTCCCAGCAGTGGGAACATTAATAGGCTGATGATGTGTTGATGATAATGTGACAATGGCCAAGAGTATCAGATATCTCCTATTTTAGTCACTGAGTCACTGAGCAATCGTATTGTTCCAGAACTTTTTATTTTAGATAGGAAACAAGCTGACAATGGCCAAGAGTATCAGATATCTCCTATTTTAGTCACTGAGTCACTGAGCAATCGTATTGTTCTAGAACTTTTTATTTTAGATAGGAAACAAGCTGATGACCTGGTGATAAGTATAGTCACCACCACCTATAATTTTGATTATCGGAAGTATCACGGATGTGTTACTAGAATGAATGATGTCATGAAATCAATCATCATCAATACATATAATAAACCTGTAGAAAAGTAATTTTTGTACATCGAAAAAAAAAATTGCCAGGGTGTTAAAGGATAACCAACAGAACCCATTTCCAGCATTTTTGGAATTTTTGTCTGTTTATTTGTGCACGCATCACGTAAAATGTACGAAACTAATGTAGATAACTTTTATACATAAACATTGTGCGTAACTTGAAGAATTACTTAGTTTTTGTTTCATCACAATCGGTTCACTCTATCAAAAGTTAGATTAATTTAAAGTGTTCAAGAAGTAAAATTATCACAACACACGCAATCCAGATACGCGGACAGTTGAACTCGATATTTGATAGACGGCTTTGTGCATTTGAAGTCATTTTCTGAATGGCGGTGTTAAGATTCTCCGCGAAAGAATGATGACCCTAGAAAAAAAAATTGGTAGGTAGGTAAGTAGGGTAGGCAGGAAGGTATGTAGGGTATGGTTGGCAGACAGATGACGGGAGCGAAGCCGCGGGCACAGCTAGTGATAAATAATACAGAGTTAAAGCTAAAATATATCAAGTGCCTTCACACCAGTATTTACCCTTCACACCGGAACACAGCGACGCTGCTGGCAACAGAAATAGATTAAGTAGTGGTATACCCACTTTTCCGGCGAGTTCCTACACAAAGAGCTTCTAAGCTACTCCTTCCTTTCCTGTTAATTTCTTCATTGGTGGCCATCCAAAAACCTACACGAATAAGGTCGGAATTGAATCTTATACCCATTTCAAATGCCAGAAGTTCAGACAATTAGTACGACAGTAGAACTGTCTCATTACTCTTTACTAACAAGGGTTTGGATTTAATAACGCTTCTGGGACAAATACTGTAATTGTTTTTTTCAATTAGTTGTTCATTTACAATCCTGCTATTCTTTCAGTGTAATTGAATCGAGCCCTTCGTAGACATTTGTCGATCAAGTTAATGTCTAATTAATTTTCTATTTTGAGACTGAAGGTTGTTTTATTTAGAACTCAAATAAATTGGTAATTTAGTCTAGAGTAGATAATATTTAAAGTTAAACAAATTAGTTGAAGGTAAAAGTATCGATACAGAAATAATAGTGTATAACAGACATAATAGAGTATAACAGACCACAAAATAATGTTAAAAGTTTTAAAATATTGGTAAATAGCTTCTGACCGGGGCTTCATGTTTTATCACCCCAAGGGAATACATACTACCCTTTGTCCTTCCCAGGGTCTCAAACTATATCCATGCCAAATTTCATCTAAATCGGTTCAGTAGATCCAGAGATTACCCCCTACAACCTTACAATCTTTACCTCTTTATAATATAGAATAGATTATGCTACGCGAGTTCATATGGCTAAAGCAGCTAGCGGCTGTAGCGACTGAAGCAGACTTTAATTACAAACATCCGAAGTTGTTGCATTTTATTAATAGAAAATTAGGTCAGTGGGTCGTCTTAGGGGCGGAGTTGAAAATTAAAATAATTGCTACCTGTTACATAGACATTTTTATTTTTATTTATTTATTTATTGGCCTATCTACAATTGTAACACTAATAATAACCTAATAATACAAGCAATAATGTAAACTAAGTGTACAATATGATGCTATAGACACAGCATGCAAAATCAAAATTATAACAGACAGTAATTACAATAATAGTGCAGAAATAACAATTAGAAATCAATATAGTCGAAAATATATTTTTTATGTAGGTAGATACAAAAAAGAAAAGAAACGGTGTGCATCAAATATCAGTTCCTTCATCGCAATTATTCAGAAGTCTGCAAAGTCTGGGGATGGGGGCGTTGGATCCTGATACAGTTTTGTGGAATAGATAGATAGATAAAACATTTATTAACAGCACACAAAAGACACAGCACAACACACAAAATCACAATTAAATTTTCAATTTACACGAGGTATATAAAAACAAGGTGCCAACATACAAAAAAAGAAAATGGAAAAAAAAATATGCAATAAATAAAAGTGACATAGTATAGTAGATTATTGCATCGAGCACAAAGTAATGTATCATTGCATCGAGTGCCTGATTTAGAGCCCGAGCGCTAGCGAGGGCTCTAATCTAACAGGCACGAGGGCAATATAAATTACTTAAGGCGAGGTGCATAATCTGCTTTTCTTTCAACTATTACCTATAGGAATAGTGGATAAATCACTTTTTTAAATTTCTTTCATTTTGAAATCAGAGTTAGCAGCAATCATTTTTTAAATTTGGAACAAGTAGGATAGAAATGAATAATGCGTACGTAAAAAAAAAGTATTGATATCGGCTGGCTGAATAGAGCTAAACCATTGAGATTGGCAACTTTTGGTGCGATTAAAAAAAAACAGTGCAATAATGAAATTTCATACATTTTTATTGCTCTAGAGCATTAAAGACTCGCTTTGTACTGAGTTTTTAGTGTGATTGTGATGCAATTAAAGCATAGTTGGAAGAAAACATAGTTATGCAACCTGAACCGCAGCGAGTGATCACTGTGAGAGCATGAAATGCACGATTGCAGTTTAGGGTGGCCCTTCCAGACACACACATGCATTTGTGTTAATTTAACATTTTAAGTAGCTGTAAGTCGTAATATGTAACCGCATTGGAACTGGAGGCATTAAACTGTTATAAATACGGTAGTAATCTGCCTAAGAGTCAAATAGCTAGTTCACGAATAATCATAAATACAGTTCAAATAAAATTAGTCTAAAGTTAACAAATCAAACAATTCCAATGTTTTTTTATACGTTATTTGTAATGATAATTATAGGATTTTTGATAGTCCCTCTTTCAAAGCAAAAGGGATAGAAGATAGGTTGAAGGATGTCAATAAATATAAGTTGTGTTTCAACTGCCTTAGGCAGGGACACCACATGGGTGCATGCCGCATGGGATCGTGCCGTGGCCCGTGAGTGCAATAAAAGGCACCACACGTTGTTGCATCGCCCTGCTGCGTTATCTAAAAGCAATAATCTTGTAGTGGTAGATGAGCCGTGTGATAATAGTTGCGAAACTATTGCTAGTTTTTCAAAACGAAACTCAAGTCAAATTCTTCTGTCAACGGCTATAATAGAAGTCTTGAATCCATTGACCCAACAAAGGACTGCTAGACTGTGGTAGCCAGTCCTTCTTTATTTCTAAATTATTAAAGGATAATATTTAATTAAAATCGTTCCCAATAGACTCGCTAAAGGTCATAGGAATTGGTAATACAGTTTCTTCTCATATTGCCGAAAGTTGCTAAATTAAAATCAGCTCGCTTAATAATAAGTACAGTGCAAATTGCTCATGTCTTGTTTTAAAAGAATTAACCGGTTTAGTACCAAAATACCCGGTTGAAATGAATACATTAAATTTACCTAAAGGCATTGGGTTGGCTGATCCTACATTTAATCAGCCAGCAGCCGTAGATGTCTTAATAGGCGCTGATTTATTTTGGAACATATTGGGCAATGAGCAGCGTTCCCTTGGCCCACAAAATGCAAATTTAAGAAATACGCATCTAGGCTGGATAATCTCTGGTCCTATTTATACAACCGTTGCCAATGAAACTACTCATTGCAATCAAGCAACTGTAGATGTCGTATCAAAGCAGATTGGTATTGAAAGATCAATTGCCAAATTCTGGGAATTAGAAGAGGTTTCCACGAAACGAATAAAGATTGAAGGTGAAAGGGCTTGTGAATCCTACTTTATCACTCACACACGTAGAGAAATAACTGGTAGGTTTTGTATAAAACTGCCACTTAAGGTTACACTAGTCGAAAATTCTTCCATACAAACGTAGTCTAGGGATTATTCCACTGTGAAAATAAAAAGTGATATCAATTTGTCTCAATCATTATCTAGCCCTGTTTAGAAGCAAAAATGAAAATATTTGAAAGTTATGAGCTCAAAAGTTCCACATTTCGACACTAATTTTAACGCATTTTTGGGCGCAAATAAATACCATAAGAAAACGGAAAATTGCAAAACGGCCTCCATATAGGGATAGATTAGTAGTTCAACAATGCAAATAATTTCATTTTGAACAGATAGATTTAGTAGTTTTTTCATGATATCTAGACTGCCAAAGGTCTGTTTATAAAATTTCGCGCGCTCGGTTTCATCCTAAATCATTATCCATTTCGCTACAAATTTGCAAAAGTGTGTATTCGTACGCGAACTAGCTTCCTACTGCTCATCACAGCATCTATCTCTTCCACACGTATTGTAGGTTGATATAAAATGCATTTTAACCCCACGCACAAAATAGTTCGTGCCGTCGACTAGTGTACCCTGAAGGACACTCCAGACTGCCTGGGTGACACTTATAATATCGCTAAAAAACGATTATGTTATTTAGAAAAGCGGTTTAGGAAAAATCCCTTGTTAAAATCGAATATTCAAAATTTATTAGCGAATACGCTGAATTAGGGCATTGCTCGTTAGTCAAAGACGAGCGAAGCATTATTTATGTTACCATGAGGTACAGAAACAAGAAAGTGAATCAACTAAATTGAGTGTTGTTTTTGATGGGTCTGCAGTTTCTACGACAGGTTATGCATTAAATGACATCCTAATGGTAGGTCCGACCCTTCAAGATGCTATATTGATACGTGCCAGACAATATAAGTTTCTGTTAACTGGGGACATTGAAAAATGTACCGTTAAGTCCTAGTGGGCAAAGAAGATCGTAGTTTGCAGCGTATTATATGGCGAGAAGACGAGTCACAACCCATCCAAACTTATGAATAAAATACACTCACTTATGGCACCGCAAGTTCCAGCTTTCTTAGCACACGTTGCCTTTGGCAGCTCGGTGAGGAACAAAATGACAAATGTATTAAAAATATAATCCAAAAGGATTTTTACGTAGACGATCTCGAGGGTGCGAAGGAGTAGCAGGAACTACGTTTTATACAAAAGGAAGTTGCCGAAGCTTCAAAAAATGGTTGTTTTAACTAGGGAATTTAAAATAAACAATCCATCAATTTTTGAACATTTGAATATAAATCATGAAAACAATTTGACACGGTCTTGGATGGATTCCCTCCAGTAACATGTTACATTTTCCCATTAAAAACGTTATATTTGACCAGGATGCAGTATCACAAAGCGATTTCGTATGTCTAATTCATTTAATATATTTGACCCGTTAGGTATTCTAAGTCCTGTAATAATTCAGCCTAAAATTATATTGCAAAATGTGGCAACAAAAATTAGATTGGGACGAACCAACATACAAAAATTTTAACTGAAGATTGGTTAAAATTTACTGATAATTTAAAGTGGTTAAAATCTATTCAAAATTCTTAGATTACTTCTATGTAACAATCCTAAATTAATAGAATTACACTCGTTTAGTGATGCGTCTCAAAGTGAATATGGTCCATTTATATATTTAAAATCAGTAAAAAGTGATGTTGAAATTACTGTCAAGCTGTTATGTGCCAAATCAAAGGTGTCGCCTTTAAAACTCACCACAATACCGCGTCCCGAATTATGATGCGCTGCATTATTATCCGCTAAGCTTTGTAAATCTGTTACAGATGCTCTCCGGTACAAGCCGGGAAACATCGTACACTGGAGTGATTCCAGTGTAGTTCTAAGTTGGATTAATAGCGATCCTACAAAACTAAAAATGTTTGTAGCTAATCGTGTCTGTGAAATACTTGAGTTAACTAAAGCATGTTCTTGGAGCTACGTTCCTACTACCATGAACCCAGCAGATTTAATTTCTAGGGGAGTGGATGCAAAAAACTTATTGTCTATGGACTTGTGGTGGTCCGGCCCTAGCGTTTTGCATAAAAATGAAAGCTATTGGCCCGTGTTAAATAATTCAAAAATAGAGGAATTACCTGAGATGAAAGCACACACGTTAACAATTAGTGATCAGGATTATTTTAAAAAATTTTCATCATATCAAAAACTTCAGAAAGTTGTTGCATATGTTCGAAGGTTTTTATTTAATATGAAGCACCCCTATAATAAACGGGTAGGCATACTTTCACCAGAAGAGTTATTGGAGTCATTTAATTCACTTTGTTTTGTTGCCCAGCGTGAGTCATTTCCTATCGAATACGAATTGCTTACAAAAGGTAAACAAATACCGGCTAGGAGTAAAATTTTATGATTCTCACCGTTTATAGATAACAATAACTTGATTCGTGTCGGTGGCCGCATAGATGCGTCCACATGTAGCTTTATTTATTTATTTTATTTTATTTTTATTTTTTTAAAAAAAACGTTGCCCCACACTAGGAATATCTCCTGTATCGTGGGTGCGTTTACAAACATATAAACTCACATACACAAACACCCAGAGCCGGAACAACTATTTGTAGATCATACAAATAATTGCTCCGTGCGGGAATCGAACCCGCGACACGCAGCGCAGCAGTCAATCGCTCAACCACTGCGCCAACCGTGCGCCCGCTTTGAAATGAGACATCCAATACTCTTGCACGCCTCTCATAGATAAACAAAACTATACTTTGCAAATGAGCATTTTGCGAACCTACATGCAGGTCTGAATTTGTTGCTAGCAACAAATTCACACACACACCTGGAACGCGTTCCGAAACCGTTAAATCGTTTCTCTAGTTATTTTCTTCGGAAATTATCAAACAGTTAAAATTACATCTTGTCTGCTGCAAAACTTGAACCTAGTGCTGTACTATCGTCTCCTTATTGTTCTAAACACTGTGCAATGCGTAAATATAATAATAATAATCAACGAAATAATATTGTAAAAGTGCCGTATCATGTGTGTGTACCAGTGAGCGGCAACTTTGCCTTTGTGCAGACTACTTTAACGGTCAAATTCCTGCGAGCGCGCAGTTAGTGACAGACTGACAGTGCTACCAACTTATCGGCGACGCGGCGCGCGTTCTTGTCTCAAACTTGGTGTGACGGTGATATTATTGTACATGACATTACAATTGTTTGCGACTGGTGGTGCCACCCCGTCATCATAACTTCTGGGATATCTCTGTACTAGCTGTCCCACGCGGCTTCGCTCCCGTCAACTGGCTACGTACCTACCCTATTCTACCTACCCTACCCTACACCTACCGTACCCCTACCCTATACCTACCCTACAGCTACCCTACAGCTACCCTACACCCACCCTGCACCTACCCTACACCAACGCTACACCTGCCCTACACCTACCCTACATACATGATTGCATAACTGAAACCGTTTACGAAGCGCACGCAACGGAAGCCCTCAAAAAGTATTATTCTTTCCCGTTTTTGCAACATTTTTCATTTATGCTCCGCTCCTATTGGTCGTAGCGTGATGTTATATAGCCTATAGCACTCAGGAATAATGTAGCTTTCTACCAGTGAAAAAATTTTTAGAATTGGATCATTAGTTCCAGAGATTACCCCCTACATACAAACTTACAAACATACAAACTTACAAATTTTACCTCTTTATAATATTATTAGTATTAGTATTAGTATATTAGTATTAGTATTAGTATATTAGTATAGATTGAAGTGATCCTATTTGTACTTTATTGATATCAAAATGTCTGTTAATCGATCAGCTACTGCTTCTTCGTTGCCAACACCTACTGACGAATTAGCCCCTCAACGATTAATGTCGTCTTCATGAGCCTAGTCTAAACCAAAGTACATTGATCCCGGATCTTTCTGCAGCTGAGCGCAATAAGAAGAGGAAATTCAATGGTTCACAAGAAGACAATGTTGCCATAAGTGGCAACACATTTTCCACTTTTACTATAGAACAGGAAAAGCGTTTTGAAGACCTGCTATTGATTATTAACAGTATTATTGAGAAAAATCAAGACCTTAAAGTCAGTGTTGAAGTAATGTCGAAAAAGCATGACGACTTCCTGTCAAGAATCTCAATATTGGAAGGCGAACGCAAAGAAGACAGGAATTGAATCTGTCAATTGGAGGATAAAATTGAATCACTCGAGCGAAAAGCCCGTTCTTCCTCAATTGAAATGCGAAATGTTCCTAAAAGTTCTGATGAAACTAAGCTAGTCCTCTCCTACATGGTAATTAATTTAGGTAAATCAATAAATATTGACACTGAGCAGACTGCAATTCGTGATGTATACAAGAGTAAATCAAAGAAGGACTCCAAGCCTATCATTGTTGAGTTTGCGTCGGTATATAAATGAAGGAAAAAGTGATTACAGGCGTCAAACACTTAAACTCGTCTGAGAAGAGAGAGAACAAACTAAACACTTGAACCTAAAAATTCCAGCGAAGCCTGTCTTCATTTCAGAAACCCTGACTTTCAGAGCACAAAAACTCTTTTATCACGCCAAACAATTTAAAAAAACACATGGGTTTTCGTTTTGCTGGACGTCTCATGGTTTTGTTTACCTTCGTAAAACGGTGGTCCGACCTCGATAAAATAAGAAATGCAAGTCAACTGTCAAGTGAACTATTGTCAGTTCAAATTGTCCCCTATCATAGTTTTGATAACCTTGTGCATGCGTGTTATTCTTAATCATAAACAAATATTCTACATCTGTTTTTTTATTTATATTTAGTGTATTTAAGAATTATTTTGGAAAACCTTGCTAAACGAAGTACTTGCACCTTCAAAACCAATCACTCACTTATGTCATCATCTCAAATTTTTATAAAGGCTCGCCTGAATGTTTTACATCCCTCAACAAAGTATTGCTCTCAATACTTCCTTGTTGATTCTGATCTGGTTCTTTCTACCCTTTTTGAAGTCATTAAACTTTTTGTCCTTATATTCTTTTACTTTAACATTCGCTAACGATGTAAAGGATTTAACATCAGACATTGATTGATAAGTTATATGTGTCTAAATCCTATAGAGCGGACCTTAATAATTATAACCGATTCATTAAAAAATCACCATCTAGGAGTTTGGTAGTCCTCACTCAATAGATATGTAGTATTAGTTTTAATATGCCAGAATTTGAGATAATGTTGGCGAGGTTAAAAATCCAACGTGATATACTTGTGCTAACAGAATGTTGGCTGTTGGGTATGTCTGGCACTGTACCTCATTTGGACGGCTTCCGGTCCTACGCTACAAAAGAATTACAAAGGCAAAACGATGGAGTTGACATTTATGTTAGGGATGACCTCAATTTTAGCGTTGAAGAACCTGAATTTCATGATGCTAATTGTTTAGTGGCTACCCTCAATAGAAGTATAGCCCTGGTATGTCTTTATCGTTCACCTTCTATAAAAAATATTGATGCATTCTTGTTATCCTTAGATTCAGCTCTATCCAATCTTTTGTCATTTGCAAATATTATATTAATTGGGAACATAAATATTCCTATAAACGATAACAAGATTGACCTACCTGGTTCTCGTTACTTGGCCATTTTCGCGTCACACGGACAACACAGAAGTGTGTGTTGTTCCACAAATCACATTAACTGATCACTATCCTGTAATAACGCAATTATTCACAAAGCAATCACAAGTCACTGCAACTGGAACTCTCACCAAAGTTAATTCTGAAAACCTAAAACGAGACATATCCCTTATCAACCTAACCCCAATATATAGGTAAGTCTACGGATCCAAATTATTGCAGCAGTTATCTCGTAAATAGCTTACAAACAACATCGCATAATAATACAACAACATTAACAGTGCCGTCGAAGAATTATTAACCCTGGATTACTCCTGGTCTTCTCCGATGTATGCAAAACAGGGACACACTTCATAAAAAAAAACTAAAAAGTCACCTGACAACCAAACTCTAAAACTAACTTATGTCAGCTATAGAAACATTTGTAATAAAATCCTAAAGAAAGTTAAAATAACCTACGAGAGGAATCAGATTGAATTAACTAGACGAAAACCCAAGGAATAATGGCAGACTATTAAAACCATAACTAACTCTAACAAAGCGAGCGGCCTGCCCGAACAGCTTCTCAAAATATGCTCTACTACCAACTCATCTCTTAACAAAGTAAACAAGCATTACATTGATGTGGGCAAATCCTTAGCTGAGGACTGTCTGAAAAAACAGGCCAAAACTAATCAACCAGCTCAGCCTTCTAACGACAGCACCACGCAAACTAATCCCGAACTCCCGTCCTTTGCCATGGAATATGTTGATTAGAGGGAGGTGGAGCGACTGATTCTTTCTCTGAAAAATGACTCAACAGTCGGGTGGGACAACATCTCCAACAAGTTACTCAAAACTAATAAAACTTTTCTGGTTCCGCCTTTAACATATATTTTAAATAAGTCCTTGGAAAGCGGTGTGTTCCCGAATGATTTGAAAAAATCATAAATTCGTCTCATACATAAGGGTGGAGATAGAGATCGTATCAATAACTACAGGCCTATTTCCATCCTGCCCGCACTCTCAAAAATTTTTTGTCCGAGGAACCCAAATCAGACTTTTTGAAAGCTATCTCTCGGAGCGGCTCTCGTGCGTGAGGGTTGGTGACAGCATTGGTTTTTACCTTCCTGTATCCTACGGTGTTCCTTAGGGCAGCATTTTAGGACCCACCTTATTTATTGAGCATATAAACGAACTAACAGACCTAAAGTTGCCCAGAGGCGAAATCATATAGTATGCAGATGACACTGCCCTCCTCTTCTCTCAGGTATCACCTGGGATGAGGTCTTTAATGCTGCTCAAAACGGTTTCAACATTGTAAACAAATGGCTTCGTGGCAACGTGCTCACGCTTAATACTGACAAGACCAAGTACATCACCTTTTCCATACGTCAACCGATTGCTACTAACACACAACGTAATATGAGTATCACTCCGCATGACTGCTCGGCGTATGGTATCTGCTCTTATAAACCATTGGATCAAGTCAAACACATAAGATATCTTGGTGTCACTATAGATGATGAGAATCTTACTTTCAAAGAGCACATTAAGCTTGTCTGTGGTAGGGTGCGTAAACTGATATACTTATTTAAGAATATTAGACAAGTTGCTGAAACTGCCTTACTTAAGAGTGTATATTTTTCTCTTTTCCAATCCCTACTCACTTATTGTATATCTTCTTGGGGAGGTGCTGCCAAGACTAGTCTAAAGAGCTTGCAGATAGCTCAACGAGCTATCCTAAAAGACACTTTCAGACCCACTCTTTTTCCTACAAACTTGCTTTACCAGTCTTGTGAAGTCCTCAATGTGCGCCAACTGTTTTTGGTGAATATAGTACTTACACAACACAATGAACTCACATACAATTCAGAGAGTAACACCAAACGCAGAAGGCATGCAGTTGCGATTTCCAAGCAATCCCCTAAAACGACTTTCGTAAAAAAAAACTTCCTCTTTCTGGGGCTGTTTATTCACAATAAAATAAATAAAAGTAATGACATATTTTCACTCAACAAGTCTCAATGTAAAAAAAAAAGTACAAAACTACCGCTAACTCAGTCATATGAAGAAACGGAAAAGCTGCTTGTACTCCAATATTAGTCAAACTATAACTTTAACACAACACATACACACATCACCATAGAACATAATAATATATACCCACATCACACACATACAGACACACACACACATACATTCATTCGTACTTCAGTTTTGTTTAATAATAAATTTAATTGTTTTCAATTGTTAATTTTATAATCTTAATTTAATTCAATTGTTAATTTTATAATCCTAATTTATTTCGATTGATAATTTCTTAATTTATTTCAATTGTTCATTTAATAATATTAATTTAATTTAATTGTTAATTTTATAGTTTTAATTTATTTCAATTGATAATTTTATGGTTTTAATCTATTTAGATTACTATATTATTATATGTAATAATTGCGATTTAATAATTTCAATGTAATGTATCATTTAATTTTATTATTTTATTGATTTACTATTAAGATTTTGTCATTTTAATTTAACTATTTTTTTATTTTATTCTTATATTATTGATTTTGCATTAGGTTCCGTATTTTAATTAGTAATAACTAAGTTTATTGCGTAAATGTTCCTGTGGGTGGAGCTGCATGCCGAAATACAGGCTCTCACCCTCTGACAATTGCATTGTACTCAGTTTTTAGGGTTCCGTACCCAAAGGGTAAAAACGGGACCCTATTACTAAGACTTCACGATCCGTCTGTCTGTCTGTCTGTCCGTCTGTCACCAGGCTGTATCTCATGAGCCGTGATAGCTAGACAGTTGAAATTTTCTCAGATGATGTTTTTCTGTTGCCGCTATAACAACAAATACTAAAAACAGAATAAAATTAATATTTAAGGGGGGCTCCCATACGACAAACGGGATATTTTTGCCGTTTTGTGCACGATATTAATTACGGCAACAGGTAGACGCTTGAAATATTCACAGAATATTTAGTTGTATATTTACTTCAAAAAATAATAATTATTAAATTTAAATAAAAAAAATTAAGGGGGGCTCCCGTACACCAAACGGGTTTTTTTGCGATAATGCTGCGGAACACTTCGTGCGCGAGTCCGACTCGCACTTGGCCAGTTTTTTTAAGTCACCAATCCATATTGTGAACCTTTGCTTAAGACTTTAAACAATTTTTTTTTTATTTGGCAAACAATCTGGCCTGTAAATGGCAGGCATCTTGCGCACAGTCAGCAACTGCGTGCAATGCCGACGAGTAAGTGGTAAAACATTATGACCAAAAATGGGTAACTTACCATTCCAGCGCGTGAACCCGGATTTCCCATTTTTGTCCGTCGGTATAGACTTTGCTGGCCCGTCTTATATTTTAAATCGCAAAGGACGTGGCAGTCGCGTTCTAAAATGTTATATGTGTATTTTTGTGTGCCTACGTTATAAATGTATTCATCTAGAGGCAGTCAGTGATTTAACTAAAGATGCATTTGTAATGACTCTCAGGTGTTTTATTGCGCGGAGAGGAAAACGAATTGAAATATTTAGTGACAATGGCCGTAATTTTGTCGCCGCCGCAAATGAGATAGGTAGCTTTCTAAAACAAAATGGTGAGCTTATATCTGATTTTGCTGGTCGACAGGGTATTCATAATTTTTAATTTATACCAACTTACGCTCCTCACTTCGGTGGCATCTGGAAAGCCGGCGACAAGTCGGCTAAGCATCACATCAAACGAGTCATTGGCAATACTCATTTAACATTTGAGGAAATTACGACTTTGTTTGCGCAAGTGGAGGCGATACTCAATAGCCGTCCCTTGTGTTCCTTACCATTCTGTCCTAACGACCTACTCTCCTTATCCCCAGGGCACTTCATCATTGGTCGACCGTTAACTGCACTACCGTCACAAGCCCTGGAAGATAATGAAAGTAACCCAAGAAATAGATATAAACGCCTTGAAGAAATAAGGCGTCACTTCTAGCAAAGATGGAAGTAGGAGTACTAGTCAGAGCTTCAGCAAAGGACAAAATGGCGTAAAGGCAATGCTCAGGTCAACACAGGTGACATGGTGCTGCTGGCGTCTGGGACGAGTTCTTCAGCTATTTCCTGGACCTGAAGGAGTTACAAGAGTTCCAGGCATCAAGAGTTCATGAGGCTGCGTGCGACGCCCTTTTACCCGTATCTGCCTGCTGCCAACTGCTGCAGAACTGAAGGGTTGAAAAACAAGTTTTCAACGCGGGGAATTGTAACGGCGCAGCGCACACGTTTATTGAATACTAAATTCACACGTCGATAGATCTACGCCCTATATTTTTAGCAGGCGTTTGTTATTTTTTTTATTCATTAAATATTATTTGATATGTCACCCCATTCTACCGTCTGCTTTCTTACTGTAGGCATGATAACCATTAACCTTTAATAAACCATTTTACGTGTAATTAGACTTTAATTAGCCCCATTGTATAGTCAAAATATACAAGTATTGTAAAATCTCGCAAACCGTGTAACTACCTATGTTTACAAATAAAGATTCTTATTATTCCAGGTAGTGCAGTAGATATCGCTTAAGACGTCATTTTGCAACGTCTCACTGCGTCTCCAAAATCAAAATCAAAATCATTTTTTATTTTATTTTACATAGGCCTACATGGGCACTTATAAAACGTCGACAAAAGGTGCACGGTTCGGGTTAGTCGTTTCGTATGGAGAAGAACCGGCAAGAAACTCCATGGTTACTCTTTTAAAAAATTTGTGTTTACAATATTTCCATGTTACAGAATTAGTACTTGGATATGGGGGGACAACGTAGGCCCGACAATAAGTCGTACGAAATTAAAAAAACAAACAAAAAAAATAATGTTAAACGAAATAAAAAGTTAACCAAATGTTAACAATCATCTAGAAATCTAGAAATCTATCCGAAAGGAAAAAGAGTGCGGGCTTATCAGTCTCCAGGTGATGATGGACTGCTTTGAGGTTGCAGTGCAGACCTCTGATCTTAGTCTTATTTTATTTTCTTATTTATCTATAAAAAAAACGATCTCTACAATATTTATCCGTGAGTATATTATGTAGAATACATTTTTCAACTTTTCAACCATTACATCTCAGAAACGGTGACGTTTAGGAGAAAAATTTTGGAGACCATTTTTGTAGATAATTGCATAATCTACAATTTAATCTAACCTATTTTATCATAAAACTTACCGTTCGGCTAAAAAACGCAAAAGACCCATATTTGTGACCTTGAATAAAAATATTTGCAAGTGTGGGATCGATAGATACGAAAAGTCGTTTTTGGGAATAAATCGATTCTTTTGCTTTGGATAATATACTTACGCAATTCGGCTGCTGGTCAAAACATATATAATTGTGGCATTATCGATACGGCGAAGAAGAAGGAGAAGTGGGATATAGGTCAACCAAAAAGAAAGAGGGATTAAATAGGAGATGAAATAAGAAGACTTTTTACATTTCATTTGTAATGGTGTTCCGAACATTCGCAGCAATTTTCAGCTCTATGTGAATTAATGCAATTTGATATGTCTAACTTGACCGGACTATTAGTAGAATGCCACTTGTCTTGTACTCAAGGGACATTTTGGCATTTCAATCATCGCCATCGATAATTAAATTACATTTTTTCTAGAGCCTTTGAATATTTATCAAATAGACAAACTGAAACTTAGTTCCGTTTTATAGTTGCCTTGTTTTATGGTCATAATAATAAGTAGGCTTAGTATATTGCCTTGCCTTGTATTTGCATTACTATTCGTATGTAATTTAAATTTATTCGTATTGTCAGGCAGTCGTGTGTTACGCGTTTTATAATGATAAGTAAAATGTTGAGCGCATTGAATATTACAATACTACACGGCAGAACAGCTGAGTAAATGCATATTTTTAGCCGACAGCCGAAGGAGGGTAATGTGTTTATCGGTCTATGTATGTACTGTATGTATGTTTGTTCCTATGTGGCGTTCTAGAGACCAAACGCGTGGGCTAATTTTAATTCTTACATCAATCGATTCCGAGATGATGAAGAAGCCAACTAAAAAGATGTAAACAAGAAGAAAATCAACTATGCAGTCGAAGGATACAAAAGGTTTGGTCACCCAGCCCGCAAATATGAATTCTCCGACTGCTTAGCATGATTTTCTTCTTGTTTATCTTTTTAGTTCGCTTCGTAAGCAGTCAGGTTTCTGATATTTTAAATTAACTTTTTTTAATTTCATCATCATCATATCAGCCGAAAGACGTTTTTTTTAATATAGGTGCTTATTATTAATTATTGAAAATAAATAAAATTATTTATTTAGACCGACAAACTAATTCTGCGCGTTATTAAAAATCAGTTAATTGATTTTCTACAACAGTTTGTAACAGTACTTATAAATGATATCATTTATAGAAACTGCTAATAATAATAATAATTATGCCAGAATTATCCATTAGGTCGGTGGTACCGTACTACAGGTATGTGCCCGACCCAGTTCTCGAAAATGGCAATATCACATTGTACTGGGATCGGTCCATCATCACTAACAGGACTATTGTAGCCAATAAGCCTGATATTGTGGTGGTAGACCGAATCGAGAGGCGTACAATTATTGTTGACATTACCGTCCCGCATGACGGGAACCTCGTGAAAGCCGAGAAAGATAAGCAAATCAAGTATCTTGACTTGGCTTGCGAGGTTGTCAACATGTGGGATGTGGACATGGCGATCATTGTATTAATAGTCGTATCAGCCAATGGCTTAATAGCCACGAGCCTCGATCAACACCTTAGGAGGCTCTCGTTAGGCAGCTGGGTCAGGGGCCTTCATAATTGGTGGGAGGTTCCTCTCTTTGGAGCCCTGACCGTCAGTAGCTTGGACCCTGTTTCCGATACCGGTGGCCTCTATTTTTTATATTTTTAAATGTTTTTGTTTTTTAATTTATTTTATAAAAATATTTAAAAGTGTACAAAATAAGAAAACAGATGAATAAAGGTCATAATAATTATGTAGATTTGAATCATCATCATCATGTTGATTAAAATCTACATAATTATTATGTTTTTGTTTTTTAATTTATTTTATAAATATATTTAAAAATGTACAAAATAAGTAAACAGATAAATAAAGGACATAATAATTAAGTAGATTTTAATGGATAGAATAATTCTGATCGAACGCATCATAAAAAGGAAGGGGAGGAAAATATTAACCAAGACAAAGCGTCGGGATTTATTGGACGGAGCAATAAAAGATAAAGCTTAATCGAGGGTGTCCCTGTTAGGTCCCAAATTCTTCGCCATACATCTCGTATATAGTTGGACAATATTTTTGAGCCATCTTTTCATATGGAGAATCTTTTTCAATCGTCTTATCATAAGTTAATTTGTTCCAAAAATGGTGAGCGTAGGCATTTTCAACATCCTTCAATTCGCCAGGTTTAAAGTATTCGTCATTTCTGGAATAATGTAGTGGGTAGAAATAATCTCGACTGTAGACTTCGAGTCCTGAAAATGTATAAGTTTATGCATTTTACAAAGGTTATTCCAATCGACCAATATTAGATACTTATATTTAAAAGAAATACGGTACTGCCAGACGTATTCTGATTGTCTGTATCGTCATTCCTATTCGTGCTTTTAATGTGGGTACTCCTCAACTCTTATTGATGATTGCCATTTTCATTTCAACTTTTGCCAGCGCCTTCACCCGCCAGACAGTCGATAATACAGGCTACTTGTCTAGGGATTACATTATCTGTGGCTAGGGCTACTGTCAGCCAGTAGCAATCCACCACTGGGCAAAAGCCTCCCCCATGACTTCTACTTCTTTGTTCTAGGGCTAGGGTTGATATTTTTGTCAAGCTCGTGTTGCTATATTTTACTTTTTGGCTTTTTCAGGGGCACAGTTTCCACATAGTAGTCATTCACTGCTCATTTGAGCTACGTCAGACGTGGACAGGCCAGTCCTAGTACAATTTTGCAGCTTAGACCAAAGTTAGATTTATGGGGCCCTACTATAAACTCCATCCTATCATGAGCATATGGTAACCCCCTGTTTTTTTAAATATAATAGTAAGGTGTGATATGTAAATTATGAAAAGAGTAAGTATGGAGTTTCTTGTGCGTTCTTCTCCATAACAAGCTACTTTTTCGAATGCACGGTAGAATCAATTTTCATTACTTGTAAATTTTAATTGTTAACGTTCAAAAGTGCCGCTTATTGGCCTGGTTGAAATAAATACATTTGACTTTGAATTTGACTTTATGTTGATGATGTTGTCATAGTACCAACCTTGACAGGTGTCAGACGACCATTCCGCCATGTTGGATGTCTGGCAGATTTTGTGAAGTACCCTCGTTATAGCGCCAGGTCCGTTATGTATCCAAATATCTGGTCGATAAGTTGTTTTAACTTCACTGGAAATTAATACAATAAACAAATATTATAGTAATTAGTGATTCGCTGCATTTTGGTATGTATAGTAAAAATTAACCCATGCTGATTCTAAACCATTTCGAGATTTTAGGTTGGTTAAGACCTAAAATAGAAAAATAAGGCTTTATTTTTAGGTCTTAAGGTAACACTAGTCTAAGGCAAGAACTATTTTATGCGCGGAGTTAAAATGCCTGCTATCTCATCCGACAACTCGTGCAAAAGAGATAGATGCTGTGATAAGCAGTAAGAAGCTAGTTTGCGTACGAATTAGCACTTTTGCAAGTTTGTAGCGAAAGTTAATAAACAGACCTTGTAGTGTGTGTCTAGATATCATGAAAAAACTACAAAATTTATATTTTCAAAATTCTATTATTTGCATTGTTGAACTACTAATCTATGCCTGTATGGAGGCCGCTTTACAATTTTCCTTCTTCTTATGATATTTTTTGTAGCCCAAAGATGCGTTAAAATTAGTGTTGAAATGTGGAACTTTCGACGCTCATAACTTTCAAATATTTTTCTTTTTTACTTTTTTATTTCCATACAGGGCTAGATAATGATGAGAAAAATTGATATATTTTTTTTATTTTCAACGTACATCGTCAAACAGTGGAGTAATCCCTAGACTACGTTTATATGGAAGAATTATCGACTAGTGTAACCTTATCATTATAAGATCGCATTAATTTTCACAAAAAATACTTAAAATCACTTGACTTTTACTTGACCCCTAAATGAAGTCTTATATATAGTATCCTATAAAGGATACTTTCAATGTCTCTCGTAATGAAATAATTAAGGCACACGCACGAAAAACCTAACCCAGAGCTAGTCGCCAACACGAGGTTAAATTGACAGTTCGTCATACAATATTGACAATTTATCATCGCGCTAGCAACCAACTCCGATAAGTCTTTCGTGCAAGTGGGCCGTTGTTTTGTGCCTGTCAAGCGTCAATGTCAACGTCAAGTCCTATGCCATGCAGACTACTTTATGACGTCAACACGAACAAAATATGAGAAAAAAGCGGTGAGATTTTTGTTTTCGTGCTCACACCAAAATGATTATTATAAGTCTATAAGTGAGGATTTGTAATTGGCTTTCTGCTGACTATGGTTTCCATTTTGTCTATATTTATTAGCTGTAAGTTTTCCATGTACTAAACTAAATAAATAAATAAAATATAAGAAAATAACTACGGGTTGGAAAAACGAAATATTGAAATGAGTTACATAAAATAACTAAATCTATAATCTATAAAATAAAAATATAAAAGCGGCCACGTGCGAGTCGGACTTGCGCACGAAGGGTTTCGTACCATTATCGCAAAAAACGGCTAATAAAATCACGTTTGTTGTATGGGAAAAAATAAAATACTAAAAACAGAATAAAATGAATATTTAAGTGGGGCTACTTAAATATTCATTTTATTCTGTTTATAGTATTTGTTGTTATAGCGGCAACAGAAATACATCATCTGTGAAAAATTCAACTGTCTAGCTATCACGGTTCATGAGGTACAGCCTGGTGACAGACAGACAGACAGACAGACGGACCGCGGAGTCTTAGTAATAGGGTCCCGTTTTTACCCTTTGGGTACAGAACTCTAAAAAAATACCTGAAAAATACTTTACATACCGATTTTTGCCAGATTAATTTTAAAAGATTCACGCTCTATTACGTGTTACATTACATGGGCATTAAGGCCGTACCCTGACCAAAAAATCAGCATGAGATATGAGCATTCCTATTGGCCTAGCGGCACTGGTGGCGCATGAATTACGCTAGTGAATACGCCCAGATTTTAGAATAAAATCTTTATAAAATCGAATATTGGTCTTTTGAAAAAAATAAAACTTCAAAATGTTCATTATCAAATTGTCTATACATTAGTGTTAGTATAAAAAATAATTAATGAACACTTTACGAGGAGATGCACGCTATCAATAATTATTTCACATTTTTATGGTTTTGTTGAAAGGAGATCAGTGAAACATATACCTCTTAAAAAAAAAAAGTTTACTACCATTTTAGAATCAACATTATGTAGAAATTTAATGTATTTTTATTAATTGATATTTCTTTTTAAATAAAAAGTAGATAGCTCTTAAATGCTGCACAAAAACGACTAGGCGCGGCGTTTTGCTCGGGGAGGCGCCTTAAACATGACTGTTAAATGTGGATGTACAGGATGTACTATAGATAAGTGCGTTCGGGGAATCTAAAGGTAAAGTTATGTTAGTAAACATATCATATAAATGAAAAAGATAAAGTTTATCGTTCAATTCAATTAGGTACTTACATATCTTTATTTGTTGAAAAAGCAAACATTAATGGTAAGATACTGTCTACTTTTGCATCAATACTTAATACAAGCTGATACTTATCTGTGTGTAGTTATCAGTATTTCATCTATTGTATTGATTTAACAGTGTTTCGGGCGCGTTTATACGAGAGAAATTTCTGGCACGCTGTCGATCTCGATCAACTGACCGGTAGGCTTATTACGTAGCTTTTGCAAGAGTAAAACGGTAGCGATCAAACGCTTTATTACATCATAATTAAAATCACCTGCAGTGTAGGTATTGTAGGTCCTACACAATTGTTTGCTAAACGCTCGCTGTTTGTCAAATGCACTTATTATAAAAAAACCGCCGACAACTCTAAAACTTTTGTATTGAAGACCAATTATTGCGCAACAATCGCTATCGTTTTGCTGTTTCAAAAGATACGTAATACCTGCCGACCTCACGTTGTTACTACAAAAAAAAACTTTTAACAAAAAAATACAACCAACTTCCAAATAAAAACACTACAAAGTGAAAAATAACTTCAATTTCGGAAGCAGGATAACAAAAAAAAGAAACAAAAGATATGCTCACAGTTATGCCAGAATAGATTATCCGAATAATATGAAACTTGAACACAAGCGGGGAAATTAGAGTGAACCAGGGTGAACTGTACATATCTGCGTACCTTTTTATAGCATACTGCCGTGATGTTTTGTTTTGATATGGCGTAAACAATAAACAAACAATGCGATTGCAGCAATCCCTAGAGATTTTACGTTGTTTATTGAAGAGCTATGTTGTATATCTCTGGAGTTCTTCATCAGATCTGCACCAAATTTAAATGGGAGAAAAAGTTCTGAGGTAAAACAAATAAAAAAATACATTCGAATTGGGAACCTCCTCCTTTTTGAAGTCTGTTAAAAATATGCTCTATTCATTTGACAGCTAAGATTTAAATTAAAACAGCAAAGATACCACACAAGAAACAAATGCACGTCGCGCAACTTCTGTTTACACGACATGAAACTCTCGTGTCTCGCTGTGTTTGAAGCTAAGGTTGTGTGTGACAATACCGCATTCAATGCGACGACTACTTAGGTCACGCTTCAATTGTGGAAAAGAATCGTTCCGTGACATTTATTTACTAGTTTTGTAGACGGACTTGTCCGCGTGAAAGTCGGAAATTATGACTAAAGAATATCTACTATCGGAATAAAAATATCCCATCCAGAAATAATCCTAATTTGGATCAAGGTCTACCCGTTTGCATAATTTTCATAGATCATTTTTGCAGTTGAAGCGTGATTGATGAAAACAAACATTCAAACATAATTCATGTATTAATGTTTTATGAAGGTTTTAAGATCAAATAATGGAAGTCTTGCTGAATATCAAGCTGAACTAATAAATAATTCACATCATCAGCCTATTAATGTTCCCACTGCTGGGACACAGGCCTCCTCTCTGTGAGAGGAGAATGGGCCATAATCCACCACGCGGGCCCAGTGAGTGTTGGTCCAGGATGTCACATGTCTTCGAATTTTTGGTTTTAAGACATGCTGGTTTCCGTACGATGTTTTTCTTCACCGTTTTGGGTAATAAATAATTAAATTAAGGAAAATAACAAATCTTCACCTTTAGTGATAGATATATTGTCTGTGATATACCCGGCATATCCAATCTCGGGACTCCTGATGCTTTGTGACAATGACTTTTTCCATGCGTACCTACTCGTTGCAGTCGAGTCAGGGTGCCTACTTGTCCGTTGAAGTCACAAATGTAGGTGCAGCTTAAGTTAGTGGAAAGTGCTGTGAATCAACGGCCATTGCACCGATAGAAAGTTCTACTTATGTGTTTGTCAACAATCTTAGTCAAGTGTCTAGATAAACACTTGAAGAGGTGCTTGTTAGACTGATGAAGCAAGTTGGCAGGAGAATGGTAGATGGACACTTGTTCTTATGGCATTTTCGCAGAAGACACTTGTGCGATATTCATTTGTTTCCTCGGAAATGCATTTGCGTGAAAGGGACTTGCGCGAAAAGACACTTGCTACATGAGATTCTTACGCGAAAATATACTTGCGCGTATAACTTGAGTCTGATCACTAAGTGTGATACGAAAAACAAAACTCTCCATAAAAATTCAGACAACATAAAAAATACGTCCAATTGCGAGTCGGAATCACACACGAAGGGTTCCGTAGCATTATCGCAAAAAACGGCAAAATAATCACGTTTGTTGTATGGGAGGGAGCCCCACTTGAATATTTGTTTTATTTTGTTTTTAGTATTTGTTGTTATAGTTGCAACAGAAATACATCATCTATGAAAATTTCAACTGTCTAGCTATCGCGGTTCATGAGATACAGCCTGGTGACAGACAGACATACAGACAGACAGACGGACCGCGGAGTCTTAGTAATAGGGTCCCGATTTTACCCTTTGGGTACGAAACCCTAAAAAAGAAATTGATGTGTGGTGGAAACACTTATCAATACATACTTGATGACAGCCTCGGCGAGTTTTCTGCCTAGGTGATCCATTGAAATAGCGATGGCTGCGGCATTCACCAAACCATTGTCTTCCTTTGCTACCCAGTTGTGTCCCAGAGGAGTCAATGACTTGACAATCACCATATCCGTGTCCAGGTACACCCCTCCCCACTTGTACAAAGTCAAATATCGCAGGACATCGGAAGTATGTTCCACCCGCCACTTGCTTTTATTAAAAGGTTCACTTGCCAGCATATCTTCCAAAGGAGTGTTTCTAGCGTAATCAGTTATGTGTACCCTAGCAAACTTGATGTTTGCGAAGCGTCGTAATTTCGCGATACAACTGCCTTGATACACGACTTCGCTGACGGGTGCACTGAACATGACATAAACTTGTCTTCTTGGGTGAGCTCTCGACGCTGACTCGATGGCGCATGCCTGACGGGAGTTTAGCCCTCCCCGGCACGATGTCTCATGAAAGAATATAGAATTAGGTCTCGGCAAAAAGTTCCTGTCTTCAGCTGACGTTAATGCATCGTACTCGTCTACGTAATGACACGAAATATTATTATCCGCGGTGCCAAAATGCATGATTGAAGGCTCTGGTATTGACACATTTTGCGCGTTTATATACAAAATAATAAGAGCACTAAAGACTAAAAAAAACATAAATATGAACACTTGTTTTCTTAATATCTTTGGTGTTTTTAACGGGTACATATTTGAACTTTTCCTAAGATATGAATGACAAGAAAAGGCGAAAACGGAAACATTTAACGAAACATTATCAAAGTCAGATACTACCCTATCGGACGCTTTTTAGTTGTAACATGAGATTTCGATACAGATAGTAGCAATCACTTCAAAACGTACACTATTGAAGTATTGAAGGATTATGTTGCACATCTGTTTTGTCACACAAAACTCACTATTATATATATTTTCCTTATGCTGCCCAAGTTAAAGGTTATAGCGATTTGTTTACTAACAGGTAGTGTCTGACCGAAAGTTTGATTTCGGTTTCGGTCAAGTTTCGGCAAAAAACGAGTTTCCGTTTTGGCGGCAAACCTGCCGAACTACGACCGAAACCGAAACTGCATTCGGGAGTTCTCGCACTGAAATCGGTCATGTTGGGCGCGTTAAATTTCCATCCAAGCGAGTGAGCGACGAAGACATTTTGCCACGTCCACGTGCCTAGTTATGTCGTGATTGTCTTGTGTTTGCAGTTCGTTTTGTTCGTTGTGAGTTTCCGTGTGATTATTTTGAATTTGGTAAGTTTTATTACGTGATATAGAATAAGAGTAGGTAGTAAACATCAAAAAAAATGTCAAAGACTGCATAGCTATATGATTTAAAGAAAAAAAATAAAGACCGACTGATTATAATAACTCCTCTTCTTCCACCTCGCCACTTCCCGTTACTCGGGGTCGGCTTTCCTGGTCATGAGGCGCCACTTGTTCCACTGATAAGCATCGTCAGTAGATAGGCTGCACTTCTTCATGTCCTTCTGGACACTCGTCATCCAAGATGTCAGCGGCCTACCTCTCCCTCTCTTTTGTGTCGTCATGGAAAGGCACTTTTTCACGACGTGGTCATCGGGTCTCCGTACTACATGGCCGTACCATCGAAGCCTGGATTCGGTAAGTTTTTCAGCGATGGGTGCAACTTTAAAACTACCCCGTACATACTCATTCCGAATTTAATTACTGATTATAATAACGTTTTCTTTATTTTTCCCTCAAAACATGATCCTTGTAAGGAAGTTTCGTTTTCGGTTTCCGACGAAACTGAGACTGTTGCCAAAATTCGATTTCGGTTTCGGTCGTAAAAACCAGTTTCGGTAGGACACTACTAAAAGGTGAAAAACATCGGTTATAGGATTATCACTATATCACATTACATTTTGGTATTACCAGAAACAGTGCTAGCCCCATCAAATTGCTACCTTTCATATGTGCTAGTTCTAAATAGTAACAATATAATATTTCAACATCGTCTTAAAAGAAAGCGATAATCATACGCGATCGTTGGGTAAATTTATATGGCAAAATGGGACGCGTCGTCACGCTGACAGAGGGCGCTTTCAGATACGATTTTACAAAATAAATGTGCAACTTCATATAAATTCACTATATTTCCACTTTGAAATAAACTTATTAGATATAAATATAGGTAGGTATAGGTTTCTATTCACATGCCGAACTTGGTACCATATAGGTCGTGTATTGCGGGACAATACTCGCGAGCCAAATTCGCGTAAACTGAATCCGGGGTCACATTATACCTGGCCGTTTCCAGGTTGATGTGATGTGCATACGGATTGGGATAGTCCACTGTGAGGTTTTTGTGAGCGAAGTATCGTCTGACCTCGCGTATGGGGAAGAACAGTTCTGTGCTGAGCACTTCAAAACCTGGAATTTAATGGGGTATCATGATTAATTTCACAGTTACCATTACAATCTTTATCTCTATGTAACTCATATAAGATTTCTGCTGAAAAAGGCCAACGCATCATTAAGTTCATCAGACAAGTACTACGAAATATTACACGCGTAACCTACCCAGGCATCTGACTGCTGACATTTTATGGACAGTTAATGTGTTGCATATCTTTTGTAAAGTCGAGGTCAAAACTCTAGAGCCATATCTCCAGGTGTTGTCTTTTCTGTAATAAGTCTTGAAGTTACTGGAAAATGTGAATAACCATTAGTGATTTTATTCATAGTCATGTATGCGTGCTGAAAGTTTAGACTCAATTTAATTTTCCTTCGTTTGTGGGTATTGTGTGTCGTGTTGATATGGGAGATGAAGAGGTGTTTCCTATCATCAGCAGGTATTCTCCACTAACAAATTACTGGGCAATACTAATTCGTATAAGGTATGATAAGAGCAGTGATGGCCCAGTGGTATCGGCAGCGACTTACAAGTTGTGGGTCAGGCGTTTAAAGCCAGGCAGGCGCTTTACTTTGTGTAAATTATTTCATCACCACTGCTCTTAAAACGGTGAAAAAAAACATCGTGAGGAAACCGGCATGTCTTAGAACCAAAAATTCGAAGACATTATGTAACATCCACCAATCCGCACTGGGCCCGCGTGGAGGAGGCCTGTGTCCCAGTAGTGGGAACATTAATAGGCTGATGATGACTTATACTGGAATCAATAGACCTTTATAGTTAGGAATCGGTCGAATATATAATTCAGTTTATTAAAATAGTACCTGAGAGCTGCCTCAACAACCAGTCTGCCAAGTGGGTTTTTAGAAATGGATAGCGGGCTGGCTGCCAGCGTCTTGTTATCCTTTCGAACCACCCAGTTGTTTCCCAGATCGTCAAACGACTTCACCATCAATTGATCAAAGTCCAAGCTCACCCCACCCCACTTGGACAACGTCAGTAAGCTCAATAAATCTGCAGTGTGGGCAATCGGCCAAAAAGACTTGTTCAACGCACCTCCACTGACGAAATCTTCTACAGGAGTCCCTTTGACATACTTCAGTAAATGCAACCTAAAATATTTTATATTAGAAAACTGATTCAGGGCGTACAAAATCCCGTAATTGTTGAGATTCTTTTTTGTCACTGGCCCCGAGAATAACACATTGATCTGCCAATCTGGATGAGTCCTCGCCGCTGACTCCACGGAGCACGCCTGCCGGGAGTTCAGCCGGCCTCGACACGATGTCTCATGGAAAAAAATAGATTTCAATGGAATATTTGAGTATTCTTCTATTGGTGACAAGGCATCATTGGTGTCGTCGTAGTGACATGATATATTTGGATAGAATGTGCTATTGGAGCGATGTCGCCGATGACGCCTGAATCGAAAATCTCCTTCAAGATCTGGCATTATTTGCTTGATGGTCAGTAAAATATTAAAAGCCACACTAAATAGCAATATAATTAAAAATCCTTTAAGAATAATATTTTTATATAGAAAATAATAACAATGCATTATTTTATCGGATATTTATCGAATGTGCATTGTGTATTATGTACGAAATTAATAAGAAAACCGCGTACGTTCTGTATCGAGCACATGAAATAATTTAATGAAATTATGTGTTTATTTTAGTATATTTTTTATTACCCAAAGGAGGTTCCTTCTTAATCGTGATAACTAACGGTAGAAGGTTGTAGGAATGGGTAATAAAATACTTTGTAAATAAATCAAGGGAGTATGTATAGTCTGTAAAGCATGGTTCTGGGCCATCATGATCATCCGCAGCCTGACTTCGCCCACTGCTGGGCATAGTCCTCTCTTTTCTTGTGCCAATCCCCACGCTCCTGTGCCACCCTTATCCAAGTTCTAGCCGTGATGGCAACAATGGGTACAAAAAAAACCTTATTCTAACCAGTTATCGAACCTGTCATGTCATGTCATGTTGAAAGATATTGAACAGACTTTTTCATTTGTTTCATTTCTAAGCGATTATTAAAGACATAAACATTACGTGCATGTTTGTAAAATTTAAGGTAAGTTTAGGTTAGGTTGTTTTTTTTTTTGAAGTGAACAGAAAAAAGCCAAATTGCGTAACTGTTTTGACAGCTCGAAGCACGCACGCTCCCTTTAATATTTTGACAACTCAACAGTATTCATTGCGTGTTTTACACTATCGAGAGGACGGATTTTAGAACATAATTATTATGAAGCAGTGAATGCAAGCATAGCACGCGTGTGTAATTCTTTGAAGTTATACAATTAAGATGCCGCACGGTCCTACTTTATTATCAAAATTAACGAGCAGTTTATTTGAGATTTTAACACAACGAGTAATGAGAATTTTAACATCGATATAAATTATTTTAATATCCCGATAAGATTGGTAGTCCACTTAATTACGCAGTTTTTAATATTTTTTGCTGAAAACTACATTAGTTTTTTTTGTAAAATGACTTCTTTTATTTTATTTAGAAAAAGGTACAAATTGAGATATGGCCTTATAGTTTGTTACGCAATTTTTTTGATATTTTTACTGTTGAGTTTACGTATAAGATATTTACGTAACTCCTTCGAAGAAGGTGAAGAGTATGATGCTAAAAGAGTTGCGGCATGGCAGCGAATCTCAGCATATGTGCCATGTCACCTGATCAGGGAAGGCGACGGTCTTGAACTACTGCGCAATAATATCACTCCGCCCGAAAACTCGATTTTCTTTCATGAAACATCGTGCAGGGGTGATTTGACATCTCGGCAAGCGTGTGTTGTGGAGTCAGCTGCTAGAGCACACCCAGATCACCAAATCAACGTATTTTTCACTTCAGCCGTGTCAGAAGACACTTTAAGAAATGGCTGTATCAGTGCCTTTAATCATTATAAAAATGTGAAAATTGCAAGAGTTCTTGTAAATGATTATGCAAATGAAACGCCTATTGCATCAAAGGTTTCAGATCTTTCCAGTGCACAGCTTAACACGCATATATCGAATTTAATGAAATTCTTATCTTTGTACAAATATGGTGGGATATATTTGAGTTTGGACGTCATCGTAGCTCGGAGGCTTGATTTGTGGAAGAACTGGGCTGTAAAAGAAGCGCCTGAATCGTTGTCTGCCGATATGTTTGCGTTTTCCAGAAACAAAGTCGGAAGGAAGCTGGCACATGAAGCTTTGTCGTAGGTATCCTTTTAACGTAACTAATTTTTTGGATAAGGTGATGATAGATATCCTTTGAATGTAACTCTAGTTCTAGTTTTTATAGATAAGGTGTTACTACTACTGTCAGACTGTAGTGATTTTCATCCGATTTCATTTTTAGTTACAATCAAGTATAATTGCCTCAAACCTTTTATTAATTGATTTACTTTGTCAAAAGCATTCTGGTGCCTGAGTTAGAGGCGCAAAAACAAGATCTCTGGAGTTACAGCGGACCATCAGTGATATCCTATTTGCTGGAATATTGGTGCACCACCCAGAATGTGCATCTCATGACACTTTTAAAGTGTAAAGGTAAGTTACCTACGTAAAAGTTCCTCTACCGCTTGTATATGAATATCGGATCCGTAATATACATTAAGTATTTTTCGCACGAAATGAGAGGAGCAGAGGAGCTCGTGGCTAAATAATAACAGCCGCACGGGTCGATCATCAAGGTTAAGCAACGCTTGACGAGGTCGGTCCGTGGATGGTTGACCATTTCAACATACCGAGTTTCCTCCGTGCCTCGGCAAGCACGATAAGCCGTTAGTCCCGGCTGTTATTTGAAGATATTTGACAGTCGTTACGGGTAGTCAGAAGCTTGAGATCTGACATCAGTCTTGACAAGGGGTACTGTGTTACCCAGTTACTGGGTTGTTGAGGTCAGATAGGCAGTCGCTCCATGTAAAACACTGGTACTTAGCTGAATCCGGTAAGACTGGAAGCCGACCCCAATATAGTTGGGAAAAGGCTAGGTAGATGATGATGGTTTTTCGCGCGAAATGCACTAATTTTAATTTTAATATCAATCAATCAATCAATCAAATCAATCAATCAAATCAAAATTCTGTGTAGTTCATGTTTTCATAAATGAATGAGGCTGAACAGAATCCATACTATCCATCCACCTTCTTGCATCGATTCCACAATGCTGATCTAGACCACATTATGGTTTTCAAACTTTCTCCTTGATTATGTGCCTCCACTTTATACTGTCAGCAATATGCGAATATACCGTTAAAACCATTCTGGAGTAGCAAAAAAGATACTTCTCATTACGTCCCCTTGGAATAATTTTTATTCAATTAAAACTGTGATGGTGCTGATCCGGTGCCGAGCTGATATGTGGGGGCTGACTGCCTCTGTTTACCCTTTCAATAAATATCCTTTTCTTCTTTACAGACCTGGTGGTGCACGGCCCGGAGCTCTTCTATCCTATATCGTTTCACGAAAGACAAGAATATTTCCGAATAGTTGACTGGGAACATTGGAAAAAGAACTTGATATTTACCTACTTTACATGGCAGAGATTTACTAAATTCAACATCGTGACACCTGGGTCTCTTTATGGGATGATAGCTAGAGAGTATTGCCCGGAGACCTGTGACCGTTATAGTGATAGGTTTGGGGTGTGGTACCCAGACCTCCTTGGTACACCAGAACCCAGTATCAACTGACTCGGACATATTAACTGTGCTTGCACCCATTAGCAATGGTGCTGACAGCATTTCTAGATGGTGCGTGTGTACGATAGGGATGATGACAAAAAATATTAAACACCTATTTCTTCTTTTTTGGGGTTCCGTACTCAAAGGGTAAAAATGGGATTCACCTGCTGTGTTTATTTATACTATTTTGTTATTACATGTCTTGTTCTATTTTTATTTCTTAAATATGATCCGTTTCCGTGAATGTGTCCATGGCATCAACAGTGGGCCCTATCAGAATATCAGCACAGCGTTATTTTCTTTTTAATATCGTTGCAAATGCTGAGATAGAAGCCTTTTTGGTCTCGCACGGGGTTTTTTTTTTTTTTTATTATTGTTTGTGTTTTTTTTTATCTCGTGTCTCCTGTGCGGGTCACAAATAAATATTTTTCTTTCTTTCTATTACTAAGACTCCGCGGTCCGTCTGTCTGTCTTTCTGCCTGTCCATCTGTCACCAGGCTGTATCTCATGAACCGTGATAGCTATAGACAGTTGAAAATTTCACAGATGATGTATTTCTGTAGCCGCTATAACAACAAATACTAAAAACAGAATAAAATGAATATTTAAGTGGGACTCCCATACAACAAACGTGATTTTTTGCCGTTTTATGCGATAATGGTAAGCAACCCTTCGTGCGCGAGTTGATTCGCACTGGGCCGGTTTTTTACGTACTTAATCAAGAAAATACGGCAATGCATTGCTCGCATGACGTTACACCTATGTTCATTTGATTCGCAGTTTTGATGTATCAAGTGCCCCCCCCCACCCTCTCTTATTATCTATTTAAATATATTTTTTATTAATTTAATAAACTAAAGATAACGTTTCTATTATTTTATTAGTATCTAATGACAGACTAATTTGTTGTCGTTGTTGTAATTGTATTGTTCGTTTTGATTTGTGTTTTATAACATAGTTTTAAGTTCTACTAACCATTTTCGATTCTTGACACTTGAATAATGATAGTGAATTATTTTTGTTTTCCTGTCATCATCCCTTTTGTCATGGTTTTTTACTGCTTTCTCTTTTTCTGTAAAATTTGCCAAACATGTCTTAAATTTTATAAATAATGTGTCTCAGCTTATGACTTGTACCGCAAATAGCAACACTACATAGAACTTGTTCACATTCATTTTATCAATGAACTAGCAGTGCGCCCGCGACTTCGATCGCATGATTTCGTATTTTATTCAACTAGGTAGGTAGGTAGGATATTATGTGCAGTTAAAGACGGCGACCAAAAAAAAAGCTATTTTAAAATCAATAAAATAAATGGGGTATCGTAGATATCTACGGTTTAAGCTAGGATTTAGGAAACTTTAATGACGTGTCCGATAAGTTTTAGCTCAATAAAGGGCTCGTGGGTAAATAACAGTCACACCGGTCATTCGAAAAATAAGAAAAATAATCAATAAGATCCATAGCGAGTACTCCACTCACTATCTAATACTATGAAGAAGACAGTGTAGTGGAGCTTTCGCACGAGTCTTAAGATAAATATGGATAAAACTAAGGTCACTTTAAATACCCATGAAGCACCTGTTCTCATGAAAATCGGTGGCTTTTGGGAAGGTTAAATCAAGAGTGAATAGGTTACTTCTAGGCAAGCGTGTTACACCGTCGACCCCATCATCGCTTACCATCAGGTGAGATAGTGGTCAAACGCAAGCCCATCTATAATAAAAAATAAATAAATAAAATAAGGTATTCATCGAATCCGACTCGGAAACACGGACAGGAAAACTGAGGTAACCGACATAGCCCCAAGAATGACCAAACTGTGGTTGCATTAAGCAGACCAGATTGTTCGATGAACAGATGGTCTATGGGACTAAAAGGTTCCAGAGTGGCGAGGTCGTTACTGGAAGATGCAACATTGCAAGGTCTCGCACAAGTTGGACGAGTCCGCGCAAGGGCCACAAGTCTGCTGAATCCGAAGAGCAGAAGACTGGTCGCGATTTTTGAGTCGCATAATTTCGGGTGAAGCAAAAATTACTTTAGTATGAAAACGAATGCTGCGTAAATTACGCGACGCTAAAACTCCATTCAAAACTCATAAAATTACCTACGTTTGTTTGTCCTTACACTTTTGTTAACTTTTTGTTGTGTTTTGTTTTTATTTGCTTGGCCTGAGACAAACGGTCCAGTTCGGTAGTTCCAAATCGACGTAGAGGTTGTCTTAGTGCCGTAAGATTCTTCAAAAAACCGCTAACACCCCTAAATAATCTTCTGAGGGTAATTTTGAAAAACTAATGATGGCAATTTATCATTTGCCCAAGGAATAAGATTTTCATACAAATAAATGTCTCCTTTTTAACCTCTTTAAAGATTGAATTGCCAAAAATCTCTCCTTGGTGCTCCCCTACATCATTAAAAGAAGCTCTGCGCAGTCAAATATTTCAAAAATCTTGATCACCCCCTTAATAGTTTTTTGGGGATAGTTCCGAAAAACCAATGACTAATAACTACCAACATTATTTATTAAGGTTACAATTTGTGCCAAATTTCAAGTTTATTAACCCAAGATCTTCAACACCCCCCAAATCATCTTTTAGAGGTTGTTTCGAAAAACTAACAATGACACATCACATCATCAGCCTATTAATGTTCCCACTGCTGGGACACAGGCCTCCTCTCTGTGAGAGGGAATGGGCCGTAATCCACCACGCGGGCCCCGTGTGGGTTGGTGGATGTCACATAACCTCGAATTTTTGTTTCTAGGACATGCCGGTTTCCTCACGATGTTTTCCTTCACCGTTTTGAGAGCAGTGGTGATGAAATAATTTACACAAAGTAAAGCACCTGCCTGGCCTCAAAGCCACGACCTACAACTTGTAAGTCGCGGCCGATACCACTGGGCCATCACTGCTCTAACAATGACATCATTTATTATTTACTTAGGTTAGTATTTGTGGCAAGATTCAAGTTTATCAACCCAAGAAATAAAATTTTCCATACAAACTTTAACATCCCTTAGGGGGTAGTTCCGAAAAACGAATGTTACTTTTATTATTTTGCCCAAGAAATTAGACTTTTCATTCAAACAAATATCTCTCGTTTGCTCCCCTACATCATAAAAAGAAGCCATGTACAGTAAAATTCTTCAAAAATCATTAATACCCCCTAAATCGTATTTTAGGAGTAGTTTTGAAAAACTTGTAATGACAGCCTTTACTATTTACTGTTAGTATTTATGCCAAGTTAAGAATATATATAAGCCGAAAAAATTGCCACCTTTAACTCCCTTAGGGGTAGAATTTCCGGAAATCAATATACTCATTGTATTTTTTATTGATCAAGAGCGTAAACCTACGATTTCAGATGTTTTACCTTCCAAACCAAAGAAATTTCATGTAAAGTTTCAACCTCAAATTAATCCCCTTAGGGGTAGAATTTCTAAAACCTAATAAATAAATGAATTCTTATTATAAACCAAGAGCGTAAAACTAAAATTTCACGTATCCAACTTACAAACGGTAGAAATTACATACAAACTTTCAACACCCTTTTTACCCCCTTGGGGGTGGAATTTCCAAAAACAAATAAAAATAAATGTTTTATTCTTTAACAAAAGTTGGTTTAACAATATTGAGGTTGACTTCTCCACACACATACATACATAAAAACAATATCAAACAAGAGCGTAAATCTAATAGTGCACGTGTCAAACTTACAAACTGTAGAAATTTCATACAAATTTTCAAACCCCTTTTTACCATCTCAAAAAAAAAAAAAAAAATAGGGGTGGATTTTTTTAAAACCAATAAATACATTAATTATTTTTATCAACGAACAGGCCCACAGTCTATCATAAATTATTATGACAGTCGTGCTGCATGCTCTAGTAATGTTATCCAATATCGTTTCACAAAAGCCAAGAATATTACCGAATAGTTGACTGGGAACATTCTCTCCTGTGATACATTATATTTGTGAAAGGACATGGCTAAACAACTGCCCTAAGCATATATGTATAGAATTTTTACAATAAGTCGTAACATTCAAATATTCACTAATGAATTATTACAGTTTTATTATTCTTCTAGAACTTTCGCGAATTAATCAAATAATTAAAAGTATTTTCATGTTTTTGTTTGACAAGAAGAACATAAGATTCCGTTCTACGAAAAATTGTAGTCAATAAACCTACTTTTAAAGACATTTGCGTATGTCGAAATGAACAGTATTCATTATTATTTATTTTTGTACCTATCGCAATACATCTCAAATATTCATTAATTAATTATTACAGTTTTATTATTCTTCTAGAACTTTCGTGAATTAATGAAATAATTAAAAGTTTTTTCATGTTTTTGTCTGACAAGAAGAACATAAGATTCCGAAAAATTGTAGTCAATAAACCTACTTTTAAAGACATTTGCGTAAATCGAAACGAACAGTATTCATTATTATTTATTTTTGTACCTTTCGCTATACTAACATCTCAAAACCTTAGAGATAGAACCCTAGATGTTGATTTCTTTAATTGCATTTATCTGCTTTCTAGAAATTATTGGCAAAATCTGGAAAGAAACGGCACTTAAATAGTGCTGACACTAAAAAATTACAATCGATTCTTCTAGATTACACTTGATTCGATTAGAACCAAATAAAAAAAAACATTTTGGGGGTGTCGCAGGAACTCACTTTGAACGAAGTTTCTTTCACCGGGTATTATGTATTACGGGTATTATTTATTAATACAGATCCAACTAGTATGGTCTTAATCTTAAGTTTCAATTGCGTATTGATTCATAATGAGATGCCTATACTGTGGTGTAGCAACAAATGACAGATCTTCAAATGACAGCCGGCACCAACGGCTTAACTAAGTTTCAAGGCACGAAGGAAACTCACTATGTCAAGATGGTACACGATGGAACCACGGAATGACCTCTGCTAGCGTTGCTTAACCTTGAAGATCGACCTGTGCGGCTGATATTATTAAGCCACGAGCTCCTCTAAACGCCTTAATAAAGTATCATAGCAAAATCTTATTCTGTTACAAGTTTGCATACCTATTAATGTAGGAGTTTCTACGATTTTATTTTCAGGATTGTGACGATATAAAAAGATCTTGTAACATTTTTCATACGAAATACTAATATTCAGCTATTCAGCATTACATATTACTAGTTAAAATGTTTATACATTGCTAGGGCAGTCGTCCATACTTTATTTAGCCATGTCCTTTGCTAAACTTATACTTATTTACTTTCCCTTGCGCCATCCCATCTTCTTAGCACGGCGGGCTGTGCTGGGGCAGCTGCTGCTGGTGCAGAAAACCTCAAACGGCGCAAATACAACAACCTTATTGGAAGTTATATATTTGAAACATTAGGTCCATGGGGTCCGAGTGCTCTTCGAGTATTTCGAGAAGTCAGCAAACGGTTAGTTGATTCTTTACGTGACCAGAGGGCTAGGCTTTTCCTTAGCCAGAGAATCAGCATTGCCATCCAACGTGGCAATGCTACCAGCGTTCTGGGCACTTTTCACGTTGACAGCAATGTGGACGAATTTTTTGACGCCCTATGACCCCTGCCCTTTTATACGCGTTCGTAGTTTTATTTTTATTTAAGTGTATTTATAGGTAGTTATTGTTAATTAAGTATTTTATACTATGTAAATTTTTGATTATTAATAAATAAGAATGTCTAATGTTATCTCTTAAACTTTAGAAAGAATGTGTCTCAGCTTATGACTTGTACCGCGATTAGCAACACTACATAAAACTTGTTCACATTCATTTTATCAATGAACTTCCGCCCATGAAGTCTGCCCGCGACTTCGTTCGCGTAATTTGGTTTATACTATAAATAATTTTCTTATGTGCAGTTAGTGAAGGCGACCAAAAATAAAATATTGTTAAAACAATAAAACAATGGGGTACCGTAGATATATAGGGTTTATTGGTTTGGGACGATTTGTCATTTGACTAAAAGAATAATAAATTTTAGGTTACAGCCACAAAGTAAAATCCTTCCCATAAAAACTTAATGACCCCTTTTTGACACGTCCAGGGTCGAGTTTTGAACAACCCAAATATGTTATTCACTCTTTTCTTCTCTTTTTAGGGTTCCGTAGTCAACCAGGAACCTTTATAGTTTCGCTATGTCCCTCTGTCCATTCGCAGCTTAGCTCGGATACTCTTAGTACTAGAAAGTTATAATTTGGCTCCGACAAAGTGGTAAAATAAAATCAAGAAAAAAATTGTTTTCTTGGTTTCCTCCTGTAGACGTAAAGTGGTTTTTTTTTCTCTTCTCAATCAAATGGTGTGGGGTATCATTGTATAGGTCTTTAAAAAATACTAGCTGTTGCCCGCGGCTTCACTCCCGTGGACCACCCCACAGGACCCATTGTCGGGATAAAAAAATAGCCACTCAGGAATAATGTAGCTTTCTATTGGTGAAAGAATTTTTCAAATCGGTCCAGTAGTTTCGGAGCCTATTCGGTACAAACAAACAAACAAAAAAATCTTTCCTCTTTATAATATTAGTATAGATTACGGGTCTGTTAAAACCATTTTTCGATTCAGGGACCCGTTTGTGAAAATTAAGTTTTAAATTGCAAATCCCCCCCCCCCCTGCCAAATAAATGGTTGCTTTTGGATATGTGAATAAATTCATGGCAGTAGTAAATATAACAAAATAAAAAGCAAAACTATCACAGCTAAGTAGGCTTTACAACTTTACGACTAATACTCCACCAGCTTATAAAATGAACTTGAAAAAGTAAAAATGTTGTACAAATGCCATTGAAAAATTACTTATACTCGTATAACGTTGTTAGATGTGTTAAACAGATAGTAATTATAAGTTTATGAACCGTATAAAAATATGCAATAATAAAATAATAACATCCTTAATAGTAAGCGTGGTGGTGCGTGCATTTTAATTAGAAACGGGCATCAATTCACGGATAGCTAATTTGTCACAAACTGGTGTAACGACGAAGTAATATAAATAATTCTAAAGTATCAAATTAGGTTATTCCAGGTATTGCATACTATTTTTTGGGGTTGCAATGCTAATATTTTTAAAATTTTCCACGCTTTTTCAGTCTCTACCTTCGTTTGCCAGACTCTAGACTGAATTACTCGACAACTTGAGCTTGCTCATTATCATCAAAATCCCATTTTAATATCAACATTGACTAGTACATTGTCCGCTGGCTGCCTTAACTTACCGTGCACATACTCGTAGTTTCTAAGCGAACCTATTTAAAGTTTTCGGTATATAGCGATCACCGTCCTGTCATATCACAGCGATCACCTATCCCGGACTTAATATAGGGCCTATTTAGTTTACCACACAACACTTCATTAGAAAAAGGTCCAACAATCAAAAAGTTCAACAACTAAACAAAGTAATAATTCTGTCACTCTTTACCATAATCCAAAGGCAATGCATACTCAACTCATGAAACTTTAATTGTGGTCTGTGCACCAACATAGACAAGAATCGCACCAACGATTCTCAAAAGTCTAGCGCAAAATGCGCTACAACACATGAAGCGCTCTGTGCACCAACACAGACAGAAATCGCACCAACGATTCCTTGTAGACCCATCGCCACATGTAACTCATGAGGTGTGGTCTAAAGTTTCGAGTATGAGAATACAAGCCATTCATAATCAGATTTGGTCTCACTACCACTGTCATCAACTATGACGTGTAATTCTCAAGGAACTTCGTGATCGGGGATCCTTCTCACAAGATTCGCGCTTTTTACTCAAAGATCTTGGAACATAACGACTGTTAATATGAGCTTAATGCCTGATAATATTTACTTCTTAATACCTCGTGTGAAGGAGCTTCACGAACTTACTCAGATCAATATCTTTAAAATCAAATATCAACAGTAACCATTTACTATCGCTCAATAACTCAGTTTTCATGTAAGGAAAAGGATCGCGAGATCTACTGCTATCATAATATTACTTTGAAAGAAAGCAAGTGAATTCAGATCTGAAGACGGTGGTTGTAAATCGTTACGCAACATACGATCTCTTCTGAATACACGTAAATGACCAATACCGTTACTAACTCGATACAATTCCGTTGGCCCAACGACATTAGTAACTCGCTTTTTCAATGAAAATTACTAGTTGTACAGTTATTTTGGATATCTCATCTCCCTCATATGGGATATTTCATCCTTAAGTTCGTACTAAATACTGCCAATAGAAAACTCATTAACTACTTGCTTTTACTAAGTGTGTCTAATTAGTGATAGTGTTAGATATAACCACTACCAATTCAGTGGTCAAACATGAACACTCTTAAAACTCGAAATAGCATCTCTTCACTGTCTAGACAACTAAACATTCGACCTTACTATCGAAATAAAATGGAAGCGACTCACCAAGTATTGCATTCCAAACTTGCGCGCTCCCGACCTCAGAGCTGTTGTCATAACGTGCGGCCACCACCTGTGTGCTAATCAAAAACCGGCACCCTCGTTACCCCCGGTACCAGCTGGGCGAGTTTTAACGCAATCACCACCTTTCTCGTCGCTCGCCCAGCATGTTCAGTGCACAGATACGGGTAGAGCCACTCTTGGTGGTGGGCATTGAAGTCCCCCATTAACACTAAATGGGTGGACGGGTACTGCTGATGTGCCGTTTCAGCCGCCTCACTAAGGTACTCTGTGAGCCTGGTTGTACCCTGATCTCCACTGTGCGAATGTTAGACACAGGCGTAGATAATTTTATCCAGACCTGTGTCCACCATAGCCCATAGCACGGAAAAACTAGAGTTCTTTTGGCGACGCCGATAACAGATGTTGTCTCGGGTGTACATGCATACACGCGTGCGTGGCTTAAAATTGTTCTCCAGGTATCTCTGGGTATGTTACGTACGACACGTATCACGGACATCTGATCTGCTGTAAGCCCGGTTCCTCGTTTTAATAATCAACCATGCCTAAAGTAATTTTATAGGGTATATTTTACTAGGGAAAGATCGAATTAAACAAACAGTTTATTACAAATTACAAGGTAATAATTCTTGTGGCAGCTAAAACAAAATTTAAATATTGTTTATTTTTATCCCATACCTACATGACACTGCAAGACGTCAACTGTAGTACGTACCCAGCGCCATCTCTTAAAAGCTGCGAGTACTACGGCAATAAACACCGATCCACACTCGCCTATCGATCCAGACTACGATTTGGGCTATCAGTACGGAGGCTCGTCATGTGAGGACACTACCATCCATAACAAACCATAAACCAACATATTTCACAACCCACTTGAATTGTGTTGAATCGTTTAAAATCGACAAGAAACAAGCAAAAAAAAGGAAGTCGAAGTGGCTGTATATGTGAAGTGCTAGTATTCGGCTCGCAACAGTCGCAATTGCGTTCCAGCCAACCGGTTCCGGCTACTATAGATGGCAGGATCTATCTTAAAGAAACGGTTACTGCAGTTTGCAGCCACGAGAACGATTCGCTTAGCTTTTTATGTGATGCAATATTATGTTGTCAATATTTTTATGTAAAGTCGTTATTTTACTTTGTTGTTTTTCCTTGGTGAAAACCGATTGTTTTCATTAAGTTGATTTATATATGAAATCGACAAGTGCATCATTACATTGACGAAGTTTATTGTTTGATTCGTTTATATATATTGCTTTTTTTTTTTTTTAGTTTTTATGAATTGACTGTTTGAAGCATTGACTGACTTCTGTAATAATACTGTACATGACATACCTAATCTTATAATGATTGAATTATTTAATATTAAATATTATTGATCAAAATTATTTTAACATTTATAACTAGAACTAAATTTCAAATTTTATTACTGTCAGAGCTTTATGTGATATTAGTTGTAGCCAGACAATTTTTTTTTGTATTTGTTGTTAATATTGTATGTTTATATACGAACAAATGAGTTCCCTGTCCGCAATGTTTTCTTGCCCTCACTGTCCTGGGTCTTCACGCGTGTTTAGCTCGCATGGGCTCAAAGTCCATGTGGGCCGTATGCACAGGAGTGCGCGTCAGCCTGTTGCCGCTCATCGGATGTCGTCTATTGTCACCGACTCCCTGCCAGTGAGCCAGGTGCCGCTGGTTTTGCACCCTTGCCCCCTGGAGAGGCTCTCGGCCTTGAAGGTGAGTACGCCAATACTTAGGCACGTTCCTAAGGGTGCGCGGAACCAGGCGGCGGGCAAGCTGTGCGACATTATTGATAAGTGCGTTGGCGATAACGGCGTGGAGGACTGGGGCGCGCTTCTCACTTTTGCGTTTGCTGGGCTGAAGGTTCCTAAGAGGGATGATCCTGGAAACATGACGGCAAAGGTTAAGGCAAACATCGAGTCGGTTAGTGCTGGCCAGCTTGTGGATGAGTCTGGTTGTGTGGCAGGATTTTCTATATCGCGTGGGATCCGAAAAGCCATCGAGTCTAAGGTGTTCGAGGGGGACCTCCGAGGGGCGGTTCGGTTGCTGGTTTCAGACGACTCGTTCGCGCAACACGACCCTGAAACGCTAAGCGCCCTTGCGGCCAAGCACCCAAGCCCATCACGTCCGCTAAATTTTCCATCGGCGCCGGATTCGTCATTTCCAAGTGTTACTGCGTCAGCGGAGGACGTCGCGCTAGCTCTGAGCTCTTTTTATAGTGGTTCTGCGGCAGGCATGGATGGAATTCGTCCGGGGCATTTGAAAGAGCTAACATCTGGTTCGGCGGGTGAAGGTGGGCGGCGTTTGCTGGGGTGTTTGACAAGGCTCGCAAACTTCTTAATGAGTGGTCAGCTCAATCCAGTAGTTTGTCCTTATTTGTATGGTGCCTCTCTTTGTGCACTCAAGAAAAAGGACGGAGGGCTGAGACCAATAGCCATAGGCAGCGTGTTTAGGAGATTGACGGCTAAACTGGCGTGCCGGTCCGTAAGAGTAGCTATGTCCGAATACTTGCAGCCACATCAGCTAGGGTTCGGGACTCGTCGGGGGTGCGAGGCCGCTATCCATGCGACGCGTGCGTTCGTCATGGACCCTGTGAACTCGGGCTGCGTGGTGCTGAAACTCGATATTAGCAATGCTTTTAACACCCTAGAAAGAGACGTCCTTCTGAGTGAGGTCAAGGATAAAATTCCTTCTCTTTACCCCTTTCTCTATCAGGTATATTACTCTCCTTCTAATCTATTCTTTAGTGATAGTCTCATTTCGTCTCAAGTGGGAGCGCAGCAGGGGGACCCATTGGGACCACTTGTTTTCAGTCTAGCAATCCACAAAGTCATCTCCGGATTGAAATCATTTCTGAACCTCTGGTACCTAGATGATGGTATTATTGGTGGATCCCCGGAAGAGGTTTGCCAGGACCTGGAGGTTCTTGTTCCTCAACTCAAGGAGCTGGGTCTGGAGGTGAATTCCTCGAAATGCGAATTTTTTCCCTGTGGCGTTGGAGCTCGTACACACTTCTCACGCGTCGGTTCTCATTTGCCTGGTCTCAAGGAACTTTCTCCTCTTTCTTTTTCCCTTTTGGGATCGCCCATTTTTCTTGACGGAGTGCCAGAGGCCTTTTCCTTCCGTAAGCAGCTTCTTCTTACTGCTCGGGAGCGTCTCATGGATCTCTCAGCGCACGTTGCGATTTTGTTGTTGCGCATGTGTTTTGCCTTACCCAAGGTAACGTATCTCTTACGGACCGCCCCTACCTGGCTATGTCCTGAGGAGGTGCGTTCTTTTGATTGTGCTCTAAAATCAACGGTTGAGTCGATACTGAATGTCTCCTTTAATGATGTGCAGTGGGGGCAGGCGACTCTTCCTGTCCGGTACGGGGGTCTTGGGGTGCGGTGCGTACAGGATGTGGGCCTGCCAGCTTTTTTAGCGTCGACACATGGAGTTGCTGACCTCGTCTCTGTAATTTTGAATTTCAATGGGGACAGGGCAAACATACCGTTTATGTTGGATGCCGGGTCCGCTTGGTCTGTCCTCAGCATGGGGGCAGCAAGGCCTGACGCAGTGCATGTTCAGCGTGCGTGGGACGACGTCACATCTAGGCTTATCCAGGAACGGATGTTGATGGGTTCCTCGGGGGCTGATTTAGCCAGACTCAGGGCTGTGTCGCAGCCGGAATCGGGGGCATGGTTGCACGCGCTTCCTTCGCCTCATCTGGGCACGTTGCTTGATGACGACTCTTTGCGGGTGGCGGTAGCCCTTCGCCTGGGCTGCAAGGTGTGTGAACCCCACAGATGCACCTGCGGTTCCATGGTGGAGGCCGATGGCCATCACGCTTTGAGTTGTCGTCGCTGCTCGGGGAGGTTTCCGCGTCACCATGCGCTCAATGATATTGTGCGGAGGGCATTGGTGTCGGCAGGTGTCCCCTGCGTTCTAGAACCTCCGGGTCTGTGCAGGACTGACGGCAGGAGGCCGGATGGACTGACCCTGGTGCCTTGGAAAAACGGAAAGTGCTTAATATGGGACGCAACTTGCGTCAGCACTGTTGCCACCAGTCACCTTGGTCGCACCGTCCTCTCGGCGTCAGCAGCGGCGGAAGATGCCGCTGAGGTGAAGAGGGTGAAGTACGCACCGTTGGGAAACCGGTACCATTTTGTGCCTATTGCCGTTGAGACCATGGGCGCTTGGGCAACTGAGGCCAGGGAGCTCATTAGTGAGTTAGGGCACAGGCTCCGTGACAAAACGGGTGACCCCCGCTCCGGCTCGTTCTTGGTGCAAAGGTTAGCCATTGCCATCCAACGTGGCAATGCAGCAAGCGTTATGGGCACCTTTGCACCGGGAACAGTTAGGGGCGGGCTATTTGACTAGTAAGACAATGCTTTTTTTTTTTTTTATTTGAATGCTTTATGACGTGTCGTTGTGACTTTGTAATTACAAGGTTTTTGTAATTAAAAATCCCACAGGTACACACACCTAAAATGTGGCGAGCTACTTAACATCGAGATCTTTCCAAATCTTTATCAACTAGGCATTTACTTTAATACACCCCGTCTCCAAAACAAGGTGTGTTAGGGGAACACCAGAGATTAGACAACAAAAATACAACAAGCTCAGATTGGCTTGTGAGGGTTCGTGAGATAAACGCTTAATAATTTGTAGCTCAATCGAATAATAACAGACTGTTATGGTTGTGCTCATAAAAGGAACATAACGCTTGGGCAAAGCACCCAGAGACACAACCAAAACTTGAAATCTATTCCAACTGGTCTTAATACACTGAAATAAACTTATCAAAATGTTCAGCAGAACTACGGTCATATGGTATCACTCTCTCAAAGTTATGGGTACTACACTTAACGTGGTTAACACTCAGTTTACATATCTCTCAATAGTTCTTCCAATCAGCGGAACAAGGGACCCTTGGCAATAAACTACAGGCAGGACCCCTGTAGTTTACACGAACATGCGGCCTACGTGCACACTCCGTAAATGTAAACGGTGACGCTATCGTTACCTGGAACCGGCGACGCTTCCTCGCAAGAGGATTCGGAATGGTGGATCCTTTCGATAGAATAGAAGGCCACACTGCCAATGGGTCAAACCTCTGAACCACCAAAACCCGGGTATGTCAGCTCGCTTGTTAGGTCTGACCTCCAATCTCCTAGAATTCGGGAATAGAGATAACCTTCGATTGCGCCAGGCCACGGACACGACACCAGAGCATCATGCTTATACACGGTCGTATTAGATTAGACTAGCTAAACAGCCAGATAGGTTCAGCTTCAACTGAAACACAACATTCCTTATGTAAAACCCATCGGAAGATTCAGATACAGTCTGATACTCACTGAACTGGTGCCTTTCAAATAGCATACCTATTAAATCTCCATCCTCGCGTCAGGATTTCAACAGGGTCGGGCAGAACCCTCTCTTCCCCCAACAGTCGCAGGATCAAAGAAATTTGCTCTCTCTCTACTGACTTTCGAGAAAGATCTAACCACAGACAAACTAGAATTCGCAAATCACTGTCCTCTTTAGTAGTCAATGACATTATTATATTTCAAATTGTAAGTTATTATAAAATTGTGGCAATTTAAATCTTTTTGTTAATTAATTTTGTATGCTTAATTAACATTGAAATATAATTATGCATAACCCAATCTAGAACAACGCCATCTCCGTAAAACTCCGGAACACTAGAGTTGCTTCCAGATAGTCTACGATTATCGCTTAAGACGTAATTTTGCAACGTCACACTGCGTGTCCAAAAGGAAAAATAGTGCGGGCTTATCAGGTTCCAGGTGATGATGAACTGCTATGAGGTTGGAGTGCAGACCTCTGATGTTAGTGAGGTACACTTTGAGTTGGAAGGTGTGCTGTCGCTGATCAACTTTGAACTTTTTCTCTTTTTCATTTTTAACGAGTGAAGGCAGGAGAGGAGATGGAAGTGCAATAATAAATAAATAAAAAAGAGTTATTTGCAGTTATACGCTGTTGACCGACAGACACGCACTGAAAGGAAGCCATCATTGGGGGACTAGTCTGAAGATTGCGAGGACGTCCGAGCCCCCCCCGGGCATATCCATCGGGCCCGCTCTTCTGGTCGCCACATTACACGTTTTGACATTTCATCGCCATCGATTAAAATTAAAAAAAATCTAGAGCCTTTAAATAGGTATCAAATAGACAAACTGAAACTTAGTTCCGTTTTTTAGTTGCCTAGTTTTATGGTCGGAATAGTAAGTAGGTTTAGCATATTGCCTTGCCTTGTATTTGCATTATTATCTCCGTATATAATTCAAAATTCTTAGTACCTTTTGTATGGCAGTCGTGTGTAGAATTTACATCTTTTTAGTAAAAACGGCGACAGACATAATTACGTTACTAGAAATAGGGACCAATTAGTTCAACCAGGTTTCAGACTGGCAAAAGAAGCTTCATCTTTCATGGGGTACTGTACAAAATGTTACAATAAAATTCCTCCCCACATTCTTGAGCTGAACGAGACGAAATTTAAAACTTGTATAAAACGCACACTATGCAGGCTGACATATTATAAGTTGGGGGATTACATCACTGATAAAAATGCTTGGCTAAATGCTATTCCTGCTCAACATCCACTAGGGCGCAAAAACAAATGATATGCAGAACATTATTGTTTTGAAGTATTGTTGGAACTGCTGTAGACTGAATGAATATATTTGTATTGTATAAACTCAATTTCCTTAGTATTGTATAACTGCACGGCACGTGTGTGAGTACTATGTACCCAACTGTAAATCTAACATTTACTGTACCTGTGTGTCGTTCGTTGACTTGTGTGTGCCCTGGCAGTTGAGTGTGTCATGCTCTCTCAAATGTCTCTCTGATGGTGGCGCGTGTGTTGGATCATCCGGTTCCCTTCATGATGGTTGGAACGGACGCCGTCAGTTGGGATTGGTCATAACTTAACTGCTTCGGATTTTAATTCTTTTCTAGCATCTATTATATAACTGCACAGTACATGTGTGAGTACTTTAATTACTTTATGCCTGTACGTAGTTTGTGTGTAGTGCTATTCTGGGTGCATTGTCCTCACATATGTAAAAAAACATTTTCTTTAAAAGAGTAAGTATGGCATTCTTCTCCATAACAAGCTACTTTCCGAATGCACGGTAGAATCAACTTTTATAACTTGTAAATTTTAATGTACCTAACGTTCAAAAGTGCCGCTTGGTGGCCTACTTGAAATAAAATGTCTTTATCTTTAGAATAGAATAGAATAGAATAGAATATTTATTTGCGTAAAACATGGTATACAAGGGTGTTAAATACAAATTGAGGCACAAGCATGTTTAGCTAGGATAAAACATAGCATGCAAAATTTTACAAAACAAGTTAAGCAACAACAACCGTTTCTTTTTTTTAAACATCAACATTTTTTATCTATAAATTCTTTTAAACTATAAAAACTACACTCGATTAACCACTTATGAAATTTTATTGTAAATAATTTTGTGTTTAAAGCTTTGAAATGCCTTGGTATTTTATTATAAATGCTCACACACATTGCCAAGCAGTTACTATTGTATTTAGACAGTCTAGGCAAATCATTTAACACTAGTTTATATGGATCTCGTCGATTCCGAGGATTTACATCATTTGCAGTCTTAAATAGTTGCTTATTTTTCATAACAAAAACACATATTTCGTAAATGTAAAGCGACGGTAACGGTAACAAACCAAGTTTTTTAAATATTGTTCGACATGAGTCGTCGGGCTTAAGTCCACAAATTGCTCTCATGCACTTTTTTTGAGCGATGAATGCTCTTTGTAAGTCAGTGCTGTTACCCCACATTATAAGTCCATAACGTAACAACGATTCGACGTATGCGTGGTATGACATTACAGCAGTTTTTATATTAGTTATATTTTTAACTTTTTTTAATGCATAAACAAATTTATTAATTTTAGTGCTAACATTGTCTATGTGCTCTTTCCAGTTTATGTCTTTATCTATTATTACACCTAAAAATCTGGTACGCGTTACTTCATTGATTTTATTAATATTGAGTTTAATGTCATTTTTGGAATTATTTGATCGATTAAATTGGATGTAGGCGGATTTATCTAAATTTATCATCAAATGGTTAATGTCAAGCCAATGCAATAATTTGTCAATTGTATTATTAATGTCAAGTTCATGTTCTGAAATGGTATTTAGTTTTTTATTAGATGTCACTATAATAGAAATATCGTCAGCAAATAATACGCATTTATGGTTAGTTATTTTTATGATGTCATTTATATAAATGAGGAATAATATTGGGCCTAGCACACTTCCCTGTGGAACGCCATATTTATTATGTTTATATTCCGATGAATAGGATATTATTACATTATTTTCATTTTTTTTATTGATAATAACACATTGTTTTCTATTGCTTAAATAGGACGACAGCCACTGAAGTGCCGGTCCTCTAATACCAACAGCTTCCAATTTTTGTAGCAATATGTCATGAGACACCAGATCGAAGGCTTTCGATAGATCAAAAAAGAGGGCTGTAGTTATATAATTATTATTTATATTTGAAAGTATAGCTTGCATGAGGGAAAAAATTGCTAACGATGTGGACTTGTTCTTTTGGAATCCAAACTGTTGGTCACTTATAATATGAAATTTATTGCAAAAGTCAGTTAATCTTTTTAGCATACATTTTTCAAAAATTTTAGACAATATGGGTATAAGAGTTATAGGTCGGTAATTGTTGATGTCACATTTATCTCCCTTCTTAAATAAGGGCTTTATTAAAGATAGTTTTAATTTTTCAGGAAAGGTGCCTTGTGAAAATGACATGTTTATTAAATGCGTCAGAATACCAGTCAGTTCGTTGCAACAGGCTTTGACGATTTTTGTATTGATCTCATCATAGCCCTCCGACCTAGTGTTGGCCAGAGACATTATTTCCTGTCTTACCTCGTTAGCTTCCATTGGTCTAAGAAACATAGAATTGACACTCGTACTTTTGAAGCGGTTTTGATTTGTGCTTCTTGCCCCTTGCACATGCGTTAAATTAACATAATTGTTATTAAATATAGTAGCCATTTGTACAGGGTCTGTAGTTATTGTTTCATTGAATTTTATACTTTCTATGTTGTCTTTGTGAGTGTTACTGTTTATTTCGGTTTTAATGACATTCCATGTGGCTTTACACTTGTTATCATGATTATGAATATATTTTATATTTGAACTCTTTTTTGAATTATAAATGCATTTATTTAGTAGACTGGAGTAGTTTTTATATTTAGTTTTATTAATTAAATTTTTATTTTTATAATATCCGTACCGTAGCATCCGTTTAGTTTTACCTTGTGTTTAGTTTGTCTTGTGTACTACGTTTTATGATAATAAGTACAATATGTTGAGCACATTGAGTATTACAATACAATACTACACGGAAGAGCAGCTGAGTAAATGCATATTTTTAGCCGACAGCCGAAGGAGGGTAATGTGTTTATCAGTCTATGTATGTATGTATGTTTGTTCCTATGTGGCGTTCTAAAGACCAAACGCGTAGGCCGATTTTAATGATTCTTACGGCAATCGATTCTGATAAGAAGAAGAAGCGAACTAAAGAGATGTGAACAAGAAGAAAATCAACTATGCAGTCGGAGGATACACAAGGTTTTGGTCAGCCGGCTCGCGAATATGTATCCCCCGACTACATAGCAAGATTTTCTTCTTGTTTACATCTTTTTAGTTCGCTTCTTAAGCAGTCAGTTTTTTATTTTTTTTTACCGACTTATCAAAAAGGAGGAGGTTTCTCAATTCGACCGTATATTATGTTTTATTTTGTATGTGTGTTTGCGGATAACTTCGTTGTTTATGAACCGATTTTGATGATTATTTTTTTGTTGGAAAGGTGGTACCAGGATCTGATGATGGCATCCTAGAGAAATCGAAGGAACTCCTCAAATATTATAGGCATACATATAGTGATTTTGGTATTTTTATCAACAATGCAATCATTTACACTCATAAAGTGTCATTTGGTGAAATGGAACTGATGAAGAAGACCACAGATGGCCTCTGGAACTCTTTAATGCACGGGTATAAGATATATCGAATAGCTAACCGACTATGATGAAGCAAATACTTATAAATAAATGGTACTGATGAAAATGGTAACATCGAACTGACCTCATGATGAAGCCGGAAGGTAGGCACTTGAACTCCAAAATAAAACAATGGATCTTCGTCGTATTTGGGCTTATTGGAATCGTCATGAGATTTACTTTGGCTATAAATTATTTTTATGGTATTTGGAGGTCCTTGGTTATGACAAATCTGTTAGCCATTACAGAAAACTCGGATCATAGTAATACCCTACTTGACCTGTATACGTATTAGCGTAATAGGTATAAAAAAGTCTTTAGGTACATGACCCTTGAAAAAAATAATAAAATGCTTGGAAAACTTTTCTCTTTTCTGCATTTTTGATTTCTGTCTTCTCATTAACATATCTCCTTAGGAAGGTCTCGGATGGGTCATTGTCAAACACCAAGTAACTCTTCTCGAAACAGCTCAAATATTGAAGGACAGAATCTCGTTGCAAGCTTCTCGTAAGCCAAGTAAAAAGAGAAGTTATTCCTTTTACTAGGCTTAAGGAAGTCCCATTGAAACGAAAAAGACTCAAAGAATCTTCTGACTTTATAGTTCCTCATTATTATTCTATGTATTGGGTAGAATAACTTGTGTTTGTAGATCGCGATATCTGGAAAATAATATAAGATAAATAATCGAAAATTATCTCGCTTACGACATGTGTTTTGTCTTGATCACTTTGATTCGATCCCTATTATTCAAATTAATTTATTTATTTATTTAACCTTCATGTACAATGGTGATACATAGGCGGACTTAATGCAGCAAGGCATTCTTTACCAGTCAACCTTTGGGTTAAAAATGACACAACAGTGGTAGGAACACAAAAAAAAAAAAATGAACAAAAAAAAATGATCAAGACAAAATCAATGTTGGTTCGTAAATATACAAAGAAGAAGAAAAGTAGAACATCATTATTTAATTTGAGCCAGTTTTGCGGTATATAAGTACTTTGTTAGTTATTAAATGCTAAATTTTGAGAATTTTCTATTAGTCTTGTGAAACTCAGGCGTCTACAGGCGATACTGGCTCTTAAACGTTCTTTCTGTTTTCCTCCCTCTCTAATTTAAATGGCCTTACCAGGACAAGTTTCCCAACGGATCATTACAGGGCATAACCGGTGGACCACTTTCTGGATAGCAATCTTGCCAGTTACAAATCTGTCGTTAACGTTGTAGGTTTTAAATATTTCTCTGAAATAAATAACACGTTATGTACGAGTATATTAAGTAGCTGTAAGACTTTCGCGGACAACACGGCACTTACTCGAGAATGGAATTAGTAGCATTATTTCCAAATGCATTTTTACTAAACGACACTATCCCTGGGGCGACAAACTTTTCGTCCTGCTTCACAATCCAATTTGGCAGTAGTTCATTCAGAGGTTTGACAACTACCATATCTGTTTCCAAACATATGCCACCAAATTTGTTGAGAGTCAGCATTCTCAGTATGTCTGCGGTATGCTGTATTGGAAATTTGCTTTCCTTTATATCATTGGATAGTATTCGCTGTACGACTGTACTCTTCGAGTATTCAGCTATATGGACTCTTAAGAACTTCACATTGGGAAAGTGAAGGAGCTTGGCAAGGCAGCTATTCTTAAGGTAGTGATCGGTAACTGGTGCGCTGAACAGCACGAATACCTCTCGCTTCGGATGAGCTCTGGCAGCTGCTTCCACTGAACAAGCTTCTCGAGCACTTAGTTTTCCGATATAAGACGTCTTGTGGAAAAAAACTGAATCATTCGCTTTCGGAGCAAATCTCGGGTCTTCTACCGATGGCAACGCGTCTCCTTCGTCGGAGTAATAGTTAGCAATAGTATTCCAGTAACTGATGGAATACAGTTCTTTAAAAATTACTATTATACACATTGTTATAAAAGCGAAACTTAAATTTCGTTTCGCTTTTCGTGATTTTTTCATTATTGGTCTTATTCTTATGAATTTCATCATTTGAATGACATTGTAAACATTAGTACATGTTCAAATATTTTTTGTTTTCAATGATAATATTTATTGTTTTTTCGCCGATTCCCCGAGTTTCGTTTATGTCAATATAATGTGATCGGATATTGGCGTGTTCTGTCTGGAATGTTCTTAGTAATAACAGTCGCACGGGTCGATCATTACCAAGATCAGTCCGTGGATGCGGTGGATGGGTTACCCACCAGTCCAAGCATGCTTGAGAAAACGTCATCGATAGTCATTAGGGCTAAAACATATCAGTACATACGATACGATAACTAAAATCGCTTCGTATTTATAACGTAACATTTTTATGATGCACGCCGAAGATTTTAAATTTTACCTCTTTATTTTATTAATTTTAGATATAAGAGTTTGTCTGTTCCTAGAGCTGATCCAGATAGTACGAGCGCCGACCGCAAGATCCCCTACGTTATATGATACTAAGATAATCCCCAAGGCACGTGTTCATAGAAGTGATGCTAAGTTTCGAAAAATTGGTGGAAAAATTTAGAATTGGCCGAAAGTACAAAAAAAAAAGTAATACTTCCGGTGATTAAAATAAATGGCACTAACGTCATTTGATACCGAGAGGATACTTGTGGTATCAAATAGTATTATATTGGTAGTTACAGAAAAATCTTGTCTGCCAATTCCTGTATGGCTTTCTTAAGCATTCTTGCATGTCGATGTTATGGTGCAAGGCGATCGCCAGAAGCCGTCCAAATATATCTCTTTCCATCTTTAGTAGTACCACTTTTTTTCCATCGCTACTTGTTTGTTTACTTTTCACTGATTCTGCAGCAAAATTATTAATTTTGTTTCGTGTAATGGGTTTTAGCACCGTAGACCACATACATACGCTGCAGCAGGTTATACAGAAGAGTAAAACCTGCCTCTTTGCTTAGCGTTTGTGGACTACGAGAAAGTCTTCGATTCGATCGAGACTTCGGCTGTACTGCAGTCTCTCCAACGGCGCCAAATCGACTACCAGTACATCTAGGTGCTGAAGTGTTAGTACAAAAACGCCACTGTGACAGTCCGACTTCAGGATCAGACCTCGAAACCTTTCCTTCTGCAGGTCTGAGGTGTGATATAGGGAGACGTCATATCTCCAAAACTGTTCTGCTCCGATCTGCTGCACTGGAAGATGTTTTCAAGGTTCTGGACTGGAGAGGGCTAGGCATCAACGTCTTTGGCGAGTACATCACTAACCTTCGGTTTGCCGACGATATAGTGGTCATGGCTGAGACCATGGAGGACCTCAGTACAGTGCTATGACCTCAGTAGAGCTTCCGAAAGAGTGGGTCTAAAAATAATCATGGACAAAACCAAAGCAATGTTGAATGCCCATGTTGCACTAACTCCTATCAAAGTCAGAGACTCTACACTCGAAGTTGTGAACGACTATGTCTTCCTGGGCCAAACGGTCCAGTCCAGTTACGCGTTACCTTCTCGTCTAACTTAACACGCTGTCTCAAGCCGAAAGTCTATGATCAGTGTGTGTTGCCAACGATTACTTACGGGACAGAAAGTGGTCGCTCACAATGGGCCTCATCAGAAGGCTTAAAGTCACCCAAAAAGGGCAATGTAGAGGGCTATACTCTCTTGCGTGATTAAACCAGACATGAAGACATCCGCAAGATAACCAAGGTTACCGACATAGCCCGAAGAATTGCCAAACTTAAGTGGCAGTGGGCAGGGCACATCGCAGAACGGATGGCCGATGGGGCTTAAAAGTTCTGGAGTGGCGACCGTGTACCTGAAGACGCAGTGTTGGAAGGCCTCCATCTAGGTCGACGACCTGGTCAAGGCTGCGGGAGTCCAGTGGATGCAAAACGCACAGGACCAATCAGTGTGGTGACGCTTGGGGGAGGCCTATGTCCAGCAGTGGACGTCTTTCGGTTGAAATGATGACTCGCTGAAGATCGTACAGGTCTACGCCCGACTTCGGCACACCCCGACCACGAAGTAGATACCATATATGAGATATCATCATCTAAAGGCCCTCCTTCTCCATAAAACTGGCCAGTTGGTGACACCAGTGGTTCCGACGTCCAACTCCAAATTGCCCTAGTTGCAGCTCATCCTCGTCTCGTTTGCCTAGTTTTGCGTTGAAGTTCCCCATGACAACGTTTAAGTGAGTTTTGAAACCATGCATGGCTCTAGAGATATCCTCATACAAGGTCTCTACCTCTTCATCGGGATATGCCGAGGTCGAGGCGTAGACCTGTATGACCTTCAGCAAATATCTCGAGTATATTCTGAGTTTAAGGTACGCCACCCTAGTCGACACACTCTCGGTCTTCACCACGTTGTTCACAAGGGACATTTTTTAATTTTTATTTTGCCTACTTTGTCCCACTGCTGGGCAAAGGCCATCCCCACAACTTTCCAGGCTACATTGTCTCCTGCCTTTACCGGCCAATCCGGTAAGAACTAGTCCAGATCGTCACGCCAGCGTTTTTTAGGCCTGCCTCGGTTACGACGTCCGTCTCCAGGTACCCACTGCGTGGCGATCCTGGCCCATCTGTCCCCCTGCATCTTGCACAAGGGACTTGTGGACGATAAACCCGATACCACCCTGGGACTGTCGGTCACCCTCTTGAAAATAGAGCAGGTTACCAGATTTGACGAGTCCTCCCCCTCTCTTCGGACTTCAGATAACACTATAATACTCCATCGTAATCTGCTCAATTCTTCCTCGAGTTCGCCTATCTTCTCGTCGGTCCGGAGTGTTCGCGTATTATATGTTGCCAGGTTCAGTTGTCGGTGTTTATTGGAGTAGCCGGGTCCACTCCGGGGATTCTTCGCACCACTTGCCACGCCATCGCCTCGACCGCTACCGTAGTCGAAGATAAACGTGCTGCCGGGCATTCGGGGCCGTTTTTTATTTTGGTTCGGGGTTTGGGTTTGCCGTAATCGCCACGCTTGGCAGCCGGGTTGGCGATCACAGTTTGTTGTTAAAGTGCACAGAGAACGCTGCTGCCCATTCTCTGGTGTGTCCCTTAGTCGCCTCTTACGACACCCACGGAAAGATAAGGGATGGTGAAATTCTTTACGTCCGACACCATACGGAACTACCACGATGAAGGCCCACTTGCAACAAAAACTTAACTCAGACTTAGCATAAATAACATTGGTTGTGAACTCGGAGTTGTTAAAATAACCCAAGGTGAAGCAAACGAGCCTAAGAGTTTTTTTAACCCTGAGAAGAGGCCTATGTCCCAGCAGAAGATGCTCTAACTCAAGTATCACTTTCCGATAAGTATCGTATTCACGTACTACAATACACGGCCTTGCACAGCCACACTCCGATGTCTGTTCTTTCTATCAGAACTAACGACAGTAAAGTTGGACAGATCCCTCCGAGAGTCCTCCCGAATCACGACTTACACGAGAAATAATTACATATTTTCAAACGCATATAAAAATCCTCAATCTTAACATTAAATTAAGGGGTTCGTCTTAAAATCTTTAGAACGGAACGGACCTCTGGACACAATCTTTGTAATACATTTTCGCTATATTTAATTTTTACTCTTTATTAATCGCCCTGAAACAAGAAATGCAAGTACTATCCTACTAATACCTGTTAAAATAATGTACGAAATAACATACTCTCCACTTTATCGAAGCTTTTCGAGAATCTTGTGCATAGTGAAGTATATTGTCACATTCGCAACCTTATTATTGGTAAGCAGCATGGGTTTGTTAAACGACGTTTGACGAACACCAATCTTTTATTATTAACAGATTTATTATTCAAAAGCATGGATAAACAAGTTCAAGTTGACACTGTGTACACGGATTTTCGGAAGGCTTTTGACAGGGTGGATCACAAACTGCTCTTAGATAAAATTGCTTACAACGGAATCCGTGGCAATTTGTTGCCATGGTTCATGGCGTATATACATATTAGGTCGCAAAAGATTGTCATTAATGGTTTCCAATCAAGTTCAATCATTGTCACCTCCAGTGCGCCCCAGGGCTCAATTTGCCCCTACTCTTTATTTTGTTTATCAATGACATTAAGAACTGCTTCATTAATTCGAGATTTTTAATGTAAGCTAAATCGAAAAAAAAAAAATGTAAAAAATGTACGCTGATGACATCAAAATAAATTTTGATGTCATCAGCGTACATTATATTGAGATTGCCTGCTTTTGCAGGAGGATCTTGATAGTCTTTCTCGATATTGTTTATATAACAAGCTCCAGCTTAGCTTACCTAAATGCAATGCAATTACTTTCACAAATAATAAAAACATTATAAGATTTGATTATAATCTACATGGTATCAGTCTACGAAAATTTGACCATATTCGTGATCTCGGTGTCGAGATGGAATCGAAATTGCACTTTAATCTTCATATTGGTACCGTATGTTTGGTTTCGTCATGCGTTCTTCAAACTATGTCAAAAGACCATCTACTTTTTTACTTCTATACAACGCTTTGATCAGTTCTCAACTGGAATTCGCAGTACTCTCTAATTTGGAGTACCATTTAATTCATGTTTATGTAAAAAGAATGGAAAATGGTTTAAAAAATATTTACGTGTAATTGTATTATTTTTTTTTTCTGGTATCGGCTCGCGCTTGACCACCATCTCACCTGATGGTAAGCGATGATAAATAAATAATTTAGACTTGGTGCAACCAAGTCTAAATTACCATATATTCAATTATTGACGCGTTATAAACTTCAAAGCTTGGAGCCTACTGATGGCCATGATGCTTCATGGTCTGTGTAGTAACAGGTTCGATTATCCAGATATCACCAATAGCTTGTGTTACATTGTACCTAGAACTGTTATGTGTCGAGAGCCGCGTGTGCTTTTCCATACCACAAGGTGCAGAACTCACGCTGGTCCACGGGCGACTCTATGACGCATTGTTGAAACGTATACCACCCACTTCATTGATTTGGATATTTTCGCGCTTACACACTTTATGTTCAAAAAGATGGCTATTGAATCTTTAGAATAGTCATTTTATACCCATCATATAAAAATACTTACGAGTACTTCTTAATTTCCTGTAATGGCAACACACGCATTAAATTTATCTATAAACCATTATTTCGCGGACACGTTTAACTAGTCTTTAATTTTATTATGTCGCACTTATATTGTAATGTGTAACTGTTTTATGTCCCAATAAAGGTAAAATGTCGGTTGGATGTTTGTTGCTCGCGTCATGCTTGAAAAAAAACTTACAAATGAAAAATCTTACTTGATAATTTCATTTCTTATGTTGGTTCCAATTTCGTCCTTTGCAAATGATAGGATCGCTGATGCGAATTCAGATTCGGTATCTTTCAACAAAATGTGATGGCAAATCCTCCAATGATCTCGTGACTATCATGTCAGTGTCCAAATATATACCAACCCATTTTTGTAACGTAAAAAATCTCAGTATGTCTGCGATATGTTGTATTCGAAATCTACTTTGCTTCACATCTTTGACCAACATTCACTGTACAACTGTTCTCTTCGAATTTCGGATACATGTAGTCTCCGGAATATCACATTGGGGAATTGGAGGAGTTCCGCAAGGCAGCCAGTCTGGAGCTCTAAGTCGGTCACTGATGCGCTGAACAGCAAGTAGATCTATCTCTTCGGATGAGCCCTGGTAGCTGCTTCCACTGCACAAGCCTGGCGGATAGTCAGTCCACTGCGATAAAACTCGTGGAAGATGATCGATTTTGCCTTCTTCGGGGTAAATCTCGGGTCTTCTACCGATGGCAACGCATCTTCCGTCCGTTTTAACAGGATTTGTTGTCCTACATACAAAAGGAATATTAATCTTGCCACAAATATTGCTGTGCTAGCAAAATTTCGGTGTAGTCTGAATGTGAATGGTTTACGCATGAATGCTTCCAGTATTTAAGACAAGGATAGCTGAACATTTTCAATTTAGTTTTACTTCGCGTACATAACTTTAGGAAATAAAGTTTAAATAAAATAAAAATGGCTGGTGCGTTCGTATGAGGTCAAAAAATAATTCGGTGAGTATGGAACTGTGAATCCGCTCTCGCGATTATTAAGAAGAATCTACTGTTGTATTTATTTTGTATTTTGATACTTACAAACAAGATACACCCGTAAGTTTTAAATAATGAAATAAGCGAATATACTGTTATTCTTTCCTACGTCAGAAATGTTTGATGGTTCATGTGAATCTCTACGTTTTGCGCAAAACGCGCACCTCAATAGCAGCAGTGGGCAGTGGAATTGACCCGTCATGGAGTGGCTAAAGAGATGGTGGCAGGGTGCCTTGGGTTTTCTCTTATCTAAGAGAACACACGCCATAAACCCGGCCAAGTGCGAGTCGGACTCGCACATATAGATTCAGTAAAACAGCCACATTCACCGAAATATGCAATTATGCAAAATTACTGTAGTTAAAGAGGGGCAGTGGTTACGGCCCTCAATTACGTGTCGTAGGTCGTGTGTTCAAACCCAGGTAGTCGCTTTACTTTATATAAATTATTTTATCACCACTGCTCTAAAAACGGTGAAGGAAAACATCGTGAGGAAACCGGCATGTCATAGAACCAAAAATTCGAAGACATGACATCCACCAATCCGGACTAGGCCCGCGTAGTGGATTAAGGCCTATTCTCTCTCACAGAGAGGAGGCCTCTGTCCCAGCAGTGCGAACATTAAAAGGCTGATGATGATGCCTGAAGTTCAAAAACAATGAAAGTATGATGTGTACAGTCAGAGTATACATAATAGTTTTAGTCAGTCAGCTGATCAGCTCGCGATTATGTATCCTCGGATTGAACAGCATGATTTTTAACCGACTTCCCAGAAAGGAGGAAGTTCTCAATTTGGCCTTTTTGTATATTCGGGCATAACTCCGTCATATATAAACGGATTTGCAAAATTATTTTTTATTCGAAAGAAGTTTATTCTGAAATGGTCCCATTTAAATTTGGTAAAGAACTGATGAAGAACTTTTGAGATATACAACAGAACTCTTCAATAAATGACGGCAAATCTCTCGGGATTGCTGCAATCGCATGTCTGTTTATTGTTTACACCATTTCATAATATACCATCACGCCAGTATGCTATAAACGGGTACGCAAATGTGTGCAGGGGGGTGACCATAGGCTAGGGCTCTTAGAGCAGTATCAATTTGAGATCGAATAAGGGACAGATGTATCTGACTTGTATACATCTGTCACTTACTCAATATCAAATTGATACCGCTCTAAGAGCTTATGGTCACCCCCCAGTTCCCTGGTACACTCTCATGCCACCGGTTATGTTCAAGTTACATGTTATTCGGGTAATCTATTCTGGCATCACTGTGGGCATTATAAGTATCTTACTACAGAACTTGTCTATGATGAACCACTAACAAGTGAAAAATAAAAGACGTTTTGACAAAAAAATACAACCGACTTCCAAATAAAAACACTACAATGGCTTGTCAATTTTATTGAGGGAATTTTTTGAACGTTTGGATTCATATTATTGTATTCAATATTATTGAACAATTAAAATATTGTGCAATATTATTGTAGGTGTATGGGGCGCTTTAGACGTCACGGGGGGAGTCAAACACCTCACTCTCCCCCAACCCGAGGTTGAGGCCTGCAGACGTGCCGGCACCAGCCGTGGGTTGCGGGAACGTACGATCCTTCCGCAAATACAAGTCGCACAAAGTTGAGCGCGAGGTGCGACTTGCGCCGCCGCCCCTCGCAGCCTGCCACCACGGGCCATGGCCCTTTCAGCTCTAGAGTAAATACGCCCATGAAAAATATTGATATTGTTATTCGGACTCTTGTGACTGTTATACCGGCAACAAAAATACGTCATCTGTGAATATTTCAACTGTCTATCTATCACGGTTCATGAGATACAGCCTGGTGACAGACGGACAGACAGACAGACGGATCACGGAGTCTTATTAATAGGGTCCCGTTTTTAGCCATTGGTTACGGAACCCTAAGTAGAATAGAATAGAAAATACTTTATTGTACACCATAAAAGTAATCATAAGTACACATATTGAACAGGTAACTAAAACAATACACTATTCTACACTGCAAAATGGCACATCCCAAATAATTATATTATTATACGCTACCCAAAGGAAACGTCTTATACCGAAACTGACGCCCAGACTCCAGACACGTCGGCCCGATCAATTTGTTGCCTATAACTTAGACCAGACCATCTCCCTCTGGTGTATTTTAACACTACATGGTACATAGATAGGGTAGAGTTTACGACGGGTAGGTATGCCTCAGGGCACAGGTATAGAGTGTTTCAATTCAAGTTAGTGGAAATGTAAACAAACCCTATTTTGTTATACACACTCGTTTAATGGTAGATCATAAAGGAAAACAGTAAAGTAAATAAAAATCGCCGAGCTATTTAGAAAGGAATTAGCAGATTTTAAGGGTACACTAGTTGTATAAATATTTTGTACTCGGGGTTAAAATGGATTTTATATCAACCGACAACACGTGCGGAAGAAATATATGTTGTGATGAGCAGTAGGAAGCTAGTTCGCGTACGAATACACACTTTTTCGAGCACGTGAAATTTTATACACAGGTCTTTGGCAGTCTAGATATTATGTAAAAACGACTAAATCTATCTGTTCAAAATAACATTATTTGCATTCTGGAACTACTAATCTATCCCTGTATGGAGGCCGTTTTGCGATTTTCCGTCTTCTTATGGTATTTATTTGCGCCCAAAAATGCGTTAAAATTAGTGTCGAAATGTGGAACTTTTGACGCTCATAACTTTCAAATATTTTATTTTTTTACTTTTTTGCTTCCATACAGGGCTAGATAATGATGAGACAAATTGATATCAATTTTTATTTTGAACGTACATCGTCAACAGTGGAATAATCCCTAGACTACGTTTGTATGGAAGAATTTTCGACTAGTGTAATTATCTATACAAAACTTGATTGTACATGTACAATTCTCAGTGATTTCTTCGATTTCGATTTCGATCTTGTCAACTTCTGCAACAGTGCTTCTTTATTTCTTTAAATAAAACTATATTTGTAAATTAATTGATTTGTTAAGTAATGGAACTTGGTTTTCTTGGGTAACCATCCCTTGGTCGGGCGCATATCTGATGAGTTACATTTCTACTAAATTGGATTGAATATGGTTTTGAAAGTCTGGTTTCTCGAACATGTGTGTAATTGTAAGGCGTAGTGTTTCAAAATTATTTCGGAAGTTGATGTTTGATTACGATGTACACGTATAGTAGCATACACAACAAATTGAAATATTGCCTTCAGTACACCTTCTACAGGGCTATCTTCCTTTACCCTTCCTTTTTAAGATTCCGTACCCAAAGGGTAAAAACGGGTCCCTATTACTAACACTCCGTCTGTCTGTCTGTCTGTCACCAGGCTGTATCTCATGAAATGTTATATCCGTGCTGCGCTACGGATGCGAAACGTGGAAGTTAACAAAGGACATCTTACGCCAAATCCAGGTCTTCGTCAACCAAAGTCTTCGTCGCATCCTCGCCAGATCAAGCGGCGTAAATGGAGATGGATTGGTCACACGCTCCGGAGGGATTCCGATCACATTCCTAAACAGGCTTTGGATTGGAATCCTCAAGGAAAAAGGAAGCGAGGCCGTCCCGTCAAACCTGGTGACGCACCGTATTGGCTGAAGCAACGAGTATTGGAATGACATGGAGCGAGTTGAAGCGAAAAGCTCAAGACCGGTTGCGATGGAGGACTACTGTGGAAGCCCTCTACCCCAGCTGGGGTACATAGATCTTAAGTCAAGTTAATACACCTAGAAAGAAAAATAATTCCCAAAAGTATCAACGAACCGGTGCAAACCCGACTGCTCTCAAAACGTTGAAGCAAAACAACGTGAGGAAACCGCCATGTTCTAGAACTAAAAATTCGAAGACATGTTACATCTACCAACCCGCACTTGTGGTAGGTTATGGTCCATTCTCTCTCACAGAAAGATGGTCTGTATCCCAGCAGTGGGAACATTATACGCTTCTTCTTCTTTTCGTGTGAGGAACTGGCCACCTCTGGTGTCAGAGTTAATTACGCCGCCTCGCCTCTGGGGCAAGCCTCTGACTTGGCCATTTCAGACTTACATTAACTATGCAAGTCCAGGTTTCATCACGATTTTTCCCTTCACCGTTGCCTGTGATATCGAAGATAAACTTAGAAAGTACTTAAATGAATTTGAAAAAGTCATGTTGGTACTTGCCCGCATTTGAACCCACGACCTCAAGTACGAGAGGCGACGTCTTAGCTACTAGGCTACCATGACTGATTGTGATATAATACTTATCAACAAACCATATTCACGATCATAAACACCTATTTAAACCCAAAACACTCCATTTCCACCCAACATGAAATCCTACTGAAACTAACACGGAATTCAAATTCCTTAGCAGGTGGTGGGTAGTTCTCGTAAGTGAGTTATTAAACTAAGTCTGATATATACTAATGAAGTACAGCCGGGCTGTGACATTGTGCAAGTTCGACAGATGTCTTGGACGGTTGGTACAAGTTTGTACCTAGACTTAGCCTGCTAGTTGCTCGAACACTACTTGAGTTGTGGACTGGGAGCTGGGTTTGAAGTTTATAACTTTCAAATATTAAAATGTAAATTTTTGGATGATGACTTATTTGATAAAAAAAATAATGTTGGAGAAGACGGTAAACTAACATTAGTCTATAAAAAAAGTGAAATATAAGCAATCAGCAAAAGCCCAAGTCTTGGTGTCCAAAGACTTCCAACTTATTTTTCACTTTGTAGTGTTTTTATTTGGCAGTCAGTAGAATTTCTATGTATAAAAGATTTTTTAATCATCTTGTTTATTATGATTTTGGGGTAACCTAATAATTTCTTATTCGCCAGAAAAATGCCTTAAGACTTGGGCTTTTGGTGATTGCTTGTATTTCACATTTTATAAATTGCGTGATGTTATGTTACAAAATGGTTTAAACAATAAACAGACATGCGATTGCAGCAATCCCCAAAGTTATTGTTTGCCGTCATTTATTGAAAAGTTATGTTGTATATCTCCGAAGTTCTTCATAAGATCTTCATCAAATTAAAATGGGACCAATTTGGGAACAAACACTTTCAAAAAAAAGAGAAATTTCTAAATCGCTCTACAATTGTCAGAGAAATCGGTGAAATAAGAAAAAAATAAACAAACAAGTCGAAGAACCTCTTCCTTTTTTGAAAGTCAGTTAAAAATACTGTTATATATTGTGCCCCTAGATTGGTCTAGATGAATAATGACGTCATGGGGCCTTTTTTCATCAACAGAGCATGGCATACATCCAGAATTTGTGCTGATTTTGAGAAATATCTGAACAAAAAAACAATTCTTAGCCCGACCTAGGCTTCAAACCGGTAGTCATGCTTCCCATAACTAAACCAAATAATCTTTTCCAATTTTTTTTAAATGCTTTAAAAAAGCTTATCGTTCATTGTCATACAAACCAAACATGTATGAAAAATTTCATCTTAATTGGCTGAGGATAACTGCTATAAAATTCAGTTGCAAGAATTGACCCGAACACACATATATACATACATAATTATATTGCAAGTTAATAGAAAACATGTAAAAAAGCAGTCAATGACAATGAACGATATAAAATCTTATCGCAAGTATCTAGTGGGTATCTTATAGAAATTCATGTCAGACCTTCACGCGCCTTCTGCAACACCTTTGAGTTAAATTATGTTTTAACAGTACCAAGCTCCCGAGCTAACCCTCAAAACGCGAAAGTGCGACGGTCGCCGGCAGTTGTATTATGCACACGGCGAACCCTCCAGCCTCCAGCGATAAACTGCTCGACACGTTCCTTGTACAAGTTTCGATTGGATATTGGTTTTAGTTCAGAATATTACGTTGTAATGTTGGCAGTACTGGAATTATGCCTGCCTAATAATTTTAGGCGAGATTAGTGGGAACATGGTAAGTTGGATGGCTGTTCTGGGTTGAGGAATTGTTTGTGTGTTTGACATTATTATTTAGAGATCAATGATGTCGACTACATATGTGTAAGCCTGAGGCAACACCCACATGATTAGAAGATATGATGACACTTGGGGGAGGCCTATGTTGATGATGAATGATGGACTCCTGTAACCCTGCCTATGTCACCGTGCTATCACTTAGATTTTATTTGAGATGATTTTACTCTTGTCTCTAGTCTAGGTCATTGGTGACAGAAACAAAGTCGACGATGGAGTGAGCTTGCTCAGAAGAAGCCTGTTCACTCTAACTTTGATGCGATTCGAGTTGAATGCGTTCACAAACGGAAACACAAACGCAGGTAGTGACTTTCACTATTTTGCTGTGTGCATTATAAAGGATGTTTGGAAGCGCTTGGTGGGATGGCAAACAGGTAAGGATGGTAACTTGCAGTGCGACTAGATGTCCGATGGTAGAAGAGGGTTCGGCCGGTGCGACAGTACCACCAAAAACAAATCAAATCAAAAACATCATAACAAGCATCTATATTCTACCCGATAGTAACAGTGCAATTCATATTCATAGTCTCGATATGACATAGCGCTGTATATATTAAGCTGTACATAGTCCATCCAATATGCGCGGACGGGAAAAACTGACAAGTTTCCAGTTGTTTCCGGTCGTTTCCACTACACAGAATTGGGTGTAACGAGTAGCTATGGTTTGTGACAGGACACAACCGATTCACAGATATTTTGTCGTAGTGAGGTCATATTTTTGTGATCCGTTGTTGTCAGGAAATATGTTCGTAGTTTGCTCTACACATTAAGGCGCCGATTCCCTTGAGTAGCTGATTTTAAAATGAGAATCACGTCTAAATTGCTAGTCATAATTCTTTGAAAAAAATATATGTTATATTAGACTATTTTCTTAATAATTTGATATGAGCAAATTTTGAGTTTTATTTGTATAACATAGTGTAATTAATTTGTAAAGTTATGTCTAAAACGGACAAAACACGACAATCACACCAAAACCGCTGGGCGTATTTTAATGAAATCAACACCATCTCAAAGATAATTTAATTACCTACATTTTGATCTGAGGCTTTTTTTTTTAAAGTCATAGAATAATAAGGAAAGTACAAAAAACTACTAATTTTTGGGTCGCGCGGGTGTGAAACGAGTGCGCGTTTTGTTCCCTCAAGGTCGTTGGCGTTAGTCGTCGTCTTAAAGCAGTGTGAGATGTCTGTCATTTAAGATTTTAGATATGATGCTCATTGCAGATGACTCAAGGCACAGATAATATAATACTACCGACGTAACTAGCATTTTTCGTCTGATTAATTTGATATTTTTTTGTACATCGAACGCGATCGGATCTGTTTCACGGTGATAGATAGATGGTGTTAGCAGCGACTTGAAAGTAAAAATGTTTACTAGGTTCGTGTTTTTTTTCTAAATACAGTGAAGGTTCGTTTTATATTATATTATTGCACCAACATGTGTTAAACAATCCAGTGGAATGCCACAGAAATTAAAAAAATGCGCCATCTATTGGCATCAATTTTAAATGATCTGTTCAAATAATCTTTGAAATGTGAATTAAGAGCCCAATATTCCATAATTTTGTACTTAAGAGGGTTGCTTAAACATGAAAATAGAATTTTTATGTTCAATTCCAGAAAATGTTAATTTTACACACATTCAATAACAAATGCAGTGCATATCGCGCCATCTAGTGTGAATTATTTGAACCAAATTTTCTTTCTTAGCGCTGAGACCTCGTGCTCAAGGCATGTCATAGAAAAACGATGGTAATACCTACCTTAACCTTTTTGTACCCTTAAAATCATTGGACAGATCCCTCCATCTTGCCCTAGTTATTTTCAATTGGTAAAAGCTTTGTCATTATTATGCTTTCTAAGCACACAGCAGACATCTGGGGCGTGACCATAAGCTCTTAGAGCGGTATCAATTTGATATCGAGTAAATGACAGATGTATACAAGTCAGATACATCTGTCCCTTAATCGATCTGAAATTGATACCGCTCTAAGAGCTTATGGTCACCCCCCTGAACTCTTTTCTTCATTTTCCTGTCAGAAACACATTCAATACAATAAGTAACATGACCAACGCCAACAAATCTAGTCCAATCTTCCCCTCGAAGTATCCAACCGAAAAAAACACGAGAACCAATTTCCACAAACAAAAAAATTTACGAAAAGTTCATCGAAACCAACAAGAGTTTTGTAACATACTTCAATTCGAGCCTTCATTTATGGAACGCCAAAAAATTTGACGAACATCCCTAGGTAGAGCGACCTGTGCACAGAGTACCAAGATGCCGCGGTGGCCATTGCTAGAGATGGTATTGTCAAAATTTTCTACACAAACCAAGAGTGTGTCTCACCGATTACTCATGGAAATAGACGGCAAGTAACAATTTTGACAAAGGCCTTGAAAGACGACATTTGTGATTAGAATAGCACACATTGTGCGGGCATGAAAATTATCGGTAATGAATCTCCAGTGAGTGTATGGGTTGATGCTAGCACGATTATTATTATTGATGAATAAATAAAAAAAAAAAACGATTGCATTTGAAAATTCGAAATTCAAAAAATGTTTGTTTAATTTGTCAATTTCAGTTGCGTACGACTTTTTATAGTGTTATAAATGTTTGCATTACATTGTTAAGATAAGGGTCAAGGGTCTTTATCTTTTATAAGAAATTCTGCACGTGTGTCATAGTGTGCTTCAACTAGTGTCCGATCGAAGGTAAATTGGTGTCGAAGCCGAAACTGATTATCGCCACAACCTCCGGCCCCAGCTAAAGCTGAAGCCGAAACTTGAATAACCGTATGAACCCATTTTTTGTTTTTATTGTGGCTATTGATTTTCGGTATTTGCTAAAAACCTTCGGCCCATTTTGAGTGGAACCGAAGGTCGCTACTTTTGGCCGAAGACGGTCGAAGCCGATTCTGAAGATTCGGACGGACACTAGTTTTAACCTTAAGGGTACAACTAGTCGACGGCACGAACTATTTTGTGCGTGGGGTTAAAATGCATTTTATATCAACCGACAACATGTGTGGAAGAGATAGATGCTGTGATGAGCAGTAGGAAGCTAGTTCACGTATGAATACACACTTTTGCAAATTTGTAACGAAATGGACGATTTAGGACGAAACCGAGCGCGCGAAATTTTACTGATCTTTGGCAGTCTAGATATCATGAAAAAATTACTAAATCTATCTGTTCAAAATAAAATTATTTGCATTGTTGAACTACTCATCTATCCTTGTATGGAGGCCGTTTTGCAATTTTCCATCTCCTTATGTATTTATTCGCGCCCAAATATGCGTTAAAATTAGTGTCGAAATGAGGAACTTTCGACGCTCATAAGTTTCAAATATTTTATTTTTCTAGTTTTTTGATTCCATATAGGGCTAGATAATGATGAGACATACTGATATCACTTTTTATTTTGAACGTACATCGTCAAACAGTGGAATAATCCCTAGACTACGTTTGCATGGAAGAATTTTCGACTAGTGTAACCTTAATGAACTCTGCCAGCTTGGCGTTCCGTATTCTATGACTCTGTGAAAAATGTTTCATTTCGGCAAATTTTCTAGTGTCACGCATGTACTCTTTGGCGTGACAAATTCAATCAACGCGGTGACAACGCGTCCCGTATTTCGGGGACGCCCCTCGGGTGCCTGTTTCATTATACAACAATTTCATGCACGCTGCGTTTAGATGGAATACGTTTTTAGAGAGTTTTATATTGATGCAATTTTAGATGAGTGTTTCTGTTTTTGCGGATTTGCAATACGTTATGGTTTGGCTTGTAGGATTCTCAGATCAAATAAAAAGTCAAGATGGAACGTTGCAAACAATAAACAAAGGCATAGTTTGAACCGGCTTCACCTTCTTGTTTGCAACGTTCCATCTTGACTTTATATTTGATCTGAGGTAGGACTTTGTCAATCTGTAAGTATCAATTGGTAGATAGAGTATTTTCAAAAATAAAAAAATAAGTTCAAAAACAAAAACCCGACGACTGAAAAATCACGCTCTAAAAAGTAAGTAACAAGAAAATATTCTCATCTGAAATTGTTTGAACTCTAGGTATCCAATATTTGTAAGTATGTGAGAACCATGTTCCTATTTATCAAGTGAAGGGTTTACCTGTTAGTGCTTGTAATACTTTATACCTATATGTAGTATAATAGTGTATATGTAGACATCGTCCTCACGTACATGAAATATAATAATAATTTTAAAAGAGTAAGTATGGTGTTTCTTGTGCATTCTTCTCCATAATAAGCTACTTTTCCGTATGCACGGTAGAATCAATTTTTATTACTTGTAAATTTTAATTGTTAACGTTCAAAAGTGCCGCTTAATGGCCTAATTGAATAAATACATTTGTCTTTGACTTTGTTATGAACACAATATTCGATATGTATCGGGTATTAAATAAACAACTTACATGTAATAAATAATTTATTGTATTTTATACATATTCATAGTGGCTTTCAGAGTTTAACCGTGGTCGTATGCTACTTTGCAGAATGTATTTTACTTAGGGTATTGTACTTAGGTCGTATGCCACCTAAGTACAATACATTATGCAAAGTACCATACGACCACGGTTAAACTATGAAAGCCACTATGAATATTGTATGAAATACTTTTTTTACGTACTTAATTTCGGGCCCCTTAGAGGGCGCCATATTCAATTTAGTGTGACTTCACATAGACTAGCGGACAAACAAGATGCTTCTATCGACACCTCATTTGTTAAATTATGATAAGTAGTTTAGAAGTTATGAGGGAACAGATGAACATACATACATACACACAGATACCGGTCAAAAACATAATGCTCACTATTGCTTCGTCGGGTAAAATATCTATTTTTTGTTGGAGATTCACATTAGTTACTAGAGGAGCTCGTGGCTAAATAATAACAGCCGCACGGGTCGATCATCAAGGTTAAGCAACGCTTGTCGAGGTCGGTCAGTGGATGGGTGACCATTTCAACATACCGAGTTTCTTCCGTGCCTTGGAAAGCACGTTAAGCCGTTGGTCCCGGCTGTCATTTGAAGATCTTTGACAGTCGTTACGGGTGGTCAGAAGCTTGAGATCTGACACCAGCCTTGCCAAGGGGTACCGTGTTACCCAGTTACTGGGTTGTGGAGGTCAGATAGGCAGTCGCTCCATGTAAAACACTGGTACTTAGCTGAATCCGGTAAGACTGGAAGCCGACCCCAATATAGTTGGGAAAAAGGCTAGGCAGATGATGATGATTCACATTAGTTACTAAGTTTTTGTGCTTACTGATAAGTTTTATACCATAATGTAGTTTGACTTCGACTTTATTAATTGTCATGCCTAAGGTTATTTAATTCTAAACTATTAGTAAATAAAGTGTAATATAGTGTTTTTTCTGATTGATAACTAACTTACTCAAGATTCTATGTTCACTGTTCATCACTGTTAGTTTTGTAATTATTCTCCTTTGTCAAAAGAGTAAAAGAGCGGGCGGCGCGGCGCGTGTAGGTATACGCCATCGGCATTGACCACTATCGTGAACTTTAGAAAATCTCCTGATAGGTTTTTTTTTATGTTGTCTGGCGCTTGACCCCTATCTCACCTGATGGTAAGCGATGATGTGGTCTACGGTGTAACACGCTTGCCTAGAAGTAACCTTTTCACTCTTGACTTAAAGACCCCGAGGTTGTAGCTATCTGAAAACACAGACTCCGGCAGGGAATTCCACTCCTTAGCTGTACGCATAATGAAAGTATTTCCAAAACGTTTAGTGCGTAAGGGTGGGATGTCCACCATGTACCGATGGCGCATCGCCGTACGTCTTGAAGTCCGATGATGAAACGGGCTAGGCGGAATTAGATCATGCAATTCCATCGCACACTCCCCGAAATGCAAACGATAAAAACCGACAAGCTGGCAACTCGACGACGATGCTCGATAGGTAGTGCTTTTGAATTTTATTTTCATTGCTGGGGCTTACACAATAATTATAATCCTCTATCGCGATCGGTCTTGAGCTTCACGCTTCGCTGTTAAAAAATGACAAAGCTAACAACGCATTACGGTAGTTATGAGGAGGACAAAGACAAAGACAAAGATATTTTATTTCAAGTAGGCCACCAAGCGGCACTTTTGAACGTTACATTTTACAAATAATAATAGTTGATTCTACCGTGCATTCGGCAAGTAGCTTGTAATGGAGAAGAATGCACAAAAAACTCCATACTTACTCTTTTTAAAAAAAACTTTTTACAATATTTAGGTACATAAGTACATACCTTGATGAATGAAATTTAGTTTATACAATACAAATATATTTATACAGTCTTCAGAAGGTCCAACAATAATTCAAAACTATAATGTTCTGCATATCACTTGTTTTTGCGCCCTAGTGGCTGTGGAGCAGGACTAGCATTTAGCCAAGCATTTTTATCATTGATGTAATCCCCCAACTTATAATATGCCAGCCTGCATAGTGTGCGTTTTATACAAGTTTTAAATTTCGTCTCATTCAGTTCAAGAATGTGGGGAGGAATTTTTTTGTAACATTTTGTACAGTACCCCATGAAAGATGAGGCTACTTTAGCCATTCTGAAACCTGGTTGAACTAATTGGTCCCTATTTCTAGTAAAATAATTATGTCTGTCGCCGTTTTTACTAAAAAGATGTAAATTCTTTCTCACGTACATGATGTTTTCATAAATATATTGACAAGGAACCGTCATGATGTTAATGTCCTTAAACAGTTCCCTTAGAGAATCGCGCCGCCGAAGATTGTATATCGCTCTGATGGCTCGTTTTTGCAGAATAAAAATTGACTCAATGTCTGCAGCCCTTCCCCATAGTAAGATACAGTAAGACATTATACTATGAAAATAACTAAAATAGACTAGTCTGGCGGTATCCACATCCGTTAACCGACGAATCTTTCCAACAGCATAAGCCGCCGAACTCAGCCGCCCCGCAAGGGATACCAAATGAGGACCCCATTGCAACCTTGAGTCTAGCGTGATCCCCAGGAAAACCGTTTTATCGACGAATTCTAGCTTCTCCTTGTTTAATATAATGTCACAATCAGTACTTTTGACATTCGGCAAGGAAAATTTTACGCACTTGGTTTTTTTACCATTTAAAACCAAATTATTGGCAGTGAACCAATCCTGAATCTGCCGTAGCGCGTTATTTACGTCGTCAACCTGACAAGTACGTCTATTTATTTTAAAAATTAAAGATGTGTCATCAGCAAATAACACCATGTTAAGTTTGTTTTCCAATAAACGGGGTAAATCGTTTATGTATAATAAAAATAAGAAAGGACCTAAAATTGAGCCCTGGGGTACCCCCATTTTACGTTTAACCCGGACGAATTCACACCGTTTATTTGAACTAATTGCTGTCTATCATTCAAATAAGATTTAACCAAACTTAACGCTGATTGACCTAGCCCGTAATGCTCAAGTTTCAGAAGTAATGTTTCATGATTAACGCAATCAAACGCCTTCGACAGGTCGCAGAAGATACCTACGGCATCCTGCGAATCTGCCCACGCATCAAAGATGTGTTTTAATAGAGCGACACCAGCGTCAGTTGTACAACGTCCTCTGGTGAAACCATACTGTCTATCATGCAAGATGTTATTCGTATTAAAAATGAATGAGCATTTGATTTAGCATTATCCTCTCAAATACCTTGCTGAAAACCGGCAACACGGATACTGGTCTATAATTATTTGTGTCTTTACTGTCCCCGGAATTAAAAAGTGGTATAACCTTACTATATTGCATTAGATCCGGAAAAAACTCCTTGATCCACACACAAATTGAAAATCAACGCTAAGTACGGCGCTATTGTCTGAATAATGGAGGTACAAGCTTTGATGGACATTCCCCACAGATCTTCAGTCGGTTTGATCTTGATTTGCTTAAAAGCTTTTATTACTGTCATGGGGTTTATATGTGAAAAATTAAATACAATCGGGCAGGCTGAAACGTTCGCGTTTAATAATCCAAAAGTACTGAAACTTTAAATTCTTCGCCCTTTAAAGTATCAGTAGTTTTAATTGGGATGTTGGTAAAGAAATTAACAAATTCTTGCGCAACTTTTTTGTTATCTCTAATAAGTCCGTGTGTGGTCTCAAGCGTGTAATTCCTACTATTTCTTGTATTCCTATTCGTTTCATTGTTTATAATTTTCCAAACCGTCTTGATTTTATTTTCTGCTAATTTAACCTTATTGCTTATGTACAAGACCTTAGCTGCCTTGCAGGAATTTTTTAAAATTCTTGAGTAAGTAGCAACATACATAGTAAACGTTTCAGTGTTAATACAAGGCTTAAGGCCATATAGCTTTCGTAAAGTCTTTCCCTACTTTTTCTAAGTCCTGTAGTCGCCCAGTCACTGAATAAAAACTAAGGGCATATAGTTTTAGTTTTCTTCTTAAAAGTGTTATTGAACTCTTTTTGAACCACTGAGAAAACTTCATCATACAAAATATTACCATCATTCACTGTGAGGTCCTGGTTGCTTAACTTACTGATTAAAGTGCTGTTAAATTTATTTAATTTACCGGATGTTATTGGTCTGGATTGAATCTGCACTTGTTTTATTAGCATAATGGACTCAAAGGCTACCAGTAGCCCACCATGATCCGATGGCAGATAATTTATAATGGCCTTGTCCAAGTAGTTGCAGCTACAAAAAACATTATCAATACATGTAGTAGAAGTCAGTGTAGTTCGGGTTGGTTCCATAAACACATGTGACAAATTAAATGATTTAAAGAGATTTAATAACCTACTGCTGTCTGAATTATCTTCTAGAATATTAATATTAAAGTCACCACAGACAATTATTAGTTTATTACCCATTGCAAGTTTTGCCAAAACATCTTCCATCACTGACTCGAATATAGAGTAGTTCTTATAATTTGGGGGTCTGTAAACGCACACTATGACATGCTTATCCAGCTCAACAAAGGACAGTTCAACACTATGTTCAACTGATAGGTCTACTATATCTATACGAGGTTTTGATTTAATACCATTTTTAATTAGTATAATTGAACCCCCACGCAACATAATATTTCTGTTAAAACAACTGCCCACAGTATAATTTTCATAATTGAATAACATTGCATAATCTTTCAGCCAATGCTCAGTGAAACAAACAAACATAATTCAAACATTGATTTTTCTAAAAACAGTTCGATTTCCAATTCCTTCGAAGAAAAACCCTGAATATTCTGATGGAATAATTTCAGAGAATTCTGCTCAGACCTTTTTTTCAAATTAATTTTTTGCGAGCAAGAAGGTACCTTTTTGATGGTGGATATACACGTAACTACTCCGTTATTGGTACCCTCCCTTGTCCTATCAACTAGTTTAAAGAATAAATATTAATAGCATTTTTGCTAACGTTATTCAAGGTATTGACCATATTTAAATTAGTACTATTACTAATATCAATAATAACTGGATACTTTGACATACTACTTATGTCTGAGTTTATTGTATAAGATAATAGCCGAGCTATTTGATGTCTTACCCTAAGAGGCAGATACAAAGTATCGCCTGTCGACTTTAATTTACCAACAAAAATGTTGATGTCAAAAAAAACTTGTTTATCACTATAGTGACTCACAAGAAAGTGAAGAGGCCTTAGTGCGAGTTTTTACTCACGCTCAATCGCGTAAACGTTAACGCCAATTTGTATTGAAACTGGATAAGCGCCGTCTGGTGACGGAAAGGCGAAACCTCTTTTTTTGTATACATTTTGACATAAGAGATCGTTAACGTTATCACCAGTGAGTACGTTAAAAAACTCGCACTAAGCACACAGATGCTTATTAAGCATGTGAATGTGATTATTTTGTCTATTTGACAATTTATCCAAGTAAGGGAAGGCACACAAAATAATTTTATTGTAATTTAACTTTAACATCTCTTTTACACACTCAGTGATGTCATCTTTTTTTACTTTTATACTATTACCTACAAATACAGTTATATTGGTATCTGGTTTATATATATTCTTTGTCACAGATTCCATTATTTGCTTGTATGATGACCCGGGCATGCAATAATTAAAAGTGGAATGACTCTGATTGCCATTTATTAATTTACCTAAACCTTTTCCAACACCATCCGAAAACATAACCAAAATGAAAACCTTCTTTTCTATGACTAGATGAAAAGCCAGCACTTTCAGGCCAGTCTAATTTCGAGGAGGTTCCTATAACTGTATGTTTATTTAGCCGAATATCAAGCGTAACCTACATGATATAATATTGTTATATTATCATGTAACCAACCGGTTAACCTTCAAAGTTAAAGTTCGCGAGCACATTCGCAAGAAGTTGGCAGCAGTATCGTCACAACGCTAATGTTTTTAATTATTAATCTAATATTACTAATGTTTAAGTATGTCTATATATTTAGTTTATTCTTTTGAGTATATATGTTATAATTATAATAATATGGTATTTATAGTTTATATATATTTTTGCATAATCCTTATTCGTTTAACTATCAATATTGCACCTACCACTAGTTGTCTCTGCATCACCCAAAGGTCGACTGGTAGAGAATGCCTAAGGCATTAAGTCTGCCTATGTACATTTGTGTGCTTGAAGTATTAAATAAATAAAGAAATAATACACCCACGACTAGGTTAATCTTTACTTTAGATTCTATTCTCTTGGATAAATCGTTTATGGACCAGTGAACCAGTATATCTTTTATGAGGTAGATACATACCAGTTTGCTTTTACAAAACAAATATAGGCACTTTAGTTTTGCGAGTGAGCGACTGCACTTTTGACCCTTGACTGTCATCATCATCATCAGCCTTTTATTGTACCCACTGCTGGGACACAGGCCTCCTGTCTGTAAGAGCGACAATGGGCTATAATCCGGTGCGGATTGGTATATGTCACATGTCTTAGACTTTTTTGTTCTAGGACATGCCAGTTTCCTCACAATGTTTTCCTTCACCGTTTTGAGAGAAGTAGTGAGGAAATAATTTAAACAAATTAAAGCGCCTGCCTGTGTTCGAACCCACGACCTACAACTAGTAAGTCGCAGCCATTACCACTGGCCACCAACGCCCTCCTTGGCTGTCTCTGGCTCCTTGGCTTGGCTACATTGAAAAGATACCTACATAGTCATGTAAAGTCTATTTACTTTAGATTCATTTGATGATTTACAAAGATAAACCCATACAGGGCGTGTCTGATACCGACACAAAAAAATACAACAACAAACAAAAATCAACACCAAGTAACCAACTCAACAAACCCAAACACAAAACCCTAATCAACTCAAAACAATCCAAAACCCAAATTCCAATTCCAAACCCTGATTCTAATCTACTCTCTTTTCTGGTACTTTATTAACTATAACAATTGCATATTGTTCATATTCACACGATATTCAAATCGTAAACTACGACATAAATCTACCGAACTTATTTTACACTTAACGATGTGCGAATACCTCTTCAGCAAACCTAAACATACCTAAACATTACATGATTCTGGATCCCCGGGTGTTGGCATTTTTCGTCGGCGTTTTCCTAACTTTTGAATTAAAACCTGTATTTTTGTACTGCAATCAGTTCAAAATCGTTATTCCTATCTAGCACAACTAGATTTGTAATTATTCTCCTTTGTCGAAACAAAGTGTAAAAGTGCGGGTGGCGCGGCGCGTGTAGGTACTAACCAGCAGCGTTGATCACTATCGTGAACTTTAGAAAATCTTCTGATAGGTTGCTAGTGTGTGCACTGTAGTGCTTTTGAAATTTTATTTTCATTGCTGTTTTTTGTAAAAAAAAGGGAAACAATGATGAAATAAGCATTCGAAGAATTCCAACACTACCTATCAGGAGATTTTCTAAAGCCAGAGAGCTTGCTATCTAGGGGGTCCAGAATCATGTACTGAATCCATGGTATTTTTTTCGCATCGGTTTTAGACACATCCTGTATGTGCACATTGATTTTAATTTGTTATTAAGTTATCTATTAAACCAACAAAAATATCTGCCCCCGTACCATGAAATGTCAAAACTATCATGACTTCTCCCGCCCCGGGTGAAGCGGGAGGGCGTGTCAGACTTTTACTGACTATAACCCACCCGTGCTCCTTCAGTTGCTTGTGCCAGGGCCGCGGTAACTATCTTTCAAATTTATCCGCGACCTAGACAGGCATCGGTCCTAGCGGACCCCTTCAACATTTGCTGACATCTCTTTAAGGCGCGCGAGGAACACTACGCACCGTCGACTCGGGTTATGGACACCCCCATGGAATCAAAATCATAATAAGTCTATTATAAGATACCCAAAGCGGGGACACAGAACTCCTTTTATATTACTAAATGGCCTTACACCTTTAAACTCAATTCTTTTCCCCGTGGGGAAGAAAATCAAAACACCGCCTACTACGGTCCATACCTGGCCTTAATGAAAGAAAGAAAGAAAGAAAAAATTATAAACATACGTACACTTAGGTTTTTACGAAAACTGAATAAGCGACATCTTGTGACAATGACGGAAAACCCCTTGTTTTCTAAACAAAATTACACTTATCACACAAATTTTCTCTTAGAACGTATACACCGTGAAATTTAAGTGGTTGTTTTGAAAAATATTAATAAAAATAATTTGAAAAATATTCATCAACTCGAAAAAGTGAGTAACAATAGTAACTTGTAGGTACTAGGTACTACTCGCGTCACCACCGTATTATTCACCGTAGTACCTAGTACCTACAAGTTACTATTGTTACTCACTTTTTCGAGTTTATGTTTTTTTTTTTAAATTATTTTAAAACAAAAACATCGTTATTTTTTTACTTTAACTCTATGCTTCGAAAGTACTCCTTAAGGCAAGTCGTTCTGCCGCGGGAAAACAACCACTTAAATTTCACGGTGTATATTAACGCGTTCGAGCAAGCATAAAATGCTCACCGCTTGTGAGTACTACAACCTTTTAATCCGACAACATCGCACATACGAGTAACAACTCTACCCTAACACAAACTCTTAACTCCGAACTATCCGTATCCTAGCGCAGAAAAAAAAATAACTTTTAACTACTCAAGTTTGCGCATCTTCTGTTTAAGTTACGCTAAGTTGGTTAAGTTGTGCTAACGATTGAACTTAGCTCGCTCATAGTGCTTCGATGTTTGTCGTCTGTCTTCTAAGTTAGGTAGGTACATCAATCACTTTTGTTGAAGGAATAAGTTGTGCGTCGAATTGTTATAGCTTAGAAGCACTTTAAAGTGTTGTTTCTTGAATATATCAAAAGGATTCGTTTGTGCCAGGGAAGAAAACTAGTTCAGTACATATAAATAAAAGGTTGAAGACATTGCAGAACGAAAATATAGACTTTATGATCGTTCAATATGTCAGCACTTCTAAAGATTTCGTTCTGAAGAGAGTTATGGTTTCGGATGACATTGACAGATGTCAACTTGACATAACACTAAGCACTAGTTTTTGGGTGCGAACAAGAGAGGATCAGACTGCAGATCGAGGGAGAAGATGGTGGTTTGGATTAAGTTGGTAATTTGTTATAAAACCTATGGACTTATGGAGAAATACAGTAAGAGTTACCGATTGTTCGTGTAGATCAAACTACGTGCTTGGTGGAATGTCGTTTACGTTATTCTCTAATACATAACGTGATTAGTTACATTGTGACCCTACATACAAGCAGAAGTTCGTTTGTTTAACATCGAGCCCGAAAAGGACCCATGCAATAATGGCTTTTCCTGAAAATTACACCTACATATATTATATAAAATATTCTTAAATATTGGGTTGCAACCTAAAATTGTGCAACGTGTTATTATTTCGGGAAATAAAGGTACATTTTTATGTATCGTCAGGATTGTTCCAATTAAGTTTTTTTGTTGCTAGATGACGTCGCATCAGACCAAGAGTTAAAGATGGCGGAATAGTTCGACGCCTACCAATAGCAGAACACAGAATTGTGTGAAAAAGGAATAAGGTCGACCTTTGCCTTGCAGTGCGTTAAATGGAAAAATAAAGGCAAAGAGTGAGATCACATTAATAAAGCTACTATTTCTCTCTGAGTGATTGAACAGAATTGGTAATTGCATCCGCCGCAAATCGACAGCACATTTTACAAAACCCGCCAATAGCCCCAAACATCCGTAAACATTAATATTTCAAAACCCATAACGGTTCATCTCTAATTATAACTATTCTGAAACAATAATTCAACTCACACACGGACAACAGTTACAAACATTCTGCCGTCCTTAAGCTTTAGTGCCACTATCTAACGATTAGCCGATTTTAGTTTTTTGATGTCATCGTATCAACTCGGAAAGCACGTTAACCCGTTGGTCCGTTGTTTGATTGGTCGTTGGTTTTTGGTGGTGGTGGTAATGTACACAGTTATGAAATAAATAAATATTTATCTTTGTCATTTGTAGATCTTTAGCAGTCGTTACGGTTTGTCGTAATGGATGTCGTATTACCCAATTACTGGTTTATGGAGGTCGGATAGGCAGTAACTCCATTTAAAATAATGGTACTCAGCTGCATACAGTTGGACTGGAAACTCCCACATATGCATAGTTTGGAAATGGCTCGGCAGATTGATAAATGCCATCGTAATCAACAAAAAATCCCTGTCTTAACAGTATTTTTCTACTATCAATATTCTGGTATAAAAATAAAAACCGGCCAAGTGCGAGTCGAACTCACGCACGAAGGGTTCCGTACCATTATCGCAAAAAACGGCAAAAAAACGCGTTGTTGTATGAGAGCCCCACTTAAATATTTATTTTATTCTGTTTTTAGTATTTGTTGTTATAGCGGCAACAGAAATACATCATCTGTGAAAATTTCAGCTGTCTATCTATCACGGTTAATGAGATAGAGCCTGGTGACAGACGGAAGACAGACAGACAGACAGAGAGACGGATCGTGGAGTCTTAGTAATAGGGTCTCGTTTTTACCCTTTGGGTACGGAACCCTAAAAACGACCCATGTTTACAAACCTATTTTTGATAGGATTGAGAGCCGGTCCTCACGGCGCGTTGCGTCAGAGTTGCGTTAGCGTTGCATCAGCGTTGCGTCAGCGTTGCGTCAGGGTTGCGTCAGCGTTGTGCCAGCTTTGCGTCAGCTTGCGTAAGCGTTGCGCCAGTATTGCGTCAGCTTTTCGTCAGCTTTTCGTCAGCTTTGCGTCAGCGTTGCGTCAGTGATGCGTCGTGGTGGCCCAGTGGCTAAGTCCTCAACCCTCGTGCTTGAGTTTGTCGGTTGAAATTTGAAGTACCAATGTGTCTTTTTCAAATTCGTTTGTACTTTCTAAGTTTATCTTGAACACCATAGGCAACGGTGAAGGAAAACATCCTGAGGAAACTTAGACTCTAAGTCTGAAATAGCCAAGTCAGAAGCCAGTAGGGTAACCAGAGGCAGCTTAATTAACCCTGACACCAGAGGTGGCAACATCCTTACACGAAAAAGAAAGAAAGCATCGATTTTTATTATTTCGCTTTTTTTTTGTTATTCGACAATACATCAAAATATGATTTTGTCAGATAGTGACACTTTAGCTAGAGCAGCATTGCTATATACATGGCCCAATAAACACCACAAAATGGTGTCACAGAGGAATATTAGCACACACGAACTAAACGCATAAATTAATTAAAACTTTGCTGTAAGTTCGCCTCAGTGTTGTTATAATAGAGATCCTGCCGACTTTGTCTGGGCTGTTGCACTAAAATATGTGGGAATATAATAATTATGGTACAGTGAGTCCACGGGTGGTTAGTGATGGGACATACTTGGGACATAACTACAGTGCTTACGATCGAAATAAGAATAGTATTGCCTTGAATGGAGTTGGATTAACTTCGCTGCTGTGATTTGTCTACCTTGAACAAATGAAGTGTTCCTAGTAGCGTTGAAAATAACATTTTCAATACAGTTGTTAAACATGGCGTACTTTCAGAGGCTATAATTATGATTCGAAAGTTAAATCTTACGCATAGGCATCTTTCTATTACGCGGTCGTGACTTTTGTTTACGAGCTCGATCATTATGTTTGCAGTTTAGTTTTAAATTTATAAGTCAATTTAAAAAAGTTTAGTAGCAAGGAGTTTTCAAACATAGAATAAAATGGGATAGATTTTCTAAGAGGAAAAATGAATGATTCCGTACGTTTTAGCATTGAATTCTCAAAAGTCTTATAAATGGTTGTTTAATATATTTAATTACCAGTTTTAATTTAATTATTTTCACATCAACATTTGTCAAAAATCGAATAGGCTGTATAGCTGTATAGGCTGATATCGTTGTAAAAAAATAAGTCCAGTTGCAAAAACGCACCATAAGTCAATTTAAAAAAGTTTAGTAGCAAGGAGTTTTCATACATAGAATAAAATGGGATACGATTTTATACGAGGAAAAATTAATGATTCCGTACGTTTTAGCATTGAATTCACTTTTTTTTTTTTAAAGTTGTTTAATATGTTTAATTAACAGTTTTAAGTTAATTATTTTCACATTAACGTTTGTCAAAAATCTAGTAGGCTGTATAGGCTGTTTTCTTTGTAAAAAAATATGTCCAGTTGCAAAAACGCGCCATATTGAAAATTTTATTTTTTGTGAATAAACAAATCTAATTCTTTGATTTGTTTTTACTGTTTCTCACAACTGTATTGAAAAACGTCGTGTGATACACGGGTGTGTAGGTTATTGCAAACTCGTGTCATTAAAAACCCTCGCCTTCGGCTCGGGCTTGTTAATGTCAGCTCGTTTGCAATAACCTACTTCCCACCCTTGTATCACAATGTACTATTAAAATACGTGTATCTTTCAAACGCCCCTGTATTTTTATCAGTCTATGTATGTATGTATGTATGTATGTATGTTCCTATGTGGCGTTCCAGAGACCAAGCGCGTTGAATGATTTAGATGATTATTTTTAAAATAGAAACATGGCGGATTTTGGGCACCATGTTGTGGGCGCCCATTTTTTATTTTATGCCAAACCCATCGTGTGGGGTATCAAAATAAAGGGGTTTTAAGAGTTGATTTCAAAAGTATACAACATATTATGTTTAAATGCACCTCTTCCAAAAAAAAAAATAACCAAAAAGTTATATAAATAAACAAAGTTAATTAAAAAAATCCAAAATCCCGACTGCTTAAAAAGCAAACTAAAAAGACGTAAGCAAGAAGAATCATGCTGTGCAGTCGGAGGATACGTCTGGTTTTGGTCAGCCAGCTCGCGAGTATTCTCATTTCTCAATTCTCATTTCTCCGAAACTTCTTCGGATCGTGACCATTCTTTTTTATTGGATTAGGTATCTCTCATCTTAGGGAATAGTGCAAGTTTCATCAAAATTTGTCCACCAGTTTTTAAGACATGGAGCATATAACCCAACTCTTTAATGAGTGTATTTTGTCAATATTTTAAGTGTCTTACTATAGAACTTGTTCATTTTTAGTGATGGTGTACTAAATATAAAAAGGGAGAAGTAAAAACTTCTTCACAAAAAAATAAACCGATTTCAAAACCAAAACACTAAAAAGTGCAAAATTACTTTCGTTTCGGAAGCCGGTGTCTTTGGTAGTTCTTGTTTACCGTTTTTTTTTGTGAAAATGTTTTTCTTTGAATATTTTCAGTGATTCAGTAATAAACCGTATTAAAATAAATCTTCTTTCAAGCTTCATTGCCGACAATAACCACTGACAGCTATCGCCTTTGGTGCTTCATTACCACCGCTTCGAATTCTGCGTACCCTTCTACAAGCACCTATTAAAAGCGCAAATTACGCAGCATAGGCTCCAATTACGCGGCGTCACGTGTCGCGCAATTATTTATCGCCATTACGACGTGTAATCACCGGAGCGGGTGTCGTCGATAGCCAACAAATATAACCTTTTTTTAAAACCGTCCTCCATGTAAACAGCCAGCGATTTAGACGCCTTCGTTTTTTAAAAAGTAATGCTGATGATCGTTGGCGACAGTTGGCGCGCTGTTTATGATTCGGCATTTGAATTTTTACAATGTGGTTCGCTTGTTAAAAAATGGAACCAAAATTTAAAAGAGGTACTCGTACCTATGATAAATATGTCGTGTGGAAAGTTTTGAGTTTGATTGAGGTTAGAGGAAGACCAACGAAACGATGGATGGATTTTGTGAAAGATGGCAGTGTTTTTTTTTTATTTGAGATGGGTTTTCTCTTGACTCTAGTCTAGTTCAGAGGTGACAGAGACAGAGTCGACGATGGGGTGAGCTTACCCAGAAGAAGCCTGTTCACTCCAACTTAGAAGAAATTTGGGTTGAATGCATTCGGAAACACAGACGCAGGTAGTGAGTTCCATTCCATAATTCGCTGTGCGCATTATGAAGATTGTTTGGAAGCGCTTGGTGCGAATTGGTGGAATGGCAACAAGGTAAGGATGGTAACTTCCAGTGCGTCTAGATGTCCGATGGTAGAAGGGCGCTGGTGGGATCAGGTCGATATGAAGATTCGAATGACGTTATTGCGACGCACGCTATTTCGAAAAACTTTACGAGTGGTACGCCAGTTCGAAAACACATTGAGTCGAAGACCGCTATATCGAATGACGTTGTCGCGAACACACTGATTCAAAAAACTGTTTGACTTGTACGCTAGTATGAAAGTCTTGGTATCGAAATCCACTGTTTCGAATAGCATATCCCCCACTCCTAAAGTTTTTCGAAATAGCGTGTGTTAGAATCATGAATGGAACTCTATATAAAAGTATTGATATCTACCAAGATAGCAAGCTTTGAATGTCAAGATGGTTATTGATTATTTACTGTGTATCAGGGTTCCAATATATGCGGTGTGTAAGGCAAGGGTTTTATGAATAAAAGCACAGAAAGACAAGACTAGGTATTTATTTAAATAAGGCTTGTCAATTAATTTATATTTAGCCTACCTAGTTCTCGTGTGGAAGAAGGGCAAGAAACCCCACGGAAGCTCTTTCATAGTATTTATCGATATCTTTTACAACCACAAAGTATTTACAATATTATATAAACAAAATAACAAGGATAACTCAAAGGACATAGACTAGCCCTTAAATCAATATAACATATTAGGAATAAAGGCCGTAATATGATAAAAAAACAGTTTCAACACAACCATTAGCAATAATAAAGTTATATAATATCAAATAACTTACGTTAGCCTTGTGTTGTCGATCTTACACCATTTATTGATAATAAAGGCAATATAATAATATATCTGGCCTGTACTGGCTTGTAGTTCACAAAAAAGTAAGTCTGCTTATCCATTACACAATATTTTATAATCTCGGGTCTAACAGTGTCTCAATACGTCCAATATGAGAAAATGGCGCGGTATCCCGCCATTTTCTATATTGCTTTAAATAAACTAACAATTAGGTGAACAATAATAAACTATCATGTAATTAATCCATTTTAAAACTTAACAAGACAATTAAGGAATTTAATAACACCTCTTTAGTCATTCTATTTCTTAATCAATATTCGAAAGAATATTGATACTAACAGACAGTATTGTACCAATTGTTTCAAAGGACTTATAATACTATTATAGCAATATAAAATCCAGGATACATTACAATAATCATTTCAAATTACGTAATAATTTATAGTAATATCATCAATGTGGCTTAATACAAGTTTAAGAGTTATTTCCTGTACACAACAATATTTACTTAGTTGGGTACTCTTTTACATTTGTAGGTAGTTGACAACACAATAATAATTTAGGTCGGTACTTTAACATTTGTCGGTAGGCGCTTAATAAATATGACAGGTATGTATTATATAGCAACCCATTGTCACTTGAAAAATAAAAATTCATGATTTAATGACGTCACACATACTTTAAATTCTAACACGTGCGTCGTAATAACGTCAATCGAATCTTCTCGATAATAATATTCTTAGTTTAAAAGGAAGGATGTGGCAAATGATATGGCTGTGAATAGTAATGTATGGAAGAAAAAGTCATGGGCACAGACCTATATCAATTCGGCAAAGGGTGACGTTCTATTATCTTTACTTCTTTTTGCCAAAACCCAATTAATAAAGACTCTGGGTTGCTACTGAATAAACCCAAATAAAAAAACCAACGACACTGTGACCCGAGCATCAAGCCTCAAAACGCTCAGCATTCACCGAGCACAACGAGGCAGACAACTTAGTGTATTTACCTTAAAATTCAAATCTTACAATTTAAATATACTCGTAGTACATAAAACGATATCAACAGTGCATATCACCCTCTCGATCACAAGATAGGGTGCATGCCCTAACAACTAGAAGGCGAGCGCCCGCGTGTCTGTTCGCCGCCGCGTCGCTCACCGTGACGTAATCGCGTTCCTTCTAAGCGATTGCGCTCACTTCACGCGCGACTTACGCACGATCAATTTATTTTCAATTTTTTCACGCATCCTGTGCGAGGACAACAGTACTGCAAGAGTATTTGAAAGTGTTTTGGATGTTTGATGTACCACTGTATTAAGTTGCTGTTTTTGTTTACAAATGAACCACATGGTAATGTTTTTAAAACTTTCTTCACAAAATTCTAAGTATAGTCCTCGCCAAACTTCTTGGCCGCCCTGTTGTTGTTCTTCGTGTCTTGCGCATCGGCAAGGTAACTTCTGGGCGGCCCAGAAGTTTGGCGAGCACTGTAATTGGAGTTTTGTGAATAAAGTTTTAAAAACATTACCATGTGATATATTTATTTATTTAACCATTTATGTACAAAAAATGCAAGTATAGGGAACAATAAAGTACAAAGATAAATCATACCTCTAATGAAGTCTGCTGTAAACTATTTGATAGGTTACATTTTAGAACCACTAGGGGCCGATTTTTCAAAAGTCAGCCAACTTTTACGTGCAAAATACAAACGGTGATTTGATGGCTTTTGTTTAGAAACTCAAACCCAAAAGCATTTATTTCAATTAAACCATTTAAAAGTTACTTTTGAATTGTCATGCAAAAGATGAAGCGAGTTGCAAATTCAAAAATAAATATCAAACAGCATTATTTATTCTTCAGTTATTATTTGATTATTAAAAACTAGAAAATAAGCAATCAAAACCGTCACACTATAACACTGTGTTATCTACTTAGAGTTGTTGTATCTCACGACGGTGGGTTGGTCTTAGTCTTGTGTGTGTGTATGTGGCATCACACACACGGCTTAGTTAGACCAACCCGCCAATAATTTCTTACGACAATTGTCTCAAACAATACTACTGTTTTCCAGCTGCGCTGTGTTCTCACCACGTAACGGCTCCAAATTGGATGTCTGGCCGATTTACGCGTGACATGGAATTGAGATTGCCAACTTTTAATTCGAAGGGTTTCCAAGAGATTGTGATTTACTGCAGTAAGTTCTCTTCGTTCCGTTCTTGGATTAATACGATAAACCAATAATATGATACGACACGATATTTTGCAGTGGTTTTTTTTATATCAATGTTATTTTCATGGAGAACTAAATTAATCAAGTATAGTATCGTTACAAATAATTATTTTGTACAACTTTTTATTGCAATTCTAGCATCTAGATAACAATTTAACAACTTAAAAGTCAGCGAAGCTGAATCCTGCTTAAAATGACCAAATACTGTCGAATTCAAGGAGCACACTCCCGTTCTGCAAACCATATTAGATTGCCCCGCTGCTGATTCCAAATTACATCGTGCGTCAAAACCTTATCTAAAACGCGCGAAAAAAATCTAATGTATTTCGGAACGTTCCATTTTTAATTTCAACAAAATCTGATACTAATCATTATTTCAAAAAACGAATGAAATCCGAACTTCATTTAATTTTGTTTTTTATTCCTCCCCAAATAAATTGGGCGAAAACAAAATCGAAAACGTTAAAAGCTATCACTTTTTATATTTTTCTCTTTCCCTTCAAATTAATTAAGTAAAAAAAGGAAAAAACAATTAGACATTATACGTTTTTACTCAACTTCCTGTTAGCATCACAAAAAGAAAATAAGACAAAGGAAAATAAATTAAATTGTAATTTGAACATTTCGAAAAAAAAATTGTTTCCAACAAACGCCTAACGAGTTTATTCAATAAAAAGTTGCCGTCTATCACACCGAAGTGTGATTTAACATTTAGATTTCACGGCTTATTTCTTTTTCGATTCGATTGGACGCGTGCATTATTTGCAGGGGTCAAAACCATAAACACAAGCGCTTTACTGCATGATTAGGGTCAAGCACATAGACGCAGAGTCAAAACGACAATTTAAAAATAGAAGACAATCGGATTCGGTCGAAAGCGCGTCTTTTTACCTCGAATATGTGAATTATTTTGTGAAGATCAATCAGGGGTCAATAACACATGGGTACACTAGTCGACGGCACGAACTATTTTGTGCGCGGGGTTAAAATGCATTTTATATCAACCGACAACACGTGCGGAAGAGATAGATGCTGTGATGAGCAGTAGGAAGCTAGTTCGCGTACGAATACACACTTTTGCAAATTTGTAGCGAAATTGATAATGATTTTGATTTTGGGGGCTGAGTCACCCACGTCCGTAGGAGTGTACCCCATTCGATTCCCTACACGTGGTCCCCGGGTGGTGCAAATCAGGTGACAAACTGGTGGTAGTCGTGTTCCGGTATGATGCTCGGTGCAGCCACTAGAGGAGTTTGGTCGCGATAGTTGCTCCACTGCAAGCAGGCCGGCCTGACTCGCGCTGTTATGGACGTATCGGGAGACTGGTCGCGGAGGGTAGCGGGCTCCGAGGCACGGTGCGCCGCTGGCCGACCGCAGGTAGTTGGGGGCCCAAGTAGTGTGCCAGTCACACATGAAAGGCTGCCCCGCCAATTGTCGAAAAATTCCGGAATGCGCCATCGTGCTGGTTGGCGACCAGACGAGAGTGCCCGATGGACATTCCTGGGGGGGCTCGGGCGTCCCCGCAGTCTCCAGACCAGTCCCCCAATGATGGCGTCCTATCGGCGCGTGTCTGTAGGTTGCAAGCGTGGGACCTCATCTTACTTCCTTCTCCTCTCCCTCCTTTTTCACTTAAAATGCCAAGGAACAAGAGAAAAAAAGCTGAACAGCGGCAGCACTCACTCTCACATAAAGTGCACCTCAGCAACATCCGAGGTCTGCACTCTAACCTTGTCGCAGTCCATCACCACCTCGAGACTGAGAAACCAGCACTTTTGGAGACGCAGATCGGATGCCCGTCAGACGTGGCGTACCTATCTTACCCAGGGTATACCCTGGAGCACATGTTCAAGCCACGCGCTGGTGTATGCATGTACGCCCGGGACGACATCTGCTATCGGCGTCTCCGTGACCTTGAAGACTCAAATTACTCAGTGCTATAGGCCCTAGTGGACACAGGTCTGGATAAGATCATCTATGCCTGTGTCTACCGATCGCATAGCGGTGATCTGGAGACAACCAGGCTCACACAGTACTTGAGTGAGGCGGCTGATGTGGCTCAGCTACGATACCCCTCCGCCCAACGAGTGTTACTGGGGGACTTTAATGCCCACCACCAGGAGTGGCTCTTCCCATACCAGTGCACTGACCACGCTGGACGAGAGATGCGAAATCTTTCGATTGCGTTAAATCTCACCCAGCTGGTCCAAGGGGCTACGAGGGTGCCGGATGTTGATTCACATACAGCCAATTGCTTGGACCTTCTGCTGAAAACTGATCCAGACCGATACTCAGTGTCGGTATCATCACCTTTGGGTAGATCCGACCACTGTCTGGTGAAGTCTGTATCCGTCTACTCCCCGCCCGATCCAATCCCAAGGGGCACCCGGCGGGTTTGGCGGTACAAGTCAGCAGATTGGGATGGTATGCGATCTTTCTTCACATGCTATCCTTGGCGGCCCACTTGCTTCTCTTCGGATGACCCATCGTCATGCGCTGACGCAGTGACCGATGTGTTGCGTCAGAGGATAGAGTACTACATTCCGTTCTCTGACGTAACTGTGTCCAGCGTTGACCGTCCATGGTTTGGTGCCGAGTGTGACCGCGCAAACGTGATTAAACACAAGGCGTACCTAGCATGGGTCGACGCCCGTGTGCGCAAGGCAAGGGACGTGAGTCAGAAGAAGAGAGCCTTCAACAGGGCTGCCAAGTCCTGCAAAAAGGCGATGCGAAGGGCACGGTTTGACCACATTAGCAGGATCGGAGACAAACTTGCTTCACACCCCGCAGGTAGCAAGGCGTTTTGGTCCCTGGCTAAATCGGTTGAATCAAACTTCTGTCGCCCTTCACTACCACCACTGCTGGGACCCGACGGGTCACTGGCCCACTCCGCTGAGGACAAGGCAAACTTGTTTGCCTCCCTCTTTGCGGAATCTTCGCGTCTGAATACTGATGGCGCGCGGCCCCCTCCTTCTGCTGTTCGATGTGAGACGAGTATGTCGGACATTCGCATCCATCAGAGGGAGGTCTGTAGGGTGCTGCGTAACCTTGACGTGAACAAGGCTAGTGGCCCGGACGGGATACCAGCAATTGTAATTAAAACTTGTGCGCCTGAATTGTCTCCTATCATGACACGCCTATATCGCCTTTCGATGGTGACTGGAAAAGTGCCGAAGGCTTGGAAGCAAGCTAACGTCCAGCCCGTGCCCAAGAAGGGTAGTCGAGCTGACCCGGCCAACTACAGACCCATATCAGTAACGTCCATCCTCTGTAAGAGTATGGAACGTGTATTGAATAATAAGCTCCTGTTATACCTAGAAGACAACGACCTCCTTAGTGACCGCCAATACGGCTTCCGCCGAAACCGGTCAACTGGGGATCTTCTAGCGTATGCCATCCACATCTGGAGTGAGGCCATCGAGAAACACGGGGAGGCGCTTGCTGTCTCCCTTGACATATCGAAGGCCTTTGATAGGGTCTGTCACGAGAGCCTTATTGGTAAGCTTCCTTCCTTCGGTCTGCCTAGTGGTCTGTGTGACTGGATTGCAGACTTCCTGAGGGATCGGTCCATCCGAGTGGTAATTGATGGCTGCTCGTCCGGTCAGTTAGGTATTAACGCCAGAGTCCCTCAGGGGTCAGTGCTCTCGGCAACATTGTTCTTGCTGCACATTAATGACCTGCTAAAACCCGGAACCTTTGGGTATGCAGACGATAGCACTGTTGCTGAGAGATATGTGTCTAGCGCACGGGCTAACGGGCCTCAAATTCGGTCTCTTCGGGAGGCCATGGTTGAGCGCTTGAACCTGTCTTTGGTGGCAGTCTCCGAATGGGGCAAAGCCAATCTAGTCAGTTTCAATGCTGCTAAGACCCAGGCGTGTCTTTCTTCCGCAAAAAAGAGCCAATTCCACCCGGCTCCATCCTTCCATGGTGTAACTTTGTCTCTGTCACCTCTGGCCTAGACTAGAGTCAAGAGCAAACCCATCTCGAATAAAAAAAAAAAAAAACCGTGCCGATAACGGACCACCTTGACCTTCTTGGTGTTACGTTGACATCGACCCTCAATTTCGGTCCTTTCATTGAGGCAAAGGCTCAATTGGCTGCAAAAAAGTTGGGGATCCTTTCGAAGGTGAGACGGTACTTCAGGCGTGAAGTACATCAGCTGCTCAACTTGTATAAAGCGCAAGTTCGGTCATGCATGGAGTACTGCTCTCACCTCTGGGACGGATCTGCCAGGTACCAATTAGATGCACTTGAGTCGATTGACAGACGGGCCAAGAGACTTATCGGCAACGATGCGTTGGTCAACTCAAAGCTCCAGAGCCTTGAACACCGACGACGAGTTGCCAGCCTGTCGGTTTTCTATCGGTTACATTTCGGAGAGTGTGCGATGGAACTGCACAATTTGATTCCGTCTAGCCCTTTCCATCATCGGACTAAAAGACGTACGGCAATGCGCCATCAGTACATGGTGGATATCCCACCCATACGCACAAAGCGTTTTGAAAATACTTTCATTGTGCGTACAGCTAAGGAGTGGAATTCCCTACCGGCGACTTTGTTTCCTGATAGCTACAACCTAGGGGTCTTCAAGTCAAGAGTGAATAGGTTGCTTCTAGGCAAGCGTGCTTCACCTTCGACCACATCATCACTTAACATAAGGCGAGATAGTGGTCAAACGCGAGCCTAGAACAAATTAAAAAAAAAAGATTTAGGACGAAACCGATCGCGCGAAATTTTATAAACAGACCTTTGGCAGTCAAGATATCATGAAAAAAACTACTAAATCTATCTGTTCAAAATAAAATTATTTGCATTGTTGAACTACTAATCTATCCCAGTATGAAGGCCGTTTTGCAATTTTCCGGCTTCTTGTGGTATTTATTCGCGCCCAAAAATGCGTTAAAATTAGTGTCGAAATGTGGAACTTTCGACGCTCATTCAAATATTTTCTTTATTTACTTATTTGCCTCCATACAGGGCTAGATAATGATGAGACAAATTGATATCACTTTTTATTTTGAACATACATCGTCAAACAGTGGAATAATCCCTAGACTACGTTCATATGGAAGAATTTTCGACTAGTGTAACCTTAATGCTTCGATGCTGCGTCAATATGGCTTAAACAATGATATTCTAGAACCTCAGAATCATCACTATTCATCCCATGACCGATTTAACCGGTAACAAGTTTAGTCTTTATAATATGTGTAGATAGCATTATTAATTTACAGCCAATTTACGGCTACTTCCCATTTGGTAAACTTCCCATTTCGTAAACCTCAAACTGTACCTACTAAAAAGTTGCGTTTGGTAAACATTTCGTTACTTCATACATTTAATCCCAAGTGTGAAGAAGTGTTACGTAACCTGTTCGATTCTTATTATCAAATTGAGGGTAGTTGGTAAATCATCGCCAACCTGCCTTCTACCTACGTCGCGGTTCAATATATCCTCTCTTGCCTTGATCGTGTCTCAAGCTGAACGTTTGAGCATCTGGAGTGTTTGCTAACTCACTACCGTGTGGTGTGTGATCTTCAAGAACTTTGAACCCAGAGAACGTCAGGCTGCCTATCTGTAAAGTGCCGTGCATGCTGCAGGTCTTCTGCTGACCCGGGAGTTGAGACGAGGTAGGTGGTGTTCAATTGCCCTCTTGGAGATCGTAGGAACGAACAATTTCCACCCACAACTTCTTTACATACAACATTCTATGGTTCATAAGCCGCCAGCAAAGATTTTCTAAAAAGGGTTGGTCTAAAACCATTATTTAAAAAAATTCTTGGAAAATTTTGCAACATAACGTGGGACGTTTTAATCCGTTCTCTTTCAAAACAGTGTGACAGTTACCCTAAAACCTTGATTAAATAAAAATTATTTATACAAAAAATAATGCGTTGTGGCATTTCTCTTAAAATTATATTGTCTGTGAGTGACACTGTTTTACCCCAGGGAAAACTTATTTAATCAATTTCAAATTGTATTACAATACTTTTTTCTTTTAGTCTAGATTTTGTTTTCGTTTAAGGCGAATTTACTCGACATTTATTATTCTTGTGTTAGCGATCTTTATATTTAATTGAGCACACTAAGTGATTTTTCTATGTTGGCAATAATTTGTTTGATATTTTTATGCTTGCAACAAAGATGGACTGTTTTTTGTCAGGTTGGTAAACGACAAGCTTGCACTTCTCGTTTCCCGCCCATTTCGAGAATATAAATATTGTAGCTCTTGCCATCAAAGGCAGTCTATTTTTGATCGAGGCTACATTAATAAGTATTAGGGTAAGTGCTTTATAAACTGTATTCTATAAACTGTGTTCTATAAACTATGTTCTATAAACCATGTTCTATAAATTATTTTCCATAAACTGTGTTCTGTGTGACTGTGTATTTGATATGAGAATACACTGGGTGAGTAAACCCTTTCTAAGCATTTTTATTTACATCGCCATCCCCGCCAAAATACCCACACAAGATTTTAGTCTTTTTAGTAAAAGCTGACATTTCAGAAGTTGGATGAGCCCAATTATTTTTTTTGTGTGTTTTGTACATAACACGGTTGCTAAACGCTCACTTTCAAAGTTTTATAATGAGGAATATGAGTACGAATAGAGATAATTTGTTTGATATTGTTATGTTCATGACATTGCACATTGGTTCAGGATACTCCCTGATAGTGTGTAGTTTTGTGTAGATAGTGTGTAATTCTGTGTGGGTAGTACTATAACGCAGATCATTGCACATTCTAGGCGAATATATTCTGTGCTTTATTGGGGCTACCCTCCAATATCGCAGAATTTTTAGTCTGGCCAAGCTCAGCCGATAAATATGATTTCTCGGTACTGATGTGGGTGCCGCATATTAAGTCAGGGTAACTCCCTGAAGATGTGCGGTAAAATACACAGGTGTATAGCCTTTTGTGAGTGCTTGGCTGAGGCTACTCTTTGGCAGTACCATAGCGCGAAATTATGTACACTGCGACTGGATTTATCGTGTGCTTGATCGGGGCTGCCCTCTAATGGCGCGGGATATGTCTTGGTCGTATTGTATCTTTGAAATCATATCTAAATTTTTTAATTTTTGCTACAAGTATGGTTACGTACTCATAAGCTTCTATAAGGTATTTGAAGGTGCAAAACTTTGACTATCTAGTAAATTAAAAAGTAAGAATCTGTGCGGGTATGGTGATGGCATGTACTCATCTTTACTATTAGGCTCATGTTAGAAAATACTTATTGAAGTAGGGTACCTCAATAAAATTAGAGAATAAAACTTGTTGGTAGGTACCGTCTACTGCTAAATATTCGTGTGAAATAGGTATTCGTTGTTTTAATGTTTATATTTTAACAAGCCAAGTATTTTAGTTTTTATGTTTCGTATACAATAAAAAAAAAGAGAGCTTTGCCCTGTTAGTTTCATAAACGAAATAGCGATTTGTATTTACTAAAAAAAAAAAAAAGAAAATTAGAGAATTAATTCTTTTTAAGGCCGGGCTTTACGCTTCGCAGTTTTAAGCTGCACCAGCAGCCATAGTAAGTATGATGAGATACTAAGCTAGTTGGAATTTGTTTTTACTTCTTGTTGATTTTTTTTAATGAGAATAGGTGTAATATGTGTAAAGTTGTGTGAGATTTAGCAGGTTCGTTTTTTCGTATAGTTTTTTTTGTTGGATATAGATAGTGGTAGTGAAATAATACTTTAATAATTTTGTTTTGTGTTCTTCGTAGTGGGTTTAGATTTAGCGGCTGATCCCCACACTTCGATTAGGTATTCGATTTTAAGAATGTGGGTGATGCTACATTTTAAGAACACCTTAGAAATATTAATGTTTATCATAAATTAAAAATTAGAGTTCATTTTACAAGAAATGAAGATTCAAATTAACTGTCGTTCAACGTTGTATAGTTATGGAAGGAAGTACAGAACCTAATGTCGGTTACAGAAGCTTATTATTAAGTAATTAGATATTGAAAACATTAAAATAAAAAAGATATTTATTACATCGATTTTTTTTGCTAAAGGAATGTCTGTAGGAAAAACTTGCTTATGGTGGGTCATAAATTAATCAAAACGTACCTATCGATCCTTGACATTTCGTTCGTAGAGGTTTATAGCCCTACTTTCGAGGATGTGTATAGATTATGTCGATTTGCTAAGGTTCTCATCTTGGTTATTAGTTTAAAATATCAATTAACATAAACTTTATAACCTTGCCATTTCTTGGATACTGTTGGAATTATTTCAATATTTAGTTACGGGGTGTTTAAATAAATAAGGCCAAAAAGTAGGTACCTTTTAGATGGTCTGATTGGAATGGATTATTGCATTTGGATTTGGATTCTTATGTTGGTTGAGTTTGATGTTGAGTTTGATGTTGAGTTTGATGTTGAGTTTGATGTTGAGTTTGATGTTGAGTTTGATGTTGAGTTTGATGTTGAGTTTGATGTTGAGTTTGATGTTGAGTTTGATGTTGAGTTTGATGTTGAGTTTGATGTTGAGTTAGATGTTGAGTTTGATGTTGAGTTTGATGATGAGTTTGATGATGAGTTTGATGATGAGTTTGATGATGAGTTTGATGATGAGTTTGATGATGAGTTTGATGATGAGTTTGATGATGAGTTTGATGATGAGTTTGATGATGAGTTTGATGATGAGTTTGATGATGAGTTTGATGATGAGTTTGATGATGAGTTTGATGATGAGTTTGATGATGAGTTTGATGATGAGTTTGATGATGAGTTTGATGATGAGTTTGATGATGAGTTTGATAATGAGTTTGATGATGACTTAGAAGAGTTCGAAACAGAGTTGAAAGAGTTTGATATTTGAGGTTGAGTTAGAAGAGTTGGAAACAGACTTGAAAGAGTTTGATATTTGAGGTTGAGTTAGAAGAGTTGGAAACAGACTTGAAAGAGTTTGATATTTGAGGTTGAGTTAGAAGAGTTGGAAACAGCATTAGAGTTAGAAGAGATAGAACAAGTATAAAAAAAAAAGAAAAATGTTTGTTTGATATATAGATAGTGAGTTTGATATATATAGATAGTGAATTTGATAAATATAGATTGAGTTTGATAAATACAGATTGTGTTTGATAAATACGGATTGTGTTTGATAGATACAGATGGTGTTTGATAGATACAGATTGTGTTTGATAAATACAGATTGTGTTTGATAAATAGTGATTGTGTTTGATAAATACGGATTGTGTTTGATAAATACAGATTGAGTTTGATAAATACAGATTGAGTTTGATAAACACAGATTGAGTTTGATAAACACAGATTGAGTTTGATAAACACAGATTGAGTTTGATAAACACAGATTGAGTTTGATAAATATAGATTGAGTTTGATAAACACAGATTGAGTTTGATAAATATAGATTGAGTTTGATAAATATAGATCGAGTTTGATAAATATAGATTGAGTTTGATAAACACAGATTGAGTTTGATAAATATAGATTGAGTTTGATAAACACAGATCGAGTTTGATAAATATAGATTGAGTTTGATAAATATAGATTGAGTTTGATAAATATAGATTGAGTTTGATAAATATAGATCGAGTTTGATAAATATAGATTGAGTTTGATAAACACAGATTGAGTTTGATAAATATAGATTGAGTTTGATAAATACTGATTGAGTTTCATATTGATTGAGTTTCATATTGATTGAGTTTCATATTGATTGAGTTTCATATTGATTGAATTTGATATTGATTGAGTTTGATATTGATTGAGTTTGATATTGATGGAGTTTGATATTGATTGAGTTTGATATTGATTGAGTTTGATATTGATTGAGTTTGATATTGATTGAGTTTGATATTGATTGAGTTTGATATTGATTGAGTTTGATATTGATTGAGTTTGATATTGATTGAGTTTGATATTGATTGAGTTTGATATTGATTGAGTTTGATATTGATTGAGTTTGATATTGATTGAGTTTGATATATAGAGATAGAGAGATTGATAGATAGAGATAGAGAGATTGATAGATAGAGATAGAGAGATTGATAGATAGAGATAGAGAGATTGATAGATAGAGATAGAGAGATTGATAGATAGAGATAGAGAGATTGATAGATAGAGATAGAGAGATTGATAGATAGAGATAGAGAGATTGATAGATAGAGATTGATAGATAGAGATAGAGATTGATAGATAGAGATAGAGATTGATAGATAGAGATAGAGATTGATAGATAGAGATAGAGATTGATAGATAGAGATAGAGATTGATAGATAGAGATAGAGAGATTGATAGATAGAGATGATAGAGAGATTGATAGATAGAGATGATAGAGAGATTGATAGATAGAGATGATAGAGAGATTGATAGAGATGGAGAGATTGATAGATAGAGATAGAGAGATTGATAGATAGAGATAGAGAGATTGATAGATAGAGATAGAGAGATTGATAGATAGAGATAGAGAGATTGATAGATAGAGATAGAGAGATTGATAGATAGAGATAGAGAGATTGATAGATAGAGATGATAGAGAGATTGATAGATAGAGATAGAGAGATTGATAGATAGAGATGTATAGAGATAGTTTGATATATAGAGATAGTTGATAAATAGAGATGGTTGATACATTGAGATGGTTTGATACATAGAGATGGTTTGATACGTAGAGATGGTTTGATACATAGAGATGGTTTGATACATAGAGATGGTTTGATATATAGGGATGGTTTGATACATAGGGATGGTTTGATACATAGGGATGGTTTGATACATAGGGATGGTTTGATACATAGGGATGAAATCAGAAATCAGAAATCAGAAATATTTTATTTGTGATACATAGGTACAGAGGTCGGTCATATTTGTTATTAAAGTTCGCTATGATCTGCCAACTATAGGCATACAAAAAGAATTAATTACAATTTTTACACTCAGCAAGTAATAAAAACAAATAATAATAAAATAAACAGAGCTTACTCGCACTGAACTACAAATTAATTACATAAATGATTACATTATTTCACTTCTATAAGTACAATTATGTCAAAATGCCAAAAGATAAAAAATAAAAGAATTAAGTTATTGTCAAAGAAGAAGATTAAGTTAAAAAACTATTTGGTAAGTAAATGTCAAAATAATTCCATTTAACAAAATAAAAAAATATGAATTATAAATTTAATATTGTCAAAGAATCAAATTATACAATGTTACAACAATCAAGTCAAAGCAATTTGTTAATGTCAGAATAATTCGGCATTCAAATTAAGTATAATTTGTAATTACAATATCGTCAAGAAAAGCAATTGCAATTGCCTACAGAATGTCAAAATTTATCTGATAAAAAGTCTGATACAGTATAATAACACTTTTGACACAGCATACCTCTCAGTTTCTGTTTAAATAGATTAAAATTAAGTTTTTTAAGCTCTTTCGGTAGTTTATTAAATATAACTGGTGCCATGTGAAAGACACTTTTATACATTAAGGCAGTATTCGCTCTTGGTACACACAGACGACTTTCGTCCCTTTGGGTTCGATTGGAAGCTACAGATGCTAAGGTATATAAATGAGGATTTTGTTTAACGAAAGTAGCTATTTCAAATATATAGAGTGACGGTAGTGGTAGAATATTGTGCTTTTTAAAGAAAGGCACACAGCTCTCTGTTGATTTTAAACCAAACATAGCCCGAATGCAACGTTTCTGTGCTTTAAAGGCAAGCTCTTTGTCGGTGGAATTCCCCCAAAAAATTATACCATATCTCAGAACAGATGCTACCAGCCCATGATACGCAATTAAAAGGGCACTACGATTTATTTTATATGCAAGTGTATGTAGGGCATAAGCAGATTTACTCACCCGCTTGCATAGTTGTTGAATATGCGTCTTCCAGGTCATTTTGTCATCAATATGTAAGCCCAAAAATTTACAATTGTCTACTTCCTCTATTGTTTGCATGTTATAATTTACATTTAGGTTATTAGGGGCCGGTAAACGCTGTCTAAAGTTCATTAATTTAGTTTTGCTTAAGTTGGCTTTAAGATTATTAGCACTAAGCCAATTCATGACTGAGCTCAATGTGTTATTTATGTCAGCTCCATAAATATATTTGTCTTTACATTTTATCGTTACTGTACTGTCGTCCGCAAAAAGAGTCATAGGATTATCAGTGGCATCAGGTAAGTCATTGATGTACAATATAAAAAGTGGTGGTCCTAGAACGGTTCCTTGAGGAACACCATAGTTAAGTTGACGTTCACATGATCCAAATGTTTCTTCTTTTTTTGTTAGGATATTCACTCTAGTCAATTCAGTGTATTGAAGACGGCCTTTGAGGTATGATTCAAATAATTTCAGTACATTACCTCTTATTCCATAATCATTAAGTTTATCCAATAATATATCATGCTCAACGTAATCGAAAGCCTGTGTCATATCCATGAATATAGAGCAGACAGGTATTTTTTTATCAACATTAACCATAACAAAATCCAGAAAGTCATATATGGCCATATTTATGGATTTGTTGTGTCTAAAACCTTTTTGTTCATTTGCTAGAATATTGTTACTTTCTAAATAGTTATTAAGTTCCCTGTAAATATATTTTTCGAAAACTTTGGAAATAACTGGAACTAAGGCAATAGGTCTATAGTTTTCAAGGCATTCTCTAATATCTTTTTTGAAAATTGGTTTTATAATAGAAGTTTTTAATTTGTCAGGGTAAATTCCAGCTTCAATAGATAGATTTATCAGATAGGATAGATGAGCAGAAATATTCGTAGCTATATATTTCAAAACTTTAGTTGATATGCCATCATAACCTACACTATTCGTATTTTTTAAACTCCTAATAATCTGCAATACATCGTGTGGCAAGCATGGTTTCAAAAACATAGACTTTTGCTTAGCAGACATGTAAGATTTATACTGCATGTTGAGTGAATCATCCTTAGGTACTATTTTATCGATGAAATAATTATTAAAAGCATTAGATATTTCGCAAGGGTCAGTTATTATTTTGTCATTTATTTTAATGCTAGTTATAGTCTCATTTGGTAGATTTTGCTTAGATTCGTTTATAATTTTCCATGCCGATCTACTTTTATTATCCGACACGTTAATTAAATGATTATTTTGTGCGCGCTGTGTTAATTTGATTACTTTTTTATATCTTTTTGAAAATTCTATCAGTTTAGTTTTATTTATCTGGCTAGGTTTCTTCCTGTATTGCCATAGAAGATCACGTTTTTTGATACTACAAGTCTTGATTCCTCGTGTTATCCACTTAGCTTTACGATGTGTATTTATGGTAATATATTTAAATGGAAAGCAAAGATCATAAAATAACTTAAACAAATCATTGAAAGCATTATAGGCCAAATTTGGATCAGAGACCGAGTACATTTCCGAAAAAGACAATTTTACTATACAATTTCTAAACTTCTTAAGATTTTCCTCACAGTAATCATTACGCTTAATTTTCCAGCTTTTTATCAGGCACACTTTTTTGACCTGACACCTCAATATCTGAGCCGTGTGGTCAGATAATGCAAAGTCGATCACTTCAGCTTTACACTTATTGTGGTAGTTGTGAGCAAAGTTATCTATACATGTTTTGCTGATTTTTCTGGTAGGTTCGGTTATCTTAAGTCTTAGGTTATAATTAAGAAGTAAACATTCAAATTCAGAGGTGATATTATTTTGTTTTAACATATCAATATTAAAATCCCCAGCTATTACAATTTTGTGCTTATTATAGATTCTATTTACATATTTGAGCATCTTATCCAATCTTTCAAAGAAATTACTCAAGTTACCAGCAGCCGGAACCCTATATAAACAGATAATAATAACTTTATAGTCTATTAGTTCTATTGCAGAGCATTCAAAAGTTGAGCACTCAGTGAATAATACCGACTTTGGAATCGCTTTCCAATGATGACCTTTCTTCACGTAGATACACGACCCCCCTCTGTTAGAATTACTTCTGCTAAAGTAGGCAGCTATGCAAAAATTGGGTATCATACATATATCTTCATGACCCGACATCATAAAATGTTCAGTCAGACAAATAACATCAATGTCAGTTTTACTATCCGAAAGTTCTTGTAAGCAGATCGCCAATGCATCCGACTTGTTCCTTAAACCTGCAATATTCTGGTGCAGTATGGTGATATATTTATGACCGAAAAAGCTTCTGCGGAGTAGGTTTTATGATGTTATTTTGATACGGTGACATTTCCTTTCCTCGGTCAACTCCACACTCACAGCTAGTGATGGAGGATTCTATATAAACAATCATTCTATAAATATCCTTGAACAATAATTGCATTCCAAAATTATTTATCGCGCCAGTGCGTCTGTCGAACATCGTGTCGTCATATGCCAAATTCTCGTTGCTGTCCAAAAAGTAAGCATGTTCGTGAGTAATAGTATCCAAATATAATAAATTGTTGAAAGTTTCCACTCTCGAATTGTACAAGTAGTTGTTTGTAAAGAACTTGTACGTAGGTGTGCAGATAATTATATTAGTATTTGTGATTTCTTGCAGGACTTGTCTTATCTGTATTATACCATCTAAATATCTATTTGTAACTTTAAAGTCCTCTTCACCTAGTAGAATAACGCAGAAGTCCAGTGAAGTGAAATTCGCTAACTTTTCTTTAATACCTTTTAATAAAACTTGCATACTCGTATGGGGTGTGATGTAGTGACAAAGTTCACAATTCTCAAAAACGTTTTCTGCAATATTAAGCAAGTTATTCTTGTTGTCTGTGCTTATAATACATATTTTGTTACGTTTAGAATATTTATTTACTGTATTCTCTCTTTGTAGTGTTGGTTTATTAATATAATTTATCTTCGATTTCGGTGTTTCTGTTTGAGTTTGTTTATTGGTTTTATTGCTATTACTTTTTGAGCTGGGCGGTTTAAGTTTGGCGGGAGTCAAAGTTACTTTCTTATAAAGATCATTATTTTTACTTAATTTTTCGTTTAAGGACTTGAGATTACTGTTTTCCAAGGACAACGATTCAATTTCTAAGTGAGCGCTCTGTAGTTCTAATGTAAGATGAGTAATTTGTTCACGTAGTTTCTTAACAATATCGTCTTCATCATCGGATATCTCTGGTACACTCGTAGCGGTTTCATTCAATGTTGGTGTAGCAGATATTATCTCACTGTCGTTTAATATTGAATCCGACTTTGTCCTCGTACGGCGAAATGTGATGTTATCCAGGAAATTCATGTTGGCTTATTACACGATAATTATAAAGTTTGAAATAAACTTATAAACTTATAAAAGAGAATCGGACTCTGTGGGGATCGAACTCGCGACACGCCGTCAACGCAATATCTCAAGCGCTACCGCGACCTCGAGACCACTCGTACTGTTATATTATTAGTCGAAATAGTAGTCCACATTCATCGTATGTGCAAAAAAGACGTTAAGATGACTCATGCAATAGTTATTTTTGCACTTTTTGCCCACAAAAACGGTTTTTTTTTTTGGTAACTGTTGTGTTCAGAATATCCACACTATTAAGTTTTAAATTGCACTGTTCACCATATTATTATACACTCAAGTTTATAGAAGAAAGAAGTTTATGAATGTTGTTATTGTTTATGTTTTGCTATTTTGTTACAATTGAAGTTGATCAGTCCGTTTTATTACTACGGTTTTAACGTCTTAACGATTGTCACTTTATAGTTTTTAACACTTTAATGTTTAACTTATTTAATTGTTGATTAATGCACTTTGTAAAGATATTTTTGTTCAAGAAAGAACTGAGTGTTTTTTCACTCACTTATTTTTAAATCATTTCTTACACAGGAGATAACACTTGTCCATATAGTTGATATCGTATTGTACACATTTATGTTGAATAAATTACAAATTACAACTTTAATCTATTTTTAACAAAAGCTAAATACGGAGCTTGTTTACTTTGATGTTCGCTTGACTACCCTCGCAAATAGAAAGGGATGGTTTGATACATAGGGATGGTTTGATATATAGGGATGGATTGATACATAGGGATGGATTGATACATAGAGATAGATTGATACATAGAGATAGATTGATACATAGAGATAGATTGATACATAGAGATAGATTGATACATAGAGATAGATTGATACATAGAGGTAGTTTGATACATAGAGATAGTTTGATACATAGAGATAGATTGATACATAGAGATAGATTGATACATAGAGATAGATTGATACATAGAGATAGATTGATACATAGAGATAGATTGATACATAGAGATAGATTGATACATAGAGATAGATTGATACATAAGGATAGATTGATACATAGAGATAGATTGATACAAAGAGATAGATTGATACATAGAGACAGATTGATACATAGAGACAGATTGATACATAGAGATAGGGGGTTTAATACATAGAGATAGGGGGTTTGATTTATTTATATAGATAATATGTAGAGAGTTTATTATACCTACCTATACATAGTTTGATACAGATTATGATATACAGAGTTAGATTTTAGGGATAAAGAGAATGAAAAATGTAAAATAAAGCATATAATAAATAAATGTGTGTATGTTAGAATCAATTAGAATTATGACCAGGTTTCAGATGTTAGGGTTTTAATGACCAGCTACTAGATATTGGTTTAAGTCTCAAGACTGTTTTTACACAGCAGTTTAATAAATACCACTTTGGTGTTTATGTATTGTTGTATGTTTAATGTCAGTTACTATCAGCATGGTATACAAGAAATGATTTTACCTTTGGTCATAGCGTTGAGATTATTTTAGTTTATTAGAGAAAAGTTAATTTGATAAAAAAATCCAGCACTCTGTATGAGACTTGTCATTACAATGCAATAGTTGATAACGATGCAACTTGAAATTCTAGTGATCCTGAATTTGAGGCTAAGAATTGTCTATTTAAAAGTAGCACTATTGTCTTAGCAGGTGTAAAGATGCCTATCGAATTATATAAAATTGATTATTCTGTAACTTGCCGTGTGTGATTAGTTTTATCTTACCGCAATGAAATTAGCATGCGCAGCTAGATTTTATTTGGTGTCCGATATCTCACCAGCAGTTGATGAATTTGACTGAAATTGTAGAGAATCTGGTAGACAATTTTGATAATGACTGATGGTGACCACGATGTCTTGCAAGTCGCATTGTATATGTACCTGATTATAATTGGATGCTACATTTTATAAACATTAAATTTTAATAAGTGACAGAAGTAGTCTTGAGACACTGCTGAGCTGGGATCTAAGCTCTTAAGTAAATTTTAGAATGGGAGACCGTTATCCACAGTCGTGGCAAATGCAAAATGAAACCTTGAAAATCCTCACAAAGAGGACAGTCTAGTTCTAGTCAATATATTGATCGAAACTGGATATTAACGCTTGACATTTTGTATTTTTAGAATTTGAATTGGAATTGACATTGTATTACCTAGTGGAATATGAATTGAATTATATGTTTAATCTTGACATTTGTATTAATGAAATCTAAATTGAATTTGTATTGGTAGAATCTGAATTGAATTGAATTTGTATTGGTAGAATCTGCATTGAATTGAATTATATTTTTACTCTTGACATTTGTGTTGGTGGAATCCAAATTGAATTGATTTGATTTTGTATTTCTCTTTCTTCACATTTTTAATTGAGATAATTGAATATTATAAAAGTAATAAATAGTTGAGATAGTAATGGTTGATTAATCAATATATTTTGATTGTTTTGTAATATATAATATTTTTTGGAAATATATAAATGAAATGAATAGTCAGGCCAAAAGAGGTTTCAGGCCTTTAAAGTATAATCTATAAAGATTTGTTAAATGTGTTCTATGTGTGTAGATTTTAATGTTGTTTACATGTTATTACTAATAAGCTTATATTTAGTTCTTCTTTCTTGTTGTTATTTGTCACGTACGAGGTCGTACTTAATAAACGGATGGCCGACTGTTAGCGATCTTTATATTTAATTGAGCACACTAAGTGATTTTTCTATGTTGGCAATAATTTGTTTGATATTTTTATGCTTGCAACAAAGATGGACTGTTTTTTGTCAGGTTGGTAAACGACAAGCTTGCACTTCTCGTTTCCCGCCCATTTCGAGAATATAAATATTGTAGCTCTTGCCATCAAAGGCAGTCTATTTTTGATCGAGGCTACATTAATAAGTATTAGGGTAAGTGCTTTATAAACTGTATTCTATAAACTGTGTTCTATAAACTATGTTCTATAAACCATGTTCTATAAATTATTTTCCATAAACTGTGTTCTGTGTGACTGTGTATTTGATATGAGAATACACTGGGTGAGTAAACCCTTTCTAAGCATTTTTATTTACATCGCCATCCCCGCCAAAATACCCACACAAGATTTTAGTCTTTTTAGTAAAAGCTGACACTTGTCTTGTGACTTAGTTGTTTTTATGTGGAGGTACCAAGAAACAGGATTAAGTTCGCTTTTTTATTGTTTGACGTGTAAAAGTGTTTGTTTGATCCAATTTACAGGATTAAATATCTGTTTTTATACTATATTATACCTAACCAATTAAAGAATCAGTCAAACATTTATTTTGTGACTGATTCAACAAACTGCTGAATGGGTCTTCATTAAATTTTCACGTCGAGTTTTTTCGTTTCAGACATTTTTCAATAGCAGCCTTGCTTGAGTCTGGATTCGTTTCCAATTACTGACGTTACGCTGGCCTCCTATTAAATAAATAATATGTCCTCTTTGGTAAATACAGTCGTACTTAACCGTAGTATAAAACATAAACAAAACAAAGCCTTCCAAATTCAAAATCTACCCGTCATCTGTCATGCACCGCACCTCAATTGTCAGTGACATCTCGTCGAGGACGCACGTCTAAAATCAACGCGGCACGTAGCAATGATTTCCTTTTTTCTCTGCAACCCACAAAATTTGCTTGTGAACACGCTACGAGCCGTTTGTCTTACTCCAAGGAACCGTAAATCCGTGACTGAAATAACTTCGCGACAGTTTTCGCCGAGAAAATACCTTATTGAGTTCCGAAATGCCGTTGAGAATATGAACTGTCATAGGCAGTGGATTCTATCTTCCACTGTTCCAAGGATTTCGCTATAGTTTATATTTATTGGGGGATTTGAGTTATTAGAATATTCAAATTATTAACGGCTTTACTTCGTGTTGAGCTCCAGAGATTAATATTTCAAAGATATAAAAGGATAATGTGCTTACAGTTTAAATTTACCCTTTATTGTACAAGTTATGAAAGAGAGAGATTACCGTTGCACAAAACGAACCGCTTTTCCTAGGTGCCTAATATTGCGTGGATGCTTTTATGATGTGGAAAACCACTAAAAAGGGATTTCCCTAAACCCGCGAGAACATAAAAAGGGCTGTTATTCAACTGGAGAGAACAAAATCATGTGACGTAATCTTCTTCTAGTCGTAAATAAAATTGCTTTTTGTGCCGTTAAGAATTACTTATAAAGAAATAAAGTTCAACTACTACATAAATTTCCTAACTAATATTCAATTCACGGGGACTTAGCTCTTATGCTAAAATGTATTTTCACTCAAAGTGATTTTTGTTAAAACGAGCTTAAAAATACTATGAGAAAAATATTTTAAAATTATCTTTCTACATTTTCCAACTAAAACCGAATAACTTACGCTCCACAGAACAATAACGACAATGAATCTGCGTCCACACGATTCAAAAATTAAAAAAAAATACTAAAAAAAGAATTCAATTGTGATACCCGACATGCGAGCCCGGGGCGCAAGGATGTTTCTTTGCACGTCGTAAAAATGTGTCTCCACACCCCTCCTTCAGCCTCTGGACAGAGAATAGATAGGTGCAGAAGGACAATTATGAGCAAAAACCCATGCACACATAGACAGGTTTCACGTATAGTGAGTGTTAGTACACGCGCGAGCGACTTATATTTGTCTGACATAGTTAAAGGCACCGATAATATTCATACTATTAAAGGTATAGTTAGGTGTTAGGTGTCTTTAGCCTAAATCGTGTAAAGCCTGAGCCAGTCTTAGGCTGACTGTCCCCTGGAGCAGAGAGGAGAGCAGCGGAGCGGAGCTGTGCCAATATTAATCATGATGATCGTGATCACATTCCGCCTAGCCCGTTTCATCATCGGACCACCAAACGTACGGCGATGCGCCATTCCTTGCCAGGGTCTGTGTTTCTCGATAGCTATAATCTAGGGATCTTTAAGTCAAGTGTGAATAGGTTACTTCTAGGCAAGCGGCTCTTCACCGTCAACCAAATCATCGCTTACCATCAGGAGTACGCTTACCGTCAAGCGCGAGCCCATTTTAAATAAGAAAAAAATTACCAATTGAATTGCGTAAAATCTCTGCTTCAGCGGATAGGGCTTTACGAACTAGTTTAAAAATTCTTACAAAACCGGGCAGCGGAGCGGGGAAGCGGAAAAACACCACTAACTGAACTGATCTCCCAAATAATTCGTCGCGTGAATTAGGCCTAGTTCCACACAGTTCGCACTCCGCATCAATGTACAGACACAGTCCGCAACTCCACTCCGCATTATTCGCTCGCTCCACCCCGCCACCTTACTCCGCGTCAATGGACAGGCAGCCACCCAGGGGTATTACAGTACCAGGAACTGGGTAATACGATCACATAGGCGGTCGCTCCATGTAAAATTCAGGTTTTCAGTTGTATTCGAAGACTCAGTTTATATAAGTTAGACTGAAAGTCGATCTAAATTTCCTAGTAATTAAAATACTAGGAAAATGATGCAAAGATCAGCTCCATGAAACTAGAGAATACACACGCACATATACCTAGACACACTTCACGTACAGCGAGTGCAACCGAGCACACTCGTGTCTAATCGCGAGCGAAACAGTTTCTGAGACAGACTTCTGTACATTTCTGTTCTGTGTTCAGGATACCATCGCCCTCCCCCTTTTGAGAGGAGACAAAAGAAATAGCGCGTGACGTGAATGGGCCCCGACACGGATTGATGTCCACGGACTAAGCAGGTTTTTAATAAAAAAATTGGCGCGAAACGATAAATGACGTTCTTAGATTTTATGAAGGCTTTGTTAATAGGGTATACCCCATAGAGTAGCTGTAATTTCTTATAACAGTTGGGTATGACCTTATTTTATGGAATGTATATTTTTTTATGATGTAAAGTTATATTAATTTAGAATCTTATATTTAAGTTATATTTATTTTTTACGAGGATACGAAAATAAAGTAGTTTTCACATTATTATACAGTTCTTTTAGCGGTACACTTACGATATTTATTTTTGTTATCTTTAAAACGAAGTCATAAACGGTATTAATGATTAACAAAGCAAACTGGGTAGTGTTTACCCAACAATGTTAGAACACAATTCACTCACGATAAAGACTTTTACTCGGAAAAGTCAAAGAATACGGATTTGTATCTACCAAGCTTCTAATATTTTAAATAGGAAAATCTGTATTAAATTTATGAAAAAATCTGAAACGCAAAAAGATGTACAGGTTTGGATGAAATTTTTATCCTGGTCGAAGATACGTTTCCGTGAAATGATTTTCATATTTCACATGGGCGAAGCCGTGATAACAACTAGTTCCAATAATAATAGTAACAAAACAAATTTTCTCAAAAATGGTATGTAATGTTGTCATTACATCTCTAAAAAATATCCAGAAAGTGAACTCTACCGGAGTCTTATTCACAACTGTCCAGAAAGAAGCGAGATTTTAAATTTGGAATCTCCTACTGTCCAGTAAGTAAGTATGTAATTTACTTACTGGACAGTAGTAGGGATTGGTCCAATATATCAAAAGATAACTTATATCGGATATGTGTTAGATATCACATCATATCGATATATATATCAAAATAACCGATATTACAAAAACTGTATCTAATAAAAACCTTACTGCGAGAACGACGAAGTCAAAACTTAAAACCGTAACAATGCGAAAACGTACGAACTACGAACAAAACGCAAACTTCACAAACGACAGGAACGTTGCGCTACCTCTCTTTCTAAGTATTATTTCGCGTTCGTTGTTAGTTTGCTCATCTAAATAACATTTTAGCTTATACAAACTATACTAAATGATATCGATATCTGAAAACCGTTTTCGATATCGATATGAAAACTGTATATCGGTTACATAACCATTTGTGCAAAAAACCGATAACGCCCATCTCTAGACAGTAGGTCATCCTCTTTAGATCTGCTTAGAAAAAAAAAACATAGTACCAGCTAGACACAGATTAGAGTTTAGCCATTATAACATGTTTATAGGAGGAAGGCTCCAAATATATATCTATCTCTCTTTTTGGTATGACATTTTATGAGATAGATATATTTTTGAGTCCGTTAAACAAGATGTACAACAAACAAATATAAATGCCCCCGGTAAATCAATCACAATATTTATCAGTAGTTGCCCTAATATGAATATAACCTTCGATATTAATTAAACGAATTTGTTGTTAAACTTGCTTTCATTTTTGAGAAAAGCATTATACAAGCCTCAACCAGTAAGAAAGCCATCCTGGCCTCGTATATAACCATACCATACTTGGCCAGGAAGGCTTACTTACTGGATTCTGCAGTAATGTACTATTATGCACCTGAATATCCCGTATCCCAATATCTGCCTAATTATTTACGCTGTACGCAGCGGCAAGGATAAACAATATATGCCGAGCTGTACAATATGTAGCCACCGTTACATAAGAGCTGTATAATATGTAGCCACCAATCGTATATTATACAGCCACTATACATACTTGCCACAAACTATTAATTCAATTAAGACCCGGGGCCATTGGGACGCTGCATCGCTAAATTTATCTTTTTTTACACCACATATTGGTTAAATGGATACTTTGGCTTATTATGGCGTATTGGCGTTATTTATGTTGAAGTCATGAATTATATGTATTGGAAAATAAAGACTGAATTTCTTTATTTATTCGCATTTATAGTTTTGCACAATGTTCTTCTTAGTTTTGAGTTGATGGAAAATTGGTTACACTAGTCGAAAATTCTTCCATAAAAACGTAGTCTAGGGATTATTCCACTGTTTGACGATGTCCGTTCAAAATAAAAAGTGACATCAATTTGTCTCATCATTATCTAGCCCTGTATGGAAGGAAAAAAGTAAAAAAGATGATATTTGAAAGTTATGAGCGTCGAAAGTTCCACATTTCGACACCAATTTTAACGCATTTTTGGGCGCAAATAAATACCATAAGAAGACGCAAAATTGCTATGGGATAGATTAGTAGTTCAACAATGCAAATAATTTTATTTAGAAACAGATAGATTTAGTCGTTTTTTCATGATATCTAGACTGCCAAAGGTCTGTTTATAAAATTACGCGCGCTCGGTTTCGTCCTAAACCATTATCAATTTCGCTACAAATTTGCAAAAGTGTGTATTCGTATGCGAACTATGCTTCCTACTGCTCATCACAGCATCTATCTCTTCCACACGTGTTGTCGGTTGATAAAAAATGCATTTTAACACCGCCCAAAATAGTTCGTGACCCTTAAGTGGCCACATTAACTGTAGTGTCAGTGGCGTTCATTAGGGCCTCTGAAGTACAGGTGAGTAGGCACTTGGGCATATTATAGAGATGGCAAATAAACAAGTGACCTAACTGCCAATGTGCATTAATACCTTAATGCTGCCAATCTGATAAAACTGAAATGTCTCATATTCTTGTAATTACATTTTAGTAATCAAGGTAATCATGGTTACACACAGTTTGGTTAAAAAAGGCTATACCTAGAGGTTGAAGATCTATGCTAAAACCATTGACATACATTCTACCGAACAGAACATTCATAAAAAAATGGTTCAAATACTGGTGAGTTAGAACCAAGTTCGCTGCAGCGCTAAAATATTTATGTTGTCTAATCAAACTATTAAAAACGTGCAGCGCTAGATCGCTTATAGACTTTAGTTTACTCACGTCGTAAGCGCTATGGAATTCATGGCATAGAGTAAACACCTTAGGTGTACGGATTGCAGTACAGTTCAGTCGAACAGAGTGGGCGTTCGGATAGACAAACCTTTTGCGTAGTATATATATTATTATTATAAATCGATGGCTAAAAAAATTATGAAAGTTTGCTGTATAGACTCTGTAATAATTTTCTGTTTTTCTAGTTATCAAAACCACGTCGAAAAGTCATGGCATCTCTTAAGCCGAATGGAACCGATAGTAACATACTATCGGTTCCATCAATACGCATTATTTTTTTTTATTTATTTAAAAATTCGGATAACACAAATCCAATTAGGCCCGTGTGGACGATTACTCAGGCTTCTCGCGGAGAGCAAGCCTAATTGCTGAGGGTATTAGAAATTAAGTTATTAGCTGATTCCGTTATGTTACTGCTACAGAATCCACATAGTAATGCAATATGCTAGTGAGTACATTTATTTATAGAATTCATGCTAGTGCTAGAATTAGTAATACCGATTAAAAATTAAAATCCAATTTCTGAAGTACACTTGATCATAGAGAATTCATATGTTATAAAAAGAGTTGATTATACTTTGTATTATAAAATAATCAACTCTTTATGGTTTACTTATGTTGGAATATAAAAAACCAAAACAGATGTGTAGATTGTGTCACAAGGGACTAAAATAATGTATTGAGGGCGAGTGCGATTGTTTGAATCGAACAGAGCGAAGCGAAGGATTCTAGATTAGACTCCTAAGCGTAGCGAGGGTTTCAAAGTACGTCGCTCGAGGTTAAATAATTTTGGTAATCCACATTTATGAGAAAACTAAATTTTCTCTCGATTTGTTAGGCAGTAAATTGTTTATGACAGTTTCTGCGTTTAATTTTACACTTGCTTTCTCGTGTTAATACACTGCCGAGCAATGAAAAAGTTCCACCCACAAAATACCGACAAACACCTTAATATCTCCTAAGACATAGAACCTAGCTTCATAAATTAAAAAGTATAATGAAATCTATTTTATTTTGCAAACTTAAATTCTTTTAAATACTGGTCTTTTTGAAGCCATGGATAAAAAAGTAGAAAAGTAAAATTTTGTTGTTTGAAAATTTCGGAATACATTTGTTTTGCTTTTGATTTCATCCTTGCTTTCGCCGTTGTGAAAGAATTCTTAAATTGTAAAGTCTTACGGCTCTCGTACCCATAAGAATCAGAATCATCACTATGGTGGAATTGGGGACCACCTAAAGAAATACGGCCAGAATAATGGGCGTGACACATACTACTGTCCGACGAGTGATCCAAAGGTTTAGGAAGACTGGATTAAACCTGAGAAGATCAGGTACTGGCAAGCCAAGGTGCACAACAGTCCGAGAAGATCGTTTCACTGGCAGCCATGTTAAGAAATCGACATCAGACGCGAGTTGTGGTTCACCAACAACTTCTGCAAGTTCGAAGGGAGCCAATAAGCGAGTGGACAGTCAGGAGACGACTTGCCGAAAGAGGATTGAAGCCTTACAGGCCAGCAAATGGCCCAAAACTGGAACGGCATCATAATGTTGCCCGATTGCGATACGCCCGCGAGCATACAGAATGGGGTGAGAATGAATGGGGCAGAGTGATGTTCTCTGCTGAGTCAAGATTTATGCTGTACCATCATGATGGGAGGCAAAGAGTATACCGACGACCAGGAGAACGTTTTGCACAAGCATGTTTTGAAGAAAAAGTGTCACGTGTGGGCTGGTATCTCTGCAGAGGGTCGAACATGTACTTCAATATTGCAGACGGCGTCATTTAGCTAGCCTTGCCTGTTTAGGAGTAATTTGGCGCAACGGAACTTTTTCATTGCTCGCGAGTGTATTTCACTTTCACTGCTAGAACTCATCTTTTATTCAATTTGTGTGCATCAAATTCGTGTCGTGGTGACCCAGTGGCTAAGACCTCGCCTCTCGTGCTTGAGGTCGTGGCTTCAAATCCGGACAAGTAACAAAGTGACTTTTTCAATTCATATGTACCTACTTTCTAAGTTTATCTTGGCCATCGCTGACAACGGTGAAGGAAAATATAGTTTTTTTTTTTTTTTACTATTGTCTATAGGCTTGCGCTTGACCACTATCTCACCTGATGGTAAGCGATGATGTGGTCGACGATAGAGCACGCTTGCCTAGAAGAAACCCATTCACTCTTGACTTAAAGACCCCTAGATTGTAGCTATCGGGAAACACAGATTCAGGCAGGGAATTCCACTCTTTAGCTGTACGCATAATAAAAGTGTCCCCAAAACGTTTTGTGAGTATGGGTGGGATGTCCACCATATACCGATGACGCATCGCCGTACGTCTGGTAGTACGATGATGGAACGGGCTGGGTGGAATTAAATCATGTAATTCCATCGCACACTCCCCGAAATGTAACCGATAAAATACCGACAAACTGGCAACTCGGCGGCGATGTTCAAGGCTCTGGAGTTTTGACTTGACCAGTGCCTCATTACCGATGAGTTTCTTGGCCTGCTTTTCGATCGAATCTAGTGCATCAAGCTGGTATTTTGCAGATCCGTCCCAGAGATGAGAACAGTACTCCATGCACGATCGAACTTGCGCTTGATACAAGTTGAGCAGCTGTTCCGGCGTGAAGTACCTTCTCACCTTCGCAAGGATCCCCAACTTTTTGGCAGCCAGCTGAGCCTTTGCCTCAATGTATGACCCAAAATTGAGAGTCGATGTCAACGTGTATCGTGAGGAAACCTGGACTTATAGTTAGTATTTGTGAGTTTGTGCTCCATTAGTTTAATTGCTGCAAGGCGTTCCAGTGCGAGGTTAAACAATAAAAAAAGGAAATTAAAATTGTCGGGCGTATTTTGATAAAAAGTAATAAAATCGTTTCCGCGTACTTTTTTTTTTTGCCAATGCCGCGTCGGCAGGCGCGATTTTTTATTATCGGCCAGGACTTTATCGAAGCGGAACTTTTTAATTAAATAGTGTTCCAAATTAAAAAGTCATATCGTCACTGTTATTAAGTGCGCCGGAATGACTAATTTTGCTCGCTCTTATCGTGGAACCCTTCTGCTCCTTTCGAGTAGATGGGATGAAAACAAGATTTTTGCTACTATGTTATTCCTCAAAGGCCAAAAACCGAGAGCATTAATAATTATAGCCCTATACTCCTCAACTAATACAACACAACTGGCGAAATGTTGTTGAACCTCTGCTCAATCCTTAGGGGCATACGGGCGTGAAGTTATGTTTTGGTTCAATTGATCAATAATTCACTATAATTATTTTTATTGTTGATAATCTTGCGCTTGATCACTATCTCAACTGATGGTAAGCGATGATGTGGTCGACGATGAAGCATGCTTGCCTAGAAGTAACCTTTTCACTCTTGACTTAAAGACCCCTAGACTGTGGCTATAGGCAAATACAGACTCCGGCAGGGAATTCCACTCCTTATCTGTACGCATAATAAAAGTATTCCCAAAACGTTTAGTGCGTATGGGTGGGACGTCCACCATTGTACCGATGGCGCATCGCCGTAAGTCTGGTATCAATTAGTCTGCTCTCCTGAAAAGCTGCAAAAATGGATGTCAGAACTGCTGCCTAAAAGTGTCAATGAATTCGGCAAGGCAAAGTGTTTGACCGCCATCAATCGACCAATCACATAGACAGAAATCCACATCCCGGCTTTTAATTCGCATGCGATTGGTCAATTGATGGCGGTCAAACCCTTTGTCTTGTCGAATTCACTTAAGTACTTAGGCTGCTGATGATTCTGATGTCAGGAAATATTGCCTATATGAACACTATACATAACAGTACAGTTAGCACGTTTAAATAATTTAATCGCATCCATAGAGTGAATCTGCTAATTATTTTGTATTTACCAACTAATTCTAAAGTAGCGTTATACTACCATTCGTTGATTTAGTTAATCGTCATCCAAATACTAGTATATTATGATACAAGTGAGCTAAGTTGCTCATTACATACGAGGCTCTGGGTTGCAGCCCGAGCCGTAGGCGAGGGCGTAATTTAGGCGAGCGTGTAATGAGCAGAACTCACGAGTTTCATACGACGTTTTTCAACACATTTGAGAGGAAAGAACAATCATGATTTGCTTATATTAATTAATGATTAAAACAATTGGTGCACGTACAATTTTCAAAGCGATATTGGACTGATTTGGTTGGCAATTTTACAGTTTGTGTTACATTGGTGCTTGGCACTTCTTTCGTAGATACTTTCGTATTCTTCTTGCGTAAATGTCGGCGACAAATGTAAATCATAGAACAGTAGAAACCAAATAACTCATGCTACGACATGTAAATGGTTGTGGTTCGGGGCCACACTTTTTTGCCTTTGGCTCAAAATTAATGGCTTGCGTTATTTTGTCACTGATTTTCGCCTTGTCATAAATATATACTGCTTTCGGGTTTCTACATCCTTTGTTGTAATATTATAAAGCTCTTGTCGTCTAAACGAACCAATAACACCGAATATTAAGGCAACTTGCAAAGAAATCAATTAATTAGTTTTAAGAAGTTATGCTAAGGTTACGCAATTATTTAAATACGTTTTAGATTAATAATATTCAACGTACCTTTGTAGCTAGGTACTGACTATCCGGAGCCTCTTTCAAAAACTTTTCAACGTCGGCTGGTGACAAAACATTAGATTTCCAACCAATATATCCGTCCGAGCCGTCTCTTCATGAATGCCATCAGGTGACAGTACGTTTTGATATCAACACCATGTTTGAGCACCACCAGGAATATATGCACCACATGGAGCAAGCTGGGTTTTTATGTATCGGCGAGTTCAGAGAAATAGGCCAAAAACTCATTTTCAGAAAATGACTGGGTATTATTCTTGCTGATCCATTGTAGGAAACTATCGTGGGCAGCTAAGCAGTTTTTTCTAAATTTTGCGGGGATGAGACTATCACTTGCATTTTGTGCTTCATTTAGTATTACTCTATCAATTATTCATCTTCTGCACGAAAACTTGACATTTTAAAATAATTTACCACACAGCGACAAATACGATTATAACAAATAAACAAAATATAAAAATTATGGGAAATGGCGCGCAAGCTTCTTTTTTTTCACGCACCACGCGCCCTAAGCAAGGTGAGTGAGCATACAGCCTACTTCAAAATTAAAATTTTAATGTTTAAAATGTAAATATCTTTTTTACAAATTATTGTGACTTAGGAATAACCGGCAAAAACCGACATGACATGCCGGACATGCCGGCGAATTCCGGCATGTCCCAGATCCAAAAACTCGAAGACGTGTGACATCCACCAACCCGCACTGGGCCCGCGTGGTGGATTACGGCCCATTCCCTCTCACAGAGAGGAGGTCTGTGTCCCAGCAGTGGGAACATTAATAGGCTGATGATGTGATGTGATGTGTAGGAATAATTTAATAAATGTTTGTTTGACTTAATTAACGATGATAATTTTCAGCGGCATAAAACCTGTTTGTTGTTACTAAAAAAAAACTGTTTTACCCGGTTAAATTAAAAATGCTCTATTTACTCGCATATAACTTGCAGAAAGGTACGTAGGTAAAGGTAGGTGTTATAGCTCGGTTTATGACCCTAAAATCGATGTAATAAGGCTCACTTTACGAGCAAGAGTGTTGAAAATTTATTTCCCAACTAGCTGTCCCACGCGGCTTCGCTCCCGTCAACTGGCTACGTACCTACCCTATTCTACCTACCCTACCCTACACCTACCGTACCCCTACCCTATACCTACCCTACAGCTACCCTACAGCTACCCTACACCCACCCTACACCTACCCTACCCGGCACCTACCCTACACCAACGCTACACCTACCCTACACCTACCCTACATACATGATTGCATAACTGAAACCGTTTACGAAGCGCACGCAACGGAAGCCCTCAAAAAGTATTATTCTTTCCCGTTTTTGCAACATTTTTCATTTATGCTCCGCTCCTATTGGTCGTAGCGTGATTTTATATAGCCTATAGCACTCAGGAATAATGTAGCTTTCTACCAGTGAAAAAATTTTTAGAATTGGATCATTAGTTCCAGAGATTACCCCCTACATACAAACTTACAAATTTTACCTCTTTATAATATTATTAAGTATTTAAGTATTAAGTATAAGTATTAAGTATATTAAGTATTAAGTATTAAGTATTAAGTATTAAGTATTAAGTATTAAGTATTAAGTATTAAGTATTAAGTATTAAGTATTAAGTATTAAGTATTAAGTATTAAGTATTAAGTATTAAGTATTAAGTATTAAGTATTAAGTATTAAGTATTAAGTATTAAGTATTAAGTATTAAGTATTAAGTATTAAGTATTAAGTATTAAGTATTAAGTACTAAGTATTAAGTATTAAGTATTAAGTATTAAGTATTAAGTATTAAGTATTAAGTATTAAGTATAGATGATTGCATAACTGAAACCGTTTACGAAGCGCACGCAACGGAAGCCCCCAAAAAGTATTATTCTTGCCCGTTTTTGCAACATTTTTCATTTATGCTCCGCTCCTATTGGTCGTAGCGTGATGTTATATAGCCTATAGCACTCAGGAATAATGTAGCTTTCTACCAGTGAAAAAATTTTTAGAATTGGATCATTAGTTCCAGAGATTACCCCCTACATACAAACTTACAAACATACAAACTTACAAATTTTACCTCTTTATAATATTAGTATAGATAGCACTCAGGAATAATGTAGCTTTCTACCAGTGAAAAATTTTTTAGAATTGGATCATTAGTTCCAGAGATTACCCCCTACATACAAACTTACAAACATACAAACTTACAAATTTTACCTCTTTATAATATTAGTATAGATAGCACTCAGGAATAATGTAGCTTTCTACCAGTGAAAAAATTTTTAGAATTGGATCATTAGTTCCAGAGATTACCCCCTACATACAAACTTACAAACATACAAACTTACAAATTTTACCTCTTTATAATATTAGTATAGATGATTGCATAACTGAAACCGTTTACGAAGCGCACGCAACGGAAGCCCTCAAAAAGTATTATTCTTGCCCGTTTTTGCAACATTTTTCATTTATGCTCCGCTCCTATTGGTCGTAGCGTGATGTTATATAGCCTATAGCACTCAGGAATAATGTAGCTTTCTACCAGTGAAAAAATTTTTAGAATTGGATCATTAGTTCCAGAGATTACCCCCTACATACAAACTTACAAACATACAAACTTACAAATTTTACCTCTTTATAATATTAGTATAGATGTTCTGCATGATATTTATTCTATCGTATTAGTGCGGTAATGAGTTTTCGATAAACCATAATGCAGGTCTAGGAAATTTGTTCTACTGTACGTCCAAAGCCAATATATAGGCGATAAACACTGATCACCACGCTAGCTTATATCATGTTGCTGCAAGTCCAGTAGCTGAATAACGTCCACTGCTGGACATTAGGTAAAGGCCCCACTGTCGCCACATTCGGCTGGTCCTGTGCCTATTGCATCTTGCGGAATTCGGCGACCTTCGGACCACCGGTCTATCTTTAGCATTACCACAGATAATATAAAGTATTATATTATCTGCTAGTAAGCATACAGATGCCTCATCACATACAAAGAAACCGACCCGTCGTATCTTGCGTTTTTCGTTAGATTAATCTGATATTTTATTGTACACGTGATAGATTTGTTTCACGGTGATAGATAGATGGTGTTAGCAGCGACTTGCAAGTAAAAGGGTTTACTAGGTTCGTGAATATTTTTTCTTTAAATACAGTGAAGGTTCATTTTATAGTATTTTTATGCACGTTTTTAATTATTTTTTTCCACCAAAATGTGTTACAATGCAAATTTTAACAATCAAGTGGAATGCCTAATAAATTTAAAAATGCGCCATCTATTGGCATCAATTCTAAATCATCCGTTCAAATAATCTTTGAAATGTGAATTAAGAGCCCAATATTCCATAATTTTGTACTTAGGAGAGTTGATTAAATAATAACATACAATGTTTATGTTCAATTCAAGAAAATGTAAATTTTACACACATTCAATAACAGATAGGTGCATATCGCGCCATCTAGTGAGATTTATTTGAACCAAATTTTCTTTCTTAGCAATGGGACCCCGTGGCATTACTGTAACTTTTAAATTAATAATTTGTCAAAACACGTTGTTGAGTTACTACTTGGTCGTCGCCATGCTGGAGCAACCTTTACCTCCGGTCCACAATGCTCTGACAATTTATTAATAATTCTACCGGTTTTCTATCGCCTTTCCCGTTACCTACCACTTCAAAAGACTAATAAGGCGCTCGATAGGTAGAACTATCGATAATCCTGGCATCAATTTCCCGCTACACCGAACTGATCAGCGATCCAGGCAGCCTTATTAAAAGTTAATCAAAATTTCTAATTCCGACCGAGCTCAGCTGTAAACTTGGCTGGTTATAACCGGTGCAAACCAGATTCATGTGTGTGTAAGGGTCAAAACATACTTGGACAGAGTTGAAGCGAAGCGATGCATAAGCATAGCATACTCAGCCAATAACGTTCGCACTGTTTCGACACAGGCTTGTCTATGAGAGGCAATGGGCTATGAATCTACCACGCTAGCTCAGTGCATGTTAGTAGATATCATGTCTTAATTTTTTTTCTAGAACATGTCGGTTTCCTGACGACTTTATTATCAAATCAAATTTTCTTTATTCAATTAGGCCATCACGCGGCACATTTGAACGTCGAAAATTTAAAAGTAATAATAATTTTATTCTACCCTCCATCCGGAAAAGAAGCTTGTTATGGAGAAGAATGGACAAGAAACTCCTCACTTACTCTTTAAAAAAAAAGGGTTTCACAATTTGGTTACATCATTCTTGTTGAAAAAAATACATATATGTGAGAACGATGTAAAAAGATGTGCGCGTAAAAGATTCTAGAGTAAAACAAACAATTAAAAAATACAACAAATAGGTAATTAAAAACAGACCGAGGCAGCTAAGTTATAACCTATCCCAACTGATGGCGCCCGTTCACGAACATGACTTATGGATCGGCACCACTCAGCTCAACCATCATGAAGGGAACCGAATGATCCACCATATATTATCTTTTTACAAACATTTGTTGAAAGTATTTACATACCAAAACAAACCATAGCGGGTGTTACGTATGCCTAGGAATCTGCTGACATTGCGGACAATATACATACATAGACCTTGATGACAGTGCAGTTACCGCGAAGTCAACGCACGTAGCTAGACTTTCGCTGACACAGAAACGTACGGAGCATAAACATAGGAAGTTGCTGGCTGTGCAATTACCTTGGAACCGATCCAGCCATGACGTCAAGGAATCGATCAATGCCGAACTAATATTTAAGAGCATCTCTCGTAAGAAAGAGGCATTCCATATTCCTACATCGTGTAGGATGGATTCTCGTAGGCTAGTTAGTTTTAGTTAGTCTATTTAATTATTGTAACCATTCCATGTCCTAACATCGGCTTGGAATGGACATTCGTAGGTTAACTAGTTGTAGTTAGTAGTTGTAACCATTCCATGATCCAACCTCGACTTGGAATAGACACTTCTAGGATAATTAATTATAATTAACTTTAATAATTAAAAGTTTAGAATCATTTCGGGTTTCTTTCCAATCCCCCGGCTGTGGTAAACGTAATTGGCGCAGTCGGTAGGATATCCGCGGGAGACGTCGGGACACATCACACATCGATAATCACGTCTCGTGTCACCCGGGTGGCTATCAAGCACCGTTCCGGATATCCTGAACATACGGACCTGCTGCAGGCCGAGAGAAGAATCTGGAAATCGATTCGCAGAGAGGAACCGGAAATGAAATAGCTGTAAGTACATTTGAATTATTCTCGTGTTGCTCCCTCCTAAATCCTAACCTTCAGGGTTTACCATCCCAGGAACTCGAGTGCGCGGGGACCTGCATCACGTCAGGCCCACCGACGAACTGTAGATATTAGTAGAAATATATTTTTAGATAAGCTAGAGTTAGGCAACTTGGTTAGTTTAGATATGGATCAGCACAGCCAAATACCATTTCTAAGGCACTTCGCCTTGGCCTTGCTTTTCATAGTAACTCTAACGTGTTTGCGCGGTTTATTAAAATCCTTGATTCATCATCCAAGTGTTGCACGCGAAAGCGAATTTTCTAACTTGTGACCATTAAACAGAATTCTTAATAAGATTTCTGGAACCACTTTGTGTACCAGTAACTCTAATGGGGTACCAGAGAGTTGGTTGGGCAGTCGAACCACCCTGATTAACAACTTTTCAGTCCAGCACCATAATTTCAAGGAGCCGGTATCTAATTGACAGCTCCCGTAGGTCCAAATCCTTCGTTTTTAAATTTTCATTTTATTTCTGCTCCCAAGAATAGTTACGACCTATAAAGATTATCATCATCAGCTTCTTTTAATGTTCCCTCTGTGATAGGCAATGGACCGTAATTCATCACACGAGCCCAGCGTGGGTTGGTAAAGATTATCCGTAGTACCCAAAAACACGCATAGGCCCTTATCCTATCCTTCCCAGTCCTAGCAACCAACGAGTTGACATTCACTTACATGGAGGCTGAATGCCCGAAGTCAAACTGGTGCGAGAAGGAAGTTACCCACCAGATCCGCACCAAATCTGATTGCATCCAGAAGTCGATCACCAATCAAGTTCTGCGGGACTCCTGCCATCCCACTACAGTTATCCTGATGAAGAAAACTATGAGGAAACTCGATGACCAACACCACGTCCTGTAATTCCCTCAGCAAACGAAAGTACAAATTATCTGTCACCAACAAGACTACACACCGCTCCAAGGAAGTTATTTCGTTACAACTCCCGATGGATGTCGACTGAAATCTGAAGAGTTCACCATAGCAGATGCCGACGATGAAATCAAAGGCCAACCTCGCAAAATCATGAGGATACCCTCCGATTCTGGGCAACGAGCTACGTCAACTACTCACATCAATTTGTACTCCGTGGATCTTAAGGGACTAGTGCAAATGGGCAACGCGCAAAAGAACACCTGTCATACCACAAGAACCAGCAGTCTCCTACCGTAATCCTGAAAAAACTCGGATCCCGAGAAGACTCCGGCAACTTTTTCACTCAATGTGCTAAAATAGTTGCCGTTCTAAGGGTGGAGGTGTTACGTATGCCTAGGAATCTGCTGACATTGCGGACAATATACATACATAGACCTTGATGACAGTGCAGTTACCGCGAAGTCAACGCACGTAGCTAGACTTTCGCTGACACAGAAACGTACGGAGCATAAACATAGGAAGTTGCTGGCTGTGCAATTACCTTGGAACCGATCCAGCCATGACGTCAAGGAATCGATCAATGCCGAACTAATATTTAAGAGCATCTCTCGTAAGAAAGAGGCATTCCATATTCCTACATCGTGTAGGATGGATTCTCGTAGGCTAGTTAGTTTTAGTTAGTCTATTTAATTATTGTAACCATTCCATGTCCTAACATCGGCTTGGAATGGACATTCGTAGGTTAACTAGTTGTAGTTAGTAGTTGTAACCATTCCATGATCCAACCTCGACTTGGAATAGACACTTCTAGGATAATTAATTATAATTAACTTTAATAATTAAAAGTTTAGAATCATTTCGGGTTTCTTTCCAATCCCCCGGCTGTGGTAAACGTAATTCGGGTTTAACAGCGGTATGTTAAGAGCAGTTGTGATGACATAAATTAAACAAAGTAATGCGATCCGATGTCCGATGGTATAGCCACCTCCAGGGCTGAAAAATACCTGAAAGAAGTACAATTCGACGCCAGATTAGCACGACCTACGACTAGGGTTAGGGTTAGTAGGGGTTTAGGAATTTCGTCCGGCTTTATCCGGACATGTCCGCACATTTGGCCTTCCATCCGGACATTTTCGGGCCTTCAGATTTGGTTTTTTCGCTTGTACAAAATTGTGTTGTTTTGCATACCACCACGGCTATCCTTTAATAATGTTTTCTTGTTTTATACTTTTCAGATCGCGATTTTTTTGTAGTCGGGTTTTAGTTTTTAGAATAATTATTTTTTTCATAACTTTTTTTCATAAGTCCGGCTTTTGTCAGGACTTTTCAATTTTCGAAATGGTAACCCTACCTACACGACTCGTAAGTCGGGGCCGTAATCACTGGGCCACCACTGCTCCCATAGCATATTGAAACTTACCTCCACCATGTTAAGAACATATTCTTATCAAGATAGGCAAACGCGCGCGTCTTTTGTTTATCTTCTATATTTTTGTAGATCTTTTCTTTTGTCGCGCGAATGTTCGCACGTCCTACGAAACTGTACACGTCGTCGTCGCTTTGATTCGACTTAACATTACGAGGATCAATATCACATACATTTTAAGACCGACCGACTGTACCTCAATGTGCTTTGAACCTCTTTTTATTGTTTCCTTGTTTGTTGTACATACATGGATAGCGTGTTTGTATTTACGCCCTAGCGATTGTATTATGATATCCCTTGTTAATTATTGTATTCGAATGAAACTTAGAAAATAATATATGAAACTATACTTTATTGAGACTGACAGATAGTAATTGAATGTCTATTTGATATCGAATAGATTCCAGTGATCGTTCTATTGGAAAATTAAGTGTATGTACGATCTGTTTTTGATGTTGATGTAGAGAACGAAATATGAGAAAAACTCACTTATTGGGCTTTGTGAAAAATGTAATGTTTTTAGGGATCGGTGAAAATTATAGAATGTAATTGTCCAGTTTTAACGTTCAAATCGCGCTGTTAAAATTACTTTGCATTCTGTTGGTAAGCAAGGTAGCAAGCAATGAAAAACAATTTTTTCCACTACTTTGTCTATTTTGTAACACATTGCCTAAGAAATTCGTTTTGAAATATAAACATTTAGACACAAGATTAAAAAAAACAAAATTACATAATAACAATTACGAAATGACTTTTATATGGAGTTTTGATATCATTATGTAACTAAAAGGTAATTATTTTTCTTTTTGGCGGCCAAGTACGAGTGAAACAATTTGCAATTTAAAGAAAAAAAGGACGTAACTGAAAAAGCTACTGTTGGTAGACGCATTCTGCCGCTAGGCCCGCGCTTATTCCACCGCACCGTCCCATCTACATCAGAATGATACTGAACCTGTTACCTCTCAAAAAAGCGCGTTTTTAGTCTGAACGTTTCTAATAAATTGTTGTTGGAAATTATTTGCATTTAATTAAATAAGCTCATCAGGTAGTGGAACAAGAAACGTTCGTGTATGGCATAAAAAGGCATTATTTTAACACTCGCATGTAGCTTTCGACGAAATTGGCTACATCGCTCGTGTTAAAATCTCGCCTTATAGCATTATTTTGTTAGAGAAAAAGTGTTATAATAAGATTATATTTTTAAATTTCGGTATTTTACTTATTAATTATGTCAATATAAACTCGTTTTGAAGTTTATATTTCGAATACGATATGAGAGTGGATAAAATTACTTAGAACTTGATTACATGAAATTATTGGCTTGTTATTCTACAATCGCCACTATATTTAAAAAATCTCGACTTTTATGCTCGACATGAAATGTACTATTGCTAGATGTCACATACATAATACTGAAACTCATGCCTTTTTCCATGTGGCTACGCAAAAACTACAAAACGCCATCTGATAGGTTATATGGGAAAGAAAATACGAATAAAACTGTGAAAAATCCCAGTCCATCCTAGTTTTCAGACTTAATGCCACATTACACGAGATTGCAGTGCTACTAATACAGTTTAGTATCCTTTACTATCCGCGTCCAACGTTTTGGAATACTCCCAATAAAAATAAGGATTCCCAATAAAAATTCACTTAAACACGAAATTTAAAATTTTCACGTTACGATGTTGTTCGTCACTGTGCAACAATGTTACATCTACCACTAACAGTTTGTTTACTTTGGACGTTGTTGTAGGCGTGCTAAGGTTTATTTTTGATCTTATACGCAAGGGAATGTAGATCTAATAGTGTTGTGTTGTTAGAAATTGGAAGTCACTGTCGGCAAGTAATGGCCGATCGTGACACGAATAGCATTTGAATTTCCTCGATAGATACACTTTATATACTGGTGTACGCAGAAAAATTTAACACGGTCCCCCCTTAATTTTCTTTTGTGGGAAAGAAAAACGTGATCGTAATACTTATAGTGTTTGCCTTGGGATCGGGATTCGCTATTTTTGTACTTTTTTTATTTAATTCTGTAAGTTGGTAACGCCTTTTTTGTTAGTCCGCTTTGGTTAAGCCTCTTGGGGTTTGAGGAAAATTGTTCCTTTTTTAAATATTTGATGTTCTTCTTTTATTCTGTAAATAAAAGAATCACATCACATCATCAGCCTATTAATGTTCCCACTGCTGGGACACAGGCCTCCTCTCTGTGAGAGGGGATGGGCCGCCAGTGCGGGTTGGTGGATGTCACATGTCTTCGAATCTTTGGTTCAAGGACATGCCGGTTTCCTCACGATGTTTTCCTTTACCGTTTTTGAGAGCAGTGGTGATGCAATAATTTACACAAAGTAAAGTGCCTGCCTGGGTTCGAACCCACGACCTACAACTTGTAAGTCGCGATCGATACCACTGGGCCACCACTGCTCTAAATAAATAAAATAATAAATATAATAAAAGAATAATAAAAGATATTCAAACAGATTAGAGTTCTAATCAAGATTTATTTCAAGAAAACAAAAACAATAAATCGAAAATTCAAATTCATGACCTTGCAAACAAATTCAATTTAACCTTTAAATTTTTCCACCCAAAATATTCAGTTACAAAACCCTAACGTATTCCAATATAATTGGAAACGTCAATCAAATAAAAAAGGTCTTAAAAATGCCAGTTTAGTTTCGTATTGCAAAACGCTGGGGCCTGATTAAATCGAGTTACAGTAGCGAACGAAAAGTCAGTAAACCTTTAAACTCAATCAATATTCATCCTCGGAGACTGCAATTTCAAAATTTCCCTCGTCATGACTGGAAAATTGGCAAATAATTAAATAAAAATCTTGATTTTTAATTTGAACTACTGGTTTACCCGTGGTTTCGCTTCCGTGGTGTGTCCCGCAAGAATGAGTAACCTGTGGCAATCAGCGATAAAGTATACATCTACCAGTAACTGAAAATCGTAATAGGATCAGTATTTTCATAGATTACCCTTTACAAGCTTAGAAATGGAAAACAAACGAATTCATTTTACCTTTTTACAACATGTGTTTAGAAAAACCAGAATTCGAACACAAGTTCAAATAAAGAATAAAACAAAATCCAACCATAAACAGCGATGGGTCTTTTTTAATTTCCCCTACTGCCCACGAACAGCAAAAAGGTCCGCCATATTGAGGTTTTCGGAGGGAAAAAATCGAATAAAGGACAATAGGAAGGCCGGTCTATGTCATAATCATATTTTTCTCGCACAAAGGAGTACTTACGTTAATGTGGACTGGTAATAAATGAAAGTCAGGACCACATAAAGCATGGTTTTTATTTTTTTCCCTTCGTGTTGCCAGCTGAGATTTTTGCGCGGGAATTTCCGTGGCTTGGCGATTTTTGGACAGCGTGATAAAGGAAACAAATTACGTGATAGATTATTCTGTTTGAGACGTGTTGACCCATACAGTTTAATAGCTATAAATTTAAAATTTGTTTTCTATTTGTTGATAGACTTTGTGTTGTTCATATTGATGAAAAAGTGTTTGTACACTTGATTGTAAATGTTTTTTCTGTGTATTATAAGAATAAAGCAAAATAAACTGAGCAGTGCCCGATGCATTCGTTATCCAAGTATTTCGTCATGTCCTTCGACTCGACTCAACTTTGAATCATCAAATTGATAGTTACTTATAACTTGTTATTTATTGACATTAATCGCAATGATGTTATATATTTACTGAGTTACGTTTTACCACAGATAATATAATACTACAGTACAGATACCCAATCCCATACAAAGAAATGTCACCTCCATAAGTCGGGCTATTCGTCGGGCTATTTTTTTTTCTCCATATTTTTAACAGGCGGCAGCACCAGTGACTCATTAATAGCCCGAGGCTGTGGTTTTTTAACACCATCTAGATGTTTGCGTAGATACTAAATCATATGGCAATTTGAGCGAGGAATCGCATCATGTAGGTACTCAGAGACGTTATTTGCCAGTTGTCCTTGAACGCTTATTTCGTATTCGTAATAATAACATTAGGTATGATCGGGACAGACTCCTCACTCCGCTCAGACCGCGGTAACTTCTTAATAGTGGTCGCATTGTGTAGCGAATTTCACAATATTCACGAATATTCCAAATCAATCAAAACTATAGAATTCCTTGTAAAATTTAATGTAGGTAGGTAGCTTGCTTCCGCGGCAACGGAATGACTTGATATAGGTACCTACTTCATGTCATTTTATTATTCACTATAAGGGTTACCCTTTTTTATTTTCGGTAGGTACTTAGAAAGAACAGGATATTTTTACAAAAAATATTACTTTTAATACTTTAGTTAGGTACGTAGCATGGGCTACTTGAACAAATTTGATGTAGACTCGAATCAAACTTAATGGCGACTCGCAACAGACAATGAAAATTAAAAAAAACAAAAACCCGACTGCTTAAAAAGCTAACTAAAAAGACAAAAACAAGAATAAAAACATGCTGTGCAGTCTGAGGATACATCTGGTTTTGGTCAGCCAGCTCGCGAATATGTATCCTCCGACTGCACAGCAAGATTTTTTTCTTGTTTTTATCTTTTTAGTTCGCTTTTTAAGCAGTCGGATCTTAGGATTTTTTGTTTTTTTTATTTAAGGCCGTACCCTGACCAAAAAATCAGCATGAGATATGAGCATTCCTATTGGCCTAGCGGCACTGTTGGCGCTTGAATTACGGTAGTGAATACGCCCAGATTTTAGAATAAAATCTTGATAAAATCGAATATTGGTCTTTTGAAAAAAATTAAACTTACAAAATGTTGTTTCGAGCCGTCATTAAGTTTGAATCAAACTGTACCTACTAGGCGAAGCGTAAACTCGGACGGCAAGCGGGACTCACGTCGCGTTATCTCTTATTTTATAACCCGTGCGATTTGAGTAGGCCCTAGTGCGATACGAGTCCTGTTCCAGCGAGTTATCTAGTTAATTCGACGTGTAAACAAGCTTTACAAAAAAGTGATTTTAAGTAATAGACCAAGACTTTAATATTTAAAATTACGCCTATAATAAATAATATATTTTAAGTTTAAATAATAACTGTCTTACAAATTGATTCTGACGATGGATATATAGTTTAGGACAAATTGTGACAAACGCCATCTATTGCAAAGAACTCAAAACAAAACGCAAAGTCGAAAGCTACTTTCAACTAATTTAACATACAAAGTCTTCAACTTATCTTTTTTGTTTAAAAACCCTGATTAATGAGTGTAAATGGATAAATTAACTTTAAAGAAGCAAGTTTTGATTTTTACTAAACTTATTTCAGCCTAAATCTACTGTTTAACATTTATAAGTGATTGTTACTTTCACATTTGTTACCTATGCTGCCATCTATGATCTTTTTTTAATACTAATTATAATTTGTTTGAATTGAGACCCCATGGTTTTACTAACATCTGCGCGACAATACAAACACAAGCTGCCCAGTTTCAGTGAACTCAGTCCGTCCTGCGTAGTGCTTCTGGCCGCGTATGTTTGAACAGTATGTTTATCTCTTTCTGACAACGGGGTCCTATTTATATCTCTGTGATCTTATAACCTACTCAGTGATAGAAATTAATTTCCTAGTTCCAGAGGTCCTAGGTAGCTAAAGTAAAGTATCGCTATGTTTTTATTTCTATACAATGAGTATCACGTCTCTATTGGAAAATCTCATCGATTAATTGACGGCATTTTTTCAATTCTCATGGCGACAGAGTTGATTGGAGGTCCTTCTAGATGGCTGAATAGAATGAATTAAATACGGGCTTTAGCCTTGATGCATTAAATGCTTCAGTTACCAAAAAACTACAAAAATTAAACGAAGCAAATGGTATTCTGCAGTTTCTACCTTATACATCATCTCTCATGACGAAAGGACGTGAGAATATACAAAAAATTGTTCCTCATAATTTTGAGCCCATCTAAATCTTCCTCAACTTTTGGCAAGAGATTATATTCCACCATAATTTTAGTGTACACTTGACAAGTACCTGTACCTCCCCGTACTGTCATAAAGATTAGGTCGTAAATTATGACGAAACTCCTTTTAACTCGTCTCTCTCAGTTAACTTTTACTACGTAAGTATGTCATCAGGTAGCTACTCACGTCATCTTGGATAAGCATATCAGAATAATACTTCCTCCTAAAAATATCATTATTTAGTAATAGAAATATTGATTTGAAATTTAGTTAAATAAGAGGTCAAGGCTATAATAGAATGGCAAGTTAAAGATGGATCAAAGAGAAGTAAAGGTAGACAACCCAAATGCTGGGACGACGATATAGTGGAGATAGCTGGTGCCTTGTGGGTCAGAGCTACACAAGACCGTGGCAAATGGAGGAGTCTGGGGGAGGCCGCCAATGGACGCGCTGATGGACGACGCCGAAGTGAAATAATTCGTTTTAGTATAGGATATATTTTAATTAGTTTGTTTATCAGTAAATAAAGGATATTTTATTTATTTATTATAACTTCTTTTACCCAAAGGGTAAAAACGGTACCCTATTACTAAGACTCCGCGGTCCATCTGTCTGTCTGTCCGTCTGTCACCAGGCTGTATCTCATGAACCGCGATAGCTAGACAGTTGATATTTTCAGCGATGATGTATTTCTATTGCCGCTAAAACAACAAAAACAGAATAAAATAAATATTTAAGTTGGGCTCCAATACAACAAACGTGATTTTTGTGCCGTTTTTTGATATAATGGTACGGAACCCTTCGTGCGTGACTCGCACTTGGCCGGATTTTTTAAAGAGAAATTCCATAAAAATCAGTGAAAATTATTGTTAGTTTGACTGTTAACTTAAGTTGTAATCTGAAAATTAAAGTCAATTATTATATTACATTGCTGCCACACTGGTCACCAACGTTACTACTGAGCATGAAGTCCTGGATTCGATGCCCGGGTATGGCAAAGCATTATTATGGTTTTCTACCTGGCATTTCCCAGTAGCAGTCCAGATGATTATTGCCCAGTTAATGGCAATAGACTCGCCCCTTATTACTAGGGACTTTAACATGTGATGTTATGTTTATGTTATTATTAATGGCAATAGACTCGCCCCTTATTACACGGGACTTTAACATGTGATGTTATGTTTATGTTATTATTAATGGCAATAGACTCGCCCCTTATTACACGGGACTATAACATGTGATGTTATGTTTATGTTATTATTAATGGCAATAGACTCGCCCCTTATTACACGGGACTTTAACATGTGATGTTATGTTTATGTTATTATTAATGGCAATAGACTCGCCCCTTATTACACGGGACTTTAACATGTGATGTTATGTTTATGTTATTATTAATGGCAATAGACTCGCCCCTGATTACACGGGACTTTAACATGTGATGTTATGTTTATGTTATTATTAATGGCAATAGACTCGCCCCTTATTACACGGGACTTTAACATGTGATGTTATGTTTATGTTATTATTAATGGCAATAGACTCGCCCCTGATTACACGGGACTTTAACATGTGATGTTATGTTTATGTTATTATTAATGGCAATAGACTCGCCCCTTATTACACGAGACTGTAACATGTGATGTTATGTTTATGTTATTATTAATGGCAATAGACTCGCCCCTTATTACACGAGACTGTAACATGTGATGTTATGTTTATGTTATTATTAATGGCAATAGACTCGCCCCTTATTATACGGGACTTTAACATGTGATGAACAATATTTATTTTTTCAAGAGTTAAACCTATTTACAATGATTGTACCTTAAATTAGACTCATTAGTGGCAAGTTGTGCAACCAAACGGCTTAAACTAGGAGTATTAGTAGGCGTTTTTTTTTGTTCTGTGAGTATGCCTGTGCTATTATAAGCATCAGTTACTTCCGTCACCACCGTGTTCGAGCTGCCATTACAAGTGTGGTGCGGTGCAAAAGTAAGTATCAAAATTACACTAATTAATTTTATTACTATTATGCGTAAGAGCGTGCATGTGAGTATGAAGATAAGTGGAGACGTGTGTGTGTGGGATTATTGTGTGTGTGTGTGTGTGTGTGTGTGTGTGTGTGTGTGTGTGTGTGTGTGTGGGTGTGTATGTGTTTGCGTGCTTGGGCTTGACTGGTTTTATTATTATTATTTTATTTGTTTTATTTTATGCTTTCTAGACGTTGTTAACATGTTATGTTTATGTTATTATTAGAGACCGGATTATATGCATTTGCATGTTTGCATATGCATTTGCTTATTTGACCTTTTTTACCGGTTATTACATATTTTAACCAACAACTAGTGATGGTGCATATTTTCGTACAAATGTCGATGTAGAGTCAACCATTATTTTCTTCTTATAATAATGTTTTGCGAATCGAAGACACAATCTTTCGACCGAACATTTGGAACAGTCCCTGTCCTTTTTGTTTACTTAGTGGCAAATCTTTAGATACCTACTTTTTTATTTATAATATGGATTTATGAATTAAATAAAAAATCAAATAAAATGCACAGATTGTATGTGGTTTTTTAAACAAACCCTATATTAACAACTATGTTATATTATTATTTGATGTTGTATATTTTGACAATTTTCATGCATATTTCAAGCATTTTATGTTGAATATAATCCGTTCCCTAGTTATTATATTATCTGTCAATCGTAGTACTTATGAATTGATGAAATGTTTAATTTTCACAAACATATAATTTTCCTGACTTCACATTTAGTTTAAAACTTCTTTTTAACCTGTTCCGCTGTTAGTCTATAGTACTATTATAAAGGGGGGCAGATTTTTTTGTTTTATTGTTTGTTTGTTTGTACCGAATAGGCTCCGAAACTACTGGACTGATTTAAAATATTGTTCCACCAATAGAAAGCTACATTATTCCTGAGTGACATAAGCTATTTTGTAATCCCGAAAACGGGTCCTGTGGGGTGGTCCACGGGAGCGATGCCGCGCGGAACAGCTAGTATAGTATTACTTTCTCGGATGTTTTTCTTATAAAAAAAGAGCCTAATTTTTTTTCATACTTCCGTTACTTCTTCAGACAGAAACGGAAACGGCCGTTTTCATACAAACAAAGTAATTAAATTAATCATCAATTTCGCCCGATTCCGGATTCAATCAATGCTGGAGTTTTACGTTTTTTTTTTCACGGCACCCTAACAAATCTTTATTACTTCCATCTGATTTTACTTTCCAGTATTGATTGAATCCAATCACGACGTATTAGAATAACGTAAACACAGAAGGCCAACTCAACTCGTAAATCTATAAAATAGTAGTGTTGTTGTTGTAGTAGTGTTATTTCCGCACTATTATTGTAATTTTAAAGATATTATAATTTTGTTTTTGCATGCTGTGTCTATCGCATCATATTGTATACTATGCTTGTATCATATTGCTTGTATTATTAGAATAAACAGTGTAACAATTGTAGATAGGCCAATAAATAAATAAATACTAATATTATAAAGAGGTAAAGTTTGTGATCTTGTGTTTGTGAGTTTGTGACGTTGTACGGGGTAATCTCTGGATCTACTGAACCGATTTTGAAAATTCTTTCACCAGTAGAAAAGTAAATTATTCCTGAGTATATATATTATATTTTAGTAGGCAGGGTAGGCATGGTAGGCAGGGTAGGCAGGGTAGGCAGTGTAGTCAGGGTAGGCAGGGTAGGCAGGGCAGGCAGGGTCGGTAGGTAGGTAGCCAGTTGACGGGAGAGAAGCCGCGCGGGTCAGCTAGTACTATACAAAGAGACATAATTCTGATTACGCACACTGGTGACGGAGGGTCTAAAAATAATACATAATATTCTTTCAGCGTTTGTTTAAAAGACTAAAATATTTGAGATAGACGTGCACTACCACGAAGCCACGTGGTCAAACCGTGGTCTTGGATCCCGCAACGAAATTAATCAGAAAAGAATAACGGAGAAGTAGGAAAAATAATACAAATTTCCACTCCCCTCCATATCAAGCAGGAGACACAAAAACAACAAACAAGGCCAATAGGCACAAAGGGTCGTTTACAACTGGGATAAGCCCAGTTTCCTAGCACCACGGATAAAAATTAGCATTAATATTAATGGGTCCTAACATTGTGAGCTGTTATATTTAATTCCAATAATAGGTATGGCAAAAACGCTTGAACGCACGGCAATTTGTTCTAGTTTCCACAAGGTCCGTATAGTAAACAACTCCTGATGCATCCTGTACATTATTCAACATAAAATTGCGTTAATTCTGCCAAAGAATACACTCCCATAAGATATGATGTGCAGATTGAACATATTCGCAGTCAGATGTAGAACACTGACATAAAGGCGAGACAATGAGCTTGAAGGAAAATAATTTACTTATAAAGTTACCATGTCCTGTAAGAAATTGGGTATCCTAGGTCGGTTAGTTAAAGTCTCTAAAAAGACCGATACTTCTCTAACTTCTTTTTCATTAACATTAGGTACCTAGGTATAACATTTTTACCCTCGGCCCCCGGCAGCACTCGCAAAATTGGACCGACATCCGATCTAAATTTGAATAAAATTACATCAATTTCATTTTTTCGTTTTACCCGCACCATGTGTGCCATTGCGCGACTTTTGGTAAAATCTGGCAACCGTCGCCTAATGTCGTTTCAACGGAATTATTTATGTGATATTTTTGGGTGTACTACATTTTATTAAGCACTTATAAGATGTTTAAACTTATATTTGCGCACGTCTGGGGTTTTTTTTGATGTGATTTCAAGAAAAAACAAAGGACACACATAATACGAGTACTGTTGTGGCATTTGATTTTGAATTTTGAAAAAGGAGGGCATTTAGAATCAGCGGCAGCAGTGAGCTCACAATCAATGACACAGAGAAGTTTAGTCATACACAGTTTTTCAACCAACTTACAGTTTCTAGCAAAGCCGTAAAAATCGTGCTATCAAAAGATAAAAATTCATAACATTGAATTTCTAATCTTTTGATAGCGATTGTTCTTTAGAGTCTGTGTCGAAAGAGAACCGTCATAAGATTTGAGGGCGCAGCTGTGTTTAATTACCGTGCTTGTTATGTTGACAACACTGTTACGTCATTATAGTGCGACTGTGCCATCTTGATATTTGAAACTATGTTAGAAATATTATTATAATGTTTTATGTCATCATTCATTCATCATTTCAGCCGAAAGACGTCCACCGCTGGACATAGTCCTCCCACAGGCGTCACCACATTGATCGATCCCGTGCGTCTCGCATCTAGCGCATTCCCTCAACCTTAACCAGATCATAGGTCCATCTAGTGGGAGGCCTTCCAATGCATCGTCTTCCGGTTCGCGGTCGAAATGCCAGAACTTTTCGACACCATCGGCCATCCATTCTGCCCTGCCTACTGCCACTTAAATTTCGCAATTCTTCGGGCTATGTCGGTAACTTTGGTTCTCCTGCGGATATCCACATTTCTGATGCGATCACGCAAGGAAACGTCGAGCATATTGCTGTTGGCTCTCCATTGCCCTTTGGGTGACTTTAAGCTTTCTCATAAGGCCCATTCAGTGTGTTTTTGTAATATTATTATAGTGTTTTAAAAATCATAATATTAGTTCTATTTTACGTCACAACGGTTCTCTTTTCGCACATACTAGCTCCATTGTTCTATCTATTAACATCAGTTTAGCTAAAAGACGTCCACTGCAGGACGTAGGTATGCCTTTGTCAAGCGTCACCACATCGCAATCAACCAATCCTATGCTTCCCACATTCAGCTGGTTCCTGCGACTTTCATCAGGTACCAATACTTTATAGTAAAGCAAATTGTCAGAAACCCAAACCAATGTGGTATAAAAATAATACAGAATAACCTTCCTTGATTGGTCTGATCAAAGTACAGATTTATTACTGATCAAAGTGAGCAAAGTGTGCGAATTCAAAGGGTTCCCTCTACTTTTAAACTTACCCATTGTTCTGTTACCAATTAAAATCCCAATTATTTTCGATGTCAGTCGTTCATAAATGTTTTTTTGAGATAAATCATTTTCTTTTGTTCTGTTCAATTAAGAAAAATGTTCGAGAATTTTTTTTCTCGATCTCAAACTTCGGCAAATGTTCCAAAATGAAAATAATTAAGAAATCAAATTATGAATGGGTCTGGTAAATCGTATTCCCGAGCTTTTGATTCAGTAAAATTAATTAATCGAATTTTACCTATTATAATATTACTGTTATTACTCGTATTTGCAAATCAATAAATCGACTCTGACAGGAGATTTTTTTTAACTTAAGGCTTTTCACTGCTATACCCATTCTCATACGTTTTATGGCAGACTAGCATCTGCCCGCGGCATCGTCCGCGTTTGAAGTGTTTTCCAGCAGCCTTATTGCGTAATGAATTCGGCAAGAAAAGTATGAAAAATCTACCAATCACATAGACGGAAACCACATCGCGTCTTTCATCTCGCATATGATTGGTCAATATATTATACTCTTTGCCCTTTGCCTTGCCGAATTCATTACGCAATAAAGCTGCAGGTGTGTTAATCCAAGTAAAACTATGTTTTTCCAAATTTCATCCAAATCCTTTGAGCCGTTTTTGCGTGATTGAAACAAAAACATACAAATTTCACAGTTCATAATTTATGTAAGATAACTAACCTATTATTTGGTATGTATTCCTCTTTCAAGTTACTCCATAACACCCAATCTCTAACTTGCCTTGCGTATTCCAAATCTGACCTATCGCAGCGTTTTAATTTTACTGAAACATTAAAACACATAGCAGAACAAATATAAAATGAAATAACTCAACAGGCAGCAAATTGAACCAATACATAACAAAAGAATATCACAAATATAAAGTTATCCATATTTTGCATACAGATACAAATATAATATGTAGATCCGTTATAGAAAATCGTGCGACTGCAACTTCTAAACGGATGTGAAAGGATATTACAAATACATTTGAGTTTGAATTCAGGATACGATCGCTTTGGAAACGTTTATTGTTTACTGCGGTCATTGGAACTTTTATGTATTAGACAAATAAACATATTTTAGGGTGAGGACAAAACGTGTGTAATTTTTTTTAACGTGATTCGCGCAAAATGAGTCGCGGAATTTACGCTGCATTCGGTTTCATACTAAAGTCCTGTTTCTACCACATGGCGACGCAAAATGAGTTGTCACCTTTTTTTTTTGGACCTCTCGCCTTTCAATAAAAGTGATTGGCTACTGCTTAACCGGGCGATCCTGTGGAGACTAAACAAGAGCCTTCAGCTAGACACAGTTGTCTGCTGACTCACACGCATTATTTCAACCGAATTGCACTCGGGGTGAGCGAGGCAAGCGTCAGTAGTCCCGTACAAACTTTGGATAGAAACTTATCGGATTTCAGTTGAACGTAAATTGCGGTACTCAAAATACGCCACTCACGTTTCACAAAATAACGCTCGTTTGGCCTCGCCCTTACTTCTTCGTTGTTCAAGTGGGTGTTAACTTGACTGCTGACCATGCAGTAGTTTCTATCCCCAGGATCGAGAAAGAGTATTATGCCTTCCGTGGGACTTTCATTACGAATTCCTCAGCAGCAATTTGCTGCCTTTTTTTATTTTGGAGAAATGCTCATGCATACTGCGCTAACACGGGGAGATAGCGCAGTTATGTGGGATTCCAACCCACTAAAACTCCACAGTGTCCTCCTGTGCCGCTTATGGCGGGAACACGGACACGCGTTAGCACTCACCGCGAACCCGCCGCGGCTGTCCGTCACCGGACCCTCCTCTGGGGAGTAACCCCCATCACCGGCGCACCAGAACATATTGCACGCCGGGACCACCTCAGGGACCAAACCAGCACATGTGTGTGTTTGGCACCCTTGGTCCAGCAACTTGCAATCTAATTTCTGGATTGTGCCCGATTGATAGTAATAGGCACATTCTCTATTACATGGAACTACTTTTGTTGCTACCCCACTATTTCAGTATTCATTCAAGCTATCAAATACTTTATGATCGTCGTCTTCGCCACTTATTTCTCCTCTTTTCGAGGCGATGGAAAACTCTTAAAATATCTAATAAATATATATATAATAAATATAATTATTATATATTTATTTATTATTATTTTATTATATTTATTATTATATATATATTTATTATATATTTATTTATTATTATTTTATTATTATTTTATTATATTTATTATTATATATATATTTATTATATATTTATATAATAAATATATATAAATATGTCGGGTTTAGTCAATAGTACGGACGTCAGAACAAGTCACAAGCACGCCCCTAGCGGCAATAAAGAGCAAATACGCATTGGCGCGCTTTTATAAGCACTTGCGTGGAGGAATTAGAGCTAAGACGTCGTAGAATCAGTGTCGATCCGTAATATTAGTAAGCAGGAGTGTAACTTGTGTCTATTTGAATATACTCAGTGTATCGAATAATTTGTGTGATTTCATTTTCACGATTCACCCACCGACCTGCCCACACACGATGTCTTAACCTAAGGGAATATTTCCCGACTGCCCGATGGTTTGCATCTATCGGCCAGCCCTGATGCGACATCAGAAGTGGGATTCGATCGTGCTAATGAGATCACACGTAAAAACAAAGCTAGTAAAAATGTCGGCTAAATTCTTGCAAAAAAATCGTGGTGTCAGTTGCGACTATCCTCATTCTTGAATAATGAAAAACCAGTCTGGAGCGGAGCGGCAAGGAGGCTAGTAACAACCAAGGAGCTGGACAGGTCAAGGAGGAGCGTGTAGACGTGTGGAAAGATCCATACACACGGATCTTTATGCCAATCTGGTGAGTCGTTTTCATTTTGTTATGACTATGGCCAAGAGTGTTCATTATTCAAAGTTCTGGTTTTGTGTACAGTATGGTGGTCAGTGGATCGTCGTCGGGGTGGCCCGTGTCAGTTCATGATTTCACATAAGTTACAATCGATGGTCAAGTTTTAGTGTTGCTGAAGAATTATTATTCTACTATCACTGGTAATAGTCCTTAGCTAGCTTTTATTGTTCGGACTATAGAGTGATGTAGTAGCATTGCCGTACCGAACACATCATTCTGGAAATTATGATAATACCACATGAAATATTTTGATTAGTTTTCATAATGTGATAGTTTTATGCAGTGAGGGTTTGCGTCGCAGTGGAGCCTCTGCTGCAGGCTAGCGGTTCCAATGCTGAATGCGAAGGTTGACGTGTCAACATCTGAGAGGTTGAGACCGACGGCAGGCTAGCAGTTCGCAGTTGGTAGCCGAACGTTACGAACACGCGCAAGTTTGGAATGGAATACTCGGTGAGTCGCTTCCATGTTATTTCGTTAGTGAGGTCGAATGTTCTCTAGTGAAGAGATGCTAGTTCGAGCTTTAAGAGTGTTCATGTTTGACCACTGAATTGGTCGTGGTTATATCTAGCACTATCACTAGGTAATTAAGACACACTTAGTAAAAAGCAAGTAGTTAATGAGGTTCCTATTGGCTAGTTAGTATTTTCCTACTAATGTTGAAACATTTGGTTCAGTACGAATTTTAGGATGAGATATCCTATAAGAAGGAAATGAGATATCCAAAATGACTGCAGAACTAGCAATTTTCAGTGGCAAAGCGAGTAAGTAATGTCGTGGGGTAACGGAATTGTATCGAGTTAGTTAGTAACGGTACTGGTCATTTACCTGTATTCAGAAAAGATCTTGTTTCGTCTCTTGCTTACTTTCAAAGTAATATTATGATAGCAGTAGATCTCGCGATCGTTTTCCTTACATGAAAACTGAGTTAGTGTGCGATAGTAAAGGGTTACTGTTAATAATTTGATTTTAACGATATTGATCACAGTTAGCCCTGATGCGACAAATATATAATAAATATATGTCGCATCAAGGCTGGCCGATAGATGTAAACCATCGGGAAGTCAGGATGTATTTTCCTTAGCTTAAGACATCGTGTGTGGGCAGGTCGGTGGGTATAATCGTGCAAATGAAATCACATAAGTTATTCGATACACTGGGTTTATTCAAATAGACACAAGTTACATTCTTGCTAACTAATATTACGGATCGACACTGATTCTACGACGTCTTAGCTCTACGGCTGTCAGTGCTCAACTGTCATATTCCGCACCTCGCAAGTGCTTATAAAAGCGCGCCAATGCGTAGTTGCTATTGACTGCCACTAGGGGCTTGCTTGTGATTTGTTTTGACGTCCGTACTATTGACTAAACCCGACACGGCCATCCTGCGAGACAGGCGTCCTCGTCTGTTCCTCATTGTCAGGTTTTAACAGTGTATCGAATCATGTGGAAATCCTCAATGGATGTCCTCAGCCCTTGGGGAATGCTGAGGGGTCTGTCAGACTCCTACTGACTAAAACCACATGGTGTTCTCTAGGCCGTAATTCCTCTTGAGAGGCGAGCGTGGAACACACACGTCGCCTTCTCGGGCCTCTCTCAGGTGACAGATCCCCAAATCTATCACCCGCAGGCTTCATCATCTTGTCCTTGCTCCATGCCATCTCATGGTCACCTCGTGTTGCACCACACGTCGTCTTAGTCCACTCTATCCTGGCAATCGCCCATCATACAAGGGATGTTTTCTGAAAAATACAAAATTTTCAAACAGTATTTGCTCGTCCAATCCTGACTCATACACTAGAGTGAGGAAACCTTTTGAAACAATCAAACATGATCATTCAAATCTCCCCGTTCACTATTGCAAGGAACGAGTAATTCTATTTCCAATTTAAAGAAAATAGCAACTTAATCATCGATTTGGTGCCTAAAAGCACCTTATCTACGTGATTACAAAGTCCAAGTACCACTGATAGTCATTAATGTCACATTAAATGAAACTAAAGAAACAAGACACCAGGTATCTTTTTCGTGATCATTACCCATCACATAGCTCTCCTAGCTATCTCATAGCTCTCTTAGCTATCTCATAGCTCTCTTAGCAATCACAATTGCTCTACTCGCACATCCCCACGATGTCGAGTCAACTGAACTCTCTAAACTCAGAACCTGTTCACACACAGATTTAGTCTGTCTTATGTTAAGTCAATTCATTATCTACTTCATCCACTATCTCAATTGGTACTTGAAATTTGTGTGTTTTACTAACACGGTCGACGCAAAATAATCAAAATTAGAAAACCAAAATTATTTCAATTTTCTTAATGAGGGTTTGACGTTTCGAACGTCTACAACATTAAGATGATGACCTCACCTCTCACTCACCTATCGCGTGGCTATGTGAGTTTACTTTCTTTTAACCTCATAACTCAATAGGAACTTTCTGTAAGGTTCCTAAAGCAAACATGACTATTCACACCAGACATAGTGTCACACAGACTTATAGCTGCCATACAGGCCTACCGTTGCCACACAGGCCAACAGTTGCCACATAGGCCAACAGCTGCCACACAACGCTCGGCTACTCCTGACCGAACTAGATTATTGGATTCGTGGCTATTTTAGAACTCTACTCTAACTAAATCATTACCCTGGGCCATGTACCACTAGTCGCTCCAAGCAAACTTTAAAACTCTACTGCAGCAACAACTGCCAAGCTTATAGAAACCCTCGAGTAAAACCTCCAACGCCATGGCTCCCTAGCCGACCAGCAATTATATTGCTCTCACAATGGTCTCTCGGTCTCTCTCTAGACCCCGACCTCCACCAGAATCCACTGGTACGGTCAAACTTAATGCGTTCGATAGACTGAATTACTCGACACCTTAAGCTTGCTCATTATTATCAAAATCCTTTTGACATATTCATCGACTGGTACATAACCCGCTGGCATCTGCCCTAACCTACCTTGTGCATACTTGTAGGTTCTAAGCGTACCTATTTAAAGCTTTCGGTGTATAACGATCACCGTCCTGTCATAATCACCTATCGCGGACTTAATACAGGGCCTATTTGGTTTTCGAACCAGAGATTCCCACACAGCACTTCATTAGAAAAAGGTCCAACGATCAAAAAGTTCAACAACTAAACAAAGTTATTGTAAAAATTCTGTTACTCTTTACCACAATTCAAAGGCAATGTACACTCAGCTCATGAAACTTCTTCGTTGACCCATCGCCACATGTTACTCATGAGGTGCAGTCCAAAGATCTGAGTATGACAAGTGTACAAGCCATCAGATTTGGTCTCACTACCACTGTCATCAACTATGACGTCTAATTCTCAAGGAACTTGGTGATCGAGGATCCTTCTTACTAGATTCGCTCTTTTTACTCAAAGATATTGAAGCATACAGACTGTTAATATGAGGGGAACAATTATGCCTGATAATATTTGCTGCCTTATACCTCGTGTGAAGGAGCTTCACGAATAAACTGATCAATATCGTTTAAAATCAAATTATCAACAGTAACCCTTTACTATCGCTCGCTAACTCAGTTTTCATGTAAGGAAAATGATCGCGAGATAACTGCTACCATAATATTACTTTGAAAGTAAGCAAGTGCATTCAGATCTAAAGACGGTGGTTGTAAATCGTTACGCAACATAAGATCTGTTCCGAATACACGCAAATGACCAGTACCGTTACTAACTCGATACAATTGCCATCGCCCAACGACTTTACTAACTCGCTTTGCCACTGAAAATGCCTAGTTGTTAAGTCGTCACTTTGGATATATCATCTTCTTCATCATCTGCCTAGCCTTTTCCCAACTATATTGGGGTCGGCTTCCAGTCTTACCGGATTCAGCTAAGTGCCAGTGTTTTACATGGAGCGACTGCCTATCTGACCTCCACAACCCAGTAACTGGGTAACACGGTACCCCTTGGCAAGACTGCTGTCAGATCTCAAGCTTCTGACTACCCGTAACGACTGCCAAAGATCTTCAAATGACAGCCGGGACCAACGGCTTAACGTGCTTTCCGAGGCACGGAGGAAACTCGGTATGTTGAAATGGTCACCCATCCACGGACCGACCTCGTCAAGCGTTGCTTAACCTTGATGATCGACCCGTGCGGCTGTTATTATTTAGCCACGAGCTCATCTTCTTATGGCATATTAAATCCTAAAGTTCGTACCGAACCAAATGTTGAAACTACCGCCAATAGGAAACTCATTAACTACTTTCTTTCAAGTGTGTCTTAATTACCTAGTGATAGTGCTAGATGTAATCACGACCAACTCAGTGGTCAAACATGAACACTCTTTAATTTTGAAATAGCATCTCTTCACTAGAGAACATTTGACCTCACTATCGAAATAAAATAGAAGCGACTCACCGAGTATTCCATTCGAAACTTGCGAGCGCCCGACTTCACAGCTGTGGTCGTAATGTTCGGCTACCACCTGCGAACTGCTAGCCTGCCGTTCCTCTTAACCTCTCAGATGTTGACAGTCGACCTTCGCATTCAGCATTTGAACCGCTAGCCTGCAGCAGAGGCTCCACTGCGACGCAATATGGTATCTGAAACGTGAAAAACATTACGAGAGTATATGTTCACACAGTTATCTTAACCATACTCAGATTTTATAGAAATTAACCGGTGCAGCGGTGTAGTAAACTAAACCGGCTCAGAAAAATGGGTTATTGTGAACATGAACCACACAGTACAGGACCCAAGTGTCCAGGTTGGTATATGGGCTATAGAAAATCCAATTAATGCCATAGCGTTAGTGGCATTTTAAGTCGCAATTAACGATACCACATACTAGGCCCAAACTATCTAAAGACTTTAACCTCAACTTGAAAAGAAGAAGCATAATCAAACTCCATTAACTCAAAACTAATAACATCATTAGGAATTATGCTACTACATCGCTCTAAAGTCCGAACAATAATAGCCAGCTAAGGACTACTACCATTGATACTAGAATAATCTCTTCAGCAACATTAAAACTTGATCAGCGATAACTAACCTGAAATTTATGACCTGATACGGGCCACCCTAACGATCCACTGACTGTCATACCGTACACAAAACCAGAATTTTGAATAATGAACACACTTTTCCATAGTCATAACAAAATGAAAACGACTCACCAGATTGGCATAAAGATCAGTGTGTATGGACCATTTCACACGTCCATACGCTCCTCCTTGACCTGTCCAGCTCCGTGGTTGTTGCTAGCCTCCTTGCTGCTCCGCTCCGGACCGGATTCCATTATTTAAAATTAAGGATAGTCGCAACTGACACCTCGTTTTTTTTTTGCAAGAATGTAACCGACATTTTCACTAGCTTTGTTTTTACGTGTGATCTCAATAGCACGATCGAATCCCAATTCTGATGTCACATCAAGGCTGGCCGATAGATGTAAACCATCGGGAAGTCAGGATGTATTCCCTTAGGTTAAGACATCGTGTGTGGGCAGGTCGGTGGGTATAATCGTGCAAATGAAATCACATAAGTTATTCGATACACTGGGTTTATTCAAATAGACACAAGTTACATTCTTGCTAACTAATATTACGGATCGACACTGATTCTACGACGTCTTAGCTCTACGGCTGTCAGTGCTCAACTGTCATATTCCGCACCTCGCAAGTGCTTATAAAAGCGCGCCAATGCGTAGTTGCTATTGACTGCCGCTAGGGGCTTGCTTGTGATTTGTTTTGACGTCCGTACTATTGACTAAACCCGACATATATATATAATAATAATATAATAAAGTCGGCAGCCATGCCAATCGCAGTGTCAGTCGCATTCATTAGAATAGAATACTCTTTATGATGAACACCATATAAGTTACAGAAAGTATAGACGAAGAAAACATTACACTGGGTGACACAATGGGCGGCCTTATCGCTAAAAGCGATCTTTTCAAGACAACCTTTAGGTCCTCTAAAGTGCAGGTGTAAGCTTCGCACTTGAGACACTCCAGTATGAGAACAATCCACTCTGTCTTCACCACTCTCAAATTATTTCTTACAGGTGTTTTAGTAATAGCGAATAGAGTGGGCCTGTCCCAGGAAAAATACTTCTGTCTACTCTTTCAGTGAATCCATACTGGACTTTACGTTATGAAATTCAACATGCAGGTTGATTTGAACGGGTATACAATTCCTATTTAAAGCTCCACATCCATAATTATACTCCCAAAGGAAACTAAGATAGTAGCAAGCGTTTCAATTGAGTACAGTGCCAGACTAGTTCATATTAACTATGTAGCTCCGTCTAGTTCCTAAACTGTTCGAACGCGTTGCGAAACAAACTGACTTGCGATAGCGTTTTGCGGAACGTTCGTTTAGAATGTGTATCTAATATATTAGTAGTGGTATTCTTGACAGTCTATTTGTGTTGACTTTGGTTTATTTTTTTTAGTTTAACAGAAATTGTATGTCTGGGCATTTGAAAATGGAAGATCGGGGTTTTTTTTTGTTTTTGTTTGAACTAACCTAAGTATATTTTTCCACTGCTAGACGTAAACGATTTTAAGTCGTCACGCCAGCGTTACCTACTGAAAACCGGAAAAGATTATGTTCTAGAAAAGCTAAGATCTCATATTCCTTTTTATTTCTTTTGAGATTTATGACACAGAGTGACCGTGTTAAAATCTCTTTATTATTTAAACTACGGACTGTCTGGGAGGAACTTTTATCCGAATGGCAATGTAGGTGAGATACATCTATCAAGGGACCGACACCTCCACCAATTCTTTCCATCCGTTCGTGAGCGGATGGCTAGGGCCTGTAGCCAAGTTTACAATCTACTTTCGATAACGCCAAGGAGGGGCAGGTAGGGGCAGTGTCAAGTCCTAAGTCCACATAAACCCAACCCAACAAATCTAGCCATTTTTTGATGTCCTAAAAGAGTACTAAAAGCGTTGAAAAGTTTGGTCGGTCTACCAAAATCAATCGCAGGAGTCTAAAAAGCTGGGAGAAAATCACCTCAATTGTCTGGCGGTGATGAATGTCCACAAAAAACTTATTAATAAAAACTTATAAGATTTACATAACTAAGTGGTCGAGAAGTTTACCCAAAAACCCCGATGATTGAACTCGTGGAACGTTACCCATTGTACTTTATACAGTTCTTATAACAATCGCCGTAGGGGTAACTTCATATGCTTTTAACTGTAGCTACCGTATTTAAAACTCATACTTTTCCCATCCTCCATATATCAACTTGCCCCCCCCCCACCCCTCCTAATCCACGGCTGGCGACGCCCTTGGATAACGCTAGTAGAATACGAATCAATGTATGGGAATGACACATCTGAACGTTAAGTCACGTGGTCAGACCATACAAATAGAAGGCGTTAACGATTGTAGCAAGAGATTCGATACGAAAAGTTTGTAACTTTGCTAGGGGGGCTGGACGTGGCTGGAGGTGGATCACCGTGTTGCGCAATTTCTCACAGGACATGGTAACTTTAAAAGTAAATTATTTTCCTTCAAGCTTGTTGCCTCGCCTTTATGTCAGTGTTCTCCATCTGACTGCGAATATGTACAATCTGCACATCATATCTTATGGGAGTGTATTCTTTGGCAGAATGAACGCAATATTAAGTTGGATTATGTACAGGCTGCATCTGGAGTTATTTATTATACAGACCTAGTGGAAACTAGAACAAATTTTCGTTCAAGCGTTTTTGTCATACCTATTATTAAAATCAAATATGCTCACAGTGTTATGATAATTTTTATCCGTGGTGCTAGGCAATTGGGCTTATCCCAGTTGTAAACGACCCTTTGTGCTTATTGGCCTTGTTTGTTCTGTCTCCTTCTTGACATGGAAGGGAAAATTATGTTTTTGTTTTCCTACTCCTCCTTTATTATTTTCTGGTCAATTTCATTGCAGGATCCACGCCGGGACTTCATCGAGGTTCATTGCCTCGGTACTTTTCTGATGGTCGCCACTGTTGATTCTGGCTTTCAGGAGTTGCAGTGGTTTGGGAAATTTGCGGTGGGGTTGTATTGAGCCAATTAGCTACGAGTATGTTTGCAAAGAAGAAACAAATTGAAATTATTTAATTTGTAAAGCTAGGTACAAGAAAAAAAACAAGAGCTTCTCCGAAGTTTAAATTGCATTACTATTTCTTGTGCAGTTTTTACAGAACAAATCTTGCTTTTATTATGTAAGAAATTTCATTAAGAATCTAATCAGTCTATTTTCTTTGCTACAAAGTTATTCAAATTGTTGATTCCAATCTCTAGTTCAAATATTGTTTCAAAATAAGATAAACATGCTTCTCTTAAATATTGATTGCGTAATTGTAGATAAATAATCTTGTTATGATGTATCAATCTACGTGACTGTTGATTTGCAAACATGACCTTTAATGACGTAAGAGAGGCATCATCTGGTTGATAGTAGATGAGATCCCACCGCTAAAATCTGCAGGTTATTGCCAGGAACCCTGCAGTAATCTCTTCTACTGTAAAGAATCATTTATAAAAAAAAATGTTTTATCAAAAACTACCTGCAAATTTTTGCAATGGGATTTCGTACTATAATGCTTCCATTTTCATATATAGATATATTATTTTTATTTCTAAAGGCAGATCCGTATTATCGAAACTGCTTAAAAAAAATCGTAAACTCAACTTTTAGTTAAGCTTGCCTTTAAACGTGAACTATCAACTGACTGCGTACTATGTTCTGTTTGATGTACACTAAAGAATTAAGAAGAGGATGAGGAACGTCCTACTCTGTACCTCATACCTCAATACACTAATAAAACATACACACACACACATACACAACACACTACACACACACTACATATTTAACTACCCTGGTACTTAAACGGGATCTCAAATAAAACAACTTCAACTTCACTTATAATACTTTAGTTTGATCACTTTTTTTGTTTGTTGGAATCATCCTTGAGGAGCTGGAAGACGTAGGAGAAGTCCTTCTGGCCGTATCCTCGGGACTGCACGATGCGGTACAGCTGCGTTGCGACGGCGCCGAGTGGGATGGGAGAGCGGATGCCCAGGGCCAGGGTACTGGCTAGCTCCAAATCCTGGGGAAGAAAAATAAAATGTGAGAAATAGTTTGATGTTCTGTTGAGATTTCTATGAGATGCTGTCAAACCTTGTGTTAACCGGCTATGGTTTATAAACACAATTATCAGTGATAGACTTAGCGCTTGAGGATCTTATGTACCGTTGCCGCGTTTGTGTGTTTGTATGTTTGGTACTCTTCCACGCAAAAACTACTGAACGGATCTGGATGAAATTTGGCACAGAGATAGATTTTAGTCTGGAATAGCACATGGTATACACATTTTTATCCCAGGAATATGTTCCCTTGGGATAATTTTCGACATTCACGCGGGCGAAGCCGCTAGCAGAAGCTAGTAAATATATCATGTAGATTTAATTATTACGTCATGGTTCCGTATTTACTGACATGTAGAATAGAAAAACAACTTCTTATCTTATCAACGTGCGTAGAGGATTAGAATCTAACATTAATAGCTGTTATTCAATTAACATCTGTACTAGAACTAAAGTAAAACAAAATATTTTAGAAACAAGAAACTTTATCGATACAGAATTTATATTTAATAAGGATGGTTCCTTTGTATAAAAATTATAATTATATTTAGCCCGTCAGTGAGAATGTAAAATAATATTTTTTGCTTTTGGACCAGTATTTTTTGCTTTATCAAATGAATAAAACATGACAAAGATGACAAAGTGGGGGCTTGTGACGTCACTTTGTCAGTATAAAGTGTAACACACCGCAACGCCACACCTTATTTCAACGCACTGGATCGTCGTAAATTTTTTTTTACGTGGCAAAAGCAAAAAAAAATCCAATATTTTAGGTTACATAACTGACTGACTAAATAGATATGTTTTGTCATCACCCCTATTGAAAAAACACACCAATTGGCAATGCTCTTTTCTCATCTCACAGCACAAACTTTAAAATTAGGCCATGATTAAAATATACCCTAATCAGCATCGGAACTGACTGTCGTGATTGTGATACCTGTTTTGGCTTCTAGGGCCATTTTAATGACCCTCATCATCGTCATTACGAAATACGCACTGCCAGTCAAAAACTTCCCCCAAGCACCATCACATGAACCAGTCCAGTGCTTCTCGCATCCAGCCGATACCCGAGACCCACGCACCCAATAGAAGTAAATGTGTACCATTACCTTAACCATGAGTTCGTTCTTGAATCCACCATCATAATTTCTGCTAGAAGGTGCAGTGGCGACCAGGCCGGGGACTGGGCAGTACACTTCAGTGGACCATGAGCGAGCTGAGGAGTTGTTTAGCACATCCAGGAGTACTTGAGGGTCTAGGCCGGCTCTGGAATAGAAGATAGGTAGTGTTATGTAGCTGCTACTGTCATGGGCGTATACTCCGCATTTTGGCGTAAAAGCATCCAACTAGATTAGTATTATGAATTTCAGCAAAGGGCTAGCCTGTCGTAGGCACGAGGCAGGAAAATGAAATGGACACCCAGACACGGCATAATTTAGTACCCCGCCTCGGAAAAATTAGTTTAACTGGCCGTTACCAAGCAGGTGAATATGGTAACGGTCGGTTAACCAATAAATATTTTTTATTTCAGGACACGGTGAAAAGTGGGCAGTATCGTGTCTGCTATTTCAATATTATCCAAAAATAGGATTTATATTTTGTGTTTTTTTCCATCCGTGTCCTTTACTTTTTATGTACATACAACAACAGATCAGGTTTCTCCACTTGGACATATGTATGCAACTTATTGCATTGTAATAAGGGTTCACTTCAAGAACAGAAAAATCGTTATTTCTCGTGAACCCCGCAAAAAATAAAAAATGTTTTCTAATTTTGAATATAACGTGTTTTTTCTACAATATACAACCAAATTCATCAAGATACAACCATTTTTTCAAAGGGGCCCAAGTTCCCTTACAAAATGGGCATTCCCCTTTCCCCACGCTACCGCTGCTCATCTCGCCATCTTTTGCATGGAAATTTCATTGACGTCAAATACCATTTTACACTGAAAGACTAAAAAAAAAAAAAGAAAGACATTCTCATTAAAACCTGTACTATACTCAATTCGTTGGAGCAAAAAATATAAGGTAAACAAACCATAAAAAAGGTTTTAACAGTGTCTTCTTTACTGTCACTGAAATCTAATATAAAAAATATCATTACACGATGTTTATCTCATACAACAACGATAAAAATATGCACAATTAGTCAAACATTTAAATTGTTATATTCTTAACTGTAGTTTACAACATTATCATTATTTTTAATATATAAACAAAAAAATTGGTAATATTACAACCAAAACCAATAGCCGACATTAAAAAGCATCTTGAAAGCCTGGAGTTTGGAACTGTTATGATAATAAATTCAAGAGTGCTACAAAGCAACCATTTAGCGTTGTAAGGTTGTATGTTTAAAATTAGTCGGTTTATAACCGTTTGACGTTTGTTTGTTTATATTTTATTTTTTGCTCCAGCGAATAGAGTATGGGAACTAACCATCTATCAAATACACATGCATGTACATGCTGAGATAGGAGCCTTTTTGGTCTCGCACGGGGTTTTTATTTTTAATTTTGTTTAATTTTAAGCTGATTTCTCGTGTCTCCTGTGCGGGTCACAAATAAATACTTTTTCTTTCTTTCTTTCTTTTCTTTCTTTCTAAATAATATCAGAGAAATATCTACTTACTTGATACCCATATGCATGCACTCAGCAGTAGCCATGCCAGTGATGCCCATAAGCATATTGTTGGTCAACTTAGCGACCTGGCCAGCGCCTACTTCTCCACAGTGGAACTGTTTGGCACCCATGGCCTTGAGGAAGGGCAGGGACCTCTCAAAGTCTTCTTTGCGACCACCAGCCATGAAAGCTAGGGTGGCGTTTTGTGCGCCCATTACACCTGAAATAGATGGAAAGAGTGGTTAGATATTTTGAGGAACATAACGTCAAGCATTTTTCCTCGAAGGGATAGGACATATGTTTTGGGAGTTTCCTGTTCAGGATATCGCCTGGGTGTCACCATTGCCTGGATCGCCCCAGCACGGTGGAGGTCCATCCCGCTTGGGCGTCGCGTCGGGAGTCGCAAGCCGATTCCCGGCCACCGTAGGCGAGGGCTTGCGCGGGCTTGAGTTATGGGTAGCTCGCCGTCCAATAAGGATCATATATATATCAGATCAGGCCCGATAGGGGTCGTGGATAAATTTAAAAGAGAGTTACCGCGGCCCTGGCACAAGCAACTGAAGAAGTCATTGGACGAACTCAAACCCAAAAGATGGTGTCACATAAAAATAGACCTATATTTTGCAAATTATGTTTAAGTCTCATGATAAATGGTGCTCCGGCTGTTGTCATCAACCGTTATAGTACGAGTATTAGTTATGTTTCTCACTCTTTACATAAATTATCTTTTCTTACAAATTTTATTTCGTTCATTATTCATTTCGTCGTTGGGCAGTTCGTTATTCATTGGAACTTTTTCCAGTCGCTAATGTAGATTCTGGCTTACAGGGTACTTAAGTGGTTAGATATTATAATGCTTAGGACTATCCCAATAAAGTGTTTAACCCTCTTTTGCATGATGTCAAATAAAAATCAGCTAAAATTCTTATGCATTCCGAAATTATCTAGTTATCCACGAAGTCGTAATAAGAAGGTATTACGTAACGCTTCATAATTATAAAAATATGTAATTACAGAGATTAAAACTACTATTTGTGCTGGCGTGATATGGCTATGATTTCGTTATCTAGTGATAAACTTAATTTGGCCACCTTTCGTGATATAATATCATACTTTAGGTGTTGCTAAGTTGTGATAAATAGTGTTACACCCATTAGTTGATATGGCCATGGCTATCTTATTATTTTGATTATTTACACAGGGAGAAGTTTACAGAACATCACACTAACAACATAAAGGCGAAAGTTTTTGTGTGTTTGTATGTTTGTTACTTCTTGACTCTCAAACGGCTAGACGAATCCTAATGAAATTTGGCACAGAGATATAGTCAGGAATAGCACATAGGATTTATTATCGCAATTAAAATTTACATAGTATAAAATACTTAATTAACAATAACTATATATATATACATTTCAATAAAAATAAAATAAAACTACGGACGCGTATAAAAGGGCAGGCGTCATAGGGCGTCAAAAAATTCGTCCACATCGCTGTCAACGTGATAAGTGCCCAGAACGCTGGCAGTATTAACACGTTGGATGGCAATGCTGATTCTCTGGCCAAGAAAAGCCCAGCCCTCTGGTCACGTGAAGAGTCGACTAAGCGTTGCTTACATAGGATAGGTTTTTATACCGGGAATATGTTCCCTCGGCATAATTTTCGACGCTCATGTGGACGAAGCCACTGGCAGAAGCTAGTTTCCCTTAAAAAGAAGAAGTATTTTTAGTAAAATATTCCGTGAACTTATAAACCTCCCCGTGTGTTGTAATACAAGCGCGTGTTACAAACATGCGTCCACCCATACAAAGATGCCACTACCTGTGACCATATCAATGGCCCAATGTGTTGTGTGCTTTCTCATTGAGGAGTACCGTCGGTGACTTCAAGGTGTTACCATTGTTGTTGCCTTTGTTATTTGCTACCCGTAATCTGTGCAAAAGGTGTAAATTCAATCGTCCCAACAGTTTTTGACGGAGTACTCGTACCTAACATCCTATTGATATTGAGTTTCAAAACGATTTTATTTGACCATTAATATATTTGAAAATGCTAGAAAACAGTTTGAGTTTCCTTCATCATCATGATCACTATCCCAATTTCTTTTTAAATACTTTCTTATTCAATATTTCTCTATTGTCAACATCTAAGAATTCACCTATATTATAGCCATACCACCTTTCACACTGTCCATCCATCGTTATAAATTCAATTTAAAACTCAAAGTATTTATTTCAACAAATCCATAAACAGATACTTTTGAATTTTCAAGGAGTCAGCAGAAAGATGAAACTTGTAGCACGTTTCAAAGCGTAGATCTCTATGGAAAGGAACGTGTAAGCCATCCACAATTTTACATCTACCGCCACTCATCTTTCATCTGTTAAATTGTGGCAGTTTTAAAAGCATTTAAAATTAACTAGATCATTAAATACATGTCGCAAATCAAGGTTAACTAGCAAGGTTTCTGTGATAACCTTATCACAGAAATGATGCAACCAAAAGAGACGATAAACAAATCACGTTTGACAATCTTGTTATTAATGTTAATGTAATAATAATTGTTATCAAATGTTATATGATAAATGTGGAGGTATGTTTGTACCATCTGAAGTAAAAAAAAACAGCAGGTGGCAAATATGTTTTGGCACAAATATCATTTGAAGGTGGATTTGTATTATGATAAAATTGTGATACGGAGTCATAAATTAGTTATGTGCCAGCCGTAAAGCAGAGGATCGTTGAGTAGAGGTGCTTTTGAGTGACGACCACGAATGGGCAAACAAGGTAGGAACCTGTCAGGCTACGTCCGTCACCCCCGATACATCAGGCCCCGAGGTGTCGGCGCATAGTGTTCCACGCGCGTCCCTCTTTGACGTCGTGGGGAGACTGAAACACCTCACTCCCCCTTCCGACCCGAAGACGAGGCCCGCAGAAGCAGACCGGCACCAGCCGAGGTTTGCGGAAGGATCATACGTTTCCGCAACCCCCAGCGTAGGTGTGAGATGGAAAACGGGGATGGTTTTTAGTCAGTAGGAATATAACAGACTCCTACTGACTCCCCAGGGCGGAGGACATCCAATGAGGAGAACAAAAAAAAGTAGGAACCCTTTAGGCTACGTGGAGCGACGATACGAGCAGAATGACATGGTAGCAGTTGGATGAGTTTAGAATAACCGAGAATCGAGATGAACGGCGATTGAAGAGGCATATGCTCAGTAGAGGACTGCTGATGTAAATGATGAATATATTTGAGTTTCTGTTTTCGTTACACCATTTTATTTTATTTTCAATTTTCGTTAATGTAGCGTTCTTCGTAAATAACTTGTTATTTGTTACTTTCAATTCGACAGCTTTCAATTACTTCGAAACGCGTGGGTGAGACCGAGGGTAGAATATTCAATCTATTGTTTGTTCATTCATGAATAGATGACGATTGAAAGGTATAAATAATGAAGATCCAGTTATTCTTAAATCAAAACGAACTAAAATAAGTCTCTGCAAACTTTTCTTTTCCTCTCCATTTTGTTGGAAGAGTGCGCGCCTCTTAATTGAGCAATGGTCTGTCTGATATATTATAGTTAATACTCGTACCTTACCGATGTTGTTTTACAACCTATCATCATCACCTGGTCAGTCTTATCCCAACGGCTTATAGTTGACCAGACTAACCTTGTTTTTTTATATCCAGACTAACGTCATGACCCCCCCGGTGGGTTCCCGCATTGTCGATGCGGGGGGGCTCAGTAACCGTGGCTTGGTCACCCACGGTGAAGCGAAGAGGAACCCGAGGAGGGGCCGCTCGTCAGGGCTTTTGCCAATTAAGCCGACGAGGCAGCGGCCAACATGTAGGTTGCGGTGCCGCTTGGTAACAGGCGACATCGCAACTGAGGCGGGCCGCGTTGACTTATGGAGATTCCCAGGTCCCATACGATATCGCGGCTGAGGGTTGGAGGCCGCAGGGGAAGAGGAGTGTCGGTATTGCGAGGTGGCGGGGCCTTGACCCGTCACAGTGGGATCAAGGGTGCCATACACGGGGTCGTCTGGCACCCATGTGCTGATTTGGTCCCTGGGGTGGTCACGGCGTGCAGTGTGTTCTTGTGCGCCGGTGATGGGGGGGTACTCCCCCGAGGAGGGTCTGGTGACGGACAGCCGCGGCGGGTTCGCGGTGAGTGCTAACGCGTGCCCGTGTGCCCGCCATAAGCGGTACAGGATGACACCGTGGAGTTTTAGTAGGTTAGAGTCCCACATAACTGCACTATCTCCCCGTGGTAGTGCACTATGCATGAGCATCTCTCCAAGAAAAAAAAAAAAAAAAAAAAGGACTAACGTCATGAAACTGAATAACTTCACCAGTATTTTACTTGAAGCTTCTGCCCAGTGGCCTCCACAATCTGACTGAATAGGAATTGTCAGTTTAACAAGTTGCCAACTACTTTTAAATAATTATAAGTACTGGTGTTCTTACCTCCAGAAACAGGTGCGTCTGTGAAGCCCTTGCCGCTTTCGAGAGCCACGGGGTAGATCTCTTTGGGTACGTTGGGGTCAACTGTGCTGGAGTCAATAAGGAGAGCTCCTTTACGGGCCTAGAAACAACAAAAAATACTTCAACACATTTGTAAAAAAATCATCATCTTCATCGGCTGTTTAATGTTTCCACTGCTGGGACACACACCTCCTCTCTGTGAGACGGAAAAGAAAATGTAGTAGTGGATCAAGAAGATATAGTAAAGCAAAAACAATATTTTCTTAAAATTATATTGTGGCTGTAGGTCTGAAGATCATTAAAATATATGGCAATTAAGAGGCGAAACACAATAGCAATTATTTTCGGTAGAATAACAAAATTTCTTAGATATTAATTCTTGGCATTCGATAGATATTTTCTCACTAAGGACATTTGAGCAGTGAGATTTGAAGGCATTTTGATGATCATCATTGTAAGTTCAGAAACAATAAATTGGATCACACAGCTCACGTGCTTCACTATCGACCACAATCACCGCTTACCATCAGGTGATATAGTGGTCAACGCGAGCCTATCAATAATAACAACAAAAAATAAAAAAATAAACACGCTTTAAAAGAAAACCAAACTATAAACTAGAAAATAATTTTGAATAAATTTAAATTAAGAACAGTGTGATTAATTTAATTTTTTTTTTTTTTTGTAAAAAAGGCTGGGGTGCTTTTTAAGACATTTTCAAAATGTCTACTTTTACGACTCTATGACTGAAAATCACTCTATTTTCAAAATGACGATTTTGATCTATTAATAAAATATTATAACAATTGAGATCACCAGCACCCTACGCTTTTTTACAATAAAATACAGATTTTTGTTAATCACACTATTCTTAATTTCAATTTATTGAACATTTTTTCTTTTGTTTTTTTAGTTTGATTTCCTATAAAGCGTTTTTTTATTAATTTTATTAATTTTTTAGTTCAACCGCTAATCCTGAAGATCCGTGTCAAACTATTTAAATTATTGCATTTGTCATCGGTCCTTGATAAGAGTGCAAAATTAAGCCGACGTTTTGAAAGGGGGTGAAGATCACGTTCATAGATTCCGTTACATAGATACATACATACCAAGCTAATAAAAGCGTGTTAAAAAAACAAGGATGATTTGCTCAACCAAATCCTGTTCTGTATTATCTAAGTGCTCAATGTGTGAACGCATCCTAAAGCAATGGATAAATAATCTCAGAGACTGCCTCTCAAAACACTACCAAAACAAAATGATGTGGTTGCTTGAAGAACCCAAAAGTTAACCCATAAAGACCGAATAGTTCTCAAACATGAGTTCTTACAACCGAATGACAAAGTTGTTTCCTCTTCTAAAGTTCATCTTTTTGACTTGTTTGATGTTCCAAGTTAAGTAAGTACTGTTTGCCAAAAGTTTAATAACTTAGGAAAGTTGTATTGTGGTCATAACTTGGTAACTTAGTGCCACAAGGAGTTGTGTTTCCGTAAATATCGTGTAACTTGACCACAGGTAAGTTAGACGTGACCTGATCTCGATTTTCACTGAGGGAAAATATTACATTTCCTCAATGCTCCATCTTTGAATAAAGTTTTCAACTTTCCTCACGGATTTCCAAGAAAATCTTGTGAAATTCTAGAGAGTAATTTAATATAATTTCAGCGAATAATTTACGTATTCCCTGTTATATTTTCAGTCACAAAATTTAAGATTGTAAAATTAATTACAATCCATCCTAAAAATTCCATCGTTAGACAAAGGCTGCCTTCAATGATTGCTACATCAACCGATCCTATGTGTTTAACATACAGCGCATTCTCAATATCTTCACCAGAAATTGGTCCACCTTGCGGGAGACCTATCAACGCTGCGTCTTCCGTTACGCGGTCGCCACTCCAAAACCTTTCGACTCCCTCGGCATCCATTCTACGATCAATTTGCCTTGCCCACTGCCACTTCAGTTTTGCCAACTTTGCCGGCATAACTTGCGATTATGGTAATCTAGAACAAATAGAGCAAAATACTCACATGCTTAACCACACCATCTTTGCCAAGATACGCGTCCAGAACAACCTTGTTGCTAGGCAGGATGGAGACGATGATATCAGCGCCCTCTACCGCCGCGGCGATGGAGGATGCTTCTTTGATGCCGTTCTTAGCGGCTGCTGTCAGGGCCTCCTTGGAGGGGTCGTAGCCTCGGACTGCGAAGCCCTGGAAAGAAAGATGCAGGTTCAAATTAAGAATGCCGCTTATGAAATGAGGACTAAAATTGATTAATATCACGATTCTATGTAACTTTAACAATGATGACAAATGTTAAAGGTAAACTGTGTTAAAGTACGTCGGCGTGGTAGTGGTTGTTATCTCAATATAGGCCCGAATGTTAAGGAATCTATGCTTAGAAACTTGCCTTGCTTTTTCGTCATCAATATTATGCAAAGACTTTAATCTTTTGAGACGTTCATTAGAAAAACTCCTCGAAATGAAAATTAATTTTCGAAGAAGACACATTAATTAAGTCCTGGCTTTTCCTACCAATGCTGCCATTTTATAATAACGGTGTAATAAAATAGTTTGCGGCAAATAATCAGTTAGCTGTCATGACCTGGAACCAAAAACTAGAAAATAGTAATATTGGCATCTACCAATGCGCACTGGGACTGCATGAGGAATTAAGGACCAGTCCCACTCCCATAGAGAGCCTAAATCCTAGGATTAACAAAAATAAGGCAGAAGGAACATTAAAGGCTAATTGTTATGCTTGTGCTTATATCATTTCTAGGTTTATCTTGGAGATCACAGACAACGGTGAAGGAAGGTGTAAGGAAACCTGGACTTATAGTTAATGTACGTCTAAAATCGCCAACCCACATTGAGCAAGCATGGTGATCAATGCTCTGCCTTCTCTGTTTTAGAAGAGGGCTTTGCTCAGCAGTGGGACAGTTACAAGCTGGTATTATTATTATATTTTTCAACACACTTGCTCATAAAGTGGCTATAATTTCACCGCAATTAGGCACATAATGACACCCGTAATCAAACTGTGACTTTTTCATTGCTATTATTCACAAGTGAGTTATAGAGTTATTTTTTATTGGTTGAGTTGCTTTGTTCTTAAAAAAGTTTCGATAAAAAAAGATCTGGTTCAATAGTAAAAATAAATTAATACCTATTGCTTGCTCATTTCATGCAACTTCATATTAAAATAGATAATTTCAACCTGTACGTGTTTAATAAATAAAACTTTCACTCAAATATAACTTGTGTTTTCTCTGAACATAAACAAATTGAAAAAGTCCCTTCAGGGTATATTATTGGAGAAGTGCTATTACAGTGTAGATTAATTTTTAAACGATATTTCGCTTGTATAGAATTCTGAATGTGGGTTTTTTTCTGTCTTTCTTACGTAAATTGAATAAAACACTTTGACATAGTGTTTTTAATGGAATTTTTAAATTTTGACATCGTGATTTTTTATTGAATCTAAATTTTGATATTGTAATTTAAATTTTGATTTATTTTGATATTGTTTGTCTAGTGCAACAAATTTTGTACGCCATAAATGGCAAAACATGTAGCCACCTCATATTAATATAAGACCTTCATACTGTACTCATGTTTTACAAAATAAATATATCTTATCTTATCTTATATTATAAAGAAAATTTGAAATTCCCCATTTTGTAAATGGCTAAAACGCTGTCCGCTAAAAGTAAAAAAAAAAACCTCATTCTTTTAGAAGTCTACACACAGAAAAGGTAACTACTGGTACGCCGAGAAAATAAACGTATTTAGTATTTTGCTTTGCCGTTCACCATTTTCGGCGAGCTAGATCTCGCTTCATTTGTCAAAGAGTCCGCATTTTCGTTGAAATCATAAACACTCACTAGGAACATACCAATATTTGGCTTGGCGAGGATTTGCAGTTTTTTGGTTTATTGGGGCTGTTTTTGTACTGCACCTCATAAATGTACATACGTGTATTTTTTATTGGTGCATCAGAAAACCTTCGGTTATAATTATTAGGCAGCTGTTTGTAAGTTGTTTTATTTTTTGACTCTACCTAGGTGACAGTCAGAATGTGTCATCCCATCCCATCATCTGCGTGGTCTACCGCGACGCCTTCTGGCTTTATCAGGGCTCCACGCCACACGGTAGTTGTTTTGGCCCACAACTGATTGGAAATTGGGTAGACGTGGCTAAAGCCAGCCCACTTGAATTGGGGTGTATAACATTTGAAATAATAACAAAAGTTCTAATTATCATATTACCTAATTTCATATAATATACTTTTATATTATAATGAATTATTGATATTATTTCATCTTACCTAATTTTATACGGTCTAGTATTTTTTTTTATAATGCACATTTGAAATAATATTCAGTTACTATAATATTCAAAATCTATAAGTAACGTTTAATATAATTTAGAAATAGGTCGAATCTGTTCCAAAATCGAATCGGAGCGCCCCCAAAAAACTAATATGTAAATATTAGTATTTTGGCTGCTACCCCTAGAGAGCAACCCCCGCCCGTAACAAAGAATAGGCACCGGCATAGGCCGTAGCGGCTGAGGCTGGTTGCCGGGGGCGACCAGCAAGCTGAAGCTGTGGAGGTGAGTATGGTTGCCTATCCATTGTTATATAAGAGCGAAGGCGTTGCACTTCCCGCAGCGCTGGAGACGATGCAGAAGCAACTTTAGTGTTTAGGTTACATTAATTTGCTTTTCTCATGAACGGTGCGTTACCTTAGAAAATTAGTTAATATGAAAATTTTATCAAATGAACGTTATACAAATTGTAACTTATATTAAATAAACGTTATACTAAATGTTATTAGAGCAAATGAAGGTTATATGAAATATAACATTACATTACATGATTACAAGTTATTTGTTTTTATAGCATATGAAAATTATATCATGTGAACGTTATTTCAATTTATATTATACCATCTGTAATTATGCCGTATATTAAACTTCCTTTAAATTGTGCGAGTTTTTGTGCAATGACAGCACGCTCTAAGCGCTCTAAACCGCAGTGTGTGTTGCGAATTTAGTCCAAAAAAAAAGTAAGTAGTAAGTGTAGAAAATATAAAGAATAACCTAAATAATCGCTGTTTCTTTCCAACATACGTGTTATTTATTTCGACGTTCGGAAGCATCTATCTAATAGCATTTAGTACCAGCAAATACTGTCTAGCAATCTAACAAGCTATGACAGGCATCGTCCGTTTTGGAGAGAAAAAGTAAAGAAAGAAAATCCGAAATAGCTTCGCACTAATATTTACTAGATGTTTTTGACTACAATTTAACCTGTAAGCCTACGTTTTAGTCTGCCTGTCTTAAACACAATTTACTTCAGCAAAAAACCTGGCTCGTCAAGTTTCCGTTTAATTGCAAGCCAAAACAAAACTATATGATCTTGGGTAGGTTTAGTAATAGTCACAAAAATCTTATCAAATATATCACAAATTATACCAACATAACATGACGCATGTATTACCCGCAAGGTTTTAATTTTAATTTTTTTAATTTTTCCTTTTTACTTATTATTGTCACCAACCGGGCACAACTCTATACTCCGGGCTGCTACTGAAATATGCCAATTGGATTGCGAGTCAGGGTCTATTAAATCAACTCTTTGGACCTTGTACACTCTGTATCACAAAGCTAGTGACCGATAAAATACTTAGAATTCAATGCCACCGATTTAGACCCTTCGGAAATAGGTACATTATTATTACAAGGCTTCTCGGCTTCAACCCAAATCACTGAACGGACGGGCACGTTAAAAGTTATTAATAAAAATACTTTTTCAACATAAATAACCTAAAATATGGTCTTCGCTTAGAATTACATTCATCCAATTGAGAAAAGTAAAAATAAGTTTTGGCACTATTTTACTCAAGCTTTGCTAATTTATAGACCCTATGCATATTCGCAGAAGAAAACTAAAACTAACTAAACTATCAGTATCTATATCATGGCCCAAGTGATTAATATGTGCACTATGTACAATGCCTGAGCATTATGAATCTAGTCAAGTCAAATCGGGCAAAGTAATGAATACTGATTTGAACTTCTATATTTATCGCATTCTCTGGTCATTATGAATATTGCTACGTAACGGTTGAGTAATTCGATAATTATGGTAAATGAATTGGTCAAAGACCGAGCGAAGCGAGCTCGGGAGCTTAGGGCACTCCAACACGGAAAGGTCATCTTCAAGTTAGGTTATTTTAGACCCTGCAGAGAGAAATAGGAGCCGCGCGCAGCGGGACACCGACGTCTTTGTTTCTTCAATAGTAATCGTACTTACCTATTCTATATTAAAATCAATGTCAACAATAAAATAATGGACACCAGCCCGTCTTTACTTAACTTAACTTAACTTATGTAAAACACATATTTTTATCACCCGGCCCAATACGTGATGGTCATTATTCAGAACACCCGGTCAATTTAATTATTTCAATAGTTTTATCATATTGCAGAGTAGGCATATTTGGCATTTTTCAAATTGTCCGGGCATTATGAATAATGCCGTATTAATCACTTGGTCCATAGCTCTATACTTTGATCAAAGTAATAATTAAAAACCATTCAGCGCGTTGATGCAAAATATTAATGATATAACATAACATGAGCAAAATCGGCCTAAAATGTTCCCAGTGCTGGATCACTGGCCTTCTCTCTGTGGGTGGAAATCGGCCCTAATCCACCAGGACGGCCCAGCGCGGATGGATGAATGTCACACGCCATCTAATTTTTGGTTTTAAGACATTCCGGTTAACTCACGATATTTGCCTTCACAGTTTTGCAAGCAGTGGTGATGAAATGAATTACACCAAGTGCCAAGTGTCTGAGACTCTAGACATTTAAACCTAGGAATACAACTCGTAAGTTGTACGGCTCCACTGTCACCACTGCCTCTAGTCCAGAGTAAAATTATAGTACATTACTGCAGAATCCAGTAAGTAAGCCTTCCTGGCCAAGTATGAGTTAACCGGACCGAACCGCAGGTGAGGTCCGGTTATATACGAGGCCAGGATGGCTTTTTACTGGTTGAGGCTTGTATAATGCTTTTCTCAAAAATAAAAGAAAGTTTAACAACAAATTCGTTCAATTAATATTGAAGGTTACATTCATATTAGGGCAATTACTGATTTATATTTGTTTGTTGTACATCTTGATTAACAGACTCAAAAATATATCTATCTCATAAAATGTCATACCAAAAAGAGAGATAGATATATATTTGGAGCCTTCCTCCTATAACCATGGTATAATGGCTAAACTCTAATCTGTGTCTGGCTGGTACTATGTTTTTTTTTTCTATGCAGATCTAAAGAGGATGACCTACTGTCTAGAGATGGGAGTTTTCAGTTTTTTGCACAACGGTTATGTAACCGATATAATGTTTTCATACCTATCGATATCGAAAACGGTTTTCAGATGCCGATATCATTTAGAACAGTTTGCATAAGTTAAAATGTTATTTAGATGAGCAAACTTACAACGAACGCGAAATAATACTTGGAAAGAGAGGTACCGCATATGGTTCCTATCGTTTGTGAAGTTTGTGTTTTGTTCGTAGTTCGTACGTTTTCGCATTGTTACGGTTTTAAGTTTTGACTTATTCGTTCTCGCACGCTAGTAAGGTTTTTATTAGATACTGTTTTTGTAATATCCGTTATTTTGATATAGATGTCGATATGATATGATATCTAACACATATCCGATATAAGTTACCTTTTGATATATCGGACCAATCCCTACTATTGTCCAGTAAGTAAATTACATACTTACTTACTTTCTGGCAAATGCACAAGATGTGCGAAGCCAAACTCCTCCGATGAGGATAAAAAAAAAAAACTTACTTACTGGACAGTAGGAGATTCCAAATTTAAAATCTTGCTTCTTACTGGACAGTTGTGAATAAGTCTCCGGTAGAGTTCACTTTCTGGATACTTTTTAGAGATGTTATGACAACATTACATACCATTTTTGTGAAAATGACATTAATAACCCAACTACCAAAGAATTTTCACCTTTAACCAAACCCAAGTGCCTCTTAAACACATTAACACAATTCCTTAAAAATACAAGACTGAAAGGTCTTAAAAAATCCCTTTCAGAATTAACAGGGCGTACACTCAAATCGAACTTGTTCTGCAAATCCCGTCGAACCTTAAAATGGTTAACGTAGAAAGCAGTCATCTACATAACTTTGCATAATCTTTGAATCAACTGAAAGGATTTTAATTTTAAATTACAGTTAATGTTCCATTAACCAGTCGAAGAGGATTTTATCTCCGCTCTTTTTTCAGCACTTATTGGAAATTCACTTTGTGGCAGTTGAGATAAGGTTTGAGTAATGTATTGATGAATATTTATAGCTTTATGAGCATATTGAGATCATTGCGTTATTACATGTAGATAGATGGGCTTTTAATTTTACTTCGGTTTAAAGAATCTTTATTTCTGACAAGAACATGATACTGTTCATCATCATGATGCTTTTTGATGTTCCACTGCTGGGACACAGACCTCCTCTTTGTGAGAGGGAAGGCCCAGTGCGGGTTGGTGCATGTCACATGTCTTCGAATTTTTGGTTCTAGGACATGCCGGTTACCTCACGATGTTTTCCTTCACCGTTTTGAGAGCAGTGGTGATGCAATAATTTACACAAAGTAAAGCGCCTGCCTGGGCTCGAACCCACGACCTACAACTTGTAAGTCGCGGCCGATACCACTGCACTGGGCCACCACCGCTCTCGAACAACAATATGCTTAGCCTTTTTACCCGGCTGCAAGGAAAGGATTATGTTTTTCGCGCGTATCTTGTATGTAAGTATGTTTGTATGTATTTATATAATATTCTGTATTCTTTTTTTCTCTGACTCCATGATCCTCCGACTGCACAGCATGATTTTTTCTTGTTTATAGCTTTTTAGTGCGCTTCTTAAGCAGTCGGGTTTTTGATTTTTAAATTAACTTTTTTTATTCTAACTGTGACACGATACAGCATACTACTCGTACCAACATTATACATGGACCTACCTGACCTCCACAACCCAGTAACTGGGAAACACAACACCCTGTGGGAAGACTGGTCTATTCTTTAAGGACCTTGCACCGTTTTAGTGCCGTAAAACGGTTACTTTCTAAAGCATACTCCATAATAACAAATAATACAACAATAATAGGTTTAAAAGTTTTGAAAAAGATGTATATTTATTATTGATTCATGTACATTATTTGTGAAACATGTTTTTTTTTCGTGTAACTAATAGGTTTGCTTCAAAAAATTAATTCACAACACGATATTTTTTCCTACTTTTGGATACTCCTCCAAAACAACTTGATGACTACAATATTTTTACATAGAAAAATTGATGGCTAGAATTTCTTCATAACTGAAATGGCATATGTAAACCAAAGAATATCATGCAAACAAAGCTGTCCAATACAATTATATCAAATATCAGCGCAGCGTTATTTCCTTTTTTGGATATCGCTCACATGCTGAGATAGGAGCCTTTTTGGTCTCGCACGGGGTTTTTATTTTTACTATTGTTTAATTTTAAGATTATTTCTCTTTCTTTCTTTTCCAAAAGGTGGTTCAATATTGATATTCTGGCTCCGAGTACTGCTTTAACATTGGCCAATATATTATACGCCTGAAAGCTAACTTGCACAGAATTAGTTGCTAACTCGAGTCTAAAATAAAAAACAGGTCATACATTATTGGCCGGGTTAGGTACTAACTCCGATTTAGTACCTAACCCGGCCAGTATAATCCAGGGTGATGCAAGACAGCCTAAGAAACATAGCAGTCTATTGATTTCCAAAAAAACTAAAGTAACCTTCACAAAATCCTGCTGTTCCAGTATTCTGTGGGCATGATAACACAAGAGCTTATCTTACGCTCTCATTCAAAATATATTCGCTCTCACTTTCACCCATGGCGTTAGTAACTGGTGTAAATGAGCCAGATAGTTGTCATTCGGGGTCTCGGTCAGTACAGTCGACAACAGTTGAATGTTTCGGGTCAATGTCAAAGTATTAATACGATTAATTTATCGTGTGACGTCTCGTTGATAGTAGATGTTCTAAGAGAGATATTCTTATTCTCACAACTATACTGGCAGATAGAATATACTTTATTGTACACAAGTAAAATTACAATAGTCGTAATATTTAGTTACGCGGGAATTTAAATAATTATCATATTTGCATATTTATTTATCTATACTAATCTATATGTTTATTTGTTTGTACCGAATAGGCTCCGAAACTACTGGACCGATTTAAAATATTCTTTCACCAATAGAAACCTACATTATTCCTGAGTGACATAGGCTATTTTTTTATTCCGAAACAGGGTCCTGTGGGGTGGTCCACGGGAGCGAAGTCGCGGGAAACAGCTAGTTTATTATATACTTTATTGAACAGCACAAAAACCATACAGGACAAAAGTTCACATACACAAGTGTACAATGGGCGGTCTTATCGCACTGGGCAACTTGTTTGTTACCTTTGCATATTGTTGTTTTTGAACCGAAAACGTGCTTGCTTTTTATTTCAATGTGATAATTCGTGAGTTTTGTCGAGTGTCATCAGAGGTTATCAGATGATATTCTGACTTTAATTACAGTGGCACCATGCAAAAGAGATAAATCAAACGAACATGGTCATGCGTGTGTATGAAACTAGCTGTCCCACGCGGCTTCGCTCCCGTCAACTGGCTACCTACCTGCCTATCTACCCTACCCTACCTACATGCATGATTGTTGCGTAACTTAAACCTTACGGAAGCTCTCAAAAAGGAATAATTTTGCCCGTTTTTGCAACATTTTTCATTGATGCTCCGCTCCTATTGGTCGCAGCGTGATGTTATATAGCCTATAACCTTCCTCGATAAATGGACTATCTAACACAATAAGAATTTTTCTATTCCAACCATTAGTTCCTGAGATTAGCGCGTTCAAACGAACAAACAAACTCTTCAGCTTTATAATGTTAGTATAGATTAATATTACTTAATTTGACTGTTGTTTTTAACTCATCATCATCATCATTTCAGCCGAAAAACGTCCACTGCTGGACATAGGCCTTCCACAAGCGTCGCCACACTGTTCGGTCCTATGCGTTTCGCATCCACCGCACTCCCACAGCCTTGATCAAGGTCTTCGCTCCACCTAGAGACCATCCAACGCTGTGCCTTCCTGTACGCGATCGCCAATCCAGAACTTTTCGGCCCCAACGGCTTTCCGTTCTGCATGCAATGTACCCTGCCAACTGCCACTTAAGTCTGGCAATTCTTCGGGCTATGTTGGTAACCTTGTTTATCTTGGACGTCTTCATTTCTGATTAGATCACGCAAGGAAACTCCGAGCATAGCTCTCTCCATCGCCCTTTGGGTGGCGTTAAATCTTCTGATGTGGCCCATTTTGAGCGATCACGTCTATTTTTAATATATAGTTAGTTACATTTTAACTATATTCTTCTATTTACTTTGTGTTTGATGCTGTTTGTTGTGTCTGTGTCGTTTAAATATTTTCTATTATTTTATTTCAAGGTTAAGAATCAAAAAATCACCTAACAATGTGGCTGAACCCACATCGTGGCTTTTGGTATAGCTCACTCCTTTCTCCAAAGAGGAGGCTTGTGTCCCATGTGTGCACGTGGGGACGTTGTAGACTGGGTATGCTTTGTCAAGCTGTAGAAATGTAGATGGATTCATTACTGTAGCCCAGCATCCCTAATTACATGAAAATCCCTTTCATTTTTACACAGCATTAAAGCCCATTACTTGACCCAATAAACTTTATGACAAACTAGCTGTTCTCCGCGGCTTCGCTCCCGTGGACCACCCCACAGGACCCGTTTTCAGAATTCAGAAATAGCTTATGTTACTCGAAAATAATGTAGCTTGCCATAGGTGAAAGAATTTTTAAAATCGGTCCAGTAGTTTCGGAGCCTATTCGGTACAAACAAACAAATTTACAAACAAACAAGAAAATCTTTTCTCTTTATAATTGTATTAGTATAGATAAATTATGTCATTTTTGCTGGCATGTATGTAATATTGTTATGATAGTGTTGCTGACAATTTAATTTTACCTTGGATGGATTAAATTTTAATGATTTCAGTATGTTTTTTCATCTAATGCTAATGAATGACATTTTATTTTAATTTCGAATGGATAAATGTTTTATGTAATGCGTGAATGTGATGGATTTATATATTTTTTATATATTATATAATGATTTATATATTATATTAAAAAAAACTATTCGTAGTGACTTCGTTAAAGGTTACATAAGAAGAACAATAATAACATGTTGAGTAAAAGAAATTAAATAATTTTTAACACAAAACTTCACTAAAGTTGAAATTACATAATATCTGTCTCATTGAAAGGCCTTAGAATTTAGATTAAATGACATCCCTTCAGCGACAGTAGTTGTCAAAAAATTCAAATGAGATTGGAATGTCCCTAACAAATGACGGCCTTTGTCGTTATTTTTTTTTTCATTTGTGACTTGCACATGATTGACACTTCACGCACTTGACTTGACATTCAATCTACAGGTGATAAGCAATTAATTTCCCCGAGTGTACATAATGAGCTCTGATTACAGAGTTTAATGTCATTTATAATCACTATTGTGTAATTGCTGTTAACTGTACATTGATAGATACGGTCAACACAGCTAACAGATAAGCAGATAGATTTTAAATATAATATATTGTCAGCTAACTTCAACTACTCGGAGTATGCATTTTGCTTCAGCAATTCCGTGATGCAACGATGATTGTGAAACTGTATACGATACTTTTTAGGGTTCCGTAGCCAAATGGCAAAAAACTGAACCTTTATGAATTCGTCATGTCTGTCTGTCTGTCCGTCCGTATGTCACAGCCACTTTTTCCGAAACTATAAGAACTATGCTGTTGTAACATGGTAAGTAGATGTATTCTGTGATGTGAGGATTTTCACACAGAAATAGAAAAAAACAATAAATTTTGGGGTTCCACTGAAACTGTTTTTTTTTTATCTAACCCATACGTTTGGGGTATGTATGGATAGGTCTTCAAAAATTATATTGAGGTTTCTAATATAATTTTTTTCTAAACTGAATAGTTTGCGCGAGAGACACTTCCAAAATCTGTTGCTATCGCCCGCATCGATCTTTAAATGGTAGTTAAATTTTTGTCATATAATACAGAAACGTAGAAAGACAGCGAAGTTTTTAATGATACGTTAATTATTGCTTATAATTTCAAGTTTAAGACGACGACAGTCGCCAACGACCTTGAGGGAACAGAACACGCACCAGTTCCACACGCGCGACCTTAAATTCAATAGTTTTTTATACTTACCTTATCATTCTATGACTTTAAAAAAAAAGCCTTAAATCACAATGTAGATATATAAATTGTCTTTGAGATGGTGACAATTTCATTAAAATACGCCAGGCGGTTTTGGTGCGATTGTCGTTTTAGACATAACTTTACAAATTAAATACACTATATTATACGAATTAAACTCAATTCTTTATAGATCAAATTATTAAGAAAATCGTCTTTTGTAACAAATATTATTCCAAAAAATATACTGATGACTTTAGACGTGATTATCATTTTAAACTCACCTACTGCGGGTTATCTGCGCCTTATTAAAATCCAGACAATCGCTGTCTATTCAAAATTAATATAATCCAAGAATCAACAGGAAACCTTGACATTTAATTCATTCAAATTCAAATATATACGCAACACAATAATGATAAGTAGGTACTCGTAATTCAATGAATGAACCACTATTTAAACAATCACTCGTTCAAATAGCAATATTTAACCAAATAACCAATCATATAAAGTATTTAATTCCGCACCAAATCAACCGACAATCAACAACATTATTTATAAATTCCAAATTCAAATACAACTAAACTGATTTGAATACAGAATAACATTTGACGTTAACATTCCAGCCAGTTCCTTTTAACCGACTTCTTTTCTATTACCTTTTTGGCTAAGTTGGCAGCCATGAAACCTCCCATGTTCCCAAGTCCGAGGAAAGCCACATTTTTGTCAGCAGCTGAGCTGTATTTCCTAGTCACTGTGAGAAAACACTGTGTGCCTCGCGTCGCCATCTTGGATTTCTTTATTTAGCCGTACGACTGTTTACCGGCGCGCGCGCAACGCTACTAACTAAACCGGCTCGGCTCTGGCCACGTTGCTGCTTGGGTGATATGCTATTATCAGTTATGTTATCGACACATGATGATAGTTTGGTCGTTAGTGGAATGACCAGCGTAAATTGGTGAAGGCGTGGTGAAAATCTTATTGATTAGTTAATTAAAAATCGTGTCCATTATTTTTTTAAAGGTTTTGAAATTATTTAGAGCGTAAAAGCGCGGACCTTTGTGTCACTGACGTTGGCTGCAAGATCCTGCGCAGTAGCTATTTTTACCCGACTACGGCGAAGCAAAAGGGTGGGTTATGTTTTTGACCGGCATGTGTGTATATATATTATGTTCATCTGTTCCCTCATAACTTCTAACCTACTTATCATAATTTAATAAATGATTATCTTGTTTCATACTATTTTTTTCTGTAGTCGTGTTTTAGTTTTTAAATTTATTTTTCGTGTCAATTTTGAAGATGAAGATAGCATTGTATAACTGCCTCTTTCACTCGCTTACGTTTTCGCATCGTCCTATCTCGCTTACCATAAATGCAGTATACTCGTAACTCGATGAGAAACTGTTTCTTGCGCAATGGTTCGCAGAGCCAACTTCAGAGACAAAGATCCGCTGTGACTAGGTACAAAAAAAAGAAGAATATTAAAAAAAAAGTTAATAAAAAAAATTGTTATTGTAATTGTAAAAAAAAATGTAATTGTGTGTTGTTGTTGTTTAATTAAGTTAAAACGGTATAATACATTAATTGATTGTACAGTGCATTTAAGTTCCTACAATGAATACTGATCCTCAACATTTGGGTAAAACAGCGAACTTCTTTATAATTTTGTAGCTAATTTGGCAACACAATGCTATTAAAAATAATAATTATAATTATTATTAATCTCCCAAGAGGTTGAAAGTGTTGTTAACGTAGGTCTATATACTGAACGTAGACCTACAGTTATGTTCAAACTAGATTCTACCAGGGGCTTCGCCCGCATTAAAGCCACAAATTATTACATGTAAACGTATTCCCGGGATAAATTATCTACCATATTGTTTCTTCGAGGCCCGATCTATTTATATTCCAAAATTCGTCAAAATTGGTTCAGCGGTTAAGGCGTGAAGACAATAAAGATGAAGCGCTCGTAAACCGCCTGTAGCAACTATCCTCGTGTTTAGCCGTCCTTATCTCATTATCATAATAAATACCACACACTGGTGTCGATATGTCACTTTTCATGTTTTGATCAACACATTACCATAAACGAGTTTTTATTCATAGATAGGGTTTACTGTCTTAAGAGACCATTTTTACCAAATGGTCATCATCATCTTCCTGCCCTTATCCCATACTACATGTTACTTGGGGTCGGCGCAACACGTTTTCTTCTTCCATACCGTCCTGTCCTCCGTCACGCTATCACTGACTCCCTTTTCTTTCATGTCACTCCTCACACAGACCATCCATCTTTTTTTTGGCCTGCCTCTCCCTCTCCATCCATCCACATTTATATACCAAATGGTAATGGTCAAAAAATTATGAAGTCTCGCTTTTTTTTATTTAAAAAGTTTAAAATAAAGTAAGTACCTACCTACTTTAAAAAATCTTCCAATATTTTTTTAATTATCCTTTACATAATGTCCTACAACTGGGCAAACGCCTCTCGTATCTATTCATGCGCAAATAAAAAGTTATAGGAACAACTTTAAACATTGTTTGAGCCTAAAATTATATTAGATTCCAAATTTTATCATCATCATCATATCAGCCGAAAGACGTCCACTGCTGGACATAGGCCTCTCCCAAGCGTCGCCACATTGACCGGTCCCGTGCGTCTCGCATCCGGCGGATTCCCGCAACTTTCACCAGGTCATCGGTCCACCTGGTGGGAGGCCTTCCATCGCAACACCTGCCGGTTCGCGGTCGCCACTCCAGAACCTTTCTGCCCCATCGGCCATCCGTTCTGCGAGCAATGTGCCCTGCCCACTGGCACTTAAATTTGGCAATTCTTCGGGCTATGACAGTTACCCATGGTTCTCTTGCGGATCACTAAATTTCTGATTCGATCACGCAAGGAAACTCCAAGCATAGCCCTCTTCATTGCCCTTTGGGTGACCAAATTTTTTAAAGAATTTAAATAAGTATAATGATCTTGGTAAACAATAAAGTGTATATAAATAAATAATCATTACATGGCTTCTAATTAACGTTATTTAATGATCTCAAATCTAATCACCGGGTCTAATTCCCCGCATTATTATCGTTACTAAAGATAATATATCCAGCCAAGGTCATTGCCAGTCGCTAATATTAGCAGAAACCAGTTATTTAGGCAAAATAAAATGATGCTTATGTTTCGAAGACTTGCTTTCTGTATAATTACGAACTAAATCGAGGTTTTTTTATTTTTTTATTTGTCATGGGTTTGCTCTTGACTCTAGTCTAGGTCAAAGGTGACAGTGACAGAGTCGACGATGGAGTGAGCTTACCCAGAAGAAGCCTGTTCACTCCAACTTTGGAGAGATTCGGGTTGAATGCGTTCGGAAACACTGAAGGTGAAGCTTTTAAAATTCTGTATGAATTCTGAGTACCTATTTATATTCAGGGTCATATTAAATGAATTAGCAAAATGCCGTAGGCAGGTATCGTCATTATTTAGGTATACCAAATCCATTCAATCAACACTGTTACCTAACAATGTTGATTTGATTGACACTTTGAATAAAATTATGAAAATGGTTGGTTCTAAGTTCTCAAGCGAACAAAATTATTTAGTTAAGACTGTTATACGAGCCTATAATTTCTCAATCCTTCTTTCCAATAACTTCTACAACGAATCTAATGATTTCGGCCATATGAACCGGCAGAGCCATCTGCGCTTACCCAGATTCAACATTATACAAAGCGCCTAACCGTTTCTATTAGCAAACAATCTACCTGCATAACCTTTTCTCTACTTGAGGTCGGCCGACTTCAGCTGGAGACCAGTATTTATAATCCCCGACGGAAAAAGAGGGGAGTTATAAGTTTGACGTGTGTACCTGTGTGTTTGTGTATCTGTCCGTATCATCATAGCTCCTAAACGGATGAACCGATTTTGATTTGGTCTTTTTGTTTAAAGGTGACTTTATCGAGAGCGTTATTAACTATGTTTAATGAAAACCGGTTTAGCCTTTCAAAAGTTATGGGCGAAAAACTGTTTAAATCGGGCTATTTTCGCAATATGTCGTGTCATAATTACGTGTTCAATAGATTGTCGACCGAAGCGTGTCTACTACTAGATGAATTATGTACTTAGTATGAAATAAAAATGTGTCGGGGTGTTTTTAATTTGAATTGTCTATGGAGCGAATGCCTATCTGACCTCCACAGTACAGTAACTAGATAACTCGATACCGCTTGGGAAGACTGTGGTCAGATTTCAGTCCTCTGACTTCCCGCAACGCCTGTCAGTTGAGGTGATTTCTATTAGCATTCTGTTTTATTTCTGTAGCCTGCGTCTTGCAATGCTTCGGCTGCAGGCGCAAATATTGTAAAAATCTGGCAAAGGCTTACATTACACTTTAGTTTTAACTAGCAGTTGCCCGCGGCTTCGCTCCCGTGGACCACCCCACAGGACCCGTTTTCGGGATAAAAAAAATAGCCTATGTTACTCAGGAATAACGTAGATTTCTATTGGTGAAAGAATTTTTCAAATTAGTTAGTAGTTTCGGAGCCTATTTGGTACAAACAAACAAACAAATCTTTCCTCTTTATAATATTAGTATAGAAGTATAGATAATATCAACTGATAAATCACTGCGTTTCTGTAAAGAATATTCTGTTTATTCGCATGCAAATTTCGTTTGTATTTCTGAACACAATGTTCCAGTAACATGTTATAAAGCTTGTATATAAAACAAAAATCTGGCCACTTTTAAAACGTAAAACCCTAAAAACTAATAAATATGTCAAACACACGACAGTCTTCAAAATATAAAGCAGCTCACACAGAACTATCCAAAACTTTTTAAATTTAAATACAGAATATGAAAATTTTATGACACGAACATGACGTAATACCGATATACGTCACCGCAGAACAATTTAATTTGCATCCAGACATTTTTATTTACAATTCATTTGTTTTATAACTACTGTTTCGCCAAATTGCTAGGTTGAACTATGCTGTGCCAAGTTATTCATATTTCAACCACTGATTTAAGCACTAGTTTGTTCTAGTTTAATTTAAATTTGGCTTCAGCAGTTCGAATTTTTACGCCTTTCTTGGGAACTTCTGTTTGTGCAAGCAAAAGTGGTATTTGAGGACACTAAAATCCTTCCAGCTAGGTATAGTTATTTGTCAATTAATATTATCTCACCAAAGCCACCACCAAACACCAAAGTTATAGAGTAGGAAAACAAAAAGGTTATGGACCAATGTAAGTTTTGCATGTAGATGAGTTCTTAACATAGGGTAAAACCAGTAAACAAAGTGGCTCCAGGGGTATATTTGCCCCGATTGTAATTAGGTACTCTAATTTCACGGATAAATCGCATGCTATTTTTTTATTAATCGATAGATTTCCAACAACAAAGTTCACCGTATCTCATATAATAGGTTGGAGAATTTTTGTTCGCATTATAGTATGTAATAAAATTTCCTTCGGCTATACTATTTGTATCTGGCTGGTTTTGGTATCATTGAAAGTTTAAATTTTAAATAACATAATTCCAAATTCAATTTAGGAAAATGTGTGATTTTCATTTGTTTTTCGTAAAAAAAAATGCGATGTTTATGGACCTAGTGCAGTGTCTGTGAGAGTAGCACAAATTTGGTTTAAGCGTTTTCAATCCGGCAATTTAGATGTCAAAGATGCACGTCGCTCTGGTCGCCCTACGGATAAAAAGGATGCCATTTTTGAAAAAGTGGAGCAAGATCGACATATCAGTAGTTACGACGTAGCTGAAGAACTGGGAATTGACCACAAAACAGTTTTGGCGCATTTGAAAAAAACTGGGTACACAAAAAAGCTCGATATTTGGGTACCTCACGAGCACACTGAAAGAAATCTAATGAACCGTGTACTCATTTGTGATTCTTTATTACGACGTAATTAAACCGAACCATTTTTGAAGAAGCTGATCACCAGTTGGTGATGAAAAGTGGATCACGTACGACAAGAACGTGCGAAAAAGGTCGTGGTCAAAGGCCGGTCAGGCTTCACAGACTGTGGCGAAACCCGGGTTATCTCGCAACAAGGTGATGCTGTGTGTGTGGTGGGATTGGAAGAGCATTATTCATTATTAGCTGTCACCACCAGGCAGGACCATCGATTCTGAACTCTCTGATGAGATTAAAGCAAGAAGTTGAGAGAAAGCGGCCGGAATTAATCAACAGAAGGGGTGTGGTTTTTCATCATGATAACGCTAGACCTCACACATCTTTAGCCACTCAGCAAAAATTAAGAGAGTTTGGCTGGGAGGTGTTAATGCATCCGCCGTATAGTCCTGACCTTGCACCTTCAGATTGCCACCTGGTTCGGTCTCTTCAGAATTCTTTAGGCAGTGTCAGGTTAACATCACGAGAGGACTTCCAAAACCACTTGTCGCGGTATTTTGATCAGAAGATTCAAAATATCTATAGCAATGGGATCATGTCCCTACCTACAAGATGGCAAGAAGTTATCGAACAAAATGGTACCTACATACTTTAGTTAAAAGTAAATAAACTATATTAATTATTTTTTTGAATTTTCTTAAAAAAAGCGAAAAATCTTTTTCCCCAACCTTATATATCTCTCGTATCGTGCGTTTGCGTAGGATGGAAAAATGCGATCAAAGTTTTTGCGGGATAGATGTCCTGTTTCTCGGTAGGGCAACTAACCTAAATGAAATTACATAGATTAGGCAACTATTCCCTATGTGGGATAGATGTCCCAAAATATAAAAGTCCGCAAGAATCTCTATACTCCGGCAAAATTAAAGATAATATTTTTTACTTTCCATAAATTTATAGATTAAAAATCAAAGTACCGGCCAGTTATACAGATAAAGTAGTTTGCTTTTTGTACTGAGAGGCTTTTACCCTACACGTACACATTGAATGCACTTTAATTTACTAGGTACTCAACGTAAGCCTCCGTTCTCCGTTACTTTGTGGAAAGGGTCGCAACATCAGACGGTTTCCACTTCCCGCATCCAGTGGATTTCACCAGGTCATTAGTCTACCTTTTGAAAGGCCTTACAACGTAACGCTTCTCGTTTCTCGGTACGCGTTGCCACTACAGATCCTTTCAGCATCATCGACCATTAAGGTTACACTAATCAAAAATGCCATACAAACGTAGTCTAGGGATTATTCCACTGTTTGACGATGTACGTTCAAAATAAAAAGTGATATCAATTTGTCTCATCATTATCTAGTCCTGTATGGAAGCGAAAAAGTTATGAGCGTCGAAAGTTCCACATTTCGACACTCATTTTAACGCATCTTTGGGCGCAAATAAATACCATAAGAAGACGGAAAATTGCAAAACGGCCTCCATACAGGGATAGATTAGTAGTTCAACAATGCCTATAATTTCCACATTTCGACACTCATTTTAACGCATCTTTGGGCGCAAATAAATACCATAAGAAGACGGAAAATTGCAAAACGGCCTCCATACAGGGATAGATTAGTAGTTCAACAATGCCTATAATTTTATTTTGAACAGATAGATTTACTTAGTCATTTTTTCATGATATCTACACTGCCAAAGGTCTGTTTATTAAATTTCGCGCGCTCGGTTTCGTCCTAAATCATTATCCATTTCGCTACAAATTTGCAAACGTGTGTATTCGTACGCGAACTAGCTTCCTACTGCTTATCACAGCACCTCTCTCTTCCGTACGTGTTGTCGGTTGATATAAAATGCAATCGTTCGTGCCGTCGACTAGTGTAACCTTAAGTGAGCATCGCCCCCTACCCACTGCCAGCGGCATCTTACTTTATCCCAATTCACGTTGGACTAGTTCTGGTATCTATCAAGCCACGTTTAAACCACTTTTTACAAACACAAATAGCAAAGTTTCGCATATAATGTGCCTTTCACATTAACCATTAAACCATAATGCATAAACCGCCAATATCGGCATCACCGAATAGCCAAGGAAATCAATTTCAGTTAGTAACAGTGGAAGCGGCGTCGGAGGCGTGAACACCACAATTAAGTTTCGGCTTTGTGATCGGCGTAGTTCGCAACTCGTCAATAGTTCCCTAATATTAAACACAGCGCTTTGGTATACGCTGTGCTTATCTTAGAGCTGTTTGTGAAGGAGCCAGTAAAGTTAAGGAGATTGTTGAGGAAGTTAAACACTATGTATACCTGCCTATTTCTGCTGACAAAAAGTGAGTTTTACTTCGGTTTGCAGGGTATGAGCACCGGAATGGCAACGCATCATTGCAGATCCATGACTGTCAATCTTGTTTACTACTTTAAGGTTACACTAGTCGAAAATTCTTCCATACAAAATAAAAAGTGATATCAATTTGTCTCATCATTATCTAGCCCTGTATGGAAGCGAAAAAGTAAAAAAAGTAAATATTTGAAAGTTATGAGCGTCGTAAGTTCCAAATTTCGACACTGATTTTAACGCATTTTTGGGCGCAAATAAATACCATAAGAAGACGGAAAATTGCAAAACGGCCACCATACAGGGATAGATTAGTAGTTCAACAATGCAAATAATCTTATTTTTTAGATTAAGTTTAGATTTAGTAGTTTTTTCATAATATCTAGACTGCCAAAGGTCTGTTTAAAAAATTTCGCGCGCTCGGTTTCGTCCTAAATCATTATCCATTTTGCTACAAATTTGCAAAAGTGTGTATTCGTACGCGAACTAGCTTCCTACTGTTCATCACAGCATCTATCTCTTCCGCACGTGTTGTCGGTTGATATAAAATGCATTTTAACCCCGCGCACAAAATAGTTCGTGCCGTCGACTAGTGTAACCTTAAAGCTGGCTGCCGACCAATAGCTTATGTTTGTATGCCAAATATCCTAACCTAACCAGTGGTGTCTTATCCCATACAAAGAAACCGTGCCGACGTACTATACTGATTATTCTGATTATTTTTTGTACATCGATCGCGTTTGGCTCAGTTCCGTTCCGTTCCACGGATATAGATGGTGGTCTATCTATCGCCGTGGAAAATGGAACTGAACGCGATCGATTTACAAAAAATAATTGGTATAATCAGATGAAAAACGCTAGTTACGTCGGCACGGTTTTCTTGTATGGGATGAGGCATCTGTATGCTGGTATTATATTATCTGTACCTAACTTAGCTCACAAACATAAGCTTTCGCCTTTTTCTCAAGGCAGTAGGCAGAAACTACAGAACACCACGCCAGTTAAAGTAACTTTTCATAATTGTTTATATGAACACAAGTATGATAAATAACATCAGCTATGCAAGTTATGCAAAAAAAAAATTAGTTCTAATCGACGGCCAATCTGCACTTTAAATTCAAACATTAATTTGTGTATGTCATTCATTTAAAAATAAAAGAGAAAAAAATATTTTTATATATTTTAGGATTCCGTACCCAAAGGGTAAAAACGGGACCCTATTACTACGACTCCGCGATCCGTCTGTCTGTCTGTCTGTCCGTCTGTCACCAGGCTGTATCTCATGAACGGTGATAGCTAGACTGTTGAAATGTTCACAACATCGACCATACATCCTCTAGACGCCTAACAACAGCCGAGCGATGTCTGTCAACACATATGACTAAAATATCATATACTGGTAATATAGGTCGCCACTCGACAATTTCGATTTAGTAGCGACCACTTCCGTGAGCCGTAAATACTTCCGCGTCAGGCAATTGCAAATTGGTAAAATAAATATTATAATGGCCCCTTGTACCGTACGTTGGTGTGGTAACAACAGCCAGAACTCGAGTTTCCCGAAAAATGGCATAACATTTCATCGGTAAGTTAATAGTTACATAATCATAATCAGGTTTATTTTCTGATATTATTTATCGGAGTTCATTTTGTACTGGTCAATATTGTAGGTGTAAACTGCAACAGCACAAATTTTGTCGCGCTCGTTGATGTCTTTTGTGTTTTCGTCTCTTTCTTTTTAATGTACTTTTTTATCTATCTCTTTTCCTCTATAATTTGGTACGCAAAACTAGTGATGTACCATATTCTATGACCAATCTGTTATGGATAAAACTAGAAACCTACATACAATTTTACAAAAAGAGACATTACATTAAATAGTTTATTATTTGTTAAATTAACTGTGAAACGAATATTGATTTGTATAGTGGTTGAAAATGATTAGTATAGTGGTGATTTTTATTGCATAAAATATTATTGACTGATTTTTGTATTTTATAGATAATTATTTTGATTTTAGAATTTAGGTATTTTTTCTATTGATTGTTTTTTTTACTAATATTTAATATTATGAAACAACCGCCGAAAACATATGTCATCTTTAGAATTTTGTTTTTAATTTTTGCATTTTATGTTATTACTGTATAATTAATAATAAAAGTAGCTAACATTAATAAATAAAAATATTAAGTACACTAACAATTTAAAAAAATATTGATACCTTCGTGGTTTTATTTAAACCTCTCCCATCCCTAGTTCGGCGAAATGATGTTGGTAAGGACCAATCAGAGCGCAGTCGTCCCGTGCCTCATACCTGAGCTAGTTGACAGAATTATTTTGATGTATTCGATCAAGCATTAGGCGTCTAGAGGCTGTATGGTCGATGGTTCACAACAAATACTAAAAACAGAATAAAATGAATATTTAAGTGGGGCTCCCATGAAACAAACGTGTTTTTTTTTTGCCATTTTTTGGGATAATGGTACGGAACACTTCGTGCGCGAGTCCGACTCGCACTGCGCCGGTTTTTTTTGCGCTTATCGCTGTAAGATTTGTTGCATAAACTGGCCGAAACAAAGCTCTGTAAAAGTACTGTACCTACTATTATTCATTCTGAGGTAAAAGGAGCGAAAAAACATAAATAGAAATGACATTATCTCGAAAAATTACTTAGAGCTTGATTAAATAAAATTATTGGCTTGTCATTCTACAATTACTACTATGTTTTTTTGCAAATGTGGTTTCAACGAGAAGTTTTCACATTTCGTTTGTAAGGTGTTTCGTGTGACCTCTACTAATTTTTATCGTTATGAGAATTATAGTCATTTGAAATGTCTATGTATTTTTTTTTATTATCGATAGGCTCGCGCTTGACCACTATCGCACCTGATGGTAAGCGATGATGTGGTCGACGATGTAGCACGCTTACCTAGAAGAAACCTATTCACTCTTGACTTAAAGACTCCCAGGTTGTAGCTCTTAGGAAATACAGACTCCGGCAGGAAATTCCACTCCTTAGCCTGTACGCATAATGAAAGTACTCCCAAAACGTTTTGTGCGTTTGGTGTCTATGTTCAATGTTAAGGGGTTTGGTTGCCGCACACAGTTCCTCAGGTGGAACATAGTGCGTGGGCCATGGCGGCCGTTTGGTACTTGTTCCAACCAACCCACCTCCCTTTAAAAGTTAATTAAAGCTCCTGGATTGTTTTCTCAGCGCATCTGTGTAAGATCTGGGTGACCCGAGGGTTTGTGTTCTAATCTGGGTGACACCTGTGCATTCAAAGAGCACGTGCGCGACGGTTTCCTCGGTCTCCATGCATACCCTGCACAGAGGACTGTCCGTTATGCCCCTTGTGTGGAAGTGTTTGTTAAGTGAGCAGTGTCCCGTGATGGTCCCCGTCACCAGGCGCAGGCCATTCCTGTCCAGGCGTAATAAACGTCTGGTTACTCTACTATCCAAGGATGGCAAAGCTTCTTTGCCTGACAAAGATCACACCTGCAAAATCATGAAAGATTATAATCCTCCATAATAATGCGCTAAACACAGGCTCAAAGTACTTCCGCCTAATTTATCGAGGCAGACAATAGACTGATATTGCGTAGGGCGGGCGGCGCACTTTGTAGGGCGGGCGGGATAATAAAACTTTGCTGCGGTAATCATTCATATTAATCTAGATATACATGGCGGTATGTGATAAACTTGGGTATTTGCTTTATTGTAGGTGCGTAAGTTATGATTTTCACCTGGCTTTTGAGCAAATTTTACCGACTTTAATTTAGTTTTCATTTTCTGTAGAAACATAAGGGTTATCGTGTTACCCAGTTACTTGGTTATCATGATCTAATTTGGCCTTGCTGTTTTCATCATCGGACTACCAGACAAACGGCGATGCGCCATCAGTACATGGTGGACCAATACGCACTATCCAGAGTCTTGAACATCGTCGCCGAGTTGCCAGCTTGTCGGTTTTTTATCGGTTACATTTCGGGGTGTGCGATGGAATTGCACGATCTAATTCCACCTTGGCCGTTTCATCATCGGGCTCCCAGACGTACGGCGATGCGACATCAGTTCATGGTGGACATCCCACCAATTCGCACTAAACGTTTTTGGAACAATTTTGTTATGCGTACAGCTAAGAAATGCGGTTCCCTGCCGGAGTCTATGTTTCCCGACAGCTACAATCTAGAGGACTTTAAGTCAAGAGTGAATAGGTTATTTCTAAGCAAGCGTGTTTCACCGTCAACTACATCTTCGCTTACCATCAGGAGAGATAGTGGTCAAGCGTGAGCCTAAGGTCGATGGACAAAAAAATTGTGGGTGGATAGATAGTCGTTTCATGTAACCAGTGGTGTCTCATCCCATAAAAAAAACCGTGCCGACGTTCTATACTGATTATTCTGATTATTTTTTGCACATCGATTGCGTTCGGTTCCGTTCCGTTCCGTTCCACGGATATAGATGGTGATCTATCTATCGCCGTGGAACGGAACCGAATGCAATCGATTTACAAAAAAATATCGGTATAATCAGATGAAAAACGCTAGTTACGTCAGCACGGTTTCTTTGTATGGGATGAGGCATCTGTATGCTAGTATTATATTATCTGTGATATAAGTTATTGGTACTCAGTCGCATACAGTTAGACTGAAACCCAATCACATAATTGTTGGGAAAAGGGTAGGCACAATTTTCTGGCCTCTTAAGTAATGTTATTAACTAAATGAATAAGGTTATTTGAGAGTAGTTTTATTTTTCACAACTTTTTGGTTTAAGTTCTTTTTGGTTTTAACCAAACAAAAACTTTAATGGCAGTGACCAATCAATTGCCTATTTAGGTCATTAACTGTAAAGAGGCTTAAAGTTGGCATTTTATTGTTTTGTGACAAAGATTCTTCTTGAAAAGCTCTTTTCAACAGTGTATATCCAATAGGTATTCAATAGGTATTGGGTACTCTGGAAGCCTTAATTTCGAGGCATTTAGGTCCCCGATCGAATTAAAATTAGACAAAAGTCGTGTAAGAAACAAATGATCTTCTTGAAAAGCTCTTTCTAATGGCGTTTATCCATAATCCAAATTTTCCATAGTTGGAATCCCATTCTCCTTTTATTGTTTTACCCGACTACAGCTAAGCCAAAGGCAAACGCCTAAATTACTGAGCTGATTTTCACAGTTGCTTTTTGGATTATAAAAAATCCTAATAAACGTACCAAACCTAACCATGATATCATTATCAGCCTTTTAATGTTTCCACTGCTGGGACACAAGCCTTCTCTCTGTGAGAGGGAATGGGCCGTAATCCACCACGCGTGCCCAGTGCGGATTGGTGGATGTCACATGCCTTCGATTTTTCGATTCTAGGATATGCCGGTTACCTCACGATGTTTTCCTTCACCGTTTTGAGAGCAGTGGTGATGAAATAATTTACACAAAGTAATGCGCCTGCCCGGGTTCAACTCACAACCAACAACATGTAAGTCGCGGCTGCTACCACTGGGCCACCACTGCTCACCAAGCAACCATGATATGAATAGTGTTAAAATAAAATAAAAATTGTAGGTAGTCAACAAGCTTTTTAGCTTATTGTGTATTCACATCCAAACCAAACGTGTATGTATTTTAGCTCATGATAACTGTTTTTTAAATCCAGTTGCAAGATTACCCACACGTACTAAAAAACTAACAAGTCAATTTTAATAAATGATGTATACAGTCAACTTGAAGAAGAAAATACCAAGGTTGAAGAAGAAAAATATAATGTAGGTAATAAATAGTCATTTTAATTTATTAAAAAAAATATTTACAGTATTTCATTATAAAAAGTCTTCAAGAACTTCTTAGTCACAGCCTATTATAACAATAATTTACAAAACCGTGAATAAATTTTCACTAATCTTCGACAAATAAATGGTTGCGATACGAAGGACCAATTCCACCACGCGTTAAATAGGTAACCGACTTCAAGATCTGTCAGTGTAATTGCTGCTACATAATATCAACACTAACAGCTCTTGAACTAGGTTTAGAAGAACCGAACGCATTCTGCAGTTGTATTCTGAGGCATTTATTCTGTGTCTGAGGCCTTAGTGCGAGTTTTTACTCACGCTCAATCGCGTTAACGTAAACGTAAATGTATTGAAATTGGATAAGCGCGTCCCCAGACGGCGCTTATCCAGTTTCAATACAAATTGATTGACGCTATTGAGCGTGAGTAAAAACTCGCACTAAGGCATCTGTAAACATCTCACTGTGATAACTTAGGTAAGGTGAGCTTATTATTATTTAGTTTAAGTTTCCTTTTTGTTTTTCTTTTTTATATTGTGTGCTCTAGTGACAAATAAATATGTTTTCTTTCTTTTTTATAGTAAACTGTCAAACCCTTGCATTAGTTGGAATAACAGCTCCTTTCATGCTCACTTCACAGTTTTCATGGAGCCATTTTTACAGAATCGATCGGATGTTTTGTTGGTGAAATTCACCCTTAATCACATAATATTTAAAACACGGAGCCATCCTCTCAGGTTTTGGTTAATGTTCACACAGAAATGATAGTTGCGACCAGCGCTTTTCGTATCATCTTTCTCGACTAATAGAATATTAATTGTTATCTTAATATAGTGTTAAACACCAATTTGATTCACAAATGGAAAGTGGCGGTAATAAACCTGCTGTTTAGACAATATCATTTTGTTTATTTACAAAGCCTTAGGGCGACTTTTTATACTCACTGGATCGCGTTAACGGAACGTTCACATATGTCAAAATGTATGGAATAGTATTTATGATTCCTCTGAATGCCTTCACTTTCAGTACAAATGAACGACTATTAACTCGATCGATAATTATTAAAACTTGCACTAAAGACACTGTTGAGCAGTGTGAGCAAAGACATTTTATTTCTTTGATTATTCCGTCACTTATTCATTTATTATCTAACACGTGATAAATGTAATCTTAATTTAATATAACGGAGCGAGGTAAGGACGGTTTGATTGTTAAAACTTACCACAAATAAATATATCTTATCTTTAAAATGCGAAATATATTACCTATACTTTACACGATCATGAAAAACAAACGGAAAATTTTGTACTGGTATTACTAAGGGTGAAGTTCACAAATGAACACGATGAAGGCAATGAACACTATCAGCACACCTTATCCGCGTTCAAGATCTGTCAGTGAATGTCAAGGTCTTGAACATCTTGCCATACTTATTTAAAAAAATCTAACTTTATGATCAGTTTAAATACTGATTCTAAATTCAAATTCTCCATTAGAACTTTGAATTAAGAATATCCTAATCATACTTAATCTAATTACATGATTAAAAAGTTTTTTATAAAAAAGGCCCAATGCCGATACTGACAGCTCCTGAATTCTGTTAAGATCTGCAAATCGCATTCAGTTTTATTTGTGAAATTCGCCCTAAATCTATATCTACTCACACTCGCATAAAGGCTAGTATATATTTGGGTTTACTCCAATCCAATCGGCATAGTTACATCTAAAATCACATGTATTAAATTTACAATAAATACTAATCATACAAAAACCTTAATAATTAAATACAAATATGAGTTTACAAATATTTTACACATTCTTAAAATTACTATTTACAATTTATCCTTTCTTAAAGCTCCCACAAATGGTTGCGACGCGAAAATGCGACGTGAAATTATTCTATTTGAAGAGAAATTTTAGAATCATTTCTCGCCGTCGTCACATCGTTGTTCCTGGCGCATTGTCGCGTCGCGGGAGTCTATGGGAGTGCTTATGTTTATACGTATGTGAGTTACAGCTATTAACCTTCAAACTGTCCAGTCAGAAAATACTAGGTTTATGTTTCTAAATTAAAAATGTACCAAATGTCTTTTTTTGTACCAATCATACATAATACAAACACAGGACAGCTTGACTTAAAAATACTTAACTAAGTGCTAAGTTTTCAATGGTCAGGAAATTTATAACTGAAGAATAAATGAGTCTATTTTATATATTTGCTATATTACAAAAGCTGTCAAACCACCACTTCTATAATTTAACACGTTTGCTGCCGTAATTGCTGAAACAATTAAAAAGCCTTTGTTTCTCGCGCGAAGCGAGTCTTTGACAGCGAACGTGTTAAATAAAAGTTATCTGACTGTTAAAAATTCAGCCATTAACTAATTAAAGTTTTCCTTTTTTTTAAGTATCTTGGTATTATAACCTGGTTATATCATGTAAAGGGAAGGAGGGATATCTTAGCTGGACTCCTCTCAGTCGTTCAGTGAGGAACTCTTCTGCCTGAAGTTCCATTTTCTCGTCAAAATGTGCTCGCCAACCTCCAGCTTCGCCTGCAAATAAAAACAACAATTATTTTAATATAGAATTAACAATATAAAAGTTAGCATTATATTTTTTTTAAACCGTTTTGAACTTGTTTTTTTTTATGAATGCACATCTAACGACTCTTGTCAACTTACATGCCGGGGATTATACGTCACGCGTCCAGCAGATTCCTGTGGCCTAAACCAGGCCATCGGTATATCCTGGCTTCAGCTTACAGATGCTGTCAGTAAACTATTCTCACCTTTTCTGACGAATTGAATGTTGCTATCAATGCTGTTATTGACATTCTTGTTCTTCCGAAGGTTATCGAAGGTGAGATGCTCTGCCAACTTCTTGATCTGAACATCCGAGAAGTCTTTCTTAAGGAACTGGCATACACTCTTTACTTCTTTAGTCAGATCCTGGAATTAAAGATTTTTGTTTATAAATAAATGATAATAAATTAAAGTTACAGTGGTGTGCTTTGACATTTTTATAAAAATGTTTCATCTTCATTACCTAGCCCAGGAAATAAAGACATTAGCTGCGAAAACAACCCTATTTATGTAAACCTTTCTGGTACCTATGTTATCATGTTTTGTTTTTCAATAATCAATTTAAAAACAGGAAGTCAACGGAACTGTAATATACTACATAGCAGCGCTTCACAGTTCTAAAGGAAAAATGAAACAGCTTCAAACATAATTAAATTTGATAAATAACAATAAGAAAATAATGTTATTGGAGACCCATCTGCAATAATAACAACGCTGTATGAAAACTCCATAAAGCTAAAAAGTGCGAAACAAAAAAATTTATATCAAATATCCCAAAATTTATTAAAATCTAGTATTATTCCTTCAAAACTATTTCATTTCTGTTTGTGATTTTCCTCCTTTCTACAGCTGTATTAAGGACTTATAGCGTGTGTATAATAAAGTAAAGTAAATTACCTTCTTCATATCTTCATAGTAGACAAAGTGGAGGTTCGGATGACGTCTCTTTGTGAAGGCTTCGTTTGCATGCGCCACAATTGGAGTCCATGGCACTGTAAACAAGGATAATATTAATCCTATGTTACAACATGAAAAAAATATAGACTGAGTGCTGCTAGATTGATAAATTACCAGAAAAAAAAACATTCATTTACCAACAGACTCACTTATTTAAGGTCACAAGCATAAGGGCGAAAATACACCTAGGCGAATAGGTTACTTCTAGGCAAGCATGCTACACCGTCGACCACATCATCGCTTACCATCAGGTGAGATAGTGGTCAAGTTTGCCAGTGTCATTGACATTAAAATTCAACAATCGGAAGTTATTATGACATGATGGCATAATAAGCTATTTGGATTCTTATGCAATATACAGAGATGTGTATTTTCGCCCTTATCAGCTTTAAAAAAATGGTGAAAACTTACATAAATCTCTTCTAAAGGCTTCCCAAAAGTGTCTTACATTCGCTCTCAAAAGTTTTTTCGTTGTCATCTTATGTAGGTAGTAATACGATACCGCCACATCTCTTGGATCTCTCGCTACATATATAACTTTGGCAGTAGACAAAAGACTGGGAGGCAGCATTGACAAAGGAAGGTGAGTCTTAATAAACCTAGGTGAAGGCGCCCTTTCTATTGCCTTCCAACTTGGCTCTCTTACTGCTTCGTTAAGTCCTTGAAAGTTTCCTAAGTTGAAGAAGTTAATTTTGATCAGTTCGAATGATACTTCTGGTAGTATGCATGTAGTCCTGTAAGAGAAATAAAATAATTAATAAAAAAAGACAGACAGACAGACAGACAGACGGATCGCGGAGTTTTAGTAATAGGGTCCCGTTTTTACCCTTTGGGTACGGACCCTAAAAAGATAATTAAAAAAATCAAAAACCCGACTCGCTAGCTTGGCTGACCAAAATAATAATTATATATCCTCCAACTGCACAGCATGATTGTCTCCTTGTTTACATCATTTTAGTTCGTTTCTTAAGCAATCTGGTTTTATATTTATAAGTTACCTTTTTCTGAATTCATTTACGACCGATCTTTCAAGTAAGCTCTCTAGATATGATGTAGGTTAGTCAGTACACTTGGCGAAGAAGCAATTCATCCTACCTGTTACAAACCGTTGACGGCAATACCTATGACTGAAGATTGCATTACTGATACCACAGATATAAATCTAACTAGATGACGCGTACCTCGCGTGTCAAAAAACGGAGTAAAATTACGATCAATGATCGTACTTTGAGCTTTTCATTGAGCATTATCGGCAACGGCGATCGACCGAAATCTAGAAAATGTCTAATTATGCCATATTGAGCTGTAAAGACTTTATAGAAAAAGTTGGCCGAAACATCGGAAATGTTTTCTTTCATTGGTAAGAAAATTTGTTTTTAAATTGTGTGTAAAAAGGTGGCACGCTTGGTTTTCATACAGATGGAGGGACTTGCGTTATCTAGTTAAATTTAGTTAGTTTTTTGCCGCTCCAAATTGCCATTTCTGCCACTCCTGCCGAGCGCGCTCACCTGCTGGCTGTGGGTGTTGGCTACTTTCCGCCTCGCTGCTTCCCTATGTCTTGGCGCTCCCCGTTGTACTCCTCATCGTTGTCACTGTGGCGAAGTTGTCAACAGCCTCGGTCACCACGGTCTTTCATGCAGCCGAAGTGCGGGTCGCATAGCGCGTCACGGAAACTTAAACGACATCATCCGACGTGCTCTCGTCACCGTCGGCGTTCCGGCCGTATTGGAACCCCATGGCCTGGAACGCGACGATGGCAAAAGACCAGACGGGATGTCTTTGTTTCCATGGAAGATGGGTAGGCCTTTAGTGTGGGACGCTACTTGTGTCTATACTCTTGCGCCATCCCATCTTCCTAGCTCGTCGTGCTGTGCTGGCGCTGCCGCTGCTGCTGCAGAGAACCTCAAGCGGTGGAAATATAATAACCTCATCGGTAGTTATATTTTTGAGCCGTTTGAGGTTGAAACTCTTGGTCCGTGGGGTCCGAGTGCTCTGCTTTAAAGATCTTTCCAAACGCCTAGTTGACACTTCGCGTGACCCAAGGGCTGGCTTTTACCTGGGTCAGAGAATAAGCATTGCCATACAACGTGGCAATGCTGCCAGTCTTTTGGGCACATTACCAGTGGACAACGATGTGGAGGAGTCTTTCGACGCCATATTTTAGTTAAGTATATTTATATGTTTGTAGTTTATTAAGTTATTTAAGTATTTTATACACTGAATATACTTAGAAATTAATGAAAGGACGAAAATAAAGAATTAATTTAAAGTTAATTTTATGTATGTGACTGATACTCACTCAAGCATGGGAAATCTTTTGTATAGTGGTGTTTCTTTCGCCGTTATGTAGTCCAAGTCGTTCTCCGCTAACCATACCAGTTCTTGAATCCATGTTGTTCCTGGAAAATAAAGATGGAACTCGTTAGAAACTTCATAGTTACCCATAATTAAAAGCAGAGATAGGTATAGGTTGAGCGACGGTCTTCGCAATGAGAGTTGGCGAGAACCGAGATCGGTCAGGTCAAGCTATGAAATTGTCGACTGCTTAACCTGCTTAACTTCAATGCTAACGCAGTGCCATGTGCACGCTCAGAGCCAGAATATCAATATTAAACCTCCTTTTTAACAGTTTTGTTTGCAAATTATTCTTTGATTAACATATGCCATTTCACTTATGAAGAAATTCTAGCCATCAATTTTTCTGTGTAAAAATATTTATCATCAAAAAAATGGAGGAGTATCCAAAAAAATATCGTGTCGTTAATTTTTTTTAAAGCACTGCTATTAGTTACACGAAAAAACAAATAATTTACATTGATAACAATTTTTTTAGGGTTCCGTACGCAAAGGGTAAAAACGGGACCCTATTACTGAGACTCCGCGATCCGTCTGTCTGTCTGTCTGTCTGTCCGTCTGTCACCAGGCTGTATCTCATGAACCTTGATAGCTAGACAGTTGAAATTCTCACAGATGATGCATTTCTGTTGCCGCTATAACAACAAATACATAAAACAGAATAAAATAAATATTTAAGTGAGGCTCCCATACAACAAACGTGAATTTTTGGGCGTTTTGTGCGATAATGGTACGGAACCCTTCGTGCGCGACTCCGACTCGCACTTGGCCGGTTTTTTTTAACCTTTTAGTCCCTAGCCGTGGAGTAAGCTTTATAAAGTAACCGTTTTACGGTGGTGGAAGGCCCTTAATAAAATAATAAACCACGATAGGCAAGGCGGATTGAATCATATAGCTAACACTATTGACTTATGTAGTAAAGACAAATCAGATCAAGCGTTTTTCTGGCGCCACAGTTTGTACAAACATAGGTCATAATAGACCGAATCAGACTGGAGCAGCAAACGTTTGGCCAACGGTATCTTCACCATTCAAATCTATGGCCAACGCCTACACCTCCATTTATCGATTTTCTTGTCCTTCAAAATTAATAAACAACTACTTATCATGTGACTCACGTACTAAAAATACGCCTGGTCATGAAATACTTCGGAAAAATACTATTCACGTTACCTAAGCCGGTGTAACTAATATCAGCAAAAATGGGGATTACTTCCATCGTATATGCACTTTATCAGATGGATTGACTTTATCGTGATAACAAAAGCCACGATATAAAAAAAATGTATCACTACCTACACACAACGTCAGTACTCTTGGCCTGACGTTCGACACGACATAGATCTGAGGCCTTAGTGCGAGTTTTTACTCACGCTCAATCGCTCGAAACTGGATAAGCGCCGTCTAGTGACGGCAAGGCAAAACCTCTTTTTAGGGTTCCGTACCCAAAGGGTAAAAACGGGACCCTATTACTGAGACTTCACGATCCGTCTGTCTGTCTGTCTGTCCGTCTGTCACCAGGCTGTATCTGATGAACCGTGATAGCTAGACAGTTGAAATTTTCACAGATGATGTATTTCTATTGCCGCTATAACAACAAATACTAAAAACAGAATTAAATTAATATTTAAGGGGGGCTCCCATACAACAAACGTGATTTTTTTGCCGTTTTTTGCTCGATATTAATAACGGCAACAGGTAGACGTTTGAAATATTCACAGAATATTTAGTTGTATACTCACTTCAAAAAATAATAATTATTAATTTAAAATAAAATAAATTAAGGGGGGCTCCCATACAACAAACGTGATTTTTTTGGCGTTTTATGCGATAATGGTGCGGAACCCTTCGTGCGCGAGTCCGACTCGCACTTGGCCAGTTTTTTTGTATACATTTTGACATAAGAAATCGTTTACGTTATCACGAGTGAGTACGTTAAAAAACTCGCACTAAGCATACTGACCATTTTAATTGACAGCTAAAATAAAATAAAACTTTTTGAACATTTTATTTGATAGTTAAAATAAAAGCTTTCGGCTTTATTAAACTTCATAAAAGATAGCTTGATCTCTGCGACAGCTGTCAGTATCAATACAGTAGCAATAGCGCTTGACGGGCTAACAATAACGTATACGTCAGTTTGACATATGTCACAGAGATCAAGCTATCTTTTATGAAGTATAGTTCCATAGTTTTGGTTGTTATTTAATGCACGCTTTTGTTAACAATGTTGACGAAAAATAGTATTTGGTTAATTTAAATAAGTGGAACAATCTGAATCAGCGGGAGATTCTGAGTGTGTGTGTGCGTGTGTTTGTATGTTTGTTACCTCTTCACGCTCAAATGGCTGGCAGGATCTGGTTGAAATTTGGCACAGAGATAGATTATAGTCAGGAATAGCACATAGGATATTTTATCCCGGGAATATGTTCCCTTAGTATAATTTTAGACTTTCAAGCGGGCGAAGCCGCTCGCAGAAGCTAGTTCAGAAATAAAATTCACTGGTTGACTTATGTTATTTTGAAATCGATCAATTGAATGCAATTATGCAACACACATGCATAACTTTTAATTTAAGTCAAAAGTCCAATAATAAATCTTCGCTTTCAAAACCCGGTATTAATTCATCATGCTTATTATCTTAGGCGCAGGCCACATAAAAATTGCGTCGGGCGCGGTCATGGCACGGGTGGCTTCCTATTCCATTCAAATTTCATACAAAACACAGCGGAGTTGCTCGGACGTGGTTATGACGACATACCGTGTGTCCTAAATTGCACTTTATTTCCATGCATTTTGTATGAAATTTGAATGGAATAGGAAACCGTCCGGAATGGAATAGGAAATGTCCGCGCCCGACGCCATTTCTATGTGGCCGCCTGCGCCTGAGACTGAAGCCTCATTAATGAGTTGACGTCGTACGTCGACGCAACGCAGGTGTGGCATACAATGCGTTGATCCGACGCAACGCAATATTGAAGCCTGCGCCTTAGATAATGTATTATGAATTATCCACTCTACGTTACTTAAGTTGGTCAAGTTTAGGTAAATGATGCGTATCTATTCCAAAACAACCGCTATCTTCCAGTATCAAAGACAAGCATCTAAATGTATGAAATGCGAATCATGCCTATAAATAATGTGACGTCAACATTCCGCAGCGTCAAAATTTTACCTACAAAATTCATGCCATATTGTAATAAAAAAAAAACAACTTATTTCAAACGCCCATTAAAGCGTTATCTTTCATAAGTCTGGTGAACCCATAGATTTAGATTTTTTTGCTGAGAACACGTTGCGCAAACGCGACAAGTTCGCAGCGTTTACGTGGCGTGCGCATTTACCGATCACCTACCTAAACACACACTCGAACAGAGATAGTGTGATAACATCTTTTGGTCAAATCGAATAGATGTGACGGTAAAGCCGTTGGTTCCAAATAGATAGAACGACGAAAATCAGACAACCCGTCTTGCTAAGGTACCTATCGTGTTTCTCACTTACTGGTTGCTCGTGAAGGTCATGTTGGCAGTTGCGCCAAGCATAATACTGGTAATTAGATGCTAGCGTGGCTAAATAATAACAGCCGCACGGGTCGATCATCAAGGTTAAGCAACGCTTGACGAGGTCGGTCAGTGGATGGGTGACCATTTCAACTTTAAGCCGTTGGTCCCGGCTGTCATTTGAAGATCTTTGACAGTCGTTACAGGTAGTCAGAAGCTTGAGCTCTGACACCAGTCTTGCCAAGGGGTACCGTGTTACCCAGTTACTGGGTTGTGGAGGTCAGATAGGCAGTCGCTCCATGTAAAACACTTGTACTTAGCTGAATCCGGTAAGACTGGAAGCCGACCCCAATATAGTTGGGAAAAAGGCTAGGCAGATGATGATGAGATGCTAGCGTATAGTTATGAAAAGGACTTAGTGATATCCACGCATCCATCTCATGCAAGTATGGTTGCCTAAAGTTAAAATGAATGAAGGAACTCGTACTCACCAGATCTAGGGAATGTGATGACCCATACGTCATCAGGTCGCACCTCCATGTTGTATATGCCTTCCGCGTGTTTCTTGAAGGCTCCGGGCATCAAGTACCCGTCCGGTCCACATTTCACGAAAGGCCGCGTGTACCCTGTAATCAAAAATATTTTTTTTTTTATAATAAATCTGTAGAAAAATATTTTTTGTACATCGAAAAAAATTCCAAAAAAAATAGCCAGGGTGTTAAAGGATAACCAACAGAACCCATTTCTAGCATTTTTGGAATTTTTGTCTGTTTGTCTGTTTATTTGTGCACGCATCACGTGAAATGTACGAAACCAATGTAGATAACTTTTATACATAAAAAATGTGCGTATCTTGAAGAATTACTTAGTTTTTGTTTCATCGCAATCGGTTCACTCTATCAAAAGTTAGATGAATTTAAATTAAAGTGTTCAAGAAGTAAAATTATCACAGCTCACGCAATTCAGTTACTCGGACAGTTGAACTCGCTATTCAATAGATGGCGTTGTGCATTTAAAGTGATTTTACGCGAAAGAATGACACTAGAAAATAAATTGGTATGTAGTATGTATATATTTGAGTATGTGGAGTAGGCAGGTAGGCAGGTAAGTATGGTAGGGTTTGCAGGCAGGTGACGGGAGCGAAGCCGCTGGCACAGCTAGTCAAAAATATATTTTATCATTAGTTATCATTCTAGCAACGTTATGTAGGACGCACCAGGTGCCGTAGGAGAGTGGAGCGACGATCTTCACAGAGTGGCTGGATGGGAATGCTGGAAATTGAGATTTATAGCGTGTGGTAGAGATGTCTATGTCCAGCAGTGGACTGTGGGATTATGATGATGGCGATGAAATATTTTGCAAACCAATATACAGATGAGTAAGGGTAGCATACAAAAGATCGGCAGCTATATTGCGTAATAAATTCGCAAAAGGCAAAGAGTATGAAAAACCGACCAATCACATTCACAAGCGAGCTGAATGATGTGGATTTCCGTCTATTTGATTGGTCGACTTTTCTTTTGCGAATACATTACGCAGGGAAAGACTTTGATGTCACTTGTAAAGACCAGCCAAGGATGATACAAAAGAAAGTAGGTTTAATAACAGTGACTCAAGAGTAGTACAAGGCTACCAATGATGATACAGTTTTAAATACACAGTCTCTGTTCAAAAGAAACACAATGCCTACTTAATCCATTAAGTTTCTATTTTAAGGGTACACTAGTCGACGGCACGAACTATTTTGTGCGCGGGGTTAAAATGCATTTTATATCAACCGACAACACGTGCGGTAGAGATAGATGCTGTGATGAGCAGTAGGAAGCTAGTTCGCGTACGAATACACACTTTTGCAAATTTGTAGCGAAATGGATAATGATTTAGGACGAAACCGAGCGCGCGAAATTTTATAAACAAACCTTTGGCAGTCTAGATATCATGGAAAAACTACTAAATCTATCCGTTCAAAATAAAATTATTTGAATTGTTGAACTACTAATCTATCCCAGTATGGAGGCCGTTTTGCAATATTCTGTCTTCTAATGGTATTTATTTGCGCCCAAAAATGCGTTAAAATTAGTGTCGAAATGTGGAACTTTCGACGCTCATAATTTTCAAATATTTTCTTTTTTTACTTTTTTTGCTTCCATACAGGGCTAGATAATGATGAGAAAAATTGATATCACTTTTTATTTTGAACGTTCATCGACAATCAATGGAATAATCCCTATACTACGTTTGTATGGAAGAATTTTCGACTAGTGTAACCTTAAGAGTGGTTTAAAAAATAACCTTTCAAAATTAAATTCAGGCTTGCCTTTACAAGCACTTACGAATATGTATAAAATAAACATTTTTAAAAGATCTATTCAATGTTGCGAAAATTCTACCATATTTTATGCTGGGAGGCCTGTATGAGGTGAAAGAAATTTTGTATATTCAAATACGATTCCACTAAAAGCATTGAGTGTGAGTTTATAAATTGTTTTTTTTAGGGTTCCGTACCTCTATACCTATACCTATCACGTATGTCTGTCAAGACCCTTTTTCTCAGGAACGCGTGGAGGTATAAAGCTAAAATTTATATCAAATACTCAAGTCTACTGTCACTTAAAGCTGTGAAAAATCAGTTTATGCCGCAAAAGCCCGCAAATTTTCGACACTCGCAAGGGAATCAAAACCTACATGGTACTGCCCGTGAAATCAGAACCTTGAAAACTGGTACGAAGCAACTTCTTATAGCACAGATAAAGGAATAATTGCGAAAAACGTATTTTTTTTGTTACATCATGTAATAAAAATATTTGTAATAATTTTAAACTCCTTTCCTCGTGAACGCGTCGAGGTATTAAATTGAAATTCATATCAAATACTCAGGTTTACAATAACTTTAAGCTGAGGTTTGTACGGAACCCTCGGTGCGCGAGTCAGATCGCACTTGGCCGGTTTTTTTTTAAAGCGCAGATACCCTTGAGTAGCTGATTTTAAAATGAGAATCACGTCTAAACGGCTTGTCGTAATATTTTGAAAAAAATATATGTTACATTAGACCATTTTCTTAGTAATTTGATCTAAGCAAATTTTGAGTTTTATTCGTATAACATAGTGTAATTAATTTGTAAAGTTATGTCTAAAACGGACAAAAACACGACAATCACACCAAAGCCGCTGGGCGTATTTTAATGAAATTGACATCATCTCAAAGACAATATAATTATCTACATTTTGATCAGAGGTTTTTTTTTTTAAAGACAGAATAATAAGGAAAGTACAAAAAACTACAAAATTTTGGGTCGCGCGGGTGTGAAACGAGTGCGCGTTTTGTTCCCTCAAGGTCGTTGGCGTTAGTCGTCGTCTTAAAGTGAGGCTGCTTGTTTTACGGAGAACTGTATAGAATCATCCTCATCCGACTGCCCCAAAAGGGTAAGGACTTAGTGGCAGATTATTTGGTTCAATCTCTCATTTGATGCTACCAACAGCACCAGGTTTCAAACGTGAGTATTGGAACATTTTAGTTGTTTTTTTTCATCGAGTTATTGCTACGCAATTTTCTTTTTTAATACTAGCAATACAATTTTATTTTTTCATGAAAGAAGTTTATTTTTGAACTCTGTTATTTTCTTTTGATATATTTTGCAAATTCATCATTAGATTTCAAATTATTCAAGTATTCATTGAATACGTGAAAATTATAATACCCACTTATCTAAAATACTCGATATTTTGTTTAGAAAAACTTCACATCAAGTGTATCTAAAGTGCCTACTTACATAAATAAGGGAACCTATTTATTTACTTATATATAGGTACCTACTTGAGTATCACTTAGGAGATATTTGTTGCTTGTCAATCACAACTGTGATAAAATTAAGATATTTGTTTCTATTATATTATGCTGATTTGTGTGGGCAGCAGTCAGCACGTTTATAGATATGTACATAATATCTAAACATCAATGTTAAGCAACACTTGACGAGGTCGGTCCGTGGATGGGTGACCATTTCAACATACCGAGTTTCCTCGGTGCCTCGGAAAGCACGTTAAGCCGTTGGTCCCGGCTGTCATTTGAAGATCTTTGACAGTCGTTACGGGTAGTCAGAAGCTTGAGATCTGACACCAGTCTAGCCAAGAGGTATCGTGTTACCCAGTTACTGGGTTGTGGAGGTCAGATAGGCAGTCGCTCCATGTAAAACACTGGTACTTAACTGAATCCGGTAAGACTGGAAGCCGACCCCAATATAGTTGGGAAAAGGCTAGGCAGATGATGACATAATATCTAAACTGCATAGCTATCATTATTAATAACAATAAAGTGCTGATACCACAAACGAGTTGTCGAAAGGAAAGACTTGGGCCCATATTCCAGGTTCGACGGAAAAAAACACTTGATTAAGACGACGACAGTCGCCAACGATCTTGATCGAACAAAACGCGAACAAGTTTCACACTCACGAGTCCCAGAATTTAGTAGATTTTTGCACTTAACTTCAACATCAGATGTAGATAGTTAAATTGTCTTTGAGATGATGACAATTTCATTAAAATACGTCCGGCGGTTTTGGTGCGATTGTCGTGTTTTTGTCCGTGTTAGACATAACTTTACAAAGTAATTATACTGTGTTATACGAATAAAACTCAAAACTATTTTGAAAAAAATCCGACTAGCTGTTTAGCCGTGTTTCTAATTTTAAAATCAGCAACTCAGGATGTAATTAATAAATACCTTTAACTATAATCGAGTTGGAGGACACGACTTAGAATAAAGAGGTTTGAGTGAGTTGCCACCAAAGATATCGCCAGTAATTTTAGTCCTATGTAATCGTGAGTAAGCATTTTCTATTTTCTACCAACCGGACAATAACATCCAGCCTTGTGGATGATTTTGAGATTTTCAGACAGAATAAACCAATAACACTTCTCTCGAACAGGAAATCGATCCCAGAACCGCCTGCAGTAAAATTATATACAAGGTAAATCTGTGGTTTAATATTTATAAATTTGCAGCATATTGCGTGCACGAAAGAGTGTGAGATTTAGAACAAGTTAGTTAAGAATGAAGGAATACAGAAATGAATTAAGTTTTTCAATGAGTTTTCGACAACCACGCGAACGAAGTCGCGGACACAGCTAGTTATCAATGTATCTGTTTACAGCACTAATTATATATGTATTTCAGAACTTATCACTCATCCTCACCTCACCACACTCCTCCCCCACCTCCTCACCTCACCCCACTTATCACCTCCCTTACCTCACTTATCTCCTGTCTTAACTTATTTCTTATGCTAGTATTATATTATCTGTGTCACTGATAAATTATTATAATCTGTTTACGATATTATTTACTCTGTGGAACAAACAAGTGCTCGATTGACAAATAGAATCAATGTACTGAGTGTACTAACGGGTGCATGTTTAATCATAATAATTATTATTTGATTTTAACGGGCACTAGATTATCGCCCATTGATAGAAATTAGCACCTAACTCATTGAAAAACAATATTTCTTTCTGCATTCCTTCATTCTAAACTAACTTGTTCCAAATCTGATGCTGTATCGTGCCCGCAATAGGTATCAATGCTGCAAAGGTTTTCTCTCTTTATATGATAAACCATAGATTTACTTTTATTTTTTTACTGTACGAGGTTCTGGGATCAATTTCCTGGTCGAGAGAAGTGTAGAACTCATAGTTAGTATATGCAGTATAATATTTGCCGTAATATACTTTTAATAAATGTGAGTTACTTTAAAATAATCTACTGTGGTATGACACTTAAGATTATTTAGTTTAAATTTTGTTGTTGATGAATTAAGGATTAAAAAAATATATTTTATAATAATAAAATAAAAATGAGAATTTAAAATCCAAAATTGAAAAATCTAATTAATTTGTTAAATTAAGTAACTAACAATAGATAACAAAATGTATTGTTGTTGGACGTGGAGTGATGTGTAGTGTAGTGTAGTGAAGTGTGGTGTGTGTGTTGTATTATGGTGTGGTTGCCATTTACAACACCAATTTAAAGTAGGTGTCATGTTATTTTGTGTAAAATTAATTTCTCTGAAATTGTTTTATAGTAACTTGCAAAATGAATTTCATTAGTGGATGTCAGATACACAGCCAGACGTAAATGAAATACTATTTTGCGCAGTAAAACCTTAACAATATAGTGCTAGTTTTCAACGGCTTTTTAGATAATAATTTTTTACTATGTATTTTTATAATAAGTAGTTACTGTCTTAGTTATCCTAATGTTGTTTGCTGTTAGTGATAAGTCTGTCTAATCTTCCAAACATTTGTTTTTTATGTAGGTTTAAAATTGAAAAGTTTTTATCTTTAAACCAAACATTGTTATTGTATGTACTTTATTATTTATTATATACTTTATTGTACACCATAAGTCATGTTATGTTTTAACAATTGGTGTTAGAACCCTACATTTATCAAATAAACTAGTATTAGTAAAGTTGTCAAAAAATAAAAGGTTCGTTTTGACAGCTAAAAAAGTACTTAATAATAATTAAACTTGATGCTTGCGAATGATACTCGTTGTTATAGTGTATGGGTAACATAGTAATTAATTAGGATTATGAATTTGATTTTTCAATTTCTTACGTGTTCTTTAGTTCTTTTCTTTGTGGGAAACTCGGGGTAAGCGGCACTTTTGAACCTCAACAATTAAAATTTACACGTAATAAAAATTGATTCTGCCGTGCATTCGGTAAAGTAGCTTGTTATGGAGAAGAACGCACAAGAAACTCTATACTTACTCTTTTAAAAAAATAAATGTTTATCAATATTAAAGTACATACATTAATAAATTCATATACGTGAGGACGTTGCACCTTACACTACTATACTACATATAGGTATAAAGTATTTCAAGCGCTAACATGTGAATTACTTCACTTGATGAATAGGAACATGGTTCTCACATAGTTACAAATATTGCAAACATAGGTAAATTACCTAATTAAACAACAACGGAACAGTGTGCGAGTAATTTTTTTAAACAAACAAAGTGAGAGAAAATAATAAGTGGTTTACAATACTTACATAAGTACATACATTAATAAATTCATATATGTGAGGGCGATGCACCCAGAATAGCACTACATACTACACTACGCAGAGAAGAGAAGATTTATTGCATAGACTGCACAAAAACGAAAGTTCAACCCAAATTCAACAACAATATCTCCTTAGTAACCATACTTAATACTCCTAACTCCTAGCACTTCTAATTAGGTTATCAATATAAATCATAAAAAGATTTGCATAGGTACAACGGTACTGAGTGATCGTCAACCAACGATAAAGCGATGTAGGAGTGATAAGACAGTAAAAGTTTTAAATGATTAGCTATCTATCGACGTACAAAAGAAATGCAATTATTATGTGATAATGACATCATAATCATACCTGTTTGTAGATTTTACTGCAGGCCAAAGACCTATTTTTGTAGAAAGGAAATAAGTATTGTTTTTTTTTTTAATTTTGTTTTTAATTAGATGTGATTGCTAATGTGTGATGAATTGATGATGTAGTAATAAGTTAAGAAAGAGGTCCATTGATTGAACTCATTCATTTTACCCGACTGCCGAAGGAGGGTAATGTGTTTATCTGTCTATGTATGTTTGTTCCTATGTGGCGTTCTAGAGCCAAACGCGTTGGCCGATTTTCATGATTCTTACGTCAATCGATTCGTCTTAACCTTGCGAGTGTCACTGGCTACATTAAAATTGTAAAATAGAAAAATGGCGGCTTTTGGGCGTCATATTGTGGGGGCCCAGTTTTATTTCTCCTAGACCCATCGTGTGGAGTATAAAAATAAAAGGTTATAAGAGGTGATTTCAAAAATATATTACATTTATATGTTAAAATATACCTACTTCGACAAAAAAAGTTACTAATAAGTTATGAATAAAAAGTAAATAAATAAAAATCATAAAACCCGACTGCTTAAGAAGCGAACTAAAAAGACGTAAACAAGAAGAAAATCATGCTGTGCAGTTGAAGGATAGCTCTGGTTTTGGTCAGCCAGCTCGCGAATATGTATCCGCCGACTACACAGCATGATTTTCTTCTTGTTAACGTCTTTTTAGTTCGCTCGGGTTTTCTTGATTTTTAAAATTAATTTTAATCTTTTATATCTATGTAATGTTAAATATCTGGAAGTTGAGAATTAAGTACGTAGGTATTCCGCCTCTAGGAAGTTACACAAGTAGGTACTAAGTGTCATAGGCTACAAATTATCCCGAAAAAAAAACTGTTTCTGTAGTATATGCTATGGGAACGGAGTCACAAGGAAAAGATAGTTACTCATATTCATAGACTGTCTTACTAGGAATTCAGGTGCTGCTAATTATGAATAAGGGCTTCCGTTTTTGTGCCCACCAGTTAGCGACACTGGCGAGTAAGGTATTTAAATATAGCTGTCAAACGTTGTTATAACGCGCACGGAAGCAAAGTTTGAATTAAAATCATTTATTTTGTCGCAAAACTGTGATTAAATGTAAAATCGAGTATGCCGCAGTTTTGCGCATCCCCTTTTTTTCGAAAAAAAGTAGAACAAAATTTGCCGAAACATAAAACTATTTAAAAGCAATGGTTGTTAAAACCAGTACCTATTTTAATCTGCCATATTTGGAGAATATTCACAACAATAAAAAAGTAGTAAAAAACTCGCGTAGTAAAAGCCAAAAATCGTATGATATTTGACATTTTGATGACCTCACTCTACACTAGCGCCCCTAGCGGCAAATTCAAACGTAGCCTTGATTTGCTTGTTAGTTTAGCTATGGTTCGATAATATTTGTCAAGGTTTTCGATAAGTAATGGCAGTAACGAACAATAAATATAAATCGTTATCTTTTAACAGCCGAACCGTGATCCTTCCTATTCCGCGTGCCTCGATAGCAACAAAACGTCACGATTTCCGCATGGCAGATTTTTAAACTAAGAATACGTAAACTGACATCTCATGACATCACGCCTAATTCCTTGAAGGGGTATATGAAAATGAAAATGAAAAAGTATTTATTAACAGAAAAAAAAAAACAATTTTAATATTTGCTCTGCCAAACTGCAAAGCAGTTTGTTGGCAGACGTAGCTCCTTTTAAGCAGATATGTATTTAGTAAACACTCATATCACCAGTTGATTGGCTACAAAACTTATTGTGATATGACGTGGGACGGTGGGACTGAACAGATTGGTTTGATTTGTGTATTCTACGTAACGACACATAGCGACACAGTTATGTGAACTCAGCTGTATGCACAACTAGAGATGTGTTGGTAAGTACAGCTGCTCAGCCCAATCCGTATGGGAACACTTAAGATTAATGTAATAGGGGGCGGCCTATTAAAACTCTAAGGCAAAGGGTCCCAGTGCTAATAAAGAATATTTGGTTCAAATAAATGTCACTAGATGGCGCGATATGCATCGATTTGTAATTGAATTGAGTGTAAAATTAACACTTACTGGAATTGATCTTAAAAATTGTATGTCCCTTTTAATTAACTCTCTGAAGCACAAAGTTATGGAATATTGGGCTCTTAATTCATATTTCAAATATTATTTGAACGGATCTTTTAAAATTGAGACCAATAGATGGCGCGGTGTTTAATTTCTGAGGCATGACACTCGATTTTTTTAATTTGTATTGTAACAGATTTTGGTACAATGAAACGTATAAAAAATACTATAAACAAAACCGTCACTGTATTTAAAGAAAAATAGTCACGAACCGAGCAAACCCTCTTACTTGTAAGTCGCTGCTAAAACCATCTATAGCCGTGGAACGGCTCCCAATGCGATCGAAGTACTTTTAAAAACAATCATTTTAATCAGGTGAAAAACGCTAGTTACGTCGGCATGGTTTCTTTGTATGGAATGAGGCATCTATATGCTAGTATTATATTATCTGTGTCTAAGAAAAACAGTAACTATAATTGTTGTTTCTTACCAAGAGAATGGAGTTAGAAACAAACACAATATAATAATTTATATTACAGCTACAAGCATCAAATACTAAGATAACCTAGATCTATTTCTGAAGATACAGATGTTGTCTTATCATATAAGATGTTGGAGATAAAGCCCTCCAGATGTTGCCATAACGGCTTAGCGAAGTAAGATGAGGTTACAATACGAGATGATGAAGTATAATATTTACTTGTTGATTCAAAAATAGGTATTGGTGTAATACTAATATTATTTATTATCTTAGTTCTTACTATAATCTATATATTGAAATTTGGCACTGAGATAGACTATAGTCTGGAATATAGGATACTTTTTATCACGGGAATATGTTCCCTAGAGATAATTTTCAATATTCACGTGGGCGAAGCCGCAGGTAGAAGCAGTAATATTATAAATGCGAAAGTTTGGATGGATGTATGTTTGTTACTCAATCACGCCAGAACGGCTGAACGGATCTGGATGAAATTTGGCAAAGAGGTAGATTATAATCAAAAATAGCACATAGGGTACTTAAATAGGGCGAACGGAACGTGGACGCGACATGATTGGTCAGTCGATCCTTGTGACAAACCAATCGCGCGCTCGGAACGGTCCTAAACGCTCCCCGCGCCCTGCTTCACTACCAGAGAGACCTAAATAACGACTTCTGCGCATCTAACGACTCTTGCCAACTTACGTGCCGGAGATTATATTTTTCATCTCGGTGTAAGTTCCCTTGGGATAGGTTACACTTTTCACGCGGGTGAAACCGCTTGCAGAAGCTAGTATTATCTATTTTTGTCAATGTCGGCCATATTATGTCTGGCTAGACTGAAGCGAACTCGCCACGCGGTCGGCCATCTTCTGGACCGAAATACCGTGTCTCTTGTATGGTGAAAGCGTATAACAAACAACTGATAAACCTTATCGTCACTATATAGATTTATGGGTATTGTTAAAACTATTTTTTTTATATTTATAGATATTATTATCAAAAGAAAACATTGCAGAAAAGCATAATCATAGGTCATCATCGGCCTATTAATGTTCCCACTTCTGGGACACAGGCCTGCTCTCTGTGAGAGGGGACAGGCCGTAATCCACCACGCGGGCCCAGTGCGGGTTGGTCGATGCACTAATTAATTAATCATAGGTGGGTTCACTAAAAGGGACGTTTCCTGGATAAAAATATAAATAATCGTATTTGGTCCGTCAGTTGCGATAGCAAAAATATTGAACACGTAATTTTTCTTTATCTGGTCCATCAAAATTGACAAAGATAAAGTGCATCAAAGTTTAGGAGTGTGTCGCACTGTATCGTCGTCAGTTTTGCTTACGTGACAAAAGAAAACACATGTTAAATATTTTTTGGTAATCTAACTGAAGTACCAAATAGAATTTGCCAGGAAACTTCCCTGTTGCCACTGTTAAAAAAATACACCGAAATGCTAAATTGAACTTTGATTTTGAATTATTTTTTTTATAAATTAAAGCTCGCGCTTGACCACTATCTCACCTGTTGGTAAGCGATGATGTGGTCGACGGTGTAGCGTACCTTTTTTCATTTATACTTGTCAAATTTGTTCACTAGGCCTCTGTTGACAGCTCAATTTTGAGCATCTTTTGAGGGTTCTGGTGCTTCTAAAGATATTGTATCATCAAAATGGAGAACATAGAGGCACAGTACAGTATATATCTTTCTTTTTCAGTTTATGGAATTTCTTTTAAATTGGTTCAATATTGGAGGAGGAAATTGACGAGAGCAAAACCTCGAATTATGACTTTTTACTTAGGAAATTCAGTCGTCTGCGACCGCATTTCCTCTTAACCTAACTCATTTTCAAAATAACGTCCTTAAAAAAAACTTGTATATTGATTATGTATTTATATACATACATTTTGTTGTATTTTATTGCACTTCATTGTAATCTCATTTTATTTCCACGTATTTATATCAAAAAGTTATTTTACTCGTTTCAACTTAACTATTGAAGAATAAAACGTGTTTCGCCGACCCCAAGTAATATGAAACAAGGGCAGGCAGCTCATGATCACTCGTTCAATTTTTTTCACGAACGATTGCATCTTGCGTATTGCCATCAGTTTTACGAAAAAACTGCGTTAATATTTACTAAGTAAAAACCATAATTATATTGCCAAAATTACAGGCAAATTTTAATGCTACAATCAGGAGCAATCATGCACATAAACATTAATTAAATGTAGTGGAAATTCAGACAAACCCTGCATGGAGCAACTTTCAGTTAATTATATTGTTTCAAGTATTCACCGTGGAATATTTAATCACGTTTAAACCGAATAGTTTCAAGTTCATAAATTAATTCTCACCAGAATGCCCTTTACAAAGGCTTCAATATTTTTTTTTGTTAATTAATTCTACGAAGTTATAATAAGATAATTATATATGTATATAAAAAATAATTTTATTATAAATAATAATAATAATTTTGTGTACGGTCGCGTGCGATGGTACACAAAAAAAAAACATACTGTTTTCCCGCCACCGGACAAACCACATCCATTGAACACATTATAAAATCAACATTGCGCACAGCACTACACGCACCCATGAGACATTTCCTAATAATTTTGTCTTCTTCCGCTGTCACTTGTTTCATTTCGTACGGCAATTCTAACCATGGTGCCATCGTTGCTGTTTCACGAACGAACGTTCACACACTGTGGTAACAATTGGCAATACCAAGGTTTTTCAATAAATGTACCTTTTGTACTTAATCTAATCATTGTATCGATTCATCTATTGTCTTGATAAGACTGACTAGCCAACGGGAATGAACGAAATTTTACGCAGAGCGATAAGAGTGGTGACGATACTGTTAGACCAAAGTGCGGTGCTAAACTTATAGCGATTGTATGAGTAATGAAGATTGAAAATGTACGTAATGGTGAAGATAGTAAGTACAGTGATAAGTATACACTGTTTATTTAAGATTATTGTTATAATATGACACATGTGAGATGAGCAAAGCAGCTGTGACATAATTAGGGAATGAAATAACGTATAAAACTATTGAATTTAATTTTTCAAGGCCAAATTATTTATTATCATCTTTTAGCAGGCATTAAATTGTCATGTGGCAGGATTAGTATGTAAAATTAGATAAATGTTGTGTCAAAATTTTGTTAACGACGATAAAAAATTGCCCCTAAAGAACTTAGTTATTTTACTACGAAATCCATACTTAGGACTTTTTAATATTATGCAATTCAACCGATGTCGAAAGTGTCACGTAGACAACATTATCATTTACCAATAATTGGTAATAGTGAAACAAAATCCAAAGTGATATATGTTTTTGTATGGCGATTCGTACGATGTTATAAAAAAAGTGTAAAAGGTAGTTTAAAAAAAAAGACTAATAGAGAAGTACAGAAGAAGAAGACCAATTTTACAACACTCCAAAAAAAAATATACATATTTATATTTTAAAATATATATATATATATGGAAAAAAAAACATGTGTTATGAGATGACAATGAGAATGAATCCGATTAATGAAACAGTGAACAGAACATTTTTATTAAAGTTTCCATTGTGGTCTAAAATAAGTAGTAGATATATAGGTAGTATATAGTAGATATAATAAGTAAAAATACTGACATTTGCGGTGTTGCCACTTTATGATTACATAAAAATAGTGTCGTATCCTGAATGATCGAAAGTTGATCGAAAATCGAAGTTGATCGATACTAGAATTATTTCACTGCAAAAAAATTACATTTGTTAAGACTGCGCCGAGCAAAATAATCCAAAACGATCGTCACAGTTATAGGGATTTAATCAATATTATTACCATAATTACCATAAAAAATATGTAATGAACACCACAATGAATGTGTTAACGATTCTATGTTGGCAAAAACAAAAAATATTGTTTAGTTTAAATATATTAAACCAGTAACAAAAATATTAAAATAGCATGCTCGTGTTTTATTGAATATTTATAGTAAACTGTTGAATTTTTTCACAAACTTTAATTCATATTAATCTCTAATTGTCATACCACAATTTATAGTTTTAACATTTTCGAAATGACACTCGGTTATTTTAGTTTTTTTTTTTTTCTTAATTGTTGCGCTGTTCTGAATCATATGAAACGTAAAACGGTCGGCAATTCAGTCGCCCACGAGAGCTCGGAGAGTGGTCACGTCTCATTGTGGAGCGACGCGCCGATAACGATAATTCGCGATCTTTTGTGTACGTATACCTTGCTGCAAATAGTTGAATAAGGTAAGTTATATATTTTGTTTTTTGAGTATGACTTTTTATGCATAACTAACATTTACTTTTTATGTTTTTACTATTCAATGCATATTTCTGTAACATTTTTTTTAAATGTTTGTTTTAGTTATATTGGGAAAGCGTAAGGAAACATATTATAAGAAGAAAGTTGGCGCTCATTTCCGAAAAAGAATCTGTTCTCATAAAAAGTACATATTTCTATTTTGTGACCTTATTTCCTTTTTAACCGACTTTCCAAAAAGGAGGATTTTTTTGTGTATGTTCACCGATTACATCAATTGTGGACAGATTTTAGAAATTATTTTTTTGTTTGAAAGATTACGTTCCATTTAAATTTGGTGAAGAGCTGATGAAGAATTTTGGAGATATGCAACAGAACTCCTCAACAAATACGGCAGATCTCTCGGGAGTGCTGGAATCGCATGTCTGTTTATTGTTTACACCATATTTTCATAACATAACATCACGCCGGTAAGCTCTAAAGGGGTACGCAGATGAATACAGTAAACCCTGGTACACTCTAATTTCATTTAGGCTATAGAACTTGCCCATTATGTACACAACAAAAAAGTGTAAAATAAAAACTTTTTTTCCAAAAAAACAACCAACTTCCAAATCAAAACACTACAATATTATGTAAAATAAATTTTATTTCGTCAGTCAGTGTCATAAAACGAAGATTCAAAAACAGGAACACCGACTTCCGAAATTGAATTTATTTTCACTTTGTAATATTTTTATTTGAAAGTCGGTTGTATTTTTTTGTAAAAAAAAATTATCTAACATAATGGCGCATGTAATCGTTTTTTTTTCAATTGGTTCTCAAACATTCGATATGGGTATCGTGTAGTGGGTTTTTGGGGATGCCGATTGCAAATCTGACATTATTTTTAAAATCCAAGATGGCGGACGCAACTTTTTCGCAAACATTCGATATGGGTATCGTGTAATGGGTTTTTGGGGATGCCGATTGCAAATCTGACATTATTTTTAAAATCCAAGATGGCGGATGCAACTTTTTCGCAAACATTCGATATGGGTATCGTGTAATGGGTTTTTGGGGATGCCGATTGCAAATCTGACATTATGTTTAAAATCCAAGATGGCGCATGCAACTTTTTTGCAAACATTCGATATGGGTATCGTGTAATGGGTTTTTGGGGATGCCGATTGCAAATCTGACATTATTATTAAAATCCAAGATGGCGGATGCAACTTTTTCTCAAACATTCGATATGGGTATCGTGTAATGGGTTATTGGGGATGCCGATTGCAAATCTGACATTATTTTAAAATCCAAGATGGCGGATGCAACTTTTTCGCAAACATTCGATATGGGTATCGTGTAATGGGTTTTTGGGGATGCCGGTTGCAAATCTGACATTATTATTAAAATCCAAGATGGCGGATGCAACTTTTTCTCAAACATTCGATATGGGTATAGTGTAATGGGTTTTTGGGGATGCCGATTGCAAATCTGACATTATTATTAAAATCCAAGATGGCGGATACAACTTTTTCTCAAACATTCGATATGGGTATCGTGTAATGGGTTTTTGGGGATGCCGATTGCAAATCTGACATTATTTTAAAATCCAAGATGGCGGATGCAACTTTTTCGCAAACATTCGATATGGGTATCGTGTAATGGGTTCTTAGGGATGCCGATTACAAATATGACATTATTTTTAAAATTCAAGATGGCGGATGGATCTTATTCTCAAACATTCGATATGGGTATCGTGTAATGGGTATTTGGCGGTGCCGATTGCTATTCTGACATTCATTTTAGAATACACGATGGAAGATTTTTTTTTCGCCGTTGTCAGTGATGTCCAAGATAAACTTGGAAAGTAAAAATTAATTTGAAAAAGACGCATTGCCTGGATTTGAACCCAGGACCTCAAGCACGAGAAGTGAGGCCAAGGGGTCACCACGAAATTTTAAATTCATTATACTTATTTTGTTGCTAGTGTTTGCTGGCAAGTCTTTTACATGGGAAAATATTTATGTATTATGTATACTATATTTCTTTTAGTCTGTTCACAACATTTTAAGAGTTAGGTTGATAATACATCTGATAACTACGTCAATTTAATAATTTTATTAAATCATCATCAGCCTATTAATGTTCCCTCTGCTGGGACACAGGCCTCCTCTCTGTGAGAGGGAATGGGCCGTAATCCACCACGCGGGCCCAGTGCGGATTGGTGGATGTCACAAGTCTTCGAATTTTTGGTTCTAGGACATGCCGGTTTCCTCACGATGTTTTCCTTCACCGTTTTGAGAGCAGTGGTGATGAAATAATTTACACAAAGTAAAGCGCCTGTCTGGGCTCGAACCCACGACCTACAACCTGTAAGTCGCGGCCGATACCACTGGGCCACCGCTGCTCTCAATTTTCTTAAATAACTTACAATAACTATATTTTATAACGTTTTTAGGAAATGCTGACCAATAAAGATCCTTGCCTATACGTTGGTGAAAAACCTTTAGTTAGTGATGATATTCCATTCAACAATCTCGATGTAAGTAAATTGTTCTTAGATACATTTTTAAATGTGCCTTAGTACTAGTTTCTGCCCGTGGCTTAGGGACTACTTACAATTATCTTATTTTGTTTCAGGATTCTTCAAAACATACGGATTCATATTCAAAGATTTTGGTAGAAGAAGAAACTAAAGACAAAGCCGAGATCATAATAAATGGCAATAGAATAATAGATTTCGCATACCTCTATAAACAAATGCAATATATCGCATGAACACGTAACACGTTCTTCCATAATGCACCAGTGATTGAAAATAACAATCATGTTTTAAATGAGAATGATATTACCCTTCTTGTCTCTTTTCCATTTCCATTAGTTTTTGGGAAATGCCTTTGACTTCCCTGGAGATAGTTGTTCATTTACAGAATTAGAAGCAATTTTTAAAATATGACGTTTCTGTTACACTCTGTATAATAAATATACCACGTTTCCCTGGGTTTTGTGTAAGATTTTGTAAAATGGAAAAACACACAAGGTATTACATTAGGTAAATAAAGATTTTTTATTACAGACTGGTTTTACTATACAATACACCTACCCATCTAACTTACTTATCAACTCACCTAGCCTACCTACTTACCCAGTAAAATGCCCGGGCTTACAATCCACAACGCCAAAATTTCATCGCAATCGGATGAATAGTAACGGAACGGATAATGTATTACGATAGTACAAACAAACATTATTTTCTATATAATATAGATTATTAGATTTAATTATGGGCTTTATGTACCTACATAAACATGTAAATAATCAATATTCGCCTTTTCAAGTCACTCAACACAACGCCTCAAATTTTAAAAATCCTAAGTTACCAACTTTTGTCGAGCAACTGCAAGCGGGACTCGAGCGAACTTGTGATTGTGTGTGTGACGACGCACCCGACTAGCGCGCTGTAGCAAATACCTAATTGCCGCGCGCCTCGTTCGCTCTGCGCCGTCTATGATTTAATTTCTACTCATTTATGACAGACTTTATTCTATCGATCGCATTTATTTTATTGTTGAATTCTTATTTATTGCACTAAAATTGTATGTAGTATGTGTATTGCATGCCAGTGAGGCGTATAACAAGTATCACAAATAACAATAGTTTCTAAGTTTATGTGTATTGTGTTTACTATGTATTAGTATATTTTTTGTAATATTGTATGTTTGTATTTTATGTTATTAAATCTAAGTAGTATATAATTTATGATAATTTGTACACTGACAGCCCTAAATTCTGTTCCTATCGTTCTGTCCATCCAAAGGTTGTCTGTAAGAGATTGCCTAGTGCGATAAGACCGCCCATTGTACACTTGTTATTGTGAATGTTTGTCCTGTATGTTTTTGTGGTGTACAATAAAGTATATAATAATAATAATTAACCAAATGTGTAATGTTATTTGCATTTAAATTAATTTTTTATTATATTTTATTCGAAATACATATTATTTGGTTCAATTTATTTGTGTTGTTACCAACAATAGTTCTAAGGTGTTCGATGAATAAATAAATAAAATAAAATTAATACTGTTATATTTCAATGTATTACGTTTACATTCAAAAAATATTTATTTACACCAATTAGTGAAATTAAATTGAGTAGTCATGTCACATCGATTAAATGAATCACTTATGATTGAGCTTTACCTGCAACACTATTCTCTGCGCTAGCAACATTAAAAAAAATAAGGTCATTGGCAGCTGTCAGATAGGTCTACGAAATTAACTGTCATAATTTAGGTAAATAATAGTAGATAGTATAGTAGGTAGATAATCTTCCAACGTTTGGCTATGAGTCATCTACCAACAAACTGATCCTAACCATGACAGATGTAGAACTGTAGATGCCTTAATTACTCACGTAGGCAGATACGAATTAATTAATCATAGCTTTACCCCTTTGTATCAATCAAAACTTAGAGGCCGGTGATACCAATTCGAACAACAAAGTGAGACAGGCATCCATTAATTTTAAGTTGTCAGTTAACTGTCTTTGATATGTTTGTGATACATTTGTTTGTTTCCATGGCTACACTTAATCTGTTACTGTTTTTAACCGACTTACCAAAAAGGAGGAGGTTGGATGTTCACCGATATCTCCATCAATGGTGGACCGATTTTGAAAATTCGGTGATTCGGAAAATTTAGTCCCATTTTAATTTAGTGAAGATCTGATGAAGAACTTCGAAGATATACAAGAGAACTCTTCATTATATAACGGTAAATCTCTCGGGATTTTTTTTTAAGAAAGATAGATTTTGGATGATGAGATGAAATAAAAAAAACCTTTTTTACCAAAAAATACTACCAACTTCCAAATAAAAGCTCTACAAAGTGAAAAATAACTTTATTTTTGGAAGTCTTTGGTAGGTACCAACTTTTTTCGTCATGGACACCGACTTCCAAAATGAATTTTATTTTTCACTTTGTAGAGCTTTTATTTGGAAGTCTGTAGTATGTTTTGGTAAAAAAGGTTTTTTTATTTCATCTCATCATCCCAAATGTATCTTTCTTAGAAAAAAATCTTATGTTCAGTACATTTTTGTTCGCACATGTCGACAAAATGTGTGAGAAACGATTTTGTTTTTTTTTAAGAATTGATTTTTATTCCCTGACGGTAAAAGAGAGGTATTATAAGTTTGACGTGTGTGTGTATTTGTGTGCCTATCTCCTAAACGGATGAACTGATTTTGTTGTTTTTTTGTTAAAGGTGACTTTGCCGAAAGTATTCTTAGCTATTTTTGATGAAATCAGTTATCCGTTGATTAGGTTTAAGCATTTTACTATTTTAATCAGGGTTTTTCCCAAGATATCGTGTCATGATTACGTGTTTAGATAGATTGTCGATCGAAGCGTGTCTACTAGTACTAGGTACCTATGTTGTTCTATGTTATGGGGTTTGGTTTCCGCACTTAGTCCTTCAGGTGGACCATTGTGCGTGGGCTATGGCGGCCGTTGGGTTGATTATTCCAACCAGCCCACCTCCCTCCAGAAGCTTATTAGGGCTCCTGGTTGCCTTAGAACGTCCGTGTAAGATCTGGGTGACCCGAGGGTTTGTGTTCTTATCTGTGTGACTCCTGTGCATTCAAAGAGAACGTGCGCAACGGTTTCCTCAGTCTCCATGCATGCCCTGCACAGAGGACTGTCCGTTATGCCTATTGTGTGGAAGTGTTTGTTAAGTGAGCAGTGTCCCGTGATGGTCCCCGTCACCAGGCGCAGGCCATTTCTGTCCAGACGTAGCAGACGTCTGGTAAGACTACTGTCCAAAGATGGCAAAGCTTCTTTGGACTGCCTACAGCCCGGTGCCGAGGTCCACCAGTTTTCCGCCTGTATCTGGGTGAATTCCTTCAGCCACCTACGTATTTGGTTGAAGGGGATGGGTAAGACAGGATCGGGTCCATAGACCACCGTGCTGGATCCTCGTCTCGCAAGCTCGTCAGCCGCGTCGTTGCCTAACGATCCGCTGTGTCCTTTTATCCATTGCAGTGTCACCGTGTTACGACTAGATGCAGTAAGTTGTTCCAGTGCGTTGTGACATTCTAGTATTAATTTCGATGTAATATATTTTTTCCGTAAGGATTGGAGGACTGAGGCGCTGTCGGAGAGTATACGTATGTGGGTGTCCGTAACCCTCCTGGCTTCTAGGGCGTGGACCGCCAGTATTATGCCCACACACTCCGCCCGATAGACGGTGTTGAATTTTCCTAGCGGTCTGGATATATTTATATTAAGATCGTGTGAGAAGACTCCGACTCCGGTACCGGAGTCCGTCTTCGACCCGGCGGTGTACACTCTCATCTCCTTCGGGCCTGAGTAGTCACATTGTTCTTCTGTAAGCGTTATGTCGTAGTGCCTTTGAAAGTGGTGTGTTTTTGGGGCTTTGTCGCATGGCGATGCTAACATCGGTTTTCGCTTGATCGCGTCTTCTTTTATGCGTGTGTGCTTAATCCTGGAGTCCTTAGTTAGGGTACCTGATAGATGGAGTCTAAAAGCGGCCAAGGCTGCCTCCTTCCGCACGATAAGATGCAAAGGTGGCAGTCCCAGCATTGCTTGTAGGGCGGCCGTGGGTGTAGTTCTCATACTGCTAGTGATTGCAACGCAAGCTAACCGCTGCAGTTTTTCAAGATCTCTCTGAGCTGTGCTGAGATCTGTCCTGGGCCACCAAACCAGTGAGCCGTATGTAATGATTGGTCGAATGACTGTGGTGTATAGCCAGTAGGTAACCATGGGGCTGATCCCCCAATTCCTGCCTTGCAGTCTCTTGCACTGCCACAGGGATATACTGGCTTTTGTGGTGATATAGTTCATGTGTTTCGCCCAATTCAATTGTTCGTCCAAGTAAACTCCATGGTACTTGGTTTCGGTTGAAAGGCTTAGGGTTGTTCCAAAGAATCTCGGTAGCTGCATTGTCATTGGTTTCCTCTTTTTAGTGAAGAGAATTAATTCCGTTTTTGTGGGGTTCACTGAGAGTTGGTGCTCGTTGCACCATACCTCTACTAGTTTTAGGGCTTGACGCATGAGATTGCATAGAGTGCTTTCGTGGGTCCCGTTTATTATTATTGTTATATCATCCGCGTAGCCGACAGTGAAATAACCTTTGTCGTTGAGTGTTTTGATGAGGCTGTCTGCTACCAGGTTCCACAGAAGTGGCGAAAGGACGCCCCCCTGCGGACAGCCCTTCGCGACGACGGCCCTTGTAGTGTCGTTAACCGTGACCTGAACCGCTCGCAGTTTGAGCATGTTGGTGATCCAGCCTCCTAGGGTCGGGTCTATGCTGTGTCTGTCGAGGGCCGTGTTTATGCTGTAGAACGTGGTCTTATCGAAAGCGCCCTCGATGTCAATGAAGGCAGCCAGTGCTGAGCATTTATGGTCCACTGCGCATTCAATTTTAGAAACCACGTTGTGCAACGCGGATTCTGTCGATTTGCCTGTGGAGTACGCATGCTGTTGTTTATGAAGTGGTTTTACTCGGAGAGGCCCATCACGGATGTGCCTGTCGCAGAGTCTTTCGAGGGTTTTCAGTAAGAAGGATTTGAGGCTTTTAGGTCTATACGCCTTGGGTTGTGTGTAATCAGTTTTTCCAGGTTTGGGTATGAAGATGACTTTCACCTCCCGCCATGCAAGAGGTATGTATCTGAGTGCTAGGCAGGCCCGATAGATCTCCAACAGCCATGGTTTTAGATAATCTACCCCCCACTGCAGCAGGGCTGGGAAGATGCCATCCAGCCCCGCCGACTTGAAAGGTTGAAAGGTGTTGATAGCCCATTTTATCCGGTCTACTGTTATTTTGTTGTGGGCTCTTGACCAATCTTGTTCCGTTGGAGTCCATTCGGTACCCGCCTCCCACGTCCTGTCCTCCAGGATTTGACAGTCCGGGAAGTGAGTTTCGAGGAGGATCTTGCTGGTCTCATAGTCAGTTTGTGTGTATGAGTTGTCGGGATTTTTCAGCGCGCCGAGGGTTCGGTCCTGATCGGTTGATAGTATCTTCCGTACCCTGGCGGCTTCATTATTTGTCTCGATGGATTCATAGATTTTCTGCCATACCGATCTCCTGGCGGTTCTAATCTGTTTTTTGTATACATATTTGGTCTCTTTGTATATCTCCCAGTCTTCCGGGAGTCTCGAGTGTTTTGCTCTGTTAAATTGCTTGCGTAGCGCTTCTCTGAGTTTACCAAGTTTAGCGTTCCACCAGGGATTCCTCCCGTTCCTGCTTTGTGGCGCTCTTGATTTACAGCATGCGTGGTAAGCTTCGGATAATTTTGCTACGGTGTATTCTAATTGTGCTTGGTCCCTTATGGTTATCATTGCTAGATGTCTAGCTAAAAGCGAAGCCAGAAGGCTTTTATATCCGGGCACATTTGTGCGCCTAGGGTTTCGCCTCGGTGCGGGTTTTTTAGTGTTTGCAGTTAGTGTGAAGCGGATTCTTCTGTGGTCTGAGCAAGAAGGTTCGTCCGATACGTGCCAGTTTGTGATAAGGTTTGTCGCGTTTTCTGTAGCGAGTGTTAGGTCTCTGATCGTTTGTCCGCGGACCGTGACCCAAGTGGGTTCTGAGCCGCGGTTAACAATGTTAAGATTAGTATAGAATAAAAAGGTGGATAGTACCTCTCCTCTGGGATTCGGTGTGTCGCTGCCCCAGAGCGGGTGGTGGGCGTTTGAAGCAGTGCAGATGATCAGGTCCAAATGGACGCGCTCACAGTGCTGCACCAGGTCAGCCAACTCCTTTGGCGGGCAGTCGGTGTCCTCGCCTGGCATGTATGCCGAGGCCAGTACAACATCCGGAACGCTAACTTCGGTTTGCAGCCTGACAGCTGTCAGATCTCGGGAACAGAATAGGGTCAGTGGCGTAAAGGGAATTTCATTGGGTATGTAGATGCAGGTTCGTGGCTTATCTGAGCCATGTGTGTCGAGAATTGTCTTACCTCCGATGTTACCGAGGCCACATATTCTGTTGTTCCTGATCCACGGCTCCTGGATCAGTGCGATGGTTCGGGGCTTTACCTCCAGTGCCCTGCGTAAGCTAGCCGTGGCAGTCTGGCTATGCTGGAGGTTTGTTTGGATGATGTTGATGGGTATTGGTGGAGGTGGAGTGGATTTAGTCGGAGACGGATCCATCAGAGAGTCCCTCCGTCTCCACCTACCGGTAAAGCTAGTCGTCGTGCTCACCCCCCGGCGATGAGGCAAGAAGCTGCACGTTCCAGCCGGGTGATGCGGGCAGTGTTGGTTCGTCGTCATCGGCCATTGCCGCTCGAGCCATCTCCTCCTCGAGTTGGACAATGTCCGTGTCGCTCGTCTGTGTATTTGTCGGTTCTGTCGTCATTGTGCTCGTGTTTTCAGTCTGGGTGTCAGAGGGTCGGGTCGTGGGCCAGAAGCGAACGTATATCGACCCTAAGAGGTACGATATCCGTCGCTCCCGCCCCAGGACCTTTTCGGCTTCCTCCGGTGGCAACCCCAGGGTCAGGTAAGTCCCCTGTCATTCGCCACCGACGGTTGTCGCCCTATACAGTGACCACCTACTAATGTCATACCAGGTATTCTGACGGATCAGAATACCGTGGAGCTTGCCCACGTCACCTCTGTAACGAGGGACGAAGAGCGAGGCTCGGACACGGGTGGGCACGTCGGTCTGTTTCAGTACCGTCAGTGTAAGGTCGTTGTTGGGGAGTTTGATGTGGGGAACATTCTGGGTCAGCCAGGTCAGAGCATTCTCGTCTTCGCACCATAGCTGCATCGTGCCTTCGAATACGTGGGTATCCGCGGAAGGCCGGGAGCGGTGTCGTCGAGTCCGTGTCCAACATTCTGTCCTCTAGTGCGGTCTTTATGTGCTCGGCTTCTTGTCGGGTCAGTTCTCTGCCGGGATGGGGAAGGAAGATTGCTACCGCCAGCCGCGCAGGAATATCCTTCGTGGCCCGCGCGTAGGTCCTCTGCGCCCCCTGAGCGGAGTGAATTCTCACTCGCTTGGCATCCCCCTGAAGTGTACTTGGCGAGGCCGTGTCGTCGGGGCGCACCCTTGTCAGTGGTGCTGTCCCACTTGGTCCAGGTTGCGGGTTTGGGGAGCTTGGCACGGACTGTTTAGCCTTTCGTGCGGCTCCACCGCGTTTGCTCCTGGTGTGTCTGGATTTGGGTCCGTCGTGGGTTTTGTCAGTGTCTTGGGGTCGGTTTGCGGCACTGGCAGAATCTATCGCTTGCGAAGGCATTTCGCTATGGGTTGCCCCTTCGCGTACCTGCCTCCGCTCGCTTTGGTCCGCGACCGGTCGCTGTTCGCGCTGGGTTCTCTCCACGCGTACTTACGGCTGGTCGCGTGACCCCGTGTCCGGCCGCTTTTCGCGCTGGGTTGCCCCTACGCGTACTTGCAGCTGGTCCCGTGGCCCCGCGTTTGGCCGCTTTTCGCGCTGGGTTGCCCCTACGCTTACTTGCGACTTGCGGCTGGTCGCGTGCCATCTCTTCAGCGTCCGATCGCGCTACGCTCTGGCTGGTGCCGTCGCGGGTGTTACGCTTTCGGTCGCCTACTTTTCTCTCGCGGGCTAGGGTTTTTCCGCGCTTACTCAGCAGGCGTACTCCTTCCACTACAGCCGGGAGAGTTGTAGAACTGCCAGTTCCACTTTCTTTCCCCGAGTCTGTGTGTCCGTGCTGGTCTGGGTCTTTGTCTGGGTAATTGGTGCTGCTCCGCATGACGCTCTGTTGTCAGGGGAGGCATACACCGTGTAGCGGGTGTCGCAGTCGGGGTCGAGTCAGTTGGCGCGTTGGACGCAGCCGACGTCGGGTTTATGGGCGCGTTTGGCATAGCCAGTGTTGTCGGAGCTAAGTCAGCAGCCGGCCGCGCTGTAGAGTGCGACCGGCTGCACTGCATATTTGAGCAACTTCTGTGCTCAAATATGCAGTTTGATGCTCCCCCCATACTACGCTGGGAGCTGACCGCCGAAGCGGTGTGGGATTCCCCGGCTTGGCCGGGACCCACCTGGGTAGTAGTCTTCTCATTCTGCATTTTCATTGAATTGGGGGGGTGGGCTTTTATTGGAAACCGAGGTTACCCTTCCTCGGGGACCGACGGGATTAAGGGGATAGGAGGGAAGGAGTTTGATGGATGTGGGTTTCTTGGGGGTCACCCTCGGCCTGGGAGTTGACCTAGGGATTTAAGGATCAACGGGATGTGTACGGATAGGAAGGAATGGCTTTATTAGGTAACGGGCACATGGGAAAGTGGTGTATGGGTTACCCTAGGCCTGGGGTTTGGCTTTCGGGAACTTCTCTTGTCCGGGATCTTTTTAACAGATGCCCCGACCACAGGATCGCGACAGCAAAGATAGCTGCGGTCCCGCCGCCGGGGTTGGGCTATCCGCAACCTGCCCACCCGCTCGGTTGCATGAGAAGAAGTGCCTGGCAGTCCGGGTCGCCCTACCACGGATGTACGTATACATTCGCGTTGAGTCGACCCAGCCTCCCCCGGGAGGTACTAGGTACCTATATAATTAAGTAATTTAAATTGCATAAAATAAGAATTATATTTAAATTTAAAAAACCCCTGACACAAATACCTCTAAAAACGAATAACACATGAATAATCATGATTATGAATTGCATCTAAAATCGTTGGATTTTGGTAGAAATTGTTCCACACAATTGTTATGCTGGTCGCAAGCCAGTAAAATTACGAATACTTACTATAATTTTAGGCTCTAGATAGACGGACTGCACAAGATAGCTGCATGGTCGACGTGCAGTTTAAATGCAATTGGGCCCCTGCAATCAGCGTGCAAATGCAATCGGGCTGCACGGTTGGTTTTCAGTCTTACTAACTGCATCCAAACTGCAAATTTGCAATCGGAGTTGCAGTCAGTCTGTCTAGATTTTAATAAAATAAATCATCAACATCAATACATATAATAATCTGCAGAAAAGTAATTTTTGTACATTGAAAATATTTTTCAAAAAAAATAGCCAGGGTGTTAAAGGATAACCAACAGAACCTATTTCCGGCATTTTTGGTATTTTTGTCTGTTTGTCTGTTTATTTGTGCACGCATCACGTGTAATAATAACTTTATACATAAAAATTGTGGGTAACTTTAAGAATTACGTAGTTTGTTTCATCGCAATCGGTTCACTCTATCAAAAGTTAGATGAATATAAAGTGTTCAAGAAGTAAAATTATCACAACACACGCAATTCAGATACTCGGACAGTTGAACTCGATATTCGATAGATGGCGTTGTGCATTTGAAGTCATTTTATGAATGGCGGTGTTAAGATTCTTCGCGAAAGAATGATGACTATAGAAACAAAAATGGTAGGTAGGTAAGTAGGTTAGGGTTGGCAGACAGATGACGGGAGCGAAGCCGCGGGCACAGGTAGTCTGAATTAAGAAAACTAATCTTTTATCATCTTTTTATTACGCTATTAGGTATTTTCTAAAAAAAAACACGTTAGTAGCTATCACGAAAGACTGTAAATTATACAATTAAGATGCCAAAGTGATTGTAATTGGATTATGTATGTATCAGCAAATTAATTTACGAGCTTAAATAACTTTAGATAAATAGTTACCTAATAACTTTTGATGTTATAAAAATGGCTTGCTAAATAATTACCTTCTTTTTTTCTCTGCACATACTTGATCTAGGAGACGCTTTTAGGAATTAGATTTGGGGAGGCCTTTGCCTACCCTAAATCCTTCCAGGTATTCTTTTTCTGAAATAACTCGAACCAGCCCTGCGGCAAGTGTCATGTCACAGTCATCCTTATATTCAGTCTATTCTTCAATCGGGACGGCCAACAGTCGGTATGCTTTCAAGCGGCAATTGCGGTTTATTCATTAATTTATTAATATATATTTAAATAGGTATGTATTATATAAAATATATATGCATGTTTTTTTATTTTTTATTTATCGATAGGCTCGCATTTGACCACTATGCCGCGGGAGAGCTCCGCGGGGCTGCTATGTCTGTCTGACCCTGCAGACAGACATAGGAACTAAAGTAACTTAACACGAAGGAGATGACGGGAGCTGAATTCACTCGCTCATCATCCCCTTCGAACCTATACCGTTTTATATGTAATTTCAAAATAGTTTCGTTCTGAAGGAGGTACAGATTTTTTAGATCTAGGTACAAAATAGTACCTACATTTTAGGTACATTTTTTTGGTAATTGGTATTATTTAATTCGCTATGGTACACCCGCCATTTTGAATCTCACGATTGTTTCTGTCACTAAATTTTGTAGCACAACATATATTGACTTCTTATGACACTATTTCAATTTTAAATTGAAAATGCTACCAAGTAACCGGCTATATATTTGTGACTAAATAATATTCCCTAAAATGTTGTTTCGGTTTGGTGTAAATATGGCAAATGAAAAAAGTTCAAAAGAGGCTTCGGCCAAAAGCAAAAAGTTATTTTGTAAATCGGCGAAATGTAGTTCAGTAAAATAATACATATGCCACATGATACTTCGATGATCTGAAAATATGTCAAATATAGCAAATAAGACGTCGGTCAATCGTTTTCGGTAAAATGCAATTCGATCAAAAGTAAAATCGGAGTAGTGATCGGTTCCCGTTTGTTGTGCTCCCAGCAGTTAGAGTTTGAACGTTACGCCCGATGAGAAATGTTCACTAAGGCACAGTTTTTTTTATCGATAGTCAATTATTAGACACACAAATGGTCAAATAAGTTGAAGAGTTAATATTTGACCATTATTTAGCATAATATTGTCAAAAAAAAAAACATTTTACCGAAATTTGAAAACATTGGTTACCATAAAATATTTAACCATTAGTAGAGTTAACTAAGAATAAAAAAACTGGAACTGGGACTGGAACAGATGTTTGAATTGATGACATTGTATAACGTATTAACTTAAAATGACATTTAATAGGATATTATTTTGAAATTGTGACATCGTATAAAGTATTAATTTGAATTTATGACATTTTATAGGGTATTAATTTATGAGATTTTATGAGGTATTAATTTGACTGTATGATATTGTATAGGGTAATGATTTTGATTATATAACATTGCATAGGGTATTAATTGGAATTTATGACATTGTGTAATTTAAATGATAATTTTGCATGCCTAAATTGGTGCAACACATTGGACTGCGCATTCACTTGACATCTGGAAATGTTTGAATATGTACTGTGTTGAGCAATAAATATATTTGAATTTTTTTTTTTTTAGATTTTCCTTTTTATGGATTATGTCAAGGAAAACAGCGCAGATTTTATTTATCTATTCTGTGAATGATATAATTAGAAACAAATCGTCATTAATCGATAATTATTTAGGTACAAATACGTCGTAAATGTGCTTTAAATAAATAATTTATTAAATTAATTTCACCAATAAGGCTCATCCGTTTATATACTAACTTAATGTAAAGCCATAACCCTATGTATGGCCAGGTGTAGGGTGGGACACACCCGTACATTTAGCGACGAATAAATAACACCATACGCTATAGAAAACACCTGTTACCATATAAATTACATTTATTGTTGACCAAAATATAATATGAGGTGTGTTTGCTTACTTTTTGAAACCATATTGTTGGACAGTAGTGGTATTTCAAATCTATGTAGTAAAATAAAACAGTAAAAGAGCTCCCATTTTATTCGGACGGCAGATAGAATTCTAATTCTTTCAGACATCATTATTTTATTATTACGTGGCCTTACCATGACGTGTGCAAACTATCATGGTTCCACTGTAAGAGAGTGACGGAGCTATACAAGACCAGTAGCACTGCCTATTTTCACAGTGAACCTGATAGTTTTGATAAGTCATGGTAGAGAGAGATCCCTGTAATTTTGCTACATATTTCGCTAAAGCCAAAATATGGAAAGAATATTATCGCAAATATATTGTACAAAATTTTAATTTGGTTAAATGAGTTTCCGAAAGAGTTGCGCTTAATTTGTGACGCGAGGAAAATTCATTTCTAAAAACCCAAGCTTACCCCAAGTGATGTCATATTTCTGCAACTTTTAGAAGGGAACTAAAAGGAACACAAAACATAAACTAAAAATCTCTTTATGGAAAATCTAAGGGGTCTTGAAACCGGATATTTTTTCTCACCTGTCATACTTGCAATTAGACACAACTTCTAACTCAGTTCATCAGTACCTTTAGAACAATTAACGTCATCAAGAGAATGAAGTTTTCACCTAAAATTAGCGGCTCTCCGTAAGGTAACGTTATTAGATCAAGGCCTCGGCAATTACTGCTGTTAATTCAGTTTATTGCTTTTGCACCCGTATTGAGTACAGTAATGATTCATTGTGCCACAGTATAGGTATGCTATCGTAATTGGAAGTACCTATTAACACCTGGCTTTACCGACACTATTCAGTAGTTTTTGGGACTTACCCTTCTTCTTCTTCATCGTGTCGATGATTCCATTTTCAGATTTTAACCTGCCACGTCGACAGCCCTAGGTTTGGCCTCCCACAGGTCCTTTATGGTGCAGGTATTTGTGCACAGAGAGCAGGACAACAGATGGGCCATCGTTTGCGGTGTGGTTCCACAGTCACATTGTGGCTGATCAGAGTACCCCCATCTGACCAGTTGTACCTACAGCGGCCCACTTGGTTTCGCAGCCTATTTAGGGATTTCCAGGTAGGCCATGGCAGTTTATTCCCAGCTGGGAGCTTTACTGCAGGATCGATATAGTTAGTTGGAGGGGGGTATTTGAGGAGCCACAATTTCCTACGAGCTTCGCCACACTTACTTACCCACGCACGCACTTATATTCCTTATATTCGACTCCATCTCGTATCATCAAATTCAATTATAAGTAGGTGGTTATTTATTGACACAGGTTTTTTTTAGTTGTAATTACGATTGAGTCGAGTGGAGGTCCTACAAGCAGACTTCGAATATCATTGGCTGCAAAATTATAAAATAACTGTTATTAATTATACTACTGATTGCTATTGGGCCTCTCCAAAGTTCTCTTTCACAAAACTAGGTTCTCCGCCTTGCGCATCCAGTCTGTCCCAGCCACCTTTATAATTTCGATGTTTCCACCTCTTCACTACGCGCAGGAGCAATAAAAGCAGCAGAAGAAGTAGGAGAAATTGCTTTATGGCATTTTAAAAGAAGGATATGTAAGATACAAATAATCTCCCCGACCATATGGCCGGGAGATGCCTCGTAGGATATAAAGATACGTGGTCATCTACTTTAACAGCCATCGGTCCATCACCAGAGAGAGCAGATCCATTGCTTCTTCAGCTTGCAAATTCGTTCAAGTTGCTTAGCGATCGAGGGCCTTTCCTGAATGATTTCATTCCGGTTTGATCTTCAAAACTTAAAGTATCAATCAAAATAAATTACTTGTGGATTTATATTTATTATCCTAAAATAAGCCCTAAAATCAAATATGTTCACTCAAAGATGTCAGGCTATTTATCTTCATTACTCACATGATGACGAAGAAAGTGTGATAATTACGAAGAAGATGTGAAGTTCGATGATTCCTAAAGTTTCACTACAATCAGTTATCTCTGAATCACCAATATTTACAATATTTATCAGTTTATGTCATTTTCTGATGTTTCATAAATTCCATTGTTTAGTCATAAAATGTTATAGCTAAGATAGATTGTGTAAATTCATCGCTGAACTCCAAAATGTTTGCATTTTGGTTACACTTGGAGACAATTTATTCGGGTTTCTCCGTATTTCTACTTTTCTGTGCCTGAAAACCTATTTTTTAACGGAAGTTAGTGCAGTTATGTGGGACGCCAACCCACTGAAACTCCACGGTGTGCTCCGTCCTTCTGTGCCTCCTCTGGGGAATACCCCCCATCACCGGCGCATCAGAACACATTGTACGCATGCTCACGGCGCACACCCAAAAAAAAAATGTAAAAATAAAAAAAAAGGTACCAAACCAGCATATGGACGCCAGTACATATACTTATAAGTAAATATAATTGAAACGATACAGACTTTTTCGTTCCTTGCTACCCTAGACCTTTAACTAACAAAATGGACCATATTGATGTCCGATTTTTTTTTATTCATCTACCAACCAGCACTAGACCCGCGTGGTTGATAACAGCCCACTCACTGTTCCCCAGCAGTGAGAACATTATAGACTGATTATGCTGATTTAAACGGTTAAGTATCAAGGTGATTTTTAACTTGCCTTCATCAGCAAGTCAGTTAAAAATTACATAATACCTATGAATCTAGTTTTAGAATACGAGTAGATCCAAACTAGAGCATCGTTTTCTACACTAAGACTAAGACCAGTGTGAGTTGTATCGTCCTAAAATTGATGTGTCATACTATCGCCAATGTACTGGAAGCACTGGCAATCAACAGCTGCTGTAAGTAATCACTTATCAGTTTCGCACTAACTAATCTGTGTTACTCATTAATGACAGGTTTGATACAAAAAAAAAATATGACAGTTGCTTAATCAATGAGTCATCAAAAACAAAGTTAAAACTAAGAAGATCAGCGAGTAAAAAAACATGAAAACTCCAAGTAACACTACAATAGAGTAGAAAGAAAAAATAAATATTCAACCCATTTTGTCCGACCGCTGGCCAAGTATACCATAAAGCTCTTTCCAGTGTTTTGCCTTTCCCGAGTAAATTTTAAACCGTGAGTCCTTAAAAAAAATCATTATAATCACGAAATATCTGAATCATCAATTTTTACAATTTTGTACGCAAATTGTGACTCATCTTTTTATAATACGCACGTAACGCATCTCGCACAAGAAAATTGTTGTAAAGATTTTTGAAGTAGGCAGTATCTTCTGGCTGATAAGTTGTATGCATGTTGATGCTGTTTAGAAAAATTAAAAATAAATCACCAAACAATTAAAAAGAACTAGATAAATGTCATAATATACAAATTTATCTATTATGCTCTTAAATATATGACTCAAATGAGTTCATCTATGACTCATCAATCCTGTTCCTTTTTTCGTGTAAAGATTATGTACATTTTTGTGCAGATGTTTTGTCAAAATCAAAAATATTTATTTCAACAAGGTCATTAAGTGGCACTTTTGAAAGTCAACAATTGAAATTAACAAGTAATAATAATTGATTCTACCGTCCATTTGGAAAAGTAGCTTGTTATGGAGAAGAACGGACAAGAAACTCAATACTTACTCTTTTAAAAAAAAATTGTGGTTTACAATATGTACGTAAGTTCATACATTAATAAATTCATATATACGATGCACGCATAGTATAATAATATTACGTATAGGTATAAAGTGTTAAAAGCATTAACAGGTAAATTCATTAATTTGATAAATAGGAACATGGTTCGCCCATACTTACAAATATTGCAAACATAGGTAAAATACCTAATTCAACAACAACGGAACAGTGTGTGAGTCAACTTCTTAAAAAAAAAGGAATACAATAACTGTAATTAACAAATTTGATTTTGTCTACACTAAATATGGGTGGTTCTGCTCCATAGGGTATTATGGAGCAGAACCAGCCTGTTTCCAAGCATTCTTATTTTTATTAAAATCATCTCATTTCTAATATGCGTGTTTACAAAGTGTGCTTTTAAAAAAGTTTTAAATACTTACTTACAAATATTGCAAAATTTTGGAAAAGGATATTACAATATTTGATACATATATTCAGCATAAGAAGAAAAAAAAAATATGCTGGTTATGGTCATGATTGTATAAATAAATTTGTAAAATAAATGTAGGCAAAAGACAGGAATTTTTTCTAACATTTTTACTTCACCACAAGAATATGTGCATCATGACATCCTAAAATCTTTATTTTACTTCTAATCTCAATTACTCATACTTAACTGACTTAATTAAGGCACGTGGTTTGATAGTAATTTTATTAAATCTGTCACACGTTATCAAAATTTGTTTTATCTACAAAAATATGTACCATGCAAAATCAGTTAATCCATGAGTCATCAATATTATTAAGTTTCGTGGTGGCGCAGTGGCTAAGACCTCGCCTCTTGTGCTTATGGTTCAAATCCGGGCAAGTGCTAATGTGACCTTTTCAAATTTATATGTACTTTCTAAATTTATCTTGGACATCGCAGGCTGATGGAAAACATCGTGACGATACCTTAGACTTATTTATAGTTAAATGTAAGTCTGAAATTGCCAAGTCAGAGGCCTGTGTGGTTCCCAGAGATGGCTTAATTAACTCTGATACCAGAGTTGGCCACATCCTCACACGAAAAAGAAAAAAGCCTTATTATAATTTATGTAAAATTTCAAAGTATTTCAAATTGTAAAAAGGAAATACTAAATTTTCTTCTATCTATACAGGGTGGGCAAAAGATCTGTGTATCTATAACTTGGTTTACCTAACCAATGTTCCAAGGCAAAAGTTCTAGGATTATGTTAAGTGCATCTCTAGTTTAAAAGTACTAAAGATAATCATATTTATTTTATCTCCATTGCTCATAATAAAAATTGCCATTATTTGATCCTAAATATTTGACTAGTATCAGATAATTTATGAATCATCATTGTTTGTAATTTTGTTCGGCAATATTTCAAGTATTATGAAAGGTGCATCTCGTGTTTGAAAGTTTCATTAAAAAATAAATGTAACAATCTTCATTGCTCATATTTGACATCATATGTTAACATATTTTACTTTTGACTACAGTCAGATAAACTATGAAGCATCAATTTTTTACAAAACAAACTTAAATTTCGAACTGTATACTGAAAATACTTAAGCAGATTATAGGGAGGGAGTGGACGTCTTCTGACTTTTAAGATGATACATATTGATGTTGTTTAAAAAAACTAAGATATATCATAAAGAAGGTTATTTAATTAAAATGTCACGGTTTTCACCTCCAAGAACTTAACGAACCAAATCTCTATTGGAAAAAGTCTTGTTAGGACATGTTTTAAGTCTAAAGTTTAGTTAGACAAATACTCAACTTAAAATTATATTATAGATCAACTATCAAGGGGTGAGTGCATCATGTGGTTTCCTACAATCCTAGATCTTATCTTAATTACTCATACTGTTACTGTTGTTATAACGCAGTACGTGGTTTGGTACCAAGTCGGGCATCAGCTAATCTCTGAATCATTAATTAGTTATATTTTATACGTAAGTCCTGACTCACCCACATAATATTTCGGTAGTATTGATGCAAATTTAGATTTTCAGGACATTACATGGATGTAGAAATTGTCATTATTGAAATATGATATTTTTGTGAGGTACCAAAGTTGGTACACTAAAAAAATACCTTACCTTAATTCGAAGCCTTAAAAATATTATGAACGATATAATGAACATTTTGTTTTTGAAAACGTTAGCATAATCTCCAGACATAACAGACGCCCTAAATATTTACTACAATCAGATATCATTGAATCTGCAATGTTTACTACTCGTACAATTAAGGGTACACTAATCGACGGGACGAACTATTTTGTGCGCAGGGTTAAAATGAATTTTATATCAAACCACAACACGTGCGGAAGAGATAGATGCTGTGATGAGCAGTAGGAAGCTAGTTCGCGTACGAATACACACTTTTGCAAATTTGTAGCGAAATGGATAATGATTTAGGACGAAACCGAGCGCACGAAATTTTATAAACAGACCTTTGGCAGTCAAGATATCATGCAAAAACGACTAAATCGATCTGTTAAAAATAAAATTATTTGCATTTTTGAACTACTAATCTACTCGTATCCCTGTATCGAGGCCGTTTTGCAATTTTCCGTCTTCGTATGGTATTTATTTGCGCCCACACATTTCGACACTAATTTTATTGCACTAAAATTAGTGTCGAAATGTGGAACGTGCGACGCTCATAACTTTCAAATATTTTCTTTTTTACTTTTTTGCTTCCATACAGGGCTAGATAATGATAAGACAAATTGATATCACTTTTTATTTTGAACGTACATCGTCAAACAGTGGAATAATCCCTAGACTACGTTTGTATGGAAGAATTTTCGACTAGTGTAACCTTAAAGCTTACACATATATGAATTATGTAAAAAACCAAACAAAACAAAACTGTAAATGAATTTAATTTCAAGAACTAAGTAAAGTCAAAGGGATCTGGTACAAGGTCATACAACACCAGCCTTCTCGCATTCCTTGGTTTATGGATGATCAGAACGTACATAGTAGCGGCTCTAAGACTTCGTTCTGGACACTATCCCACCAAAAGATTTGGCCATCTGATGAGAAAACTAAATTCCCCAAATTGTGAGGTGTGTGGAGTTATTGATGATGTTCAGCATCTTTTGATGGAATGTGTCAAGAACCAGACAGGTAGGGAGCGATTGTCAAGATTACGTAGAATCAATAAATTCGACATGGGTACGTTTTTTGAAATCCTGGCTGATCCAGGAACTGATACTGCTATGTTTATGACATGGCAATGTGTCGGTAGTAATACTTTTTGTTTATGTTAAGTTAAGATAAGATATATGATAAGTTGAAATGTAAAATTAGGTTAGGTTACGATGGGGCTGACATGCCTTAAAAGGATAAAAGTCCCTAAAAAATTAAGAATAAAAAAAAAGCTTACCACAATTTAAATGAGTTTCTAAATGAAAGATGTAAATATGTTTACACATCTACTATTTATTATTTGTATATCTTGATATTTTTAATTATTTTTCCTTGAAATTCTAGAATGACAATTTTGACTTGTATTCTTTTATTATCAATTGCAGTACATTCTTTTAAAAATAATTTTACTAAACATGACATCATAAAATTATTTTTACTAATTTATTATTTTGATATCTTGACATGCATAATTTTACTGTGACTCTAGAATGATTGTTTAGTTTTGATTTACTCATTTGAAATGTTTTAATATTTTTTATCTGACATTCTTGAATAATAATTTGGACTTGTATTATTTCATAGACATTTGCACTTTTTATTATGATTAAATATGACATTCTAAAATAATTATTTTTAATTGTATTCTATATTAATATTTACATGCCTTTGTCCAAGGCAAACATGACGCTGCATTATTTTCTTTTATTTTAACATCTCTTCATGCTGGCAATTTGTTGTATGTACGATACTTATGTTTGAGCAATAAATAAATGACTATAATTATCGTTTCATTTTGCTTATACGATTTTACTTATATGACTCAACAAAACTTTTCTTACTAGATAAGTATCACCTGTAGAGTACGAAGTAAGGAACACGTTTATGAAGATTGTTAGGGAGACCTTTTTCAAGAAATATAACATAGGCTGATTAATATACCATCCACCCTTTGATAAAATTCAGACAAAGTTTGAGCCCACTTGACCAACTTATGTATTTGTGATCACAATTTTATTTAAATCTAAATAAGAAAAATAATCTTTAAGCCTACATAGCATAATAATTTTATTATTATAAGTTTCATTACTCATATTGACATAACACTCGTGGTTTTACCAAACTGATTGACTATCTATTGATATCAGATATAGTGTATGAATCACCAATGTTTATATTTCGCTCGTAACTTTTACTTATGAATCATTAAACTTTTCTTACTAGATAATTAAACTTTTATGAAGGTTATAAAACTACTCCTGTAGGCATTTCTTGCTGTGGACATCTTTTGGTTGAAAAGATGATGCCGTAAAATATAATTATGTGGATTCACTTTTCCGAAATTAGGTCAAAAATAGACAAGTGTTATGCAAATAAAGTTTAAAAAGACAAATTCTTTGGTTTAAAAAAAATATATATAATTATGTAGATACTTAAATAATTACGATACATCAATTAAATGAAAAATAACTAACTTCTCTATATTTATTTTTTATTAAAACGGTCAAAATGAGCAACATTTATTTCCAAAAATCTTATGAAGTGCGTCTTATTTCTTAAAGATCTTAAAACATATCAGAAGTCCCAAACATTGAGTACAATCATATATCTATGAATCACCAGTGTTTATATTTTGCAGTTCACTACATTTATAAAACAAAATCCATTGCCACGTCTGTCTATCTGTTCGCGATAAACTCAAAAACTACTGGACGGATTTTCATGCGGTTTTCATCAATAGACAGAGTGATTTATGAAGGACGGTTTTGGTGTTTAATTTGTTAAGGTTTTGTGTATTACCGAGTACCGACACCCACGCGGGCGGAGCCGCTGGCAAAAGCTAGTTACTTATATGACTCAACAAAACTTTTCTTACTAGATAAGTATCACCTGTAGAGTACGAAGTAGGGAACACGTTTATGGAGATTGTTAGGATAGACCTTTGTCAAGAAATATAATATTGGCTGATTAATATACCATCCACCCTTTGATAAAATTCAGACTAAGTTTGAGCCAACTCGACCAATTTATGTATTTGTGATCACAATTTTATTCAAAACTAGCTGTGCCCGCGGCTTCGCTCCCGTCATCTGTCTGCCAACCCTACCCTACTTACCTGACTGCCTACCCTACTTACCTACTTACTATTTTTTTTTCTATAGTCATCATTCTTTCGCGGAGAATTTGAGCATCGTCATTCAGAAAATGACTTCAAATGCAGAACGCCATCTATCGAATATCGAGTTCAACTGTCCGAGTATCTGAATTGCGTGTGTTGTGATAATTTTACTTCTTGAACACTTTAAATTCATCTTACTTTTGATAGAGTGAACCGATTGCGATGAAACAAAAACTAAGTGATGCTCCAAGCTACGCACAATTTTTATGTATAAAAGTTATTTACATTGGTTTCGATGCGTGCACAAATAAACAGACAAACAGATAAACAGACAAAAATGCCGGAAATAGGTTCCGTTGGTAATATTGATGATTGATGATGATTGAAGACTAAATAAGAAAAATAAAATTTAAGTGTCAGTATAAAAAATTAAGTGCTTATTATTATAAAATTCATTATTCATATTGACATAACGCACGTGGTTTTACCAAACCAATTGACTATCTATTGATATCAGATATAGTGTATGAGTCACCAATGTTTATGGAGCTCGTAACTTTTACTTATGAATCATCAAACTTTTCTTACTAGATAAGTAAACTTTTATGAAGATTATAGGAGTAGGTTTATTTCTACCAGTGGACATCTTTATGTTGGAAAGATTATAAAATATAATAAATATAATTATGTAGATTCGCTTTCCCAAAATTCTTTGGTGTCAAATAAAATTTATATACTTCGATAATTAAAATACATCAATTAAATGAAAAATAATTAACTTAACCATAAAAACATTCAACGGTCAAAATGAGCAACACTACTTTTCAAACATAACACAAATTAAAAGTGTTCAGTAGCTTTCATGGTCAACTTAATAAAAAAAACGGCCAAGTGCGAGTCGGACGAAAGGGGGGGTCGGTACCATTATCGCAGAAAGGTAAAAAAAATGACGTCTGTTGTATGGGAGCTCCACTTAACTATTTATTATATTCTGTTTTTAGTATTTTTTGTTATAGCGGCAACAGAAATACATCATCTGTGAAAATTTCAACAGTCTAGCTATCACGGTTCATGAGACAGACAAATACAACAAATAATCTTTTTGCAGCAGTTATTGAAGTCTCTGACTCCAAAACTAGGCGGACCTGTATGCCCGAAGTCAGCGCTCTCCCCATTTTATATTGTCCTAATGTCAAATTTCCAAATATTATTTGTAATGCAAGTTTATGTAAAAGACAAATTAATCTATTTTTTCGGTTACCTATTATTCAATTATTAAAATAATCACACTAATATTATGCCTATGTCCAGCAGTGGACGTCTTTCGCCTGAAATTATGATGATGAATGATGAATATATTATAAAGGCAAAAGTCTGTGAGTGTATTCATATGTTTGTTACTTCTTCACGCTCAAACGGCTGGACAGATCTGGATGAAATTTGGCACAGCGATAGATTATAGTCTGGAATAGCACATAGGATACTTTTTATCCCGGGAATATGTTCCTTTGGGATAATTTTCGACATTCACACGGGCGAAGCCGCTGGCAGAAGTTAGTCAACTATAAAATTTAAAAAATTCAAAGCTTAAACGCTTACCAACAATGCCAACAGCAACACAGTATAATATACCTACGTATAAATAAAACGAACTATACCCTATTTTTAAATACCGCATTTTTGTTTAAAAACCCTTTCGGAATCTTGTAAAATTAAAAAATGCCATAAATAATTAGTTATCACAATAATTATTCTCATACTAAACTAAAAACCATGATTTTGACACATTTTGGCTTTAAGAGATGTACTTAATGTTTTACCTGTGTTCTCACACCACACACAAACTCCAGAGATACTCATTTTGGAAACCGGTCTTATGTGCACCTCGAGTGAGAGAATACTAAAGAACATCCTAAAATCCTAAACATAATCTTTATTATTCATAATCGGCACACGTACCTACCTGTCATGATTTGATCCGAAACATTTGTCTGAAATCAGATAATCTATGCGTCACCAATGTTTTTATTTTGGGTGAACGCAACTTGTGAATCATCAGACCTTTTACTACTGAAATACGTGCGTATTAACGGCAGGCTGTAGTATAATGTTCGGTCAATTCTTGAGGTCAAAATCAAAGTCAAATGTGTTTATTTCAACTAGGATCTTGAGCGGCACTTTTGAACGTTAATAATTAAAATTTACAAGTAATAAAAATGTATTCTACCGTGCATTCGGCAAAGTAGCTTGTTATGGAGAAAATTTATTTGAGATTATTATGGACTTGTTATGGAGAAGAACGCACAAGAAACTACATACTTACTCTTTAATAAATTCATATACGTGAGGTCGATGCACGTAGCACTACTTTACTACATATAGGTATAATGTATTACAAGCACTAACAGGTAAATTCCATCACTTGATAAATAGGAACATGGTTCTCACATACTTACAAATATTGTAAACATAGGTAAATTACCTAATTCAACAACAACGGACCAGTGTGCGAAAATTTTTATTAAAGAAAAAGGAAAGAAAAAATAATTTTGAATATAATACAAATTAACCAATTTGATTTTGTCTACACTAAAAATTGCACTATGGAGCAGGACCAGCATGTTTCCAAGCATTCTTATCTTGAATATAATCATCTAGTTTGTAATATGCTTGTTTACAAAGTGTGCTTTTAACTATTGTTTGCTTTCTTTTAGTTTTAATATCTCACAAGATATTTTGTTATAGAATTTATAATTTTGTTATAATATTTTCTTCGCAATTAGGACTGAAACGAAACGCCGATTTTTAAATAAACATAATTCATAATGAAAATATTAGCTGAGGTTGGAGAACAACCGATCTCAAACACTCCGCATTATGAAAATATATAAATGTGGCACGTGGGTAATTTCACATACAGTAATTTACAATATCTATCTATACATGTAAATCAGATCATATTAATTAAGACTGCGCAGAGCGAACGAGGCGCGCGGCAATTAGGTATTTTCTACAGCGCGCTAGTCGTGTGCGTCGTCACACACACAATCACAAGTTCGCTCGAGTCCGGCTTGCAGTTGCACGACAAAAGTTGGTAACTTAGGATTTTTAAAATTTCAGGCGTTGTGTTGAGTGACTTGAAAAGGCGAATATTGATTATTTAGATGTTTATGTAGGTAAATAAAGCCCATAATTAAATCTAATAATCTATATTATATAGAAAATAATGTTTGTTTGTACTATAGTAATACATTATCCGTTCCGTTACTATTCATCCGATTGCGATGAAATTTTGGCGTTGTGGATTGTACGCCCGGGAATTTTACTGGGTAAGTAGGTAGGCTAGGATAGTTGATAAGTAAGTTAGATGGGTAGGTGTATTGTATAGTAAAACCAGTCTGTAATAAAAAATATTTATTTACCTAATATGCGATACCTTGCGTGTTTTTCCATTTTACAAAATCTTACACAAAACCCAGGGAAACGTGGTATATTTATTATACAGAGTGTAACAGAAACGTCATATTTTAAAAATTGCTTCTAACTCTGTAAATGAACAACCATCTCCAGGGAAGTCAAAGGCATTTCCTAAAAACTAATGGAAATGGAAAAGAGACAAGAAGGGCAATATCAATCTCATTTAAAACATGATTGTTTTTTCAATCACTGGTGCATTATGGAAGAACGTGTTACGTGTTCATGCGATGTATTGCAGTTGTTTATAGAGGTATGCGAAATCCATTATTCTATTGCCATTTATTATGATCTCGGCTTTGTATTTAGTTTCTTCTTCTACCAAAATGTTTGAATATGAATCCGTATGTTTTGAAGAATCCTGAAATAAAATAAGATAATTGTAAGTAGTCCCTAAGCCACGGGCAGAAACTAGTACTAAGGCACATTTAAAAATGTATCTAAGAACAATTAACTTACATCGAGATTGTTGAATGGAATATCATCACTAACTAAAGGTTTTTCACCAACGTATGGGCAAGGATCTTTATTGGTCAGCATTTCCTAAAAACATGATAAAATATAGTTATTGTAAGTTATTTAAGAAAATTGAGAGCAGCGGTGGCTCAGTGGTATCGGCCGCGACTTACAGGTTGTAGGTCGTGGGTTCGAGCCCAGACAGGTGCTTTACTTTGTGTAAATTATTTCATCACCACTGCTCTCAAAACGGTGAAGGAAAACATCGTGAGGAAACCGGCATGTCCTAGAACCAAAAATTCGAAGACATGTGACATCCACCCATCCGCACTGGGCCCGCCTGGTGGATTACGGCCCATTCCCTCTCACAGAGAGGAGGCCTGTGTCCCAGCAGTGGGAACATTAATAGGCTGATGATGATTTAATAAAATTATTAAATTGACGTAGTTATCAGATGTATTATCAACCTAACTCTTAAAATGTTGTGAACAGACTAAAAGAAATATAGTATACATAATACATAAATATTTTCCCATGTAAAAGACTTGCCAGCAAACACTAGCAACAAAATAAGTATAATGAATTTAAAATTTCGTGGTGACCCCTTGGCCTCACTTCTCGTGCTTGAGGTCCTGGGTTCAAATCCAGGCAATGCGTCTTTTTCAAACTAATTTTTACTTTCCATGTTTATCTTGGACATCGCTGACAACGGCGAAAAAAAAATTTGTATTCTAAAATGAATGTCAGAATAGCAATCGGCACATTCGGCACCCCCAAATAACCATTACACGATACCCATATCGAATGTTTGAGAAAAAGATGCATCCGCCATCTTGGATTTTAAAAATAATGTCAGATTTGTAATCGGCATCCCCAAAAACCCATTACACGATACCCATATCGAATGTTTGCAAAAAAGTTGCATCCGCCATCTTGGATTTTAAAAATAATGTCAGATTTGCAATCGGCATCCTCAAAAACCCATTACACGATACCCATATCGAATGTTTGAGAAAAAGGTGCATCCGCCATCTTGGATTTTAAAAATAATGTCAGATTTGTAATCGGCATCCCCAGAAACCCATTACACGATACCCATATCGAATGTTTGAGAAAAAGATGCATCCGCCATCTTGGATTTTAAAAATAATGTCAGATTTGTTATCGGCATCCCCAAAAACCCATTACACGATACCCATAACGAATGTTTGAGAAAAATTTGCATACGCCATCTTGGATTTTAAAAAGAATGTCAGATTGGCAATCGGCATCCCCAAAAACCCATTACACGATACCCATATCGAATGTTTGAGAACCAATTGAAAAAAGAACGATTACATGCGCCATTATATTAGATTTTTTTTTTACAAAAAAATACAACCGACTTTCAAATAAAAATATTACAAAGTGAAAATAAATTCAATTTCGGAAGTCGGTGTTCCTGTTTTTGATTCTTCGTTTTTTGTCACTGACTGGCGAAATTAAATTTATTTTACATAATATTGTAGTGTTTTGATTTGGAAGTGGTTGTTTTTTTGGCAAAAAAGTTTTTATTTTACACTTTTTAGTTGTGTACACAATGGGCAAGTTCTATAGCCTGAATGAAATTAGAGTGTACCAGGGTTTACTGTATTCATCTGCCTACCCCTTTAGAGCTTACCGGCGTGATGTTATGTTATGCAAATATGGTGTAAACAATAAACAGACATGCGATTTCAGCAATCCCGAGAGATCTGCCGTATTTTTTGAAGAGTTCTGTTGCATATCTCCAAAAGTCTTCATCAGATCTTCACCAAATTTAAATGGAACGTAATCTTTCAAACAAAAAAATAATTTCTAAAATCTGTCCACAATTGATGTAATCGGTGAACATACACAAAAAAAATCCTTCTTTTTGGAAAGTCGCTTAAAAAGGAAATAATGTCACAAAATAGAAATATGTACTTTTTATGAGAACAGATTCTTTTTCGGAAATGAGCGCCCACTTTTTCTTCTTATAATATGTTTCCTTACGCTTTCCCATTATAACTAAAATAAACATTAAAAAAAAATGTTACAGAAATATGCATTGAACAGTAAAAACATAAAAAGTAAATGTTAGTTATGCATAAAAAGTCATACTCAAAAAACAAAATATATAACTTACCTTATTCAACTATTTGCAGCAAGGTATACGTACACAATAGAACCGCGAATTATCGTTATCGGCGCGTCGCACCACAAAGAGACGTGACCACTCTCCGAGCTCTCGTGGACGACTGAATTGGCGACCGGTTTACGTTTCGCATGATCCAAAACAGCGCAACAATTAAGAAAAAAAATTAAACTAAAATAACCGAGTGTCTTTTCGAAAATGTTAAAACTATAAATTGTGGTATGACAATTAGAGATTAATATGAATTAAAGTTTGTGAAAAAATTCAGCAGTTTACTATAAATATTCAATAAAACACGAGCATGCTATTTTAATATTTTTGTCCAACTTTACGTATTTTTGTTATTTAAACTAAACAATATTTTTTGTTTTTGCCAACATAGAATCGTTAACACATTCATTGTGGTGTTCATTACATATTTTTTATGGTAATTATGGTAATAATATTGATTAAATCCCTATAACTGTGACGATCGTTTTGGGTTATTTTGCTCGGCGCAGTCTTAAAGTCTTGAAAAATTTCATACCAAAATAAATTTATTTTTTTAACTTTTACTCAGTGAACCAATAGTTAATTGATAAAACAACACACTAAGTGTCGCACAAGGTATGCATCTATCAAAAAACAAAAAAAAACCCCGACACAAAAGTTTTTTTACATTTCTAGTTTAATTTTTATTTCATGCTTTTAAACTACATTATATACCTAGTAGTAGGACACACTTCGATTAACAATCTATCAAAACACATGATTATGACACGATATCTTGCGGAAAAACCCCGACTCAAAGAGAAAAATGCACATAACTTTTGAACGGCTGAACCGATTTTCATCAAACCTAGCTCACCACCACCCAGACACATTTCAAACAAACTAAATCAAAATTTGTTCATCCATTTAGGAGCTATAATGCTACAGTCAGACACATCATCATCATGATTACATCATCAGCCTATTAATGTTCCCACTGCTGGGACACAGGCCTCCTCTCTGTGAGAGGGAATGGGCCGTAATCCACGACGCGGGCCCAGTGTGGGTTGGTGTATGTCACATGTCTTCGAATTTTTGGTTCTAGGACATGCCGGTTTCGTCACGATGTTTTCCTTCACCGTTTTGGGAGCAGTGGTGATGAAATAATTTACACAAAGTAAAACGCCTGCCTGGGCTCGAACCCACGACCTACAACTTGTAAGTTGCGGCCGATACCACTGGGCCACCTCTGCTCCGTGCACACAGATAAACAGATACACAAGTCAAACTTAAAATGACCCTCTTTTTCCCCCGGAGGTTTAAAAGGTATCAAAAGATCTTCCCAGTTACATCTATGACTCACAGCAGTTACTAACTGATCCGATCCTAAATTTTTGACGTTATCAGTTTATCTGTGACTCATCGGTACACCTGTTACTTATCAGACCTTTTTCAGGCTAGGCTGGAGGCCTATGGTATAAAAATGATTGTAAAAATGATTTGAAGAGGTATAACCTCCAGCAGCGTCCAACAGTGGACGTATTTAGGATATTAAAGGTGAAAAAAATATAATCAAAAAAATTATTTTCGGATAACGCAAAGTAAAAGTTTTCTGTAGTCAACGATAAAAAACATAAATTTTTTATGGCCAAGTTGAAACCAAAATATTTTTGACTTCACATTTCTTCACAACCAGCATTAGATTTGCATCTTCTTCTTTATCTGTTTCTTTTAAGGCATGTTTAATTTCAGACGTGTCTTTGAAAAGCTCCACTTAAAAAAGTCTATAGGCTGAAAGCCGGTCATGTTTTACTTTTCTGATGGATTCTCTTGATGTGCAGTGACTGACTGGCTGTATCTCTTATACGTCGAATTCTCTGCGGGACGCAAACAAGTGTTATCGTCGGTGGCAGGTTATCATACCGTCAGTTCATCTAAACCACTTTTTAAAAGCAGTGAGAAAAATAAAATACAAATGTATTAACTACTACTCAAGTAACCGAGGTAAGTCAAATGTCATTTTCTTTGACAGTCAAAAATTACGTGCCAACTGCGCAGGCAAAACTTATCGGCAGTGCATAGTTGATCGACAGATGCTTATCTTACGTTTATCTGTTGCTAAGCTGACGAATTCTGATTGCTGAGCCGACAAATGTCAACTGCATAGCTGACGAAAGTCGGCTAGTTTGCTGACTAAAGTCGGCTGCATAGCCAACGAATTTCAGCTACGAAGCTTGACTTGCGCTTGACCTCTATCTCATCTGTTGGTAAGCGATGATGTGGTCGACCACTATCTCACCTGTTGGTAAGCGATGATGTGGTTGACCACTAACTCGCCTGTTGCTTCTTATCTAACAGGCGTCAGCTGCGACACAAGCCCTGCGTCGTATACCAAAACCGTGCAGTAAGCTAAAACTTTGAAATAATATTTATACTAACGCAAGTATTTTATTGTTTCAGATCATGCAGCGTACAACACTAGGTGAGCTAGCCTTGTGGGATCCACCACCCAATGAGATCGACTATTTTCAAAGATTTATCAACGTCATTGACGAATTCTACCCAGATGACTGGAGAAGCTGGGCAGTGAATACCGTCTCATATGAAGACTTATTCGGTGATAGAATCTCATCAGACGAGGAGTGTCGCTTGCGCTTTGCTGTTCCTACCCTCCATTTGGCTTACGCTTTTAGCGAGGGTCAAGCGTCCTTGAGTGAACGCAAGTACAAACGCATCAAAAGACAGTTGATAACGTGGCCACTTGGCAGAGCCATCATATACAGTCCTTTTGCTACAATGAAGAAAATTCATCCAACAGACGCTAGCAATAGATTCTCAGAAGTGCTTTCAGTACTAAAATCTCAATTAATATCTCGTTCAGAAGCAGCCAAAATTCTCCAAAACACGAGTAAAAAATTCCGTCCTCCATTTACTATGACATGTACAAGCCAGAAACGGCCACATAGCCCAGGACCTGCTTTGCCATACAAAAAAGCTCGCAATGAAGACTGTAATACCTTGCAAGATTTTTTTAAACAACAAAATGTCATGCTTGAAAAGCTGTGTAAGCTCTCTGAATACCAAAATAAAAATATCAGATTGGTGCATAAAAAAATCTCCAACAAATGCGAGATCTCAGATATGGACAAATCGGAATCCGAAGATTCAAGTGACGAAGAAACCTGGAGCGAGCGTTCTTATAACCAGAAAGTACAGGAGGAGCCTGCAAGAGATCTAGAAAGCGCGACAGATGAACTGGTTGAAGATTCTGCAAGCACGGTATCAGTTGAGACAGTAGATGAAACGCTGAACGTTGCTGAAGATAGTTTAGTAAAACAAGCAATTGCTTGTCAACGACTAGGAACAGACGGTTGGCAGAATATTATTTACATAGAAGGACAGAAAAAGTTTCAAGCTGCTCCTGTATTCACAAACCTGAAAGTCAACAGTCACTTAGCTGCCGTCACTCCACCTGAGCAACTTCTCAGAGTTCTGGAGAAAATTGATCTCTGTTTAGGGGCTATAACTCATGGGTTATTACAGCAACGAAAAGAATTTCAAGAAATCTACCAAAAAGCTACACTGGAAGTTAAATCAGTTATAAGTAAATACTTCTTGTCTTCTGAATCTTCTTTTCGTCAAACTACTGACTCCTTATTGCAGTACACATGTGGGCAGAGAGCAGAAATTATTCAACAAAGACGAAGCATATACAAACCAAGTAACAAAATGTTGCACGAGCTTCTGCATTCTATTCCTCCATCATCTACTTATTTGTTTTCTGAACTAAAACTCTCTGAACTAGTAAAAGCACAAGGAGGGATCCACAAGTTTTTTCCTGCTAAATATAAGCTTAAAGAGGGAAGAAAAACTGCTTCCCGAGAACCAGATGCTAGAGTTAAACCAGGTCCCTCGGGACGCCTTAGAAAAAACAATTTTAAGGCATCGAAAAGATCACTACACGAACAGGCGGACAAGAAGCTGGAGAACAGAGAATATATAGATGTAAAGGAAAGGTATCCTAATGTAAATAACTGGCCAGGTTAGTAACAAAATATTAGTAGTAATTCAAAGATGTTTGGTGCTATAGTAAAATAAGCGTAATTTATTTGGCAATTAATGCTACTGCGTAGGTACCATAGCTTTTACGTAGCAAGATAAGATACGAAGTGACGTGTTCAACATTTGATTTTCAGATATTTCAGCTAATAAACACTACTGCTGTAAACAGGGCCCTTCCTAGTAACGTAACTACATCAACTGGTCCAGTGATTCTCGCTTCAGTGGTCCAAGGCAACAGAATAGTCGTATCAAAAAATCAGCATGTTTTATGTCACCCAAACATGATTCGGGATTGTCGATACAAATCAGCCAAATCAGTGACTTCTGAAAAATGAGTATTTGATTAGATACATTTATTTTATTATCGTAATCATGATTGTAAACAAATTTTTGTTGTGTTTGTAATCCAAATTAATGATTTAATCATTACTATAAAATAAAGAATATCTTAATATTATGAACTTCAAACTTTTATTTAAATTTTTAACAAAAATACGTACTTTGTCTGTACATATTTATACTTATATATTTATGTAGGAGCAGTGGTGGCCCAGTGGTAACGGCCTCGACTTACGTGTCGTAGGTCGTGGGTTCGAACCCAGGCAGGCGCTGTCTTTGTGTAAATTATTTCATCACCACTGCTCTAAAAAAGGTATAGGAAACCGGCATGTCCTAGAACCAAAAAAATCGAAGACATGTTACATCCACCAACCCGCACCAGACCCGCGTGGTGGATTAAGACCCATCCACTCTCTCTCAGAGAGGAGGCCTGTGTCCCAGCAGTGGGAACATTAATAGGCTGATGATGATGATATATGCCGGGTATATTTGTACATGTGATTTTTTTTTACCTTGAACTTGGCTAACTAAACCAAAACTATTCTCAAAAGTTTCAGTGCGACACTATTAAGTTCTATAATATAATCTATATTACTCATCCAGCTGACATAATTTACAGGTTTGATAAAAATGTACCTTTATCTGTGATTTAGACAAGAATTGGTGAATCTATGAATCACCAATATTTACATTTTGTGTGTGACTCATCATAACTTACTTTTACAAGAAAAACAGTATCAGTGGCATAAAACAATATGGAGATTGAAAGAGGTTATATGTCCAACATATTATGTCTGGGGAAGCTGCGTAATATCTTTGCGCATATATACCGAAGTGTCTCAAGACAAATGTTTTCGATTAGTACTTGTTATCACTGATGTCTTATGGCACTGAAACGTGGTCACTTACAATGGGACTGAAGAAAAATTAATCAAATAAATAATCATTAGATCAACGCAGATCGATGACTTAGTCACTAGAGACACTAGATAGCAAGAGATGTTGGTGTGGCGTCGCTTGGGGGAGGCCTATGTCCGGCAATGGATTCCTTTATCATAATATTTTTCCAAAAGGTTACCTACATTAAGACCTACAACAATAATCATTAATTAACCTACTTCTTCTTTCGTGTCGATTAACTCAAACTATAGTCTCAACCATTCAGATTTTGTTCGACCAGTATGTAGCTACACGTACAGCTCTGTCATTTGCTACGTTCAAATCCCGTAAGGTCGGGCATAAAGGGCAGACAAGGAAGTGGGCCATATCTTGCAAAGAGGCCTCACACTGGCACTGTGTTTTGGATGGATCTATGATACTCCATTTGGCCAGGTTGTTTTTACAGCGGCCAACCTGGAACCGTTTAGTGATTTACAGATTGGCTACTGCAGTTCGTTTCCAAGGGGCAGATTCTCTGCCGGAGTGATGAATTGTGGAGGGGTAGGGTGTGTATGTTTTCATAATTGACTCAAACTCAATTTACCTACTAAAATACTCGTTGTAAATATCAGTACGAAGTGATTAACAGATTATGATTTAACGATATTAATGAACTCGTGCGAAGAGGATAACATCACAATTAGCAGAGTTCTTGAACTTGACTTCACTTTTTATTTAATTTATTGAACATATATATACATAACACCACGCCCGTATTCCCGGCAGGGTTAGGTTAAGGTGCACCTTGATATGGTGTATGGTAGTACACCCATACTCAGGCAGTCATATTTGATTCCCATAGGGGGCGAGTCTATTTCCATCATCATCATCCGCCTAGCCTTTTCCCAACTATATTGGGGTCGGCTTCCAGTCTTACCGGCTTCAGCTAAGTACCAGTGTTTTACATGGAGCGACTGCCTATCTGACCTCCACAACCCAGTAACTGGATAACACGGTACCCCTTGGCAAGACTGGTGTCAGATCTCAAGCTTCTGACTACCCGTAACGACTGTCAAAGATCTTCAAATGACAGCTGGGACCAACGGCTTAACGTGCTTTCCGAGGCACGGAGGAAACTCGGTATGTTGTAATGGTCACCCATCCACGGACCGACCTCGTCAAGCGTTGCTTAACCTTGATGATCGACCCGTGCGGCTGTTATTATTTAGCCACGAGTCTATTTCCATCAACCGGCACAAATAATAAATGATTTTATTTCTGTAAGTTAGTTTGTACAAACACTTTTTTAAATTAGATGAGGTCGGCGTTTCCTATCTGACTACACTGAGAGGAAAGGCCGAAACAAACTCAGAGGTCACAGTCTCTTTTAAAGTCCAGACATAATCTTGGTTAGATCATGTGAAGAGAAGACCAATGTTTATTTGTGTCTGAAATAGTCATTCGAGGAAATAACCAGCCAGTTTGAGTGAACCTGTCCAGTCAGTGCACGCATTTGTCAATAACTGTACAGGTCAACTCAGAATTTAAAGAGCTTAACGATTCGACGAACAAACAAAGAAAGGACCTTTCTTTGTTTGTTCGCCCGCATAAATTACTCAAACTGCCAGACCATGATTAAAACTAACTGAAAAAGTAAAAAAAATAACAAAAAAAAATGACCCTATGTAGGTTTTCTGGCACAAGATACGTTTAATAAATGATTTGAATTTATTAAGGCTTAGATCTTGCACGTGGCTTGGAAGCTTATTATAAAAGCGTACGCACAAATACTAGGCTTGGGGTTGCTTGTTTAAGATCCTATGTCCCCTAGCTGGGGCAGAGGGCTTCCACAGTAATAGCCCTCCATCGCGATTACAAAAATACAACCGACTTCCAAATAAAAACACTACAAAGTGAAAAATAACTTCAATTTCGGCAGATGGTGTCAAAAAACGAAGAAACAAAGACAGGAACACCGACTGCCGAAATTGAAGTTATTTTTCATTTTGTAGCGTTTTCATTTGGAAGTCGGTTGTATTTTTTTTTAAAGTTTTAAATTTAAAATACGGAATTTCAGAATACAGAAAATAACACATGTTTATCACGAGTATGTCGTAATCAAAATGTTACCTCCGTACTTAGTTTATTTCAATACCATAATATACTAGTATACTGTTTCCTAAATAAAAGTAATCTCCATTACTCATAACTGACATAACAGATGAGGATTGATACCAAAAATATAAGACTAGAATCAGTTTACCTATGAATCACCAATGTTTTGATTGTATTTATCTTGTGACTAAAAACAACGTGTAACAAGATGGATGTGATGGTTAGTGGATGTCTCTTATCTTCAGAATGGTACTGAAGAAAGTTTCAGAAACATTCTGAAGATAAGAGACATCCACTAATCCGCACTTAGGCCGGGTGCTGAATTAAGCCTCTTACCTCTCACAACCCCATCCATCACCATCCAACTTCATCATCATCAGCCTTTTTAATGTTCCCACTGCTGGGGCACAGGCCTCCTCTCTGTGAGAAAAGGAACATCCAATTTGCAATAGCACAAAAAACGCAGCTGCAGCTTTGTGATATTTTTTTTTTGCCAATTTGATGCTATCCAGACTCTTTGATGGCACTTATTGGTCGGCATAATACACATCACACATCATCACATCATCAGCCTATTATTATTCCCACTTCTGGGACACAGGCCTCCTCTTTGTGAGTGGGAATGGGCCGCTATCCACCACGCGAGCCCAGTGCGGATTGAAAACACCGCACTGGGCCCGACTTAATAATGACACACGATATAATAATGATATTTTTTTTAACTATAGCAAGGTCATCAATAAAGATTCGCGCCTAACCTTTTATTTTATCGGGGTGAAACTTTAAAAAGGCACCGGGACTCTTGTGGAAAAAGACGGCAGAGGGTATGGGATTTTTACTAAAACCCCCGTTTTCACCATCAGCAGAAGAAGAGAAGCCGTTAAGAGGTAACGGGCCGTCAGAAGAGGGCCCGTTACCTCTTAAAAGACCAACCCGGAACCCTCTCTGTTCAACATCTGCTAAGGCAATTCCTTGGGGGCATCCTTGGCCTAGGATATACCTACTTTGTTAAATGATATCACCAAAAAGGTAGGGAATCCCCAATACTCGTAAAAATCAGAACTGACATTTAGTAGATACGAAATGTTACATTGTAATCAAATCTACTTTTGAGTCACCAATGTTTACATTTTGTATTTGTCTTGGTGACTAATTTTTTTCAGTGGTGTTCTTGTCTGACTAGGTTTATTTATCACCAATTAATATGAATCATCGCCAAATTCGGTCAGCTGGGGGTAGCTATTTATGGCACGCGTTCGATGATGCATTTAACGTTATCAAATAAGTCAAGTATATAGTCAATAAAAAACTTTTTTTACAAAAAAATACTACCGACTTCCAAATAAGAAAACTACAAAGTAAAAAATAACTTTAGTTTTGGAAGTCGGTGTCCATAATGCAAAAAAAAATGATACCTACGAAAGACACCGACTCCCAAAAATTTAGTTATTTTTCACTATGTAGTTTTCTTATTTTATATAATACTTTTTAGTTGTACCTACCTAATAGGCAAGTTGTTTAGTAAGTTTCCTATAACCCCAGAATAGATTACCCGAATATCATGAAACTTGAACAAAACCGATCAAATGAGAGGTTTACGTACCCCTTAAGAGCGTACAAGCGTTATGTTATGTTATGAAATGGTATAAACAATAAACAGACATGCGATTGCAGCTGTCCCGAGAGATTTGCCGTTATTTATTGAAGTGTATATCTTCTGTTGTATATCTTCGAAGTTCTTCATCAGATCTTCACCAAATTAAAATGAGACCAATTTTGGAACATATTCTTTCAAACCAAAAAAATAATTTTCAAAATCGGTCCACAACTGACGGAGATATCGGTGAATATACATAAAAAAACATACAAGAAGTCGAACATAGAATCTCCTCCTTTTTCGAAAGTCGGTTAGTAAAAACAGTCTCTCTTATTTAATTATATTTATTTTATTTTGGTGTCAATATTTTCCTCGTTCGTGCTTGCCATGTCATCACTCCACAATCCTTGGTTCACTGGAAATGTAGAATGCCAAATACCTTTTTAATAGTGGATTATGCACCAAGGGGATAAAGCAGTGTCTTACGTCAAGGACGCCATATTGAACCCTGAGCGTAACGAGGGACTGAGTATTTAGAGTCCTGAGTGAAGCGAGGGACTCAAGCTGCCCAAGTCAAAGACAGGCTTTATCCTAGATGAGCATACTCTACTTTTCACACCTTCTGCGAGACAATAAAAAGCTGATGTATGTATTGATTTGAATATTGTGTTTGATGCTTATTGTAGATCTAAGCATTGAATAAATGCACCATAGGCTGCTGGACTTTCGAATTTCTGCTAAATGTTGGAAATAAATTATAAGGAAGGATTCTGACAAAGTCTTGACTCCTACTTTTGTACATTGAACAAATACATTGAACAAAATCGTCATAGACTTTTTTACCGACTTATTTGTATCTGTGTTTTGTTTTTGCCGGTAGTAGATTTATTAATAATCTCTAATCACCTGCCGTGAAACTTATGAAGAAGACCACAGATGGCCACTGGCACTCCTAAATGCTAAGCATGGTCACGGGCATAAGATATCTCGAATAGTTAACCGACTATAATGACGCGCAAATACTTATAAATAAATGGTACTGATGAAAATGGCACCATCGAACTGATCCAATGATGAAGCCGGAACGTAGGCACTGGAACTCTGAAATAAAATAATGTATCCTAGTCGTGTTTGGGCTTATTGGAATCGTAATGCAATGTACTTTGGCTATAAATGATTATCATGTTATTTGGAGGTACCTATCAAAACAAAAATGAGAAAAATAAAAAGACACCGACTTCGGATAAGAAAGTTATTTTTTGCTTTGTAGTTTTTGTTCTGGAAGTCGGTTTGATTTTTTGTTAAAAAGTTTTATAACAATACATATCCAATGAGCCGAAACACGATGGTGTAATCTTGTTTGGTTGAGAAGTTGTTATGGCCAATTGGCCATCCTTCGGCTTTATCATGGAACCAGCTCCATAGTACAACATTATTTAAATGTTGCCAAAGTTATATAAGTAAGCGAAGTTCCAGATTAATCAGATGCCAGGAAGTGCTTGAAACTAGATTTCTAGTTGCCGGACACACGTAAGAAAGTAATATAAAAAAAAACAATAAAATAAAATGCCGACTGCTCAAGAAGCGTACTAAAAAGAAGTAAACAAGAAGAAAATCATGCTGTGCAATCGGAGGATACATATTCGCGAACTGCCTGACCAAAACCAGATCTATATTTTGAATGAACTTTTTTTATTAATAACTTTTCATTTTTGAATTAGGTACATTTAAACATTGTTATATATATTTACCCGACTGCCGAAGGAGGGTAATGCGTTTATCAGTATATGTATGTATGTAGGTACGTATGTTTGATCCCATGTGGCGTTCTAGAGACCAAACGCGATTTTGATGATTCTTACGTCAATCGATTCGTCTTATATGTGCCGATTGTTTTCATTCATATTATCGACCAGTGAGACAGTCTCTGGTCTGGAAGTAGATCCCAACATTGTTCGAAAAGCCCTAGCAGATAATGACGACAGTCTACCAGTTGTTCACCTCAAAATATGAAGAATAAATAGAAGGGATCTGGGGGAGGTCTTGTCTTTGCACAGCAATGGGACACTATGGGCTTATGTAAAAAAAATGGTCTATAGATTTAAGATACACCACCGATCGATGAGGACGACCCTTTTACTACTTATCCTCGTACCAGGAAACAAAACATAATGAACAGATTTATTATAACGCCCGATAAACCCACCACAACCACAAACCCTCTAGATTTCTTTGATGTTCAAAAATCCAAAGATAACGAAGTCAGAAAGCAGAGCTTATTATATTACGCCCACATTTTGAGGAAAACTTTCGGTTGGTAACACTGTTACCGTACGCTGGCAATGTTGGCACTACTTAAAATTCTGAGTGAAGACAGGAAGAACCGCAAACTAATGTGAAGCTCACAGTCGTCTTTGAACGTATACATCAATTGTATTATTCTATCATCTATCGAAATAACAGTAGAATGTTGTCTATGAGCATGTGTCGTCACCTCCAGATCTTTCCTATTAACATATTTAATGTATAGTTGGCTAGGAATAAAATTACGTCTTCAATTTGTTTCTGTTTATTATCAGAAACAAATTTAATTATTTCCAATTCAAAACTTTTTAAACAAGATTTTTACCCGACTGCAAGGAAAGGGTTATGTTTTCGCACGTATCTTGTATGTAATATTCTTTATAACGTCATATCTTTCAAACCACTAGACGAATTTAAGTAATAGGGAACTATCCACAAAGCTGAGCTCAGATGGCGCCACAGGTATCAGAGTAAACAAACGAAACTGTCAAAGTCGAGTGACAAAATTTCGCAGTATATGCATACAAAATATAAAACTAATAATGAAAGAAAAATTGAGCTAACTAAGAATTGAGGAAATCAGACCATACTGCAGCTAAAAACCCGGCTTCGAGAGCGCGGTGCATCAACTAAAGGGAAAAAGACGGATTTAGTTGAAAGGTATACGAATGCGAACATTGAAAGTCTAGTGTAACTTGCAGATATTATGTTAATCAACAAAATCCTTCTTTTTTAAATCTTCTGCTTTAGAACGGTCAGGACACAGCCTTGATTTTTTTTTGTAAAATTCCGGCGACGAACAGTAGTTTCTCATTGCTTGCGAATGTTGGTGTTTTTTAGGATCATATGGCCAGTTTTATTTCTGCATTCAAAAACACAACCCATGCATTGTTGACAGCTAGCAATATTATTTTTGGCTTTTGAACGCAAATTATTCTTAAAAAAGTAAATAAAGTTCGGTAACCATAAACAGTAATAGTCGCCAAGTTGTTATATTTACTCCACTCCGTCAAGCGCCATCTGGCGGGCGCAATTGGCAGTAATGTTCCCTATTACTTCGCGTGCGTGTCCGTCTCGCACTTGGCCGGTTTTCTCAATTCAATTTGTGATTGAGCTGTCAAATAAAGTGAGCAAGTCCGAGGCTAGGTTCTAAAAATTGACGGATAGGTACGGAATGGAGTTAAGAAAAACAACATGAAATGCCAAAATTTTTGAATGCGTCTTAGGTATTTTTTTTAAAGCACTGCCCTATGAATTAATACCACTTGTAAAGTTATTTGGGTCAAATAATTAGTAGCAAGTAACTACGTAGTAGTAGAGTCTGGCAAACGAAAGTAGAGACTAAAAAAGCGTGTCAAATTAAAAAAAAAACTACTAAAAAGACATAAACAAGAAGAAAATCATGCTGTGCAGTCGGAGAATACATATGCGCGAGCTTGCTGGCCAAAACTAGATGTACCCGCCGACTGCACAGCATGATTATCTTCTTGTTTATATCTTTTTAGTTCGCTTTTTTTTTAATTTGACGTGCTTTTTCAGTCTCTACTTTCGTTTGCCAGACTCTATGTAGCATGAAGAAATGAATGTTTTTTTTAGAAAGATTGCAAAAAAAAGCAATGACACTAGCAAAACTAGAATCATTGTTTTTTTTACTCTTTTACCATTTTGTTACTCTGACAAAATTAAACAAAGTTTAACCAAGGAACCAATACTATACAACAATACTATAGGTATTGTTTCCTTGGTAAAACTTTGTTTAATTTTCTACAATTTGCTACAGACAAGAATGAACTAGGTACCTTACTTATCCTACCCTCGTGCCCCACCCCTCCAGAAATTAGGATCCGCCCCTGTTTGTATCAGTGCTGATGATGATCGAAATGCCAAAATGTAAAGAATTGATCACGTGATATTTCGATAGCGATTAGCAATCGCAATCATGACGCTTTCCTTGATAATTAATCTCACTTGTCTATAACTCCATTTGAGATAACATTAGACATTTAAATTATACCATTTTACAGCCCGTTCAACCGATTTTGACTTCTATTGCGTTGGTGATACGACAAATGGTAGCTGTAGTAAACAGTTGGTTTTGGTAACAGGTTTATGCTTTTTATGTCATCCTTATGTTTACGGGATAGAACTCAAAATCGGTTGAACGGACTGTAAAAAGGGTTGTACAGATGTGTAATTTTATTTCAAATGGAGAATAGATCCTCAGACTGCGCTTAGTTATCCAGTTTCAATACCAATAAATTGTATATTTAAGGTTACACTAGTCGAAAATTCTTCCATACAAGAGACGTCGATAGATAGATCTTGACTACCCAAGTGTTCTTAGATAAGTGACGTTAAAAAAAAAACAAATATTCTGGGCGCCATATTGTGGAAGTACCGTTTTTTTTCTTCCTGTCCCATCCAGTGGTGTATCAATATGAAGGGTTTTAGAAGCGATTACAGAAATATATACTACTTATATTTTTAAAAGTAATTAGCAAAACAAATGATAACTAAAAAGCTGTAAATAAAAAAGTTAGTAAAATCAAAAACGCCGACTGCTTTAAATCAGTCGGAAGATAAATATTTACGAGCTGACTGACCAAAATCATATGTATCCTCCGACTGATTTCATAATCGGTTTTTTTTTATTTATATTTTATGAGTATTTGAAATTAGGAACATGTCAAAACTTGAATACCAAGCCGGTTTCAGGCTAAGCAAGAATTTTGAAATTCATAATTTAAATATCATGGGGCTGCCTATTAGAAGATGGTGCTTATGTTAAGAGTGATTATCTCCATGTTGTATTTACAACAGATTGCTGATAAAACCCAATTTTTTTCCGTAGTTAACTAAAAAGTATGACATTATGTATTAAACTAGTTTTTAGCAAATATAGGTTACCGAAAGATAAAGTGTTCCAGCCCATAATGTAATTCGATGAAGTTATAAGAGCAGTGGCCTTCCGCTGCATGCGAGAAGCACGAGAACGGTCGACGAGGCGACGCTTGGTAGTGGCCAAGCAGTAAGTCCAGCAGTGGACCTCTTTCTGTAGAAATGATGACGATTAATTCCTACTGCCAAGCACGCGTGCGTCCTCTCTATGAGTAAGAGACCTTTACCCGTCACAAGGACATCAGTAGGCTATTATTGTATTGTTACCGTATCACATTACTACCTGTTTCCGCCACTTGAAACAAATCAATAAACACTTCAGATGCCACTCAATACTCACCGGCTTTTCCATGACATGTTGGAGTACTTAATTTATATATGTGTCATCATCAAATAATTATTGTCTTTTCCGTCTTCTTCTTCTTAGCGTGTCGATGGCAAATATAAAAAGTTAAATATTGTGTTTGGCCCAGAATTCAGCCACGGCAATACCATTCGGTGACGCAGTCATAAGGTCTTCGTAAGTACAGGTGACAGGGCATGCTGCGCACTCCGTTAGATGGGCCATGGTCTGCGTAGAGATGCTGCACAAGCACTGAAGACTAGTGCCATCAGAGAACCCCCACCCGAGGAGGTTGTCCTTGCTGCGGCCAACCCGAGTGCGGAGTCTATTTAGGGTTTTCCATGTCGACCAGGGCAGAGTGTGCCCAGGAGGAAGGCTCTCCGATGGGCCGATGAAATTTTCAGGAGGCTTGAGTTTCTCTCGCCAAAGGTCGCATCTCGCCGAAGAGGAGTTGCCATCACATAGACCCACGCATCCTAGAAAACTTTTCCGCCTTTTTAGGCGCTGGGGCACCGAGGTGTAATTGTGCATTGGGTGGCGTGGGTCGTTTTCTAGTTTCGACCTCTCTGTGCGACTTGCTATAGTGCTGCGAATTTCCGGGGGCGCGATGCCGATAAGTGGATACAGCATTCGCACAGGAGTCGGTTTGAGGCAGCCTGTGGCAATCCGGCACGTCTCATTCAGAGCTGTATCCACTAATTTGGAGTGGGCAGAGCGGCTCCATACTGGACTTGCATATTCACCAGCGGAGAAACAGAGTGCCAAGGCAGTCGTTCGCAGGACTTGAGGGGACGCCCCCCATCTGGTGGACGTTAGGCGGCGAAGCAGGTTATTCCTTGAATGCACCTTCCACTTGACATTTTCGCAGTTACTTCTGTAGTTGAGTGACCTGTCCAGAGAAATGCCGAGGTATTTTGGGTGGGAACTATGGAGGATTGGCACCCCCTGCCATGAAATGTTAAGCGTTCGGCCCGCTTGTCTATTACGTAGGTGAAAGGCGCACGACTGTGTTTTCGAGGGATTTGGCTTCAGTGCGTTTTCAGCTTAATATTGGCTGAGATCTGAAAGGGCGGTGGAAAGATTAGCCTCAATCTCCTCAAAATCAGTAGCTTGGCAAGTTAAAGCTAGGTCGTCAGCGTATAGGAAGCGGGTCGTGTTACAACTCACCGGTTGGTCGTTGGTGTAGATGTTGAACAGCAGGGGAGCCAGAACGCTACCTTGAGGTAGACCATTCTTTTGGACACGCCACCTACTCCTATCATCCAGAAGATTCACTTGATATCGTCGGTTACTGAGGAGTTCTCTGAGAATTTTAATGAACTTTAGGTCTGTTAAGTTGGTAACCTTCCATAACAAGCGCTGAATATTAACGGTGTCATAGGCTGCCGACAGGTCTACAAAAACTACACCCGTAACTTTCCTCGTTTCGAACCCGTCCTCGATATGTTGTGTGAGGTTGATGACCTGGCCACAACAAGACTTACCAGGCCTGAATCCAGCTTGTTCTGGAATAAGTTTTGGGTCGACGAGGTCTGTGAGACGGGCTAACAGTAGCCTTTCAAAAAGTTTGTAGGTGTGATAGAGGAGGGATATAGGGCGGAAGTTTTTTGGGTCGTCATGCGGTTTTCCTGGTTTGGGTACAGCAATAATCTTTGATTTCCTCCAAAGACGAGGTATATTTGCTGTCTCCAAACAGTGGTTAAAAAGTTGCAGCAACCACGAGACGGATACCGGACCAAAGTGCTTAATTTGTTCCACCGATATATCATCCACCCCAGAGGCCTTACCCCAGCTCAACTGTCGTATAGCTGAGATAATGTCCGTCAGTTTGAATGGGTCGCATACCGACTTAGCGGGTGAACAGGGGATACTAATTTTAGGAGTTCTGCCAAGGCGTTTTGCTGGTTTTCTGTTAAGAAGGAGCTGATGAGCCACTTGGTTAGCCGTAACTGAGTTAGGTGAATGAGCTGGTGGAGCTTCACTAGTAAGCTTGCGAATAGTGTATAGTATTTTCCGTAATATAAATATTCGAGATATAAACAGAAATGATCACCAAAGCCCAAGCAACCTTCGCGCAGCTGCTGAGACCTGTTTGGCAATCGCAGAAACTGACCCGAAGGATTAAACTCAAAATCTGCCAGTCCAATGTCAAATCTGTGCTGCTGTACGGGTGCGAAACGTGGAAGGTCACAAAAGACATCTCACGCCAAATAAGTCTTCGTCAACCGCTGTCTTCGTCGCATTCTCGGAATTTACTAGCCCGAGACCACCTCTAATGTATAGCTGTTGGAGAAATGCAACGAGAACCCGATCGATCGATCGCCAGATCAAGAGTCGCAAAATTCGCATTATGAGATGGATTGGCCACACGCTCCGAAGGGGTCCCGACCACATACCCAAGCAAGTTTTGGACTGGAATCCCCAAGGGAAAAGAAAGCGTGGCCGTCCCCGTCAAACTTGGCGTCGCACCGTATTGGCAGAAGCGACGAGCATCGGAATGACATGGAGCGAGGGGAAGCGTAAAGCTCAAAACCGATCGCGATGGAGGACATCTGTGGACGCCCTCTACCCCATCTAGGGGTTATAGGACATTAAGTCAAGTAAGTCAAACAGAAATGAACATAATTATAATATCAAACAACTCGTCGAATAATTTCAAACCGCCCCGTACGAAATATGTTCGTGCGGACTTTCGGAACAAAAGAATGCAGGAAAAATACCGCGCCCGCGTTCTTTCAAGAATATGGCCCGGTTAAAAACGAACTAAAAGTATTATAAATGCGAAAGTAACTCTGTTTGTTTGTATGTTTATTTGTTTGTTTGTTATTTTGGCTGAACCGATTTAGATGAAATTTGGTATCGAGATAGACCCTGGAAAGGACATAGGATTGGTTTTTCCCCGATAGTGTGCTCTCTTGGGATGATAAATCACTCTTTCGCGGGCAAAGTCGCGAGCAGAAGCGAGTCATGCATTCCCTAAGCTATTATAAATATATTTACAGTACAACTATTTTCTTAATAGCCCTCGGAAATCCTTGCATTGCCGAATACAAACGAATGCTAATTTCCATGTCCATCAATTATTAGATTTATCGAGTACTAGCTGTCCCACGCGGCTTCGCTCCCGTCAACTGGCTACCTACCCTACCCTACCTGCCCTACATACATGAATGTTGCGTAGCTTTAACCACTTACGCAGTGCACGCAACGGAAGCTCTCAAAAAGGAATATTTTTGCCCGTTTTTGCAATATTTTTCATTTATCCTCCGCTCCTATTGATCGTAGCGTGATGTTATATAGCCTATAACCTTCCTCGATAAATGGGCTATCCACCACACAAATCATTGTTCAACTCCAACCAGTAGTTCCTGAGATTAGCGCGTTCAAACAAACAAACAAACTCTTCAGCTTTATAATATGAACTAAGTACTTCATTGTTGTTTTGTTTTGATTTCCGTGTAAATTATATAGAGCTGTAAAACGATTTTTTGCCTGCGACTGTGGCAGCTTTCCTCTCATTTTTAAAATAAATTACATTAAGTTAAAAGAGTATTAACAACTCTATGTACTTCCAAGTTGATTGAGAGCTTCTGGTCTGAACCAAGTGCAAAGGAAAACTGAAAGAAATCCGACGACTGACGAAACACGAAGTTTGCCGAGGGACATTAAGAAAATAGTAGTACTTTGCATGTTTTATAATTGATCATGCCTCACCGACTGAAGTGATGAACATTTATGTAATAGATAAAACTTGGTACACGTTAAAAGGACATAGGATACTTATTTTAACCCGGTAAAACGTTCACTTCAGATCATTATTGACGAAGCTGCTAGCAAAAAGGCTAGTATTGTATTATTCGTTCTATCATGTCATATGAATTTCTTAGAAGAGAATTTTATTACGGCATCGTCCTGTGTGACGTCACGAAGTTCCAAGAATTAATAAATTCCCGTTGATATTAATATATCGCTCCGTATAATATTGCCTGAAATACCGTTTCCAAAGTCCGTATTTGGACTTCGGGAGATATTAAAGCAATTCTTACGTTATTAAAGTTATGAAATTCTTCTTATCTTTTAGTAATGTGAAAGTAAATATGTATATGCTTCTTTTTAACCGACTTTATAGGAAGAATTTGTGTATGTGACTAACTAGTCAAATGTTTCAAAATAACATCGTCATGTACGCGGGATGTTTTATACAACACAAGTAGATAGGTATATGTGCATAAACATAAGTACACTATCTCCCTTCCACAGATGTAAGCAAACTAGATGACGCGATTGTATGTACTTCGCGTGTCAAAAAAACCGGCCAAGTGCGAGTCGGACTCACGCACGAGGGGTTCCGTACCATTATCGCAAAAAAAAGGCAAGAAAACCACGTTTGAGCCCCACTTAAATATTTATTTTATTCTGTTTTTATTGTTTTTAGTATTTGTTGTTATAGCGGCAACAGAAATACATCATCTGTGAAAATTTCAATTGTCTAGCTATCACGGTTCATGAGATACAGCCTGGTGAACAATCCCTCCGCACTATTCCCAAACCACTCCTGAAAGGCAAAATCAACAGAGGCGACCACCAGAAAAGCGCCTAGGCAATGAAATGAATTTAACTGTCTTGGATCCCGCAACGAAATTAATCAGAAAAGAATAACGGAGGAGTAGGAAAACATACAGACAGACAGACAGTTGGACCGAGGAGTCTCAGTAATAGAGTCTCGTTTTTACCCTTTGGCTACGGAACCCTAAAAAACAGACCCAAAATAAAAGAAATTGGTGGCCCCTGCTCTAGGCTCTAGAACTACTGGACCCCATGTTCAGCAGCCGCACTCGTGATAACGAGACCAATGGGACAGTGTTACTAAAAGATACATTGCGGATGAACGTACTTAATGCACTTTCTATAAATCATGCGCACTGTAATCTACATTACTCATTAATTAGTGACAAGTTTGATCCTACGCATTGGTCTCCAATCGGTTTATCTATGAATCATTTTTTGTTTACTTTTTGTGTGACTCATCAAACCTTTTTTCCTTCGCCTATTCCATGTAAAGGATTGAATTAAATTTATTGGCGAAACTTCGCAGGCTGTCAACGACCGTTGATCGGCAGTTACGTGAAATTGAAAATTTAATTGTTTTTCTTTATCGTTGTTAGACATCGATACGATATTTATACTCATCACGTATGCGAAGTTTCCCACAAATTTTATTCACATTGTATTTCGTAGAAGTTGATGTTCTCCATTAAAATACTACTTATGACCATCTATAGTATTGTCTCTTATTCTCCCTTCAATTCCATCCAAAGGTGGTTTTTAAAAGAACGATTTTAGCGTTAAGAGGAAAAATGGGCAGAGAGCGCCGACTGAATTTCCTTTGTAAAAAGTCATAATTCGAGGTTTGGCTCTTGTCTCTTCTTTTATTTTTGTCAAATTTGTACACTAAGCCTGTGTTGACAGCGCAATTTTGAGCATTTTTTGGTGGCTCTAGTGCTTCTAAAGATAATGTATCAACAAAAAGGAAAACATAGGGACATAGTGTATATCTTTAATTTTGAGTTTACGGCATATCTTTTAAATTGGTCCAATATTGGAGGAGGAAAGAGACGAGAGCCAAACCTCGAATTATGACTTTTTACTAAGAAAATTCAGTCGGCGCTCTCTGCCCCCGTTTCCTCTTAAGGCTTAATGGTTTCTAGAATAATTCAACTTTCTATAACTTATATGGTGTACATAATACAGAGTAGGTATTGTATCTACTGACCTGCGATTGCCCACACTTTATGAGACTAAAATTACCCTACAGATATACAGCGACGGAAAATAAACAAGACTTTATTTTCTCTCAGAAAAACTTTATGGAAATTGTAGATAAATAGTACTTTCGCACCTCCAAGACTATTCATAATGAAATAATAGTTATTTATGCAACTGTTGTATAATAAGGTAAGGGCCGAGTGTGATAATAGTATTCCATGAGTGTTTTAATACCTAATTATAACAGTTGCATACAAGACTTTATCTACACCCATGATATGAATCACAGAACAGAGGTAGTAGGCGTTTTTTTGTTCTGTGATATGAATCCTCTATAAAGGTTCTGAAACCATAGGGTATTGTACAGTGTTGTAAGAACTCTATGTAAATTCATGGAAAGTTTAATTACTGAGTATCTAATACAAACAAACTATGTATAGGTAATAATATAATTATTTATTGTAGCACATCTTCAGAAAATGATGTACTACTCTTTGATATTTTCCAATTCATGAAATTTTGGCACGTCTTTTCATAATGTTTTCTCGACTTTAGTAATAATTGGTTAGAAATGTCCTTTGCTGCATTAGAAATATCTTGGTGGTGTTTTGTCAAAGCTTGTATCACTCATTTTTGTAAACAACAATTTTTTTTTTTTTCAATGCTACTATTGAACAAAAATGGCGGGATACGACGTCAATTCAAAAATTCTAATAAGCTTTTTTTAAATTACGGCGCTGTGGTAGTGAAACGCGCGTGCATGACAATGTTCTTTTTTTGAAATTCATAAAGATGCCGTGAGAATGTGGCTGTTCGATGAGTAAAAAAGGAGTTGCATTATGAAATTTAGTATAACATTATAACACCCGTTGGATGATATAATGGTTACTATGACACTTACTGTTTTAATGTTGGCAATAAGCTAACTGTTTCAAGAACTTTTATAGAGGATTTATAGCATGGTAAAATATTTAAAGTGCATCACCCTCTTTTGCTGCCAACGTTACACCATAAATAAGGTGGGGAAAAAATCTCAAAGTTCGGTAAAACCCATGGTAATTTAAAATTTCCTCCGTACCAACATAATCCACGACTCAGTTTGGGCAATCTCCCCTAGGGGGTAATTAGTCATTAAACTTCCTTGGGTTTGAAGCCACTGATATTTGTACCATCTTATCCCTGCATTTCGTATAAACCTTACGTGTTGGATGTAAAGGTGGTTTTTCCGTATTTTTTGGTTGAAAGAGATTGTGTAAAATTGGCAAGTTTTGAGTGGCCTCCGTTCTGCGTTAAATTAGTTGATTTAGACTTTTTAGATTGGAGTTATGAATATTACGTTATTTAGGTATATTTATGATAACATTTCCGGTTTAGCGAAGAGGATGGGTAATAAATTGTAGTTCTAAAAACTAAAAAACACGCTTTAATGGTAAATTGACCTAAAAAGTCGCTAATCCTGAAGATCTTCATCATCATCATATCAGCCGAAAGACGTCCACTGCTGGACATAGGCCTCCCCCAAACGTCGCCACATTGACCGGTCCCGCGCGTCCCGCAACCATCGGATTCCTGCAACCTTCACCAGGTCATCATCATTCGTCCAGTCCACCTGGTGGGAGGCCTTCCAACGCAACGTCTTCCGGTTCGCGGTCGCCACTCCAGAACCTTTCTGCCCCATCGGCCATCCGTTCTGCGAGCAATGTGCCCTGCCCACTGCCACTTAAGGTTGGCAATTCTTCGTTCTATGTCGGTAACCCTGGTTCTCTTACGGATCTCAACATTTCTGATTCGATCACGCAAGGAAACGCCGAGCATAGCCCTCTCCATTGCCCTTTGAGTGACTATAAGCTTTCTGATAAGGCCCATTGTAAGCGACCACGTCTCAGAGCCATATGTCATCACTGGCAACACACACTGGTCATAGACTTTTGTCTTGAGACACTGTGGTAAGTTGGACGAGAAGACACCGCGCAACTTCCCGAACGCTGCCCAGCCGAGTCGGATTCGACGGTTGACCTCTTTCTCGAAGTTGGCCCTACCCAACTGGATCGTTTGTCCCAGGTAGACATAGTCGTCCACAACTTCGAGTGTAGAGTCTCCAACCTTGATAGGAGTGGGTGTAACATGGGCATTCAACATCACCTTGGTTTTTTCCATGTTCATTTTCAGACCCACTCTTTCGGAAGCTCTACTGAGGTCATCGAGCATTGTACTGAGGCTCTCCATGGTCTCAGCCATGACCACTATGTCGTCAGCAAACCGGAGGTGAGTGATGTACTCGCCATTAACGTTGATGCCAAGGCCGCTCCAGTCCAGACCCTTGAATACATCCTCCAGCGCAGCAGTGAACAGTTTCGGAGAAATTCCGGTTCCGAGGTCTGATTCTGAAGACGGACTGACATGGTGGCGTTTCTGTACAGACACTTCAACACCTCAATGTACCGGTAGTCGATCTGGCACCGTTGGAGAGACTGCAGTACAGCCCAAGTCTCGATCGAATCGAAGGCTTCCTCGTACCCCACAAACGCTAAACAGAGAGGCAGGTTGTACTCTTCGGTCTTCTGTATAACCTGCCGCAGCGTATGTATGTGATCTACGGTGCTAAAGCCTTTTCGGAATCCGGCTTGTTCGGGAGGCTGGAAGTCGTCAAACCTGCGCGCGAGACGATTCGTGATGACTCTTGAAAACAACTTGTAGACATGGCTATGAAGTGGGATGGGTCCATAGTTCTTCAGCCAGGCATTGTCGCCCTTCTTGCAAAAGAGTACCACCACAACCCTGCACCATGCCTGTGGCATTTTGCCCTCGAGTATGACGGAATCAAACAGCTTCTGAAGGGCCTTAAGGACCGGTTTTCCACCCGCCTTCAGGAGTTCAGCTGTGACTCCGTCATCACCCGGCGCCTTGTTGTTTTGAAGCTGTTTCAGAGCCATCCTAATCTCGTACAGGCTGACATCCGGGATATCTATCTTCGGTATAGTGTCGGGTTAATCTAGCTCTTGGGTCGTTTGCTAGATTCGCAATGGGTTTACTGGTTGACGTGTACAACTGCCCATAGAATCTCTCGATCTCTCTCAGAAGCTCCGGTTTGGTGGATACGATCCTGCCATCATCGGTCTTCAGTTTTGTGAGCTGGCTCTGCCCAATAGACAGATCCCTTGCAAAGACCTTGGAGCCCTTATTCCGCACAATCGCATCTTTAATACTTTCAGTATTAAAGCGGCGGAGGTCGCTTTTCAAGGACTTTGAGATCCGTCTATTTAGCTGCCGGTATTTCACCGCATCGTCTGAAGACTGCAGGATCATCTCACGCCTCTCCTTCATTAGCTTTAGAGTTGGATCAGAGAGCTTTTTGTTTCTATCTGTACGGTGGGTCTTGAAAAACTTAGACCCGACCGTATGGACAGCTTCCACGAACCCATCGCTGTAATCGTCCACGGAGCTCCCTAGGCACTCAAAACGATTCTGGAGTTCGAGCTGAAAGGTTTCGGGGTTTTGGATTTGGATCTGTGCTGGACGGAGCGTGGACTTCATCAGTCGAGACCTTTCAAGCTTGATATTAATCTTCAATGTGCCTCTTACCATGCGGTGATCGCTCCCGGTTTTCACCGAATTGATCACAGAGACATCATTGAACACTTGCTTCTTGGTTGACATGATGAAGTCGATCTCATTTTTAGTTACTGAAGATCTTGGTAAGGCAAAACAAACAACAAACACACAAACTATTTAAACGCGCCCGGTAGAATAAACTTTCATTAATTGTAAATTTAAATTTATGTTTGTCGTTCAAAAGTGCCGCTTATTGGCCTAGTTGAATAAAAATATTTCACTTTGACTTTGGCTTAGACTTTGACTAAATTATTGCATTGTCATCGGTCCTTGAAAGGTGTGCAAAGTTTCAAATCAATCCGACGTTTTCAAGGGGGTGAAAATCACGTTTAAAGAGTCCGTTACATTGATACATAGATACATACCAAGCTAATAAAAGCGTGTTAAAAAAAGCAAGTGTTCAGCCTTCTTTCAGATTGATTTAGTATTAAATGCAAGTCATAGAAAATGTTCAACTTGTTTTATGTACCTAGTTTAAATGCTTTTGATATACCAACATGCAATGTTAACAAATACAGTAGTATATACTATATTGTATACAATAAAGCAAAGTACCTAATCGTAATAGAACAAACAATTGAGTTGCATTTATTTAAAATAAATTGTAGTTCTAAAAACTAAAAAACACGCTTTAATGGTAAATTGAACTAAAAAGTCGCTAATCCTGAAGATCTTGGTAAGGCTAATGGGACAAACAATTTAAACGCGCACGGTAGAATCAACTTTTATTACTTGTAAATTTTATTTGACTTTCAAAAGTGCCGCTTATTGGCTTAGTTGAATAAATATATTTGACTTTGACTTTGACTAAATTATTGCATTGTCATCGGTCCTTGACAGATGTGCAAAGTTTCAAATCAATCCGACGTTTTCAAGGGGGTGAAAATCACGTTTAAAGATTCCGTTACATTGATACATAGATACATACTAATAAAAGCGTGTTAAAAATATATCCTTTGATAACTTGTTCAAATAATTGATTTTATTCCCATTAAGAACTTACGGGACACATACATACTTTACCTCTTCTAAATTGCCCTGTCAACTTTCAAATTAGGAACTTTAATGATTTCCCATAATGATGCAATGGGCCTAAAGATACCCTATTACTTACACCCCATACCTAATAGAGTAGAGTCAGGTGGTACTGAGAGGGATCCATGGAAAATTAATGATTTATGGGGGAGGGAACCCTTCAACAGCCCTCTGGTCTTTGAAGAAGGATGGTGTTTTCCCCTAAACACCATCATTCAAGGTGCTATAAGTAATTAATGTTTCTGTCATTTCAAATACGTACTTGTGAATGGAAGAACACATCTGGTACCATAGGTGTACCTAAAAATAAGTGTATAATTCTTCTGACCTGAGATTTTCTACCTAAAAATCTGACAGGTACCAATTGAATTTATATTATTTAAAAACTTATAATTCTACCCGACTTGGAATCGTACCCAGAACAGTTCCGTATACAAAAGACATTACTTGATATTGTAAGTAGAACGTTGAACTCCTTAAAGTTCTGAATTTAGCTACATCACACACACATCACAGCCTATTAATGTTCCCACTGCTGGGACACAGGCCTCCTCTCTGTGAGGGGGAATGGGCCGTAATCCACCACGCGGGCCCAGTGCGGGTTGGTGGATGTCACATGTCTTCGAATTTTTGGTTCTAGGACATGCCGGTTTCCTCGCGATGTTTCCCTTCACCGTTTTGAGAGCAGTGGTGATGAAATAATTTACACAAAGTAAAGCGCCTGCCTAGGGCTCGAACCCACGACCTACAACTTGTAAGTCGCGGCCGATGCCACAGAGCTAATTTAGCTACATGCTAACTGACAAATGCTTGCGCTGTCTGTCCAGTCGAATCTAACACTGGACTCATCTCAAAAAAGATTGACCATTAAAACTTTTATATTTAATCAATTTACCAAGGAAATATCTTTTATCTTTACAAGATATAACTGACCAAAAATAGTATTTATCTCATCGCAAGAATTTACTGATACTAACACAACATATTTATCAATATATTTTTTTTTTTTTATTTATCGATAGACTCGCGTTTGACCACCACCTCACCTGATGGTAAGCGATGATGTGGTCGACGGTGAAGCACGCTTGCCTAGAAGTACCTATTCACTCTTGACTTAAAGACCCTAAGGTTGTAGTTATTAGGAAACAAAGACTCTGGCAGGGAATTCCACTCCTTAGCTGTGTATGTTAACCCTTTGTACGTATGGGTGGGATGTCCACACCATGTACCGGTGGCGCATTGCCGTACGTCTTGTTGTCCGATGATGAAAAGGACTAGGCGGAATCAAATTGTGCAGTTCCATCGCACACTCCCCGAAATGTAATATAGGTATGTATGTATTATAGCAAACGAAGTAATACAATAAATACACATTCCTTCGTTAGCCCCGTTGACATCGTTCATCCTAAGACAATATTATCAGAACATATATCCAAATAAATTAAATACAAATATGTAATATATCTGTACATGAGAAGAGATGATATATCGTACAGAAAAGCTATGTAATTTGTACACACTGTGGACACATTTGTGAGAGGTATCACAGTTTGTGTAGCTGGGAATGGGAAGTAATGGATAAGTTATCCTTATTGAATACTTAACTTGAATATTCCAAAAATAAGATTACATTATTTCGGTCCTTATCTCAAGTGTATACACTTGAGATAAGGACCGAAAAATGATGATGATAAGATTATACTAGAAAATTTTCAACAATTGAAGGTAGAAATATCGAAACATAATGAGATAGGAGCCTTTTTGGCTTCGCACAGGGGCGTGACCATAAGCTCTTAGAGTAAGGTTATTTTGAGTGTGTGTAAGGGACAGATGTATATCATCATTTGCCTAGCCTATTTCCCAATTGTTGTCGGGGTTGGCTTCCAGTCTTACCGGACTCAGCTGAGTACCAGTGTTTTAAATGAAGTGACTGCCTATCTGACCTCCACAACCCAGTAACTGGGTAACACGGTACCCCTTGGCAAGACTGACGAGAGTTGAGAGACTGTAGAGTTAAATTTCATCTATACTATATAATATTTATAATATATAATATAATGTAAGTTTGTATGTTTGTAAGTTTGTATGTAGGGGGTAATCTCTGGAACTAATGAACCAATCCTAAAAATTTTTTCACTGGTAGAAAGCTACATTATTCCTGAGTGCTATAGGCTATATAACATCACGCTACGACCAATAGGAGTAGAGCATAAATGAAAAATGTTGAAAAAACGGGAAAGAATATTACTTTTTGAGGTATAGGGTAGGTGTAGGGTAGGTGCATAGCCAGTTGACGGGAGCGAAGCCGCGTGGGACAGCTAGTCTGGAAATTAAATACCAATAAGAACCTTCAAGGTTGCTACCACTTTGCTACGCATCTACGCATTCCCGTCCGTAGTCATGCTACAACATCAACAGACAGGATTCAGGATAGTTTAGATTCATCTTTCTAACATTTTACCTAGAAATTCTCAAATTATGATGTTCCCTGATTCCCTTCGAGTTACCGAGAATTATGTGTTTATATTCAAAATGATAAAAAGGCAACTTCGAATTAGGAAAACAGCATTCAGTTTCATACTGTCAATAAAGATTTAAAATAATAAAACTTTCAAAATTAAAAAATAATTACACATACTAGAAGTAAGTCCTTAGAAATTAACACACAGGTGAGTGTGCTCAAGAACTCCACGACCTCATCCCACCAGCCCCCTTCTACCATCGGCCTACCTTGTTGCCATTCCACCAATTCGCACCAAGCGCTTCCAAACATCCTTCATAATGCGCACAGCGAATGAATGGAACTCACTACCTGCGTCTGTGTTTCCGAACGCATTCAACCCGAATCTCTTCAAAGTTAGAGTGAACAGGCTTCTTCTGGGTAAGCTTATTCCATCGTCGACTCTGTCTCTGTCACCTCTGACCTAGACTAAGGTCAAGAGCAAACCAAACACAAATAAAAAAAAAACCACTAACAACAAATATTTGCCTTCTCCGATCTTCTCAAACTTGGTACACGGACTCAAGCAAGTCAGGTTACACATGTTTAGTGATAAATGGTGTAACAATGGGGCTTCATTAGCGTCCCGAGACACATTAATTAATTCCACGACACAAGCTCACTCGGATATGTTCGCTGCGGAACCCTCCATCTTTCGCTGTCACAGATATTCGAAACACTCGTGGAAAAGAAATCGATATATCCGAAATTGGAGATTTTTTTTAGGTCATTCTGTAGGTAGGTACAGTCGCCATGTAAACCTTGTCTATGTTTAGAATCTTATCTGACTTCTTACTTAATCACACTAATATTATACAGGTGAAGGTTTGTGTGTGTGGGTGTGTTTGTATGTATGTTTGTTACTTCATCACGCTCAAACGGCTGGACGAATCTGGATGAAATTTGGCACAGAGATAGATTATAGTCAGGAATGGCACATAGGATACTTTTAAAAATATTTTGATGTGCGAACGTTTGGATGGATGGATGTATGTTTGTTACTCAATCACGGCAGAATGGCTGATTGGATCTGGATGAAATTTGGCATAGTGATAGATTATATTCTGGACACTTTCATTTTTATCTCGGGATATCACGCTTTTCACGCGGGCGAAGCCGCTGGCGGCAGCTAGTGTTATCATAATCATACGGCGATTATACGATTAAACTTTTGCCGCGGCTTTGCTCCCAATAGCCTGTCCTACAAAAATCTTTTTTTTAAGGTTCCGTACCCAAAGGGTAAGACTCCGCGAACCGTCTGTCTGTCTGTCTGTCACCAGGCTGTATCTCATGAACCGTGATTGCTAGACAGTTAAAGTTTTCACAGATGATGTATTTCTGTTGCCGCTATAACAACAAATACTAAAAACAGAAAAATAAATATTTTAGTGGGGCTCCCATCCAACATGCCGTTTTTTGCGATAATGGTACGGAACCCTTCGTGCGTGAGTCCGACTCCACGGCATAGTATAAGTGCCCATGTAGGCCGATGTAAAATTAAAAAAAAAAAAAATTGGGTACGGAACCCTAAAACTGATGCTCCGTGACGCAGCTATTCGTCACTAGTTAATTAGTGGGTAGGTTGAGGGTTTAAAATTAATAAATATGACTATATCTGGCTAAAAATAAAAGTTTTCTTATTACTAAAGCAATTTAAAAATTTAATCTCTTATTTAACAAAGGGAGAACCTTGAACAAAGAATAGATCTTTGCTTACCCCCTTTGTTTTCAGTAATAACATTTGTATTCAATTTATTACTTCAACAATACAGTTGTAAATGCATTAATTACAAGTATTCTACTATAACCAGTCCAACGACTGAGTAAGAATGAATATTACAATTTTAATTCACTCCAGAATTCGCACAGAAAACTTTAATTAAGAAATAATTTTAGAGACAATACTGGACGCCATCTGCACGCGACTGTACTGATCCGATGTTTTAATATAAACTTAGAAATTTAATTAAACACTTCGCTTATAATATAATTGCTTCTGTATAAATTGTGAGCGCGATTGTACTTGTACGTAGCTTTGAATCATAAGAGTAAATTTTACAGAGTATTTTAAATTTTTCAGTGGTCTAAAGTTAGCAAGAGTAACTTATGAATGTGGGTTCGAGCATACACAACAGTCCTCATTACGGCCTAAGTACGGAAACCAAATCAATAAAGAAGAAGTGGTTTCGAACCCTGTGTCACTGCAGCCTAGAGCCTGGATTTGTCCCAGTGAATGCCTACAGGCTAGGTCTCCACAACGAGATATGATATAACTCCACAACCACTAGGGCGCAAAAACAAGTGATATACAAAACATTATTGTTTTGAAGTATTGTTGGACCTGCTGAATACTGTATCAATATATTTGTCTATACTAATATTATAAAGAGGAAAGATTTTTTTGTTTATTTGTTTGTTTTTACCGAATAGGCTCCGAAACTACTGGACCGATTTACAAAATTCTTTCACCAATAGAAAGCTACATTATTCCTGAGTGACATGGGCTATGTTTTAATCCCGATAACGGGTCCTGTCCTGTGGGATGCTCCACGGGAGCGAAGCCGCGGGTAACAGCTAGTATTGTATAAACTCAATTTCCTTAGTCTATACTAATACTAATATAATATTATAAAGAGGAATGATTTTTTTGTTTGTTTGTTTGTACCGAATAGGCTTCGAAACTACTGAACCGATTTAAAAAATTATTTCACCAATAGAAAGCTACATTATTCCTGAGTGACATAGGCAATTTTTTAATCCCGAAAATGGATCCTGTGGGGTGGTCCACGGGAGCGAAGCCGCGGGCAACAGCTAGTATTATATAACTGCACAGCACGTGTGTGAGTACTATGTACCCAACTGTAAATGTACCATTTACTGTACCTGTGTGTCGTTCGTTGATTTGTTTGTGCCCTGGCAGTTGAGTGTGTCATGCTCTCTCTAAGGTCTCTCTGATAGTGGCACGTATGTTGGATCATCCGGTTCCCTTCATGATGGTTGAGCTGGGTGGTGCCAATTCATGCGTCATGTTCGTTAATGGACGCCGTCAGTTGGGATTGGTCATAACTTAACTGCTTCGGATGTTGATGTTTTTCTAGTACCTATTATATATCTGCACAGTACATGTGTGAGTACTTTTAATACTTTATAGCTGTTACGGGTATTCTGGGTGCATCGTCCTCACATAGTCATATGAATTTATTTATATACTAGCTGACCCGCGGGGCTTCGCTCCCGTCAACTGGCTACCCTGCCTGCCCTGCCTACCCTGCCTACACTGCCTACACTGCCTACACTGCCTACCCTGCCTACCCTGACTACCCTGACTACCCTGACAACCCTGCCTACCCTACCCACCCTACCTACCCTACTTACCCTACCTACCCTACCTACCCTACCTACCCTACTTACCCTACCTACCCTACCTACCCTACCTACCCTACCTACCCTACCTACCCTACCTACCCTACCTACCCTACCTACCCTACCTACCCTACCTACCCTACCTACCCAACCTACCCTACCTACCCAACCTACCCTACCTACCCTACCTACCCAACCTACCCTACCTACCCTACCTACCCTACCTACCCTACCTACCCTACCTACCCTACCTACCCTACCTACCCTACCTACCCTACCTACCCTACCTACCCTACCTACCCTACCTACCCTACCTACCCTACCTACCCTACCTACCCTACCTACCCTACCTACCCTACCTACCCTACCTACCCTACCTACCCTACCTACCCTACCTACCCTACCTACCCTACCTACCCTACCTACCCTACCTACCCTACCTACCCTACCTACCCTACCTACCCTACCTACCCTACCTACCCTACCTACCCTACCTACCCTACCTACCCTACCTACCCTACCTACCCTACCTACCCTACCTACCCTACCTACCCTACCTACCCTACCTACCCTACCTACCCTACCTACCCTACCTACCCTACCTACCCTACCTACCCTACCTACCCTACCTACCCTACCTACCCTACCTACCCTACCTACCCTACCTACCCTACCTACCCTACCTACCCTACCTACCCTACCTACCCTACCTACCCTACCTACCCTACCTACCCTACCTACCCTACCTACCCTACCTACCCTACCTGCCCTACCTGCCCTACCTGCCCTACCTACCCTACCTACCCTACCTACCCTACCTACCCTACCTACCCTACCTACCCTACCTACCCTACCTACCCTACCTACCCTACCTGCCCTACCTACCCTACCTACCCTACCTACCCTACCTACCCTACCTACCCTACCTACCCTACCTACCCTACCTACCCTACCTACCCTACCTACCCTACCTACCCTACCTACCCTACCTACCCTACCTACCCTACCTACCCTACCTACCCTACCTACCCTACCTACCCTACCTACCCTACCTACCCTACCTACCCTACCTACCCTACCTACCCTACCTACCCTACCTACCCTACCTACCCTACCTACCCTACCTACCCTACCTACCCTACCTACCCTACCTACCCTACCTACCCTACCTACCCTACCTACCCTACCTACCCTACCTACCCTACCTACCCTACCTACCCTACCTACCCTACCTACCCTACCTACCCTACCTACCCTACCTACCCTACCTACCCTACCTACCCTACCTACCCTACCTACCCTACCTACCCTACCTACCCTACCTACCCTACCTACCCTACCTACCCTACCTACCCTACCTACCCTACCTACCCTACCTACCCTACCTACCCTACCTACCCTACCTACCCTACCTACCCTACCTACCCTACCTACCCTACCTACCCTACCTACCCTACCTACCCTACCTACCCTACCTACCCTACCTACCCTACCTACCCTACCTAAGTTTAAAGCCACTCCGCGCTCAAAAATCGGAAAACTCGGAAACTTATCACAGTTTCAAGTGAGTGATAGCTGAAAGTGTTCGGGCAAGTGAGTGCTACATGCGCGCACAAAAAGAAATCACCGGACTCCGCTTTTGGGATTTTTCCTGGGTAAAAGAAGAAAAATTCAGCAAGTATTTTTCACAAACCCTTAAACTTTGTTGAATTCAGAGCGGGGACCTACTGATTTTTTGGAGTGCGGGGCTGCGGCCTTGCTGCCCGCACATTTTGAGGTGTTCTCCAGATTTTTCCGGTGCAACAGCGGAGGCCTGCTGGCCATAAAAGAAAAACCATCTTTCCTCAAAGACTTCGCCTGGACGCGAGAGACAAAAAGTGGTTTAGTCCACCTGTGGGCCATCGGTGGATAGTGAAGTTTCCGAAATCAAAACTTTTAAACAGTGTGTGACTAACTTTTTACCAAGCAGTTCCGGACACATAACCTACAAGTGTTTTTCGATAGTGAATAGCTCAGAAAGTAGAGCGAAGACCTAGTGATTTTATCACGGGATATTGACCCCCCCAGTGGCACTTATCTTCACTGTGACTTTTAAATTTTTAAGGTGCAAACTCGTGCGGCTATAAAATATTCCAGGGGGACCACGTTGTCATACTTAACCCCAAATAAACACGCGTTTTCTGATGTGAAAATTTTCGAGGAAGTTATAGACGTACCTGTTTGTGCCGAGCTGACTATAGAGCTGACTATAGAACAGCTCCACAAATCCTCAGCAGGAAACTTCGAGGGAACTCCTCAACCCCTGACCTGACGTCACCCGAGTTTGGACTTGTGTTGGACACCCCCTCCCCACTTCTCCAAATACCTACCCCCCCCCACTTTACATTTACCCCCCCCCCCCACTTTAATTCCCCCCCCCCCCCCCGCCTTCACCCCCTCAAAACTTTGGATTTTACCCCCCCCCCAACCCCCCTCAAATTACCTTACCCCCCTCCAGTTATCTCGGCCACAAATAGAGGTGGACCACCCTAGCTTGGGTCCATTGTGACCGGCTTGAGGAGCCCTATTTTTTGGCCCCAACAGATTCCCCCCCCCCCCAAAAAAAAAAAAAATCCCCCCCCCCCCCAAATCAACCCCCCACCCCCCACCTTCACCCCCTCCAAACTTTGGATTTAACCCCCCTCCAAAAATTTCCCCCCCTCCGGTTTTTCTAGGCCAAATATAGTAGCAGACCACCCGAGCTTGGGTCCATTGTGACCGGCTCGAGGAGCCCTATCTTTTGACCCCAACAGAAACCCGCCCCCCAACCCTTTATTTATTACCGCACCCCCCTCGTCCTATCTCGGCCCAGGTCAGGGCTGGACCATCGAGCTTGGACTCTTTTTAACCAGATCGAGGAGCCCGATCGATTGGCCCCAGCAGAAGTCTTCCATCCTGCACCAGCTCAGCCAGAACCAATTAAACTTCCCCAACGGGCAGTTTTTTCAGTAAGCAACCACAACCCAGTTTACTGAAGGGCCAACCAGGAGCAAACAGCTCAACTCACAACGCCCAGATCCTTACGACATTGGTTCCAGAGCAACGAACAATTCCAATTTTGAAAATTTTGTGTTAGTTTTAAGGACATATAGCAGCATTATTGTGCTGCTATACCTAGGTTAAGACATTGTTAGGCATTATTTGCCTAACAATTTTCTGTGATTCTTTTGACTGACCAAATCTCTGTGATACAATTTGACTACTGTACATATTAGCAATTTATTGCAAACACAAATTTTTCTTTTTAACATTTTAGAATAGGACATATAGTAGTACTTTTGTACTACTATACATTAGTTTAGGACTTATTTTTATTTAACTTTGTTGACCAGTACCCTGATTGTGAAGGGGAACATCAACACTGACACACGAAGTGGGGTATCTTTTACAATACCCCCTTCTCACTTTAACTTAACACACAATTGGGGTGCCTTTTACACCACCCCTCTTGACGCGACACTAATCCCCACAAAACCGCAAAAGTCAGGATGAGCGGAATGCCTGGTGTGCGCACGCCCGTTATGAGCCGGTCTCTTGCAACGGCCTCGCAGAATAAAAGCCCACAAAAAGTACCTGAACAGGCAGGACCTTCCACGCAAAGCGTCAGAAGGAGTGTGGGCGAATGGGAGGCGGGTAGAACCGTCACCAAGAGGACTCCTCCTCCCAAAAAACTGGACCAAACACCTCCAATTATGTCAATCTCCTTTGAGATCGGCAGCCCGCCCACCCAAAAAAGCAGAATTCACGAGGCCAGGATATGTTCGAATAAGATAAAAGCTTTGATGACCACCTCGAAGACTACAAAAAACGAAATAAAAGCCGAGGTGAAAGCGCAAGCAGACCGACTCTACCGGCTCGTCAAAGAGCTGGAGAACACCAAACAACCCCCAACCACCCAGAAAATGGCGACGACCGGGACCCAGGTCCAGGCGGCGCAGAAGACCGAGGAAGCTTCCAACCCTCCTCCAGTGGCCATCAGAGAGGGAGAAGCGGAATCCCTCAGAAAAGCCCTTGAGGAGCATAGTCGGAACTTGGCCGTACACAGCGAGAAGATGGACAGGCTGAAGGAGGCACTACAAACTGGCCAAGAGCACATGGAGAAGCTCTCCTATGCCAGTGTAGCGGCAAGTCGGCCTGCCATTCAAACGCCAAAACTGTCAGCACTGCACTCGATAGTAGTGACGGCCAAGGACGAGGAGGAATCCGGTGAGCAAGTCCTGGACAGGATCCGGAAGGTAGTGAACGCCAAGGAAGGGGACATTCAAGTTGAAAAAGTTCGTAAGGCGAAAGACAGAAAGGTCATAATGGGCTGTCGCACGGAAGAAGAAAGGCGTAAGCTGCGAGAGAGGATCAGCAAGGCGCCTGAGCTGGAGGCTCAAGACATAAAAAATAGAAACCCTCAAGTAATAATTAAAGAGGTGATGCAGTATCTTACTAACGAGGAGATACTAAAAGCCCTGCAGAAACAAAACTCCAGTATTTTTGCTAATCTCAAGGACGAGCACAGTAAGGTGGAAGTCCTCTATAGAAAGCGCGCCAGAAACCAGCTCAAGTGTCATGTAGTGTTGAGGGTCGCCACAGAGGTCTGGCGGCGCATGCTCGAGGCCGGATCGGTGCACGTGGACCTTTGTCGGGTTAGGGTCGAAGACCAGTCCCCGCTTGTCCAGTGCTCGCTCTGCCTCGGGTATGGGCATAGCCGACGCACTTGCACGGATACCATGGCAAAGTGCAGCCACTGTGGCGGACCTCACATGAGGACGGAGTGCGCGGACTGGAGCGCCGGGCTACCACCGACCTGTTGCAATTGCATACGGGCCAAAATTGACAGCACGCATCATCACGCCTTCAGCTCAGAGTGCACAGTCAGAAGGAGATGGGACGCTATAGCCCGCTCATCCATAGCGTATTGCTAAGGGCGCCCCGGGGACTCCTGCCCAACAAACAGCAAGACCATACCGAGTGGCCCAAGCGAATCTTCAACGCAAGGAACTGGCGACCACCGAACTCTTTATAGAGGCCAGTGAACGGCAGATCTCGTGGGCATTGATTCAGGAGCCGTATGTGGGGGGAGCACGAAGTATGAAGAGCTACCGTGGAGCGAGAATCTACCAGTGCGAGGTCGATGGAAGTGGATCGTTAAAGCGGCGATAGCCGTCTTTGATCATGACTTGGACGTCATACCCTACCCGAAACTCACCTCAAATAACATCGTTGTGGTGGGGATCCGAACCAAAGCCTGGGAAATCGCAGTAGTCTCTTATTACTTCGAGCCAGACCAACCCATAGGGCCATACTTGGACCAGATGACCCGGATCAATGCGGAAGTGGCCAACGGTAGGTTGCTGATAGGTGGCGACGCGAATGCGAAAAGTGCCTGGTGGGGCAGCATCAAAGAAGATCCCAGGGGAGAGGAAATGTCCGCTACCCTGGACGAGTTGGAGCTTCAGGTGCTAAACGCTGGTGACACTCCCACCTTTGACACCATCAGAGGTGGTAAAGCGTATAAAAGCCACGTGGACGTCACGGCATGTTCGCTCGACCTTTTTGACCTGGTGGACGGCTGGCGGGTCGACACAGGAGCAACATCCTCGGACCACAACACGATATTTTTTAATGTCAATACGAAAAGGGAAAAAGGTGTTAACATTACTAGAACTACTAGGATGTTCAACACCAGAAAAGCAAATTGGGAAGACTTTAAGATCAAACTACAAGAATTTAAATTTAGAGATAACATCAACTTAGAAATAATAGAAGAAATAAACAGTAAAGTAAAATTAGAAGAAACCGTTGTAAATTATATAAATATTATCACAGAAGCTAGTAAGAGTGCTATCCCAAAAATAAATAAGAAAACTAAAATCACCTGTCCGTGGTGGTCCGAGGAGCTCACTGTGAAGAAGAGGGAGGTGATGACGAAGAAGAACCGCATCCGCAATGCTGCGCCGGTCCGGCGAGCGAAGGTCGTTGGCGAGTACCTGAAAGCAAAAGAAGAATATGAGATGCAGGCAAAGAATGCCCAAATCGCCAGTTGGAAGGAGTTTTGCCGGAAGCAGGATCGTGAGGGAGTTTGGGAGAGTTTCTACAGGATCATTCGTAGGACCGCCAAAAGGCAAGAAGAACTGACCCTTTGCAGCGATGGTGCATTCCTCAATCCGAGTGAATCGGCCGCCCTACTGGCGGATACGTTCTACCCCGAAGACAGAGTAGACCAGGACAACGCTGACCACAGGCGAATTAGAGAAGCAGCCAGCCGAGTAAATGAGTGGGCCCATGATGAACATCATGATCCCCCATTTACGACGCTGGAGCTGAAGACCGCCGTGGCGGGTTTCAATCCCAAAAAGGCACCAGGAGGGGATGGACTGACTTCTGATATCTGCAGTCGAGCGATCCACCAGGACCCGGACGCTTTCCTTGCCCTCTACAATAAGTGCCTCGAATTGGCACACTTCCCGACCACCTGGAAGGAGGCTACAGTCGTAGTCCTCAGAAAGCCGGGCAAGGATAGCTATACCACCCCTAAGGCATACAGACCAATCGGTCTACTGCCTGTTCTGGGGAAGGTCCTGGAGAGGATGGTCGTAGCGCGTCTAAAATATCAGCTTGTACCACGGTTTAGTACTCGTCAGTTTGGCTTCATGCCCCAGAGGAGCACCGAGGACGCCCTCTATACGCTAGTGAAGCACGTACGGGACAAGTTGAGGCTGAAGAAGCTAATTGTCCTGGTGTCATTGGATATAGAGGGCGCCTTCGATAGCGCCTGGTGGCCAGCCATAAGGGTCAGACTGGCTGAGGAAAAGTGTCCGGTAAACGTCAGGAGGCTGATAGACAGCTATCTCGACGGTAGGAAGGTCAAGGTTCGGTATGCCGGGGAGGAATGCATGCGAGAGACTAGCAAGGGCTGTGTCCAGGGGTCGATCGGTGGTCCAATCCTGTGGAACCTCGTTCTCGACCCACTACTGCAGGACCTTGAGCAGCGTGGAATTTTCGTGCAGGCGTTCGCGGATGATATCGTCTTGGTCGTGGATGGGGACACGGCGACTGAAGTCTCAAGATCTGCCAATGCAGCCCTCGCCCATGTTCAGAGTTGGGGCGTCCGAAATAAGCTGAGGTTTGCACCGCACAAAACCTGTGCGATGACCATAACCAATAAGCTTAAGTACGACACTCCAATACTGAACATGGCCGGAGTCGGCATCGGTATGGTCAAGAAAATGAAGTTGCTGGGTCTAACCATAGACGAAAAGCTCACTTTTAATGAGCATGCCGCGAACGTCTGCAAGAGGGCAGCTAGCGTATACAAGCGGCTGTCCCGAGCCGCAAAGGTGAGCTGGGGATTAAACACGGAAGTCATACACACAATTTACACAGCAACGATTGAGCCCATAGTAACGTACGCAGCCGCAGCCTGGGCACCCGCTACAAAAAAGTTGGGTATACGGAAGAAGCTAGGCTCTGTTCAACGAGGATTCGCTCAGAAGCTCTGCAAATCTTACCGTACTGTCTCTCTGAACTCGGCACTGGCGCTCTCTGGGATACTACCTCTAGACCTGCGCATACAAGAGGCAGCCGCCCTGTATGAAGCGAGGAGAGGGTCATCCCGGTTTATGCCAGGAGACAGGGAGATCGAGATTGCGGTAAGGTTTGCAGAAGCCCCTCATCCAGCTACACAATTGCCCCTGGAGTTCATGTGCCTGGAAGATCAAGAGTTACTAGACAGTAACAATGTGCAGGCGGTGCGAATCTTCACCGACGGCAGCAAGATTGAGGGGAAGGTCGGAGCCGCATTATCCATTTGGGATAATGAAGGTGAAATCCGGAACCTCAAGCTTTGCCTTGCCGCGTACTGCACAGTCTACCAGGCGGAACTCCTGGCCATTTGTAGAGCGACAGAAGTGATCCTCGCGCGGCAAGAGGCGAGCTATGGTGTGTACAGCGACTCAATGTCCGCATTGCAGACGCTTACAAACCATGGCTCTCTCCATCCCCTGGCAGTTCGCGCGCGCGCCAACTTGGCTCATGCCCTGTGCCAGAACAAAGCTGTGACTTTGTTCTGGATCAAGGCCCACGCGGGCCTGCCGGGGAATGAGCGAGCGGACGAGCTAGCCAAGGATGCAGCATTGTCGTCACGGAGGAAGCCGGACTACGACCAGTGTCCGGTTTCATTTATCAAGCGACAGATCCGTTTGGAATCGCTTGATGAATGGAATCGGAGATATGTGTCGGGCGAGACTGCTTCCGTGACGAGAATGTTTCTTCCGGACGCAATAGTGGCTTTCCGTACTATACAACAGGTGCGGCCAACCGGCGTCCTCACGCAGGTTTTGACGGGGCACGGTGGGTTCTCTGAATACTTGAATCGCTTCAAGTGTAAAGAGAGCCCATCGTGCGTCTGCGATCCTGGCGTGGCAGAGACTGTCCAGCACATACTAGTAGAATGCCCGTTATTTATCAGGGAGCGCTACCAACTTGAATGTGAGCTGGACAGGAAAATAACGAAGGAGAGCCTGCATGGGCTCATGGACAAGAAAACTAGGGAAAAGTTCATAGAATACTGCATTCGAGTAGCCACTGCGGTTATACAAAGGAACAAAACCTGAAGCGCACCGTGCTTCATTAGTATTATGTATGATATTTAAATGCAAGCACGGAATGCAGCTCAGGCACGTATAGCCGGCAGTGTTTTATGTTAGTACCTAGGTCTATAATTGTGTAATAATACTGTGATAATATTGTTAGCTGTGCTTGTGTTTTATCCCTAATGCAATATGTAATTGTACATATATTCTGCACTTCTGCTCTATTGTATATGTAGCACCTTTGCTCAAATTGTGATACTAGAAAGCACCTTTTGCTCTATTTGTTAATATTTTACCTTTGTATATTTACACTTTTGATCTTAAATAAAGAATGCCATTAGATTAGATTAAAAGTGGGTCTCACCCACAGAATGCAAGATGATGAATGCAAGATGAACAATTAGTATGAGGAATGAAAGTACGAGAGGCATGGAAGATTGACCGGAATGACAGAGGTTAAGCACATAAGGCGCCAAGAAATATCGTTGGCGGGATTAGTGTTAAGAAAAAAAAAAAAAAAAAAAAAAAAAAAAAAAAAAAAAAAAAAAAAAAAAAAAACCTACCCTACCTACCCTACCTACCCTACCTACCCTACCTACCCTACCTACCCTACCTACCCTACCTACCCTACCTACCCTACCTACCCTACCTACCCTACCTACCCTACCTACCCTACCTACCCTACCTACCCTACCTACCCTACCTACCCTACCTACCCTACCTACCCTACCTACCCTACCTACCCTACCTACCCTACCTACCCTACCTACCCTACCTACCCTACCTACCCTACCTACCCTACCTACCCTACCTACCCTACCTACCCTACCTACCCTACCTACCCTACCTACCCTACCTACCCTACCTACCCTACCTACCCTACCTACCCTACCTACCCTACCTACCCTACCTACCCTACCTACCCTACCTACCCTACCTACCCTACCTACCCTACCTACCCTACCTACCCTACCTACCCTACCTACCCTACCTACCCTACCTACCCTACCTACCCTACCTACCCTACCTACCCTACCTACCCTACCTACCCTACCTACCCTACCTACCCTACCTACCCTACCTACCCTACCTACCCTACCTACCCTACCTACCCTACCTACCCTACCTACCCTACCTACCCTACCTACCCTACCTACCCTACCTACCCTACCTACCCTACCTACCCTACCTACCCTACCTACCCTACCTACCCTACCTACCCTACCTACCCTACCTACCCTACCTACCCTACCTACCCTACCTACCCTACCTACCCTACCTACCCTACCTACCCTACCTACCCTACCTACCCTACCTACCCTACCTACCCTACCTACCCTACCTACCCTACCTACCCTACCTACCCTACCTACCCTACCTACCCTACCTACCCTACCTACCCTACCTACCCTACCTACCCTACCTACCCTACCTACCCTACCTACCCTACCTACCCTACCTACCCTACCTACCCTACCTACCCTACCTACCCTACCTACCCTACCTACCCTACCTACCCTACCTACCCTACCTACCCTACCTACCCTACCTACCCTACCTACCCTACCTACCCTACCTACCCTACCTACCCTACCTACCCTACCTACCCTACCTACCCTACCTACCCTACCTACCCTACCTACCCTACCTACCCTACCTACCCTACCTACCCTACCTACCCTACCTACCCTACCTACCCTACCTACCCTACCTACCCTACCTACCCTACCTACCCTACCTACCCTACCTACCCTACCTACCCTACCTACCCTACCTACCCTACCTACCCTACCTACCCTACCTACCCTACCTACCCTACCTACCCTACCTACCCTACCTACCCTACCTACCCTACCTACCCTACCTACCCTACCTACCCTACCTACCCTACCTACCCTACCTACCCTACCTACCCTACCTACCCTACCTACCCTACCTACCCTACCTACCCTACCTACCCTACCTACCCTACCTACCCTACCTACCCTACCTACCCTACCTACCCTACCTACCCTACCTACCCTACCTACCCTACCTACCCTACCTACCCTACCTACCCTACCTACCCTACCTACCCTACCTACCCTACCTACCCTACCTACCCTACCTACCCTACCTACCCTACCTACCCTACCTACCCTACCTACCCTACCTACCCTACCTACCCTACCTACCCTACCTACCCTACCTACCCTACCTACCCTACCTACCCTACCTACCCTACCTACCCTACCTACCCTACCTACCCTACCTACCCTACCTACCCTACCTACCCTACCTACCCTACCTACCCTACCTACCCTACCTACCCTACCTACCCTACCTACCCTACCTACCCTACCTACCCTACCTACCCTACCTACCCTACCTACCCTACCTACCCTACCTACCCTACCTACCCTACCTACCCTACCTACCCTACCTACCCTACCTACCCTACCTACCCTACCTACCCTACCTACCCTACCTACCCTACCTACCCTACCTACCCTACCTACCCTACCTACCCTACCTACCCTACCTACCCTACCTACCCTACCTACCCTACCTACCCTACCTACCCTACCTACCCTACCTACCCTACCTACCCTACCTACCCTACCTACCCTACCTACCCTACCTACCCTACCTACCCTACCTACCCTACCTACCCTACCTACCCTACCTACCCTACCTACCCTACCTACCCTACCTACCCTACCTACCCTACCTACCCTACCTACCCTACCTACCCTACCTACCCTACCTACCCTACCTACCCTACCTACCCTACCTACCCTACCTACCCTACCTACCCTACCTACCCTACCTACCCTACCTACCCTACCTACCCTACCTACCCTACCTACCCTACCTACCCTACCTACCCTACCTACCCTACCTACCCTACCTACCCTACCTACCCTACCTACCCTACCTACCCTACCTACCCTACCTACCCTACCTACCCTACCTACCCTACCTACCCTACCTACCCTACCTACCCTACCTACCCTACCTACCCTACCTACCCTACCTACCCTACCTACCCTACCTACCCTACCTACCCTACCTACCCTACCTACCCTACCTACCCTACCTACCCTACCTACCCTACCTACCCTACCTGCCCTACCTACCCTACCTACCCTACCTACCCTACCTACCCTACCTGCCCTACCTACCCTACCTACCCTACCTACCCTACCTACTCCGACCTGAGCCACTAGTCCGAACGGCTGCGTTTTTGTGAGCTCCGCGCACCAAAAATCCCAAAACGAGCAATTTTAAATGCAAAAACGCAAGTGATACATAAAAAGTTGCGCGCTAGCGAATGCTACAGGATAGTGGTTTCACAAAAGAAATCGGACGAGAGACAAAGAAACTGCATCAAGAAACAGAAAGATTTGACACAAAAGTGGGAAGTGTTTAAAGAAAAGTGCGTGCGGCGCGCGATCTGTCGGCGCGGCACCCCAAAATTTAAGTGACCTCAGGAAATGCCATTCCTGTGCCTACAACCCCTGAAAATCTTAGATTTTTGAAATATACCACAAAGTATTCATCCTCTTCGAAGTCGAGGCGAAATTGGCTGCTCCAGGTGTTCCATAGTGTACGTCCCAGTGTCCTCGACGACCCTGGTGATCTTGGAGTTTTTCCCACTAAATGCCAGGAAATTGACCGCGGATTCAACCGTCCGGAAAAATTCCCACGAGGTTTCAACTCCCTGAAGTCCTGCTGGAGGCCGAGTTCGCCAAAACTGAAGACCTGGGCAGCTCCCTGGAGCAGCCAGCAACCACCACAGAAAATTAATATTTAATATCAGGACTGCAAATACCAAACAAACGTATTTGCTGTTACAATTTTCGTCTTATGCCCTGTCAAGATTTTTTTTCATGCTTGTTTGTTTCTTATATTATCATTATTAAATAACATCTGTATTGAGCGTCTAATAACACATTGCTTACAAAATTTCCGTTTAAATCTGAGTCAGTTCTCTATAGTAAATTATAAATAGTCTAAAATTCCATTTCATTCCCACGCTCACTGATAAGTTTGTTTTTCTATATTTGCATTTTTTTTTTACTAAGTTGGCTAGATCTCGGCCTGGGACCGATCTAGCCAAAAAGTTAGTCTAGATTTAGCGTTTTTAGCAACTAGGCTACACTTCTATAAAATTAGATTTTTGAAAGGGGTTAAAACGGAAAAGTCAGTTTTCAAACCTGTACCGTATGTGTCGAAATTTTTATATTATAAGTAGGTACCACGGAGTGACGCGTTGTTGACAAGTTCAACTTCAGGACTTCTAGAAGCTTGGCGGCGAGTTTATAAATAAAAAATTTCCACTAACACCAGCTTGGAATCTTCCATTCGCTTATAATACTTGGTATTATTATTCTAGTAGAATAATTTCATCAGACTATTTTTATATATTTTATCCCCACCCCCCTTAGGACCCCAACACCCTCCTTCACCCGTTACTACCCGAGACCCCAAGGGACCTAATCAGGAGCACTAATAATAAATATAAAAAAAAAAAAAAAAAAAAAAAAAAAAAAAAAAAACTTCACCCCCCCGGAACCTAACTTTGGAACCAGAGGTCATAGACCCATCAAGTTTAGGGTCCCTGAAACCGGGAGGAAGAAATCTACAACTCGACTCCGGCAAAATTGCCGGAAAACGCCCCCACTCCTAGAAAGTAAATTTTATTTTTCTATTTCTTAATATTTTATTAAAATTTTCTAAAATTATTCTTAGGCATTGCCCATTTCAGACCACACTGCGATACAGGTTTGAGGTCCTCAGTTTGTGTTTAATTTTAGGGACATATAGCAGCATTTTTGTGTTACTATATATTTAGGCTAAGATAAGATAAACTTTTACAGTTTATTTATTGTGAAATTTTTAAACTGTGACATTATAGTAGTACTATTGTGTTACCATATTTTAGAATAAGCTTAGATTAGATTTTAATTTGGGACATTCTCGCAAGAGAATTATTTTAAAACTCTGACATCTGACACACAAAAGGGAGTACCCCCTTACAGTACCCCCTTTTTACATTTGACACAAAAAAGGGGTATCTTTACAATATCCCCTTTTTACTTCTTACACAAATAGGGGTGCTCTTTACAACACCCCTACTTGACACAATACTAATCCCAACCACTTACTCACTCACTCACTTTCGAAAATGACCGGAATGCCTGGTTTACGCACGCCTGTCCAGCACTCGGTGGCAACCAAACCCCCGACTAAAAGCCCCCAGAGGGCACCTGAGGAGGCAGGGCCTTCGACGCAGAGCGTCAGGAGGAGCGTGGGTGAGTGGGAGGCGGGTAAAACCGTCACAAAGAGGACTACCCCTAAAAAGCTGGAACGAACATCACCAGTGACATCCATATCCTTTGAGATCGGGAGCCCGCCTACCCAAAGGAGCAAAGTCGCCGAGGCTAGGATAGCCTCAAACAAGATAAAAGCCCTAATGACAACCTCCAAAACAACAAGAAACGACATTAGGGCGGAGGTCAAGGCGCAGGCAGACCGGCTCTACCAGCTGGTAAAAGAGCTCGAACAGGGAAAAGCCCCCCCAACTGCAAAGACCATGGAATCGACCGGGACCCAAGTCCAGGAGGAGCCAAGGGTTGAGCAATCCCCTCCCCCGTGCTCAGAGGCTACCAGTGAGGTCGAGACCAACTCCCTCAGGCGAGCTCTAGAAGAGCATAGCCGAAACCTGGCCGAGAACAGTCTAAAAATGGACAGGCTGAAAGAGGCGCTACAAGCTAGCCGAGACCAGATGGCCTCGTATGCTAGCGTGGCGGCAAGTCAGCCGTCCAATCAAGCTCCGAAGCAGACCACACTACATTCCATCGTAGTGTCGGCCAGGGATGAGAAGGAAACGGGGGAGCAAGTCCTGGACCGACTTAGGAAGGTCGTAAATGCCAAGGAAGGGGGTGTAGCGGTAGAGAAAGTGAGGAAAGCTAAAGATAGGAGAGTAATTCTAGGCTGTAGGTCAGAAGAAGAGAGGGAAAAGTTGAAGGAAAAGATCAGGAAGGCGCCTGAGCTGGAAGCGCAAAACATTAAAAACAAAAACCCGCAGGTTGTGTTGCGCGACGTAATGCAGTACAACGCAAACGAGGAAGTACTCAAGGCACTTAAAAACCAAAATGCCGCCATCTTTCGAGATCTCCAAGATGAGCAGGCAAAAATGGAAATAATTTATAGAAAGCGAGCCAGGAATCCGCTAATGTGTCACGTAGTGATGAGGGTTGCCACAGAGGTTTGGCGGCGCATGCTCGAGGTTGGGTCGGTGCACGTGGAGTTCCAGCGGGTGAGGGTCGAGGACCAATCCCCGCTGGTCCAATGCTCGCTCTGCCTCGGATATGGGCATAGCCGACGCCTTTGCACAGAATCTGTGCCAAAGTGCAGCCACTGTGGCGGTCCCCACATGAGGACGGAGTGCGCGGACTGGGCCGCAGGCCTACCTCCAAAGTGTTGCAATTGCACGCGCGCGAGGATTGACAGCGCCAACCACCACGCTTTCAGCTCGGAGTGTCAAGTTAGAAAAAGGTGGGATGCAATAGCCCGTTCTGTTATAGCGTACTGCTAAGGGCGCCCCGGAGACTTCTGCCCAACAAAACGCAAGACCATACCGTGTGGCCCAAGCAAACCTACAACGAAAGGACCTGGCAACGACCGAACTCTTTTTAGAGGCCAGTAAGAGAAAGATCGCATGGGCGCTTATCCAGGAGCCGTACGTGGGAGGGGCGCGAGGTATGAAGAACTACCGAGGTTCGCGAATCTACCAGTGCGAGGTTGATGGAAGTGGGAGGGTAAAGGCGGCAATTGCCGTCTTTGATGATGACCTGGATGTCATTCCCTACCCGAAACTCACCACAAACAACATCGTTGTGGTGGGGATCCGGACCAAAGCCTGGGAGATCGCAGTAGTTTCTTACTACTTCGATCCCACCCACCCATACCCACAGGGCCATACCTGGACCAGTTGACCCGGATCAAATCGGAAGTGGCCACCGGTAGATTGCTTATAGGCGGCGACGCTAACGCTAAGAGTCCTTGGTGGGGCAGCATCGTCGAAGACTCCAAGGGCGAGGAAATGTCTGGAACCCTGGAGGACTTAGAGCTTCAGGTGCTGAACATTGGTGACGCTCCCACATTTGACACTGTCCGAGGTGGTCGAGTGTATAAAAGCCACGTGGACGTCACGGCATGCTCGCTCGACCTTTTTGACCTAGTGGACGGCTGGCGGGTCGATACAGGAGCAACATCCTCGGACCACAACACAATATTTTTCGAAATTAAAGTTAAAAGGGATAAAGGGGTAAATATCACCAGGACGACCAGAAAATTTAACACGAGAAAGGCGGACTGGGATACATTTAAAGATAAATTAGGGGAAAATAAAATTGAAAATAATATAAATTTAAATAGTATAAGGGAAATAAATAGTAAAGTAGATTTAGAAGAATTAATCGTAAATTACAGAGACAGTATTTTAAAAGCATGTGAAGATTCTATTCCCAAGACTAGTATTAAAAGTAAAATCACTTGTCCATGGTGGTCCGAGGAGCTCACTGTGAAGAAGAAGGAGTTTACCAGACTGAAGAACCGCATCCGCAATGCCGCCCCGGTCCGGCGAGCGATGGTCGTAGACGAGTACCTGAAGGCCAAAGAAGAGTACGAGATGCTAGCGAAGAGCGCCCAATTCGCAAGTTGGAAGGAGTTCTGCCGGAAACAGGATCGGGAAGGGGTCTGGGAGGGAATCTTCAGGGTGATTGGTAGGACCGCCAGAAGACAGGAGGAACTGACCCTACGCAGCGATGGTGTATTCCTCAACCCAAGTGAATCGGCCGCCCTACTCGCAGATACGTTCTACCCCGAAGACAGAGTAGACCAGGACAACGCTGACCACAGGCGAATTAGAGAAGCAGCCAGTCGAGTAAATGAGTGGGTTCATGATGAATATCATGACCCACCATTTACCTCGCTGGAGCTGAAGACCGCCTTGGCAGGTTTCAATCCCAAAAAGGCACCAGGAGGGGATGGACTGACGTCTGATATCTGCAGTCGAGCGATCCACCAGGACCTGGATGCGTTCCTTGCCCTTTTCAATAAGTGCCTTGAATTGGCACACTTCCCGAACATCTGGAAGGAGGCCACAGTCGTGGTCCTCAGAAAGCTGGGCAAAGACGATTACCTAAACCCCAAGGCATACAGACCAATAGGTCTACTGCCGGTTCTGGGGAAGGTCCTGGAGAGGATGGTAGTAGCGCGTCTAAAATGGCAACTTGTACCACGGTTTAGTACTCGCCAGTTTGGCTTTATGCCCCAGAGAAGCACTGAGGACGCCCTCTATACGCTAGTGAAGCACGTACAGGACAAGTTGAGGCTGAAGAAGCTAATTGTCCTGGTGTCGCTGGATATAGAGGGGGCCTTCGATAGTGCTTGGTGGCCAGCCATCAAGGTCAGACTGGCTGAGGAAAAGTGCCCGGTGAACATAAGAAGGCTGCTAGACAGCTACCTCGACAGTAGGAAAGTCAAGGTTCGTTACGCTGGGGAGGAATGCACGCGAGTGACTAGCAAGGGTTGTGTTCAAGGGTCAATAGGTGGTCCCATCCTGTGGAATCTCATTCTAGACCCACTATTGCAGGAACTGGAAAAGCGCGGAATCTTCGGACAGGCGTTCGCCGATGATATCGTCTTGGTTCTAGATGGGGACTCAGCGACTGAAGTTTCAACATCAGCCAATGCAGCCCTCGCCCATGTTCAGAGTTGGGGCGTCAGAAACAAGCTGCGGTTCGCACCGCACAAAACATGTGCGATGGTCGTAACCAACAAGCGCAAATATGATACCCCAAAGCTGAGCATGGCCGGGGTCGACATTGGTATGGTTAAGAAGATGAAGCTGTTGGGTCTAACCATAGACGAGAAGCTCACCTTCAACGAGCACACCGCGAACGTCTGCAGGAGGGCAGCTAACATTTATAAGCAGCTGTCCCGCGCCGCTAAAGTGAGTTGGGGATTGGACGCACAGATCATACACACAATCTACACTGCTATGATTGAGCCCATAATAACGTACGCTGCCGCAGCCTGGGCTCCCGCTACGAAGAAGCTGGGAATACGGAAGAAGTTAGGCTCGGTCCAACGAGGATTCGTCCAGAAGATCTGTAAATCTTACCGTACTGTCTCCCTGAACTCGGCACTGGTACTGTCCGGAATACTACCTCTAGATCTGCGCATACAGGAGGCAGCCGCCCTGTATGAAGCGAGGAGAGGGCCATCCCGGTTTGTGCCAGGAGATAGGGAGATTGAAGGTGCGGTAAGGTTTGCAGAGGCTCCTCATCCAGCTATGCAAATGCCCCTGGAGTTCATGTGCCTGGCAGACCAACAGTTGCTAGACAGCAACAATGTGCAGGCGGTGCGAATCTTCACCGACGGCAGCAAGATTGAGGGAAAGGTCGGAGCCGCATTATCCATTTGGGATAATGAAGGTGAAGTCCGGAACCTCAAACTTAGCTTAGCCGCGTACTGCACAGTCTTCCAGGCGGAACTCCTGGCCATTTGCAAAGCGACGGACGTGATCCTCACGCGCCAAGAGACGAGCTATGGTTTGTACAGTGACTCAATGTCAGCATTGCAGACGCTTGCAAGCCATGGCTCTCTCCATCCCCTGGCAGTTCACGCGCGCGCCAATTTGGCTCAAGCCCTGGGTCAGAGCAAAGCTGTGTCTTTGTTCTGGATCAAGGCCCACGCGGGCCTGCCTGGGAATGAGCGAGCGGATGAGTTGGCAAAGAAGGCAGCATTGTCGTTACGGAGGAAGCCGGACTACGACCAGTGTCCGGTGTCATTTATCAAGCGACAGATCCGTTTGGAATCGCTTGATGAATGGAACCGGAGATATGTGTCGGGCGAGACAGCCTCTGTGACGAAAATGTTTCTTCCGGATGCCATGGCGGCTTTCCGTATTATAAAACAGGTGCGGCCCACAGGCGTTCTCACGCAGGTTTTGACGGGGCACGGTGGGTTCTCTGAATACTTGAATCGCTTCAAGTGTAAGGAGAGTCCATCGTGCGTCTGCGAACCAGACGTGGCAGAGACTGTCCAGCACATACTTGTAGATTGCCCGTTATTTATCAGGGAACGCTACCAACTCGAATGTGAGCTGGACAGGAGACTGACGAAGGAGAGCCTGCATGAGCTCATGAGTAAGCAACACAGGGAAAAGTTCCTGGTGTACTGTGTTAATGTGGCCTCCACCGTCATTGCACGAAACCGAAGCTGAAGCGGCACTATGCTTCACTAGTATTATAAGAATATTTGTAAGAAGCATAGAATACCACGCACAAAACTGAAATGACGAACCGTGCACTGGGGTAGTACCTAAGAAAACAGATTGTCTGTATGGTGAAAAGCACTGTTGTGCTTCTCATCCCTAAATGTAAGGCATTATTTATATTGTGATTTTCCTGTGATAAACAGCACTTCTGTACCTTACCTGTGATCTGCAGCACTTTTGCATATTTTACTGTGACCAATAGCACCTTTTGTATTCTTGTATATGTAGCACTTTTTGTCTTTTAACCTTACACTAAATAAATAAAGTTGCCTTTTAAGTATTTACATAAAGTGGGAGTCCCACCCACCGTATACAAGAAGACGTATGCAAGAAGAACCATGGTATGAAGAATGATAGTACGAGAGGAATGAAAGAGGAATGGAATGAAAGAATTTGCATAGAATAGGCGCCAACTTTGTTGAGCGGGATTAGTATTAAGAAAAAAAAAAAAAATACCTATCCTACCTACCCTACCTACCCTACCTACCCTACCTACCCTACCTACCCTACCTACCCTACCTACCCTACCTACCCTACCTACCCTACCTACCCTACCTACCCTACCTACCCTACCTACCCTACCTACCCTACCTACCCTACCTACCCTACCTACCCTACCTACCCTACCTACCCTACCTACCCTACCTACCCTACCTACCCTACCTACCCTACCTACCCTACCTACCCTACCTACCCTACCTACCCTACCTACCCTACCTACCCTACCTACCCTACCTACCCTACCTACCCTACCTACCCTACCTACCCTACCTACCCTACCTACTCTGCCTATCCTGCCTACCTACCTAATAATTTTTATCTATCATCAATAGTTTTCTCAGTGCACGCCAAAGAATGAATTTTATAGACAACATTTTGCTTCCTTGGCTTACATTATTGCATTTTTCATAAGGATTTCTATTTTTTTTGAAAATATATTATAGCCTATGACACTCAGGCATAATGTAGCTTTCTACTGGTGAAAGAATTTTCAAAATAGGTTCAGTAGATCCAGAGATTAAACCCTACAACGTCACAAACTCACAAACTAGACTATAGATGCTACAACTATAGTATAGATGTACTTATGTAAATATTGTAAAAAACTTTTTTTTTTAAACAGTTTGGTTGGAGTTTCTTGTGCATTCTTCTCCATAACAAGCTACTTTTCCGAATGACCGTAGAATCAATTTTTATTACTTGTTAATTTTAATAGTAACTTTTACATTGTGTAACGTTGAAAAGTGCCGCTTGGTGGCCTAGATAAATATATTTGACTTTGACTTTATGGAAGTAGGTTTAATCCCTGGCTGGTGTCAGGTCTTTTGCCATAAAGATATATCAGAACTTTTGCAATAGACTGCAATTTATGCTATAATGAACTTAACTGCCATACAATTAAATATGTAGCATTGTAGTTGTAATACAAATCTGTTTCCAACCTCGTAGAAGACAGACGTAACTTTTTATTTAAACAATCTTTTTTCGTATTCTTCTCAGCAAACACTTTCATTTGATACCCATATCATGACAGTGCACAAAAACTAACTAGTCCGCCATATTGGATTTAGAATGAAGTCACTTAGCTTACCATGCATTGTCATCCAAACTAAACGTGTATGCAAAATTACATGTTAATCGGTTGAGGATTAAGCTTTAAAATTCAGTTGCAAGATTTGACCCGATCACACATACATACAAACATTGCAAGTTAAAAAAAAACAAAAAGTCTTCAAGCCTTAAAATAAACTTCATATAGTACTTATGCATACTCATACTTACGAAGCAGTAGGAGCCACACACTTTGGGGGTCAAATAGACCAATACTCGTACCACAGAATTAAACACTGTGACTACACCACAAAGTAACCCGGCAGGTAAACCAGTATGCAGTAAGTATGCTGACCACATTAACCAATGCCCCATATATACCAAACCACTGTTTTGCGGTTGCGCCTGAAGTGAATGTGACTGATCTAGCCATAAAGGTACAATTATATTTAAAAAAGCTTGTAAAAATAAATGTCATGGCGTTAATAAAAATTCAAAATTAACAAAATACTTTAATCGTTAATCAGATAACTATCTGCTTTGCCATTAAATCGGTCGAAATTAGCGAATTAATTAAAAAGCCATTGTGTCTCGCGTGGATCCACGTTACAGGCACTAAAGGGGTTTATCGCAATCTTTGAATTTGTTTACCAAGATTGCCAATAAAATCAACTTATTATAATATAGCCTATTTTTCCCCACGGTCGCTCCCGTTGTCTGTACCGAGCATTTTTTTGGGATAAAAACGGTACTCAGTGTTACTGTAACTTTCTATCAAAGACGAAAAATGTGATAGGATTTGTACTACCAGATAGTACCAGGGTTGCCAGATGGTCGGGAATCGTCTGGATTTTTCCGACATTTTAAAGGATCTCCAGACTCCCGACAAAACTCAAAATCTCCAAACAAACAAGTTCTTGGAAAGTGCTTTCTTTTATACCATTTGTGTTCTGTAAGCATTACTGTAAAAAGATGTTAAGTTTGCTCAATAATTTAAATACCAAAGAGAGAAATTTTATGGCTTTTTATATAATAAAAGCTGAGTTACTAAATAGACTGAACTTTGAAGTAAATTATTTGAATAGGTGGACTCATCATATCAGCCGAAAGAGGTCCACTGCTAGACATAGGCCTCCGCAGGCAACGGTAAAGGAAAACATCGTGAGGAAACCGGTATGCGCGGTACCCGCGTGGTGGATTACGGCCCATTCCCTCTCTTCTTGAAAATATTTTCGACTTCGATCAGTTTAGCCGTTCTGGCGTGATTGAGTAACAAACATACATCCAGCCATCCAAACTATCACATTTATAATATTAGTGAGATCCATCTGGCTGAATGTACCTTTTAATTGGTGATAGTTTTTTTTTTCAAATAGATGTAAGCCGTTTCCAAAGATACAAGTATGAACAAACTCACTAAGTTCGGCCTGTTTCTATATGTATAAACTAGCTATTCCCCGCGGCTTCGCTCCCGTGGACCACCCCACATGACCTGTTAACGGGATTAAAAAGTAGCCTATGTCATTCAGCAATAATGTGGCTTTCTATTGGTGAAAGATTTTTTTAAATCAGTCCAGAAGTTTCGGAGCCTATTCGGTACAAACAATGAAAAAAATCTTTGCCCATTTATAATAATATATTATATGTCACTTATAACCCATAATAAAATTAACAAAAACAGTCCCATGATATTCCTACATTATGATTTAAACCAACAGATAATAAATCAACAGAGGACATTTTAACTCATTCAAATAAACTCAATTGAGAATTACTTGACTGACTAACAGCCAGTAAGTTACTATTTTACCAACTTATCTCAACACTTCGCCATTGGAAGATCACCTCTATGACTTGAGAAATAAGGGTGGTGAAACATGAATGTGTGATTTGGTAGGATTTATCCACGGATTAAGTCGGAATGGCTGAAGGAAGTCGGCCAAACGGAAAGTATTAGATTATACACGAATCAATAAGAGCGCAGTTTGCTCACTGGTTTACAGTCAGGCAGGTTTCAAGCTTGAATTAACACCACCCTGTGATTGGGTGCCATTTGCAGCTATGGGGGCCTTTGTAAGCGTTTTTAAGTGCGTGTATGTAAATATATTTGTGTGTTGTGTGTGTGTATGTATGAGATGTGGATTGCCCTTTTGTGAGGTAAATACGTTTGGGAGAACCTGCCAAAGTGAAATAGATTTAAAATGTAGGAGAAAATTATAGTAACGACTAGTACGACTTGCTTTTAGCTAATAATACATACCTACGCTTTACATTAATAAACACTTTATTGTGATTATTTAAGTGGTGTACAATAAAGTATATCTATACTAATAATATAAAGAGGTAAAGTTTGTGAGTTTGTGACGTAAGGAGTAATCTCTGGATCTACTAAACCGATTTTGAAAATTCTTTCACCAGTAGAAAGCTATATTATGCCTGAATGTCATAGGCTACAATATATTTAGAGATCCATATAAAAAATGCAATAATGTAACCCAAGGTAGCAAAATGTTGTCTATAAAATTCATTCTTTGGCGTGCACTGAGAAAACTATTGATGATAGATAAAAATGATTAGGTAGGTAGGTAGGGTGGGGAAGGCAGGGTAGGCAAGGTAGGCAGGGTAGGTAGGGTAGGCTAGGTAGGTAGGTAGCCAGTTGACGGGAGCGAAGCCGTGGGGGTCAGCTAGTAATGAATACATTTAGACACTATAACACCTCACAACCTAGGTTCAGTCGAAAACAAGCGTCAGTCACTAGTTGTCTGAAACTATTAACAACTAACTGGAACTATTCTTTACTATTTTGAACAGTAATTACTTTTTCTATACTTTTTTTCGTTTGTCATAAAAATTTGTTTGTTTTCCAAAAAAACTATTTTCATTCTATACGACCTTGTCCGCAAATTTTTATCAAAATCGATTCGATGATTCATTCCACACTCGCCACACATTAAAGCATTTTATCTTTCACTAGCTGTCCCACGCGGCTTCGCTCCCGTCAACTGGCTACGTACCTACCCTATTCTACCTACCCTACCCTACACCTACCGTACCCCTACCCTATACCTACCCTACAGCTACCCTACAGCTACCCTACACCCACCCTACACCTACCCTACCCGGCACCTACCCTACACCAACGCTACACCTACCCTACACCTACCCTACATACATGATTGCATAACTGAAACCGTTTACGAAGCGCACGCAACGGAAGCCCTCAAAAAGTATTATTCTTTCCCGTTTTTGCAACATTTTTCATTTATGCTCCGCTCCTATTGGTCGTAGCGTGATGTTATATAGCCTATAGCACTCAGGAATAATGTAGCTTTCTACCAGTGAAAAAATTTTTAGAATTGGATCATTAGTTCCAGAGATTACCCCCTACATACAAACTTACAAACATACAAACTTACAAATTTTACCTCTTTATAATATTAGTATAGATTACGACGTTTGTAATTAATAAAGATAACACTAATGTCAAGACAGGCCTCCATCAAAACAATGATTAGGATTGTACCAGTATTTTTTAATCGGTGATTAACAAATACTGGTACAATCGATTTATTCCATTCTAATACCAAAAACTAATACCACTGGTATAAGCTACAACTAATATTTATTTTTAATACTGAACGGATAAATTTAATGTGCGAACGAATACCAACAACTTGAATTCGGTACAGTCAGCACAGTCAAACCTAATCAAATGACTAGGATTTCTGATATTTTTATGTGATCGTAATATCATGTGATCATACTAATACTAACGATTGTTTTAATAATTGGACAGTGAACCTGTTAATATAAATTAAGAGTTGATTTTCTATGATATTTTGTATTTTTTTGACTGTAAGACTGTAAGTAATTGTGCTTGTTTTGATGTAGTTGCAAAAAATATTATTAGTTAACTAAAATTTATAATTAAGTTGATTATTAGTCATATTTTTTTATTAAACTAGACGTATGCCAACTTAATTTTATTATTTTGGATTTAACTGTTTTTTTTTTCAATTAACGGTCTTATAATAACATACAAAGCATTTTACTGACTGTACCTTATATCTTTGTACTTGTTTTGGTATTCGTTTAAACCATGGTATTCGTTCGGCACAAAAGAAATATGATTTGAAACAAATACTAGTGGTATTAGTTTTTGGTATTAGAACGGAATAAATCGTACAATCTTACTCCTACTTGTAAAAATAATATAAACTGTTTGTTTTTGAAAATGACGTCAAATAAATGATTTTTAGGCAGTGTTTGCAACTTGCAACAATCAGAAAAACGAATATAACTCATCGAACTTTAATATAATAACAATGTTAGTAAGAGCGAGTACTTGGTCTTTAAGGCTGTCGGTGGTAAATGTTAAGAATACGTGCCCCCGAAGGTAGGTACCAGTTCAAGTACTTGGGTGGGTGGGCTTGGTACTATGTCACCAACAGCCTTGATGACAGGGTAATATATTGAGAGGGAACGTAGGGCGCTGGCTGTTCATTTTAACATGTTGGCTCGCAGGTTTGCACGGTGTAGCAAGCCAGTAAAAATAACACTTTTCAAAGTTTATTGCCAAGTATTTTACACGTGCAGCCTGTGGACCAGCTACACTCAGCGGGCTATCAGCGGGTCCACTATAATCACGGGTTCAGGATGTTGATGGGGCTGCCCCGTTTCTGCAGTGCATGCCATAGTCAGTCAGAGATCTGCCTCTTTGCTCTGCCGAGTGCGGGCTAGCTCCAACTCCATCCTTAAAACCATAGCCGGGCGGTACGACACTCCGTTATTAGGGGATGCTGTTCTGAAATGCATTCGGAACAACAACTTCGTTACTAAGAATGTATGCGAGGCACATCTTGCGAGGGATATGTGCGAGGGATGTGTTGCGAGGAATTTGTTGCGAGGTATGTGCTAGGAACGCACGCGCCGCTATACATTCTCGCACCGCCCATCTGCGCACCATTTCACAGCGTCGCTACGCATCCTCGCACCACCCAGCAACCTCTCACATCTTTGGTGGAAATGCAGCCAATCAATCTGAACCGCTACTAGCTAAAGTCTCGGCATTTCTCATATTTATCTCCTTCTCATAGGTTTTCGTATTTAAGAGGCACGTTAATACATTAAAAGAATTACAACTTAGCAAAGACAAATAAAATAGCACAGAAGTAAATTCGGAACGTTACCCTTAAACGGTTGTGGAAACAAATTTAATAAACGCATTTTACTCCGACTTCCACCAAAATGCAACAAAGAAAGTCTGACTTTGTTAAATCCTGTTTTAAAACGGCTTCATCTAAGTCATAAGCGGATAACGATTCATAATTTATAGTTATAACTTTAAGTGCATGCTGTTGTCTCCTGTGAGTAAAAGAGTACACCAACTAGATAACTTAATACTGATTAAGATTTCTCAATAACTACAAGATATTTGTTAAAAAATATAATGACAAAAAAAAACGACACAGGTCCGTCGTCTACAAGCCCATGAGTGAAACTGAATGTTTCGCTCGCTCGAGCGCAACGGTTTATAAGGCAATAATTAGACAATTTATTAAAATAAAATAACTGCTCAAAAATAATATATAAAAATTGGTTTGATTGATAAACACCTCACATTTCAAATTATTTACGAGTTATTTTTATATTCAACATATTCTTACACGTAGGCGACGCTTTCGCTCATGATAAAATTACCTATTTCCCGCGTGGTTTTTTTTTTTAGTAAAGTACAAATGCAATTAACTTTAAAAAACAAAATTGGTGGCTCACTAGTATACTATATGCCCAGTCCACACCATTTTTTGCAGATTGTTATTTGCCACCAGTAAGCTGAAAAAGCAATTGAAAACGTGGTGTTTCGGGATTACGTAAAAACGTGTGTTAGGAATTTATTTTTTCTAATTTAAATTTAGCAGTTATCAAAAATATGTAATGTACATTTACTAGATAACTATGTGAGGCAAAAAGTTGCATTAAAAGATTTATTATATATCTTGTAGCTATTGAGAAATTTGCGCTTAAAAAGTAGCTGTTTTCAGATCGTGAAACTTGTAGGGGCTCTTAAGTTACATAATATGGATATATTTTTGTTGGATATCCTAATCATACTAATATTGTAAAGGCGAAAGTTTGTGAGTGTGTGTCTGTGTGTGTGTGTGTTTGTATTTCTGTTACTTCTTCACGCTCAAACGTCTGGATAGATCTGGATGAAATTCGGCACAGAGATAGATTACAGCACATCGGATAATTTTATCCCGCCTACCCTACCCTACTTACCTACCTACCCTAGTTACCTATCTGCCCACCCTACTTGCCTTGCTACCTACCTACCATTTTTTTTCCTCTTTTCTTTCTTGCACGGAGAATCTTAATACTGCCATTCAGAAAATGACGTCAAATGCACAACGCCATCTATCGAATATGGCGTTCAAATGTTCGAACACTTTAAATTCATCTAACTTTTGGTACGAGTAGAATGAACCGATTGCGATGAAACTAAGTAATAATTCAAGTTACGCACAATTTTTATGTACCTATAAAAGTTATTTACATTATTTTCATACATTTAACGTGATGCGTGCACAAATAAACAGACAAAACATTCAAAAATGCTGGAAATGGGTTCGGTTGGTTATCCTTAAACACTCGGGCTATTTTTTTTTTGGATATATTTTCGATGTACAAAAACGATTTTGCTACAGATTATGTATTGATTATAAGTCCACGTATCCACATGATGTTTCCTTCCGGCAAAGTAAGCGAAGTTACATTGGTTTACCCGGTTTTGAATCCACGACCTCAAGCCCGAGAGGTGACCTCATCCACGAGAGGCGAGGTCATAGCCACTGGGGCGCTACGACACACGCAGCGATGGGAGCAGAGCCACAGTAAAAAAGCTAACTACTATAACAATTTTCTAGAAATAAATAAAGGTCCTTCGGTAATACTTTTTGCATCACGTAATGCAATGCATACTGACAACCTACATGAACACGATATCGAAAATAATTCAAATAATATGCATTGTGCAGTTATTGTTTTCTGCGGTTAATGTTGCCATATCAAATTTAATAATGGGTTACACATTCATACAATAAGGAATATATTTGTTGTGGTTTAGTTACTGTAGTGTCCATAGATAGTAAGTTAGTTTAGTCAAGCACTATGATTATTGGTACACCACTACGATACATAGAGTTGTTGGTTTATGCCATGAAAGGAACGTCGATCAAGAAGTTGTTTGTTTGACTGACTCGGTTAATCCCTAAATTCCTGGACCATCCCGCTGAATAAGATTTCTGGCTGAACCCAAACACGATAGTTACGAAATATTACTAATATTTAGTATTGTTCATTATGGCGTCCGTTTCTAAGTAAGTTTAGAGTAATAACTTTATTTTTGGAAGTAGGTATTAGGTCTTTCGTAGGTACCATTTTTTTTTGCTCTATAGTAACCGACTTCCAAAAATAAAAGTTATTTTTCATTTTGTAGTTGTACCTACCTAATAGGCAAGTTGTTTAAGTAAGTACCTATAACGCCAGAATAGATTACCCGAATAACATGAAATTTGAACATAATCGATGAAATGAGAGATCAGCGTACCTCTTTCGAGCGTACTGGCGTGATGTTATGTTATGAAATGGTATAAACAATAAACAGACATGCGATTGCAGCAATCCCGAGAGATTTTCCGTTATTTATTGAAGAGTTATGTTGTATATCTCCGAGGTTCTTCATCAGATCTTCACCAAATTAAAATGGGACCAATTTCGGTTTAAGTTCTTTCACACAAAAATAGAATTTTCTAAATCGGTCCACAAATTGACGGAGATATCGGTGAACATACATAAAAAAACATACAAGAAGTCGAACACAGAACCTCCTCCTTTTTGGTAAGTCGGTTAAAAATATTTGTATTTACTAGAGTAATTCAAAGGTAGAATTTGATAATTTACTGTAACGAACAGTTCCGTGATTCCTCCATGCCTTGGAAAGCAAGTTATGCCGTTCGACCTTGACAGTCGTTACGGATAGGTAGAAGTCAGTCAACCTGACACCATTCTAGCTAAAGAGGTATCGTGTTACCCAGTTACTGGGTTGTGGAGGTCAGATAGATAGTCGCTCCCTGTAAAATATTGGTGCTCAGCTGCATTCGGTTAGACTGGCTGGTGACCCCAACACAGGTGAGAAACGGCTGGATAGATTAATTTTTACTAGAACAAAACAGCAATGTTATAAGAGAGCGAGTAGGAGCTCGTGGCTAAATAATAACAGCCGCACGGGTCGATCATCAAGGTTAAGCAACGCTTGACGAGGTCGGTCCGTGGATGGGTGACCATTTCAACATACCGTGTTTCCTCCGTGCCTCGGCAAGCACGTTAAGCCGTTGGTCCCGGCTGTCATTTGAAGATCTTTGACAGTCGTTACGGGTAGTCAGAAGCTGGAGATCTGACATCAGTCTTGCCAAGGGGTACCGTGTTAACCTGTTACTGGGTTTTGGAGGTCAGATAGGCAGTCGCTCCATGTAAAACACTGGTACTTAGCTGAATCCGGTAAGACTGGAAGCCGACCCCAATATAGTTGGGAAAAAAGGCTAGGCAGATGAAAACAGCAATGTTATAAACACATATAGGTATAACACTTATTACGTACTTATTCATATCTGTATAGATAATCTTGCGCACGCTGGGGCTCTGGATTAAGAGATATCATGGATAACGATTGCCTAAAATGTATGTCATTAAGGCGCCTCCCCGAGCAAAACGTCGCGCTAGTCGAATTTTGTGCAGTTTTTAAGAGCTATCTACTCTTTATTTAAAAAGAAATATAAATTAATAAAAATACATAAAATTTCTACTTATTGTTGATTCTAAAATTGTAGTACAGTTTTTTTTTTTTAAAGTGGTATAATGTGTCACTAATCTCCTACCAACAAAACCATAAAAATGTGAAATAATTATTGATAGCATACATCTCGTCGTAAAGTGTTCATTAATTATTTTTTATACTAACACTAATGGATAGACAATTTGATAACGAACATTTTGTAAGTTTTATTTTTTTCAAAAGACCAATATTCGATTTTATAAAGATTTTATTCTAAAATCTGGGCGAATACACTACCGTAATTCATGCGCCACCGGTGCCGCTAGGCCAATAGGAATGCTCATAATTATCTCATGCTGATTTTTTGGTCAGGGTACGGCCTTAACGTGCGTATAGCGAATGTAAAGCCATGTGGTCTAACTCAAACATTTCAGACTATTGACAATCATAATCGATGACAGAATGTAGGTCGGTTTGGCTGTTGTACGTATATACTTAAGCATAAAATTCCTGTGAAAAAAAGTTTAGCCTACACACTTTGATATTACAGTGCGCGCGGAACTAGTTGGCCGCGCCTTAGGTATGTGAGCGGTGGGACGGAAGTGCGGGGGCGCCAGTAAAACCCGGGATGACCCATTGACAATGAGTATGATAACCCACTGACCCGTTGACATTTATTTATTTATTTAAGTATGCATGTATAACTTTACAGGTCACACCTAAGGCGTTATACAATGAGATAAAAAAAAATATACACAAACGAAACATAATAGAATTAGGCAAAACTAAATATTAACAAATAAAAACTAATTTAAAAAAAAACGCGATACCAAAAAAAAACATAGACAAAAAAAATTACAAAAACGAAACAAAAATAACGGAAAAAAAATATCTTACAGAAGTAAAAAATGTGCAATGAATACATAAACAATTATTCACTCATCTAACTTTCAGACATTGTCATTGTCCATTGTCCTAACCCGCCCCCTCACCCCTATCGCCACCTAAAGGTCCGTTTATATCTACAGACACTGAGCGTGCCAGACACGTGCCGTGGCAGACAAAATAATATTCTTTTATGCAATGTCTATTAACGTATTTATATCTACCGTTACACGGCCGTGCCAACAGACACGGGCCGTGCACGGCCAGTATTCGCGAAAATAATATTTTGTCTGTACGGTTCATGTCTGTACGTGTCTGTAGCTACCTACCGGGCAGTGTGAACAGAGCATCGGAACCGGGCAGACATTATGTTTATTTGAGTCTTGTAATAATGATTAATTTACTATTTTCCAACATCAAGTTATTACATTAAAAAAAAACGAAAAAACGCGAAAAATATCATAAGCTTTTAGATATTTTTCGCGACTTGCATTGTTTACATTTTGCTTCAATTCTTCCGGTGTTAACTAGCAGACTGTCACCACTGGATTCACTAATATTTATTTATTAATATCCAACGTGTATCGAACGTTGTAGCTAGCGTAACAGAAGAAGAAAACAAAAGAAAAAAAAAAAACCCGCGAACGGACGGACAAAATGGACCTTGAATCTTCCACAGAGAAGTGTCTGAACATTGTGAAAGCTGTTCATAAACTGATAGAGCGGGCTCGACGCTGACATCGTGTCTATCGATGTCTGACACGGCACGCTGTCTGCCCTGGCACGTGTCTGGCACACTCAGATGTAAATAAACGTTGTCTGTCGGTGTCTGCCACGGCACGTGTCTGGCACGCTCAGTGTCTGTAGATATAAACGGACCTTAAGGCGCGGCCAACTAGTTCCGCGCGCTTTCTAACGATGCTTTCAACGTGCTCAAAATTACAGTGAAGCGAAATCTGTAAAGCCCCATACGAAAGATAAAAATACAAATCCTACATCTCACATTCAAAGTTCTCCGCGCGATTCGAACAACAACCCGACAACAACCACCGGCCTATGCCCACTGTTCTCCCCTGGTCGGAAGATTCTTCCTTTTCAAAAGCGGACGCGAAACATTCCAACCGATTCCGCATACCTCTATAACAGCACAAAATAAAAATGCTACCTAAAGGCACACAATATTTTTTTTAATCTAAAATCGCTTACAGCTTATAATTTAAACGAAAAGGTCCCCGAAGTTAGCACAAAGATTTAAAGTATTCATTAGACGGGCTGCCGAGAGCTGATAGTTGTTCCTCGACCAGCTCGCCTGTGACTACACACAGCTACTTTGTATAATCTTAATGAAATAAGACAAAGAAAATAATGTATTAATTTAATTTTCAAGGAGAAATAACACTCTGACCCAGCATTTATTACATGAATAGTTTAAGAGTGAAACTCCCAGCCAGCATTTATTTCTTCATAAGCATTCATAACAAGTATGAACAGACATCTCGCATGTTTCATGTTCCTCATGCATTGCTTAAGACCAGGCGAAATCAAGGTCAAGTGCAGGCCAAACTATTTCTTCGATTTATAACAATATCCAAATCATAAGAGGCTATCGATTTGAGACGATAAAAATACTAATGATACTTGAGCATATTTTAACAACAAGGAAACAGTTTGAGACCACCACAATAAATTATTATGGTAAAAGATGTCGGAGTATCACTAACGTTCATTGTAAGATGACAATTGTACTTATAACAGCTTAGAATTACAAAAATAAACGGTGCCAATTTAATATTTGTTTGTATGAAGTTACGAACTAACACAATTGGCCTTTCTAAACTAAATACATGTAAACATATTCACCTAACTATACCAGTGGCGTTTCGCGAAAGTGACCATTCGGGAATATGACCTTTCGGGAATGTGACCTTGTAGGAACAAAGGGCAATATCTTATGCAATTCATTCATTATAAATTAATTCACGTTTCAGTGCGTCCTTTCAGTTTTATATTTGACCTTTCCATATCTAGGCATAATAATTATCTTGGTTATTATAATTCAGGGATTACGTATTTAGTACAATTCAAGTACCTTAGCACGGCCTAATCACTAATGTCACGATGATAATTAAAATGCTGGTACATTCAGTGCTTGTGCTTCTTCAAGTACACAAGTCCTAAGATATGACTCCTCGGAACATAAAAAGATAATCTATACAATAAAGTGCGTAGTACTTGCTAAAGTCCGCATTAGCAGCTGATATGTGAAATATTTGTAAGATAAACGTTCACTCATTACAACAAGATATTATTTAATGAACGTGATAATAGACAGAAAATACGATAAAGATAAAGTAAGGTTGATCAAAACTAATTATCGGAAAAAACATAACAAACAAGGAGATTTGCGTGAAGATATCGATAAACGACAAAAGTGGATGTCGTAGGTACTTACTGACATAATTAAGGAACCGAAAAACAAAAAAAATAAATAGCATCTAACACAGTTATAACGTAGCATATTATCAGTGTCAAAGCAATTGTAAATGAATATTTTTTTCAGAGATATAGATAGATATAGATATACTTTACATCATAAACAATATTTTTTTTTTGTTTTTGGATATCACATAATTGATTTAGGTAATAATAGCTATATCAAAACCGACCAAGTGCGAGTCGGACTCGCGCACGAAGGGTTCCGTACCATTATCGCAAAAAACGGCAAAAAATCACGTTTGTTGTATGGGATCCCCACTTAAATATTAATTTTATTCTGTTTTTAGTATTTGTTGTTATAACGGCAACAGAAATACATCATCAGTGAAAATTTCAGCTGTCTAGCTATCACGGTTCATGAGATAAAGCCTGGTGACAGACGGACAGACAGACAGACGGATCGCGGAGTCTTAGTAATCCCGTTTTTAGCCTTTGGGTACGGAACCCTAAAAAAGATAAGATGGCAAGCTTTTTAGTTCATGGCGTTTGATGATTTAAACTCAAACTCAGAGCATTTATTTCAACATGCACTTTTGAATTGTCAACTATTCGAAAGGTGAAGCTAGTTGCACGTTCCACAACGTAGCTTTATATGGCAATAAAATAACGTGCAAGAAATGCCCTGAAGTTTCTTGTACGTTCTTCTCTGCAAATCAAAACTTGATTCACAAGCATAATCGGCCAGTCCATAGTTTACCAACATAGAAAAGAAGGAAGGAAAAGAAGGTGGTGAAGGTGGAAGGTTAGGAAAGAAGATGCTGTCAATTCTGATTAATTTTACACTTAAGTACCTAACCTTTAACTCCTTCTCTCTGATCTTACTAATGAAGATAGACTTTATCTAGGCCAAAAGAAACATAAAAAAAAACTTTTTTACAAAAATTACAACCGACTTCCAAACAAAAACACTACAAAGTGAAAAATAACTTCAATTTCGGAAGTCGGTGTTCCTGTTTTCGTTTCTTCGTTTTTTGACACCGACTTCCGAAATTGAAGTTATTTTTCACTTTGTAGTGTTTTTGTTTGGAAGTCGGTTGTAATTTTTGTAAAACAGTTTTTTATTTTTCACTTTTTAGTTGTGGTAGGTACATAATGGACCCGTTCTATAGGCTAGGTACCTATAACGCCCAAAGTGAAGCCAGAATAGATAAACCCAATAACATGAAACTTAAATAAACAAAACCGGTGGAATGAGAGTATACCAGGGTGAACTGTTCACACCTGCGTACTCCTTTAAAGCGTACCAGTGTGATGGTATGTTATGAAATGGTGTAAACAATAAACAGATATGCGATTGCAGCTATCCCGAGTGATTTGCCGTCATTTATTGAAGAGTTCTGATGTATATCTACGAAGTTCTTCATCAAATCTTGATGAAAATTTAATGGGACCACATGACAAACACCAACTTTCGAATAAAAAATCATCAAAATCGGTTCACCCAATAAAAAGTTCTGAGGTAACAAACATAAAAAAATACAATCGAATTGATAACCTCCTCCTTTTTTGCGAAGTCGGTTAAAAATACAATCGAATTGATAACCTCCTCCTTTTTTGCGAAGTCGGTTAATAACCTCCTCCTTTTTTGCGAAGTCGGTTAAAAATGAGATGGTAATCTAAATGTTAATCTAAGATTAATCAAAAACAACAATGCGATTAACGCAAAGCCAAACCAATCTGCTAGGAGCAAATAATTGCGCACCTTCGCTGTTGCAGCACCGGTGCGCAGCGCAGCGACCCAAGCTGTCAAAATTGTGGTAGGATAATACCAGCACTATACTGTGCCTCTGTGCCCCAAAACATGCAAACTAAGTGACCTCTGCGTTGCCACCTACGACGACGTGAAAGTGACAAAATGTTGGTTCTACCTCTATGTTCCAACTCCAAGTCATGTTCTCAAATTCGGCACCTCGAATCATTGCCTATGTTTTTTGTTTTATATTTTTATTTTGTATTGCTAGGCTCGCGCTTGACCACTATCTCACCTGATGGTAAGCGATGATGTGGTCGACGGTGTAACACGCTTGCCTAGAAGCTATTCACAAATGACTTAAAAACAGCCATATCGAAACTTGTTGTTTATTAATATAAATCTAGGGTGTTTGCCGGTGTCATGGCGTCTGAGTCGACTGATGGTCCTTACTTGGAATATGGCCCTTGCACTTAAACAGCTCTGTCTGCAGTCACGTGCCCAGGCATTGTTATTGTAGGTACCCAAGTTAGAGGCGTTATGAACCTAATCCCTTATCAGTCGAGCCCGTATCACACGATTATCTTCAAATAAAACATTTATGCCGCATTTGTTTTTATGTGCAGATTAGATAATTGTCCTCCAATCAGTAATCAACGTAACTTTTTCTTTACATCCGGGTCTTATAAGTATAGTCACTGTGATAAAAAATTGCAAGTAGAATAAAAGCTTTTTCTCCCGTTCCAGTTATTGGGTTCTAGAGGTCAGAGACCGTACTATAATGAACCAACGTTATCTTAATTCCGGTATGAAAAAAAACCTTTTTACAAAAAAATACAACCGACTTCAAAATAATAAAAGCACTACAAAGTGAAAAATAACTTAAATTTCGGCAGTCGGTGTTCCTGTTTTCGTTAATTCTTTTTTTGACACCACGTTCCGAAATTAAAGTTGTTTTTCATTTTTTAGTGGTACATAATAGACCAGTTCTATGCCCACAGTAATGCCAGAATAGATTACACGAATAACATGTAAATTGAACGTAATCAGTGGAATGAGGGTGATCTGTACACATCTGCGTACCCGTTTAGAGGATACTGGCGTGATGATATGTTATGAAATGGTGTAAACAATAAACAGACATGCGATTGCAGCAATCCCGAGAGATTTGCTGTCATCATATTAAAGAGTTCTGTTGTAAATCTCCGAGATCTTCATCAGATCTTTACCAAATTTAAACGGGACCATTTCGGAATGAACTTCTTTCGAACAAAAGAAGAATTTTGTAAATACGTTTATAGTCCAGTCAAAATAGACCAAAAAATAGGGTTAGGTTTACAGCAATTCGCATATTGGTACGAATGTTCGGCACACCATTATAAATGAAATGTAAAAAGTCCCCATCAATCCCACACTTGCAAAAATTTTATTCAAGGTCAAAGGTCACAAATATGGGATTTTTAGCCGAACGGTTTGTTTTATGATAAAAATAGGGAAAAAAATTGTATTCTATGCAATTATCTATAAAAATGGTCTCTTCAATTTTTCTCCTAATCATCACCGTTTCTGAGATATAATGGTTGAAAAGTTGAAAATGTTGTATTCTACATAATTTCGTACGATATCAGTGAGGAGACATCTGATACATCGCTGTTAGAACAATTAACTTACACCCAGCAGGAAGAAGAAGAAGAACAAGGAGAGGAAGAAGTACAAGAAGACGCACAAGAACAGGAAGAAGATGAAGCAGAATTATCAGATGTTGATGAATGAGAAGGATAATTTTACAATTTTTTTTAGAATTCACACTTGCGTGGCTTTCTTCATGTCCAACAGTACCAGTTTTTACATAATTTTGAGTACTATTTAATTAAACAGGATCACAATAGATTGTTGAATAAGCCTATCGGGGACACCACGTTAAAAAAGACGCGCCAAGTACACTACCTGCCAGGTGTGGCGTGGCAACGTGTGTATATTATGTAGAATACAACTTTTTCAACTTTTCAACCATTATATCTCAGAAACGGTGACGTTTAGACGAAAAATTGTAGAGACTATTTTTATAGATAATTGCATAAACTACAATTTTAACTTAACTATTTTTATCATTAAACTTACTGTTCGGCTAAAAAACGCAAAAAACCCATATTTGTGACCTTTGACCTTGAATAAAAAAGGTGTTCTGAACATTCGTACCAATTTTCAGCTCTATGCGAATTAATGCAATTTGATATGTCTAATTTGACCGGACTATTATATATGACCGAATTATGCCCGAATATATATATAAAAAAACATCCAAATAGAGAACCTCCTCCTTTTTGGGAAGTCGGTTAAAAGGGGATAGCGCTTTTCTTGCTGTATAGCTTCGTCTCTCTCTTACAGTGGCTCCATGATAGTTTCGACATATATTATTAGACTAAATCCCCAGATATGCAGGCTGCATCAGGCTGCGAGCTTGTATCAGGCTGTATCCGATTAGAGTGGAATACACCAACGTCAGCTTCCAGTAAACGATATATTTTATTCTAATATAAAATATTCTTAACTTTGATGCGCATAGTTTTTAGTTTATAGTTTACCGTGAATAACTGTTGATTACATAATTATTAATTTTATGTTTCATGAGATGTATTTGCTATTTGTAATTGATTGTTATTCCAAATGAATCAAATTAAAATATAGTACCTCGGCAACCGAGCTCTCATATCGTCATATCATATCAGCCAAAAGACGTCTACTGCTGGACATAGGCTTTCCCCAAGCGTCGCAACATTGACCGGTCCCGTGTGTCTCGCAACCAGCGGATCCCCGCAACCTTCACTAGGTCCACCTGATGGGAGGCCTTCCAACGCAACGTCTTCCGGTTCGCGGTCACCACATCAGAACCTTTCTGCCCCATCGGTCATCCATTCTGCGAGCAATGTGCCCTCCCCACTGCCACTTAAGTCTGAGCTCGAATTTGCCCAGATATGAGACTTAGCTAGATCGATTTTCCGCCCCCGAAAACCCCCTATTCCTGAGTGCTATAGGCTATATAACATCACGCTACGACCAATAGGAGCGAAGCGAAAAATGTTGCAAAAACGGGAAAGAATATTACTTTTTGAGGGCTTCCGTTGCGTGCGCTGCGTAAACGGTTTCAGATATGCAATCTTGTATGTAGGGTAGGTAGGGTAGGTGTACGGTAGGCGTAGGGTAGGCGTAGGGTAGGTGTAGGGTAGGCGTAGGGTAGGTGTAGGGTAGGTGTAGGTTAAGCGTAGGGTAGGTGTAGGGTAGGCGTAGGGTAGGTGTAGGGTAGGCGTAGGGTAGGCGTAGGGTAGGTGTAGGGTAGGTGTAGGGTAGGGTAGGCGCAGGGTAGGTGTAGGGTAGGCGTACGGTAGGTGTAGCGTGGGCGTAGGTTAGGTGTAGGGTAGGCGTAGGGTAGGCGTAGGGTAGGCGTAGGGTAGGTGTAGGGTAGGCGTAGGGTAGGGTAGGTAGGATAGGGTAGGTATGTAGCCAGTTGACGGGAGCGAAGCCGCGTGGGACAGCTAGTCTTATAATAAACTCACTATAAGTGCAGGTTTCCTCAAGATGTTTTCCTTCACCGTTGTCAGCAATGTCCAAGATAAACTTAGAAAGTACATTTGAATGGAACCACCACGACATAAATATTAATATAATTATATACACGACATACATATTAAAATTTTAATGTATGTAAAGATATTGCTCGTTTAATAGTATAGGATACGATAAGATATTTTAATGGAGTTCGATAGTTAGGAAGTCTAGTCTAGTCTAGAGTGATGATGAAGGCCTATATTTCAGGAAATAGTAAAGCAATATGAAAACTAAGCATCGTTTGTGTTGTGGTCAAGCAGCAGGCGTAACTGCTGAGAATGTTAATGCTAATTGTCAATAGTTACCCTATAAGGCCCCTCTTAAGCACAAATGTCGTTTCCATAATATTTGTTATTAGTAAAACGCAGCTCGCTTTGCGCGCTCTTTTATTTAACGTGAAATACAACAAGTCTTGCCATCCAAGGTCCCTCGACAGGCTAGTCCAGTACTGAAATTCATACTTTTCCCCAGGCTAGCAAATGCTGGCTATGGCCATACACTAAGGATTTATAACTATCATCCTTCCTACCTTTAATACAATCATGTTATCACAAAAAAAATAAGTACAAAAACTATAACCCGACTACTGAAAAATCACGCTCTGAAAAGTATGAAACAAGAAACAAACAAACAAACAATACATTCTGCAAAGTGGCACACGACAATTTTTTTTTTGTTCTTGGCTTCGTGTCCCCTAGAGGGCGCCATATTTAATTTAATGCGTGACATAGCCTATAACCAGCGAACAAACAAGACGCATCCAACGACACCTCATTTGTCAAATTATGATAAGTATTTTAGAGGTTATGTGAGAACAGATGAACATACATTCATACCGGTCAAAAACATAACACTCCTTTTTGCTTCACCATAGTCGGGTAAAAATGATAATTAGTTCTATATTATTTGTTCTACACTTATTTTACTTAAATAAATACATTTGGTCCGTGATGCGGACTTTTTATCCTTTGCTTATTAGGCATGTACAATCCCACCGCACTATTCCCAAACCACTGCAACTCCTCAAAGCCAGAATCAACAGTGGCTACCACCAGAAAAGCGCCGAGGCAATGAAGCTCGACGAAGTCCCGGAGAAAGAATTTAACTGTCTTGGATCCCGCAACGAAATTAATCAGAAAAGAATAACGGAGGAGTAGGAAAAATAAAATAAATTTCCACTTCCCTCCATATCAAGTAGGAGACAGAACAAACAAGGCCAATAGGCACAAAGGGTCGTTTACAACTGGGATAAGCCCAGTTGCCTAGCACCACGGATAAAAATTAGCAATAATATTAATGGGTCCTAACATGTGTGGCATGTACGTTGGTTCATACCATCGACCACATTGTGGTCGCTGGTTCATAGCAACTATACAATCATCAATTTATTAAACGAACTATTGTAAGACCCACTGGCCAGTCTCTGTTGAGATTGGCCACGATTGACCGTGACCTAACAAAACTCGATCAGGACGATGTTATATTTTTATAAATAAATATATATATGTAAAAATGTGCATGTTGCCTAACTGGTTTTTATGTTATTAATACGAGCGACAAAGTAGGTGCGATCCGGCTCACTTATCTTTGTGTTTAGTATTTGTATTCTGCTCAGTGACAGTGGGCCCATTGCTCAGTGAGATCCTTTCAGTTGTTAACAAACGTGTAAGTAATAAAATTTTACGATTTTTTATTTATCTGATTGCCAATGTGTTGTTTTTTCTACAAAAATAATAGTTTAATTTTTTTTTGTGGATTTGTTTGCGATCCGACTTTCGTGGCTATTGAAATGAAATTTGGAAATATTTCTTCTATCATAAACGTGAAAATTTGTGAACATTTATGGATGAGGTTTCATGTTAATACATTATTTTATTTTAATTATTGTGAATGTGAAGTCGATGTGAATCTTATTTTTTTAATTTTAATTTATCAAAGTAAGTTTTTAATCATGGTCTGGCAGTTTGAGTAGTTTAAACGGCCTACCCGAATGTCATTTCTTTGGTATTATTCGTCGAATCGTTGAGCTCCATAAATTCTAAGCTGAGCTGCACGGTTATTGACAAATGCACTAACTGGACAGGTCCACTCAATCAGGCTGGTTCTTTTCTCAAAAGACCATTTCAGACATCAGTCTACATGGTCTTCACATGATCAAACCAAGATTTTGTCTGGACTTTAAAAGAGACTTTGACCTCTGAGTTTGTTTCGGCCTTTCTTCTCAGAGTAGTCAGATAGGAAACGCCGACCTCATCTAGTTTTAAAAAATATGATCGACATGTAAAAGTGTTTGTACAAACGAACTCACAGAAGTAAAATAATTAAGGCTAAATAATAACAGCCGCACGGGTCGATCATCAAGGTTAAGCAAGGCTTGCCGAGGTCGGTCCGTGGATGGGTGACCATTTCAACATACCGAGTTTCCTCCGTGCCTCGGAAAGGACGTTAAGCCGTTGGTCCCGGCTGTCATTTGAAGATCTTTGGCAGTCGTTACGGGTAGTCAGAAGCTTGAGATCTGACACCAGTCTTGCCAAGGGGTACCGTGTTACCCAGTTACTGGGTTGTGGAGGTCAGATAGGCAGTCGCTCCATGTAAAACACTGGTACTTAGCTGAATCCGGTAAGACTGGAAGCCGACCCCAATATAGTTGGGAATAGGCTAGGCAGATGATGATGTTTATCATGATGATGTTGATGTTAAAACCAGAGAGGGTTCATCAAAGTATTTCTACTGAAGCAACTAAACTATGAGATCCTGCACTAAACTGAACTTATGCGCTTAATGTATCATTTCGCAAATTCCTAATTATTAGGAACCTTAATGACAAGGCATAATCAGTCAAAGCCAAACCATCTAGCAATTAAATGTAGCTGTTGATTCGAACTAGATTCGTGCGCGCTCAGCCCGATACACCACTCCGCTTCCCTCGTTAGCTGCTGCGACACTTCAAAGCAATTTCACCTTTGTGGCTCATCTACTTTGATCTCGACACGGATCGATTTAATTTTAGCTTTCTTCTAATTAAAATTGAGCAACCAAAGTGTCTCTTTTAAGTACTGTTGGCCAAAAATTTATAGACAGTTTAAAATTAATATAGGTACTGTAAGGGACGTAGTCAGGGTGCTTCATAAAGGAAACGATAGATTTACTTTTATCTATACTAATATTAGAAAGAAGAAAGATTTTTTTGTTTGTTTGTACCGAATAGGCTCCAAAACTCCTGGACCGATTTGAAAAATTCTGTCACCAATAGAAAGCTACATTATTCCTGAGTGACATAGGCTATTTTTTTAATCCCGGAAATGGGTCCTGTGTGGTGGTCCACGGGAGCGAAGCCGCGGGCAACAGCTAGTCTGATATATTTAAGCAATAACGAGCCTGCCTTCAGGCGACCAATCTAGAAGTGACATATAAGCTTAGCAAAAAACATCTTCACTTATTTTTATGTTCGAAATTCATTTACGTATCAAGATTCTGTCCGTTGCCAGTCTTAATACATATGCAAGGAGTCCTCACAGTACTAACCTTTTTTTAAATTTTTTCGGGTTAGAACCAATTGCTAAGCTATTATTAGGAATTAAGTAAAATGTCTAAACGAGTTTAATCCTAACAACATAAGATATGTTGATTTTTTAAATTGTGTGTATCTATCAATATCAAACTGCTTTTGTTTTTATCCGACTGCCGAAGGAGGGTAATGTGTTTATCAGTCTTTGTATGTATGTTTGTTCCTATGTGGCGTACCAACGATCAAACGCATCGGCCGATTTTGATGACTCTTACGTCAATCGATTCGTCTTAACCTTGCGAGTGTCACTGGCTACATTAAAATTTTAAAATAGAAAAATGACATGTTTTGGGCGCTATATTGTGGGGTTCCAAATTATTATTTTTTCCAAGCCCATCGTGTGGGGTATTTAAATAGAGAGTTTTAAGAGGTGATTTCAGAAATATGTAACACTTGTATGTTTAAATGTATCTAATACGAAAAAAAAATGTTAACTAAAAAGTTATTTAAAAAAATCAAAAATCCCGACTGCTTAAAAAGCGAACTAAAAAGACGTAAACAAGAAGAAAATCATGCTGTGCAGTCGGAGGATACATATTCGCGAACTGGCTGACCACAACCAGATAATTCGCTTTTTAAGCAGTCGAGTTTTTTGAAGTTTAATTTTTTTTCTTTTTTAAGAAGATAAAAACCAAGTATTTGTTTAGGTTTTTGATCGTCGCGCGTCATCAACTTTATTAAAACCTAATCAAGCAAGATAATGATCCGTAGCTCAAAAATCTCACGTAACCCACCCATTCCAGATTGGTGGACCAAATCCAACAACTAAATGATCTATCAGAGAATTTATAAGACCTAAAAATTTAGATTCAAGTCGACAATTAATGTCAAAACTTATCAAAAATATAATAATAATATAATAATAATATTTATTCATCAAAAATGGGTACAATTTATCTATCCTAATTACAAACACTGAACTACTAAGGTATTTTTTTTTTTTTGTTTTTAAAGATAGAGTGAACGACGATATCTGTACTAGTATAAACTGTGTTACAGACACCGGCGCCATCCTCCTACAGCTAAAAGTTACAAGTCAATCAATCTAAAGTGTATTTAGTTTATTGGATGCTAAAATTACAAAATTACAACAATACAAAATTACAATCTTAATTATGCTAATAAACTCAATTGAACTTAAAATAATACATTATAATTTAATAATTATTATTTGTTACACGACAGAATAATTAATATAATTTAATTTAAAATAACTTAATTTAATTAATACTATGGACTTAATTTACAAGCATGCATTGAAATACATAAACATGCTAATAAAGTTAATTGAACTTAAAATAATACATTATAATTTAATAATAATAACTTGTTACATGACAGAATAATTTACTTCAATAAAATAATATAATTTAATAAGTAGCAAGAACCTAATTTACAAGCATGTATGGGAATACATAAATTTCTGTGTTAGCGCCTATTACCTATTGATGAATATTACGAGTACCTACCTAGAGAACAGACTTTCAGTTTCGTCATAAGTTAGAGCCTGAAGATAATCATGTACAACACACCTACACCTGTATTTTGGAAGAGAGTATATTTTGCAAGCTTTATTAATTACATTGTAGAGGTAGCCACTCAGGCTGACATAGTGTCGGCGCGCCAGGACAGTATTAGCTTTGACAGAAGGGCATACAAGGTCCTTACGACGTTTGTTTCTAAGTAAGTTTGGGTCATACGTTAGGGAAGAATGCTTACGCAAGACTATTTGGAGTGCACAGAGTTGCCTGACAGTAAGTACAGAAATGTCCTTGTATAACTGAGTTGTCGAATAGCGATAAGGTTTGCAAAGCATCACCTTTAAAACGGCTCTCTGCGCTCTCTCAAGACGAAGCATAAAAGTCTTAAATGTGCCTCCCCAGACTGAGATGCAATAGCTTAGAAGTGACTGAACCAAAGCAAAGTAAATGGTTTTCAACAATGGTACGCCAACTACGCTCCTAAGCTTTTTCATTGGAAACATCAGCTTGCGTACACGAGATACCGCAACGTCTATGTGTTTGTTCCAACTCAGGGTGCAATCTATGTGCACTCCCAGATACTTCACACAAGATGTTTTTTTAATGGGAGGACATGTGCAGGCGTTAAGCTCGGGATAAGAGCATCTATGAACTTTTATAAATGGGATGTTAGGCTGTGTAGAAGAGTTCGCTGAGAAGGTAACATAATGGGTTTTGGAGACATTTAATGTTAAAAGATTACAGGTAAGCCAGTCCGTAACAATTCGTAGAGCATTTTCGGCCGAACTGTGAGCAGAAGCCCATGTATCTCCACTCACAACAAGTGCAGTATCATCTGCATATACCAGAATCCTGCAGTTTGGAATACAAAGTTGGCATAGCCTGTTGACATATACTAGAAAGAGAGTAGGACCCAACACACTGCCCTGCGGAACTCCGAAAGATAATTTTTCATCGTCACTGGTGTAGTTCTCCACCTTTACACGCTGAATACGGTCAGAGAGATAATCGCGAAAGATATCCAGGGCAGTATCCCTTATTCCAAGAGCTTCCAACCCCTGCAAAAGGATAGGTGAAGAGACCGTGTCAAAAGCCTTGGCTAAGTCTAAGAATATACCTATCGTTTTAGTCCTGGTATCAAGATTCTTGGTGATGTGATTAACTAACTCAATTACAGCATCCTCTGTTGATTTTGCTTTCCTGAAACCGTATTGGTTTGAGGCAATTGCGTTGTTGTGTTCTAAGTAATTGAGTAGCCTTTTATTTAGGATCTTTTCTAGAATTTTGGACAAGGTTGAAAGAACGGAAATAGGTCTATAGTTTTCGACACGGTCTCCATCCCCACCCTTAAATACAGGTGTAACTAATGCCTTCTTGAAAGCATTTGGAAAGATGCCTTTTGTCAGACACAGATTGCATAAGTGTGTGATTGAGGGTATGAGAACATGCCTAGCAGATTTAATGACTGAAGCTGGTATACCGTCGTAGCCAACTGCACAATTGTATTTCAGATCCATGATAGTACTGTGTACCTCATCAAAATCCGTTTCAAGCAAAACCAATGAATTGCCCTGTGGGTTCAACATAGAATCATAGACGAAGCCTGGACTGTTTGTATGTTGACTCTGCCAAATCTTCTGGGCAAGATTACCGCCAATATTTGCAAAATAACTGTTAATGGCGTTGACAGAGGTATCTGGATCACCACGGACATTAAGGAGGTCCCCCGATTTGCTAGTAGGTGAAGAATTTTTGTAGGTAATAGACTTGATGATATCCCAGGTTGCTTTGGGATTTCCACTGGCCCTTTGGAGTCTATTCTGTTCAAATTTGCACCTAATCGTCTTTAGCAAGTTATTGCAGTAGTTTCGATATCTCGTATACGTAAGCTTTACTACGAGATTTTCTGGATCCCGCTTTGACTCCAAATGCAGTTTGTCACGACTTCGTATGCATCTCAAAAGACCAGGAGTGATCCATGACTTAATAATTCTTCTTCTGTGCGGAATTGACTTCAATTTACTGTTTACGTTTACTGAGTCTGATATAATGGAGATGAGTAGTTCAGCACATTGATTGGGATCTTTACTCTCCAAAATACTAGAAAAATTACAGTTTTCTAGGTGGCTAATGACTTTCGGAAGGTTAATCTGGCGGTACATGCTTTTTGGTTTCTCAACAAAGGGAACAGATTCGAGGCAGAGCAAGACAGGTGCATGGTCAGTAGGAAAATCATCAGTGCTTTGACAAATAGAGACTGAAACCCCGATTTCTGAATTAAAAATTTAAACTTGAGTCAATGATATTCTAATAAACAGATATGACACTCACAAAACAAACGTAAAAAGTGTTCCACGCAGCAGCGGCAGCACACACACACTTTTCAGCCATCTGAAATTTCACTACAAGTTGAAATGATGTAAAATAGAATAAAGACTATACGTCCCAATTAGGACGTATTCGAGTCTTCACAATGCGCGCGCTCATAACAAATCTGGTTACTAGAATATCATTGACTTGAGTATAGTTCTCGCCAAACTTCTTGGCTGCCCTCAATTGCCTACAATGGCTGCGCAGTAGTAAATCCCATACAAAAACAGCACTGTTTCGTGCCTTGCGCATCGGAAAACCAACTTCAGGGTGGCCCAGAAGAATTCTACTTTAGCCTTAACACCCCACCTGGTATGACACGTTCTTAACTCAAATTCTAAATTCAAAAAACTGCCTCGAAGTTGGGCTAAAGTTCCATACAGATAAATACCTGAATTACCCCTTCAGTTTCCCAGACACGGACAGGTTATGAATTCTGTCCGCCATTGTACCCGCATTCATAAAGCGAACCGGTAGTGATGCTTTATTCATTAACATTGTTCCTATGCTCGTGATGAGTTCTGTCACCGACTGTAGGTACTTATCTGTCTGCTCGTCTGTCACCGGCGATTCATAAGTAATGAAACGGAGTATTAATATTCACGTTTGAGCTTCGAATGAATCTTAAACGATTTCTCTGTGTTTCATCTGTACTAGTTGTGGATGCAAAACGTTTATCCCTGTGAACGGTTTTAAAAGGATTTTCATCTTGAGTGGCTGTTAATTTTTTCAGTCAATCACTTTAATTAACTTTAGCCATTAAACTAGCATGACTTTCAGAATTTAACAGTTTGTTAGCTCTTGTGTTGAGTACGTAGCTTTTTTAAAAAAAACCGGCCAAGTGCAAGTCGGACTCGCGCACGAAGGGTTCCGTACCATTATCGCAAAAAACGGCAACAAAAACACGTTTGTTATATGGGAGCCCCACTTAAATATTTATTTTATTCTATTTTTAGTACTTGTTGTTATAGCGGCAACAGAAATACATCATCTGTGAAAATTTCAACTGTCTAGCTATCACGGTTCATGAGACAGATAGACGACCACGGAGTCTTAGTAATAGGGTCCCATTTTTACCCCTTGGGTACGGAACCCTAAAAACTGTATCCATCCATGCTAATACCAATAATATTATAAAGGTGAACGTAACTCTGTATTTTTGTTTGTTAACTTTTCTTGGCTAAACGGCTGAACTGATTTAGATGAAATTAAGTAACGAGATAGTTCGAGACCCTGGGAAGGACATGGAGGGGTTTTTATTCTGGTAATGTGATTCCTTGGGATGATACAATGCTTTACGTGGGTGCACCCGCGGGCAGAAGCTTTTCAATTTACGCGACAGTTTATAGTAAGGAATTTCATAAGGTTAAAATAGTTTTAAAATTGGAGCATTCAGTTTTCCGTATAGTAAATAAGGTAATAAAACTCGTCTGGGTCTCAGCCTCTGACGGTATTCTACTCATAATTTCTCAAATATGCAACAAGAAAGTTCTTGAAATAAACAACGTATTTTTTCTTTCAGGACAAAATGACGTCCCTGGAATTTCCATATGAAATTAATAATGTGACTGAAGAGGAGGACAAACTTATTAAAAAGTATTATAAAGGTAAGACCCGAAATACCCACGTTATCCTTCTAGTTTGTTGTCCTCAAAAACCTTTTTAACAAAGAAATTAACCAACGAAATAACGAACTGAAAAGCAAAAATAAAAACTTTTGGTCCAGCATTTTCACTTGGCGCTAACAAACATGCAAATTAATTACCTTTAGCGTAGAATTACTGTAACCAGGTTTATATAAGTTGATTGTCTCAAAATGCTAGACTAAAAGATTTTTCTTTTTGCTTTTCAGTTCGTTATTTCGTTGGTTAATTTCTTTAGTAAAAATATTTTTTTCTCTTTTCAATTTACATTATTTCAACAGAAACGTTTCTCAATAGAAAATTCAGTGGCAAAAATATCAATAAATCCTTTTTTTCTACTTTTAGGGGTGTATTTTATGTTTCAAATTTGAATGGGACCAACTTTGAGGTATACTCTTGCCAATATATTCTTTTTTGAAATTGACTACTTCATAAAAAGTTATGCGTGGTCATACATAAAAAATAAAATATACATGTCGGGTTGAGAACCTTCTTTTTTTTGTCAGTTAAAAATAACACAATATTATGCATAAATTTAGTTTTTTTTTTTAATAAATGATAAAGTCACCGGCGCGATAGCTTGACAACGGGGTATTTTTGACCAACACATGTCGTATCCTGGGTCATAATCAGTTGGATTAGTTTTCATTCTATATCTATGATATTATGTCGATATCCATTATTCGTCGGCTTTATTTTAAGCACAATTAAGCAGAGTCATCTCACTATCTTCTTTTCTGTTACTTCTTAAATATAATTTATTCCTCTAGTTTCAGGCAAAGAATATTATGGCTCCTAGTCTTTTTATAAACCTACTATAAGGTAAGGTAAGGTTATGGACGGCGAAAATGAAAGGCATTAAGTCCGCCTTTGTACCTTTTGTGCATGAAGTCTAAATAAATAAATAAAATCATAGCGAATAGACCGTTTGTCAATATTCTATAGGTATCTAGTTTAACTAAAAGCAAAACCTAATATCTGATCGCCACAATCCAGTTATTGGGTGTTATTTGATTCGATTATAAAAATTGATGATATTAAAATATATTATTATAGAAGAAGCCATTTATTTAATAAATATTGTATCCGTCTTACAGAATACGTGAGACCGTTCATCCGAGTAGGTCCAAAGGGGTACATTTCAAATGCTGGTTACGGAGACCACGCCGCAGAGATCTATAACCTCGAAGTCAGACCAGACGATATATGGGTTACCACGTTCCCCAGATCAGGTAAGACACTCTGTTCAACTCATATCGTCATGATGTTCACACCTGTAACCTAAATAGAGCACTCCACTGAAGGATATAGACCTCTCCAAGCTTACAGCCTTAAACTCCATCATCGGATACACACATCTAGCCGCTACTATACAGCTACCCTACGAAAATCAGCATCCCAAATAAAACCTAACAGTTTTAGTGGATAACTAAATAACTTACCTGAAAACAGTGACATTCAGCTTCAAAGAAGAAAATTTATAACATATATTATGACTTATGAGATATCCAAGTAAAGAATTAAGAAATTCGCCGAAATCATGCATATTTCACTAACCATAGTATTTATTGACTATCTACCACAAACATCGACATACAAATTAATGTTCAAAGCATAGAAAATCTATGGTTCAAAGCTAGTTAACACCGCCTCCCTTTCTAATTACTTGGTATTTGAAACTAATTAGGTATAAAAAAATGTATTTAATAAATACAAATTGGAAGAAAAGGGTCCCTATTTTAGGATAGACAGAGTATGTTCTCATAAGTAAACAGCCCGTAGCGTTCTGTAGTTAATAAATTACAACATGAATACTAGGGCACGCATTTGTAAATTTCGAAATTTCATAGTTTCGAAATTTCGTATATTATTAGTATATTATTAGTATATTATTAATTTCGCAATTCACACTAAATTCGAAATTTCGAAACAGAATTTAATTTAAATATGTTATTTTTTATACAATTATGAAATTTTGTATTGAAATCAAAAGAGGATCATCTGAAAATGAGTCTGAATACGAATCTAAAGCCAATTAGACCGTTGCGTTGGGCCACCTTGTGACCGTGTGTGCTAACATTACACTAAAACAAAGACTAACCATGGTGTTAAATAAGTAAAGAAGAGTGAAAGAAGCTCAACCATTTTAAAAAACCGAGCTTTATAATAATGGTGTCCAGTGAGGGGAATACTTTGACAACGTCTACAATCGTTTGCTGGACATGTCCATATTTTTTTTGCTATTAGGGGGAAACCTTCACCTGAACTCGCGCCTGAACTTTTGGAAAAAAAAACAAGCCAGAGTGTATTTTTACCTCATTAAAACCAAACCAGTGATCACCATTAGCACTTCTTAAAATACCACATCTTTGGGGAGCCTATAAAAGAGTCTCCCTTGAGCCTCGCTGTGCACTTGATCACTGTGCCACTGTCTTTCCTGAGGTCACTGGGTGGACGGACAGAGTCCCTACTCTGAGTGCCCGAAACCCCGTAGTTCCACCTGCCTTAAATAATACAGGCGGGGTTTCGGTGTGTCTACATCGAGGTGGTTGCCTCCACGATGCCTTCTTCTCTGAGTGGAATTGGCCTTCTCACGATTCCACTTGGTGGCTATTTCATTCTAGTTTTCTGTTTCCGCCAGCATATTCCTCACTAATACTGGCAGAGACAGGTCTCGCCCGATCCTGGCGACTAAGACCCACCGATCAAAGGCCCAAGAAGGCACTCCTCTAGCATGTGCTATGCAGGATCCAAGTTGCCTCTACATTGATGGCAATTTACCGTTGCCTCTCACCCAATCTTATTCAGATACTGACCGAAGCAACCGTGCCCAATCAGTACATGAATGTGCCTAGGAGATGCGCTCCAATCTTTTCAGCCAGCCATGTGCTATTCCATATAATAACTATTTTCCGCTGCATGCTGTTGATTTTAGTCCTGCAGCGTCGGACATCTGACAGTCTATTTCTGCCTCCGAGATTGGGTAGCAGTCTATGCAAAGCACCCACTGGCCTTCTAATGCGGGGGAAAAGGCGCTTGAAATGCTTTCGAAGCCCCACCCACATATATGGTTAAACCAAGATAGTGGACTTGCGCATCTCCTATTGTCACTAACGAGCTGTGGCTCTTTGCTTTTCGGCAGCGCCTCAATTTTATGAGGCGCTATCTGTAACTATCTTTAACTACAGCTCGCGAATCAACGCTGACCGAACGTCTCTTGCCAGTGTGAGCTCGGAAAGCTGGATGGTATCGTCGAAGGTGTCCCCAGCAGTGGAGTATTTATAGTAGAAGTCTTAAGAAACAGAAAAATCACTTTGTTTGAATATAAATTGCACTTCGACACCTCTCCAGTCTACAAATTTTGCATTTTGAGTTTAAGTATTATTCTGATTTTGCATTATATTTGGCTCCTTAGTTTCGAAATTTCGAAACTGAGGAGTCCAGTTTCGTAAGCTAATTTCGAAATTGAAAATTTACGAAACTGCATGCCCTAATGAATACACACTCAAATCGTAATAGCAGAGATACACATAATAATACTTTTTAATAAGTAGCTAGAAGGCACAGAGAAAAATGAAAAAAACTGAGAACCTGTTATGAAGTCATTGTATATGTGTTGCAGCCATCTAGTTAAATTAGCCAGCTAATTGGAAACCTAGGCCGTTCATTAAACGCCGGCATCCAATTAAAAGGCTGAAGGACAACTATGGCTAGTGGTCCTTCAGCCATTTAATTGGATTTAAAGCGGCGTTTAAAGTATTGTGAAAGACATTGAGCGCAACGTTTAATTAACCAGATGGCTGAATGTCGTGTAATCATTTAGTTAAATGGATATTGATGAATTTGTAATGTTTGCTTAGGGTCACTAGATAGTTTAGACACAAATAATTCGAGAAAACTCGCAGAAGACGTAGTATTATTTGGCACCTTCTGATTTTCATACTATTTTAACAATATCACACTTAAAATTGCACACAAGAACGAAAAATAACACTACTAGCGCTGCAGTGCCCACCATATTCCGCAAATAATGTACATGAATCAATTTTTTTTTCAAACCTTTTAAACTAGCCGATACTAAGGAACAGGAATAATTATAATTTCTAATCATTTCAGGAACCACTTGGTTACAAGAACTCGTGTGGTTGGTTGCCAACAACCTTGACTTTGACACTGCGAGGACTGTATCGGTTACCAGGAGATATGCTTATATTGAGTGAGTTATATTTTTTTATTGTTAGGATCGCGTTTGACCACTAACTAGTTTATTAACATTTCTCCTTTAGCCTCGGATGAGCCCTTCTACTCCCAGTATTTAGTTATAGAAACGTAAACCAATATCATCATCATCTGCCTAGCCTTTTCCCAACTATATTGGGGTCGGCTTCCAGTCTTACCGGATTCAGCTAAGTACCAGTGTTTTACATGGAACGACTGCCTATCTGACCTCCACAACCCAGTAACTCGGTAACACGGTACCCCTTGGCAAGACTGGTGTCAGATCTCAAGCTTCTGACTACCCGTAACGACTGCCAAAGATCTTCAAATGACAGCCGGGACCAACGGCTTAACGTGCTTTCCGAAGCACGGAGGAAACTCGGTATGTTGAAATGGTCACCCATCCACGGACCGACCTCGTCAAGCGTTGCTTAACCTTGATGATCGACCCGTGCGGCTGTTATTATTTAGCCACGAGCTCCTCAAACGTAAACCAATATAAAGTAACTATTAAAATCCAACATTGAATCTTTGCCCGTTAGACTTTGTTCCTGGTGGAAAAAAACTGCATCTGCCGAAATACATTGCAATTATCTCTTACTAACGTACGTTGACTAGACTAGATAACACAGATAACTAGATAGCAATAATACGCTTAATAGTACGCAATACTACGAATAAATAAATATCGTTTTACAGTCCATTCAGAACTATATTAACCAATAGCACTTCATTAGGGCCATAAACTCTATCCTAATAGGTTCAGCATATACTACACTGTACGGGGTCCCAGCGCTGACAAAAAAAAATTGGTTCAAATAAATATCACGACATGGCGCGATATACTGACATCGATTGGTTATTGAATTATGTGTAAAATTAACATTTTCTAGAATTGATCATAAAAAAAGTTTGTTCTTGTTTATTCAACTCTCCTAAGCACAAAATTATGACATATTGGGCTCTTAATTCACATTTAAAAGATTATTTGAACGAATCATTTAAAATTGATTCCAATAGATGGCGCGGTTTTAAATTTCTGAGGCATGCCACTCGCTTCTTTAAATTTATATTGTAACACATTTTGGTACAATGAAACTGTAAAAACGTAAAAAAAAATACTATAAAACAAATCATCACTGTATTTAAAGAAAAAATGGCACGAACCAAGTCAGTCCTTTTACTTGCAAGTCGCTTTTTCTTTTTCGTGATGATGTGGCCACCTCTGGTGTCAGAGTTAATTAAGCCGTTGTTGGAGACCCCAAAGGCCTCTGACTTGGCTATTTCAGACTTACATGAACTATATATAAATCCAGGTTTCCCCACGATGTTTTCCTTCCAAAAAGATGCCTATGCAAAAGATTTAATTTTTGAATCATAATTAAAGCCTCTGAAAGTACGCCAACAACTGTATTGAAATAGTTATGTATGCTACAAGTGCGGAAGGTAGGTGATTTCCGATGAGTGGATAAATCGACACGAGTCGGAAATCATCTTACGTAGGTGTATCATACAACATTTTACTATGCATTGTGCGAGGAAATAAAAAAATATATTTGAACCAAGCAGGAAATTAATAAAATGACGGGCTTATTCAAGCGCGCTCAGCATATCCACTGTACTGATTAACTAATAGTTCCTCGGGCATATCTACTGCGCATGTGCCACAGAACATATATACCCTAAAAAGCATGAGCAAATAGCTGTCATGTCGTAACGCAAAATGGCACGAGCAAAATATTCATTCTGATGGATCTAAATCTAGAGTAATTAAAACGCCTTTAATGAAGTATTAGTTTTATTTTACCTTTTACATGAATCTGTACTTAACTAATATTTAAAACTTTTCTCAAATAATAAAAACTGTATGCGGCGGGCTGACGTTGGAGTTTAAAATTTAAAAAAATACAGGAAAGTAAAAAGCACTAGTAAAAAAAAGTGACACTTTCCGCATCTGTTAAAGGAAATCCTTAATAAAGGTATAGGTAGTACGTAGTTAAAGGTTTCGTAGGTAGGTTATTATAACACATATAAAAATATGCTTTCAGTATGCCTCCCATTTCTCCATGGGGGAGAAATGGGAGGGGGGTTAGGCAGGTTTTTTGCAAAAAAAAGTAGCCTATGTCAGTTCCAAGGTCTAAATCTATCTTCTTACCAAATTTCATCTAAATCGGGTGAGCGGTTTAAGCGTGAAAAGGTAACAGACAGACAGACAGACAGAGTTACTTTCGCATTTATAATATAAGTATGGATTAACGAATAGGTATGCTATAAATCTTGAATTAATGATATAAATACTTTTATTTTTCTATTGACTCAAAGTTTTCTTTCGGTACTTACAAAAAATAAATAAATCAAAAGGGTCCCAGTTAAAAAAACGTTGGGAACCACTGGTCTAGCTACAGCAAAGAATAGGTAAGGTTTTTATGATGTCGGTAGATGAGGAACCCCCAAAAAGAATCCTAACGCATTTTTTCAACTGTGATACGCGATAATATCTCGGCCATAACAATTTTTTATCTTTTCATATCTTCTATTACGTTAACGCGGTGATAGTTTATCAGAATACAAATAAGCTTGCATAACATGTAATATTAAATCTTCCTAAGATAAGGATTTGTGTGTTATTTGATGGTAAACAAGTAAAGAGATATCTCATAATAACTATTCAAACTCACCGCCTCTAGGTCCCAGTAATCTGCAATTCCAAAGATTTTTACGATAGAAGATTATAAAGTTTATACTGATGGTTTATGTCATATTCGGAGATAAAATGAAACACGAACGTCCGGTGGTTGGCAGCGTATATTTTAACTGACTCACAACATTACCCTCAACACATTATAATAAAAATATACACAGCTACCTACATTACATCCCTCTGCGCTTTCTCGTTTAATTTCGTGATAATCTAACATAAGGGCTTCCTGCACAAAATGTAAGTGAGTTTGTTCTGGTGTACATTTTTTATCTATCTCTTTATTGCACAATGGTAGCCGAGAAAATCCGTCCGCACAATTCTCATCCGTGCGCACGTATTCTATTTCAAATGTATATGCAGATAGGATTATCGCCCACCTTTGCATACGACTAGCTATCATAGTCGGTATACCTGTGTTGGGTCCGAAAATAGATACCAAAGGTTTATGGTCTGTTCTCAGGATAAACCGACGCCCATACAAATATTGATGAAACTTGTTGACACCGAATATGATAGCCAGTGCTTCCTTATGTATCTGTGAATAGTTTTTCTCTGCATCGGTGAGAGATCGCGATGCGTAAGCGACGGGCCGCTCCCCGCACCCCTCCGCGCCTGGCTGACTCAGCACCGCACCTACTCCGTACGGGCTTGCGTCGCAGGTGACTATTAACGGCTTTTTAGGATCATAATGAGCTAGCACCTCTGTGCTGGACAGTGCTTCCTTTATTTCAAGAAATACTTTCTCACATTGAGATGACCAATACCATTTATGCCCCTTTTTTAACAGATTATACAATAATACTAATTTTGAGCTCATATTTTTAACAAATTTACCGTAAAAGTTTATGATACCTAAAAAAGATCTAAGTTCTGTAACATTGGTCGGACTCTGTATTTTGTTTATAGCTTCAATTTTGGAGGGATCTGTTTTTATTCCGTCTTTACTAATAATATATCCTAAGTAACGCACCTCATTTACGAAAAATACGCACTTGTTGCTTTTTAATTTTAATCCATGTTTATAAAGCCTTTTGAAAACAGTCTCCAAAGCAGTAATATGTTCACTTCTATTTCTCCCCGCTATAATCACGTCATCAAGGAACACCTCCACATTCGGGATGTTTTTTAATAAATTACACATTATTCTTTGGAATATTCCCGGGCTTGACGATAGCCCATATACTAATCTGTTATACCGATATAAGCCCCTGTGTGTGTTAATAACTGTAATTTCTTTTGTATCATCCAGCTCTATTTGATTGTACGCCTGTGATAGGTCGATTTTAGAGAAATAACGAGCGCCACTAAGGTTAACCAAGAGGTCATCTATTCTAGGTAGCGGGTAGCGATCAATTACTAAGGCTGGGTTCACCGTAGCTTTAAAGTCTGCACAAATTCTCAGAGAGCCATCAGCTTTATTTACCGGTACCAGCGGGGAGGCCCAGTCGGAGCAGTCGACGGGCTCGATGACGCCGTCGCGCAGCATCGCATCGAGCTCGGCGTCGATGCGCTCGCGCAGCGCGAACGGCACCGGCCGCGCGCGGTGAAACACCGGCGTTGCCCCCTCCCGCAACCGAAGCGTTGCCCTGCCGCCCGTGTAACGGCCCAAACCTCCGCTGAATAATTCCTTATACCTGTTAATTAAACCTTTTATTTCACTCGACATTTGAACAATTTCACTGCCTACTATATGACAATTAGTGAAGTTTGGTATAGTTATATTAAGTTCCGCGAGCCACTGCCTTCCTAATAATGCGGTCGTACCTCCATTTATAATAAACAATTCCAACTTCTTAGTACGGCCACAATACCCTACTTTGGGCGTTATCATACCTATGGGTGTAATTTTTGAGCCATCGTAAAAGTTTAACACAACATCACTTTTCTTAATTCTAATATGTTTGAAATACATATCGTAAGTTACTTTACTAATACACGATACAGCGGTGCCTGTATCTACTTCCATAGTAACTGTGCGGTTGTCTATTAGAATCGGCAAACTCACCGCCCTATAGTTATTCAGGCATAACTGATGGAAATCCTCCTGCTGCTGCCGTGCTTCCTCCTCTGGATGGTTGTCTTCCATAGCTCCCCCGTAGTGAAAGCCTCGCCCCGAGCTCCCCGGAGTGCCGCGTCCGCTTCTCGTATTGTTTTTTTCTGATACATTATTCGAACATACGCGACGTAGGTGCCCGATTCGTCCGCACCGACTACACTCATAGTCCCGGAACCGACACTCGTTGTATTCATGGTTTGTAGCTCCGCAAGCTGCGCAATGTCGTTCCCCTGAGCGGTCAGGCCCGCCCGGCCTGCCGGTGCCGCCGCGCGCCGGGCCGGGCGCTGCCCGCTGCCCGCCGGGTGCGCGCCGGTCTGCCCGCGGCCCGCACCCCCTGGCGCCTCCGCCGCCGCCGCTGCCGTGCGCTCGCGCCTGTACCGAGTGCACTGGCGCTTGCCCTGCGTCTGCTGCCGCGTCATTCCCGCGAGCCTCCACCGCGGCCGCATCGCGCTCCGCCGCCTCCAGTGATGATGCTAACTTCACCGCCTCTGCGTAGGTCAACGAATCGTCCTCCGCGAACAACCTCTGTCGGATGATGTCACTTTTTATCCCGCAGACGAATTGGTCGCGGTGGTTTTCGTTAAGATTTTCCTGGAACTTACAATTTCGAGCCAACTTCTTGAGCTCTGCGACGTAATTAGCAATATTTTCTCCGCTAATCTGTCTGCGTTGCCGAAACCATATCGTTCAGCGAGGGCGGACGGTGTCGTTTCCAGATGATTACGTAACATGTCGACCGCAGCTACATACGTCAACTCAGACGGTTTCTTTGGGCTAGCGAGATTCACCAACAGTTCGTATGCCTCATTACCCATTACCGAAATTAATGTTGGTAATTTTAGTTCCACACTGATTTTATTTACTAGAAAATACATTTCTAATCGATCCACGTAGGAAGACCACGCCCCGTTCGCGACATCGTATTCGGTCACTCTGCCCACCGACATTGTCTCGTTTTTGTATTTCTCGTACTTGCTTTATAAACTAATGTCCTCTGTTCCACACGCGAAATCTCCAGCCTCGTCAGCCAATGTCATATTCGGAGATAAAATGAAACACGAACGTCCGGTGGTTGGCAGCGTATATTTTAACTGACTCACAACATTACCCTCAACACATTATAATAAAAATATACACAGCTACCTACATTACAGTTTATATTTGGGATTTACAGCACCCTAATACAGTAAGCTTTTCTTGCATTAATTGCTACATAATAATATGTCTTTATGGTGTTTCGTGGGATGCTAAACAATCCGCAAATCTTGGAATCGTTGGGATTACTCGTTCCAAACAGTAGGCTACGGTTGGGGCCGAGGGAGTGTCTGTTAAAAACTCCGGTAACCCGTACAAACCTATTAAAGTTTGCACCCGTATGTCGGGCGGTTACGATCATTAATAGCATCTCTCAACGGTTGGACATTTTTTCCTGCTCTTTGGCGGAATTCCAGAGGGTGACCGTTAGTGTGTTGTCCTCCATGTAACTTGTGCCGGCACAAGGAGCCGTTTCTTGGGACTGGTCTATCATAGACGCGAGTAGGTGTGTGATCAGATTTCAAGAGGCGTCTCTGGGTGTCGCATTGTACGACTACTTTTATTACCTTGGGTTCTACCTGTAAAAATAATTGTATGTGTAAATGAATAAATAAATAAATAAAATAAATAAATAAATATTTAAAAAAATCCATCAACTCGACAGTGTAAAACACGCAATTAATGAAAACTGTTGAGTTATAAAAACGAAAAGGAAGGAGTGTGCTTTCGTGGTGTCAAAACAGATAAGCAATTAGCGAGCCTGAAAGTATTGCCAAGGACGCATACCAGAGACAAAACGATTGTCTCATTAACACTTGTACCCATAAGAAAGTTACACATCAAACCGGCAGACAAAAACCTATTTCCCCAGAGCTCCAACTTTAGTGTTAGAAGAAGGCGTAGTAGGCGAAATAGGCGTTTGATTTTAGGTGTAGAGAAAATTCTCCAAATCCGTGATAGACCTGTTACACCGTTTGGATCAGAATGTTGGGCTGTGGAAAAGATGGATGAAAAGAGATTGCATGTAGCAGAGATGGATGTGCGGCGTGACGAGATTGGATAAAATGAGAAATGAGTATATTAGAGGAAGTTTGAAAGTGGCGCCAGTGACAGAAAAGTTGAAAGGTAACCGTTTGTCCTAGTATGGTCAAGTGATAAGAACGGAAGAAACAATGTTACTAAAAGAGTTATGAATACAAATCTGGATGGATGGAGACGGAGAAGAAGGCCAGAGAAAAGATAGATGGACTGTATGAGGAGTGATATGAAAGTAAAGGGAGTCAGTGATAGTGTAACAGGACATATAGGACGGTATGGAAGAAGGAAACGTGTGCCGCCCCAAAGTTACATGGGATAAGTGCAGGAAAATTATGAGCTGTAGAAAAAAACGTAATAATTTAATTAAGTCCGTTTCGTTAATTGAATGCCTGATGATTCACATTCTGTCATGCAGTGCATACTTAAATCATTAAAAAAATAGATTAATAGGATCTAGATAACAAGAAGTGCATTATCGGCACTGCATTGCAAGTTCATTGCGTGATTGATGCCAGATTCAAACACTTCACATACTATTCAATTAAAGAAATGAAAAAAAAAAATTGCCACATACTTAATTATTCTTAAACTAAAATGCTTAACGATAGTCGATAGTATTGTTAGCAGTTAATATAATACTAGCATACAGATATTACAGATGCCTCATCCCATACAAAGAAACCGTGCCGACGTAACTAGCGTTTTTCGTCTGATTAACTGATTATTTTTTGTTTATCAATCGCATTCGGTTCCGTTCCAGGGCGATAGGTGTTAGTAGCAACTTGCAAGTAAAAGAGTTTACTCGGTTTGTAAATATTTTTGTCTTTAAATACAGCGTTTGTTTGCAGCAGGTTTGTTTTATATTACTTTTTTGCACGTTTTTACAGTTTCTTTGCACCAAAATGTGTTATAATACAAATTTAAACAATCGAGTGGAATGCCTCAGAGACGTAAAACTGCGACATCTATTGGCATCAATTTTAAATGATCCGTTCAAATAATCTTTGAAATGTGAATCAAGAGCCCAATCTAAACAAGAAAATACAAATTTTATTTTCTTTTCCAGAAAATGTTAATTTTACTGTCATTCAATAACAGATCGGTGCATATCGCGGCATCTAGTGAGATTTATTTGAACCAAATTGTCTTTCTTAGCGCTGAGACCCCGTGGTAATACTTAAATTATATTAGTAAAAACAAAATTACGTTATTTAATTAAAAACAAAAACTAGGCACATGCACGTGGCGACTGTGACAAGAAGGGATAAGAAACTAACCACCTGTCAATCTTCATTTTGCCTAATCCTGGGCATAGAGCCCAGCACTTGTAGAGGTGCATAGGTGTGGCAGCAGGCGAGCCTGCAAGAACTAGAGCAACGAGTCAGTCAGACAAAACCTAAAATCAAAGGAGATTTTGAGACCTCGCATACTTCGCGTCTCAAATACTATTCAGCTTTCCAACTTTTGTAAAATATATTATAGACTTCGAGTCTCCAAAGGATTAATCTGCCAACTTAACAAGATAATCTACAATTGAAAGTTCAAAAACTTGTCACAGGTACCCCACCCTGAAGGCGGAGTTACGAGCTGAATCTACGGATCCCAATGCTCCCCGAGCGACCTACGAAGACTTCCGAAGTTTGCCGAGCCTGTCGTCACCGAGATACGTCAAATCACATCTACCGCTGTCACTTCTCCCGCCAAAATTACTTGAAACGGCCAAAGTAGGCTTTTTATTTTCTTTTAATGAATTCCTGCACAAGATTCCGTTCGCTGATTTTTAATATCCCAAGAGGCTTTTATGTTGGATCCAATAAATTAAGACTGTGACCTATATTTTTGACCGAATTCCATGGCTACGGAATAAAATTGCTTAACTACTAATGTCAGTAGCTCATTTTCATTTTCAGCACGACCAACGACAAGAAGAATCATTTTCTAGTCGTTATAGAATCTTATAAACTATTTAATGCATTTAATTATCTTTTTTCTTTCCGTCTGTAAGTACTTAGATATCAGCGCTTTTATTTATGTCTCTTTTTTTCATTCCGAAGGTTTTCTACATAGCCCGAGACCCTCGGGATGTGGCTGTCTCGTATCACTTTGCGCACAAGCTATTCAGATACTTCGACGATAGTGTCCAATTAAAGGAGTTTTGGAACTTATTCAAGGAAGATTTAAGTAAGTATCAACTAATTCAGCCTATCACTCAGCTTGTCTACTGCCGGACATAGACTCCTACTAAATTGCTCTACGACATCTGGTTCCGCCTTCCACATCAACTCTGTCCCAGCAGCGGCTAGCTGGAAGCTTCGTAACGCATGCTGATTTACTGTCCAATCACAGAATCTTAGTCCCCAACTGGCATCGGTTTACAACGGGTATAGCCACCCAATATTATAGCACTGTCACAATAACATCTTGCTATTCATCTTCATCTACTTCGTCGTATCGATTGATTTCAATCTTACTATTGAATTGTCAGTAATTCCCTCAGCTAGCTGTTCCAATTTTTTGTCAATAACTTCGATTGTAAAATTTTCAGTATTGCACACACCATTATTTCCGCAAGTGGAAGAGGCTTGGCAGAAACGAGATCATCCTAATATGATGTTCCTGTTTTATGAAGACATGCAAAATGTAAGTGTGGCCAAAATGAGAAGTTCCTTTTTTTTTGTTGGTTTTTTGTGTCATCCAATGACTTCTCCCGCTCTGGGTGGAGCGGGGCAGCGTGCAAGCTTTTGCTGACAAACCCACCCGTGTTCCTTCAATTGCTTGTGCCAGGGCCGCGGTAATTCTCTTTCAAATGTATCCGCAAAAAATGAGAAGGTTCTGTGAAGAGCTATTTAATTATTAAGCAGTTTTCATTCATTACTAGTGTCATTGGATTTTTTACTTTGGTAGCCCCCTGTAACATGGGACTTACATATCTTGCGAAATGGGGCATAATTCTTGGCATACAATTTTAAGGAATAATATTGTTTGGCATAACGTTTCCACATAACTGTTATAAGCTTAGTAATTACTGTGGCGTACCGCACAGATACCCCTGATATGAGTAGCTGATTTTAAAATGAGAATCACGTCTAAACGGCTAGTCGTAATTCTTTGGAAAAAATATATGTTACATTAGACCATTTTCTTAATTATTTGATCTAAGAGAATTTTGAGTTTTATTCGTATAACATGCTAGTACCTATTATATTAACTGTGTTATAACATAGTGTAATCAATTTGTACAGTTATGTCGAACACGGACAAAAAAATACAATCGCACCAATATCGCCGGCCGTATTTTAATGCAATTGACAAATTTTGATCTAAGGTTTTTTTTAAGTCATAGAATAATAAGGAAAGTACAAAAAACTACTGAATTTTGGGTCGCGCGGGTGTGAAACGCGTGCGCGTTTCGTTACTTCAAGTTCGTTGGCGACTGTCGTCGTCTTATGGTGCGGCGGGGTTGGCCTTTGGGCTAAAGGGTTAGCCGAAAACTAGTTTGTTTTTATGAGTTACATCGTAAATATCATTATGCGTTTATAACGTGTAAATATCATTATGCGTTTATAACATTATGCTTTATAAAATGATGCTTCATTATTATTATGCCAATAGTATTTATGGCAAACATTTATGCCTAATAAAAATAAAATTATGCGTAATTGATAATTACACTGAATTGCGTTATGCCAATGTAATTATGACTATAATTATATTTTATGCACAGATAATATAATACTAGCATGCTTCATTATTATTATGCCAATAGTATTTATGGCAAACATTTATGCCTAATAAAAATAAAATTAAGCGTAATTGATAATTATGCTGAATTGCGTTATGCCAATGTAATTATGACTATAATTATATTTTATGCACAGATAATATAATACTAGCATACAGATGCCTCATCCCATACAAAGAAACCGTGCCGACGTAGCTAGCGTTTTTCATCTTATTATACTGATTTCTTTTTGTAAATCGATCGCGTTCGGTTACGTTCCACCGCCATAGATAGATCACCATCTATATCCGAAATGGAAATGGAACGGAACCGAACGCGATCGATGTACAAAAAATAATCAGTATAATCAGTACAGTACGTCGGCACGGTTTCTTTGTATGGGATGAGACAGCTGTATGCTAGTATTATATTATCTAAGTATGTCATTAGCTTGATGTTAAGTTAACTATGATTTCAGGACTTACGCAACGTGATAGACAGAGTATGCGTCTTCTTAAACAAGGAGTACTCGAGCGAACAGAAGCAACAGCTCGTTGAATATCTGGACTTCGCCAATATGAAGAAGAAGCCTATGGTGAGGCCAGATGATACAAAAGAAAACGAGATTACTTTCTTTAGGAAAGGTGAGTACCTTACTCTGATGTACAGGACTTAGGTATCTCGTGGATACTATAGAAAACTGACGTTCCTTATCCAGGACATTGCTTACCCGTCCGTGTGCCAGATTTTGTTCAGAATCCGTTCAGCCGTTAAGACGTGAAAACTTAACAAACAGACAGACAAAGTTGTTTTCGCATTAATAATATTAAAATACTAGCTGTCCCACACAGCTTCGCTCCCGTAAACTGGCTACCTACCTACCTACCCTACATACATGAATGTTGCGTAACTTTAACCGATTACGCAGCGCAAACAAAGGAAGATCTCAAAAAGGAATATTTTACCCGTTTTTGCAACATTTTTCATTTATGCTACGCTCCTATTGGCCGTAGCGTGATGTTATATAGCTTATAACCTTCCTCGATAAATGGACTATCCAACACAAAAATATATTTTCAATTCCAACCAGTAGTTCCTGAGATTAGCGCGTTCAAACAAACTCTTCAGCATTAGTATAGATTTTTAGATAGTATCCACATGGATTTAATCTATGGGATTGTCAGACTTTCTTTTCTTATTTCCAATATGAATCAGTGTTTAGTTCATGATACGACATTACCTAATTTGGTTAGAAAGCCAAGATTATGTAAAGACTCTACAATGCCAATTCCAAGGTTATAATCATGATACATATTTCAGAACTGGTAAAAACCTGTCATTCGAGGCCACTCTCCAACCAGACCATTAAAGATTATCCAGATCAGTCTGATTAGCTATCTATATCTCGCAATATTTATCAAGTGCTTGAGAATATAGATAGACAAACAATACTCTTAAATATAGAAACCAACTCACCTGCCAAACATTATAGCCGGAAATACACATGCCTGTAACTTGCATGAAAGTGTGCAAATTACAGGCAGGCATCTTGCATGCCATTTTGCCATAACAATTTCTGTTTCGTAATACACATGCCTGTAACTTGCATAAAAGTGTGCAAGTTACAGGCAGGCATCTTGCATGCCATTTTGCCATAACAATTTCTGTTTCGTAACACACATGCCTGTAACTTGCATACAAGTGTGCAAGTTACAGGCATGCATCTTGCATGTCATTTTGTCATAACAATTTCTGTTTCGTAATACACATGCCTGTAACTTGCATAGAAGTGTGCAAGCTACAGTCAGGCATCTTGCATGCCATTTTGCCATAACAATTTCTGTTTCGTAATACACATGCCTGTAACTTGCATAAAAGTGTGCAAGGTACAGTCAGGCATCTTGCATGCCATTTTGCCATAACAATTTCTGTTTCGTAAATGTCCCCGCAAGCTACTGGCTCACTTTTGTGCAAATTACAGGCATGTGTTTCACTGACTTGCTGTCTCGCCACCGCTGTCTTTTTAGGGTTCCGTTCCTCAAACGAAAACATGGAACCGTTAAAAGATCACTTCGTTGTCTGTTAGCCTCTGCCTGTGAGTCAGAGACTTATTGATATCATCAACGATCTATTACGATCGTCTTATTGATATCATTATTGATCACCCTGAGATGTTTGAAAAACTGGGAGATAAATGTAAATTCAGGACTAGATATCCTAATAGATTAATTATCCCTAGAATGAAAACGGAGCTATATAGACAAACTTGCTATCCTATGTGTATTCAGATTGATAACAAGATTCTTAAAGAAATAAAAGAACTTCCAATAGTCCGCTTCAAAAGGGCTTTGCGCAGGTGGTTAATAGAGAATTCCTTCTACACTTTAAAATAATTCTTTCAGTTTAAATTTAAATGATCTAATTGTATACTTACAAAAATTTGCATGTCATTATGCTATGATTAAATATGTTAAGCTACTATTGTACTACCATTGTAAGAACTTTTGTAACCATATTTATCTGCAAATAAATCTTTGACTTTGACTTTGAACGAGAATTCTGCTTATGACCCAAACATTAAATATGTAACATAAAAATGTTGTTCACAGGAAAATCTGGAAACTGGGTCAAATACTTCGACGAAGAAATGACGAAAGATGCGGCAGAATACATGGAGAAGAATTTGAAACTGACTACTATGCGTTTTCCTGATGTCAATAAATGAATAAAGCCTTTTATTATAAATACATGCTTTTATTAATTTCGTTTCACCTGTTCTGGTGTGTGTGTGTGTGTAATCAAAACTTGCTAGTTAGATTTTTCCCGGTGTTCGATTGAACTGAAATTATAGACATACGTTTTGTTATAATAAAAAAAGCTTAAAGCTTGTTTTAGTAAAAAAAACTTGAAGGTATCATACCAATATGGTAGATATTCTTAGCCAAGCCCACAACATAATGGTATATCCATACATACTCCCTGAAATAAGCAAATAAGTGTAAATAAAGACGCCTAACAATATAGACAAGAGAGCTATCGAGTGCATTGTCGTGCAAATTGCTACTCGTCCCACATGAGCGGCGCAAAGCGTTCCAAAGACAATTATTTATTTTTCTCAAAATGGCGCGATGGCGGGAATAACGACTGCCGCGCGCAAAAAGAATATTGGCTTATACTTTTGTTGACGGTATTTTTAATGCTTTTTATTTTGATGATGTGACTATTTTAAACACAAGTGGTAGAACGGCACATTGCTCGCAAAACGTACCATAAATTCTAGGTTACGAAGAAATGCGGTCGCAGGTATCCGACTGAGTATCCTAAGTCATCATATCAGCCGAAAGACGTCCACTGCTGGACATAGGCCTCTCCCAAGCGTCGCCACATTGACCGGTCCCGTGCGTCCCGCAACCAGCGGATTCCCCCAACCTTCACCAGGTCATCGGTCCACCTGGTGGGAGGCCTTCCAACGCAACGTCTTCCGGTTCGCGGTCGCCACTCCAGAACCTTTCTGCCCCATCGGCCACCCGTTCTGCGAGCAATGTGCCCTGCCCACTGCCAATTAAGTTTGGCAATTCTTCGGGCTATGTCGGTAACCCTGGTTCTCTTACGGATCTCAACATTTCTGATTCGATCACGCAAGGAAACGCCGAGCATAGCCCTCTCCATTGCCCTTTGAGTGAATGTAAGCTTTCTGATGAGGCCCATTGTAAGCGACCACGTCTCAGAGCCATATGTCATCACTGGCAACACACACTGGTCATAGACTTTTGTCTTGAGACACTGTGGTAATTTGGACGAGAAGACACCGCGCAACTTCCCGAACGCTGCCCAGCCGAGTCGGATTCGACGGTTGACCTCTTTCTCGAAGTTGGCCCTACCCAACTGGATCGTTTGTCCCAGGTAGACATAGTCGTCCACAACTTCGAGTGTAGAGTCGCCAACCTTGATAGGAGTGGGTGTAACATGGGCATTCAACATCACCTTGGTTTTATCCATGTTCATTTTTAGACCCACTCTTTCGGAAGCTCTACTGACGTCTACGAGCATTGTACTGAGGCTCTCCATGGTCTCAGCCATGACCACTATGTCGTCGGCAAACCGAAGGTGAGTGATGTACTCGCCATTCACGTTGATGCCTAGGCCGCTCCAGTCCAGAACCTTGAATACATCCTCCAGCGCAGCAGTGAACAGTTTCGGAGAAATGACGCCTCCCTGCCTCACGCCACGCTGGAGAAGGATTGGTTCCGAGGTCTGATCCTGAAGACGGACTGACATGGTGGCGTTTCTGTACAGACACTTCAACACCTCAATGTACCGGTAGTCGATCTTGCACCGTTGGAGAGACTGCAGTACAGCCCAAGTCTCGATCGAATCGAAGGCTTTCTCGTAGTCCAAAAACGCTAAACAGAGAGGCAGGTTGTACTCTTCGGTCTTCTGTATGACCTGCCGCAGCGTATGTATGTGATCTACGGTGCTAAAGCCTTTTCGGAATCCGGCTTGTTCGGGAGGCTGGAAATCGTCAAACCTGCACGAGACGATTCGTGATGACTCTTGAAAACAACTTGTAGACATGGCTAAGAAGTGAGATGGGCCTATAGTTCTTCAGCCGGGCATTGTCGCCCTTTTTGAAGAAGAGTACCACCACACCCCTGCACCATGCCTGTGGCGTTTTGCCCTCGAGAATGACGGAATCAAACAGCTTTTGAAGGGCCTTAAGGACCGGTTTCCCACCCGCCTTCAGGAGTTCAGCCGTGATTCCGTCGTCACCCGGCGCCTTGTTGTTTTTTAGCTGTTTCAGAGCCATCCTAATCTCGTACAGGCTGACGTCCGGGATATCTTCGGTATAGTGTCGGGTCAATCTAGCTCTTGGGTCGTTTGCTAGATTCGCAATGGGTTTACTGGTTGACGTGTACAAATGCCCATAGAATCTCTCGATCTCCCTCAGAAGCGCCGGTTTGGCGGCTACGATCCTGCCATCATCGGTCTTCAGTTTTGTGAGCTGGCTCTGCCCAATAGAAAGATCCCTTGCAAAGACCTTAGAGCCCTTATTCCGCTCAATCGCATCTTTAATACTTTTCGTATTAAAGCGGCGGAGGTCGCTTTTCATGGACTTTGAGATCCGTCCATTTAGCTGCCGGTATTTCACCGCATCGTCTGAAGACTGCAGGTCATCTCACGCCTGTCCTTCATTAGCTTGAGAGTTGGATCAGAGAGCTTTTTGTTTCTATCTGTACGGCGGGTCTTGAAAAACTTAGACCCGACCGTATGGACAGCTTCCACGAACCCATCGCCGTAATCGTCCACGGAGCTCCCTAGGCACTCGAAACGATTCTGGAGCTCGAGCTGAAAGGTTTCGGGTATCAGTATCCTAAGTAAAAAGTCTCATTTCGAGGTTTGGCTCTCGCCTATTGCCTCCAATTAATGGTACATTATGGTTCAAGTGTGTAATGTTGGTGATTACCACTGAGGCGTCATTGAGACCCGAGCCGTTAGGTGAGGGTCTAAAGAAAGCCGAGGACGGTAATCATCAATACACACGTGTATCATACGACGTTTTTCAACACACTTGTGAAGAAAATAATACTGAAAAATCATTTTCAACAGTAAAAACGAGTTGTGAAATTTTTTTCGCAATGGCGGGCAAAATTAATCAGTTTTCCTATGCGCGTGCATTTAACAATGGCGATAGGCCATAGACTAAAAGAATGAGGTTTCTTTATTTTGGGTTTTCGTGGATAGTGATTTAGCCACGTACAAAATAGGGAATTTAATTTTTTCTTTATTACAGTGAAAATAAAAGTTATATTTGAGTGAAAGTTTTATTTATTAAGCACGTACTAGTTGAAATTATCTATTTAAATACGAAGTTGCATGAAATGAGCAAGCAATAGGTATGTTAATATATTTGTACTATTGAGCACGATCAGTTTTGTATCGAATTTTTTTTAAGAATAAAGCAACTCAACCAATAAATTAAAAAAAAAACTCCATAAACAGAAAAAGAAAGATATATTCTGTGCCCCTTTGTTTTCCTTTCATCAATTTAAATAAAATCAAATTTAACCTAAACTAAATTAATTAAATTAACAGAGTCAATTAAAATTAGCAATCAAACTAAAATCAAATTAAATTAATATATAAGTATATATTTATTTATTTTAAAATCAAATATTACCAAATTAAAACCAATCATAATCAATTAAAATCAATTACAATCAAATTAAAATCAAATTACAACCAAACATCAACTTATATTCAAACTAAAATCAAATTAAAATCGCCAAAATCAAATTAAAGTCGAAATAATAAATTAAATTAAGATAAACTTATAATCAACATTAAATCAAATAAAATTGATTGAGGGGTAGGAAGGGCTAAGAGGGTAGGACAACAAATATAGCTGTTTGTAGTTCTTGTGAGTGTAATGTGAGTAAAGTTGGGTTCGCACCCTTATTCACGTCTTGTGTTTGGAGCCAATCTGACAGTTTCTTTTTGCCTTTGGTGTCGAGTCAGTCCAGCTAAGTTTAGTTTACTATTTGCAGTGTTATACAACTTTCAGCTTATGATGTTAAACTAATGTCTGAAGATGGATTTCTTGCGACGTTTGTTTAGGTCTGGGAGCGGCGCACTAGGTTGTGTTCTTTGGATGGATTTGATCACGTAGAGTTGCCGCACTGTAAGGAACCTACTTTCAGCAAAAAGTTGTGATGTAGGATACCTGTACGCAGTGGCAGCGTAAGGTGGGGGGCGGGTCCGCCCCGGATACCAAGCACCAAGGGGTGATAACGCGGTCGGGAAAGTTGGATTATGTACCTACGTGCGTTGCTCATGCGGCTAGCATGATGGGCAAGACGACGGATGATCATATGGGCGCCCGGAGGGAGTGTAAGTAGGTGCATTTTCACCCCGTTTATTGTTATCGTTTTTTTTAATGGCATAATAATGATTTTTTTAATACCTAAGCAACCAAAAATCCAAGGCCAGTTGCTAAAATTTTCGGGAGCCAGCTTCAGTTGGCACCAAAATCACAAAATAAAATGCTTGAAAAAATCGATATCAAACATTCTATCGATTATTCAATTGATTACAAAATGGACTGTTGTTTTTTCAGATTTTTCACGCGTGTATAGTGTAGATATTGGAAACTAGGAGCAAGGCGAGCTGAGCCGAATAAATCCGTACAGTCGAAAGTCCAACGACAATAACTGTTGGTGTATATATAATGGCGTATTTAAAGATTTGGCACCCCTAGCCATATAGTTTTTGCCACCCCACCATCACCCAAAAAAGGAACTGTTTAGTGCAATTAAACCTACCGAAAAAAAAAACTAGGCGTCGACACTGTAACTTCTACGTCAGTCAGCATGAATGGTAAAAAAAAACTTACCAATCAGAGGCAAGGTTTTTATATTTCCAAGCTCGCCCTTGCAAAAAGCAACCCATGCTACGCCGCCACTGTACGGCTATACGGCTTTTGTTACTGTACTGCTCTCTGTGGTATTTCCAGTCCGACCAGATACATCTTGGCAGCACACCCCATACGGTTATGCAGTATTGTATAATGGACTGATAAAAGGCCAAGCAAACCAATTTTAATTTTGCTGATGTTGCAGAATTCGTTAAGATTTTGAAAACAAACAGTAGACACCTGGCTCTAGAGATAACAGCAACCTACTTGCGTAAGTGAATTCGGCAAGGCAAAGGGATTGAACGCCATCAATCGACCAATCACGTGCGAGATGAAAGACGCGATGTGGATTTCCGTCTATGTGATTAGTCGATTGGTGGCTGCAGGACAGGACAGTTTTTTAGGGTTCCGTACCCAAAGGGTGAAAACGGGATCTTATTACTAAGACTCCGCGATCCGGCTTTTTACCCCCTTTGGGTAAGGAACCTAAAAAATAGGTTTTGCCTTGCTGTCACCAGACGGCGCTTATCCAGTTTCGATACAAATTGGTGTTAACGTTTACGCGAATCTCTACTTTCTAATGGTGTAAGAGAATATACATTTTACAAATTAAACCTTGAACGTGAAAGGAGTTCGTATCTCACCTCTAGCTCTTCATGCCACGCGACTGAAGTCTGTTGGTTTACAGAGAACTTTATAAACTGCGTATTTTACCCGCCACGCGGATATAAAACAAAGATGTAGTGTTGTTTGCAACCTAAATAAACAGAAAGTCGTCAGCCATCGTTTTTGAGTTTGAAGAATCACCAGCTCGCCAGTCTTCGCACCATGTGAGTTGGCTCCAACCTGCATGTAAGGCGTACCATTCCCTCATTCCCATACTACTGATCGCTCGGTTTGAATCCGCGAATAATTTGCTGCCTTTTTCAACGACCAATTGCCAGACCCTTCAAATATAGTCCAAAATTTATAATAGGCACAAACTTAGGTTTCTCAAACCACTGTCACACACTCTCTATGGTTTTGTAGGATTGGAAGCCGAACCAAACATGGCCGGTAAGGCTAGGCAGCTTTATTTTTGAAAGGTTCTAAATCAAACAATAAAATATTTTTATCCATTTATTATTTTCATTGTAAACTCATACACTTGTTCTATCATCAACCGTTTATAATTTACGTTATACACGTCATACATCACGAGATGAGACTTAAACACTAACGAACTCAACGCGTTGTAAGAGACGACGGCCATTTTGAGACTCATGCTTAGAGAAAATATACAATAGGAGAAAAAAGAGCAAGACATATAGACGCGTAAGTTTTGTATTTGAAATTAAAAGTAATACAAATAAGTCCGCTAACTTATTAATAAAAAAAACTATAGCAGACATATTAGTGGAGTAACGAAGAAATAAACGATATTTAGCCTAAGAAGTGAACAAGAAGAATCTCGATTCAACTACTAATAAATACGGAAATGAAAAAATATTTTCAAAAATGGTAAATCGTCTCTTACAACAAATAGAGTATCAAATGCATTTACATTACGTTTAACATACTCGGGCGCACCATAATTGACTTGAAAAAGCAAAACAATCAATAAAAGCGAGATTTCCAAAAAAATATTTAAAAACAAAAACATTTTAAATCTAAAATCAAAAATTCGAATAATGTTCCACTTGGGACGCTGCGAAATAATCACTGAGTTTTTTTTTGTAACAACATAATTTATGGCACTTTGTAACAAAAAGGAAACATCAAACACAGTCCACATTGAAATTTTACAAACAATTATATTTGAATTCAGAATCCGAGATAATTATCGGAACAACATACTCTATGTCAAACTAGACAAAGTTCAAATTCCATTACCAGCCATACTTTTTAGGGTCTTTTTAATTCAAATGGTCACTTAAAAAACGACTAAAAATACACAATGCTAAAGTCGATATTTGAATTGATGGCGATGAAACGAAATAATCTCGAATTATAATTTCAAATGTAGGTAATTAAGTTATAAATTGAGGAAAAAACTTCCCAAGATTGAATACATTTCCATGTGACTGCTTAGTTAGCAATGACTTACTACAAAAATGCAGAACAAAAATTACTAACCTTACATTTAATTGATGTTCATTGACATTATTTTAGAAATAAAAGGATAATAATATACGAAAATTCGCGTTCCTATTTCCTATTTAGGTAAATATAATTACCACACTACGGTAACTTCATTGTATTGTAGACAAACAAAAGTAAATAAGCTTAAGAGCTTCAACCGACTGAAGCAACTTCTATTCCCGGAGCTAATAAACTTTAGCTTGCTAAAGTTTGGCGCGAATCATTCAACGTTGGGAACCATTGCCCGGTAAGAATTTCACCTCGTAAGAACCGTAACATATTTTACAACTGTCTAAGTGTTATTATTTACGATTATAAATAGTGTGCAGTAATTACATTGAAAAATTGTGTATACTTACAATGTAGAGATAGTATAGTTTTGTTATTGCATATTATTCGTTTCGTTTGAAATATACACACAATACAGCGAGCACGTTACGACACCACAATTTTTACGTCGTAAAAAAGAGATATAAAAACTTTCGTAGTCTCAAAAGTGACCGTTTATAACACCATTCAGACGAGAAACTAATCACAAATATTAACAGCCCTTTTCTTCAGGTCGATCCCAATTACTACGTAGAATACAAACCGTCCGACTTGTGGCGTCACTCGACTCCTGAAAGCGCAGTAGTAAATCTCATACAAAAACAGCACCGTTTCGTGCCTTGCGCTTCGAAAAAACCAAATTCAGGGCGGCCCAAAAGTTTGGCGAGCACTGTACACAGATAAGAGGAAATGTGGTCGCAGACATCCAACTGAATATCCTAAGTAAAAAGTCATAATTCGAGGTTAGGCTCTCGACAATTTCCTCATCCAATATTGGATCAATTTAAAAGGTATTCCATAAAGTGAAAAAGAAAGATACATACACTAGAACCCTGTACAAATTTGACAACTATTAACGAAGGAAGAAAAACATAGAAGCACAACATCATCATCACATCACATCATCAGCCAATTAATGTTCCCACTGCTGGGACACAGGCCTCCTCTCTGTGAGAGGGAAAGGGCCGTAATCCACCACGCGGGCCCAGTGCGAGTTGGTGGATGTCACATTTCTTCGTGATTTGGTTCTAGGACATGCCGGTTTCCTAACGATGTTTTCCTTCACCGTTTTAAGAGCAGTGGTGATGAAATAATTTACACAAAGTAAAGCGCCTGCCTGCATGGGCTCGAACCCACGACCTGCAACTTGTAAGTCGCGGCCGATACCACTGGGCCACCACTGCTCTCCTGCAAAACATATGTATATTTTTATTCAATTTATGGAATATCTTTTAAATTTGTCCAATACTAGAGGAGGAAATAGGCGAGAGTTGGCTCTTCGAATTATAACTTTGACTAAAGAAATTCAGTCGGAGCTCTTTGCCCGCATTTTCTCTTAAGTCGGACAGATAGTACTCGTAAGATATTGCTCTAACTATTGGCCATAATAAATTAGTTATTGATTGAAGAGGCTACTGGGACCGAACGAAGTTAACTATGATATTAACGAGCAACTCTTCCAGCTGTACAAACTTGAACCTTAACTCTAACTAGACCTTAACATACCTAATTTAAATTATGCTTTATCTTTGGCGAATACACTGCTTATGGTACCGTGAAATTTGAGAAACTTAAAAATACGTTTGATCATAAAAAACCGTACGAACGTCGTTGTAAAGTCTCACAAAGTTACCTATTTTAATACTGAGATACAAAACTGTTCGCTTTATAGAATAAAAATGGTACCATTGTTACTTAAGTCTAGGTAATTTATTAGAGCTAATAAGATTATTCCGGAGACGTATTCTTGAAAACAACTCATCACACAGTGCACTTCTATCCAACCCTTCTGTCTGTCCATTATGTATCTCATCAATGATCAGATACATCCTTCCAACAGTGCATCTAGTTTTAACGCCAGGCGCCAATTTGATGCAACGAACGAAATAAAGATTTATTTTCAAGAATACAAGTCCTTTAAAAGATTAATAGTTACATTTTGTGGTGTTTTAGCGAGAGCAGTACTTTTTATTAAAGTTACACTACACTGTTTAGAGACAAACGTCAGAGAATTCTTGTTCATCAAATGGCAGTTATCATTTGCACCTTATATTTACAAATAATTATTATTTATGTAAATTGCTTCTACCAATTCCACTTCATACTAGTTCACACACGATGGAATGCTTAATTTTTATTATTATTATTTTATTTACAATTAATGGTTTAGCTGTAAATAAAATAAGTATTAATTCGAATTTAAAATTAAATAGCCCTAACTTATATTTACATTAGGTCCACGCAATTTAAATCAGTTTTAATTTTGAGCCATAAACATGAAAGCTAAATAATATTCATAACTATACCCGGTAGAGATTCCAGATTCACCAAAAATAAAAAAATATTATTGTTTGTGGAAGACCACACGAGTTGGATGAACATAAATAAGATCTACTGTTAATATTATGTACATTCTTATGTTAATTAGAGATATACAATGCAATAAAATTTCTACTGTCGGGCTCCGAGCCATCTACTTTTTTATGTAATTATAGAAACATGCCAAAAGAATATAATTTTCCCAATAATTTGGCAGATTCGTCCTAAAGTTATCGCTAAAAAGCGTTAATCAACGTTAACTAACAGTTCGAAAGTTAGACCATAGCCGGCTTTTATCTTAAAACTATATTGAGCGAAAACCCGAGTTCAAAAACATAAGTCCTTGATGACAGGCGTCACTATAAACTTTAACGTGAGAGTTATCAACAAAATTGTTATAAAATATTGGTCGTAAACTTTTGCTAACACAGCCTTATTAGACTTTTATTATACAGATAAATAATCATATAAATTAACCTTCATAATCACTTATTAAACAACAAAAATGTTGACGATCAAAATTTAGACTTCCTCATAAAAAATATTTAAAATATAGGCCTCAATCATGATGATTCCAGAGTGTAGTTACCGTTGTAACATTACCTAAACATTTGTGCTAAAATGATTCCCTACAAAAACTCTGTCAAAATATTTTAAGACATAATTATTAGACCAGTATTAACAATAAATTACAAAGATTTTGAGCAATCACGCGCAGGTAGAGATTATCCGTTCAATGAAACATCTGCACTGACAAAATGTTTGCATGTGAAAGAATTTTCCAACAAATCACTCATTTTAGAATCAATTAACTCGTAAACGATTTTATTTTCATGCCATTTTTTCAAACAATTATTTCAATCAATGTCCTTTTTTAAACGTTGTGTTGAAATATTCTGCCAGCACAAAAACACAGAGATTATCCATTCGAGAATATTATCAGTCACATTCACATAAACTCATTCAAGTATCCGCTATGATTGTCATAGCAAGATATCGAGTGTCGGTAACGCACGGCGTTCGAAGGTCGGGGGTACACTGGGTCACATTACAGCGTCACTGGGGAGGGGCGCGTCAGAGAAACACATCCAGAGGAGTCAAGGAGGCGCGGGGCTGCCCCTAGAGCTCCGTCACGGCGTACAGGTCGCGAGTGTCTTGGTGTGGGGGGTGGATGCGCTCGACGCGGTCCGAGCGCTCACCTCGCTCACCACGCTCGGGGCGCTCGGGTCGCTCAGCTCTCTCCGGACGCTCAGCTGCTCGCTCTTGTCGTTCGGCGCGTTCGGGTCGCTCGGGGCGGTCTTGTCGGCGGCGGTGTGTGGTGTGGGTTGAGTGCGGCTGTGGGGGCAGGTTGGCTCGTCGCGGGCGCTGGAGCGAGCGGTACTCGAGCGCGGCGGCGGACAGCGGCTGGGGCTGGTCGGGGTGTGGCTTGCGCGCGGGCCGCACGGTGGCGTACTTGTCGGCGGCGGGCGCGTGAGGCGCGTGGGGCGCGTGGGGCGGGTGGGGGGCGGCGGAGAAGGTCCCGAGCGAGACGGCGGCGGCGGCGGGGCGCGGGCGGGGCGCGCGCGGCCCGAACGACGCGTACTTGGGGTCGAAGCGGTTCAAGCTCGTAGAGCGCCCGGATTGACCTGGAATAGCATTGCTGTTTATGTAGTGATGACGGAGTCAAAATGGGTTAAGGTCGGCCTCGGGTATCCCTTCTAATTTCAAAAAGTTCATAATTCTTTCCATAAAATTATTTTACTAGCAGTGAAAGTTATTAAATATAATTCGTCAACATTACAATTTAAAAAATAATGTTTGCACATTATTCTGTGTCTAAACATGATAAGCAAATGTGTAGAAGGTAGTTTTGAAAAAGTGCTTTAATACCCCCACATAAACTCCACTTTTTTTTCAATAGTACAAGACATTAAAAATAAACTTAATTCCCACTAAAATAAAGTTGATACTTGTTTAAGTGGAACTTTCTTCATTCAATTGGAATCAAGAATTTAAATATGGTATCTAAGAAAGAACAATAATTACCGAACAATCGGGCATTGCTCTTTCCATTCCATATTTAAATCCACGCTTCACGTATGTGACGTACCTGCGTTGTGTTCGGGTGGGCCCGCGCCGCCGGGCCGGTCTCAGTAGAAGTCGCTGCTCTCGAGCGTCTTGCACTGCTTGCTGAGCGTCGCGTACTTGCCGTTGTGCGGCGCGCGGCCTAGCGTGTGGGCCCCGGAGTGCGCGGCCGCTGCGGCACCGGAGCCTGCGCCGCGGCCCAAGGTCGCGCTGCCTGACATACGCGACCTGAGAACGTTAACGTGAATGTCTAGAGGAGGGTAGATACGTGCAGTAAGCAGGCGTGAAATCCCAGTATCGCATAGTAAACTAAAATTGCGAAGCACGAACTGTATGGAATGTTGAAACAAGATTCCCAACAGCAGTAAACAAATATATTGCCGAACTTTTTTTTTCACTGCTTCGATTAGTTTTTATTGCAACTTTTGTCCCCACGAATACGGACAATATGACACAGTGATATTAGAGAATGTTCAGCTTAGTAAAGCATTATCTGTTCCTCGTGCATACGACTCACAATTTTAAAACTCGATGAGCCATATTATTAGTCGCATACGTGCCACGAAAGATGAGACTTGGCCGCGCTCAGTCCGCCGCCCCGATAACGCCCGGTTCCTCCCCGCCTTCGATCAATAGATGACCGGTAAGTGCTTCAAAAACGGGCCGAAAAAATTGTGGCCCTATTTCAAATTAGTATGGTCTAATCATAGCCAACACTAAGACGACAAAATGCCGCAGTGTGCGATCAAAAATTGTGCAAATAACCATCGTAAAACTGAGATTTTGGAAAAAATATCGGTATGTCTGACCAACTTTTGCGTCGACAATGCGCCAACTATTCTAACAAATATCGACTGTTCTGGAACTTTGTATTTTAGACTTTAAAACATGCGTGTAAGATTAAATTTGTTTTGATGTATGTTGAGCAGCGAAGAAAGATAATTTTTTATTGCTTTTTTGTACATAGTTTTGTGAATGCAACGTTAAGCATTGCTTTTAAGGTTGAATTTGCATTAATGTATATTTATTTCAACTAGAAATCTTAGAATTACGTAGGAACACAATTGGCGACAGTTTTAATGAGAAGTTTTGTATGGGATTGTGCTTCTAGTGTATTATTGATCGAAGCTCCCCGCACTCAGACCTCATACCGCTAAAGAGACCTATAAATCGTCTATTGCGCTAGTCAAACCACGTTGTATGTCAAGCCTCATCTTTCGTGGCACACACTGTACTTTTGTTTTTGTGAAACACTCAAGGTTGATACACAGATGAAATTATTTACCCACTGAGGGTTTCCCTAATATTTTTGAATGATTTTTTCAGTTTTGAAACGCACATATATACTGCATATTAGTATTTTGAGACTTCTACTTTTTAAATTAGTTTACCGTTGGATAGAGTCGATTGGATGTAACAATTTTATTGATTGGAGAAGAATATATTATGTGGAATGTACAAGAATGTGCGTTGAGTAAAGGAGAATGGATTTTATGTTTTTTGACATGGTGAAGTGGATTGCCACTCTTATAATTAGTTTAAATGACGTAAAGAAAGAAAAATTGTTTATTTGCGCATACCATACCATAAAACATTAATACATTAGGAGGAACCGAGGAACTATGAACTATAAGTTAATCTGTGGATATGCTGAGCGCCCTTGAATAAGCGCCATTTTATTAATTTCTTGCTTGGTTCAGATATATGTTTTTATTTCCTCGAACAATGCACAGTAAAATGTTGTATGTTACACGTGCGTAAGATGATTTCCGACTCGTGTCTCTCGACTCACTCGCTTCGCTCGCTCGTGAATAAAAATAGCACTCATCGGAAATCACCTACTTTCCGCACTTGTAGCATAAATAAATATTTCGCCCATCATTGGGCAATGACGTCACAAATATTGCCACTATAAGCAAAAAGGGCACTTCTGAACAAAATACAAAACGGAGCAAGAATCAGGAATATTTAACAGTAGTTCTTTTGTAGAAACTAGAGCATGGAAGCTTGTATAAATAAATAAAAAATATTCAGAATATATATGCAAAAAACTTAATTTTGCATAAAGGTCAGATTGTCCCTTTTGCCCTAGAGTCTTAAGTTTTTTTATAGTTACCTTGGCTTTTCGAAGTCCATGAGTTGCACATCCGCGCCGTAGGATGGTGGCTTGCCGGGGCTAGACAGAACGTTAAACATATTTACCGTGGCAAAGGGGTGTCTTGCCTATAAGGCAAAACCACGTAGATTTACAAATCTACGCAGTCAGGCTAATTGCCGCGAATTTTTTTAGGTTAGTTACAGATTTTTACACCCCTGATATACTTGAAGAGTATATTAAAATCACGGTGTTTTTGTAAAAAGCAGTGAATTTAGTCAGATAAGTTCTGACAGGCATTAAGCGGGCTAGTTTTTCAGCTTATACATAAAGTTGCGATAAATGTAAGTATAATAAATGATGATAAGTTAGTAGATGTAAGCTAGGCTACAGTCGGTGCTAAATAAGATGACAATAGCGTTCGTTGACCCCACAGAATCTTAAAAAACAGAAATAGTTGTGCTATCAGAAACGATACCTTTCGTCAACATTTTTCACAAATTTAAAACTATACATATACTTGAATTAGGAATCTGAAATAATAATTGACTTATTGGATAATTACTAAACTATCAACTTAAGAGCTATGTATTTAAAGTTGATTTTAGACTGAGCGTAACAAAAGATCCTAAAACAAATTCGGTTGCAAAGGAAATCGAACCTTATCATACCAGACATTAAGTCATTCTTTGTCTCAAAACAAGTTAATCATTAGAGATTCTGAATTCAAATACACAAAGCCATTCAGATTCCTACAATGACTACAAGGGCAAGTTCAACGACCGCTACCACCATCCCATTCACCACCACAACTATAACATTCAGGTCATATCACCTGGGTCGCTCCAGGTCCATCAGCTGTACGGCCGCGCCATAGCTGGGCGGCTTCCCATTGTTGTAGGGCGCTGGTCTGGGCAGCGTGCGAGAAGCCTGGCTGGAACCGCCGGAAGACAGGAACGGCGCCTGTTCCTCACCGCCGCCACTGCGTCTGGACATGACGTACCAGAATGATACTACATATCCCAATGATCCTAGATTCTTAGGCTTAAGCAGTGACGATAAGCCAGTTAGTAAGGTTAGGTCACAGATAATATAATACATGCAAGCATACAGATGCCTTATCCCATACACAGAAATCGTGCCAACGTAACTAGCGTTTTTCATCTGATTAAACTGATTATTTTACTAAATTTACATCGAACGCGGTCGGTTTCGCCCCAAGCGATAGATGGCGTTAGCTGTGACTTCCAATGGTTCGTGGAGATTTATTTTCTTTAAATACAGTGACGATTTGCTTTATAGTATTTTTTTGCACGTTTTCACAGTTTCACTGTAGCAAAATTCGTTACAATAAAAATTTAAATAAGTCGTAATAAATTGTAGTTCTAAAAACTAAAAAACACGCTTTATTGGTGAGGATAATGGGACAAACTGTTTAAATTATTGCATTGTCATCGGTCCTTGATAAGTGTGCAAAGTTTCAAATCAATCCAACGTTTTGAAGTGGGTGAAAATCACGTTCAAAGATTCCGTTACATTGATACATTGATACATAGATACATACATACCAAGCTAATAAAAGCGTGTTAAAAACCGAGTGGAATGCCTCAGAAATTTAAAATCACGCCCTCTATTGGTATGGATTTTATAAATGAGCCGGTCATATGATATTTGAAATGCGAAATAAGATCCAATATTCCATAATTTTGTGCTTAGTAGAATTGTTTAAAAAATAACATACAATTCTTATGGTCATTCTAGAAAATGTTAATTATACACAAAATTGAATAATAAATCGTTGACAATCGCGCCATCTAGTGAAATTTATTTGAACCAATTTTTTTTTCTACACACTGGCACGTAGAGGTATCTATCCATAGCGAGAATTAATTTTAGAGCGTTCATTATGATGAATTCTTCATAAATCTTGTCATTACTTTGTTTTTTTTTTCTAACAACATGTTGATATGATTCCTACGAGATGATATTTGGACGAGACAAAAGAAAAATGGAGGAATGATGCTTGATCCTTACCGCCGCCGCTGCGTCTGGACATGACGTACCAGAATAATACTACATATCCCATGGGCCTAGGTACTTTTGTGCTTATGCCTTGATGATAATAAGCCATTTAGTAAGGTTAGGATAAAAGAATCGCCACGCAGCAGCGACTAGAGACAATTGTGTTTTTTTTTAAATATATATTTTGGCTTCGCACGGTTTGTGCATTTAGCCAGTGTCACGTTTAGAAATAAAAGTTCTAGTTTCTGTAGATTTGAGTGCAATGTCTTAGTTAGGCCCCAATAAAATGGCGGCAACTTTATTGGAAGCTTCTACAGAGTTTTGTCGACAACATGTACAAACTCATGTTCTACCGCTGTGTTTTACTTAACCACACTCGTGCACGTTCACTAACATTATTAGAATAAAAAAGATCAATTTATACACTATTAACATTCAATTTAACACAATTTTTGGAAAATAAAACAATGAAGCAAAATAGACACCATCACGTTCGCGCCAAAACTCCATTGTGAATATTTGTGGACTCGCGATTAGGTCTCAACTGTCAAAAGCAAAATCGAATTCGTCATGTCCACTAACACGCTTGGTTGGTATGAAGTGTTGACAATACCATCTCTACCAGCGACTTCTGCGGCGTGTCCATGATTTCATATAATACCTCTAATTTGCCACATTTATTTAGTTACTTACATGTCGCTCTGTTTACGAGACTAGCTCGTGTTGTGATGAAAAGCCTGTTAGTAATGAAGATTATGAGTTGGGTTCTTTGGCCAACAATAGTACATTATGGTACAAGTGTGTAATGTTGGTGATTACCGCTGAGGCGCCATTGAGACCCGAGCCGTTGGGTAAAGGTCTTAAGAGAGCCGAGGACGGTAATCATCAATACACACGTGTATCATACGACGTTTTTCAACACACTTGTGCTAAAATAACTATAATTTCAACAGTGAAAACGAGTTGTGAATTTTTTTTCGCAATCGCGGGAAAAATTAATCAGTTTTTCTATGCGCGCGTATCTAACAATGGCGATCGGACATAGACTAAAAGAATGACGTTTCTTTTTTTTTTGGCTTTTCGCGGATAGCGTTTTAGCCACGTACAAAATGGGGAATTTTAAGTTTTCTTTATTACAGAGAAAACAAAAGTTATATTTGAGTGAAATTTTTATTAAACACGTACAAGTAGAAATTATATATGTAAATACGAAGTTGCATGAAATGAGCAAGCAATAGGAACAATAATTTATTTGTACTATTGAGCACGATCTTTTTTGTATCGAAACTTTTTTTAAAGAACAAAGCAATTCAACCAATAAAATAAAAAAGCTCTATAACTCACTTGTGAATAATAGCAATGAAAAAGTCACAGTTTGAATACAGGTGTCATTAGGTGCCTAATTGCGGTGAAATTAGAGCCACTTTATGAGCAAGTGTGTTGAAAAATAATGTTTTTGTAAATGTTAGCGCCAACGTCGGCAGGCCGATTCTCTTTGAAATCTTCCGTTCCAAAGAATCAGTGTTAGCAAAAAACGGTATTTCTGTTCAAAAGCACAGTAAGTGTTAGAAAACATCGTTATATTCAGTTACCACATTTTTTTATTAAAATCAAAACTTCCTATACTATCCTTGTCGAAGTAAACCCACCACCAGCTGAGATGAGATGCTTATAGACCTAAATTTGTATGGTGTATAGTTCCACTTACTTGGTGTTGATGTATATCCAGGCGTGGGAGTCGACTAGCACTATGGCGGTGAAGAGGATGCCGGCTGTAACCGCTGCCAACAGCTGGAGTGATAACGCCTGGAAGAATGAAGTTTGTATCTGTATTTGTAGTCGTTCGTAATTTCGAAGTGCTATGTTAAACTTGAACAATGCAGATTTACTGTGAAGTGCCATTTATGATACATTATTATATCTATCAGGGAAAAAAAATCCCTGATCCCCTTATTTAGGGTCGGGTCACCTTACTTTTCTGCACCAAGTTATTCTGTCTTATAAGAAGAAAAGAAAGAAAAATAATTATTTGTGACCTGCACAGGAGACACGAGAAAGGCAAAACACAAACAATAATAAAAAACAAATTACCCCTTGCGAGGCCAAAAAGCTTCCTAACTCAGCATGTGCAACGATATTAAAAAGAAAATATAGTGCTAACACACGTCCGTATTTGGTACGGCCGGACAAACTCCGCCCACAAATCCTAGTGTTGCCCTATCTAAAACATTATTTTCCATTTTTAGGGTTCCGTACGTAAAAGGTAAAAAAGGAACCCTTATAAGATCACTCTCTTGTCCGTCTGTCTGTCCGTGTGTCACCACCGATTTTCTCAGGATCGAGTGGACCTAGCAAGTTGAAATTACCTATATTGTACCAGATACTGAGGTATGTAGTATTAGGTGTATAAAAATCAAGGTCCTGAGTGAACACGATAAAAAGATATGGGCAAATTTAGATCTTCGCGAAAACTTGTAAATACCAAAACATACCTTAATTTTCATTTTTTTTTTTTTTCGGAATTTGTCCTTTACTTGTGCTGTAAGACCTTGCTTTTAACCAAAATTGACAATTCTAGGTCAACCGGAAGTACCCTTTAGGTTTTGGGTCGAAAACCTATATGGTAGTTCCCGTTGACCTAGAATCACAAAATTTGGCAAAAAGTTGAAAATTAAAGGGTGTCCCCATACATACATAGTTGACGCCAGTTAAGATAGTCCTCTGAGTTGTATGGGCGTTCATACAATTTAGAGGACTAGCTAGGGTAAGTACAGAACCCTCGGCGCACGAGTTCGACTCGCGTTTGACCGGTTTTTATTTATGACTAAGTTGAATGTAAAAATATCGGGCGAAAATAACCAAAATCAGTAGATCGCCTATAAATCGGGGACTTTTTTAACGCTGGTCGTAGTTGGAACCACAAATCAGTGGTCACGCCGTACCAAATCCGTTTTGTGTTAGCACTATTAGGTCGTATATTCGGGCAATTGGGCTTGAGGTCTCTTTCTATATTGGCCCACCAGGTCAATGGTGGGCGGCCTCTACCTTTATTTATTCTGGAAGGCACAGAGCAATTTGTGACGTGCCCGTACCAGCGGAGGCAGTTTTTTGTCATTTTAACGGTGAAAGATACGTTTTTGAAACTTCCTCGTATGTATTATCTTTAAAACTTTCGAGTTTCATAATTGAAAAACAATATATCACGGGAATTTAACGCGTTGATTTAGATTATTTATTTACCTATTTACACGGTCAGTGTTGTGTGTAGAAATGTGAGGGTAGAGGATGAATTTTCTGCCCCAACGGAGCCAGTACACCGAGACACCAGTCTACCCGGGACCACGGTCGTTGCAACACGGCCGAAAGGTCGGGTTAAATAGGTAAATAAATAATCGAAATCATCGCGTTAAATTCCCGTGATATATTGTTTTTCCTCGTATGTGCTCATATCGCACTCTGTCACGCCAATTCACACCCCCCGCCCATCTAAACATCTCAATTTCATTGGTATGGACCTTTTCTTCATGCGTCTTTTTTGTTGTCCAACCATACAATAACGCTGGACGAACTGCCGTTTCGTATACTTCTTCTTATCGCAAAAAACCGCAAAAAAAAAAACACGTTTGTTGTATGGGAGTCCCACTTAAGTATTTATTTTATTCTATTTTTAGTATTTGTTGTTAAAGCGGCAACAGAAATACATCATCTGTGAAAATTTCAACTGTCTAGCTATCACGGTTCATAAGATACAGCCTGGTGACAGACGGACAGACAGACAGACGGATCACGGAGTCTTAGTAATAGGGTCCCGTTTTTACCCTTTGGGTACGGAACCCTAAAAAATGCTCCGATTGCCACCAAATTTATAGGATTAGGCCGTTTCGGCGTCTATAACGAACATACATACATACTTTCTCTTTTATATATATAGATAGATAGATTACTGTTAAGGATCGCCTTAACTCCGTCAATAAAACGCGAAGAAAATTGTTATGGAGGCAAACGGCGGCGAGGAAATTACTCGGGAGCTGGCTTTCTTTATGTACATAGACTTCTTTACTTGTATAGTACTGTAAACTGATTGACACATGGTGCAAACAGTGCCACCTCTTTTATACTAAATCGAAAATGCTGGCCAGTGGACCATTTCCTCACCCCCGATTATGTTTATTTACTATCAAATCTTTTACAAATGCCTTGAGCTGGCGAGTCTTTAATAATATTATAGTTTATTAAATTATATTTACAATTACATATCGATCGTCCCTCTACGACGCTTCATCACGGAATGGCGCGCGGTCAAAAGTGACGGGCATATTTATATGACACCGCCCCCCGCCTCACTACTATAAAAACAAATGGTACCATCGGAAAACCTTATTCTTATTTTATGCGTCGTAGAGGTAAGATCTCACAATAAAAATATTATAATATGAAAATATAGACTCGAATACATTATAATACAGTGAAGGAATGGTTATAAGTATGTAAACAAAGGTAATATAAATAAAAGAAGTTCATCTCCATACATTTACTTAAAAATCCTACTTGATTGTGATTGGCTCGGTGTCAGGTCGCCTAACCCACTACTTGCACCCAGTGATTTTAGGGTGTCGTGCACATTCTCCCGCCGTCGCCACGCTGCGACTCTGTTGGTAGCACGACGATCTTCCGGGTCGGACGACGCAGGACGTGGCCGCTGCTGGTCGTGACGTCCACAACTCGTATTTCCCCGTCGGCGCCTGGATACAGCTGGCTTACTCTGCCTCGTGGCCAGGTATTGCGGGGGAGGTTGCTGTCGCAGATGATGACGAGATCACCGACCTTTGGCTGGGTTCCGGTGTTTGTAGGCTCCCGCCGGTATTGGAGTAAAGGTAAGTACTCTTTCACCCATCTTCTCCAGAAGATGTCCGTCAGGATCTGTGCTCTCTTCCATTGCCGGCGGGATGTCAGGTCTTTCTCTTCAAAGTGACCTGGCACTGGTACATGAGGATTCGGCCCAATGAGGATATGGTTGGGCGTCAGAGCCTCGGGTTCTGCTGGGTCCACCGAGACATGGGTGAGTGGACGCGAATTTACTGTGTTTTCAACTTCTATTAGCAGCGTCACCAGCGTTTCGTCGCTTGGATATTTTTCATGAAGGGTAATCTTCAGTGCCTCTTTAACGGACCGGACCATTCTTTCCCAGGTTCCTCCCATGAATGGTGCTGATGGAGGAATGTACTTCCACTTGATGTGGCGACACGTAGCTTCGTGTTCCAAGGCTTCTAGTGCTGCTTTGCCGAGCTCCTTGTCTGCTGCTTTGAAGCACGTAGCGTTGTCGCTCCACAATTCCTTCGGACAGCCTCTTCTGGCCATAAATCTTCTTAGGGCTGATATAGCAGAATCAGCACTCAACGAGTGTGCGACTTCGATGTGAATCGCTCTTGAAGTCATGCAGGTGAAGAGCGCCCCATATCTCTTCTCGTGATGGCGTGCAACTGTCACTTCTATTGGGCCGAAATAGTCAAGCCCCGTGAAGGTAAAGGGACGTGCGTGATGTGCGAGGCGCGCTGGTGGCAAGTCTCCTGTAAGTGGACTTGCAGGCTTCGCTTTTCTGATTCGGCACGGTAGACAGCTCTTCACAATACATCTTACTGCTGGACGTATCTTGGAGATCCACAGCCGTTGTCTCAGCTCGTTTACGACCATTTCCACCCCGCCATGATGAAGTCTCTCATGGACGTGAGCTATGTACAACTTGGTGTATTCTTCTTTTCCGTCCAATATAGAAGGATTGGACGTGTCTTCGTCTATTTCTTGCGCTGCGGTCACTCTTCCTTTTAAGCGTACTGTGCCTTCAGCGTCGAGGTATACGCTGAGATGACTGAGACAATCGTTGCTGCTGGCTGTGCCTCCCTTCTTGATTCGTTGTATTTCGGCTCTGAAGCTCTTCATCTGGCTGGCTCGAACCCACAGTTGTTCTGCTTTGACTATATGTGAAGTGGGCAGTTCGAGGTAGCGACGAGCGTCGTGAGTCACATCTTTCTTTATTGGTGCGGCTGCTGACTTCTTCGTAGTCCGCCAATTGGAGTCTTTTTCTACATTCTTCTTTGTCTGTTTTCTGGTGGCTGCAACTGTGTTCCGGCTTGGCTTGCACAAATCGATAAAGTGCAAGACTCTTGCAGTAGCTCTGATAAGCCTTAGCCATTTTGAGAATCTCTCAATCTTCGGGAGATGACTCTGGTTGATGCTGTCTTCTTGTTCACAAATGTTGCATTTTTCTCTTTCTTCTCCGGTGTCGTATCTGGTGACGCTTTCTTCTTTTGGCCACTGTGACTCTGGCAGCTTCAGGAATGAGGGCCCTTGGTACCATCTGTGTGTTGAATTGAAGTTCTCTGGTGTTCCTCGGGTAGCATCGTCGGCTACGTTTTCTTTTGATGGAAGCCACCTCCACTCGTTCTTCTTTGTAGTTTCTTCAATTTCTGCCAGACGATGTGCCACAAAAGATTTATATACTCGTGGCTCCGATCTTATCCAGACAAGAGCTGTGCGTGAATCACTCCAATATGTTTTGCTTTCGACTTCGTAGTCATGCTCTTCGACCACAGTCTGCGCGAGGCGTGCACCCAGTAGAGCTGCTTGAAGTTCGAGTCTAGGCATGGAGACAGGCTTCAGTGGCGTGACGCGACTCTTGGCAGCTGCCAGTGCTATGTGTACGCTACCATCCATGCGTTCCGTTCTCCAGTAAACGGCAGCTGCGTAGGCCTCTTCGCTAGCGTCGACGAAAATGTGTAGCTGACGTGGTGTGTTCGGCTCGTAGTCGTAGCACCTCGGTATTTTGAGTTGCTTGATGGTACCGAGTGACGTCATCCACGTCTTCCATCTTTCTTCTAGGTCTGTTGGCAGTGCATCATCCCAGTCGGTCTTGTAGCGCCAGGTATCTTGAAAAATCCTCTTGGCTGGAGTTGTGGCCGGTGAAATTAGTCCAAGTGGGTCGAATAATGCCATGATGATACTTAGAGCTTCTCTTTTTGTTGGTAAGCGTTTGTTTTCTTCTACTTCCGGGGGTATCTTCATTGTGTCCGTGTTGAATCCGATGCAGTCTTCTTTAACATACCAGAGTAGCCCGAGTATTTTCTCTGAGTCTTTGCCCCCCAGGTTAACAGTTGTTAAGTTATTTTCTTCTTCGAATGGACCAAACTCTTCTATTGTTCTCTTATCGTTTGATGTCCACCCATTTAAAACGAAGCCTGCCTTTTTGTGAACGAAGTCTACTGCCTTTGTTATCTCTTGTGCTTTCTCTATTGTTGAAAAGCTTTGTAGGTAATCGTCCATGTAATGATTTTTTTGAATTGCTGTGGCAGCTTCGGGATATACTTCTGCGAATTCACTCGCATTCTTATTCTTGATAAAGAGTGCTGTGCACGGTGAAGATGTCGCTCCAAAAATGACTGACGTCATTCTGTACTCTTCAGGTTTGTCCTCCCGCCGATTGCCTCTCCATAAAAAACGCAGCGCGTCTCTATCTTCTTTTCTGATCTTGACTTGCATGAACATCTCCTTGATATCCCCGCTGACAGCGTATGCGTATTGTCGGAACCTCATGATGACCCCAGGCAGCGACTGTAGCAAGTCTGGACCAGAGTATAGCATGTCGTTAAGGCACACGCCGGCGGCCTTGGCTGATGCATCATGGACCAACCGTGGTGGCTTATGAGGCTTCGCTGGATTGGTAACTGGAAAGTGTGGCAGGTACCAGGTTCTTCCCCCTGGAGCTGGTGTGGCAGCTGCTTCTGCGTACCCCGACTGGAATAAGTTCTCCATTCTTCCTTCATACTTTGATTTGAGGTCTTCGTCTCTATCCAGTCTCTTTTCTAGGGAACACAGGCGTCGTTCGGCTTCTTTGTAGTTGTTCGGAATCTGATAGTTCTTCTCCTTCCATGGAAGACCGGTTTCGAATCTTCCTCCCGGCAGACGCTTGCTAGTCTCTTCTAGGATTTCAAGGGCTCGTTGCTCTGGATCTTCTCTTGGTCTTCGCGGCTCGATGCATAGTGACTCGAGTTTAAAATGATTCTTGACCAGCTCTTCAATAGAAAGTTCTTCATCTTTGCGCTGGAGTTGCCCGCAGAAGTTTATCTTGGCTGTGAGCGAACTATGACAGCCATGAAGAACCCAGCCGAGTTGAGTGTAGGAAGCGACTGGTTGGTTACGACGACCGGTGCGGAGCTTTCTTGACACGATGAGATGCCAGTTGTCTTGTCCGATTAACAACTTCGGTGAAGCGTGCTGATATGTAATCTGATCCTTGATGTTGATCAGATGTTCGCAATCTTCTAAGTGCCGATCGTATATTGATTCAGGTGTGAAGCTCATTCGATTGACAGTCCGCGCGGCTTCTATGTTATATTCTTCCTCCGCGTATTTTCCCTTTATACTGAGGTTGACGAGCTTGCTGTTTTCATACTTCATCTCGGTGCTGATTCCTTGAATCCACATTGTGTTTTCAGGTCCGTCTGCTCCGATGACGTCAGCTATTGAAGCATCCAGCAGGGTGACTGTACTTCCTTCATCTAGTAGTGCATATGTTTCAATGCTGGTAAGCGGCCCCCTTAATATGACGGGCGCTATCTTCAGGTACGCACGTCGACGGTCCCCTGGTTTCGTTGCTGATATGACTTCTATTGCAGGTGTTGTCATCTCTTTCTTTTCTGAGTCATCCATGCTGATCTGTTCCTTGTCGTGATGCAGCAGCTTATGATGTCTCATGGTACACCCATGTCGTCCACACGGTGGTGCCTTGCATTGAAGTCGTCGGTGTTTGCTTCGAAGACAGCGATAGCAGATGTTATTCTTCTTAGCAACTTCCCATCTTGCATTAGTGTCGAGAGCGGAGAATTTCTTGCAGTCTGCTAGCTTATGGTCTTGCTTGCACTGAGGACATTGATCTTCTGACATTGTTCTCTTCCCAGTGGTGAATGTGCGTTCCACTTTCCTGTTTCTTCTTTCTTTTTCCCAAGGTTCATCGCTAGCCAGTTCAGGTAAGGCATAGGCGCCACACTTGTCGGCTTCTTCATTCAGGAATGTAGATATTTTCTTTAATTCTGGGACGTCTTCTTTCTTAATGGCTGCGTAGTCGTACCACTTGTTCTTCAAAATAGGAGTGAGCTTCTCAGTGATTATTCTTGCCATCTCAGGATTGTGTAAGTATTGTGTTCTCTTCAATGCTTCAACTGTGCCCACTATGTTTGCTAATCTCCCAGCGAAGATGCACAAGTCACGTGGATTGTCAGTGACTCGACTCAATGACTTCAACTTCTCCATTTCGACGTGAATTAGTGCTTCAGGTCTTCCAAATCTTCTTGCTAGTGCTTCTATGACGATTCCAGGATCTGGTTGGCTTAATAGTAGGCAACCAACAGCTTCCTTTGCAGTACCACGCAGGCTTCGACGTATGCGTGCTGTGTTTTCATTTGACGTGAAGTACTTGTATGTTTCTTCATATGCTGCCTTGAAACTGAGCCAGTCTGCGCTGCTTCCATTGAATAGTGGCAGCTCTTGAATATACCTCGGTGGTTCCCTCGTGCTCCTCACCGCTTGGGATAACGCGGCGGCTAGAGTTGAAACATCTATCAATGACTGGTTCAATTTCGATGTATCTTCTTGCATCTTTTTATTTTCAACGGGCACTTCTTTCTTTTTCTTGGCCTCTACCTGATGTGTTTCTATGTTTGCTGGCTGTGGGCAGTCCATCTTGGTGTCTTTCAACCAAGTGCTGATGCGAACTGAAGCCAGGTCATCTTCTAATTCTTCTTCTTCATCATCTGAGGCGTCGGCTTCTGCTTGAAGTCGTTGAACCCGTATTTCCTGTAGCTCTATTTGAGCTTGCATCTGCGCTTGCTTGAGTTTGAGCTCGGCTAGTCGCTCTTTCGCCTCTAACTCCGCGAGGAGTCTCTTGCGGGAGGCTACGGAGCGACGTGACCGCGCGTCTGCAGGTTTCAAAGTGCGCTGCGAGGTCTGATCCTTCTGGGACGCAGCATTGGTATCTTCAGTTTCAGTCGAAGAGTTCGCCTTGGTGGTCGTTGAATCACTAGTTCCGCTGCTAGTACCCGACGTCTCGGTAGCGGTGTTCGACGTGCCACTTTTAGGCCATTTTGAAGTCGCGGCCTCTTCAGCGGCCCTATGTGCATTAAGCTCTTCCTGTCGACGTTTCGCTTGTTCTCCGTCTTTACTTCGCGTTAACACCATTTTCTAGTCACTTTTTCATCCGGTTCTCGGAGGACCAATAATGTTGAGGATCGCCTTAACTCCGTCAATAAAACGCGAAGAAAATTGTTATGGAGGCAAACGGCGGCGAGGAAATTACTCGGGAGCTGGCTTTCTTTATGTACATAGACTTCTTTACTTGTATAGTACTGTAAACTGACTGACACATGGTGCAAACAGTGCCACCTCTTTTATACTAAATCGAAAATGCTGGCCAGTGGACCATTTCCTCACCCCCGATTATGTTTATTTACTATCAAATCTTTTACAAATGCCTTGAGCTGGCGAGTCTTTAATAATATTATAGTTTATTAAATTATATTTACAATTACATATCGATCGTCCCTCTACGACGCTTCATCACGGAATGGCGCGCGGTCAAAAGTGACGGGCATATTTATATGACACCGCCCCCCGCCTCACTACTATAAAAACAAATGGTACCATCGGAAAACCTTATTCTTATTTTATGCGTCGTAGAGGTAAGATCTCACAATAAAAATATTATAATATGAAAATATAGACTCGAATACATTATAATACAGTGAAGGAATGGTTATAAGTATGTAAACAAAGGTAATATAAATAAAAGAAGTTCATCTCCATACATTTACTTAAAAATCCTACTTGATTGTGATTGGCTCGGTGTCAGGTCGCCTAACCCACTACTTGCACCCAGTGATTTTAGGGTGTCGTGCACAATTACAATATTAGACAAAAAATTGTTTTAAGGAGTCGTCATACGAAGTCGTCTCCCTAGCCTTTGTCCAAATGTTTAGGGATTGGTTTCCTTCTAATCGAACCGAATGCAGCAAAGCAAATTAGACTTTCAGCCTTATGAGTTAACGTGCTTCCCGAAGCACGAAATATCAAGTAATTTGATACCTTGTGCTGTGCCAGTTAAGTGCTTCTTTTGCTGCCTTAAATTGTATACAGTAACTAGCTGACCCGGCAAACTTTGTTTTGCCATAAAAACACCAAACATTCATCTACCCTACCGTACCTACACTACCCAACCCTACCTACCCTACCCTACCTTACCTACCCTACCCTTAAACTTCACATAAACCATCTACTAAATAGTCCAAACAAAGCCCAAACATTTGGTTTGGATAAGTGAGCCCGTTCTTGAGTTATAAAATTACAACTAAAAGTGATTTTTATATATAAAGTAATGTATTTCCGTTTCCTGCAAATAGATTAATGGTGTAGGAGCCCTCGTATTCGTACCTGCAAACCGGCATCACACGCGGCTCTAGCGGCGGCCACGAAGTAGGCCCGCGCCATGCGACACTCCAGCGCACCGCTCAGAGCTACCAACGCTCGCTCGGCTTCGCCTGTACCCGCTCCTAGTGCTCCCAGGGCTGGTTGTAGACCTGCGGATTAACATCATTAACATCATCATCATCATATCAGCCGAAAGACGTCCACTGCTGGACATTAGACCCGTGCGTCTCGTATCCAGCGGATCCCCGCAACCTTCAACCAAGTCATCGGTCCACCTGGTGGGAGGCAGTTTAAGATAATTATGATTATTTAAAAACCGAGCATATGGAATTACGTCTATTTTAAAATTAATCAAAAAATGACAGGATGTATCGTGATAAGTACTTTGCATTAAGGGTACACTAGTCGACGGCACGAACTATTTTATGCGCGGGGTTAAAATGCATTTTATATCAACCGACAACACATGCGGAAGAGATAGATGCTGCGATGAGCAGTAGGAAGCTAGTTCGCGTACGAATACACACTTTTGCAAATTTGTAGCGAAATGGATAATGATTAAGGACGAAACCGAGCGCGGGAAATTTTGTAAACAGACCTTTGGCAGTCTAGATATCATGAAAAAACTACTCAATCTATCTGTTCAAAATAAAATTATTTGCATTGTTGAACTACTAATCTATCCCTGTATGGAGGCCGTTTTGCAATTTTCCGTCTTCTTATGGTATTTATTCGCGCCCAAAAATGCGTTAAAATTAGTATCGAAATGTGGAACTTTCGACTCTCATAACTTTCAAATATTTACTTTTTTGCTTCCATACAGGGCTAGATAATGATGAGACAAATTGATTTCACTTTTTATTTTGAACGTACATCGTCAAACAGTAGCATAATCCCTATACTACGTTTGTATGGAAGAATTTTCGACTAGTGTAACCTTAACAGTTCATGAACTCGTTTACGATTTGTTAACACGACTTTCGTTTATAAACTTCCAATAAACGAGAAAGCGTGACCTTACGACTGCGACGTTGATTGCTAACCATAGCTTCTTGGGTTTGATTGCCAGCACAGACAAAATGTCTATCTTATTCCGCTAGAAACTGCTCAGTAGCAAGGTGAACCTGCTTCCTTAAGGTTACCCTGGTCGATCATTCTTCCATAAAAACGTCTAGCGATTACTCCACTATTTGACGGTGTACGTACAAAATAAAAAATGATTTCAATTTGTCTCATCATTATCTAGCCTTGTACGGAAACTAAAAAGTAAAACAAAAATATATTTTTCAATACAGTTGTTAAACATGGCGTACTTTCAGAGGCTATTATTATGATTCGAAAGTTAAATCTTACGCATAGGCATCTTTCTGTTACGCAGTCGTGACTTTTGTTTACGAGCTCGATCATTATGTTTGCAGTTTAGTTTTAAATACATAAGTCAATCAAAAAAAGTTTAGTAGCAAGGAGTTTTCAAACATAGAATAAAATGGGATAGATTTTCTACGAGGAAAAATGAATGATTCCGTACGTTTTAGCATTGAATTCTCAAAAGTCTTTTAAATGGTTGTTTAATATATTTAATTACCAGTTTTAATTTAATTATTTTCACATCAACATTTGTCAAAAATCGAATAGGCTGAATAGGCTGTTTTCGTTGAAAAAAAAATGTCCAGTTGCAAAAACGCGCAATTAAAAAAGTTTAGTAGCAAGGAGTTTTCATACATAGAATAAAATGGGATACGATTTTATACGAGGAAAAATTAATGATTCCGTACGTTTTAGCATTGAATTCTCTTTTTTTTTTAATTGTTGTTTAATATATTTAATTACCAGTTTTAAGTTAATTATTTTCACATCAACGTTTGTCAAAAATCGAATAGGCTGTATAGGCTGTTTTCTTTGTAAAAAAATATGTCCAGTTGCAAAAACGCGCCATATTGAAAATTTTATTTTTTTTGAATAAACAAATCTAATTCTTTGATTTGTTTTTACTGTTTCTCACAACTGTATTGAAAAACGTCGTGTGATACACGGGTGTGTAGGTTATTGCAAACTCGTGTCATTAAAAACCCTCGCCTTCGGCTCGGGCTTGTCAATGACAGCTCGTTTGCAATAACCTACTTTCCACCCTTGTATCACAATGTACTATTATAGTTATGAGCGTCGAAAGTTTCACATTTCCACTAGTTTTAACACATCTTTGGGCGCAAATAAATATCACAAGAAGAAGGCAAATTGCAAAACAGTCACCATACAGGGATAGTAGTTCAACAATGCAAATAATTTTATTTTGAACAGATATATTTAGTCGTTTTTTCATGATATCGAGACTCCCAAAGGTCTGTTTATAAAATATCGCGCGCTCGGTTTCGTTCTAAATCATCATCCATTTCGCTACAAATTTGCAAAAGTGTGAATTCGTACGCGAACTAGCTTCTCACTGCTCATCACAGCATCTATCTCTTTCGCACTTGTTGTCGGTTGATATAGCATGCATTTTAACCCCGCCCACAAAATCATTCGTGCCGTCGACTAGGACAACCCTTAAAAGATTTCGTTTTCGGCTCAATGTGGGTATATTATTAGCCCCTGGGACTTTTTCTTTTTTTTTTTTTAACTTTGCCCACACTAGGAATTTCTTCCTGTATCGTGGGTGCGATTATATATACCTAAAAACCTATATATACACAAACACCCAGAGCCGGAACAACCATCTGTAGGTCATACAAATATTTGTTCCGTGCGGGAATCGAACCCTTGACACGCAGCGCAGCAGTCAATCGCTCAACCACTGCGCCAACCCTACTATTTCCCTCCAAGGAAAACATTCGTATCATAACCTTACCAGGATCATTAAAGAGTGCCGGCGCACTCCGGGACAGCACAGCTAAGGCTTGCCTCACCGCTACCACCGCTCGTTGTGCGTTCCTCAGTTCAGCCGTCAACACGTTCTCTCGAGACACCTTGCACGATAGGTAGTAGTGCACCATCTGTGATAACACAATAGAGAGATTAAAAAAAGTTGAGTTGGTGCGTTTACGAAGCAAAGTATTTCAAGTCCAAACTCTTGAAATCTCTAAATACTTATAAGTTAACCTAGATGTGAGACATAAAACTTAAAACCACTCTTATACTATTTCAATTATTTTCCAATTTTAATGTATAGTCCCCGGCATGTAACTTGGCAAGGTTTTGGCGTAGTGGAGGTAAGTTCGCGCATAATGCGTGAACTGAACAACGACCATATAGAACGAACGGAACATGGACTCGACGCAATTGGTCAGTCGATCCTTGTGTCAACTGACAAACCAATCGCGCGCTCGGAACGGTGCTAAACGTTCCCCGCATCCCGCTAGGTGACCAAAGAGACCTAAAAAATGACTTGTGCGCATCTAACAACTGTTGCCAAGTTACGAGCCGACAACTATAGCCAGTGACACTTGACGTAAGAACCATCAAAATCGGCCACCGCGTTTGGTCTCTAGAACGCCACATAGGAACAAACATACATACATAGACTGATAAACACATTACTCTCCTTCGGCAGTCGGATAAAAATGAGTTAACTACTAGAATTTTAAGGTCTTTAAAGTGTCATAGGTATATGTACCTCAAGGACAAAAGACTTTTCGCCTCATTGAGGATTTATTTGAGCAATATTGAGGATTTATTTGAGCAATATGCCCCGGCTCTCTGCCATATATTTTTTCAATATTTCTTCTGGCAATATTCTGGCGATAGCTTTGGTTTTCTTACAAATATCTGGACTACTCCGCCTGTTTTCGCCGTGATTGCGATGGATTGAAATTTTTAAGTGACAGAACAAGGTGTGAACATATATGACTTGGGCACTACAGTGAACTTAACGTGTCATAGAGATATTTGCATAAGAACAGCATAGGATATTATCAAGAAGGACATAAAAATTTAAATAGTACAGTACAACTATTTTCTTCATGTCCCTCGGCAATCATCGCATTGCCGAATACAAACGAATGCTAATTTCCAAGTCCATCAATTATTAAATTTATCCTGTATAATAATTTGAATTCAGAACTAAATTGACCTGCATGTGAAAGATGCAGGTTAATGAAGAAACTTATGGTGTAAATTTATTCCCATTATTATTTTTATTGTACTAACATAGTTTATGGACTATGTAATTGTTAAATATAATGTATAAAATTTTTACTAAGTACTTTATTGTTGTTTTGTTTTGATTTATGTGTGAACTATATAGAACTGTTAAACTATTTTCCTTTTTGACAGCAGCAGTTTACCTCCCATTCTTTTTATAAATTACATTAAATTAAAAGAGTATTAACAACTCTATATACTTCAAGTTGATTGAGAGCGTCCGGTCAGGGGCAACTGACAGAAATTCAACGACTGACGAAACACGAAGGTTGCAGAGGGACAGTAAGAAAATAGTTGCACTGTACTTACGTCGATAGGCAGGTTATGCGGAGCATGCAGTGCTAGCGCGGCGGCGGGCTCCTGGCAGGCGTCGGCCGCCGCCACCGCCCCGGCCGCCAGCACCGCGCCCGCCAGCCAGCACACCACCAGCGCGCCCAGGGCTCCCACCTGGAACACAACAAACAATACTATAGCAGACAATGGATACAACCGCTCTATACAACGATCGAAAACACACGCATTGAATGGGTAGTGAACACTTCTGTTTTTGTTTGTAGATGTGAATTTAACCCATGCAGTATTTTTCAAATCACTGCTTGGTGCCAAATGTCTCAAGTCTGTCCATAGAGGCTTCCTAAAACATTTTTCATGCAAAGGCTTCTTAAAGTGTTTTAAGAAGCCACAAATTGTCAAGCACGCATTATCTGTTGTGATTGGTTGTTAACAGCCCGATAATCGTGTGTTGAGAATCCGGGGGTAAGTCGTATATAGGGTGCGCGGGCGGCGGGGGTGACATGCTATGCGCCGCGCGCGACCGGCCGACGGCGCAGCCCTGCTGTACGATGAGCATAAAAACTATCACAAAATATTTAATTTAGCTTATTTTTGTGAAGTATTAAAATCGTTTTATTTTTGTAATCGTTTTGTTTATCGATACCGAGTATCCTCACAAAATTCTTAGAGTTAATTTTTTAACACTTTATTATTATGTAACAGGCCATATTTTTTATACTTACACAGAGCAATAGAAGTGCGCGTCGCGAGCGTCTCGCGGCGGCTGCTAACAAAGCCACACAGACCGCTCCGCCGCAACACCAACCGGCCATGCCGCCAGCCCAGCGAGCTGCCTCCCACACCCAGGCACGCTGAAAATACGAACAAACAAACATTAAATAATTGTAAGCTATAGTAGTGTTCAAAGTTGCTATATGACAATAACTTGCTTAATGCTATAAGCTTTATAATTTAAGCGCGTTATTTTACACGCTTTATTATAACGCGTTTTTTTATCGCACGGGCGCGGGGTGGGCACGAATAAAGCAAGCGCGGTGATCGTTAACTCGCAGCTCCTACCCTAGCATTGTTCTCGTTGGACAGAGAGCATGCTTAAAAATATTACAACGCTTTTAAGAATTCAGTAAAAATAAACAATGAACTTTCATACTTTCAGTTCTACTTCCCTACTTTAAGTTCCGTATTGGTAAATCACTATTTCTTTTAGACCCTTTCGTTCACTATACACACACATAAACAAAACAATGACACAATCTGTCAATCAATAGTCCTTACATTAAAATCCTGCCTCGTGCAAGCAAAGTTTTCGGCGCGATTTGAACACATACAACAGTCTGACAATAACCGTCGGGCAGTTGCACGGACCAGACACAACACCCGTCTGATCGAAGGATCCTCCCTTTTCTATGGAGGTTTGTGAGACTTTACACCCTGTTCCGCATACCCTCCAAATTGCTTTACGAAATTGAGCGAGTAGTATGGAATTCATGTGATAAAAATCATAAATAAAATCGCGATACGATGCGTGGCATTGCATCAGTAATAATTTGGATAATACTCCAATAGAAGAATTAAAAGCTTAAAAACAACCTTGACGTCAGCCACGGTTGCGAGTCGTTCGCTAAACAAGTATGAAGGTCGAGTATGAACACTAATTCGCGACGATATTACCACAGAAGTATTTAGGACAATATTTCCGGGAGCGGCAGGAGCAGTGGCAGGAGCTGATTGTAAATGTGGTACTCGTAACTGACTCATATTCCTGCCCTTGTCCCATGTTGGTTACTTGGGGTCGGCGCAATACGTTTTCTTGCTCCAGTACCGTCCTGTCAAATGTCATGCACTAACTGACTCCATTTTCCTTCATATCAGTTCTCACATAAGCCATCCTTCTTTCCTTTAGCCCCCCTCCATCCCCATTCACCCCCACCACCAACCCCCCCCATCCCCTGCCTTTCTCCCTCTCCATTCATCCAAATTTATATTGATTGCTGTTTTTGCAACATGCGTTGTAACAGACTAACCTTCATGAAAGCATCCAGATTCAGCGCAGCCAGCGGTCTTCGTAGATTGTCAGCGGCTGAAGCGGCAGCGCTTGCGTTATTCCTTAGCGCTGAAAGCGCTCGCAGTAGCGTTCCTAGCGCTGTCTGATTGGCTACGGGGGCGTCCAGCGCATCCGCTAGTCGGGCCAATGGCGCGCGTGCGCGGGAACCCATCGCTTCTTCTAGGATGCTTGACTGGAAGTGAGCAAAATTTTGTTTTGCATGAAGATTTCATAAATAAATAATGATAAATAACTGCCTTTACATATTATTATTTGTACTATAATTAAATTAGTGATTCTAGAGTAAGATAAATGCTACTAATTTTCTACACAAATACTTTGTGGAGCATGAATAAAAATTTTCGATATTCATAAAAAAAAACTATAGGGCGTGACACCGCTTCGGAGTTTTAATATTGGGTAGGCTCGAAATTTTCTACAATCGCAATGGTAAGCCATGGTTTTTAATTCCAACCAATTGCAACAAACCAGAAATTATTGTATAGGTAGATTCTAACATAATGGCAAATTCAATTAACAGTGGCGGTGAGAAATGCTGAGCAGCGAAAAGCACACTTCAGAGCCGTCATTAAGCCTGAAATGATCTATATATATTTAATCTTTAAAATGCCAAAAAGTGAGGGTACTTGGCAGAAATCTTTTTCGCTCTACAATCGGACAGCTAAGTCTAGTTCAGCCCTTACCTGGTTCTTAACAGTGTTGACGAGTGCGGCTAGCTGGTTGCCCGCCTGGATGCTCTGCAGCATCGCGTTGTGCAGGTCATCGTTGCCGAAGAGTCCCACTCCGATCGCGCCGCAGCACAGCACCGAAAGGATCATGAGCGTTATCTGTGGCAAAAGAAGAATTTTGACGTTCATATGAGTAGTTTAGATTTGTTAAAGGCTCTTCTGTGAGCTTTTTAACCGACTTCAAAAAAGAAGGAGGTTTCTCAATTTGAACGTATATATATATTCCTTTTTATATGTGTTCGCGGATAACTTCGTCGTTTATGAACCGATTTTGATGATTCTTTTTTTTTGGAAAGGAGATATCCCAAGGGTGGTACCATGATAAGGAAACCAGGATCTGATGATGGGATCCTAGAGTAATCGAAAGAACTCCTCAAATACTATAGGCATACATACAGCGATTTTGGTATTTCCATCAATAATGCAATCATTTGTGTTGAGGATTCAACCAATAAAACCAGGTCAATTACCGAGGCAATAATTCTTCTTTATTTCAGTCTTGTGGAAACGTGTTGCTTGCGCCGCTGCTCGCAGTAAAAAGGGGCTTTGGCCAACAATGGCCCCTTATTTATGGAAAAGTTCCTAACGCCGCGCCCCTCTATAAATTGCGCCGTGTCGAGCAACTTCACGTCGATCGAACGTCGACCAATCATAGCGAAGCGGTTACTCGACCAATCGGCGCAAAGTAGTCACAATTCGGGCGCGGCACTATTCCATGACAAAACGTTACTGTAACGAGGCCCGTTTGGCTATTTCGAATTAATTTTACTTTAAATTAGGGGCCTCGCTACAATAAGTTAACAAAACATATTAGCTACATAATGAGGTTTACATATAAAGCAAAAACATATTACTTAACTATCCCAAACACTTACATAAGTCCATATTCACTATCACTGTCCTAAACACTTTATAAGTCCATATAGTCACTATCAATCATGAGTCTGAGTCTATATACACTATCACAAATCGCACGATGTTGAGGCTTCGCAGGCTGCGTCACCAACAGTCTCCCCCTCGGTGCCTTGCACCTCAGCTTGCAGGGGTGACGATGCCGGCACTATCACGACCAGTCGGGATGCTGGCCGCCGTAGTACGCCCGCCTGGGTGCGGACGTCGACGATCCGAGTTCTTCCATCTGGCCCGGGGTAGGTCGCGCTGATCACGCCACGTGGCCACGAGCAGCGTGGCAAGGTGTGGTCCACCAGCAGGACGAGGTCGCCGACGGTGGGATCCCGATAATGGGGACCCTGGAAGTACCGAGGCGAGAGCGTTGGTAGGTACTCTCGCACCCATCTGGCCCAGAAGTGGTCGGCCAGGCGCTGGGATGTCCTCCACGATGGAGAACCGATGAGCTCAGCGTCGTCGAATGAGCCAAACATCTGGGCTCCGCTGGACCTGTCGATAAGAAAGTGGTTAGGGGCCAGTGCTTCTTCTTCGTTGGGGTCGGTGCTCACGGACAATAGTGGCCGTGAGTTGACCACGTGTTCTGCCTCCAGTAGCAGGGTGTGCAGAACCTCTGTTTTTCTTTCGTGCTGTGTCGCTGCCAGTACGGTCTTGACGGTGCGCACTAGCCGTGCCCATGAGCCACTCATGTGTGAGGCTCCTGGGGGAATGAACCTCAAGACTATTCCGTCGGTTTTCGACGTATAGCGCCGGCTTCTGACGAAAGTTCAATTCTGCATTGCTTCTTTTCATGATTACCGGCGTCTTGTCTTTCTTCCGTGACTTATTCCAAGCCGGGTCACGTTCCTCCTTCGTGGTTCTTCTGTGTGTTCTGTGGGCGATGCTTCTATTGAAAGCGTCCACAACATGCGGCAATATTGCCGTCGCAAACCTTCCTGGCCCTGGGACGGCGGTGGGCGCAACTCTCCTCAAGCTCAACGTGACGGCGCTTGCCTTTTCTTTCCCTGTGTCCTTGAGGAGATCTTTTTCATCTTGTGGCCACCTTTCTCGGCCTTTATCGAGGAATGACGGCCCCGCGAACCACCGATGTTCCTTGCTGGAGTCCTTGGGCGCGTCTCGCGTGGCGTCGTCCACGTCAATGTGCTTCGTGGGCGCCCATCGCCATTCCCTGTGATCATCTTTGCAGCTGGGTTGTATGACAAGGTGATTCACGACCCTGACTGGAGCGCTGCTGCTTGACCGCACTCCGTGTAGCACCCATCCCAGCTGCGTTCTCGATGCGACTGGCTTGCTGCGGTGACCATGCTTGACTTCCTGTGAGGTGATGAGCTTCCAGTTGTCTTGACCAATGAGCACCGACGGCTTGGCATTGGGGTACTTCAACTGGTCCTGTATCTCTTCCAGGTGCTCGCATCCTTTCAAGTCCTTTTCATTGACTTCCTGAGGTGTCAAGTGCAGTTTCTTCACAGAGTACCCGGACAACTTCTCGGTATTACGTCCGAATATCCCACGGATCTTGACTTCAATCTTATTAGACTTCTGGTCCATGCGGTGGCCGCCTATGCCTTTTATGCATAGCTCCTCTTCTGGCCCTTGTGCCCCGATCTTCTCGACTACTGAGTCTTCTATTAGCGTGACCGTAGAGCCTTCGTCCATGAGAGCGTAGACGCAGACGTTTCCCTTTGGCCCCATTAGTTCGACCGGAACAATCTTCAGATACGCCTTTGCTCCCGCTCGCATCGCGTTGACCGTAGAAGCTATCGTTTGGGTGGTCATTTCTTGAGTCGTCGGCTTCGTTGCTTCTTCATAATGCAACAGCAAATGATGACCCTTCTTGCACTTGCCACATGGCTTCGCTTTGCAGCTGAAGCTCCGATGCCTTCCTTCTAGGCACTTGTAGCAAAACCCAGACTTCTTGGCTATCTCCCATTTGTCTTTAATTGACGCTTCACTAAATTTCTTGCACTTTAGAAAAGTGTGCTCACCTTCACACAGCGGGCAGGTAATCTTGTCGGGTTCCTTCCTGTTATCTTCTTTACAGGAAAACACGGAAGCTGACTTCGTCCTGAACTCATGTTCGCCTTCAGAATCTTCTTCTGACGTGTCATTTTCTTGGTTCCTAGCCACTCGAGTGGTATGCACGCCACGAGAGCCCGCGTTTCGCGTTCGGAACCTCATGCTTTCTTTCTTTGTTCTGGATCCCACGAACTCGTGCATCTCGAATTGATCCACCATTTCGTTGAAGAACTGCATGAGGCTCAGGAGTATGGGCTCATCTTCATCTTCTTTCTTTGCTCGATACTCGTACCATTTAAAACGCACCAATGTACACATTTTTTCTATGATTCTGCTTGAAATATCACATGAGTGCAGGTAACTTTTTCTATTCATTTGTTTCATGACGCTAACGGTATTCGACACTGCCCCGGCGTAACGCACCAACTCTCTTGCATCTTCTGACATCGGAGGAAGCTTCTCGATGTTTTCGATCTCGCTTCTAATGAGATAAGTGGGGCGTCCGAAGCGGCGCTCCAAGGCGGCCATTACTTCTTGCGGGTCGATCTGGGTGAACAATAACGATTTCACCGCTTCTTTCGCTTTGCCCTTGACAGCTTTTCTCAATCTGCCCATGTTCTCTATATCTGAGAAGAGCGTGCGAGTATCTTCGTAAGTCGCCTTGAACGCCATCCAATCGCAAGCGTCGCCTTCAAACTGGTGCAGCTCGCTGACGTACTTTGGTGCACGCTGCAGGAATGATGTCGCCTTATTCTCAGACGCGGACTTGACAGCTTGAAGGATTGCTTCTGCCAGCTGGTTGGTGTGACTCGGTGCGGCGATCGCGACCTCTGGGGCGGGCAACTCACATGGCGGCTCCCCCTCGTTGCGTTCCACACTCTTCGTCGTTGACACCCATGCCGCAGTTGCCTGCACTGCGGCGGCTTCGACTTCAGCCTCTTCTTCTCCTTCCTGGTCACTCAGGTCCGTATCATTTGCGCGCGCTAGTTCCAGCTTGGTGTTAACAAGCTTGGCCTTCATTCTTATTTCTTCTAATTGCAACATTTCCAGCTCCAATCTTGCTTCTAATTCCTTCTTCCTTTGGGAATTATTCTTAGAAACTGTCTTGGGCTGTTTCTTCTTGCCTTTTTCAACCACGGTGATGTCGGCGTCCTCGACCACAGTCGAGTGTTCGGTCGCTGCGGTGCTGTCGGTCACTGTTTCCGACGTGGCACCCGAAGTCGTCCCCGCTGCCATCGTATCACCACCGCTGGTTTCTTCCTCGGTAGTTGACCTCGTGCTATCTCCTTTGCGGCTTCGCGTCATCATATCGGGCTTCGAGATGAGTGACTTCTTCAAATATTCACTCTTCCCAGCGTAAATCCCGACGAATCTTCAATAGGAAATCTTCCTGCTTCCAAGACGCGACGTAAGTAGGTACTTATTCTTCGTGGCGCAAGTAGCGCTTTGCTCAACCTTGCTGCCGCTAAGTACTTAACCCCGATGTCGTGCTTGAGCGTAGATTCGACGTAGAATTCCAAGTTGATATGACGAACGCAGCGATAATTCTTCACGGTATCGTTTGATGTCTTCCCGTTGGGTATTCACGTTATGGCGTCTTGATGTCTTCACGTTTCGTACGATCGTCTTGAAAAAGACGTTTGGTTGTGATCGTTTCGAAAAAGACCACGTTTATGATCGTCTCGAAAAAGACCACGTTTTGACCATCTGCTAGAAACCACCACACGTTTTCGACCCTCTTGAGGACCACGTGTGTTACTATCGTCTTGAAAAAGACGTTTGGTTGTGTTCGTTTCGAAAAAGACCACGTTTATGATCGTCTCGAAAAAGACCACGTTTTGACCATCTGCTAGAAACCGCCACACGTTTTCGACCCTCTTAAGGACCACGTGTTTTACTATCGTCTTGAAAAAGACGTTTGGTTGTGATCGTTTCGAAAAAGACCACGAGTTCTTGAATTATCTTGAGTATGATAGCACGTCTTGTTTCACAGTATCTTCAATTCTTCAGCGGCGATACTGTATTTCTTCTGGCTTCAGTCGTGAATCCGGCTTTCGAAGGACCATGGCATTGTTGAGGATTCAACCAATAAAACCAGGTCAATTACCGAGGCAATAATTCTTCTTTATTTCAGTCTTGTGGAAACGTGTTGCTTGCGCCGCTGCTCGCAGTAAAAAGGGGCTTTGGCCAACAATGGCCCCTTATTTATGGAAAAGTTCCTAACGCCGCGCCCCTCTACAAATTGCGCCGTGTCGAGCAACTTCACGTCGATCGAACGTCGACCAATCATAGCGAAGCGGTTACTCGACCAATCGGCGCAAAGTAGTCACAATTCGGGCGCGGCACTATTCCATGACAAAACGTTACTGTAACGAGGCCCGTTTGGCTATTTCGAATTAATTTTACTTTAAATTAGGGGCCTCGCTACAATAAGTTAACAAAACATATTAGCTACATAATGAGGTTTACATATAAAGCAAAAACATATTACTTAACTATCCCAAACACTTACATAAGTCCATATTCACTATCACTGTCCTAAACACTTTATAAGTCCATATAGTCACTATCAATCATGAGTCTGAGTCTATATACACTATCACAAATCGCACGATGTTGAGGCTTCGCAGGCTGCGTCACCAACAATTTGCACTCAGAAAGTATCATTTGGTGAAGTGGAACTGATGAAGAAGACCACAATGGCCACTGGAACTCCTCCTCTAGTCGTGTTTGGGCTTATTGGAATCGTCATGAGATTTACTTTGGCTATAAACAAAAAGTCAAACCGACTTCCAAAACAAAACACTATAAAGTGAAAAATAACTTTCTCTTTCGAAGTCGGTGTCGAGTAACGGAAAACAATGGGTACAAAAGACACCGACTTCGGAAAAGAAAGTTTTAGAAGTCGGTTTAATTTTTTGTTATAAAGTTTTTTTGTAATTATACAAATAAATAAAAATCCCAAGCTTTAGCGCTTAGAGCTTTTATTGGCAAGACTAAAAATTCTGCCTAGCTTATTTCCAACTAGTGTGGGGTTGGTTTCCAGTCGAATAGCAGTTGTATCCGGTTACACTGGAAGCCGGTATTTCAAATGGAGCCTGCCTATCAGCCCTCTACAACCCAATAGCTGGGTAACACGGAAAGGCACATATTAGTTTTTATAACCCTCGACGGAAACAGAGGGGTGTTATAAACATACATACTGTGACTCACTTTCTGTATTTATTAGTACATTATGGTACAAGTGTGCAATGTTGGTGATTACCGCTAAGGCGCCATTGAGACCCGAGCCGTAGGTGAGGGTCTTAAGAGAGCCGAGGACAGTAATCATCAATACACACGTGTATCATACGACGTTTTTCAACACACTTGTGAAGAAAATAATACTAAAAAACTATTTTCAACAGTCAAAACGAGTTTTGACATTTTTTTCACAATGGCGGGCAAAATTAATCAGTTTTCCTATGCGCGCGCATTTAACAATGGCGATCGGCCATAGATTAAAATAATGAGGTTTCTTTTTTTTGGCTTTTCGTGGATAGTGTTTTAGCCACGTACAAAATAGGGAATTTAAATTTTCCTTAATTACAGAGCAAATAAAATTTATATTTGAATGAAAGTTTTATTTATTAAGCACGTACAGGTTGAAATTATCTATTTAAATAAGAAGTTGCAAGCTGCATGAAAAAGTCACAGTTTGATAACAGGTATCATTATGTGCCTAAATGCGGTGAAATTAGAGCCACTTTATGAGCAAGTGTGTTGAAATTATTTTATACCATTCTCCCTCAAAAAGCTTATTTTATTCACTGAAAACAGTGAATAAAAAGCAATTTTAATCACTGTTTTGGTGTTTGAATTTAGAACACACCAATATATAGTCGACGTCCATCTCAATGCAATGCTATACAACCTCCTTGCGCATAAAATACTCGATACAAACTCCTTGCGCAAAGAAAATTCGACTTTCAAAATCCTTCATCGATTTAATTTTCAGTTGGTTAATTTTTAGGATTTTAATAATGATTTTGATTTTATTCTGGAATGTTTAGTGAATACTTATTTGGATTGTAATTCTAATATTAATTGCATTGGTGTTCAATGAATTATAATTATGTAACGTAACGGAGATTGTCACTGGCCCCTGAAACACAGATGCTGTTACCTAGCTCAGCTTCAATTTACCAAAAATGTGAAACCCTGAGTTTTCACTTTTTTTGTGGATGTTTGAAGGTAGTAAAACAATCATTTATTATTATTCCTTGTGCTTTTCGCTTAAATCTTTCTTTTTCTCGTAGTCATGATATAAAATATAGTATGCAACTCTTGAATAAAACGGATTTATATCGAGGGCCATGAATTACTCGCGTCGCTCAGGATTCTAACACTTGAATCACTCGCTATGCTCGTGATTCATCTATGGCCCTCTCTTTAAATCCGTCCTTTATTTACTAGTTGCATAATATACACTTGGGAGCAAATAAATCGAGCCACTTCCTTTTTCACGCATTATGGTAATTATTTTTGGTATTAAGGAACGCATCGATTCGAAACATATATCGCCTAAAAGGGTATTTAATAACCTTTACAATGAGGGTAGTTAGTTGTCAAAATTTCATTTTTATTAAAGTTTAAAGGGTAGAATAAAATTATCGCATTTAATTTGCTTATGACATTTTTATTGTACTCTGTTAAGAAAAGATTAAATTTGAGGTTTTTGTTAATCATACCCATATTACTTGTTATTGTTGTCTTTATCTGTGTCTGTGTAATCAAAATAACCTGATAAAATGGATACTACACCGACGGAAGCTGCCCAAGTTGTAGCTTTACTTGAGGTTGGACACGGACAACGTGAAGTGGCACGCAGACTTCATTTGAGTCGTTCAAAGGTACAGCGGGTATACCGCAGGTATCTGGAGACTGGTGCTTTTGTTCGGCGACCTGGAACTGGCCGACCACGGGCAACAACAGAACGTGACGACCGCTTTATTGCAACCAATTCGTTGCGCGACCGTGGACTTAATGCTGTTCAGCTACAGCAAGCGTTACGTGACGTTCGAGGAGTCGCAATCAGTAGGTGGACAGTGAGACGAAGACTAAAAGAACGAAATTTAACATCACACAAACCAGCAACTGGCCCAAAATTGACTGTAGCTCATCGCCGATCTCGCTTGGAGTTTGCTCGAGAACACATTAATTGGACGTTAGAAGACTGGAGGTCAGTTTTGTTTTCTGACGAGTCAAGAATCTGTCTTTTTAGCAATGACGGGAGAAACCGAGTGTATAGACGTCCTGGTGAAAGATTTGCCCAATGTTGCATTCGAGAAACGGTGAGTTTTGGTGGTGGTTCTTGTATGGTGTGGAGAGGAATTTCTCTAGACGGAAAAACGGAACTTGTCTTTGTCGACCCCGCCAACGATGGCAATGGTAGACGTGGATTAACAGCTGACCGATACATAACTGACATTCTTGAAAACCACGTAATGCCGTATGCTGGTTTTGTCGGAGAAAATTTCTTGTTTATGCATGAAAATGCGAGACCTCATACCGCGCAGATCGTTACGGATTACTTGTCTGCGATCGGGATTCAACAAATGGTATGGCCAGCACGAAGTCCTGATTTGAACCCGATCGAACACCTATGGGACGAGCTAAAACGGAGAGTCCGAGCCAGGGTTCCCGCTGTTTCATCCATTCCCGAGCTTAAAGTCGCTGTGCTTGAAGAGTGGGAGAACATACCACAATATGTCATCGTAACGCTGATCAGATCGATGACTAATAGGCTACAAGAATGTATCAGGGCCCGGGGGGGTAATACCAGTTATTAAGAATATTTTTTTTGCAATAATTTTGTTTTTTATTGTTTTTATGGACTGTTTTAGTCCTACTAAATTTTCTATCAAAATTACCATTTTTCTTGCAGAGCCAATAATTTATCATTCAATAAGGTTATTATTCAATAATTTACCCTCATTGTAAAGGTTATTAACTAAACTTTTAGGCGATATATAGTTCGAATTGATACGTTCCATATTACCAAAAATATTTACCATTTTACGTGAAAAAAGGTAGTGGCTCGATTTATTTGCTCCCAAGTGTACTATTCCTTAAATATTGTATTTTCCGTTTCCGTGAATGTGTTGTCCGTGGCATCAACAGTGGGCACTATCAGAATATCAGCGCAGCGTTATTTTCTTATTATTATCGTTGCACATGCTGAGACAGGAGCCTTTTTGGTCTCGCACGGGGTTATTTATTTTTTATTATTGTTTGTTTTGCTTATCTCGTGTCTCCTGTGCGGGTTTCAATTTATTTTTCTTTCTTTCTTTATAAGTTTGACGTCTGTACCTGTTTGTGTATCTGTCTGTGGCATCATAGCTCCTAAACGGATGAACCTATTTAGATTTGGTTTTTTGCTTGTTTGAATGGTGATTCTATCGAGAGTGTTCTTAGCTATGTTTGATGAAAATCGGTTTAGCCGTTCTAAAGTTATGGGCGTTTTACTATTTGAATCGGAGTGTTTTCGAAAGATATCGTGACATAATTACGTGTTCAATAGATTTTCGATCAAAGAGTCTCTACTACTTATATTGTTATTTTTAATTTTATGACAGCAGCCAACCACCTCATTTTTTTAAATGTTCCAAGCGCGGAGCCATAGTGTTGTAGGTAAGCCTCAATCATGTGTCATGATTCCTCAATTTAATTTTACTAATTGGTGCAAATAAATGGTTCTATGAATATAAACGTAATATATTTAAATATAACAGTATTAATATATAAACTTTTACTGTCGTAAATAAGAAATCATCAATAAAACAAATGCGTTCGATAGAATTAAGTCTGACATAAATGACTAGAAATTAAGTAAGGGCCGGTAGTTTCTCAACAAATGTATTTTTTGCCTTGAAATAGTTCCATCTTCGATGTGCTTCGATTTTCGATCAACTTTCGATCACTCAGGATACGATACTATTTTTATGTAACAATAAAGTTGCAACCCTCCAAATGTAAGTTTAGTCTACGAAATTATAAATTAGAAATATTGGGCGCACGGTTGGCGCAGGGGTTGAGTGATTGACTGCTGCTCCTGCGTGTCGCGGGTTCGATTCCCGCACGGAACAAATATTTGTATGACCTACAGATAGTTGTTCCGGTTCTGGATGTTGTGTATGTGAGTTTATATGTTTGTAAACGCACCCACGATACAGGAAGACATTCCTAGTGTAGGGCAACGTTTTTTAAAACGTTTTTTTTTTACAATATTAATTATGTGGCTATTAAAAATGTGTCGGGGATTTAAAAAAAAAATCTTGTATCTGGTGACGAAACAGGACCTAAGAATTTTATATACTGATAGCCTCAGTTCAGTTAGTAAGCATGTAGGTTAGAATTAGCTATTAGTTTTGTCTTTGTTGGCGACTGGCTGGTGCAGCCTTTTTGTTTATATTTAAACCTTTTAGTTTTGTTTTGTACTGACAATGTTGTTGACTTGTTCGATGTGTCAGGCTTTGGTGCCAGTCGATTTAGGTGATTTATAAACGAGTAACTATCTGAAGTGTTTTTCATTTTACATTATCATACAGTCCACCGATCGTCCGTAACAGTCTTAGAAACGACTTGTTTATTGTACGTTGTTACGACTTGGACTATAAAACCTGTATTACAAAATTATGATGTCATAACTGACATCATTATAGTTATCGAAGAAATATTCTTACATATCAAACCTTGGTTTCTTCATTTGCTGCATCATACAGATGTTAAGTAAACTAAACGCAACTATTATTGTATACTCTTTGTTATCAACAAATTCCCTTTGATCTCCAATAATAATGACAGAAAAATCACACACTAATAAATTTCTAATGAAGCCATATTAAGATCCTCAAAAAATGTTTACGCTATCTCCAAACAACAGATCAAAGATTTAAAGCCATTCAAAGTTCAGTGTCCTATTTTATAACCATAGTAGCTTCTACCAGCGCGGCGGTTTTACCCGTGTGTAAATCGAAAGTTGAAAATTATTCCAAGGGAACGCCTTTTTCCTAATCGCTCTCTCACTTAATTAATCATTTTATTTCTGCAAGTTGGTCTGTACAAACACTTTTACATGTCACATCATATTTTTAAGGTTCCGTACCTAAAGGGTAAAAACGGGTCCCTATTACTAAGACTCCGCGATCCGTCTGTCTGTCTGTCTGTCTGTCTGTCCGTCTGTCTGTCTATCTGTCTGTCCGTCTGTCACCAGGCTGTATCTCATGAATCGTGATAGCTAGACAGTTGAAATTATCACAGATGATGTATTTCTGTTGCCGCTATAACAACAAATACTAAAAACAGAATAAAATAAATATTTAAGTGGGGCTCCCATACAACAAACGTATTTTTTTTTGCCGTTATTTGTGATAATGGTACGGAATCCTTCGTGCGCGAGTCCGACTCGCACTTGGCCGGTTTTTTTTTAAACTAGATGGGGTCGGCGTTTCCTATCTGACTACTCTAAAACGAAAGGCCGAAACAAACTCAGAGGTCACACATAATCAGTCAAAAAAGTCCAGACAATCTTGGTTAGATCATGTGAAGACCATGTATGTCGGTAGCTTTTTTTTCGGTTTTGACACCGACTTCCGAAAATAAAGTTATTTTTCGCTTTGTAGTGTTTTGTTTTGGAAGTCGGTTTAGACTTTTTTGTTAAAAAGTTTTTTTTTTATCTTTTTAGTTTTGGTAAGTACTATATATTATATTACCATGAAAATCATTTATAGCCAGAGGGCTTCTCATAACAATTCCAACAAGCCTAAACACGATTGGAATACATTGTTTGATTACGGAGTTCCGGTGCCTACCTTCCGGCTTCATCACCAGAGTACAAGTTAATTGAAACTATTTATTAATATTTGCTTCATCACAGTCATTAATTAAAATATTCAACTATTCGGGAATCGGGATATATTATATCCAAAACTTACTTAACATTTAGAAGTTCTAGTGGCCATAATTATGTGGTCTTCTTCTCCGTTCCACTTCACCAAATGATACTTGCTGAATGAAAATGCTTGTCATGTTGATGGAAATGCCAAAATTGCCATATGTATGCCTATCAAATTTGAGGAGTTTCTTCGATGTCCATGTGACCCCTTCATCAGATCCTGACTTGGTGACAATGTCACCACCTCGAGAGTATACACTTTCAAACAAAAAATAATTTTCAAAATCCGTCCATAATTGACGGAGTAATCGGTGAAAATACACAAAAAAATAAAACCGGCCAAGTGCGAGAAGGACTCGCGCACGAAAGGTTCCGTACCATTATCGCAAAAAACGGCAAAAAAATCACGTTTGTTGTATGGGAGCCCCACTTAAATATAAATTTTATTCAGTTTTTAGTATTTGTTGTTATAGAGGCAACAAAATTCAGCTGTCTAGCTATAACGGTTCATGAGATACAGCCTGGTAACAGACGGACAGACAGACAGACGGATCGCGGAGTCTTAGTAATAGGGTCCCGTTTTTACCCTTTGGGTACGGAACCCTAAAAACTGACGTACAGCCGAACGTAGAACCTCCTTTTTGGAAAGTCGGTTAAAAACAGACACACGGTGTTACTTTTTAACCGACTTTCGAAAAAGAAGGAGGTTCTATGTTCGACTTCTTGTATGTTTTTTTTTTTTATGTATGGTCACCGATATCTCCGTCAATTGTGAACCGATTTTGAAAATTCTTTTTTTTTGTTTGAAAGAGTATGTTCCGAAATTGGTCCCATTTTAATTTGGTGAAGATCTGATGAAGAACTTCGAAGATATACAACAGAACTCTTCAATAAATAACGGAAAATCTCTTGGGACTGCTGCAATCGCATGTCTGTTTATTGTTTATACCATTTCATAACATAACATCAAGCCAGTACGGTCTTAAGGGGTAAGCAGATCTCTCATTTGATCGGTTTTGTTCAAGTTTCATGATATTCGGGTATTCTATTCTTTCGTTATAGGAAACTTACTAAACAACTTGCCTATTAGGTAGGTACAACTAAAAAGTGAAAAATAAAAGAAAACTTTTTTACAAAAAAATACTATCTACCGACTTCCAAATAAGAAAACTACAAAGTGAAAAATAACTTTATTTTTGGAAGTCGGTGTCCATAACGCAAAAAATGGTACCTACGAAAGACACCGACTTCCAAAAATAAAGTTATTTTTCACTTTGTAGTTTTCTTATTTGGAAGTCGGTAGTATTTTTTTGTAAAAAAGTTTTTTACACTGTAATATCATAAGTAATTAACAGTTTTTAATACGAACATCATAAACAAAACAGACTGATCGTTTGAACACTTGCCTCAAACACATGTTTGAGTCTCTGTGAGAATTATTTTGATTGTGTTTGCAGACTATTTATAGAGCAACGATACCCTCGGGGCGAACATGATGAGTTTATCATTCCTTGTCTTGTCGGGAAATAGCTCTGAGATGTCTTAGTATTGAGACGGGTAGACTTTGGGCACAGATATTATAATACTAGCATGCAGATGCCTCATCCCATACAAAGAAACCGTGCCGACGTAACTGGCATTTTTCGTCTGATTAAGATGATTATTTTTATAAGTACTTCGATCGCGTTCGGTTCCACATCACATCACACACACATAATTCAGCCTATTAATGTTCCCACTGCTGGGACACAGGCCTCCTCTCTGCTAGAGGGAATGGGCCATTATCCACCACGCGGGCCCAGTGCGGGTTGGTGGATGTCACATGTCTTCGAATTTTTGGTTCTAGGACATGCCGGTTTCCTCACGATGTTTTCCTTCACCGTTTCGAGAGCAGTGGTGATGAAATTATTTACACAAAGTAAAGCGCCTGCCTGGGCTCGAACTCACGACCTACAACTTGTAAGTCGCGGCCGATACCACTGGGCCACCACTGCTCTCGTTCGGTTCCGTTCCGGCTATAGATGTTAGCAGCGACATGCAAGTAAAATGGTTTTCTCGGATCGTGTTTTTTTTTTTCTTTAAATACAGTGACGATTTATTTTACAGTATTTTTTTGCAAGTTTTTACAGTTTCATTGTACCACAATGTGTTAGAATAATCGAGGGGTATGCCTGAGAAATTCAAAACCGCGCCATCTATTGGAATCAATTTTAAATGATCCGTTCAAATAATCTTTGAAATGTGAATGAAGAGCCCATCATTTTTTCATAATTTTGTGCTTAGGAGGTAAGAGTTGATTAAACAAGAACATACAATGTTTATGATCAATTCTAGAAAACTAGTTATTAAATTCTAGTTATTTTTACAAACAATTCAATAACAAATCGATGCATAGCGCGCCATCTGGTGACATTTATTTGAACCAATTTTCTTTGTTAGATCGGATCCCGTGCTTTGTGTGAATGACATGTTAAAATATGTACAGTGTAACTCAATCTAATAAATATTAAGAGAAACTTCGCAACTTCGCATGTTTTAGGACTTCTAAAGGTTAGGCCATATTTCCACTTCATCATTACAGCAGAAAGACGTCCACATATGTCTACCCACAGCGACGCCACATCGACCAGTACAGACTGCGCGGGAAACCGTACAGACTTTTGGCGTTTAGCGGTTTCCCGCGATCTTCTCGTCGTGTGACTAAAACAACTCAAAGACGGAACTTCGAAACTTGCAAAAATGTACCGCTTAGCAAATGTATGTTTATTATACGTTAAGTTGATATTAGACAGTTGGTCAGACTTTTCACAGTTTCTTTCATGTGCCCTGATCAGTTAACATAATATCAACAAACCATGATCCAACTCCTATCCAGCCCTCTAAACATTCAGCCAAAGTGACCAACTCGCTACCACGGAGTCCAGTGATAACCACCTTTCGGCTACTTTTGATACTGCTGTGATATTTCAGTGAACAGAGTTCTGATCAAGGGTCAAACTAAACTCAAGAATTGGATTTATTTAATTAAATAATAGCTATAATTGACTGTTCACTTATTCTGAAGGTCATGATGTGATCACACTTGTTGTGTCAGTATACAATGAATAATAAATAACTAAGAGAAGGTTACGTCAATCATTGAAGTCGAACGTGACGAAGGCTATTCAAGTTCAAACAAGTAAAACAAAAATACAGGGTGACTTTTAATTCGATAGTAATCTTTCTTGAGGTGAAAGAACTCATGAATATAAGCAAGTTTTGCTACGTGGAACATTCTGAAATATAATTAAAAATCAGCTGATTAGTACATGCAGGTACCATGTTTTTTTTGTGTTGCATAACTCGACAAAATGTAGGGACTCTAATCGTGACAATCTACGAAGTACGATGACGTTTCTCATTTTACATGCCGCGATAACTTTGTATGAACGTCTACGAAAAATCAAATTCACAATCCTAATTAATTACAATGTTAGCAATATATATACTAAAACAACGAGTATCATTCGTAAGCATCAAGTTTAACTTATAGTTGCCTGGAGGACCGAGCTCTGAAAATAGAGGAAACGACGTTTTCTAAAAATGAACCCGCCTGCATACTAAATTTCATGAAAATCGTTGGAGCCGTTTCCAAGATTCAGAAATATTTAAATATACTAGTAGTTCCCCGCGGCTTCACTGCCGTGGACCACCCCACATGACACGTTGTCGGGCTAAAAAAAATATTCTACTTTACTCAGGAATAATCTAGCTTTCCACTGGTGAAAGAATTTTCAAAATCGGTCCAGTAGTGCCGGAGCCTATTCGGTACAAACAAAAACAAAAAATCTTTCTTCTTTATGATATTATATAAATAATAAATATATACAAGAATTGCTTGTTTAAAGGTATTAGATAGATCAGATAACGTATTTTTATGGCAGTTAAATCCAACTTCTTAGATTGTTACGACTATTTTTTTGTGATGTCAGATTAGCGTCCTATGTAAAAGTTACTTATATGAATGAGCATTTGCACCCCCGAATTAAAAATCACCGTGTGTATGTTCGTGGGTGTGTGCGTGTGTATCTGTGTTGGTCAATACTCAAGAGTACCTAGTGAAGGTGAATGAATGAATCACACACTCACACGTAGAAATTAACAAGGGTAGTCAACTATCGACCACACATAGGCCTTTTTCAAGTTACGCCGTATTTAACACATCATGAATGGAAGCAATTACCATATGCATGCTAATGAGTACCTACCACACTAATTATTCAATTAAGGGACTCCGGGTTCCTACAATAGGACGCTTTGAAAAAGCTAGAACGGTGAAAGTTTGCCGAAGTATTTTGCAAAGTAAATAAGTCTTGCTTAGCAATAATAAGATTTAGCCGTCAGACAAGATTTTGTAGTAGGTAACGTTTACTTAAAATTTTGTCTGAAGTATTGTTAAGAGGAATACGGGCAGAGAGCTCCGACTGAATTTACTTAGTAAAAATCCATAATTCGAGGTTTGGTTCTCGCCTATTTCCTCCTCCAGTATTGAACAAATTAAAAAATATACCATAAATTTAATAATAAAGATATATGTTGTGCTTCTGTTTTTAATTTTTTCATTTATAGTTGTCAAATTTGTACACTAGGACTCTGTGACAGCACAATTTTGAGCATTTTTTGAGGGTTCCAGTGCTTCTAAAGATAATGTTATGTACCAACAATAAAAAAAAACTTTTTTACAAAAAATACTACCGACTGCCAAATAAAAACAATACAAAGTGAAAAATAATTATCTTTTTGGCAGACGGTGTCTTTGGTACGTACCAATTATGGAATTTATGGACGGTAGAATCAATTATTATTAATTTTCAATATTCAAAAGTGCCGCTTAATGGCCTAGTTGAAATAAAGAATTTTAGTCTTTTGTCTTTAATTTTATTTGTGTCCATAAACACAAAAAAAAACAAACTAAGTCGAACAAAGAAACTCCTCCTTTTTGGAAAGTCGGTTAAAAAGGAAAACACAGGAGCACAGTATATATCTTCCTTTTTTAATTTATGGAATATTTTTTTTTATTTTTTTCATTGGTCAAATATGGAAAGCACAAGACCCTAGCAAAAGACTCTAGAGCTAGATTGACCCGACACTATTTCGGTATAGTGTCGGGACATTCCGGACGTTAGGATAGCTCTTAAACAGCTTAAAACAACAAGGCGCCGGGTGATGACGGAATTACAGCCGAACGCCTGAAGGCGGGTCGAAAACTAATACTTAAGGCCCTTCAGAAGCTGTTTGATTCCGGCATACTCGAGGGGAAAACGCCACAGGCATGGTGCGGGGATGTAGTGGTGCTCTTCTTCAAGAAGGGCGACAATGCCCTACTGAAGAACTATGGGCCCATCTCATTTCATAGCCATGTCTACAAGTTATCAAGCCGGTTTCCGTAAAGGCTTTAACACCGTAGACCACATACATACGCTGCGGCAGGTTATACAGAAGACCGAAAAGATACAACCTGCCTCTCTGTTTAGCGTTTGTGGACTACGAGAAAGCCTTCGATTCGATCGAGACTTGGGCTGTGCTGCAGTCTCTCCAACGGTGCCAAATCGACTACCGGTACATCGAGGTGTTGAAGTGTTTGTACAAAAACACCACCATGTCAGTTCGACTTCAGGCTCAGACCTCGGAACCTGTCCTTCTGCAGCGAGGCGTGAGACAGGGGGACGTCATATCTCCGAAACTGTTCACCGCTGCACTGGTGGATGTCTTCAAGGTTCTGGATTGGAGAGGGCTAGGCATCAACGTCAATGGCGAGCACATCACTCACCTTCGGTTTGCCGACGATATAGTGATCATGGCGGACCTCAAGACAATGCTCAATGACCTCAGTAGAGCTTCCGAAAGAGTGGGTCTTAGGATGAACATGGAGAAAACCAAGGTGATGTTGAATGCCCATGTTACACCCACTCCTATCAAGGAGTCTCTACCCTCGAAGTTGTGGATGTCTATGTCTACCTGGGACAAACGATCCAGTTGGGTAGGGCCAACTTCGAGAAAGAAGTCAAACGTCGAATCCGAATCGGCTAGGCAGCGTTCGGGAAGTCGCGCGGTATCTTCACGTCCAACTTACCAGTGTCTCAAGACGAAAGTCTATGACCAGTGTGTGTTGCCAGTTATGACCTATGGCTCTGAGACGTGGTCGCTCACAATGGGCCTCATCAGAAAGCTTACAGTCACCCAAAGGGCAATGAAGAGGACCATGCTCGGAGTTTCCTTGCATGATCGAATCAGATCCGCAAGAGAACCAGGGTTACCGACATAGCCCGAAGAATTGCCAAACTTAAGTGGCAGTGGGCAGGGCATTGCTCGCAGAACGGATGGCCGATGAGGCAGAAAGGTTCTGGAGTGGCGACCGCGAACCGGCAGACGTTGCGTTGGAAGGCCTCCCACCAGGTGGACCGATGACCTGGTGAAAGTTGCGAGGATCCGCTGGATGCGGGGCGCACGGGACCGGTCAGTGTGGCGACGCTTGGGGAGGCCTATGTCCAGCAGTGGACGTCTTTCGACTGATATGATGATGATGATGGTCAAATATTGGAGGAGGAAAAATGCGAGAGCCAAACCTCGAGTTACGACTTTTCACTTAGGATATTCAGTCAGCCGACTGAATATCCTAAGTGAAAAGTCGTGAAAAGTCTGCGACCGCATTTCCTCTTAAGCTTTTTGGAGAGGAGCTCGTTCAAGGCAAGTATTCCTATATATTGTTGCCGGTACCGGTGAACAACCATTCAATGGTGCATGGGAATCTCTGCACGTTCTTCTCCTTAGAGACTCCATCTACCTAGGCTTTGGAATGTAACTAACATTATCTTTTTGGACTGCCCGATTTCTTGACAGTTCAAAAGTATCAGTAAATGCTTTATTTGAAATAAATAATTTGAGTTGGAGTTATTGTCGGTGCGATTACTTAAGCTGCGTATCTGGGATGGAAAAGTATCCCTGATGCCTGTGGTCTTTAGGCGGTGATGGTTTGGACACTTACCATCACGTGGATCATCGGCTCATTTGCCATACAATAACATTAAGAAGAAGACGCATCTCACCTTCAAAGCGGTGATGCTTCTTGGCGGCCGTTGCTTTCTGTCGCAGCATCGTGTTAGCAGGTATATCAGCAGGACGGTCAGCGTAATTATCAGCCACGCGCCGGGTATCGAGCCGAGGATGCCTAAACTCTGAAAAATACAGAAAATTATGTTAAAACAAGTTTTGTACACTAGCAGTTGCTATTTGGAACATCACGTTCAAATCTGTATACGAGTGACCGCTCCAAAGATGTTTGTACGCCCATATTTGGCCAGCTTAGAGAGTGAGTCTATTGCCAGGAACCCACCACAACCCCACAGTCTGGACGGCCAAACACAAAGAAAAACTGACATGAAGCAAAAGGAGTTTGAAAGAATCGTAGTAGGAAGTTTCTGCCTACCCCAGTGCGAAAAAGTCGTGAGTTTACGTATGGAAAACTCAAATCATTTTGCCCGACCTAGGGATCGAACCCAGGACCTCTATATTAGATAATAGACCTCTATTGAACTTGGTAGACCAACGAGCCTATCTCCTGTTAAAGCTATTTCACACCAGCTTTCAAAGAACCTAATTGCGTGTTTGTTTTAACAGCACAAAGTACACTCCTTCCCTTACATTTAGATAAATCAACAGTATTCATTGCGTGTTTTACGCTGTCGAGTAGACCGATATTTGAACATATGAAGCATTTAGCAAGGTTAGCATACAGTCCGCTATTTTTTACACATCTAGGCCGCAGCTCTGGCCGTTGTGAAAAGGGTACCGTGCTAAGATTAATTTAGCCACCAGACCATCCCGCTATAACATACCTCATTAAGGTATGTTAATTTACTAAGTAGTTCGCTCTATCTAAACTTAAACAGTCGTGCGAAGTATCACTCCTGGCACAAACAGATCTTAATGAAGTGTCATGTGTTGTTGACAAACGTTTCGTTGCGCAAAGTATACAGTTCCGGGACATGATTTGTTGAGCGTGTGAGCTGGAACAGGGATGTGTTGGTGCTGTTCAATCTAGATTGTAATCTTTTGTCATTGCGTGCTATGGACGTAAGACGGCTTTAGTAGGTAATCTGTGAATGTTGTTTTGACTCCATCAATCGACCAGTCACATGCGAGATGCAAGACGCGATGTGGATTTCCGTCTATGTGATTGGCATTGATAGTTGGGGTTAAAACCCACTTACGCAATTATGCTGCGGCTCATAATACTATGAACAAGAATATTGGAGAACTGGTCAAAGAAATTATGAAAGGGACCTGCACAAAAGATTACGAATTCACACAAGATAATATTAAACAAGAACACGGTCAAAAAACATTACCCTCCCGAAGTCGGTTAAAAGCTGATATCTCAATACATATATGTCCTGGTTGGAATTATTAAAGAAAAGGGAGTCAGTGATAGCGTGACGGGGGACAGGACGGTATGGAAGAAGAAAACGTTTTGCGCCGACCCCAAGTAACATGGGACAAGGGCAGGAAGATGATGGTTGGAATTATTTCTTATAGGATTGAACTGGAGGCATGCAACTATGAGCGATGAGCGCTGACTAAGCGTGGAGCTGGCGACGTCACCAACGCGGATGGTACATAATTGCACCGACATCAACACCACACCACGCTTGGTCTGCACTCCTCCCCTTCTCTTTTTGTCTCCGTGAACAGTTAGTCTCAAAGAGGAGAAAGAAGCTTTTGCTTGCTATCTATTTCTTTCCAGGTACTTTGATCAAAACCTTACCTCCAGATAAACAGGCGAGTTCGGCGCGAAGGTATCGTTGACACGATGGAGCGTCACGTTGATGTGCGGCAAGGCGTGCAGCAGCCGCGAGAGACGCGGCGGCGAATACTCGTCCGAGACGCCCGGCGCGCCCATCGCGACCAAACACGATCACTCCTGGGGAACAAATGACAGAGTATTTATGAGGAAATGCTGAGAAAATGTGACATCACCAACGTCATTCATGATAAAGGCTAGAGAAAGTCCTAAGACAAACAGTGATCACTGGTCACTGCCAGACACTTAAAAATACAAAGGTATCTAGCATCATCACAACGATTATTCGGTAGACTGATCCGACGAGAGGGATGATCTGCTGGTAGACTCGTAAATTTTATTCCATAAAATACTTGAATTGCGAAATATGACGTAACCCGTCCTTACATAGACTTGGGATGGAACAGCCAAGCATTGACTGTTCTCAATGCTGCTCTTTATAAGACTAAACTGCCAAACGGACCACAACGCCCACAGCAGGTTGATGGTGATTATGGTAAATACCATTATTATTATTTTTTAGGGTTCCGTACCCAAAGGGTAAAAACGGGACCCTATTACTAAGACTCCGCGAACCGTCTGTGTGTCTGTCTCTCCGTCTGCCACCCGGCTGTATCTCATGAACCGTGATAGCTAGACAGCTGAAATTTGAAATTTTCACAGATGATGTATTTCTAGTGCCGCTACAACAACAAATACTAAAAACAGAATAATATAAATGTTTAAGTGGGGCTCCCATACAACAAACGTGATTTTTTTGCCGTTTTTTGCGAAAATGGTACGGAAAACTTCGTGCGCGAGTCCGACTCGCACTTGGCCGGTTTTTTTATTATAGATAGGCTCGCGCTTGAACACTATCTCACCTGATGGTAAGCGATGATGTGGTCGACGATGAAGCACGCTTGCCTAGAAGTAACCTATTTACTCGAGGTTGTATCTATCGCAACACAGACCAAACTCCGCCAGGCCATTCCACTCTAACCATTTACTGTGTTAAAATTATCCTGGCAGTCAATATTCGAATACAAAAAGCTTCGCCAAGTTTGCCACCTGAACTGTGAACTGGTGTTATTCCACTGGCCTTATTAAGAAAACATAATTAACCTAATTATCTCCGCTCCATTCGGGTTCACACGAGGACAAAATCAATGAAACTTTAATGCAAATGGAACCAACATAGCTATCTACGAGTAAGTGTGAACTAAAATAACTCTTAATCGCAAATGTGGACCATCTGTTGAGAAAGCTCACACGAACAACAGACAGACAAACTTAAATTCCCTATGACTCATTAAATGAATAATTCATTAAGGATAGTCAAAATGCAGAAAGTCTGACATGATCTTGCCTTTGCAAGACAATCAGTAACTGGGTACAATTGTTCTATCTCACGACGGCGGGTTGGTCTTAGTCGTGTGTGTAGTTACATATACCACAAATAATATAATACTTGCATACAGATGCCTCATTCCATACAAAGAAACCGTGCCGACGTAATTAGCGTTTTTCGTCTGATTATCTAATTATGTTTTTTGTACATCGATCGCGTTCGGTTCCCTTCCACGGCGATAGATGGTGTTAGCAGCGACTTTCAAGTATAAGGGTTTATTCGGTTAGTGACTATTTTTTTCATTAAATATAGTGATAAATACAAATGTGTTACAATACAAATTTAAACAGTCAAGTGGAATGCCTCAGAAATTTGAAACCGCGCCATCTATTGGCATCAATTTTAGGCTATTTTTTAATCCCAAAAACGGGTCCTGTGGGGTGGTCCACGGGAGCGAAGCCGCGGGGAACAGCTAGTATTCCATGATTTTGTGCTGAGGAAAGTTGATTAATTAAAAACCGCCCAAGTGCGAGTCGGACTCGCGCACGAAGGGTTCCGTACCATTATCGCAAAAAACGGCAAAAAAAAGTCACGTTTTTTGTATGGGAGCCCCACTTAAATATTCATTTTATTCTGTTTTTAGTATTTGTTGTTATAGCGGCAATACATCATCTGTGAAATTTTCAAACTGTCTAGCTATCACGGTTCATGAGATACAGCCTGGTGACAGGCAAACAGACGAACCGCGGAGTCTTAGTAATAGGGTCCCGTTTGTACCCTTTGGGTACGGAACCCTAAAAAGAACAATGTTTATGTTCAATTCCAGAAATGTTAATTTTACACACAATTAAATAACAAATCAGTGCATATCGCGCCATGTAGTGAGATTTATTTGAAACAACCTTTCTTTCTTAGCGCTGGGACCCGGTGCACATACACATTGTTTCTGTGTGCTCAGACGTAACTGAGCGCTCCCGAGCTTACGCACACAATAGTACATTGTGATACAAGTGTGGAAAGAAGGTTATTGCAAACGAGTTTCAATACCAACTATATAAACAAATCAAAGAATTAGATTTGTTTATTCACAAAAAAATAATAATTAAGAAAATGGCGCGTTTTAGCAACTGAAAATTTTTTTTTACAACGGATACGGCCTATACAGCCTAATCGATTATTGACAAATGTTGATGAGAAAATAATTAAATTAAAACTGGTAATTAAATATATTAAACAACCATTTAAAAGACTTTTGAGAATTCAATGCTAAAACGTACGGAATCATTCATTTTTCCTCGTAGAAAATCTATCCAATTTTATTCTATGTATGAAAACTCCTTGCTACTTAACTTTATTAAATTGACTTATACATTTAAAACTAAACTGCAAACGTAATGATCGAGCTCGTAAACAAAAGTCACGACCGCGTACAGTTTGACCAACTTAACTGTGAATTATGAGTGGCGCTGTTCGTCACCATTTCACCAAAAATAAACAAAAACCGATCTTATGTCCCATTCAAAATGTAAGTTCCAAAAACGTCCGTTTCGCAGATAAGTTGGTAGGAGTGTAACAGAAAGATGCCTATGCGAAAGATTTAATTTTCGAATCATAATTATAGCCTCTGAAAGTACGTCATGTTTAACAACTGTATTGAAATAGTTATTTATGCTACATGTGCGGAAAGTAGGTGATTTCCGATGAGTGGTATTTCGAGTCGTATATTGAGAGTGGACACGAGTCGGAAATCATCTTACGCACGTGTATCATACAACATTTTACTATGCATTGTGCGAGGAAATAAAAAAAAATATCTGAACCAAGCAAGAAATTAATAAAATGGCGCTCAGCATATCCACAGATTAACAAATAGTTCATAGTTCCTCGGGCATATCTACTGCACATGTGCAAATAGCTGTCACGTAACGCAAAAAGGCACGAGCAAAATATTCATTATGCCAAACATATTTAATGAATATTTAAAATTAATTTATTGATCACAATCTAAATCTAGAGTAATTAAAAACGCCTTAAATGAATTATTAGTTTTGTTTTACCTTTTATATTAATGATAATCTGTACTTAAATAATTTTTAAAACTTTTCTCAAATAATAAAAACTCTATGCGGCAGGCTGACGTTGGAGTTAAAAATTAAAAAAAGTACAGAAAAGTAAAAAGCACTAGTAAAAAAAAGTGACACTTTCCGCACAGTTTGGCTGCTTGGAAAACGCTCTCTTCGAGGACATGCATTGTAATAGTACATTGTGATACAAGGGTGGAAAGTAGGTTATTGCAAACGAGCTGTCATTAACAAGCCCGAGCCGAAGGCGAGGGTTTTTAATGACACGAGTTTGTTTTGAAAATAATTAACTTAAAACTGGTAATTAAATATATTTAAAAAAAAAAGAGAATTCAATGCTAAAACGTACGGAATGATTAATTTTTCCTCGTATAAAATCGTATCCCATTTTGTTCTATGTATGAAAACTCCTTGCTACTAAACTTTTTTAAATTGACTTATAGCGCGTTTTTGCAACTGGACATATTTTTTTTCAACGAAAACAGCCTCTACAGCCTATTCGATATTTGACAAAATATGTTGATGTGAAAATAAACTGGTAATTAAATATATTAAACAACCATTTAAAAGACTTTTGAGAATTCAATGCTAAAACGTACGGAATCATTCATTTTTCCTCGTAGAAAATCTATCCCATTTTATTCTATGTTTGAAAACGCCTTGCTACTAAACTTTTTTAAATTGACTTATAAATTTAAAACTAAACTGCAAACATAATGATCGAGCTCGTAAACAAAAGTCACGACCGCGTAACAGAAAGATGCCTATGCGTAAGATTTAACTTTCGAATCATAATTATAGCCTCTGAAAGTACGCCATGTTTAACAACTGTATTGAAAAAACAATTTTTTAGTCTTTTAAATAGTTGTTCAATATATTTAATTACCAGTTTTAAGTTAATTATTTTCACATCAACGTTTGTCAAAAATCGAATAGGCTGTATAGGCTGTTTTCTTCGTAAAAAATATGTCCAGTTGCAAAAACGCGCCATATTGAAAATTATATTTTTTGTGAATAAACAAATCTAATTCTTTGATTTGTTTTCACTGTTTCTCACAACTGTATTGAAAAACGTCGTGTGATACACGGGTCTGTAGGTTATTGCAAACTCGTGTTATTAAAAACCCTCGCCTTCGGCTCGGGCTTGTTAATGACAGCTCGTTTGCAATAACCTACTTTCCACCCTTGTATCACAATGTACTATTGCTTGTGCATCTACACACACGACTTAGACCAACCCGCCGTCGTGAGATAGAACAACTGTAACACGATACCCCATTCATCCCATCTGTTTCCTTCATTAGACTGGAAGGCGTGTCGTAAAGTAGTTAGGAAAAAGGCTAGACTAATTTAATTAAATATAAACGTATATTTAATTAAATTAATAACATTAGAATAAGTTCTTTCGGTAGACGATTCCAAAACAGGTATTTTATCTTTGGCACTAGGTCAAACGAACATTATCGTGTTCCTAAACACATTACGGCATACTTACACTCTGATAAGTGCATTTGATATAAGTTTTCAAGTGTGTTTATCTTCGCGAGTGGTTACAAGTGTAGTCAATAGGTGCACCTAGTGCCTACCTATTTCAAGGAATCGGACTTGTTATGTAACTACTGTAATTCAATATAACTAAAGGGGGGTGACCATAAGCGACAGCTTAGAGCGGTATCAATTTGAGATCGAGTAAGTGACAAATGTATACAAGTCATATACATCTGTCCCTTATTCGATCTCAAATTGAGATCCTGTGGAATTTAATGCCATTATTTTACAAAAGCAGTTTTCAGGTCTTCTATCGACGCCGGAGCTGGACATCTTCCTCGTACCCGTCTCACATATGTTTAATCGGATTCTAGTCAGAACTGAGGGCTGGCCAGTCTAGTGTGGGATTCCCGAATTCTTCCAGGTTCTGCAGCGGTGTGGCAGCGAGCATTATCGTGCATTAGCAGGAAATCTTCGCTAATAAAACCGGCGGGAGCACATGGCCTAGCAGAATGTCGTTGATGGAGCTTTCTGCGGTTAGCCTCCCTCCCCCACCTCCACCAGGTACGAATATCAGTTCCGTTTTTGCTTCAATAGAAATTATACAGTAAATCCTTCTCTCAGCTTGAGCTATACCAAATGCTCTTATCCAAGAGTCTAAAGAAAGTCTTCAACAAAAGTGTCAGAAAAAATATTAAGACGCATTTTCTCGTGTTTACCCGCGTCTTAGGGGTAAAGGGTAAACCTTTTTAAAAGAGAATTCTTTGTTAATCTTTAGCACGTCGCAGTCGTCACGTTCTCGAGACGAGAGGCCTTAAATGCACTTAATAGAAGAACAGGAATGCAACTAGTTCCAGTGCATTTCAAATAGGAGAACTTGGAGGATCTTCGGAAATGGTGAACTAGGAACGGGCTTTGAAATAGTCCATACTAACAAGTACTATAAATGCTAAAGTTATTTTGTTTGTTACGTGTTTACGCCTAAACCGATTGGGTCTTGGAGCAGGATATAGGATACCCGATGTACGTTCCCTGGCGGTTCATTTCGTTAGAAACTAGTCGAGTAATAAATCGAACACGTTAATCTCATTTTCCCAGCCACAAAGATCTTAAAGAGATTTTCTAAGGGCTGTTTCAATTTAGACGTTTTGTGTCGGACTGCTGCGGCACCGCAGCGGTGCGGGAGTGGTACTGTGCACGTCCGGTTGTATTTTTTCATACAATTTATACACCAAGACTGCAGTGCGGCGCCGTTGCCGCGCACGCACTACATCAGGACGAGTATTTGAGTGCATAAATTGTATGGAAAAAATCAAACGGATGTGTGCAGTACGACACCCGCACAGCTGCGGTGCCGCAGCAGTCCGATACGAAACGTCTAAATTGAAAAAGCCCTAAAAAGCTCAGTTTTACAGTTCAAAGAACCTTTATAAAGTTACATACATTCATAATGAAACATTGCTACAGCCTGTCTTATAAAAACTTCAGCTAAAGCGCAGTAAAACAAACAATAATATCTCTGAAGCATATGTATATACTTATATTACGAAATGTAATCCCTTCACGAAACAAAATTTTCCAGACAAAGTTTTGATATGTGCGCAAACTTTTCTGACACGGAGTGTACGCGGCGCTGCGAGGGATTATAAACCCTACCGTTAAACAGCCATGGTTGATTTTTGCTTGGATAGATACAAAGCTGAAATTGATGTCGTCCTGTCTTCCCAATGTCTCCCGCTTGGAAGGGATATACCTATGTACATCTAATAGGTGCCTACTAGTACTTGGTACTTACCGCAACTATCTATCAGTATCTCTGCTTACGACGCCATGGCGGGCTGGACCGATGGTACTTCACTTTCACCGAGAGGACATCTGTAACAAATGATGGGGTAAGATTAATTTATGGGACACTGCTGAATATAGCGATAATATGTTGAGAATGGCTTCCGTATTGATGACATGTGAATGTTTGGCCAGAGAGAAGTTGGATCCCAGAAAATTAAACCTTTGAATGAGAAATTAACCAAATAAAGAAAATTACGTCCAAATGAAACCAAGTACCACTGAACTGAATAAACAAAAAGAAAGGAAATATAAAAAATCGGACGCAAGAAGGGTTCCGTACCATTATCGCAAAAAAACGGCAACCAAATCACGTTTGTTGTATGGGAGCCCCACTAAAATATTTATTTTATTATGTTTTTAGTATTTGTTGTTATAGCGGCAACAGAAATACATCATCTGTGAAAATTGCAACTGTCTAACTATCACGGTTCATGAGAGCCTGGTGACAGACAGACAGACAGACCGCGGATTCTTTGGGTACGGAACCCTTAAAAAGGGTAAAGAAGACGGAGGGAATAGGAAATAAGGCTAAATAAATAGGGATAGTATGATAAAAGAGGTAATCAAAGATTCTAACAAGCTAAAATTCTACCAACAAGGCAGCTCTATTCAAAACACATCTCCACTTTGACGCACTGTTTACTGAAAACCAACTCAACACATAAATTTCCCTCAATCGGACGGTAACAAGAAACCACCGGTCCATACAGTCCTCCTCAAAGCTTCGCCGTGACATTGTAAAACAATCACAATGATATATGTAGCAACAATTTGTTTGGGTGTACGCTCCATCGGAATATACGTGGTCTAAACAAGACCACACGCACTGCCGTCCTATAAGTAGTGAGCTGCTATCTGACAATTGTCCAATTTAAGGTTTTGATGCCATCGTAATTAGCAAAAATTTCTCTATCGATGTGTCTTAACAGTATTTCTCTACTATCAATAGATTCCAGATACAAAATAAAAACGCATCAAATTTTCATCCATTTTTTGACACCGGAAACTCTCGCATATTATTTTTTGATAAACCACATCGAATTTTAGTTTTTTTACCCGACTGCCGAAGGAGGATAATGTGTTTATCAGTCTATGTATATTTATGTATGTATGTTTATTCCTATGTGTCGTTCCAGACTCCAGAGACCAAACGCTTTGTCTGATTTTAATGATTCTTACGTCAATCGATCCGTCTTAAACTTGCGAGTGTGACTCACTGGCTACATTAAAATGCGCAAACAGAAAAATGACGGCTTTTGGGCGCCATATTCTGGGGGCCCAATTACAAGTTTTTTAGTGTTCCGTACCCAAAGGGTTAAAACGGGCGTTTCAAATTAATCCGACCTTTTGAAGAGGGTGAAAATCACGTTCAAAGATTCCGTTACATAGATTCATAGATACATACATACCAAGCTAATAAAAGCGTGTTAAAAATAAACAACCCGACTGCTAAAGAAGCGAACTAAAAAGACGTAAACAAGAAGAACATCATGCTGTGCAGTCGGAGGATACATCTGGTTTTGGTCAGCCAGCTCGCCTGTCACTCAGAAAATGATTTTGTCAGATACCGGCACTCTAGCTAAAGGATGACAACGCGGTGAGGCTGTCTCCTTCGGCCGCTTCCCATTAAATGCGCCAACTACGGCCCGTTGTTTCGCTGTGGTGTTATCTCTACCATTAAAATTATCTCGAATGCATTCGCTCACATTTCTCAGATAACTAGACACTAGGAATAAACGAATGGTCTAGGATAGTGTTACGAAACCAGACAAGGATTTTATGAGGGAGATAAACGGTTTCATGATGTCTACAGTTATATAGTAATAACGTGGCAGGTTAAGTGCGGCGTGGGTTATGAATCTGAGCGAGCTTTAGTGTTTCTTTTACTGTTATTAGATGGCAAACAAGCTGACTGCGCACCTTATGGTAAGTGGTCTAACGCCTATAGACAATTTACCATCACCAGAGGCATCGCAAATGCGTTGCCGATGTTTCCATCCCAGAGAAAATGCGGAAATGTCTAGTGTACACGTTTGTTCGTTTTTGTTTCCTGATCCACTCTATCATCCGCTAAAAACTCCATAACTGTGATTACACGATATAAGTTTTTAAGCTGACATGGTCACAATCATTAGAAATCTAAATCATCATCATCTGCCTAGCCTTTTCCCAACTATATTGGGGTCGGCTTCCAGCCTTACCGGATTCAGCTAAGAGCCAGTGTTTTACATGGAGCAACTGCCTATCTGACCTCCACAACCCAGTAACTGGGTAACACGGTACCCCTTGGCAAGACTGGTGTCGGATCTCAAGCTTCTGACTACCCGTAACGACTGTCAAAGATCTTCAAATGACAGCCGGGACCAACGGCTTAACGTGCTTTCCGAGGCACGCAGGAAACTCGGTATGTTGGAATGGTCACCCATCCACGGACCGACCTCGTCAAGCGTTGCTTAACCTAGATGATCGACCCGTGCGGCTGTTATTATTTAGCCACGAGCTCCTCCTGAAATCTAAATATACATGGTAAATATCCCGAAACAAATATTAATTCTAATGATTGTGTTTACACGAACCCATCACACAGAAACAAGACCGTTAAATTGGAAGTAGTAAAACCTAAAATATACTGCCAACCAGTAAATAGAGCTAGATACATTTCCATATACGCCAGGCATCTCTATCCTCCATAATATATTCAAGTGCAGAAAACTTTTCCTCAACACATCAATGGAACATCTGAACTCAGCGGAACATAAGTAAACGCATAAAAATTACAATAAAGGGACATTATGAGCCGTCAAGCTTTGAGCGGTGTCACGCAACGAATTACTTACAATTGAGTCGAGCTCGCGGCGCCATTGAGCATTTGTTCACAAGCTGCCTTTAATTATAATCTAATGTGTCATGAGAAGATGAGAGTTTCTTGAAAGGATCGGTTTTTGCCGCCGCCAGCCTTTCAAGCTGGAAAATTAAAATTGCATTGCCTGAAAAGGTAGAAAATACCAGTAGACACGATTTGATGCTAGATGAACCCGCTCGTGTACCGCTGTATAGGTAGAAATGAATGATGTCGATGATAGAATGACTGACCCCAGAAGATGGCAGTTCCCTATTTCTTTCGGGCTGTTTAGGCTGACGGGTTATAGGTGTTAGGGTATCGATTGCTGGCAATTCCCCTTTTTTTTTTTTATTTGAGATGGGTTTGCTCTTGACTCTAGTCTAGGTCAGAGGTGACAGAGACAAAGTCGACGATGGAGTGAGCTTACCCAGAAGAAGCCTGTTCACTCTAACTTTGAAGAGATTCGGTTTTAGGTTTTGCTTTAAGGTTACACTAGTTGACGGCACGAATTATGTTGTGCGCGGGGTTAAAATGCCTGCTATCTCATACAACAACTCGTGCGAAAGAGATAGATGCTGTGATAGCAGTAAGAAGCTAGTTCACGTACGAATTAACGCTTTTGCAAGTTTGTAGCGAAATGGATGATGATTTAGGACGAAAACGAGCGCGCAAAATTTTATAAACAGACCTTTGGGAGTCTAGATATCATGAAAACACGACTAAATGTATATTTTCAAAATAAAAATTATTTCCATTGTTGAACTACAAATCTATCCCTGTATGGTGGCCGTTTTGCAATTTTCCTTCTTCTTATGGTATTTATTGCCGCCCAAAGATGCGTTAAAATAAGTGTTGAAAGATGGAACTTTCGACGCTCATAACTTTAACTTTTTTGCTTTCATACAGGGCTAATAATGATAATGATGAGAAAAATTGATATATTTTTTTTTTATTTTGAACGTGCATCGTCAAACAGTGGAGTAATCCCTAGACTACGTTTGTATGGAAGTATTATCTAAGTGTAACCTTAAGACAGATTTACGGAATTATTCTATGCGTCTATCCACTATTTATGGTCAGCCGGGACTATTTATCTATTATTATTTGGTATTGAAATTCCAATTCTGTGACGTCCAGCGCGCTACAATCCATCTTTAGCGTAAGACCCGTCAGCGAATTTATACTCAGGACGACATGAGAAATACCACAAGTGATTGACATCAGTGTAAGCGAATGCATTTTCTTCATATTTAAACAGTCTTCTCCACCTAGGTGCCACTTTATGTAAATTTTACCCATGAACGGTCATAAACCAATCACATTAGTGGTCAGTTTTCGAAATGAAACCATTCGAAAAAACCCAAACATTCAATAAAACATTTAATTTGATTGCATCATAAAACAGTCACGTTAGCATTCCTGCAGCAAATCGCTTAATACGAGTATCGTAGCCTAGACCGTGTCGAAAGCCAAGAGCTTCTGAGTCATGACTGGTTTCACAACTTGTTGATGTGAAAAGTATCTTTTTAGGGTTCCGTACCCAACGGGTAAAAACGGGACCAGTTATTAGTAATAGACTAAGACATCACTGTCCGTCTGTCTGTCTGTCACAAGGCTGTATCTTATGAACCGTGATAGCTAGACAGTTGAAATTTTCACAGATGATGTATTTCTGTTGCCGCTATAACAATTAATACCAAATACAGAATAAAATAAATATTTTTTTGCCGTTCTTTGCGATAATGGTACGGAACCCTTTTTGCGCGAGTCCGACTCGCACTTGGCCGGTTATTCTTAGGGTTCTGTTCTTCAAAAGGAAAAAAAAAACGTTGTCTGTCTGTCCGTGTGTCAAGACCCTATTCTCTGAAATGCTAAATAAATATTATATACTCCGATCTGCAATCCCTTGGAGCTGTGAAAAAGTCAAACTGCTTAATCAACGCAATCAAAAGATACGGCCGTTTAGGCCGCATATTCAACATTCACACACAAGGGAATCAAAACCTATAGTGAACTTCCCGTCGGGTGAATGTAGATGTTTGTACGAAACCCTCAGTGTGCGAGTCCGACTCGCATTTGACCGGTTTTTACAATGACAACTGAACTTGGTCAACATTCCCTTGTACGACCGTTCGACCAGTGTAATCTCGACGACTAGATGTCAGGAATTCTTCACCTGTCTTTGTACTGCGTGTGAGGACTTTAGTAAGGCAGACTGATTATCCAATTAACGATGTTGATATAATTTGCGATGGAACTGGTTTGTTTTTTGTGCTGGTTGGTGATTTCGAGATTTTTTACGACAGGACTATACAGACAAAGTCTCAGCTTGTAATTGTAAGGACATGTTCAGGACGAAAAGAAACAAAAAATATGGTTATTTGGCACATGAATACACACAAAGGATGTAAATACAAAAGAAAAATTGTAGTTCTAATACTAAAAAACACGCTTTAATTGTAAATTGAACTAAAAAGTCGCTAATCCTGAAAAAACTTTTTTACAAAAAAATACTACCGACTTCCAGAAAACTACAAAGTGAAAACTAACTTTCTTTTTGGAAGTCGGTTTCTTTCGTTGGTACCATTTTTTTGAGTTATGGACACCGACTTCCAAAAATAAAGTTATTTTTCACTTTGTAGTTTTCTGGAAGTCGGTAGTATTTTTTTGTAAAAATATTTTTATTTTTCACTTTTTAGTTGTACCTACCTAATAGGCAAGTTGTTTAGTAAGTTTCCTATAACGCCAGAATAGATTACCCGAATATCATGAAACTTGAACAAAACCGATCAAATGAGAGATCTGCTTACCCCTTAAGAGCGTACTGGCGTGATGTTATGTTATGAAATGGTATAAACAATAAACAGACATGCGATTGCAGCAGTCCCGAGAGATTTGCCGTTATTTATTGAAGAGTTCTGTTGTATATCTTCGAAGTTTTTCATCAGATCTTCACCAAATTAAAATGAGACCAATTTCAAAACATACTCTTTGAAACAAAAAAAGAATTTTTTAAATCGGTCCACAATTGACGGAGATATCGATGAACATATATAAAAAAATAAAATAAAAAAAAACATACAAGAAGTCGAACATAGAACCTCCTCCTTTTTCGAAAGTCGGTTAAAAATGGGAAAACTTGGTTGATTATAAGATGGACCAACGCCCTGACGCAGAAATCCGCTGGATGCAGCAGACACAGAACTAGTCGACGTGGCAATTTCTATGTCCAACAGTGAAACCTATCAGCTAAACGATAATGGCTATCGAATTGTAGAAAGTATATTCAATATACAGAAATACACTTCATTTAATACGTTTCTAAAAATAGCTAACGCAGTGGAGCCAAGCGAATAGTTGGAACTAGAAAAGTACTAACTAGATCGATAGACAGCTCTAGTCGCGTGTATGGCCTCGTAAACTTTTATTGCTAACATAAGGAGTGTATATGTTCACGTCGCCACACTGTTCTGGTGTTCATAACACTTTTGTGTTATGTTATTCATGCATAATATGTTTATGGGGATATATGAGAAAAAGATTCAATTCTGGATGAATTTACTGGTGCGACTCGACTATGCGACAACGACGGCAGTTTCAGAACATTCTATGAAAATGGGCCGTCCATCATTCATAGATATAATTTTATATTTCTATGGTCGCATCCACAGAACAAAAAAAAACGTACTACAGGTCGCATCGCTTCAGACTGCCTTTTAACAGAAGTCAGAAGGAATGTTTTTCGGACCTTCATCAACTTCTATAGAATTTTGTCTGCGCAACACAGCAGTAAAGACAAATGTTGGTGTCAATGTATGTCAAGTATGTATAGTGTGGACGAACCATAAAATTGCTAAAAACGGAAAAAAGAAAACCTTACCAGTCCTTGAAAGTTATTCATAACCAAGCTTAGGAAAATCCTATAACTATTTCTTCAAGTTTTATATTCCTACTGTGCAGTACGTAGTTACTCAGTTCACAAAGAAAGTTGCTCATAAACCTGGCTCGCTAGTAAAAGTCGTTTTCACGCCAACCACTTAGTCAGAACTTCATTAAAACAGACATAAAACATAGGAACCTGAACGATTTCTTTATTATGTATTACTACAATCAGAGTTATCGCGCTTTGACGTACAACGTTATTACCATACGGTTTCCACAACACAAAAAAAGCCGGCCAAGTGCGAGTCGGACTCGCGCACGAAGGGTTTCGAACCATTATCGCAAAAACGGCAAAAAAATCACGTTTGTTTTATAGGAGCCCCACTTAAATATTTGTTAAATTCTGTTTTTAGTATTTGTTGTTATAGCGGCAACAAAAATACATCATCTGTGAAAATTTCAACTGTCTAGCTATCACGGTTCATGAGATACAGCCTGGTGACCGACAGACAGACAGTGGAGTCTTAGTAATAGAGTCCCGTTTTTACCCCTTGGGTACGGAACCCCAAAAACAACTATACACTAAACATCACGCCTTTATTCCACGAAGGGTTAGGTAGAAGTTCATCTATAGTACCCACATTTCAGCACCTATATTTAAGTTCCATGTGATAGGGGGCGAGCTTATTGCCATCCACCTTGTCTTATGGAATGTCTTATGGACACCCGGTTGGAACGGAGTTTGATTCATTAAATTTACAGCTAATGCTCAGTGTAAACACACAATAGCGGCTGCTAGCGTAGGTACTGTATGTGTCTAGTCAGCGCGCGCTCGTACGTCTTCGGTTGTCTTCGTGCGCCTCCGGCTCTCTCCTCGCTGTCTGCCTTTTGTGCGGATCTACGCTTGTACTATACTGCATGCAGCACGCTGTGCCTCGCACAATTTATCACGCAAAAATATTATTAGTAAATAAAAAAAAGATATAATAATATAAACGTTAATATTATAAACTAGCTGTCCCACGCGGCTTCGCTCCCGTCAACTGGCTACGTACCTACCCTATCCTACCTACCCTACTCTACACCTACCCTACAACTACCCTACACCTACCCTACCCTACCTACCCTTAGTACTATACGAATGTAACCTGTAAACTTTTGTTTCTACCGGCGGCGGCGATTTAATTAAAATTTAGAACATAAAAGCTGCTAATGTGAGTCAATCTTAAAAGATAGACATATGGTGTCGCGGACATTTTTTTAGAACTTTTAAAGAAAAACAATTCCATCATACATTAAATTTGCGTAACTTAAACCGTTTACGCAGCGCACGCAACAAAAGCTCTCAAAAAGGAATATTTTTGCCCGTTTCTGCAACATTTTTCATTTATGCTCGGCTCCTATTGGTTGTAGCGTGATGTTATATAGCCTATAACCTTCCTCGATAAATGGACTATCCAACACAAAAATAATTTTTCATTTCCAACCAGTAGTTCCTGAGATTAGCGCGTTCAAACAAACAAACAAACTCTTCAGCTTTATTATATTATATAGTACTAGCTGACCCGGCAAACTTTGTTTTGCCATAAAAACACCAAACATTCACCTACCCTACACCTACCCTACACCTACCCTACACCTACCATACACCTACCCTACACCTACCCTACACCTACCCTACACCTACCCTACACCTACTCTACACCTACCCTACACCTACCCTACACCTACCCTACACCTACCCTACACCTACCCTACACCTACCCTACACCTACCCTACACCTACCCTACACCTACCCTACACCTACCCTACACCTACCCTACACCTACCCTACACCTACCCTACACCTACCCTACACCTACCCTACACCTACCCTACACCTACCCTACACCTACCCTACACCTACCCTACACCTACCCTACACCTACCCTACACCTACCCTACACCTACCCTACACCTACCCTACACCTACCCTACACCTACCCTACACCTACCCTACACCTACCCTACACCTACCCTACACCTACCCTACACCTACCCTACACCTACCCTACACCTACCCTACACCTACCCTACACCTACCCTACACCTACCCTACACCTACCCTACACCTACCCTACACCTACCCTACACCTACCCTACACCTACCCTACACCTACCCTACACCTACCCTACACCTACCCTACACCTACCCTACACCTACCCTACACCTACCCTACACCTACCCTACACCTACCCTACACCTACCCTACACCTACCCTACACCTACCCTACACCTACCCTACACCTACCCTACACCTACCCTACACCTACCCTACACCTACCCTACACCTACCCTACACCTACCCTACACCTACCCTACACCTACCCTACACCTACCCTACACCTACCCTACACCTACCCTACACCTACCCTACACCTACCCTACACCTACCCTACACCTACCCTACACCTACCCTACACCTACCCTACACCTACCCTACACCTACCCTACACCTACCCTACACCTACCCTACACCTACCCTACACCTACCCTACACCTACCCTACACCTACCCTACACCTACCCTACACCTACCCTACACCTACCCTACACCTACCCTACACCTACCCTACACCTACCCTACACCTACCCTACACCTACCCTACACCTACCCTACACCTACCCTACACCTACCCTACACCTACCCTACACCTACCCTACACCTACCCTACACCTACCCTACACCTACCCTACACCTACCCTACACCTACCCTACACCTACCCTACACCTACCCTACACCTACCCTACACCTACCCTACACCTACCCTACACCTACCCTACACCTACCCTACACCTACCCTTCACCTACCCTACAACTACCCTACACCTACCCTACACCTACCCTACACCTATCCTACACCTACCCTACCCTATTTTCCCCATTTTTTTTGTTTTTAAACCTTCCCTGTATTCTGTCGAACAAAACAAAAAAAGAATTATCCAAATCGGCCCAACCATTCTCGAGTTTTAATCAGACTAACGAACAACAATTCATTTTTATTTATATAGATAGATATTTTTGCATTGTCTCAAAATTGACGTCAAGCTGAATCGATTGAAAAAAGTTTTAGTTTCCTAGGTGCCTCAAAAATCACTGCGAATATATGTCGGTTTTTGGTGTCGACTTTTTCATTGTTACACTTTTACGGTCTAGCCCCTCAGCCCGCTAACAAATCAGAACGGTAGCGTGCGATGAGGAACTCCGTTTCCGTTCCAAAAACCCAATAACACTTTGACCGACCCGGGAATCCAATCGAGGACCTCATACTCAGCAGTAACTGTTACGACCACTAGTCGAACGAGACCTATGTATATTATGTACTTATACCACGGGTTACTACACTTATACTACGTTGTGTAACGCGAATAAAGAAAATTTGGGTCAAATAAATTGCACTAGATGGCGTGATAAGCCCCGATTTGTTTTTGAGTTTTTTGAAATATTTAGATTTTGTAGAGACGATCATAAAAAATTGTATGTTCTTGTTTAATAAACCCTCCTATAAGCACAAAATTAAGGGATATTGGGCTCTTAATTCACATTTCAAATATTATTTGAATGGATCATTTGAAATTGATGCCAATAGATGGCGCGGTTTTAAATTTCTGAGGCATCCACTCGATTTTTTTAATTTGTTTTGTAACACATTTTGTTACAATGAAACTGTAAAAACGTGCAGTAAATCATCATCATATCAGCCGAAAGACGTCCACTGCTGAACATAGGCCTCACCCAAGCGTCGCCACAGAAAATACTATAAAACAAATCGTCGCTGTATTAAAAAAAAGTATTCTCGAACCGAGTAAACCCTTTTACTTGCAAGTCGCTGCTAACACCATCTATCTTATCGCCGTGGAACGGAACCGAACGCGATCAATGTTCTTACAAAAATAATCAGCTTAATCAGACGAAAAACGTCAGATATCATATCAGAGTTATCGGGTACAATGCTATTACCGTACGGTTCGCAGCGAATAAAACAATAACTGTGCATTATTATCCAATCGATATTGACCTATACAGGCTCACGAAGTCACGACAACACAGTAATAATGTTATCAAGACATTGTTGCCAATGCATTATATTGAACCGGAGAAATTGTGCTTTATAGAGACCATAGATTAAGTCGGTACCAGTGTATAGCAGGCAGAGGCGGCTGTACTTTAAGTTCACTCGTGCACTGAACTGCCAGATTTGAATAGGTTTAGAAATAAAATAAAAATGTTTAATAATATCTGATTAACGATCTATTCAATAATTACGAAATTATGACGAACAAATTTAAGCTCTTTGCTAAAGTAATAAGACGTATATTGCTGTAAATAATACTCCCCGTGCGCTAGGCTAAAGCGCACGGCGAGAGTTCATACTATTCTATGAGAAACAAGCGAAAACGCCTGGCGCATGAGACAGAGATAGTTCAATAGAAAATGTACGGCAAAATATCACCATTCTCGTGCGCCGTCCCAGCGAACCGAAGATTACCGAGAGCGGGCGAAGTTTGACGAACGAATTTTATCTTCGGGAGTACCAACATTACAAGTTGTACAACGACGTAACTAGATGGCGTTGGCGTCGAATTAGAAGTCGCTAGCGAGATTGTTTGCCGGTTTACATAGGCTCCTGTGAATTTTAGTAAATCTAACACAATAACCCATACCCAGTGAGACGGCACAGTGCACTACTGCTACCATGATCCACCAGCCGCCACTGATAGCAGGTGTAAAATACAATAGAAAACAGTAGCTAAGTTGATTGTTGCTGTCATAAAAGTTTTATAACATAACTAGCTTCTACCAGCGGCTTACCCCGCGTGAATTTCGAAAATTATCCCGAGGGAGCATTTGCCCGGGATCAAAAACTGGCATAGTGCGAGTCGGACTCGCGCACGAAGGGTTCCGTACCATTACGCAAAAAACTGCAAAAAAAAAACACGTTTCTTGTATCCCCACTTAAATATTTATTTTATTCTGTTTTTAGTATTTGTTGTTATAGCGGCAACAGAAATACATCATCTGTGAAAATTGCAACTGTCTAGCTATCACGGTTCATGAGATACAGCCTGGTAACAGACGGACAGACAGACGGATCGCGGCGTCTTAGTAATAGGGTCCCGTTTTTACCCTTTGGGTACGGAACCCTAAAAATATAGTATTCCTGACTATAATCTATCGCTGTGCCAAATTTCATCCAGATCCGTCCAGCCGTTTGAGCGTGAAGAAGTAACAAACATACGAACACACACACACACACACTCACACTCACTCACACCTTTCGCTTTTATAATATTAGTGTGATACAGCAGTTAAATTAAAGAGTTTCTAACTTTACGCAAACGGATCCCTGAATCTAAAAATCCTTATATCAGACCCGTAACATTTTTGAATGACCTTTTCACCATGGGATAGACGAGAAAAAAAAACCCGTACACTTTACGTGTGCAGGAGGTAACCGAAACTAAAAGGGTTCCTTGTTGACTACGGAACCCTAAAGTAACTATTTATTTATATGAATAAAAATGTACAAAGCATTTAATATATTTAATTGACTCATCATCTTCCTGCCCTTGTCCCTTACTTGGGGTCGGCGCAACACGTTTTCTTCTTCCATACCGTCCTCTCAACCGTCACGTTATCACTAATTACCTTTTGTTTTCTTCTTTGGCCTTCCCCTCCCGCTCCTTTTTTTTTATTTCATCCTCTTCCATCAATCCACATGTAAATTCATAACCCTTTTAGTTTCTTACTCGCATAATCCTAGCTGAAAGTTTACGTAGACATCATCCTATCAATAACAGTGGCAGATCAAAATGGGGATATGGGAGCAGACAAAATGTCGAACATCAACGAGAATGACGGAACTAATCAATGCGTTCCAATTCCAAAATGCGATGCCAATGTGGCATATATCCGCGTATTGTTCCCAGAAAATCAGAACGAACTGTGAAAATTGAAACATCTGCCAATGTTTGGTGTCAAATGTAAAAGGTACATTATCTGCACTTTATGCGAAATAAACTGAGATCGAACGCTTAATGCATACTTTGAATCAGCAAAGAGGTCGTGAATTGTATAAATCGATGACTCACTAGAGCTTTCGACTGAAGTTGCTTAACTGCCAAAATCTAACGGAAACACTACGTGACATAACATAACTCTTATTGCTGTTAACATAGAGTTTAAGTACAGCTTTTTATCTACTAAATTTTCGTTATCTGCTGGCCAAAATTAGCCTTATAGCAAACGAGTGCAAGTGGCTTGAGCGCACCAAATATAGAATAGGATATTGCACCATCCATGTATACCGTTACATGATCTCGAATGCTCGCCTTTGTGGAGGGGTACATGCAACTTGATTCAAAGTTGTTCGAGTTTGGTACATGAACCGATAGCATGTCATCACCACATACGAGAGTAAACTGCGCCAATCGATATGTTGTGGCGTATTAGATCATGCAATCTGATGTTTCCGTGTGAGTAATATGGTCTATTAGACTCCATAGTTATACTTACTAAAATATATTTTTGGAGCTAATTAAAAAAAATATGTTAGTCATTATAGTGTGCTTTTGTGGTTTCAAAATGAATGTCGCATTCAATTGAACACAATGGTGGTTTCCTCATTATATTCATTTTGTTAAGTACAACACCTACTAAAAGCAAACCATATGGTTGATGAACTGATTTTTACGTTTAACAAAACCAGTTCTGATAGATGGCTGATAACATAAATGTGAACTGGGTTAAATGCTTCAATTACCAAAATATAAAAAGCAAATAAGTTTTGTATCGAATAAAAAAGCCTTGTATTAACACTTGGCCATAAGAACGATCGTTATCAACGAAGAATGAGGGAACGGAAAGGGAGGCAACGAAGGAAACATCTTTAGAAGAGGCAAATTGGTAATTTCCAGAGCACAGAGTACAAAAATACAAGATAACTTCGTTATTTCGGCACTCCGTCGACCGCGATGGTTCCTTTACACTGCTAAGCATATTAGGAAATGTAAACTGTAAAGCCTGAATTAAATTGACTTGGCAAAACGGAATTTTCAGATGGATAAAGCAGACACGCAATGAAGACTATGTCAAGAAACAGAGGCTGGTGAAAATTGACGTGACATAACGAAAACTACTACTACTACTAGACTGTCAGAAAATGTAGAATTTGATGAAATTTTTCTTCACCAGACGGATTTTTCGGATGGTCCAACATGTGCAATTACGATCCCAAATGTACTAGTTAAAGGACAGGTGACGATGAGGGCAATAACCAATCCATAACAAAGGAGATAATAGGTCATCACAGCCAAATTATTCTTTGAAAACAATGCATCCAATTAACCTTCAATTTGAACACGCACCCAATCAATCAGTGTTGGCTATTGTAAGAGATAATTATCGCTTTTACAAGTTATTGTCTCTAGAACTTTCTACTACACTGGACAATGATGGAGTGTGACCGATGGCAGTTGTGTGAACTTTGTTTTCTACAAAGTTTGCTACGAAAGCTCTTGTGGTTCCAAAAGTAACCCTTGAAGACTGGCTATCTATAGAAAATAATTCTGTTTATAATGTTGCTTCTTAGGGTATTTTGCGAAGTATAAGAACTGTGTGAAAGATGATAATTATGTCTAGAAAAGGGGTCTACTTAGATGGTGACTAATACAATGGACAAGTAAAAATTAAAAACCCCCGACACATTTTTATTTCATGCTAAATAATTTATCTAGTAGTAGACACGTTTCGATCGACAATCTATTGAACACGTAATTATGACACGATATCTTGCGAAAACACCTCGATTCAAACAGTAAAACGCCCATAACTTTTGAACAGCTGAACCGATTTTTATCAAACTAGCTAGGAACACTTTCGATGAAGTCACCTTTCAAATAAAAATAACAAAATCAAAATCAGTTCATTCGTTTAGGAGCTATGATGCCACAGACAGATACACAAATACACCGGTACACACGTCTAACTTATAACTCCCCTCTTTATTTGAGATCCCACCCAAAATTAAGAGAAGATGAAGAAAGATAATCACCACCACTGCTCTCAAAACGGTGAAGGAAAACATCGTGAGGAAACCGGCATGTCCGAGAACCAAAAATTCGAAGACATGTGACATCCACCAACCCGCACTGGGCCCGCGTGGTGGATTACGGCCCATTCCCTCTCACAGAGAGGAGGCCTGTGTCCCAGCAGTGGCACATTAATAGGCTGATGATGTGAAGAAAGATAATGATAAAGATGATGTAGGACTTTGTAAAATTACACAATTAACATTTACCAGAGCATTAACATTTCGAAACCTAATGACCCGTTGTTACTTTTAATGCGCTGTCGTTTATTCAATCTTATCTAAACAAAGCATCAACGAACGTTCAAAAGCAAGACAATAATAATTTATTTTCCAAATTCATAATTTCTAGCTTATCATGACACGTCATAAATTTTCGTGTCGTTGTTTCGACAGAGATTTTTTAAATGTCATTTCGATAACATTCGTCAGTTTCGTTGAAAAGCCAGTAAATTTCAAAAGTGAAGTGTTTTCATTAAAGCAACGTTTGGCCATTCACTACTTGACTTGATGGTCCGTCTTGATAGTGGCCATAAACTCAACGATTACTCGTAAACATATGGCCAACATTACTGTGCCAACGGCCAAGTACAAAAGTTAATTAAAAAAATCAAAAAACCCGACTGCTTAAAAAGCGAACTACAAAGATGTCAACAAGAAGAAAATCATGCGAGGATACATCCAGTTTTGGTCAGCCAGCTCGCGAACGTGTAACCTCCGACTGCACAGCATGATTTTCTTCTTGTCAAGTATTTATAAGTTTTTAGTTATTTTTTTTTAGAATTAGGTACATTTAAACATGTATTATATATTTTTGAAATAAACTCTTAAAACCCTTTATTTTGATACCCCACACGATGGGTATGGAAGAAAAAAAATTTGTGGCCCCACGATATGGCGCCCAAAAGCCGCCATTTTTATATTTTCTAATTTTAATGTAGCCAGTGACACTTGCAGGATTAAGACGAATCGATTCACGTAAGAACCATCAAAATCGGCCAACGCGTTCGGTCTCTAGAACGCCACATAGGAACAAACATACATACGTACATACATACATACATATATACTTAAATACATACATACATAGACTGATAAACACATTACCCTCCTTCGACAGTCGGGTAACAAATTGCAAGCCACGTAAAACCTGACAAGGAAACCGGCGCAAAGTTGTAAAGTGACATACTGCATGAGCTGCCTTGTAAAGTGTGAAAATTGACTCCCCGGGCACATTTGGCAACGTGACCTCGGAGTTGGTAGCGAGCCAAGTCTGCCAAATGAATTGCTATCAAAACAGCCCGGCGTGAAGCTTCACTATGAGTCTATGACGTATCTTGGCAGAAGGTCTAACGTTGCCTAAGTTTAGTGTGCTCGGCACGAGTCAAAGTTTTAATAAAACCAATATCAGCTACAGTTTTGATTTTATTACTTTTTCAATTAGGTAATTGTATCCAGGCTTTTAATCTTATAGCATTTGCCAAACGGGAAATACAGGAGCACACAGGAGTACGTGAGTTCAAAATTTATGTTAACACTTCCAATCATACAGGCAGTAAATGCAAGTGTGATGCCACCCCAGATTTTTAACACCCACCCCATAACCACTTGAATAGAACCATCAACGTTGTTTTATGCCAGTGTCGATCACCAATCTGTCATCGCACCGAACCATTGCATCTCTTCAAACAAGTTGCCCATTCGTGCCGGTCGTATGTCAGTTTTATGCATCGCAAATGGTTTGGCGACATCAATACACATGCGGCCACATACAAAGCTATCAGGAGTACGACAGACCACGGGACGCCCATTGTGAGACCATTGTGGCTATTTGGCTATTGTGATTCTGCACACGTGTTACTAATAATAATGCGTACGTGTGTTGGTCGTGAAACATGATTATTAGGTGGTCGTCAATGTCGGCCTCATGATCGTAAATCTTCGTGAATTAGCGTACCTACTTAGTAGGTAATTGTCGAATCATAAGACACTTTATTTAAATTACCTTTATTTGATGCGCAATATTTTCAATTGATCTTTGGAAATATTTAGTGCTTAAGAACATTAACAATTTTGAACACACTTGCAAATTTTTTACAGCTATGAAGCATCAAATCTAGCTCTCCTTTACTTGGTATAAATACTAACTACCTGCACGAATCAATTTAGACTTTAGATATTTCCTCTTCACTAATTCAACACCTCTAATAAGCATAGCATCTCTACATTCACTGAACAGTATAATTGGAAGGCATAGGACTAATGCACAACCCGCACGGTCGCGCCGAATGTAGCATTGGACTCAAGCTTCAGTGTGACATCTCGAAAACAATTTCATACTCCATTACTTCTGCATGGCACAAGTGGTGGTAGCCTCGTCCTGTTTCATACGCAGATACGTGGCTTTTAGAAAGCTCCACAGGTTTCTTGGATCCTCCAATAAAAATCCCCATTTTTTTACAGGAAACACCATAAATTTTAGTCTAATTTGGGATCAAACTGACACGCAAACAGCGTTTTACTTGTAGGAAGCAACAGAGATGATTCATTACAGGATTTCCCAAAACGGTGGGTGGTTTGTTGCGGTCGATAATTCATGACGTTAAGCACCTACATAAATAAAACGGCAAAACAAAGGATTTTAACATGCCTACTTTTTGTATTGTGCTATTTTTATCAGACGACTTGTTGCGAAATAAACCAGAATAAACCGTTTAGTAGGCCTAATGATGAAATAATTGTTGTAGGTTGTTTTTCAATTGTGTTCGTAATTAATTTCTGTTTATCCCCGACGAACAAAAGTAGTCATCTATATAATTTTATAAAATGAACTGTTGAAAGTTGAAACGCCTAGTTAAAAGCAAATTACTAGTAAACCCCCGGACAATGCAAAAAGCCGCAGTTTAGTTAGATGCACATAGTACAGCAGTTATAATAGAAAACTAAAAGCAATTGAAAAACGAACCATCTCATCAACAAACTAACTCATCGTACTAATGTAGCTAATGGATTACCAGAATCGTTGCAGTGGACAGATGACGGACACTCAGTAGATAACGTCCATCCGATATCCGGACGCCGCCGCCGTCCGGCTAGTATCCGGCGCAGAGCACCGCCGGACGCAACAGTGGAACTTTGTACAGCGGATGCCAAGTTTTGGCAACTTTATTCTCAGTAGATTAATTTTGAAATCATAATAAACGGCAAAGGCGAATACTATTATGTGGATCAAATCTGGTTAGCAAAAACTTACTGACTAACAGTGTCACTGGACCAGAAAATCTTTCCTTTAAAATATGTGATTTCTGGAAGATTTTCTGTACGAGGATTGAATTGAAGCGAAACCTTCATAATGAAAATAGTACCTATTAAACACACGAACATCGTTAACCCTGTACAAACCTATGAATTTCCGCTCGGAAATCTAAACGAGGATCCCATTTAACTCAACGAAGCGGACCGTACCGTAGAAATATAAAGCAGTTCCGACAAACTTTAACAATATGTAGAGTACATAAAACCGTGGGTTGGCGGAGCGTGTGCAAAATTAAACGGACAACACGGCGAATATTCATGGGAACAGGCCAACGGGACCCGCATAAAAATGTAAAGTCATTTCACATCTCGTTTTTGCTCGCACAACATAGACATTCGGTATACGAACCACATCATATATAAATAATATAATACCCTTATTTCAATAGAGTTCTTTAGGAGTAAAAGCATCTTAGCATTCATCTTCTATAGACCCTCCTCTTTCATATCCGAAAGAGTTTATTTTTAAGCTTTTCTGTAACCATCCGATGCGGCGAGGTAACAAATTGATTTTATTTCTGCGTCTTACTTTCATCCCTTTTAACATCTATGGGTGCATTGCAGATTCAATTGAATTTAACCGAAACTAAATGAAAAAGACACTTCTGATCCTTTGCAATCAAGTATCCTTACGGATATATTTCTTTTCGGTGAAAATTTTCGTGTTTTGCGCCTAAAGGCAGACCGTTTCAAGATCCAATCGGTGAGTCTTGCAGCCCATATTGATGTCCAAATTCTCTCAGTCCCAAGCAAGTTATCTCCGTCTGTGGGGACCCTAAGGAAATCGCAACGCACTGCCAGCAATATAATTATAAATCAATTGTCTTGTTAGGAGCCGGCGATCCGACGAGCCTAAGAGCTCAATTTGTAACTACGTCCAGCAAGCGCTCGCTCTAACCTAGTTGTGCTCGCAAGGAAGTTTCCAATGAAATTTTAATGTGTAGTCAAGGCGATCTAATTGAATTACCTGACCAGATTCTGTGTCGCGTCTGAAAAACAAACCGTCTAATTGAAACCAAGACGTGAGGACAACTCAAATACCGTCTTCGTAGACCATGTACCGAAAAATATATTTTTAGAAGTTTGTGAGCGTCGACACCACTCGTGATATTCCTGATAAAATAAGGAGAAACAGCGAAACAAACAAAATCATCAAAAATCTAATTATGGCCCAATTAGACCCTTCGAATCCGGCTAATATTTGAAATGGAGAAAAGAGCGAAATCCAATGAGTGTCTTTCAGAGCTAGTGCCGAACATAATCACCTTAATTCGACGTTAATAACTTGAGTGTCTTGAGTAACGTCTGATGCGGATTTCAAAGGGATTAATTTAAGTTCCAAATGCTGGGACAATTTATTTTATAAATATTTTGATAAAGTGAAGGTAGACAGAGACACAATATAGATTCGAACTCTGAGCTTGATTAACCTTTGAGACAAATAAATAGAACCAGACGAAACAAAGCGAGAGGGTCTATCATTTTTGACACCATACATCGCCGTAACTCTTTCAGGCAACCCTTTCAGAGAGCATATGATCATTTACTTATGTTTGCTTGGGTCGGAATGTTGTATTTACGTGTACTTAAGAACGTCCCGTCGATGTCTGATATTCTTAAAATCATGTAAATATTAGTTTTAAGTTTGTTAATAAAGGCTATTTGAATTTGAGCTTTGTTTGCTTATTTATAAATCGATTCTTATTAATATTTTTCAATTAATCAAAAGTCAATAAAAACCTGATCAAAATGTTTATGACACAAAAGTTTCTTGTTTCATTCATCGAGATCATTATTCTTCAGTACAACGACCCGCTAATTCCGACCGTGAAAAGAAAACTCTGAGGGCCTAATTAAGAAATGCTGCTAATATTTTATCAAAAACCGCGAAAATTAATGGCTCTCCGCCTTTTAAATGGCTACGCGCATGCGTAGCTATAGTAAAATAATAAAACATTTTTTTTTTATGTTGGCACTTAGCTTTGTTAATTCATCCCGAGATTTATGCTTCCCCTTTGCGGTAATAGTGGTATGGTAGAACTAATAATTACCCTTTCAACAAAGATTTTAATACATCAATTATGTAGTACAACCCATCTTTTCGGATTCAATTAAGTCCCATGTTTGGGCGCCATTAATACATTATAAGAGTTGGCGCCCAACGCGGGACTGAAAACCTCAATTTTATTTCGACCACAATCCTGTTACTGCTGTTCGTATGAAGCTTGCTTATGGTTTGATCGCGTGTGCAGGCCGCAAAAGTCAATTACTAGATTATTATTTCGTTTTTGGTATCGATAAAGTTAATTTAATAATGATAAACGTAGAGTATGCTGCACCTTGTTTGCATAGTACGGTAGATACAACTATTTTTATTTGTACAACGGCCTATTTAGCCGATACTATGGTCGAGCACACGTGCTAGTGGTATAGTGCCGGTGAATGGAGCACGTGGGGTAGGCGCGGCCGCTCGATACAGCGGAGGCTGCGCGCTGAGCTTCGGCCCCGGCATTGCCTCTCCGACGACCACTGTACACTGACCCACCCTGCCTCGTATAGATGCAAAACGACCGAATTTAATTGGAACTGGTTGCATTTCATGAATTTTATTGGAATATGATATGATAACACTCAGGCTGCAAAAGATAGCGTGGGTAGTTGGTGAATAGTTTTTTTTTTAAACTGAATTTTTAAACATATGTGCAGATGCACTGCATAGAGGCCGATTATGTAGAAAAAAGGAGAAAAAATACTATGTACAATCCAGGAGCAGGACCATCTCGCGAATCCCGCCATTTTAATTTTACAAAAGGCAACCTTTAAGTTTCCAAACGAAGGCAATCCAAGATTCCCGAACACAGCTTTACGCAAAGCGACCAGAAATTACATCACCAGCCTAACAATGTCTCCAAAACCGTTTCAATAGCATAACGAATGTAACAGAACAAGAGCTCTTATTAGTTGGTTCAGTAATTAGATATGGATGTGTAGGTTCGGCGCATTTAATTGACGTGCCCTTATTAAACTTTGGATTGAAATGGGGCCATTGTCGAGAAATCTTCAAGCAGAGAAAGAAAGTGCTGATAGTTGCACCTTTTGTGCCTTTATAATGGTAAATTTTGAACTGTTACAACTGTGTTTGCACAGCTGAAACCTGTTTTTGATAAGTATGTTAACTGCCAGTCTATTCTATTAAAATGTCTCCGTGAAAACTTAGTTGAAGTGAGCGTGAAGCGACCTGTCATCCCACCTATCTCACTTGACAGTGACAACTCACATAAAGCTGACTTCACCTAAGTTTCACAGTAAGATGTTTACAGACTAGACCGGCTGATTGCAATAAAATAAACGTATTTGTCCTTTTATAATGAAATCATTAAATTATTTCATCTAATAACCGATAACCGGTTCAATTCCCAGTTGTCTGGCATTTTGCTGAACTGGACCGTTTTGGCGCAGCCGCGGGGCACACTATGTATGTAATTGTTTTAAAATTAAGTTCCCTTTTATTTGTACCTACACTGTGTGTATCTGTGTGTGCCAAATAAACTAGTTTTCTTTCTTTCTTTTCTTTCTTTCTTATATATTCCAGTACTACCATAAATAAATAACTTTGTCTATAATCTAGTGAGAGCAGTGATGGCCCAGTGGTAACTGCGTGGCTGCGTTACAAGTTATAGGTTGTGGGTTCGAACCCAGGCAGGCGCTTTACTTTGTGTAAATTATTTCATCACCACTGTTCTCAAAACGGTGAAGGAAAACATCGTGAGAAAACCGGCATATCCTAGATCCAAAAATTCGAAGACATGTGACATCTTCCAAACCGCAATGGGCCCACATGGTGGATAACGGCCCATTCCCTCTCACAGGAGGCCTGTGTCCCAGCAAGGCTGATGATGATGATAATCTAGTGTCCGTTTCGCCAATGCTAATGTAGCCCATTCGTTTTGCAAAAACAAGTTAATCTCAATTCGATATCGTAAATGTATCAAGGGTCATCCTGTCAATGAAACAAATTGTTATTTAAATCATAACTGTGATTATTGTCCACCCACTCAAAATGGAAGCATATGCCATCAATCTTTATTTAATACGACATGCGATTAAAACTAAATGCTCGTTTATTCAAATTGATATTTTTTATTATTAATCATTAAGAGGAAATATGGGCAGAGAGCGCCGACTGAATTTCCTAAGTAAAAAGTCATAATTCGAGGTTTGGCTCTCATCTATTTCCTCCTCCAATATTGGACCAATTTAAAAGATATTCCATAAACTAGCAAAGTAAGATATATACTATCACATCATCACATCACATCATCAGCCTATTAATGTTCCCACTGCTGGGACACAGGCCTCCTCTCTGTGAGAGGGAATGGGCCGTAATCCACCACGCGGGCCCAGTGCGGGTTGGTGGATGCCACATGTCTTCGAATTTTTGGTTCTAGGACATGCCGGTTTCCTCACGATGTTTTCCTTCACCGTTTTGAGAGCAGTGGTGATGAAATAATTTACACAAAGTAAAGCGCCTGCCTGGGCTCGAACCCACGACCTACAACTTGTAAGTCGCGGCTGATACCACTGGGCCACCACTGCTCTCATATATACTATGATCCTATGTTTTCCTTTTTTCATTTATATTTGTCAAATTTGTACACTAAGCCTCTGTTGACAGCGCAATTTTGAGCATATTTTGAGGGCTTTAGTGCTTCTAAAGATAATGTTTCATCAAAAAGGAAAACATAGAGACATAGTATATATCTTTAATTTTCAGTTTACGAAATATCTATTAAATTGGTCCAATATTCGAGGAGGAAAGAGATGAGAGCCAAACCTCGAATTATGACTTTTTACTAAGGAAATTCAGTCGGCGCTCTCTGTCCATATTTCCTCTTAAGATGTGGGTGCAAGAAAGTCTTTCACCTCGAGCATTTTTTATTCTAATTAATGATGATCTTCCGAAATGTGAGGGGTCTACTCCGTAAGCACGAAGTCCGTAGTTTCGCCTTCGTTACGGGCGTTTCCTACTCCGTATTAACTACGGAAGGATGATTCGTTCGTGGCCCGAAATAAGACTGAATGACAACACAATTTGACAGTTGTACCTACCCCATGTGTTTTTACCTGAAGAAGAAGTACGTGAGGATCGTAGCAGTAACTTTGTTGACGGAGATAGGGAGTAGACTCCCTGAGAACTCACAATCGGCGTGCGTTTATAGCCACGATGTATAACGTACACGAAGCAAAAGGAGTACGTGAGGATCTTAGCAGGTCGCTGTTCTGTAGTTTCTGCTTACCGAAAAAGGCTTCAGTTTATGTGTATTTAGTATATATCGTGTTACCCAGTTACTAGGTTGAGGAAGACAGAAAGGCAGTCGTTCCATGTAAAATACTGGTACGGGTACTGCATCCTTTTTGACGGGAACCCACCCAAACATAATTAGTTAGGATTGATTTTGTAGCAATTCTTTTTTTAAATCTTTATACGGACGTTAAACGCTAAACCTTACGTTTAAGTTAAATACTTATCTTTCTTTCTTTTCTTTCCTTACCTACGCATTTTTTTTACAAAACTCAGATACGACCGAATTTTTTTTACGACATCATTCAATAAAAGCCGTCACAAGAATGAATACAATATTACAATTACCACATCTTAAACACTCAAGGACATACAACCACAGCTGTTTATCCTCAGCTCTACCATCTGGCAAGTCAGTACTTGAGGACCAAGAGAGGCACTCTCCACATGACAAGTCGAGCTTGGAGCCATCCAATAAACCTACTTGTTTATTGCCGAGCCGATAGCAACGGTGCCGGAGATAGGAGCAAAGCGACGGGATGGATGGTCCAGATAAAGCTATTTTGGCCTTGGGTTTTGTACAAATGTTTGTGTTTATCATTTCCGTATTCATGAGAGGAGATTAGTGTTATATCAAGGGAAAAGGATGTGGGGAAAAAATGCTCACATGACAGACAACGGATTCATTTAATTAATCTCAACAGTTTCCAGTATAACGTTGTGATTTGCCTGCAACTGCAAGCTTTCACTAGGTATTATATCTTAAAGGCACCTGTATCCTGTATACGTTCAGGCTGAAGGGTACACTAGTCGACGGCACGAACTATTTTGTGCACGGGGTTAAAATGCATTTTATATCAACCGACCACACTTGCGGAAGAGATAGATGCTGTGATGAGCAGTAGAAAGCTAGTTCGCGTACGAATACACACTTTTGCAAATTTGTAGCGAAATGGATAATGATTTAGGACGAAACAGAACGCGCGAAATTTTATAAACAGACCTTTGGCAGTCTAGATATCATGAAAAAACGACTAAATCTAACTGTTCAAAATAAAATTATTTGCATTGTTGAACTACTTAAAATTAGCGTTAAAATTAGTGTCGAAATGTGGAACTTTCGACGCTCATAACTTTCAAATATTTTCTTTTTTTACTTTTTTGCTTCCATACAGGGCTAGATAATGATGTGACAAATTGATAACACTTTTTATTTTGAACGAACATCGTCATACAGTGGAATATTCCCTAGACTACATTTGTATGGAAGAATTTTCGACTAGTGTAACCTTTAGACTACTTTGTCGCAAGACTATGTGAGCCGTTATAAAAAAATCCGTACACAAAAATGACCTGTTTGGGATTGAAAACATTCGTGATATTTCGGTATCCTTTGTTCCATACATGTGGAACATTATGTTTGACCATCGATATCGCTAATAATATAATGACACTTTTTCTAGAGAATTGTCTCTAAAGAAAACTGACCACAATTACCGTTATTTTCAATATACATCGATAAAAGTTTGTTCGCTCCAAGCTTGCATTTGAACCGCATCAAGTTCCATCGACCTTTAACCAACGCGTGTACTACAAAAAAGGCTACAAAGTCTGTTTGTCTATCGAACACTACGGGAACTCTAGAGATTAGAACACTGATTGTTTGCAAAAGACCGCTTAGACAAGCTTCGTGATTGCTTACACGTTTGAATACTGGCCAGTATTAGAAAAACAAATATGCTTACAATCAGTACTAACTAATTCCAAGCATATTTATTCTTCTAGTGGTTATGGCTACTTTGGTGCTTGTGATGTGTTGATGTACTTTTGTTTTCGGCTTTCTAACAAGATTTTTAATGGACTTCGACAATATTTGTCTTATTTTTAAGTAGTGTTTCGTCGTTCTTCGTCTAGTGTTAGCAATCAGTAAAGCTCCGGAGACCATGGAACCTTTCATCTTGCGCCACATGCCCTGTTACCTGTTGACGTGAGGACTTAATGACTGCGTCAGCAGACGGCATGGCCAAATACTGGACCAGGCAAGGTATTTATCAGAGAATAAACTATGATTTCAATCGAAACGTTTTCATTATTGACGACTAGCTAGCTAGCGCCCGCGGCTCCGCTCGCGTATTATGAGTACTTCGCCCACTATTTAAAAAAAATATAGCCTATGTGTTATTCTGATTTATAAGCTATATTTCTGTAAAGTTTCATCAAAATCTGTTCAGAAGTTTTTGCGTGAGTAGAAAGTAGAAGAGTAACAAACATCCATCCATCTATCCATTCATCCTTCCCCACAAACTTTCACGTTTAGAATAGACTCGCGTTTAACGACTATCTCGCTTGATGTATTGTAAGCGATGATATGATCGACGATGAAGCACGCTTGCCTAGAAGTAACCAATTCACACTTGGCTTATAGACCCCCAGATTGTAAGTATTAGAAAAACAGATTCAGGCAGAGAATTCACTCCTTAGCTACACCACAGTATAAATATGGACAAACAGTTCGGAAACTACCTACAAAAGCTCGAAACGGCAACTCACACAAACATGCGCATCGACGAGACCCCCTAAGCAGTTGTCGCGATACTCTCAGTAGTGCGAGCCGCTTAGACGTCTCATCGATGCGCATGTTTGTTAGGACTCTTCGTCCATATTTATACTGTGGCTATACGCACAGTGAAAATATGCCCAAAACGTTTAGTGCGTGTGGGTGGGATATCCACCATGTACCGATGTTGCATCGCCGTACGCCTTGTAGTAAGATGGTGAAATGGGCTAGCTTTGAAGAAGAAGTAATTTTATAGCCTACCATACCTATCCAGGATGCGCCGGACACACTAAAGCGCCCTCACACGATACGGTCAATTTATTGCATTATAAAACAAAAACATAACGTCATTTAAGTCTCTTTACCTCTTTAGTGGCTTTTTATAGGTCTCAGAGCTAATTTTGGTCGAAATCTCGTAAATATAGACATTTATTATACGTTTGTTAAGGTCATAAAACTTATTGTATCGGTAATTTTATCCTACGCAAATCGTAAAACTCAGTATTTAGTTGCGACTATTGAGATTTACGGACTACAATATGGGTAAAGGCAGCATGGTCAAAATCCGGTTAAGAATTCTTCCGTCATTATAAAAGATATTCCGAAAGAGATTAAAAAACCAATATAATTTACGATAAACTAATATATTAAATAATAATAAATAAAAATAAAAAATTCTTTATTTCTATTGATGTAATAACTACATATATACATCTAACATGGCAGTAAATGTAAAGATGTTTACATTTCTAAAACTAATTTCATTCGCAGTTACACCCCTCAGTCATTATATCCTTTATTATTTTACATTGAGCTCGTATCCGGCTCGAAGGACCAGACTCAAATAAAGAAGAATGAAGACATTCGGCCTCCATTATACTTACGATCGAGATTTAGAAGCAATAAGCGAAAATATCCTTCAGGAATATCTCCACGAATATTTTTCCCTACCACTCCAATTTTGTATGAAGAATTCTTCCCTTGAAATCCGTAATAAGTCATTCGCAGTTAAATGTTGCATGTCTGCCGCTCTTTATGGAAATTGAAAAAAAAAACTCCGTGACAAAAGAGCATTATGACAAAAGGAGAAGAGGAAGAAATAAAAGGAAGCTTTTCAACTTATTTAGCATAATAATATAATAAACTACATACCATAATGCAATCTAGCAAAGAATATTAAATGTTAAGTATTTAATGTCAAAATCAAATTAAATCACACACACTCTATTAGATTGAACAAACTCTTGCCAATATCACAAATCTAGCATAAAAACTATATTTACATACGAATGCAAGAGATTTCCGTCGTCAAATTCGATTTACTATAACACCGTTATCTCGCTTTCTATCAAATTTCTTGGTACAGTCACGTTCTGTGAAATACAAGCTGACTCACCGAAGACGGACCAATCGAGCGCGGCGCCAAAGAACTCAATTATTTCAAAAAGCTCCTATTGTACCACAAATTGAACGCATTTTTTTACTTTTAAACGTACAGAAGTCTTTTATTATTTGCACAATGCCACCGCTCGTCATTATAATAAACCAATATCTATGAAAGCAGTCGTTCGAATTTCGAACGAGCACGAGGAAATATTTCCAGCCAGTGTTTTATTGGCATATTATGGCTAGTCGAGTATGCCTTGAAATATCGACTATTTTATATTATATTACCCTTGCAGGCATGAATCAGCGAAACATGAGCGAAATACATTATGTAGTACCTACACTAGCAACCTAACCTATATCTTTCCGTATAAAACAAATAAAAGGTTATTCGTTATTAGCTTTATTTATGAACATTTAACTAAAATAAACGATAGCAGATTACTCCTGGCAAGAATGTGAATAAAAATCAAAACTACAACATTGAATACTGAACACAAAAATTTGTATTCCACTCAAAGGCACATAAAATTATAATTTTAATCGTAGACATCGACTATTTATGAGACCTATATTCAGAAGGTTCGATATTTGAACTTGATCTGTCATCAAAACGTCGGTCTGATATGGAAGCATGGAATTATTATGTACATGTTCAAATCGTGACATTAAGGATATTCGTATCACGTAACTCGATTTATTGGCGACGCAGACGGAGCGAGACCAAAACAATCGAATGGAGCACCATAATGGAAGGCTTGATGACAGGCGTTACTTAAATACCAATAAAAACAAGCCAAGGTAAAACAACAAAATAATTACAGGAGGATGATATCAGTTTGAGACATTATGGTCCATGCAGGTATAATTCGCATGCAAAGGGTCGGTCGTTTTACTGCATTCTTAAGGAAAATAAAATGCAAACCGAAACAATTAAATGATACCTGTTTGTTTCTTAATCACTGCAAAAATGCATGGAATTGTTTTATTAGATTAAGTCTATAAACCTTACATCATGAGCGCGTATAAGTGGAGATGAAATCAAGTCACTAGCAAATCTATAAGCTGAAGAGTTTGTTTGTTTGTTTGAACGCGCTAATCTTAGGAACTACTGGTTGGAATTGAAAAATTCTTGTGTTGGATAGTCCATTTATCGAGGAAGGCTATATAACATCATGCTACGACCAATAGCAGCGGAGCATACATGAAAAATGTTGCAAAAACGGGACAAATTATTCCGTTTTGAGAGCAGCGTAAACGGTTAAAGTGGGTTAAAGTTACTTAACCAGTTGACGGGAGCGAAGCCGCGGAGGATAGCTAGTACAAGATATAATTCAAACCGGAAACTTTTTTAGTGCATCGAATGCCATAAATTTTAAAATGTCCAACTTATAACCGAATCCCGGGACTCTGAGTCAGACAGTGAGTCACGGATCAAAAACAATAACATGCAGCCTTTCCAAGAAGAAAAAGCTGCTTTATTTTTTGTTTCAAGAAGCACAAAAACAGAACCTGCAACTATCAATAAATACATTGTCGACTGTATAAAATTAAATAATAATAATCACGAAGATGTCAATTAAAATTATGCTAACATCTCAATCTTACCCTATGAATAGAAAACGAAATGCAATTCCTGTCAGCCATTTACTAAATGATTCGGATGTCTACGGCAGACGCTGTCGATAAAACGTGCCACACATGAAAACTGAGTTCAGCCGGCTCGACTGAACGTTTGCATATAAGAAACAAGGCATTTTAATGTCTTGCGCAGACAAGTGCAACCGAAAATCGTTGATCATGGTGAGAACACTTCGGTCTACTTAGTAAAACCTACGTATGTCCTAAATAAGCGTCAGAAAAACGCGCTCTCTTATCCTTACTATATAAGTTAATGCCGAGTGTTCGAAACCGATAAACGTTTCGTTCTTTTCTTTTTTGTTATTTTGAAGCAACACTGTGTCAACTCGCTGTCATCGATTTTGACAGTTTTTGGTTGAGTTGACGTTGACAGGACTTGCAAAAATGTCATTGACATCGCGAGACGTGACAACTTGGTCTTAATCTGGTTTTTGTTTGTAATTGATTTCTAACCAGCCAATCGTTGTTCGAAATTGCGTTCGCGACCCGCGAGTGGTATTGTGAGTCGCCCGTGCATTTGTTTGTGTATATATATCGCGCGCAGCGAAGTAATTTTTTCGGGAACGTGTAGATGTCTGCCAGGAATTTATTATAAATATTTCCCACCTATAACCCTCGACCGGGCGCGGGATTGGACACGGGACCAGGAGACCACCACGGGAACAAATGTGAGTAGTAGTTGTAAGTTGTGCATGCTTGTATCACTTTCTACCTGTCTGTCAGGAATCGGTATCTCAAAAAACACAACCCTAGTTTTACCACTGCCGCGTGTCGCGGTTTCGTGGGTACAGACCTTGTAGGATCCAAGAGTCGCAGCATTGCTATGGGCCCAAGTGTTGTCTCTTGGCTGTGCCCGCAGGCCTGTATTCAACACAGAGTACTTAAATAAATGCACAAAAACACTCTATGGAAAAAAAAACCGAGAAATTTTTGATAAAGGTAAAACCTAACAACAATTGTCGAGTACAGTCGTATATTCACGTAACCCTACGACTTCCGATGGCGGGTCCAATGGGCCTTTGTCCCAGCTAGCCTTTTGCAACCCTCGCCTAATGAACCACTAGAGATAACAGATTCACAGCCCGGACGGACTGAATGGTGGCGGTCGACACATCAACGAAACGTAAATCGTCACAATTTACTGTGTCTAGTATAGATGAGTACAGATAACGTTAACTGCTGGTAACTAAAAAGGATCCCCGCATAAAGTCGACTAATAAAATTCTATTTATACGGCTGTGTGTGTTCACAAGATACAGTATTCATCAAAATGAAAATATTACCCATAGGCAGACCTGGGCAAATTACATGCTTTGCTTTAATTAAAATACAAATTACAAAATACTCATATACTTAATGTATTTAAAATACAAAATATTTGTAACTCGTGTATTTGAAATATAAAATACAACAGACAGTATTTTAACAATTTTTATTTATAATAAAAATTACAGTCGATCATCCATCGTGACATTTGTACTAATAATTAACACAGAAAAAAAAATGAAATGTAAATGACAATTGACAAGATATTCGTCAATTTGACGTAAGCGGTCGCCATTTTGCTTACGAAAGCTATCGAACGCTATTTGCTGCAGAACGCACCCATTAATAAGATCGCTAAATGTATTTTGAAGCCATAAGTATTTCAAATATTAACTACAAAATACCTCAGCTTCAGGTATTTGAAGCATCAATTACAAAGTTAAGAAGTAATTGAATTACGAATACATAATACGTATATTAATTCAAATACTGCCCAACCCTGCCCATAGGGTTTGGCAGACCTATTATAAGTACGCCTATATTTCGCCGGTTACGTGCAAGTCCCATAATAATAGGGATCGAGCTTATTACCACCAACCGTCCACAAATCCAATCTCTGGACTGCTGCTACGAAATTCCAGATGGAAAACACTTTGCCCCATGCTTTGCATTAGCGACTTGCGACAACTATACCAACAAAACACAAGATAGAATATTCAGCATTTTATAATTCTTTGTTTTTCATCCAATATGCCATTCAGTCTGATCATATACTATCAATAAAGCAAGTCCCTTGACTGCCAATACATTTTACTATAAAACGTAATCGGTCGAGGCGTCGCGTCGTTTTAAATAGCACGTAAACGCAGTAATTCGTATATAAAAAGACCCATTTTAAAAGAGTTAATTTCAGTAATGGGTGCCAGCCGTGATTGAAAATGTAATGCAGTCGTAAAATAAAGCAATGGGAGTATTTTAAATATACAATCTGTACTTGGCATCAAATAAAATGGTTTACGGAGAATATGGAGATAGATGAGTATGAATGCGGATAAGATTATTAGAGAGAGGAACAACCGTTGGATGGTCACAAATCGGTTGTCATGATATGGGCATGGTGAAGCGGAGGAGTGAGGAACATGTTGTGAGGAGAACAGTATATACGTACGAGATATAGATGTGGATGGTTTTTAGAGTACAGGAAGGCGAAAGAAAGGACCAATTGTTAGATAGTAAGAAATCGGTTGTCATGATACGGGCAGAGGAAATTTATAAGTATAGAGGAAGAACAAAGAAAGGATAATGGATTGTGTTGTGTGTTGTAATAAATAGACAATTTGAGTAAAATGAAAAAAGTTACTTTAGAAACTACTGTAAAATACCCCTACTATCGCCCTGTTTCGTTTGTTCCACGATGTTTTATGTCATCCTGTATGGACGAAGAAAATATGCTACGACGACCCAAAATAAATTGTTATAGTAGTAGGAAGATAATGACGTAAGATAGATCAATCTTACAGTTTACTCCAAAATAAAGCACAAATAAATCAACAATTGTTAAAATATTTTTTTTTATTTTTTTTATTCATGCTGTTTTCGTATTCTTCTCAGCAAATCCTTTCATTTGACACCCAAATCATGGCAGTGCACAAAAAATAACTAGTCCGCCATCTTGGGCCGTCCGCCATATTAGATTTAGAACGACGTCACTTAGCTAACCATGCATTGTCATCCAAACAAAACATGTATGCAAAATTGCATCTTAATCGGTGGAGGATATAGCCTATTCGGCAGCGCCGAGATACCCACACACTTTCTCTACTCTTTTCTGTTCTTCACAATCCTACCTCTCCTTCGTATCTTAAAGAACGCTTTGAGTATCTTGTTCCGAGAGGAAAACCTTGCCGCTCCTCATCACCTCTTCTCCTTCGTTTCCTCCCCACTCATCAAGTCGTTGCGGTGGATCATTTACTGTTCGTGCTGTCCGCCTCTGGAATAATCTTCCTCATTCCATACGGGATAGCCCTTTACTAGGTATATTCAGGAGAAGAATTAAGGAACATTTCCTGTCAACATGACGCATAAATATGTATGTATTTTAGATATTTGTATGTATTATGTTTATGCAATGTGTGCTTTACACGTATTTGTGTAGTGTATTTAATTAGTAAGAATTCAAATGTTTTTTAGTATTTGTTGTGCGCTTTTGTTAACTGTCCTAATTTTGTAAATCTCTCTTTAGCACTGAGGTTAGCTGTCAGAGAACCCAATTATGGGTTAAGCTCGCCTTTGTACATAAGTTTTCCTTTTGTATTTGAAATGTTTATTTTGTGTACAATAAAGAATATGAATATGAGGATAACTGCTATAAAATTCAGTTGCAAGATTTGACCCGAACACACATACATACATACATTGCAAGTAAAATTTCAGCGGCCTGGTGATAATTTTGAACAGATAAAGGAGGTACCTATTGGGTTGATGGCAAATAAAATCGTTTGAAAGAAGAAGGCTGTACTGACCCCATATATATTGGAATAGAGGGCAGAAGCATGATAACCTCAGATACATCAATCATCAGGTTTAATTCAATTCAGTATTTTGATTCGGGACCAATTGACCAATAGACAGGTTAAAGCCCTTACGTCAACGTAAAATTGCTAACAAAAGAATTCGAGGTTCATAAAAATTTGAGCGGCATGTAGGGTTTTCAGCCGCTCATTGATTAAATAACACCCGAGCTGCCACACATTCACTTTATTTTTAATATTCAATGGACAAAGAATTCTCGGTATATAAATGGAACTATAATCGCTTATATCTATCGTGTGCAGCTTTTAGTTTGAAAGGGTTTAAGATTACAGTAGTAGGTTACACTAGACGATCATTCTTTCATAAAAACGTAGTCTAGGGATTACTCCACTGTTTGACGATGTACTATCAAAATTAAGAAATATATCAAGCTGTCTCATCATTATCTAGCCCTGTATGGAAACAAAAAAGTAAAAAAGAAAATTATTTGAAAGTTATGAGCGTCGAAAGTGCCATATTTTAACACTAATTTAAACGCATCTTTGGGCGGCAATAAATACCATAAGAAGAAGGAAAATTGCAAAACGGCCACCATACAGGGATAGATTTGTAGTTCAACAATGGAAATAATTTTATTTTGAAAATATACATTTAATGGTTTTTTCATGATATCTAGACTCCCAAAGGTCTGTTTATAAAATTTCGCGCGCTTGTTTTCGCTCTAAATCATCATCCATTTCGCTACAAACTTGCAAAAGTGCTAATTCGTACGCGAACTAGCTTCTTACTGCTCATCACAGCATCTATCTCTTTCGCACGAGTTGTCGGATGAGATAGCAAGCATTTTAACCCCGCGCACAAAATAGTTCGTGCCGTCAACTAGTGTAACCTTAAGGCGCCGATTCCCTTGAGTAGCTGATTTTAAAATGGGAATCACGTCTAAACGGCTAGTCGTAATGTTTTGGAAAAAATATATGTTATATTAGACTATTTTCTTAGTAATTTGATCTAAGCAAATTTTGAGTTTTATTTGTATAACATAGTGTAATTAATTTGTAAAGTTATGTCTAAAACGGACAAAAACTCGACAATCACACCAAAACCGCTGGGCGTATTTTAATGAAATCAACACCATCTCAAAGATAATTTAATTATCTACATTTTGATCTGAGGCTTTTATTTTTAAAGTCATAGAGTAATAAGGAAAGTACAAAATTTGGGTCGCGCGGGTGTAAAACGAGTGCGCGTTTTGTTCCCTCAAGGTCGTTGGCGTTAGTCGTCGTCTTAAGTCAATTAATTATGATTTTGTTGTAGAACCTAGAACCAAACATTCGAAGACATGTGACATCCACCAAACCGCACTTTGCCCGCTTGGTATATTATGTATGACCCACATCCTCTCACAGTAGAGAATGTGTGTCCCAGTAGCGGGCACGTCATATGATTAAGTAACCTTCTAGCTTGTCGTTAATTGATATCGGAAATCGCTTGCAGGGTTTTCCGATCCACAAGTACAGTTAAAATCGATACGTGGTAGTTATTATTTTAATCGCACACATAAATGCCAGTTGATTTAGTATCATCGATTTCCCTGAGGGCCAATTGCCCAAGCAAAGCGGTGAAAAGAAAACGTTAATGCAGCCCCCATTCATCTCTTACGAAGAAAAATACTATTAAAGACACGGGACATTGACTGCCCATTATAGATTTCTTATACACCAACTTATAATAAATCATGTTTTCATGAATGGAGCTGTAGAGCTACATTTCAAAGGCTCGTTTAGATTTCTTTATTACTTGATAGCATGTATCGCTGAAAGCAATAGGCACTGTAGTTCGTTTTAGAATGAATGCCTCATTGTAATCGTTTAGTTAGACTTCAGCGTAGTCTATCCAGCCAGCATGCCCACGCTTCTTTCGCGGTAATAAAGCCTTCTTGGTCGCCCTGAAGTTGGCTATAAATTGCGCAAGGCACGGCGCAGTGCTTTTTTTGCATGAGATTTACTACTGCGCAGCCATTGTAGCCAACTTCAGGGCGGCCAAGAAGATTGGCGAGAACTATACACCGAATTTTTAGCCTCCAGATAGAAACGTCAAGGCTTCCCCAAACAGGTGCGACAATGCGACAACGATGCGATGATGTTATTTTTTTTAGGTTTTATGAGATACTCAACCTGTAGTCTATGAAAAATTGGTATCGAATCGTTGTCGCATTGTCGCGACACATCTGTCTGCAGTAGCCTTAAATCGTTCGGACTTCAGCGTCGTCTATACGACCAGCATGCCCACGCTTCGCCGTAATAAGGCCAGTTCCACACAATCAACATTACATTTTACTTACGTTATTACCCGTGTTGATATTGTACTCGGAATTCCTCAGACTTGTTTACTGATAAATACGGCCTTATAGTAGGCGCCGTGCACGGTAAACAAAGGGTGATCCCCCACACATTTTGTTTACTTTGCTATCGTAATTTACATGATACGTGCGAAATACGCTATTTTATTAATAAACAACGTTGGTATGAGTAGGTACGTTGGGCTTAAATAAAGGTATTTGAAGCACATCTATTAGGTGCTTCAATTCTTTACTTTATTATTATTGCGCTTTACCTTTAAGGTACTGAAGTTATAAATACAAAACGTACATAGGAAAGACTAGAGATTTCATTTTCCGCACTTAAGGCGCCGATTCCCTTGAGTAGCTGATTTTAAATTGAGAATCACGTCTAAATGGCTAGTCGTAATTCTTTGAAAAAAATATATATTATATTAGACTATTTTCTTAATAATTTGATCTAAGCAAATTTTGAGTTTTATTTGTATAACATAGTGTAATTAATTTGTAAAGTTATGTCTAAAACGGACAAAAACACGACAATCACACCATAACCGCTGGGCGTATTTTAATGAAATCAACACCATCTCAAAAATAATTTAATTATCTACATTTTGATCCGAGGCTTTTTTTTTAAAGCCATAGAATAATAAGGAAAGTACAAAAAACTACTAAATTTTGGGTCGCGCGGGTGTGAAACGAGTGCGCGTTTTGTTCCCTCAAGGTCGTTGGCGTTAGTCGTCGTCTTAAGACTACCATTCGGTATGTTGTGCGTGCCATGCTGGTTAATTTAGCCAGCCTAAAAGCACAGAAGCTTCCTGGGGACTAAATAGGTTTCACGGAGCGACCTCAATGTTTCAAGGATTTCATTGGACAGACCAATAGTAGCCAGGTCCGGCGCACATGGCTCGCAGCTACAAGTTTGCTGGAGAGCAAGTCCGTCCAGTGAATTCCCCGCTTTACGGACGTGCATGGTGATTGTGGTGAACCAAAAAGGGCCCGAAAGAGTTTCCATTAGGAGCGCCGATTAAAGCACATTAGCGCAGACGCATGTCAATTGTCACAAGGTAAAGTACTGCGATGTATCCTGTGATGTGCATGGAAGGTCCTGGCTTTATAAGGTAATGCACTTATTGAATCGAGGAAGTGGATGATAAGACTTGTCATTGGGTTTGTATGGTCGAGAAAAAAAATTACAGAAATACCATGTTTGGTTTCGGGATAAATCTCTGCAAGTAAGGAATTAACAGAATACATAATTGATTTCCGTTTATATAAAACTAGCTGTCCCACGCGGCTTCGCACCCGTCAACTGGCTACGTACCTACCCTATCCTACCTACCCTACTCTACACCTACCCTACACCTACGCTAAACCTACCCTACACCTACGCTACACCTACCCTACACCTACCCTACACCTACCCTACACCTACCCTACACCTACCCTACACCTACCCTACACCTACCCTACACATACCCTACACCTACCCTAGACCTACCCTACATACATGATTGCATAACTGAAACCGTTTACGCAGCGCACGCAACGGAAGCCCTCAAAAAGTAATATTCTTTCCCGTTTTTGCAACATTTTTATTTATGCTCCGCTCCTATTGGTCGTAGCATGATGTTATATAGCCTATACCTTCCTTGATAAATGGACTATCTGACACGAAAAGAATTTTTCAATTCCAACCAGTAGTTCCTGAGATTACCCCCTACATACAAACTTAAAAATTTTACCTCTTTATAATATTAGTATAGATTGCGCTGAACATGTCCATACCGAATGGGACACCACCGCATTTTCTGGGCTTATACGAGTACGCATACCCAGTGTTGGTTTTCAGTTGGCAACCTGCAGTGACATAAAAGACAATTCAAACATATTTGTTTCAACTAGGCCACTTTTGAACGTCAACAATTAAAACTTACAAGTAATAATAATTGATTCTACCGTCCATTCGGGAATGTAGCTTGTTATGGAGAAGAACGGACAAGAAACTCCATAAATTCTTAACATAATTTCACCCGAAATTCGTCCACTGCTGGACCTATGTCCAGACGCCTGGGGGAGGCCTATGCCTCATCCAGGCGTCGCCACATTGACCGATCTCGTGCGTCTCGCATCCATCGCATTCCCGCCAACCTTAACCGGCAGCCTAAATGCGTAAGTGAATTCGGGAAGGCGAAGGATTTGATCCCATCAATCGACCAATCACGTGCAAGATGAAAGACGCGTTAAAATTCACATGCAAACAGCATAATTATGGAACTGCCAGTACCTACCTAACCTATCAACTAACTTATCGGGCAGCGGTTAACCCGTTTATGCAAATTTACATAAATGAACAACAGGTCCGGAAAAGAAACCACACAGTAGGTTACAACAACAAATATAAAATATCATTAAAACTATTATAAAACTTATTATAATAAATTATTTCCGATATAGTACGAGTACGTACACATTTCTTGAATTTATATTTTACATTGACTTTCACAATAACATCAGGTGGTTAAACTATAGTCAGCCATCGTGTACTGCGTAGGCGCTTATTTATGCTCGAAAACGTGTCCATGGATAGCAATATGTGCGTTTACCCTAAAGATAACGCTATCTCTGTTAGGGTAAGTTACTGCTGCTAGTTAGAAACGATTTTCGTTTAGTTATTGCTTCCTTATGGGTTGCTAGTCCACTTTTATTATTACTTGAAGTTATTCCTAGACAAGTTATAATCTAGGTATATAGAAATCATAGGTCAGTGTTTTCATCATAAATTATAAACTTATAATAATTTTAAATACAAAATATATACCACTTATATGTTTAAAAGTAATAAGAAAAAAAAAATAACTAAAAAGTAGTATATAAAAAAAGTTAATTTGAAAATCAAAAACCCGACTGCTTTAGAAGCGAACTAAAAAGCTGTAAACAAGAAAAAGTCATGCTGTGAAGTCGGAGGATACATATTCGTGAACTGGCTGACACCCTGATCCTCGTTTTTTTTTTTTTCGAAGTACTTTTAAACATATAAGTGGTATATATTTTGTAATCACCACTTAAAATCCTTCGTTTTGATACCCCACTCGATGAGTATGGAAGAAAAAAATAATTGGGACCCGTACAATATGGCGCCCAAAAGCCGTCAAGTTTTTTTTTTAACTTCACTTATCTAAGAACATTTGGGCAGACAAGACGTATCTAACAATGTCTTAATTATATAAATCCGTCTAGCGGTTTGAAAGAGAGGTAATAAAGAATATTACATTCGGCGAGTGTGCGATGGAATTGCATGATCTAATTCCACCTAGCCCGTTTGATCATCGGACTACCAGACGTACGGCGATGCGCCATCGGTACATGGAGGACATCCCACCCATACGCACTAAACGTTTTGGGAACACTTTAATTGTGCGTACAGCTAAGGAGTGGAATTACCTGCCGGAGTCTGTGTTTTCCGACAGCTACAATCTAGGGGTCTTTAAGTCAAGAGTGAATAGGTTTTTTCTAGGCAAGCGTGATTCACCGTCAACCATATCATCGCTTACCACCAGGTGAGATAGTGGTCAAGCGCGAGCGAATAGGATATAACAAAAAAGAAAAAAATACAAACATACATACAAGATACGCGCGAAAAACATAACACTTTCCTTGCAAGTTGCAGTCGTGTAAAAACACTAGAGATCTATAGCGTAGCATAGAATAATAACCTAATGGCTAGTTATTTAATAAACACACGTTAAAATGCTTACATATCACTTTAATTACTTAACTAATAAGTACCTCTACCTACATCACAAATTACTATTAGAATTTTATTCAGCTCGATACATTACGTGAAGGGCGATTCTCAAAATGTTTTCAGATAAAAAGATAACTGGTTCTTTAGTATGCCTTCGATTGGCACAATGTTTATTATACCACATCCAAGTACATTCAGGCTACAGGCAAACTGAGTGTTTAATTGCCCTCGTAAACTCGTAATTCTGCCCGAATTTGTCGGCACAAATAAGCCCGACATTTTCCTGGTAAATAATCTTATCTGTCAAATAAAATAATAAAATCCTGAATAAATTCCATCCGTTCAATCAGCCTTTTACCGTTAGTACTAATGGGCACTCAAAGATGCAAAAAAAGTTTCTGAGAAATATTGAGATTATCGATTGCGAATCAAGGCTGTAGAAATCATCTGGACAAATAGGGTAACCATAACCCATACCAAACACAGTGCCAGTGTGGAAGCCCTTTACAGGACATCATATTTCACCTCCTTTCCTGCACAACATGCAAAACCAACTGAACCTTTTATGATTTATACAAAATCAATGACAGAGCTGTCCAGGTCAAAAAGGGTAACCATTACCCATACCAAACTCAGTGCCAGTGTGGAAACCCTTTACAGGACATCATATGTCATCTCCTTTCCTGCCCAACATGTAAAACCACCTGTACCTTTATGATTTATACGAAGTCAATGACAGGGCTGTCCAGGTGTCTACATCCTACATACTGGTCGGACTAAATTTGAGTCACATCGAAATGAAAAGTTAAAAAGATTCTAGCAATACGATTGATGAGCAATATGAATATTATAATAGTTATAACATTCACACTAAGGTCACTCTTGCTCTCTTCTTCTACCGCTCATAGACCATGCGAATGTCTGTTTTTTGTCAGTGCGTCTCTGGAACTCTCTCCCGCACTCCCTACGCGACTAGCCCTTCTCTGGAAGTCTTCAAGAGGAAGATTAAGGAGCATTTCCTTGCGCAATGACATAATATTAGTAGTATGTACATAAAAATATGTATTTATGTAAGTATGCATTAATTAATTCGTCATTAATTAGTTTAAAAATTGTACACTGGATCCTGCCCTCTATATTGTCATCTGTCTCTGTCATCCTAGGGTTTGCTGTGTACAATAAAGAATAAAAGAACATTATCAATTACAATTTATAATTAACAATAACACTACCTTCATTAAAGTTTATCTCTTGAACTGACATATGTATAATAATTTAACCTGACTTATAGTTTGTGCTTCGTGGCTAAATAATAACAGCCACACGGGTCGATCATCAAGGTTAAGCAACGTGGATGGGTGACCATTTCAACATACCGAGTTTCCTCCGTGCCTCGGAAAGCACGTTAAGCCGTTGGTCCCGGCTGTCATTTGAAGATCTTTGGCAGTCGTTACGGGCAGTCAGAAGCTTGAGATCTGGCACCAGTCTTGCCAAGAGGTACCGTGTTACCCAGTTACTGGGTTGTGGAAGTCAGATAGGCAGTCGCTCCATGTAAAACACTGGTACTTATCTGAATCCGGTAAGACTGGAAGTCGACCCCAATATAGTTGGGAAAAGGCTAGGCAGATGATGACTTATAGTTTGTGCTCCATTGGTGTTATTTCTGCAAGTCGTTCCAGTGCGAGGATTAACTAATAAATAAATAAATGTAACTCTGACATCAGTTGATTAATTTGTTCCATTAAAATCCTAATGCATCAGTTCTTACTTTCCGTACCCAAAGGGTAAAAACGGGAACCTATTTCTAAGACTCCGCGATCCGTCTGTCTGTCTGTCCGTCTGTCACCAGGCTGTATCTCATGAACCGTGATAGCTAGACCGTTGAAATTTTCACAGATGATGTATTTCTGTTGCCGCTATAACAACAAATACTAAAAACAGCATAAAATAAATATTTAAGTGGGGCTTCCATACAACAAACGTGATTTTTTTGCCGTTTTTTTGTGATAATGGTACGGAACACTTCGTGCGCGAGTCCGACTCGCACTTGGCCGGTTTTTTTTGTTGTTACTGTTTATTTTCTTAATTTAATAAATATAACTTTAGATGATTGTACAAGCTAAAATTAAATATTTGCACACCATATTTTATGTTAGAATATAAAGGGGCCCAATTATAGATTTAAGATCATACTTTGTAAACCTACATTCTGGTGAATAAATGAATTGAATTTGATGTCTATGTCGAGATTAGCACAAAGAAGAACGCCCACTCCTCAAATCGTTAGACGTTCTCTACCCGACACCCACAGCAAAATCCCCGCATTTCTAAGAGAAACGGTAAATAAATATATACGAAGACTTAATCCCGTACTTCAACAAGATAATAATCTCCAACATAATCATTAAGTGATCAAACGGGTCCTTAGATTAAGCGTTAGTTTATAATACAGCGGCGATAGCAACCCAGGTAAACTCAGTTTAAGTACAGTCATCTATTAGAATACGATGTTTATCTTGATCCTTCGTCTTTATCGTGTCAAACTGCTATACATGCATAGTTTCCTGAAAACTGGTCGTAAACTTGACTGGAGTTTAATGAAATTTCGCTGAAAGTTACATAAGCTTCAAGTAATGGTAGTTTAATGCTTTTCGTTAGGATGTGCCAACAACTAATCAATAAGCATCTACCTACTTGAATATAGAATTCTAAAAAATAAACTATCGATGAGAACTTTCGATCTATGCAATTAGGTAGGTATAACTTACACAGTGTTTCAAGACGAAAGTCTATGACCAGTGTGTGTTGCCAGTGATTCAATCCAGCGCTCACAATGAAAGAAAGAAAGAAAGAAAAAGTATTTATTTGTGACCCGCACAGGAGACACGAGAAATCAGCTTAAAATTAAACAAAACTAAAAATAAAAACCCCGTGCGAGACCAAAAAGGCTCCTATCTTAGCATGTGCAGCGATATCCAAAAATGGAAATAACGCTGCGCTGATATTCTGATAAGACCAACTGTTGATGCCACGGACACGCTTACGGAAACGGAAAATACTTAAATAATACAATAAAATAGAATATATAAATAACAAACAAAATAAAATAAACACCAAGAAGGTGGGTCAGAGTATGTGTAAGTATTATACAAATATAAAACAAATTAAAATGTAGGTAGACCCTATGTAGACCGACGTCCGCGATGCTCAATAATTATTTGTCGAAACCATAGACAAACAATAGAGCGCGCGGACCAAAGACTAATTTATTAAATACGGAAGAAATCTATGGTCGGCTGTCAAAAGAAAAATGTTGTTATGAAATATTGTAAATAAACTCGGTGAAAAGAATACATGGAATAGTATTATGCTAGTATTGGATAAAACGGAGTGGTGTGAATGTTATTGGTATGTGGTGTGGTGTTCGCAAGAAAGTTCAAAGCAAAGAAAATGGATTAATGGCAGTAATACTAACTGCGTGCAAACCCCGGGTAAGATTATCTTCCGGTTTCCTTCTGCTTAAGTAATAAGTACTGCTTGAATTTACAATGGACCTCATCAGAAGACTTAAAGTCACCCAAAGGGCAATGGAGAGGGCTATGCTCGGCGTTTCTTTTCTTGATTGAATCAGAAATGAAGATATCTCCAAGAGAACCAGGTTTACCAACATAGCCCAAAGAATTACAATACTTAAGTGGCAGTGGGCAGGGCAGATTGCTCGCAGAACGAATGATCGTTGGGTCGAAAAGTTCTGGAGTAGCGAACGCGTACAGGAAGACGTTGCTTTGGAAGGCCTCTCTCCAGGTGGTGTGATTACCTGGTCAAGGCTGTGGAAATGCGGTGGCTGCGAAATGCACAGGACAGATCAGTGTCGCGACGCTTGGGGAAGACCCATGTTCAGCAATGGACGTCTTTCGGCTGAAATGATGATGATGAATTAGGTATCATTTATTTTGTTATCGGGGTGCAACTTTTAAAAGGTGCCTCGGACTTTAGGACAGGGGAAAAGACCAAGGAGTGTGGTATATTGACTTTATTAAAACCACCCGGGTGATCATCATCAGCACATGGAAGGGCCTGTGATCTCTTAAAAGACCACCCTGGAACCCTCTCTATGCAACTCCTGTCAGGACTTATCCCTGGGGAGACTGGTAAGGTGTCTCCCCTGCTGCTGTGCCACCGTCTTTCCTGGAGTCGCTTGATGGACGTATAGAGTCCCTAATCTGAGCGTCATCCGTGACGCCATAGTTCCGTCTATCGTCACGGATGACGCTATAGTCGATGCAGGAGCGGTTTTGGCGTTTTAGGCGTCAAGCCGGTTGCCTTCCCGACGCTTTCTTCTCCGAGTGGAATCGGCCCTCTCACGATCCCGCCCGGCGGCTTCCTTCTGGACTACTGCTTTGCCAATGTTTACACATTACAGTGTTAATATGTAAGAGAGGAGAGTATTGCAGTATTGTTATATAATGTTAACTACTACCTGTCAACAAGTACCAGTCAGTTACTTAACATTATTCAAGGCTTTCCAGGAAAGCATCAATTTGTGCACTCACTGAAACTTGTCCAATTGTACCAAACAAAGAGTTTTGTTTCAGTTTATGTGCAATTCTGCTGAAACCCGTTTATCTACCTAAATCAAGTAAGTGAGCGTAGGTATGACTATTACCCGCACGTGGGCTATCTATTTCCGGGCGGGTCGTTGACCGACGGCCATGCTGACTGACCGTCAAAATGTTGCAGTGCAGACGCTTGGCAGCCAAGGTCACCATTGTTTACTTATTGTGAAGTGCGACTAGTTTACAAACCCTTTCACGATGAGTAATGAAATTGTTTCGAAACGACGACGACTAAAGTTTTGGAGAATAGCCCAAATGGCAAACATTTTAACCCACTGAAAAAAGGGTTAAGTTGTATCGAAATTAAAATTTGAGAAATAGTTTGTAATAGGGTCAAACTAAATTATCCTATCCTACTGTCACATCACACTAACCATCTAATATTATGAAGGCGAAACTTAGTGATTGTGTTTGTTACTTCTTCACGCTCAAACGGCTGGACGGATCTGGATGAAATTTGGCACAGAGATAGATTAATAGTCTGGAATAGCACATTGGATAATTTTTATCCCGGGCATATTTACCCTTGGTATAATTTTGGACAATCACGCGGGTGAAGCCGCTATGAGAAGTTAGTCTATGCATTATTTCAAGTAACTACACTACCCGCGGTCACTGACCCTGTAGATTTCATAATGAAAAAGCTATTTATTTTATCGGCATTAGATACCAATACCTAGGAGCAGCTCGTGGCTAAATAATAACAGCCGCACGGGTCGAGGTTAAGCAACGTTTGACGAGGTCAGTCCGTGGTAGGGTAACCATTTCAACATACCGAGTTTCCTCCGTGCCTCGGCAAGCACGTTAAGCCGTTGGTCCCGGCTGTCATTTGAAGATATTTGACAGTCGTTACGGGTAGTCAGAAGCTTGAGAACTGACACCAGTCTTGCCAAGGGGTACCGTGTTACCCAGTTACTGGGTTGTGGGGGTCAGATAGGCAGTCGCTCCATGTAAAACACTGGTACTTAGCTGAATCCGGTAAGACTGGAAGCCGACCCCGATATAGTCGGGAAAAGGCTAGGCAGATGAGATACCAATACCTATGTAGTCTGAGAAGTCTCCCTAATTCCTCTTTAGTTATAAACTCGAGTATTTATGACATGTCAGCTTAAAGACTGCAATTGAGTAAGTTGAGACTAAAGATAGCAAGATAAAGATAAATTGAATGGCTGGCCATTATTGTGCCATTATAACACTATAGATCTAGGATACAGATAATGCCCCAAGCTATTACTATCACGATTTACTTCATACTGTTCCAATATTAACTTCTATTGTTGAACTCGTTTCTGAAAAGCCAAGCCTTGCCTATTTATATCAGCAATAACCAGGTCAAGATCTGAGACGTAAATAACAGACGTTAGTTACACTTAAAAAAAAAAACTCTCAGAAAAAGGTCAGCACATAGAAGCTGAAAGGCTCATGCTTTAAAGTAAATTAAAAAAAAAACAATACCACGCAGAACCGAGATTCTATTTTCAAATTCAACGACATTTTACGAGTGCAATCAAAAAGTTCCGTACAAGCTTTTGATAAGCAACTCCGACAGCGACGTACGAAACTTTCTTCTCATTCCAAGGCGACTAACAAATTACAGGCTAACAGGCTTTAGAGAAACGGGTACATGCAAACGGGACTGTTACATGTGAATCGTGGACTTGTGGACTCAGTTCAATAGGGCAGGGATTTCGTGAGATATCTCGCCTCGTCTCGCCTCGCCCCCGATGCAGGGAACATTCGGTAATGTCAAGTCGTTTATCAAGTGCATGCATAAATACATGAGCGAGAGGAGTTGAAGTGTGAACAAATTGCAATCAAATACGATTTCAGATCAAAAGTTCGATGTTGGATGTTAAATATTATTCAGTTCAGTGATTTGAATGTTACTTAGAGATATTTGTCTCTGACTTTTTTCAGTGAACGTACTGCCAAAGCAAAATGAATATATAAGGATCGTAGCTGGAGGCGTTCGTTAGTTTCAGCCTACCACCATGGGAGTGGGTTCTTTCACTCTTGCTATGGCACAATTCTGTCCAATTTACGCAACATTTTGGAACAGGGCTTTCAGCAGGATTTTCTCACGACACGCGACGACTAAGCTGAGTGACAGTAAAGGACAAAAAATTCTAAGATAAAACAAACATATCATCAATATAATCTCATAAGAAACCCGATCTATGCAAGTAACAAAAAACTTACGCTATGTATGAACTCAAGTAACCAGTCAAGAACATCGATCCATACCTGAAACAACACACAAATCATAGTTATTATTTAGTTCGAAGCTCCATTATATTTAGTTACAAAGCATTACATTTAGTTACGAAACATTAGGTCAGAGATAGACTCAGTAGATGGTAAATAGAAAACAATGTAGCGACGACCTTAGGACGTCGACCTCGTCAGATCAGACGGAATGCCTGCAGTGATTGTTGCTAACTTACAACAAGACATTGATTTGCAAGCACCGGAGATTGGTAATAAATACACAAGGGTATAGACAAGTGACAGTCTGTCTATCCATGAAAGCGTCACGATGGAGATTGGAAAAATTACAAAAATGAATAGGATTGCCTAGAGCTATCAAAATGTCACGTGATAAATTCCTTACAATTGGCATTTCGACTATGATCATCGTTGATAATCTGAAACTTTGTCTAGAGCTCATAGTCTCTTAAGCCCTCACTTCAAAAGAGAAAATTATATAACTTTTATCATCTTACTCTAATATCATAAATGCGAAAGTTTTGAGTCTGTTTGTTACTCAATCACGCCAGAACAGCTCAACGGATCTGGATGAAATTTGACACAAAGATAGATTATAGTCAGGAATAGCACAATACCTTAATACCTTCAACGGTCATAATTAACGAACAGTTGTTTTTCTATTGTTTCACACCTGATTCAGGAGTCGAGACCGTTAAGGGGGACATGGGATACTTTTAATCCCGCGAATATGTTCCCTAAGAATAATTTTCGGCTTTCACGCGGGCGAAGCCGCTGGCAAAGCTAGTACAAACTAACGTTATTGTTAATTATTTTCTTGATTTATGTGTCATTCTGAATTAGGTCGTGGTTATTTTTGAACGAATACAACTTTGTCACGCACACAAAGTTTTTCTATTACTATACACTTACTCCATTGTGTCCAATAATCTAGTTTTTGATAGCTGAATATTTAAAAACAACATGCAAGACTTGAGTTCATTCAAGTTCTATTTAATCGGAAGAAAACTTACAAAAAGTTATATATAACTAGCTGTGCCCGCGGCTTCGCTCCCGTCATCTGACTGCCAACCCTACTCTAATGACCCTCCTGCCCTGCACTTACCAATCTACCATTTTTTTTTACTATAGTTATCATTCTTTGGCGGAGAATCTTAACACCGCCATTCAGAAAATGCACAACGCCATCTATCGAATATCGAGTTCAACTGTCCGAGTATCTGAATTGCGAGTGTTGTGATAATTTTACTTCTTGAACACTTTAAATTCATCTAACTTTTGATAGAGTGAACCGATTGCGATGAAACAAAAACTAAGTAATTCTTCAAGTTACGCACAAATTTTATGTATAAAAGTTATCTACATTAGTTTCGTACATTTTACGTGATGCGTGCACAAATAAACAGACAAACAGACAAAAATTCCAAAAATGCTGGAAATAGGTTCTGTTGGTTATCCTTTAACACCCTGGCAATTTTTTTGGAAATATTTTCGATGTACAAAAATTACTTTTCTACAGATTTATTATATGTAATAATAGACTAGCGGACTCCTCGCGGTTTCACCCGCGTAGTTCCCTTTCCCGTGGGAATACAGGGATAAAAAGTAGCCTATGTCACCCGGGGATAGTGTAGCTTCCCAACGGTGAAAGAATTTTTGAAATCGTTCCAGTAGTTTTTAAGTTTATTCGTTACATACAAAAATACAAATCTTTCCTCTTTATAATATTATAGCATATAGAGAAACTGATTTAAGAATCGAATCGTCTGCAGAAGCAACATAAAAGCCACGAAATGATCACATAAAATTGAACCAATCCCGCCTCACAGAATGAAATTGAAACTATAGCTTCGCTTTTTTACACTGTCCTTATTCCGATAAGATTCTTGGCCTACGGACAAATGTCCTATATAATCCTATATATAATAAGTGGAGTTGTAAGTAGTAGTCTGTCGTAAGTCTCCGCCCACATGAGGTAGATCCTATAATAATAACTCTGGCAGTATCTCGAAACATCGCAGGGGAGACAAAGCTGGATTATAAGGAAATAAATGCCAATGGTTCAAGATATTGCGAGCAGTATTTATTGTGTCGAGATTGAACTTATGAAGGTTGCGAGGTAGTGTATCTTTTAGTACAACCTGCGTGAGAAATCTCTCTATAAGTAGAAGAAGTGAAATACTCAGTTATTTGCAACGGATTTATTTTTGTTGGAGTCAAACTATCTACTATCACAAGTAGCTCTTTTCATGCTAAAGAGATTTTTAAGTTATCTGTTTAAAATAAATTCAATTGTCTTGTAAATACACTACTGCGTAACCTACGGCCGACTAACAAATATCATATTAAATAACCGCAAAAATTGAGAAGACATGCGCCCGGGTTTTCTTCAGGTTCAAATTTCATAAGAAAAATTATCTAGATGACATATTAGCGTGCGAAACCATAGCGGCCGATATTAATGAATGCTAGTGACATATTATCAAGGGCAATAGTACGGCGACCAGTTCACACAAGGCAAGGTTGTAGAGTAGTACAAGTAAATGTTTAACGAGACTGCAGCGTTGGTCATCGAATCCATATCGATTTCCCGCATTCGTGGCAATTGCGGTTATCCTTCTCGGAATAAATCGTTGATACCACCCACATAAATACAATGTGTCTACGAAGAACCCATTGTTATATTCGCCATTCATTGAAGGCTTTCAATTGACGCCGGTTGTTGCTTTCCATGAAATAAAGCAATGGGGAAAATGGTTGACCATTTTTCGTAATAACTCAACGATTGTTAGATTACAATGGAGTTTTCTGATTGGAACTTTCTTTTTGTTAATGTTTAGCGTTTATTATTAAAAGCTGAAACCAATATATTTTCCTTATACGTTTACATTTCAGCCTCATTTCAAAGCCTGGTTATCGGACGCGACCGTTACCTTTTTTTTACTGTTTTTCCGACAATTGTTTGGACAATTAATGTCAACAGGGCGGAACGGAGGCGACAATCCGTGAAATCAGCTTGAGCGAACAGACGGTTCCACTGCTTTAAACAAGGATTAGCTCGTGCCTCGAGCTTGGAATAACTTAGGTAACCTCGGAAGTCTATGATTCCGTTTTAAGCTATATAAAGTCTTGTTTCCGTCACTTAATGCCACGAATCTTTAATTATTTCCAACAATAATTTAATGTGTACTTTGTAGTTAATGAATATGGACAGTATTTCGCTAAAACTACTGGCTTCTGGCCAGATTTTACAGCACCTAAGTTCCAACAGGGACTAAACTTAAAGCAAGTGTAAGATTTTAATTCTCGTTTAATAACTCAAGCAATACTTTAATGTTAGAACATAGAGACTAACGGTATCTTAATGAAACTTTAAACGTTCAGAAGAAGTCAATCTTAAAACGACTGAAACTAACTATAGTTTCCAGTAAGTTAATAACGTTTCCCGGTTAACTTTAACGACAGACAACAAAGCATTCTACAAATATATTTCTTTGACTGCAATCAGAGTGGAAGCATTTACATTTAACTTCAGATTCCATAAATTATATTCCATCTGTTTGAAAAGTTACTCTTTGACGGGACGTATAAACGGAATTCTGGGAATATCAACCTTAGTACAAACTGCAGTTAGTATGAAAACGAGATCGGTACTGTAATGGACGAATACATTTTAGCCGACACCCAAATTAGTGGTGCAGTAAATTCAATTAGTTGTTTCTAATTATGCGTTTCGTCAGTAACATATGATTAATAAAATCAACGTTTTGTTTGACGATTTTATACACAAGGTTAGAACTTAGTTCCTAAGCAGTAAACTCGTGGCAGATCAAATCAGTCCAGTCTGAGGTGTGCAACCGACTGTGTAATTATCTTTTCAGTAGACTTTACTTAGCATAATGTATGCAACATTTTAATTAAAATTGGTAATTATTTTTAGAGGTCCAATTAATCTGCCTAGTATTTTCCCAACTGTGTTGGGGTCGGCCATAAGAAAACCAGTATGTTACGTGTTACCCAGTTACTGGGTTGTGAACGTCTATCTGACGTTCACAACCCAGTAACTGGGTAACACGATACCTCTTGGCAAGAGACTGCTATAAGATCTGTTTTTTTTTATTCTCGGTAGGCTTGCGCTTGACCACTATCTCACCTGATGGTAACTGATGATGTGGTCGAAAGTGTAGCAGGCTTGCCTTAAGTAACCTATTCACTCTTGAAGTCTTGACTTAAAGGCCTTGAAATTTATTGATTGATTTTCTGACTATCTGTAACAATTTACAAAAATCTAAAAATTAAAGCCAGGACCGACAGCTTAACGTGCTTTCTGAGGCACGGAGGAATATCGATGTGAAAAACAATATATCACGGGAATTTATCGCGATGATTTAGCGATGAGACCCGGGACCACGGTCGTTGCAACACGGCCCAAATGTCGGGTTAAATAGGTAAATAAATAATCGAAATCATCGCGTTAAATTCCTGTAATATATTGTTTTTCAATAATGAAACGCGAAAGTTTTAAAGTGAATATCGGTGTGTAAAGATGGTCACCCATCCCTAGACCGTCCTCGGCAAGCGTTGCTTAACCTTGAAGATCGACTCGTGCAGCTTTTATTATGTAGCCACGAGCTTAAACAAAGTCAAAGTCAAAACGTTTATTGCGAACTAAGTGTATAATGTTGGTGTTTTGTTATATTAGTACCTACTTAAGACTTAGCAGCCTTTTACAAGCGTTGCAAATATCATTGTCCTTATTATTAATAAGCTAATAGGTGTCAAACAAATATGTGGGCCTCCAGGTAAAAAAGGTCTAGTACTCGGCACTTAGTTTCCGAAATATACGCAGTTTAGTTTCAACTTAAAATGTCTGATAAAAAAAGTGTCTCAGTTTTTGAATATTTATTTAATCCTTATTATCAATTGACTATTCTTGATTTCGAATCTAGCCTTAATTCCATACCCCACTACGGGACCCTTTTAGCTTGGAAGCTCACATATTATTTTAGAGGGTAATATGTAAATTCGTCGAAGGTAACCCTAAAACTAGCCACCGTTACCAGCAAGTTATTCTTTATGAGGCAACCACGAGATCGCGTGACACACGGACGGATGGCGACGGCAATCAATTACGAGACCCTGCCTCTGTACACGTTCCCTGTACTCAATACACTACTGAATAATTATACGACAATACAGACTTTATCTGAACAGTTAGAAACGTAATGGTGGATAACGTTAGTAGAGTCGATGCTGAGTCATACGGATAATTGTGAGAAAATTTAAAAACATTGCTATTCTAGCTGTTGTCGACTGGGATAGTATCCTACGCCATGACATGGTCTTCTTCGTCGTATCGATGATTCCTCAATTATATACGTTTTGACCAGAATTCAACCACGGCAATAGCGTTTTCATTTGCCTCACAAAGGTCCTTCAGGGTGCAGGTGTTGTTGCACAGAGAGCACGATAGGAGGTGAGGCATTGTTTGGGACGCGGCTCCGCAATCGCACTGACATGGTACACCCTTGATCTAACAAATCTGATCAGCCGTTAAGACGTAAAAGATAATAAACAGACAGACAAGAGTTTCTGTTGCTTTTATTTATACTAGCTGTTGCCCGCGACTTCGTCTGCGTAACATTAGTACTTCGAATAGCCTATTTTTTGTATCGCACAATAATATTGTAGGTGTGTGGACAGGACAGTCTTACTTGAGAAATTATTAGTTCATCATACAAATTTCCACCCTCCTTTCCATCAACTTAAGGATGACTCGACTAAAACTATCCTATGTCCTTCCCAGCGTCTCAAACTATCTATATAACAAAATCGGTTCAGCGGTTTAAACGTGAAAAGGTAACAGACAGACAGTTAACTTTACATTTATAATATTAGTATGGATGAATATTATAAAGTCGAAAGTTTGTGAGTGTGTTTGTTTGTATGTTTGTTACTTCTTCACGCTCAAACAGCTGGATGAAATTTGGCACAGAGATAGATTGTAGTCTGGAAAACACATAGGATACTTTACTTTTTATCTCGGGAATATGTTCTTTTTGAAAGAAATTAGTAAGGTAATAAACTATTGCAGCAGTCACAGATAACCTTGTTTTTGTGATCGGTTTGTATTACATAAATATGAGGAAAATATGGTAGGGAGGATCCCCTCATTGCCAATGCCAATCAAGGAGAAACATTAACCTCTACGACGGTATAAAAATATAGATGATGAAAATGTTATTTTTAGATAAGTTTCATGAAAACATTATCATAGAATTTACACGCAAATGCGCAATACGGTCCTCAAAAACAAAAGGGATGAGATGGTAAACATTGATTTGGATAATAAATCTTATCAAAACAATTGAGCCAATCGCAGTCCAATGTTTTATCAAAAGTTTACAATTTGCCGAAATCTAACCAATCATGTTGAATAGAGAGAATTGTGACATCATTTATTTAATATTGATAATGTTATTTGCAATGCGTTTGACCCATAAATAAAAATATACTTCTTCTGATAATTTCGCGATCATTGAACTTTTCAGTCCAAAACACAGATCTGATAATTCTAATTTTAAAACAAGATATAAGAAGTATAAAATTAGTTACAGTTAAAAAAATTAAGAAAAAATTTATATCAACAACAAAACATAATTCAACCAAAACATCTGACTCTTTAATTTAAAAGCATAAAACAATCTAAAAAGTTAAATTTAACATTCTATCAAATCAATAAATCATCTAGATAATCTAACTTACATCTGGATTGTATTTTTCAACTCACTAGACATAATAAACCCAATAATAACAAAGGTATTTTGTTAGTCCATATAAATAATATTTAGTATACTTATTCAACTATGAACCAAACTCATGATTCCATTGTGAAGAAACAATAACATTGAAGCCCCATTGTGCTTCTAACAAACTTATGGGTGCCTATAATAATTTATGTAGAGACGTATGTTAAGATTTTACGATAACTCGAGATAGCGAACGACGATGTCAAGTAAATGGAATTGTTGTGTTAAGTAGAACTTAGCTATGTAGAAGTCACTTAGTGAGCAGAAGCTGGTAAAATGAACGCTAGCAGCATTTTTGCATGTAAATTGGTATCTGCTACACAGGCAAAATTCTAGCTTAAAGTAGACACAGAAATAAAGAAAGTTGATAAATCAAAATTGTCAGGGCGAGTCACAGCAACAATAGTTTAATACATACCGCAAAAAGCTTCGCATTCTAAAAAATCTAGGATAATCGTGAGAGAAACTGTTGAAGGCAACCACAGATCGGTGGTCACTTAAAATGAGAGCAATAAAGCAATTGTATAAACCCGTTTTATTCAATCATGTGAAAGTACTCGTGTTTTGTATAATATATTATTATGTTTATTTTTTTTAAATGTGAATATTGAGGCATCGATCATAACATAACAACAGGAACTAGTACTAGTGCTACAGTTACTGAAAAACACAAGAAAATCGAAAAGACATAACAAGTAGGGGAGAACTAAAGAAAGGATTCTTAAAACGCATGTTACACAATAGTTGGCAAGACCCATACAACTGCTCCCAAAATGGCGTTAAGGAAATCCTTTCTCTAAAAGGTTACGACGCATTACACGAATAAAAATATGCTATTATTCATATGAAATGTCAAGTAACACCGTCGAGGTTTGTGCGAGTCTTCATCGGAGCCTTCAACAAAAGGAATACGCACGTGAGCATTTCGCCGGCTCCTGGCGAAGTATTTTAACAAAGAATTCACCACACATTCTGGAATAAACCGTAACTCATGGCACCTACGTCTTTTTTTGTATGAAAGAGCAAACGTCATACCTACCAAAAAAAGAACGTGTCGCCATTTGGAGTCAAAGTTCAGCCTTCAATGCAACGTATGCCCAAGTCGATGCTTCACTTTCCGACTTTATATTCAGAAAGTAAAGTTCACATTTGCGTGAGTATCTGCGGGGTCTCAGAGACCGTACGTAAAGGGTGTTTTTTTACGCGGTCGTGTGCCATATTGTGCCGCAGCCGGTGACGGAGGGCTTGTTCGAAACGAAATGCATGGCTTGTTTATAGGTGACGAGGTTTTGCCTTGCAGTGCGATGTGTCGCTTTTGTTTCGAGTTTTCGACTAACGCCCAGCTGCCTAAAGATTTTTAAAGCCAGTGTAATCATTTCTTGCTAACATAAAAAAACATGTTTGTATGGAGGGTAAACAAGGTCTATAGTAACAATGATTGTTCCGATTAGGCGGTCCTAGCCGATTTAGTAAATGTTCTAACAATATCCTCATCAGGCGTTCCAAAACTGGCACTTGTGGTCCACTAAAAATTATCGAACTCTGCTAACCTAACCCTTATCTGAAAACTGATTAAAAGTCAGAAATTCTTGGACGGAACAAACTTTGATTCGGTTCCGGCAGTTCAGCAAACTTTCTTGTCGTTTTGGACTATTTCGCAAGTTGGTTCCTGTGCCAAGGGCGCCGATTGCCTAATTAGGATGCTAGTAAAGTTCTGGGATCCTGCCAGCTTTTGTTATCTTATTCTGTAATAGATTATTAACGGTCTACTTACTATTGAGGAAAGGGGAGCATGTTCCTGTCGGTACCGAGTCGAATGGAAACGCATTTACGGTATCACTCCGTAATATTTTTGCTTCGTACGCTTTCATCATGATCGTTAATGCAAGGTTTTCTTGGGGGAATATATTTTCCTGGTAGAGTATCATCTGTTACGAATAAGTAATCGATACGAATCTCGTAGCGGAGTATTCGATCAAGTAAATAGGTGCCGTCTTGATTGAGGTGAACTTCGAAGCCACAAATCAGAGAGCACGTCGCACTATGATTATTAATAAGCGTTCATAATAGGGGGCATAATGCCCGTGAACTGAATACCAATAAAATGTTCGTATCTCGTGCAATCAATTTGTTGACCACTGATTTTATCTAGTGGGACTACAAGTCTCGATATATCGATGACATTATCGTATAGGCCACCGTTATCATGATGTGTATCAAAAGCATAGCACTATAATTTAATAGGGTTAATGGAAATCTTGCTATCGATGTAATAGATACTGTTTATGGTGTTGTAACCCAAAAGGAATTCTATAATTCGAGTAACCTTATTAAGATTGATGAGCCGTCGATACTATACCTGAATAATAAAAATAGATTTCTAAGTTTGTTCAAGTTCAAATAAGTTCGTTATTTTTGTCTGTATAAAATAAATCTCAGCATTGGAATTAGTTTTGACAATCAAAAGTTGATTTCTAGGAGTGGTGATTAATTCTCGTACACTTTCTGTATGAAAAGAGGCCTTTGCCTTGTAGTGGGACGGTATTATTTATTATTATAAAATAAAGCTTCATCCTCCTTTTTCTCTTACGTAGTAAAAGGACATGGCTAAATAAAGTATGGACGACTGCCCTAGCAATATATAAACATTTTAACTAGTAATATGTAATGCTGTATAGCCTAATATTAGTATTTCGTATGAAAAAATTTACTGGAACTTATTATATCGTCACAATCCTGAAAATAAAATCGTCGAAACTCCTACATTAATAGGTATACAAACTTGTAAAATAATAAGATTTTGCTATGATACTTTATTAAGGCGTTTAGAGGACCTCGTGGTTTAATAATAACAGCCGCACAGGTCGATCTCCAAGGTTAAGCAACGCTAGTCGAGGTCACCCCGTGATTCTTTCGTTCCTTGGAAAGCTAGTTAAGCCGTTGGTCCCGGCTGTCATTTGAAGATCTGTCATTTGTGGCTACACCACAGTTTATGCATCTCATGATGAATCAATACGCAATTGAAACTTAAGGCCTTACTAGTTGGCTCTGTATTAATACATAATACCCGGCGAAAGGAACTTCGATCAAAGTGAGTTCCCACGACACCCCGAACATGTATTTTTTTTATTTGGTTCTAATAGAATCAAGTGTAATCTAGAAGTGCCGTTTCTTTCCAGATTTTGCCAATATTTTTTAGAAAACAGATAAATGCAGTTAAAGAAATCAACATCTAAGGTTTTGAGATGTATAGCGAAAGCTACAAAAATAAATAATAATAAATACAGTTCGTTTCAATTTACGCAAATGTCTTTAAAAGTAGATTTATTCACTACAATTTTTCGTAAAACGGAATCTTATGTTCTTCTTGTCAAACAAAAACATGAAAACACTTTTAATTATTTGATTAATTCGCGAAAGTTCTAGAAGAATAATAAAACTGTAATAATTCATTAATGAATATTTGAGATGTATTGCGATAGGTACAAAAATAAATAATAATGAATACTGTTCGTTTCGACTTACGCAAATGTCTTTAAAAGTAGGTTTATTGACGACAATTTTTCGTAGAACTGAATCTTATGTTCTTCTTGTCAAACAAAAACATGAAAACACTTTTAATTATTTGATTAATTCGCGAAAGTTCTAGAATATTAATAAAACTGTAATAATTCATTAATGAATATTTGAATGTTACGAGCTATAAGTGAACAATTTCTATTCATGCTAAGGGCAGTTGTTTAGCCATGTCCTTTCCGTAAAAGGTAGGTAATAAAATGATCTCACATTTTCCTGTATTTATGATCGTAATTGAGTATTGAATGAATAACAACGTGCATCACCAATGACGCATTCAGCCTTAATTCCACGTTCAACAATATCTTTGTCTATTCCACTCCTGTGGGTATATTGATCAAAAGAGCCCCAAAGGATGCGTCATTCATTGGACGTACGCACTACGCATTTGTAAATCATTCAAAAATATGCTTAATAGGTACATATTATTATACCGTTCATTAATTTCTTAACATATTATTCAAAAAAAAAACGGAACATAAATAAATACATGTTTATTGGTACAAAAAAAGGTTATAAAAATTAGTGTTCACATACAGCTATATTGTAGGGACAACCTGAGAACCTCTTGAGAGACAAAATAATAAAAACAAAATATTAAATTAATTGCTGAATCTGTCTCCTTAGGCCTTAATTTACCAGATAGTTTTTGTTTATATAAATTCCGTCTAAAGCTTATCTATTTCATATTTGTTATGTTATCCCTGTTGTTCCTGGGGTGAGGACCTGGTGATCTGTAATACAGGTTAACAACTAACAGACACCAGCTCCGCACACTCATTTGACTGCAAAATGTTACACCTAAATTGAATTTATAAATTGTTCCATAAGGTCATGTTTTGTGAGGAGAAATAAAGATTATGATTATGATAATATACGAGCAGATTCCAAGCTACCGGTGGTTAGGGCTCCAGTGACAGGACCCCTTATTAATTTGTTGATAGGCTCTCTCGTTTGAACTCTTTATTATCTAATGGTAAGCAATGATACTGATGTTTCTGTTATGTATGCCTTAAAATTACAATATTTTAGTTATCTTCCACAAGAAAGAACAGTTTATATATATATTTTTTTTTAATTATTATTGATAGGCTTGCGTTTGACCACTATCTCACCTGATGGTAAGCGACGATGAAGCACGCTTGCCTAGAAGAAACCTATTCACTCTTGACTTAAAGACTCCCAGGTTGTAGCCAACAGGAAATACAGACTCCGGCAGGGAATTCCACTCCTTTGTTGTACGCATAATAAAAGTATTCCCAAAACGTTTGGTGCGTATGGGTGGGATGTCCACCATGAACCGATGACGCATCGCCGTACGTCTTGTAGTCCGATGATGGAACGGGCTAGGAGAAATTAGTTCATGCAATATCTCAGAAAAGCTAGCACGGAGCGACAAAACTTGCATGCAGAAGAAAGTTTGCTAATTTTATCATAAACTAGAGTTTGCTAGAAACTTTTACAATATGACACTTTTTTACTAAACTTTATATCTACTGCAGTAGGTACAGGGAAGTTTAGTAACTCAATTATCTTTAACATTTTCCCAAAGGAAAAAGAAAGTTTCTGTGTGTTTGTTCTGACTCATGGTGTGTTGCTTTGCTTACCTCTGCTCAATTAATAAGGTGCGTCAATTGTTCTCTGGTCAACAATTCATCTTAATCCTAGTATTGCCCTTTGTATCATTGTGATTTCTGTTAAACCTATCTGTGTATAATTAGTAGGCAATCCAAATCAATAAACGGTATTTCTAGAATTCGATCCGTTTGCATCACATTTTAGTTTCCGTTTCTCAAAGCATCATACAGTCTGAATCCGTTTTAGATGGAGAGAGATTCAGATAAAGGCGCAGGTAGACGTAGACGCAGATGATATCGTTAAATCAGCTATTACGGCATAGATAGAATAACTTTAGGGTGAACAGTTAGGCACATAGCAGATTTATTTGCACCGACTCTGCGATGACTATAATAAATATTGTTTTGAAATCCAAGAGACACAAGAAGAGCGATGAAGAGAAACAGAAAGACAGAGTGAGAAGAAGAAAGAGAGAATACTATGATGATTACCCTATCCAGTAACTGATGAATGTGCCCTTTCAACAAAGCCATAACATGTCCCCAAAAAGTAGCACACTATGAAAAAAGTAGGATACAAACACTAGATCGTGCTCTTAGTGCGTTCTATTCCTACGCCACCTAATTTGTAAATGAAAGGAGAAACGCCTTGAACCGTCTATAAATATTTAAAAGAGATTCTCTCAGAGATGTTAAACGCTCGGAGGCTGGCCTATATGCATAATAAATTATGTTTACAGCTAACTTTATTGTTTCGGGTTAAGTTATAAAATATACGTGTGTATGTTTTATCGGAAAACGTAAACCGAATATAACAACTTTAATGACGAATGCGACTAGACTTTCAATCCTGGTGGGAATTAGCTTTCCGTGTATGTCCGTTTGAAATCTCGTTATTATACGGAGCTGAAGCTGATGTAGAGCTGAAGTGGAGTTTTATGTCCGTTCTTCTCTATAACAAGCGTCTTTTCCGAATGGACGGTAGAATCAACTATTATTACTTACTACTTATTCATCATCATCATATCAGCCGAAAGACGTCCACTGCTGGACATAGGCCTCCCCCAAGCGTTGCGACATTGACCGGTCCCGTGCGTCTAGCATCCAGCGGATCCCCGCAACCTACACCAGGTCATCGGTCCACCTGGTGGGAGGCCGTCCAACGCAACGTCTTCCGGTTCGCGGTCGCCACTCGAGAACTTTTCTGCCCCATCGGCCATCCGTTCTGCGAGCAATGTGCCTGCCCACTGCCACTTAAGTTTGGCATTTCTTCGGGCTATGTCTCTAAACCTGGTTCTCTTGCAGATCTCTACGTTTCTGACTCGATCACGCAAGGAAACTCGAGCATAGCCCTCTCCATTGCCCTTTGGGTGACTGTAAGCTTTCTGATGAGGGCCCATTGTGAGCAACAATGTCTCAGAGCCCTAGGTTATATTTGGCGTTCAAAAGTGCCGCTTAATAGCCTTATTGAAATAACGAATTTGTCTTTGACTTTAAAATACGTATACATAAATAAACTTGCTCCTTTTTCCCATGGGGGTAGGCAGAAACTACAGGACGCCACCTGCTACGATCCTTACATACTCCTTTTGCTTCATTTACGTTCCTACATCTAGAAATACACGTACACCCGTTATACTGATTTAAAATACAAACAATTTTCCTATATTTAATAAAAACCCTATTTTTAAAGCGCCTAAAAGCACCGCTCTACATTTTTTAAGCCCAAAAACATTTTATTCTTAGACCCGTCACATTGCGTCAACTGTTCCCCGTCAAAAACCACATCACTTTAACCTTACAAGCAAGCGGGCCGTCCTCGAAATAGAACATAATGGAAATCCGTCAATTTCAATGAATTCTATCGTTAGAAGATTCGTGTTAATTACGTAAAGGATGACTTCCGAGCAGAACGGCTCCCAACACTGACGTGGCGACACTAAAAATCGAAAAAAGGTCCTAAGTGCAGCATCGGTTACGCGTATGAGTACAAGCCCCCGCGAACAACAGATTTTTTACAGGTCAATAGTTTGGTCGAATTGAAAACTACATTCATTACTGAATCGTTGTATTCTTTGTAATACTTATTTATTTGTAATACTTTATCATAATGATGAAAAGCCCAAATAAACTATCGACCGATAAAAACGTGTGTTTGCGGGGGCTCTTAAATCACTCCGCCACTGCCACGGCCGCTGTGATGGTAGTGGTTTGACTAGAACGCGTAAGCAACGCGTATTTGACAATTTCCAGTGCCGCAGCATCAGTGTCGTCGGAGCGGCTTTGCTCGGAAGTGAAGCTTAAACGACAGTTGAATAATTAGAAATACCACGCGTCATCAAACGAGTCGTCCTCACATGGACACATTCCTGAAGGTAACCTACCAGTGTTACCACAAAACTGGTTTACCTACTACTCGTATAGGTACAATTCCCATAAGACATACTGTCTGCCTTTTATTTGTTGATTCTTTGGCATCGGTAGCTCGTTGTTAGATTTCAATGGTTTAATTCACACCTAAAAAAATGTTTTATTAACATAGCATTAGTAATTCAATACATTCTAACCTTGTAAGCCTATCATCAAGTATGTGCAAATATTTAAATTTGATTTTGTAAAGAAATGTAGAAGTAGATATTATTAGTATTTATTTTCGTCCTGAAATCCTCTATTTCATTTCACAAAGACTAATCAAAACTCATAACGTCAAGACAAAGAAAGACGGAAAAAAATTAAGAAAACCGATTCCTTTACACAATAAAAGCTGTATTCAATCCAAACGAAATCAACATAAGAAAAGGGAAGAACTCCCGTAGGCACGGGTTCAACGCCCCGTCTTATCTTGGACACCAACTTTTATCTATCTACAATCCGCATCTCCTCACGCCTTGGAACTTAATCGATTTTTCAATACTAAGATATGGACCTTATCTCCTAACAATAAGGCATATTTCAACCCTAAGTATCTAACAGAGTAACCTGTATGGGAATCTGGCACTTCTCCTCATAGTATTAAAGCCTTCAATTTTTTGCACGTGTCCCTCACAAAGTTAAGGTTGGTCCCAATTTCGCGATGTGCCAAGTCAAAGCCAATATTTGTCTAGATTAGATAAAAGATTTTGGGTCCGGCTGTTCAAACTCGATTTTGTATTGAATCGCTTTCCGGTTTAGTGTAATACGATCGGAAATGGATTTAAATGTTTGCAATTCCCGTTTATGATTTAATCAAATCCGTTTGCAATATCGAATGCTAAGTTATTTCGTAAAATTATATTAAAACACATAAATATTGAAATCAGTAGCGTTTTGTTATTTATGAGTTTTAATCTCATTTTGGAGCTTTGTTTGCGTTGCGGGGCTGTTTTGAAATCCTGCTCAATAATGAAACCGACTAAATTGAATTTGATATCAAACGTTCATCGAACATCATTAATAATTTAAGAACCCTTACTTTGATGTTAACAAAAACTACAACCGACCCCTTTCAATTGACTAATGCATAAAAATCTCAAAAGTAAAACAAGAACACTACAAAACCCATAAAGCATTAACGAAATGGGGTTACACAGTAAAAAAACTCGAGAAGAAAAAATTCCTCGAAGTAAGCGAGGAGACCTCTCGTACATCCGTAGAGGGTCCCTATATAATTTATTCATCTTTCCGTCCTAAGAACAAAACTACGGTTTACTAAAAGCTGCCTTAGAGCGTAGTAGTTATGTGCTAACAGAATAAACGTGGCTGCCCCTCCACGGACCACTTCCCTTGTGTGGCGACCTAAAAATAAGCAAGGATGCTGAGACGTAACTATTCTGTTAGCGGACATTTGTAGCCGGATGAGATTTGAGGATGTGGCGTTTGATAGCTCGTTGGCAATCCGCTGGATATAATAGACGAATGACTTGCAAAATGTTAGGCAATGTCTGTGGGTCGTATACCAATTCATGTAAAGTTATATAAGGAGAGATGATCAACAATCTTTGTGCAGTGGCCGGTAGCAAAGGCTTCAATTGAACGGCTAGCTATTAGAGAAGCATTATTTCCAGCAGTGCAGGCTACGGGCTGTTCATAATGAAGGAGAACTAAAATGAACTAAAAACTAAAAAAAGCGTATATGTAATACTTTATGTGTAATACTAATGTTTTCCGACTTTCAACAAAGCCAATACGTAATACCACAGTTTAAAAGAATTGCGGCGAATTGACAAGTTAATTCTTCCCCTACGAAGAGAATGACTCAATTTACGTAACGCTATTTGCTCTTAGAACACATTCGCAGACCCCAGTTGAATTCCACACCCCAATTCAACAAATGAAGACGTTATCTGTAGTTTCCCTTTAGTGCAGTAGTCTTTACAAATAAAACAAATGATCCAGTGACCGAAATAAAACCACATCTTAATTTTACATGCACAATACAATACCCGGATTTATTGGAAATCAAAATTACCCTTCTCCAAATTAAATGTCATTCAGTTAATTAATTCACCAAAACCACAAAAATGACCATCTACCGTCCATGTTCTTGGAACGTCTCCTCTAACAAATTAATAAAACTCACAATCCATTCCATTACGAGATCATAAATCATTTAACAACATCTTAATTATAGTGCAACATTAATCTTTATATTATCAGTCTGAGATCATCAATTCGTGAATAAACGCTTGATATTATAAATACAATAACGTACACGGAAAGCTTATCGTAAATCAAAACAGTGTCATTAGATACGAGCCTCGTACGCTCGTACCGGGAGAGCGGAATCTTTAATATCTGCATGGCCAACTAATTGAGACCCGTATCTGTTCAGCGATCGCATTAATTTTCTAGGAGTATCACAGGTCTTGTGTGAATGGTTGGCGTTTAGGCGTCCAGTCATGAAAGAGCTCTGAATTTTGGCGGTGCTTTCCCGCAGTTGTTGGTCAGTGAACTGTGTGACGGTAACGGGGGAGGTCAGCGAAGATTGGGCGGCGGAGAGGTTGTTCCGGGCGGGAGCTCAGCGCGCAGCCTCCGCTGTATTGAGCGGCCGCGCCCGCTCCTACCCACGTGCTCCATTCACCGGTACCACCACGTGGAAACTGTCTTTAAACGAACAAAATACCAGTTACATGATTTACAGTTCGTAAGTCAGGCATATTTTCTAAACCGAAAACATAAATTAACCTCAAAGGAAATGGCACCCAATTGGTCCCTCGTTGGGCGCCATTTCATTTAACACAATGTTAACGATGTCATACCCAAATAAAACCAAAAATAATTATTTAAATCAACACGATAGTTGACATACCTTACCTCACAACACGAAGCCCCAATTTTACCTCTGACCAGATTCGTACAAAAAACCGCGTCAATGCAATAAATCACACGTAAGTGAATTATCACCTGCACGCCACCGATAGCTGGCCGTGTGAATTGACATCGGAAATAAAATTGACAGCATGCACCCGAGTCCCGATCCCATAGGCGCAGAAGTAGGCCAGCCATTCATTTAATAAACTGCTGTCGGGGCATATCGAATAAGCCTTTACACTGCCAGTACAAGTCAACTCGAAGTTGAGTCTACATCTGCATACAAATCACGCTCTATCTATTCTAATTTAATTGAATTAGTTTTTCTAAAAGATTTCGATTCTTCTTTCTTAGTTCTTAGGTTACAGGTCTGTTTACATTGAGCACATCTCAGTTATTTTAATTTAATTCAGCGTTGATTTATTAAGAATGTTGATATATGTCTTATTTACATTACTTTCTGAATAACAAGCGTTATCACATTTAAATCGCTCCCAATTTCTAAAATCTATTTAATTCTTCAATTTATTAATTTCACTTTGAAATGGCATCAAATAAGACACGGAAACGAAACGGTAAAATGTATTACTATTTCTTATTCAAAGTAAACCCACGATATACTTGATCAATTTATAATATCGATTTCAGAAGAGAAAACGTAGAATAAATGTAGCAGAAACAATGCAACGTTTAACCAATTACACATCCAATAATGTTAAATAAATGGCTATCAACTGAATTGCAATAGAATAGACCACAGATCAATTGATAGCTTATAATAAAATATGGGCAATTGGCCATATTGAATAGCAAAGGATAAAAGTACAACCTGCAGCAAAATTTTAACCGGTTCAATATATTTAGATGGAATAAGATTGAATCAGATTAATGAAAATGTATTGAATTGGAATAAATATTGACTCAAACACCGATTAACGCATGTATGCTATGAAGTGATAAAGTACAGCTTGTGAATTGTGCGAATTGAAGTCATAATATCAGTACTCTCTGAATTCAGGGTACTATCATATACCCAGGTTTACAATGAACCAAAGACCAAATAAAACAAAAACCAGGATGTATGCTGATCTTCTCACATTTAAAATAAGCTTCTTTAATAAATTCTTACACATGCGAAAGCGGAAGGTGAAGCAAATCGTAAAATAAAGAAATAATTCGTTTTCCATATATGAGGATAAAAGACGAACAAATTAGGTAGATTTGAGAGCAAAATAGAGCTTAATCTCTCAACCTCCAACGAAAATTCTCATCGAAATTATAAGGCAATAATCTCATAGTAGCCAACTAAAGAACATGACCTCACGGTCACATCCGTCAGCCATTAAATCATAAGGTGATGTCAATGGACAAATAAAAATAAACAAAATTGGCTCATCGATAACCTCGGGGCCAGGTTTGTCGAATTACACACAGCTAAATAAAAGTCACATATAATTACTATTACGACCTTCACTATCGAAAGTTATAACTACCTTCAAAATAAACTGAGTAGGTATATATTATTTGAAGTCTAGATTTGTTTGTAATAAAATGCCAGACGGCGGCTTAGGTATGATGTAGGTCCCCCCCGGTGGGTTCCCGCTGTCGAGGCGGGGGGCTCAGTAACCGTGGCTTGGTCACCCACGGTGAAGCGAAGAGGAACCCGAGGAGGGGCCGCTCGTCAGGGCTTTTGCCGATTAAGCCGACGACGTAGTGGCCAACTAGTAGGTTGCGGTGACGCTTGGTAACAGGCGACATCGCAACTGAGGCGGGCCGCGATGTCTTATGGAGATTTCCAGGTCCCATACGATATCGCGGCTGAGGGTTGGAGGCCGCGGTGGGAGAGGAGTGCCGGTATTGCGGTGCGCCGCTCTCCCTACCTTTTGCGGCCTAGACGGGGTCGCAACCGTCTGATGGCGGACGCGGTGGGGCCGCAGGGGAGGAGGAGTGTCGGTATAGCGTTAGCCGCTCTCCCTATCCCCTGCGGCCGCAAAATGGTAGGTGGCGGGGCCATTGACCTCGACCCGTCACAGTGGGACCAAGGGTGCCATACACGGGGTCGTCTGGCACCCATGTGCTGATTTGGTCCCTGGGGTGGTCACGGCGTGCAGTGTGTTCTTGCGCGCCGGTGATGGGGGGTACTCCCCCGAGGAGGGTCCGGTGACGGACAGCCGCGGCGGGTTCGCGGTGAGTGCTAACGCGTGCCCGTGTTCCCGCCATAAGCGGCACTGGAGGACACCGTGGCGTTTTAGTGGGTTAGAGTCCCACATAACTGCACTATCTCCCCGTGGTAGTGCAGTATGCATGAGCAATTCTCAACGCAAAAAAAAAAAAAAAGGTATGATGTAGGTACTTTGGCTGTCTGCGACTTTCTAGGTTTTGTTAAACAAGCGGTATAGAAAGACGGTATAAAGTGATGACGTTTGCTTTGTAATCGGTTTTACCTTTTATCCTGAATCTATTACAGGAAGAAACTACACTGTATACCCACTCGTATTAATAATACCAGCCGTTACTGTCCCACTATACAAAGACACGGGCATACTTTTAGACACCGGTGGAACACAGTACATGACCAGTAATTTAAAAATTCTCAATTTGTTACGCTTTCCCTAAAAAAAATCCCCTTCCAGTTAAAATTCACCCTTCATCAAGGAAAAATAAAGACCACAGCAGTATCACATTTTTGCCTCATTATGAACACCGACAAAGACATTCCAGCATCCAATTAGCGCTCATCCCATAAATCTGACACCGCTGAGAAGCTATCTATCACACTGGAGTTTTCAGTCTTGACACCATTTCCTTTAGGTTACTGGTATACTGTATGCTCTCTATGAACATGCAATTACTAACATACTGAATGAGAAAGGATAGAAATATTTTGCATATAAAGCAAGGCTCTCTTTGGCAGAAATTGTGGTTTTGCTGAAGGTACCTTTATATTCTAGTTTATTTTACTGTAAAAAATCAATTCAGGAGACACCAAAAGAATCTTGATACCGTGATTACGCTTTTGAATGTCGTCAAAAATGTGAAACATAACAATCAGACAATCTTGCCAATTATTAAGATCAAGAAGATCAACTCTACTTTAATAAACGAAAACATAAATGGTGTAAGAGGAATCTAGCAATAAAGCATTCACGCAAAATACGTGACGAAATCTCGAAGAACTTTGTAAAGGAAAAGGGAACAGTGACTTATAAACAGCTTAGAATCGGAATAAGCCTAAGAATTTCATCAAAAAATTCCTTCGCATTTTAATTTTAATCCGACACCATTCAATATGGCAGTCTCGGCGCGGCTCCATGGCTCGCCACTTGAACGTGAGACATTAAGTGACTGTTGTGACTACAGGCAGTATTATTTCTGCTAACGCGATCATTGTGCTGCATTACTTTATGCACTTTGCAACACAGAGGTGATGTCACGATAATGCGTGAAAGGCTGCTCAAGATACAATGTAATAAACCGCTGCAGACTGACTATAATTTTATATATGACTATCATGTACCCGTTGCTAACAAGGTCTCTTTGATGTTATTGTTTCTTTCATTGCTTAGTCGGCTAGGTAATTAAAAGTAGACACTTTTCTTGTCAGCCGATGATTTTGGAAAGTCAGTGCTGTACCTACTTCATATTTAATGCCTTTCTATCATCGAACGTGGGAACGCAATGTATTGCGGTTTGGCATGCGTTTGAAGGCAATTTTTTCAAATGTATTTATGAATGATGATAGTGTTTGTTGGTAATTTTTACTCAAATGTTAGATAAACAAAATGTTACGTCTGACCCTGTCACACGTTAACCTTGCCGGCCTCAATGATTTTAACATCAGATAGTAAAGATTTAAAATTAATATTGTAATGTTTGCAACCGTTCGTGTTGTCTGGCTTTGAGCCACGTTTCTATTGATATCGTATATATTAACCGATGAATTACAGTTAGTGTAACTGTCGTCAGATCAAATGCGCTGAAACGAAATTGTGAATGATATTATCTGTCTGCCCCACAGTCTAAGCAGGAAGCACTAATTAGCTAATCAAATAAAGATGGCCACTTTACACACCTGTTATCTTTACACCAATTAACAAGTAAACTACTTACCACCTAAGATAACACATAAGATTCATGTACTACTCAGAGATATCGCACCTAGGTAGTAGATAGAGGCAGTTGCCTCTGAGTGGGAGTTCCCAAACTGACCACTTGAAATTCTTCAACAAAAACACTTTTTTCTTTGCAACTGTAAGGCAAAGAACCGAGACTCGGTGTCGGGGCTCAAATCACCGGGGAAGTGCTGCGACTGGCGGGAAACTTACAACGGAAACAAGTGGAAAAGTTGCGACGATTCAGACCGAATGACTTCTCAAACGCTTTTAGCGACTCGAGCTAGATGAGATGTTTTGGTGATCGCATATATGGACGATTTGGTAATGTGTGGCATTGAAACCTCAATTGAGAATTTCATCGAGATAACATTTAAATGATATCTTAGCAAATATACGAAAGTAGCTTGTAATCATTAATATATTTTATCTTTAAAAGCAAATAACAATAAAGTTGAACATACTCCATTAGATTTCACTCACATCCATCATAATTCAGCCACAATTATCGCATCAAATTTACACTTAGCGTTTACAAACAAAGGCGCCCCTTAATGATACAAAGTTGAGCGTTGCCAAAAATTCATTAATCACCGACACACGCTTAGCAAACTCATAAAGTAAAGCGAGACGGTCGGAATTGCCGTGAAATGTACAGTGTAAGTTGCTCGGCTCGCGAAGTTCAAGTTGCATTATCCTCGGTGCATCCCGCGCATGAATGATATATGGAGACGTCTCGAGCTTCTCATGCATAACATTAGGGATTTTGTTGGTAACATTTCTTTTCCAATTCGAGGTTATCTACGAAGCACCATCTTAATATCATATTGAATTTCTATCAAACGGAACGAAGTACAGTAATTTGAATTTGGGTATCAAATCAATAGTAAAATTATCAATTTGGGATTCAAATGCATTACCTACTCAATTTGTTCCAACGACCACTTCTGATTTTGTGGATCGTCAAATCTAGTAACAGTTCGAAATATTGATTCTGCTGATAAGGACCTATAAAAGAGTCGGTTGCTCTGCGGTATTTATTTTCTGTAGATTTCCCACGAACGTGATGCAATGGTGCATTGTTGGCTTTACTTGGTTTCAAATTATTGCTGTACTGTTTGCTAATAACCAACTGAACTGTTCTATTGGCGTTGTCTTTAGTGTTATTGTTATCGATATCATCCATTATAACTACTTTAACATTTATAACTTTAAGACTTGTGAAATAATAGATCATAGCTTTAAGAGTAAATGTTCTAATTAAGGTTTGATTTCAATTTGGTATTCTAATATCTTGCATTGTTTTTCAGTAGTCATGTGCGGTATTCTCATTTGGCAAACAAGAATCACATTAACACCAATCCAAAAATTCAGCCTATACGTCTCCATATAAAAACCATTATGATACTCAAATCAATTGCTCGGTATCATCCAGTTTATTTCGAAACGATTCAGTCTCTGTTTCAAACGTTGCAAATACAGCTCTACAGCGTCCTTTTAGGTTACATTTTTGCAAAGAACCTGTTGAAAAATGTGGAAAATTTAAATTGTCGATTTGTTCTTTAGAAGACACGAATCAAGTAATTAAATTAGTCCGTTGAGGCGGATCGTCGGCAAGTCACCAGCCTGCTCGAGAACACTTGAAGCGCTGTGAAGATATTAATTTTTCCCTTTTCGACACAGTGACAATTTTTACTTTTTTGCTTTGTCTTCGATGAGTATTTATCTTTTGGCTATCTTAACTACCTCCAACAGTTTTACTTGGATGTTGATGCAACAACACTTCGAACACTGATAAAGACTACGATTTGTATAATTAAGAATAGTAAGCCATTGTTTACAACTTTTGCAAAGGAAGTCACTGAACATACAATATGTAACCAAATTGTTATTCATCTATTATGAATTAATGTTTCATTACAATATGTAACCAAATTGTTATTCATCTATTATGAATTAATGTTTCAGAGTAAACATGAATGGTGCCACAATATTATCAGCAGATGACGGTTCTACGTATTTCATAGCACCACTGTGTCATTTGTTCGAGGAACAAGTGCGGACACAAATTCTGAATTAACTACTGACTATATTAACGACAGAACTTCGCGCGAAATGCTTCAATTTGTTTAAATAGACGAACTGGTTCGAGAGGTTTTGTTGATTAACGCTTTAGTTAATAAAATTAATACGTTTAATTATTTACCGCCTCATGGTCTGATTCAATTAAGAAGCTGCTGATAACACAAATAGTTCTTAATTTTCTTCATGTACTGATACTCAGTCATGCGACAAAATGTGATGACATGCGTAAAATGTCATCTACATATAAAACGTAGTCGATAATTCTTTGTAAACTGCTCAAATTTCAAAGTAACTGATGTTAAAACCATTCATGGTTTACTATTAACGTGCATTGAATACCATTAGGTACAAGTTATAGTGGACCACTTTCCGAATGTGTCGATGAATAATTCATGTCACAAAAGGTTTATTTGATTAAACCCGCCGCTCGCGTCCGCTATGAAAAATTTAATGAACTCGCCATGATAATGAAATTTATTGAATTCTGACTTTTATTTAGGTATATTGTTCTTGTGCATAAAGGAGAAATGGATGATCATGATTGATAATCACAAGCTTACATAATACGATATTATTTATTTATTTAAACTTTATGTACAATGGTGATACATAGGCGGACTTAATGCAGCAAGGCATTCTCTACCAGTCAGATAAAAAATATTCAGATTAAATTCTATATAAGAATTGATGAAACATTTATGACGTAAAAGTGTATTCTAAGATCTTTGACGACAACTGAATTTGCGGTAAAAAAACCCATCTTTATACAGTACAGCAAAATTTTCAAAAAACAAATTGATTCTTGACCTCCCTGTTGAAGTTTTTAAACTGTCATGGTCACTAACATTAACATTCGAAACGGAAACCCACAACAAACAGTAAACATGGTAAATATACCGTTTCGAATGTTAATGTTACTCCCTCACTTAATCCAATAAAACAAACTTAGGCGTTTCAAAACGCAGCTAATCACCGACACAATATAATGAAACTAGCAATCAACGGATCCGTAGTGATAATTACTAAATCAATGAAAACTCGGTTAGATATAAGTAAATCAGTAAGAGAAATCACCATTATATCAACAGTACATGATATAGACATTAACGCAATTATTAATTCAGAACTCAAGCTTGGTACTTTTGACCCAGTTTAGAATAGACATAATAGAAACACTAACACAAGTAACACAACATAACACACGGTTTTGTGTTTCGAGGAAGGACGAGTACCTAATACATAAGACATTACGGCTATTCAATGAACAGAAGCGTCCCTTGATGTGTAAATACATTTTGAAGTCTTGGTAAAGAAGGCGTGAACAATTTTCAAAACCTCTCCAGGGCCACTAATGGCCTACTTATATTTACGAAATTTTGGGTTCAAAGGAAAATCAACCGTTAAGTCAGGATTAAGGTGTTTTTCTTTTACTTTTAAGGTTCGGATAAGCTTGGTTGAATCTTCTGTCAGATCAGAAATATCGAACTTATGGGAAGCAGAAATAAGCACACTGATCAAAATTAAGGATAGGAATATACGGAATTTTGTAAAGTCTTTAATTTTTTTTAACACTTAGTCCACAGCATCAACTAGTAATAGGATTAATAATACTATTAATTATAATATTATTCCTCACATTCACGTTCCTAATGATTGAAACGATCACCATGGGAAATACGTCCAAATATTCTCATATTGGCGATGGGAATATTCGATAGATAACGAGAAATCATTACAAACTGAAAATATTTATTGATTTGTGTATCACGCTGTTACATTTCATAAATATTTATTAACTTTGAACTTTTGTCAACGGCCTTGAAAAGCCGAAGCTACTTAAGTTACCAATAAAAATTATACATCGCTCGGTATCGTGAAAATCGTGAATGAAGTTCGGGTTTTGAAATTATCATAAAATTAAGCAACGGCAACGACTGCTCCTATAGCAAAACTCCATCTAAGAGTAGAATTGGACAAGACAAGACCCCGGAGGAAATTGTTTTGAGGAAGCAATCACAACTACCGACAATACAAGCTCTTGATTTAAAGCAACAAGCCATCAACAAATACTATGTTAATGGAACCACGCGTCAATTACAAAGAACGACTCTTAAAGTGCATGCGAAATTTAAATCTGTAGAGTACTGGCAAACGGATCTAAGTAAAGCTTTCGACAAATTAAATCACTCTCAACAAATCAGAATCTCTCAAAATGTTTAGCCAATCACAAACCACATGGCCTCTGGACATTTTTTTTATTTTATCTTCCCTGTTTTATCTGAGTTTGTTATTACAGTTGACGTAATTGCGTCTATGAGACGCATGAACCAAGGCCATTTGCCCATTGAGATTGACGCTCGATGCCAATAAAAATATGTGTCATCAATCAGGATGTTTTTGTTTTTAAGCGTGTTGTGTTATTCATTACTATGAATTTTGCTCTTAACGCCAATCAAAATGAAGCATTATACAGAATGAGTTTCACTTAAAAATTACTGGCTTGTCAAACGCTATCTTCAGAGCAGACTGATTAATTGAAATGGAATTAATGTAGAAGAGCTTTTAAATGTTCCACACAAACAGTAAGGGTTTAAAGACCGCATTAACGGTAGATGCCGTTTAGGTAAGGTTCTTACCTTCGCAAACACCTTCGTAACCCTTTAATCGCCGCATTATTTCAGAGCCTTCGCCCCATAAGGGAACGCATGACGTTGCGTTTACTAATACCCACATAACGAGCTAACAGTTTTAGGATTCAGACAGCGTACTATTACCCCGTGCATGGGTTGTGCACAGAATATTACAGACTATGCAGTTAATCGTTTTCTGACATCGGCGTTGTTGGTGCACACACGCGAATAGGTTGTTTTACACCGAATTCTGACAAGATGCGAGGGAGTTACTTTTCATTTCCTTTTCAAATTCGTTCATCGTTCCAATGTCGATGTGTGCGTGATTGGGCTGCGGCTTAGGCTTAAGTACCTTTATTAATATTTCATCATCGGACTTCGGAGTAAGTATGCAAGGCGCACGGCTTCCTATTTGTTTGTGCTGTCAACACCGACGTATTTGGGCAGCTCGTCTTCGGCCACGGGAAGCGTTGAATCAATGCACTCCCACATCCGGCCAGGGTTATAGCATTGTCTACTATTGGTTTACTTAAAGCTTCCTGTTTAAATTCGTGATGGATTCCAATGGGATATTAAATATCTGAAAATCATAGTACACATTTCTCATTAATCGTTTCGTCTGTATTAAGAGATGGATGTGTCTCATCTTTCATGTGGTTAAACCACGCTTACCACGCCCGAATTGCTGATATTAATTATTCATCAAACATGCCAGATAAAGCTTAATGTGGAGAGCCGTCTGCTCTTGATAAATTACTCTGTACATCTACTTAGGACTTGAGAGATTTTAAGGCTGGCACTTTCTGAAACCTCAAATACATGTCAGTAGCGCCACGTATGATAATGATTAATGGAATCCCGTGTTATATATTCGTCAATGAAAAATACATAGAAGACATAAGTAAAGTAGTGGAACAAATAACAGAACGGGAACAAAGCGGTTCAGCTCAGTAAAAAGGTAAATAATATAACCTAAGGATTAGCAACACTAACTAAAATATATCTAATCTACATAATAATAACCGTACTTTTCCTATAACACAACACAGAATCATTATAATCGTCCTCCAGCTCTTAACCAAATTAATTAGGGAGGTATTGTAGCTTGTTCTTCTTTTCCCATTCGTCTTCGTTAGCTGTCATTTCTATCGTCAAGGTATCATGGTACAAGTAAAATTTCAATATTCCAAAAACTCCCGACACATTTTTATTTCATGTTACATAAATTACCAATTACATAATTTACCTAGTAGTAGACACGCTTCGATCGACAATCTAATAAACACGTAATTGTAACACGAAATCTTGCGAAAACACCCCGATTCATACAGTAAAACGCCCATTAATTTAGAATGGCTGAACCGATAATTGATCAAACATAGTTAAGAGCACTCTCGATAAAGTTACCTTTCAAACGGAATCAAAATAGGTTCATCCGTTTAGGAGCTATGATGTCACAGACAGATACAAATATAAATTTATACACAAATACACACGTCAAACTTATAACCGCCCTCTTTTTCCGTCGGGGTTAAATACAGTATCTGCAAATTGTATCAAAACTCTATCCAAACAACCAAATACTCCTTAGAAAACCACATCAGTAAGACCACAAACTCCCTAACCACTGCAACAAGGCAAACCGATACATCGTCAAAACGTTGCAACTGTTGCAACGGTACACCACGCAATCCAGATAATACGATTACTTAAGCAATTATATGCCAGCTCATGATTGATCGCCCGGATCGCCGCGAGATGTGCTAATTACACCAGCATGTTAACGTTAACGCCTTCGTTAACGTTATTGTTACGTTTGGGTGTTTCTGTTTGTGGCTATATCAATTTCATTTCATGCGGGTTACGGGTTATCGTTTGCGTTCGTTTATTTTTGACAGCTGATTGGGAGTGACAGCTGTTGACACAATAGTTTTTGGGTGTTGACTCTCGTTAACAAAGTAAATTACAGTTTAGTTCAAATAACCCTGTTTTTCTAGGATATTGGCTTTCAGCATACATATGATTAAAGCCACCCACAATTAACAAGTTGTATTTACTTAAGTATCATGCATGTATGTCGGGTTAATTACTAATTATAGCCCGAACATCGTTTACAACTTAGTGGTATATGGCACGGAATTTCGGCGAGTAAAACAACTTCGGAGCCATTATTTTAAAAGCAGTGATATAAAAACAGAATTAAATTATTAAATGTCCTTTTTACGATAACACATCGCAATAAAGTTGTTATTATAATTGTGGGGAATTCCCAGACACAACAAACTGGAGTGCTATAAAAATAAAAAGACATGACTGTAGGTAATGTAATTGTCGTCACAGATAACTTAAACAGTGGCATTGTGTTTCCTATTTTCCCACAACGGGAATGAGCAAAAAGATAAACTCTACAATACTAGATTACGTGGAAACAGTTAGACCTATGTAATCGAGAATACACTGTGCAAAAACCAACAAAATTTTGACATCCAATCGGTTCCAAAGCTTGACTCATCTATGAACGACTCATCCTTCCTGCCTCCCAATGATATATTTATATATTAGGCATCAAACAATGCAATATGGGTTATTAATTTATCACCTCGGCTATCGGAGCGGGGCAACGATGCAGCCGCCAACGCAACGCGATAACTGAGAATTATGATAACAACTGCATTTTGCAACTGATTGCAACTATGTTCCCAGGATTGTAAAAAGAAAGGGACGCTTAATGTGTTACTAAAGAGGGGAGAAGTAACTAACAGGAAAGTACAAAAAGAAAGTGGTATTTAAAAGAGAAACAGGTGCACACCAAAAGCAAAATATTGCTAATTCTGACCCGCAGGATTCCAAAGGCGACACATTTTTTATTTATTTAATATATACTTGAAGGAAGGAAAATAATAAAAATTCATTTTAGCAAAGAATTCGTTTAAAAAAACTTACTAATAAACGGGCCAATTCGAAGGCGAACAAATTCCAAGTACTTAAAATGCGGCATTGAAATTCAGCGCAATGATCAAAGAAAAAGCGCTTTAAAGTCCCACAAGTGGCAACGGCAGGTTAATTAGTAACTGTCAAGCATTTAACTAAATCACACGTGGTTTGGTAATCCTTTAGCTGGCGTTACGTTTCGGTGACAACTGACCTTTAAACGTTAAGATCAAGACAGTTCCGATCGTCCCAATATTTTATCGAGTACTTTAAACTTTAAGTGTTCGTCATAAATTATTGATTTTAAGTGAAACTTGAAAATTTTCTGATAAATGTTTAATGTAGTAATGTGACAAAATTAGCTATTAATATGTGAACATTATGGTGTGATTCTTATCAGCTGGTACCTTCGATCAATAATATACGCTGGTAATAATTATTGTGGCCGAAACTGGCTGTCTTTAAGGTAACCACAGATCTCACGACATTTGTGAGCTCCATCGACTTATACATTTTGGTCTTGCAGAATCGCATTAAACACGTCCTAGTAGATTTAAAAACGTCATGGAAGGCAATAATAATAAATTTGATGACGCATTCCAGCGACTCAATGGCTCAAGGGAATGGATACTTGATTGGATTCCCACCCTCTAACACAGGGCTATAACGACATGACATAGCTAGACTCGTAGCCACCCCAACTGCATGCTCTTTATAGCACTGCACAAATTATACTCTGTAATTGCTTATTTCATTTAGTCGGCTCTATCGATTTCTTGTTAGCAATTAAATTCTGTTATTCGCATTATCATCTTTTAGGACTGGTTGAATCTTGAACCAATTTACTTCATTTTCCATGTGTTGTCGTTTTGCATGTGAGTAGCACATAAAATGGCAAGTAGAGCATTTAAACATCTGGTTTTTTAGCTCCTCCAGACGGCACAACAAACTTAGGCCATTCTGAAACTGTGTAAAGTAAAACAATATTTTACCCGTGACAGATATAGTTTTGCAAAAAGAGACATTAACCCAATTCACAGCGCCGGGTCGTTAGTGTCACAGACTGCGAGTCGGTTATCTCGAGTGGCATCTCTGCGGTCACCGAGCCCAGTACCGTCGAGCGCAGCCTTTATATTTTTAGCCAACATTATTATAACACCGCGAAATACCTTAATGAGGCCGGAAAGAGAGCCTAGGGATTGTCATCCTGCCCTCCTTTCATTTAAGGCGGAAAGAGGGAGCGAAATTAATGATGTTTCCTTTAATATCCCCCTATTTCTAAGAGCTTTTGCGAAATAATAATGAGGAAGTAATGGGAGCTAACAATAAGGCAATTGATCCGGTATCCGAAAAGCCACAGCCACATACTGCATCAAACTTCAATAGCGAACACGGTCATTAAAACGCAGTTAATAAAACCAAACATAACCGCTTTTAAGCTGTAATTGATTTATAATCACACGTCATTTATAATCCTAAATCTGTACAAGGAGGTTAATTTAGTTAAAAGACTAATCTGTCTTATCTCGTTTAGTCATAGAGGATGGAGAGCAATAGCCGTGTACATCTGGAGCCCTCTCCCGCAACGTAATCATTTTGATTTATGGCCACGAGTTGGCGCGCGCGTTCTAGCCTGCCGAATGACACTAAATGACGAGTTCCGCTACACTAGGTACACTATTCTTGGTGGCTTCCTGGATACTCTTCTGGGTTATGAGCTTCCTGCTGCGATTTTTATTGCAGTTACTGGCGAAGCAGTTACTAGTAAGTTTTACTTAAACCGCATTGCCTCTGGCATATCTTCCTTCACAGATGACGCCGATATTTCACTAAGAAAACATAAATTGGTTGTTATAGACGGCACTTGCAATTTTGCGGTGACTGTCCGCGGTTTCGCAAATTGCAAAACATGCCATGTTTTACTACCTCAACAACTTTGCCAGACCCATAAAAGAAATAAGTGATCCTTTGTTTCGAAGCCCAGACATGTGCAACAGTTCAAAAGAAACTTGTCAAGTTGATAGTGTGCCTATCAAAATGATAGCTCTGAATGTTGTTACCAAGTAGGATGAAAAATGAGTGCTTTGCCCCCGCAGCCTTGTCATTTATCAGTGTCGTCAGCTCGCCATATGTCCAGTAACGATTGAAGTTTCATAGCATCCGGCCACGTGCACGGAATGACCATTGCTATGCTTTGGTAGCCAGTAATAGCTACCTATTTGAATGGATTTTATTACAAGCAGCATTTTGGGTGACTTCCGAAATTAAAGAAGTTTAAAATTAGAATCCCATAATTCTGGGTCTGGATACACATTATCATTAAACCTCGAAAAAAAGGGAGTCATTCTGAAGCTCGCTACCGGATAGTATCGAACAAAAACAGGCAAATTCGTTACGGTGCCATCAGCTGCAATCTGTAAAAGTAAGTCGAGTGTGCCCAAACTTGTCCTAATGACCGTGGTGAGAAAAACAAAAGTTTTAATGATCCTCATTATTCAACAATACTTTTGAAGAACGGTGTCAAGAAGAAGAAAGCTTTTACAAAAATACAATGAAAGAGCAATAGAAGTCCAGGTAGCGTTACGGTGGGTTCTGCGGTCGACTTCATTTTAAAATCCCTACAACTTTTGTCTGTAATTATGCTAAAGACTTTTTCTGTGCCATTACGGGTTACGGCTGCAGTTTCATAACGCGTTGGCATTTAGTTTTTTACGCAACCGCGCTGAAGTGCTCCGAGGTTGAGCGGAACAACTGTTTCACTCCGGAGATTTAAACGGTGTTAAACGCCATCGAATCATGGTGGTTACGGAATTAATCTCTTGATTTATTACTTCAGAAGTCGGTTACACAGTTCTGAATTAATATCGCATGTTCGCGAGTAAAATGGGTTTATTGAACTGTGTATGGAAAATCTAACTTTCTAAGTATTAGGGTCCATTACACAAGTTTCTCTCCGTTTTGTACCTGGGTGCAGCTATCGTGCATGTCAATTAGATAAACCCTTAGCTCGACTGTTCGAGATTGCTATTCCGCTCGCTATTTATTGTTTAAGCTTCCAATAAAGGTTAATGAGATCGCGGTGCGGTGCCAACGCCAAGTTTCCCCCGACACACTTGCTCAAGTCGTGCATAGCTTTAGCATACAGTATTCAAAGATCACAGGGGCCTACACAAGAGATCGCGATGTATTATTCATACTGATTAAAAAACTGAAGGCACTGGGCCACGTTTTAGTTTAACAGGAATATTTTAAGTTTCTACTCCGCGTTCAGTTTCTGCGTAGGTGTCTAAATGAAACATAAAAATAACTGACGTCACCGAATCAGATTTCGGGGGAGATTTGCGCATAAAATATGACGCGATAAAATCCTCCGCCGGTTGAACTCACGGGGGGCGACCAGAAGCAATAACTTCACCCTTATTTATACTCGGAGCGGCCTTGGGGTTGTTCCCAATTAAATCTAACTGGGTATCCCGTAGACGTTATTTAAGTTATTTTTAGATTCGTCGCGCAACTGATGGCGAAAGTGTATGGTTTTTTTTGCAGTCGCGTGGTTCTAGTCTAAGAATAGGTTGCCATTCTATTTCTTCTCGCGGGTATCGTAAGAGAGGAGTCTAGGCGGCAGACACTATTTGTAAGTTAGTAGCAGAGCAGGACACAGACTATGAGTCCTTTTAAAGTTTTTGTAATAAGCATAAATGATAGGGAAAGCCAAAAGTTTTAGATCTATATCTTGCACAGAAAAGTAACTTTTGCGAATATGATCCTAATGACACATCGGCGAATCTCTCCCTCTGAAACTCGGACAGATCCTATTACCTGCGATCAGCGATTTATGTTTTTAACGCGAAATTCTTGGTAAGAAGATTTGAAGACACAGATTCTCGTAACGGCACGTGCAGTTTTGGTCAGCAGAATTTATGCAATTTTGTAGCTATTCGAAGAAAAAGTGCAGCCCCGTTAAAGAATAGTGTAGGCTTCTGCTTAAGAATCAAGAAGTCCATTCACTAGAGCTGTTAAGTGTAAGCCACGCTCAGGGTGACTCACCCCCGGTGGCCGACCCGTATTGAGGTCACCGCTGTGGCCTTCCTAAAGGCGTTGTTCCTTTTATTTCAGCTCTATTCGGCTCTACGTTACGATTGAGTGCCGAAAGTTATAAATGATGTTTGGAAATTTGGCAACAAGGCGTTTGTAGGCATTGAAATCTTTTGAATTGTTGTAACAACTTACGATTTAGTTACAGAATTATGTATAGTCTAAACAATGAGGAAAATTGTTTGTTTATATGGTTGTAAGAGACAATTTCAAAATTCTTACACTGATATTTTGTTACACTAGTGTCAAAGCTACTTTTATCCCGGCAAAAATACAGGTTCTTGCGGGTTAGGTCACAGTAGGCCGTGATAAAAGCTAGTCTATGGTATAAGCTCGAATCAAGCGTTTTATAAGATCTTCTTTGGTTTAGAGAAGGTATGCTTCGAAATTCAAGTCCCGTTTTTGGCTAGTTGCGGTTCGATAAACGCATAGATCTAAATACAGTGACTTTTACGTAAGTTGATATGACAACTAATCTCTTTGAACTTTTAAATTAATTTCTCATCCATCCAGCTATTAAAGATAATTTCGTCGATCTTTATATTAATTTCTCATCGGAAATCGGCGGCTTTTGGATGATTGCCGGTAAATGACGTATAATTTATTTTTTAATGCAGTTTTTAGAGGAACATGCACCATTGACGAGACTTTGAAGACTGTGGAGGGCTTTGAAGCAAAGAAAACCATGGGTAAAGTCTTCACATGCACACTTATTATCACAGATAATATAATACTAGCATAGTATTATTTACGTATGTATTCATGATTTTTTACGATAATTATAAAAACGGATCTGAATTCATCCATACAATAAAAACGAATAAGAATGAGTACAAACGTACTTACACTAACGAGATACTACATAGTAACAAGTAATCCTAGAGAATACCTAAGTTCTAAGAAAGAAAAGACCTCCATGACTCTTGTAAGTAGACCTACAAAGGTCTTTGATTTCTTAATCAAAACTTTTACCATCCATACTAATATTATAAATGCAAAAGTAACTCTGTCTATCTGTCTGTTACCTTTTCAAGCTTAAACTGCTGAACAGATTTAGATGATATTTGGTATGGAGATAGTTTGAGACCCTGGATAGAACATAGGATAGCGTTTGTCCCGGAAATCTTACTTATGGTAGTGGAAGTGTGTATGGTGAACTAATAATTTGTAAAGTAAGGCACACACATATATTATATATACATCTAGAATATTATTACGCGATATAAAAATGGGCTATTCGAAGTACGAATGCTACGCAGACGAAGTGGCGGGCAATAGCTAGTAATCAATAAAATGTGTACCTAAATTAGTAAAACACACATGTAATGTTCCATATTCAAATATGTACCAACATAATTTGTGCAAACCATAAAAAAGCCTCATATAAATTATTATTATTTACACAGTATCAAGTTGAAGGACTCACAATATTACACTAATCATTATGCAGAGCTTGTAAAATGCAAAACAAACACATTTGGCATACTAAGTGATTTGTGTTTGCATGTGTAACTACCATTTGATGCTTAGACTAATATATTATATAGATTTAATGCAGCTAAATAAAAATAAAATTCTGACACAACATTGCAGAACTGAGTCATTTATGGAAATATTTTTTTATTCTGCAGTCATAATGTGTTAGCCATGTGTGAATGCGGGCTCCTCTGTTTTTTTAGGGTTTCATAGGAAAACAAGAATGAGCTCTTATTGTTTTTTTATGGGTGTAAGATAAATAATCTTGCTGCATTTTCTGTCCTACTCTTCATCTTTCTCGTGTTGCTGCTAGAACAGTCATTCTGTTTTACTTTAAAACCTGATACTCAGTGATTTGGCTGTTAATTTCAATATGCATATTTGTTGAAATTGGTTGATAGTGTGCTAATAATTATGGTTGACTATATGAGGCAAGCATAGTTATCAAGATTGTACCTACTGAAGCTAATAAAAATGGTTATGTTATTTATAGTACAGTAACAAAACTATTAGGCATGTTCCAATCCAATGCTTTAAAAAGTATTGAATATCTTCTATTGTATAGGCAACAATAATAATGTAGCAGCGATAATAAGTAAATTGTTTATTCATTGTGGTTTTTCAAAACCTAAAAAAAAAACCACAGCTGTGACAAGTTTTTTACTGTGCCTGTAGTTAACTGTATATTTACTGAGTCATGCAGTTCTTTAATATAACAACTTAGAATATAAGAATTAAATTAATAAGACAGCTGGTCAAAGATAATTATACTACTTAAACTTCAAAAATAAGAACATGTGTGCCAATTAGGTGATCTAATTTATTGGACCATAAAATACAAATAACAAAACAAAAATTGTGCCCATTTAAATACAGTTTAACTTTATTTATTACACTTATTTGCATAAATAATTGTATTAATTGGAATTAATATTCTACCTACCAATAGGAGTACATACAAGATGGGTTGAAAGTAACCAGTAAAAAGGTGATTAACTTGCTTATTTTTTTTTTGAATATACTGATGGTATCAGAGGGTATAAATTGTGTCATTGAATCAGACTTTTTTGTCTGAAATTTAAATTAGAATAAGTTATGAAATATATGTGTTGTTTACGAAAATGCTAACTGAAATCATACAAACAGTTTATTTCAAGGTAATAAACATACGAAAACGGATAACAGCCGCTTGCCCTTCATGAACGAAACGAAGAATGCACTTGTTTAAAAAATCAATAAGATTAAAATGTAAGAACTTCAGACCCCTGTGTACTGTAACAATAAATAATGACATTTAGCACACGCACAGTATTATCCGTTTACCGATCCCCGTCGGCTAAACCCAGGGGTGGGTCTAATGATATATGCCCGCATCGAAACAATTTATTAGAACACCACTCGTCATGCTCGAACTTCATGACATAAAACCTTCAATTATTAATTAAAACTATAGTTTTCATGGGTAATACTGCTCATAAATACCTCATAAAACCCAGAGAATGCAGATCAAGGCAGCAAATCAAGTCTCGATGGGACAAATCCTTGCACAACCACTAAACTGAAATTATACGAAAATAAAACACACTAACACAATGCGTTCACTACTTATGTTAAAGCAAATCAACACAGTAAACTATAACACGAACTAATTGTGTCATAAAACGTCCACCAAACGTTTATAAAATGTGAAAAATGTTGCATTTCCTATTTTATGTGCACCGGCAAACGATCTACACAACCTCCGCTACAAAAATCTTTACAAAACTGAAAAATATAAACGATGATGGCGATGGCGCTGCGGTCGAGCGCAAGCGCTGTCAAAATATTTAATGACTCCTCTACACGAAACAAAACAGAAAGGTACATTGTAAAAAAAACATAAAATTTATTTGCTATCTGATTTCTTATATAATCAAGTACCGTTGTTTTTCAACACTGTTCATTCATTCTTCATTTTATTGCGCGATTTGTTTTAATCTCTACTCGTATCTCGTATTACTTCATAAAATGTACTCTGTGATAAAATCTGTGTACGTCTGTCAAACTGTCAAGTGTCACCCAGTGACAGCCGTGACAGTGCTTTATAAAAGTCAAACAAACTTTTAATTTGTCAAAGTTTTACTTTGTATTTACTTTGCACTTTAATATTAAACACAAGATTGATATAAGCAAAAATGCTTGACTCTGTAAAACGTGTAATATTAGTACTATCTGGCAAAGGTGGTGTTGGAAAATCCACAGTTAGCACCCAGTTGGCGCTAACTTTGAAAGAAAGAGGTTATAAGGTACATTACCAACTTGATTTATTCTTATTTGTTTTTAAACTTATTTAAATAACCACTGTAAACTTCTTTCGTGTCTATATTCACCGTATTTTCACTTCTGCATTCAGGTTGGTTTGCTGGATATAGATTTATGTGGACCCAGTGTTCCTTACTTACTCAATTTGGAGAATCAAAGTGTGCACCAAGGCCCGGATGGATGGATCCCAGTGTATATTGACAATGAACAGAGGCTGGGCGTCATGTCTATAGGCTTCCTTCTCGGCTCTCGAAATGATGCGGTTGTGTGGAGAGGACCAAAGAAAACTTCAATGATAAAGCAGTTTTTAGAAGATGTTTGCTGGCAAGAACTTGATTTTCTTGTTATTGATACTCCACCAGGTAAGTTTTAATTGTTTTTCTAATAATTAAAGCACATCATTTTGACCTGTAGTGAAAAGAAAAACTTAAAATATAAAAAAACCGGCCAAGTGCGAGTAGGACTCGCGCACGAAGGGTTCCGTACCATTATCGCAAAAAAGTCACGTTTGTTGTATGGTAGCCCCACTTAAATATTTATTTTATTCTGTTTTTAGTATTTGTTGTTATAGCGGCAACAGAAATACATCATCTGTGAAAATTTCAAATGTCTAGCTATCATCGTTCATGAGATACAGCCTGGTGACAGACGGACAGATAGACAGACGGATCACAGAGTCTTAGTAATAGGGTCCCGTTTTTACCCTTTGGGTACGGAACCCTAAAAAGATCTTCATTGGTAATATTAGGTACACTTAAATACACCTATTTCTTGGTTTTCAGGAACGTCAGATGAGCACATCACAGTGATGGAGAACCTCCGTCAAGTGCCCCAGTGTGGTGCAATAATAGTGACAACACCACAAGAAGTAGCAATAGAGGATGTCCGAAAAGAAATAACATTCTGCAGAAAAACTGGTATTCCTATACTGGGCATTATTGAAAATATGAGCGGGTATGTCTGAACAATGATTAACATGTTTTAAAGAATATCATTATACCATTTGTGACACAAAAAAATGCTTTGTCATAATAGTCACTACATTAAATGAGTTTTAAAACATGAATGACAGAGATGAGAAAACATTTTTATTAAGTTTACAATAGTAACTTGAGGCTGCTGCAGTGATAGTTTCAGAGTTGGCTGATATAAATGCAACTGTCCAAAATACATAAAACTTATTATTATAATTGGGGTTCCTATTGAAGAAGGGAAAAACGAAATACAGTACCACTTGGCATGACTGAGGTCTTGCTATATATTTTTTTGCAATTGTGGCTTTCCTTTCACATCTTTAGGCCGGTTTTAGAGTCACGCTAACCATCGCCGCTAGCTCGTTATTGGTCGAGTCTGACGGCCGTCGGCGCTGAGCCGAGCGACTCGACCAATAACGAGCTAGCGGTGACCGTCAGCGCCGACGGTCAGCATGACTCCTTTTTGTTGATAATGTGTAAATATTTTATCGATGTTTTGTGGCTTGATTACGTTGTTTGTCTATGTGGGCGAATTTTATCTACTAACAATGACATTGTCATTTATCTACTTCCTGTGGCTATCTGTTATCTATGACTATGATGCCCATATGATGCCCACTTGATGTCAAGTGGTTGGTCAGAATGTATTTATCATTTTGAGTTATTCGTGGATAGTAACTACATCTATAGCCTACAGGTACAGCAATATAATGTTGCTATGTTAGCACATTAAATTCCACATAGATTGCAAACGACTGGTAACAATTAACAATCTATATTCTGATGTGTCATGATCAATGTGGTATAGTCAACCCAAATCTCTTCAAAGTAAGAGTGAACAGGCTTCTTCTGGGTAAGCTCACTCCATCGTAGACTCTGTCTCTGTCACCTATGGCCTAGACTAGAGTCAAGAGCAAACCCATTACAAATAAAAAAAAAAATAAAAAAAATTGTTCTCAGCAAAATTCTGGGCCACCTTGAAGTTGGCTTTCCGATGCGCAAGGCACGAAACAGTGCTGTTTTTGTATGAGATTTACTACTTGCGCAGCCATTGTAGCCAACTTCAGGGTGGCCAAGAAGTTTGGCAAGAACTATACAATGTTACAAGAGAACTGTGTATGTACTTATCCATATGCTGGTCTGAATTTATGTATAAATAAAAGATTTCACCTTTGCCTATGGCTAGGGTCAGCCTAGTCTAAATAAAACGTATATTACTCAAAATACTTCCTTTTTACCACCAAAAGATTAGGGTGGTGTATTAAGTTTTATTTTATCATTATTTCTGATTCTTGCTAAACCTGATGTTCCTTTTACAGATATGAGTGTCCAAACTGCAGTGAATGCACCAACATCTTTTCAAGTGGTGGAGGGAAGTCACTGGCAGAAATTGCAAAAATACCCTTCATGGGCAGTTTGCCCATTGACCCACGAGTTGGAAAACTGGCAGGGAAAGGATTGGCAGCTGTCAAAGAGTTGCCAGACTCGACAACCAGTAAAATCTTCAGTGAACTGGTTAACCAGCTGGCTGATACTTCAAATGGGCTGTGAAGTTAAATGATAAAGTATGTATAATATTCACAGCGGATATTTGTGTCTCTGAATTGGCTGCAAGACCCTGCACAGTAGCTATTTTTTTGTCAATGTTGAAGGTGACGATAACATTGTATAACTGTCTGTTTCACTCGCTTATTTATGCAGTATACTCAATGACAAACTGTTTCTTGCGCAATGGTTGTCAGAGCCAACTTCAGGGGCACAAAGATCCACTGTGACTATTATATGTGTAATGTAGTCATGGTGAAATTGGCATATTTATAGTGTAACAAATAATAATGCATTATCAGACATATTTGTCAAGATTGAAAGACTCATGGCACTATGCTCTTTATTACCACAGAAGTATGGCAGTCTTTTAAATTGAAACCAAATTATCTTGTGAAAACATGTTGTATGAATGTGATATTGTTAATCATTTTCAAATTCAGATCGTTTTCGCTTTTGTTTTTATCTTTGATATTATAGAAAGTCTGACAATGTAATTTTAGATGGCATATATTGAAATAGGCCGGCAGGATATAGTGGAACTGGTCTGAAATAACAGCTATTTAATAATCTATTCACACCAGTAGCAGTATCTGTCTTAATATTGCTCACAGTGTGACATTTAGTTCTAGGCAAATATGATAAGTATCATTCCGTTGGATTATGGTGTAAATAAAAATGCATCCTGTTATTATGAGTCTATTTATTTTATTTTATATATCTACTATATAATACTTAAAACACGCTCTAAAATGCATCGTTTTCTGGATTTCATATATATTCTTATTGTATAAAAACTAGTTTTTTCTACTACAGTATAGATAACAAGTATAATGTTAAAATTTTTTAGTTTGAGACCCTGAATATTTGATATTCATACGTAAAATTTTTATAATAATATATTAGTAATACATACTATGCAAGTAGGTACATAAATTCATATTTTAATAGATGATATTCGTTTTACAGCCTAAATATGTCGATCAGTCGAAACATATTTTGGGATAATTCTGACTATCGGATTTTTGCTTCATTAAAAATCCATATAAATAATCGATTAAAATCTAACATCAAAAATATCATTATAAACTTAGTTTTTAAACCACATAACATTTTTTTAATTATTTAACGTTAGTAAATCAATTTCGAGGAGCTCGTGGCTAAATAATAACAGCCGCACGGGTTGATCATCAAGGTTAAGCAACGCTTGACGAGGTCGGTCCGTGGATGGGTGACCATTTCAACATACCGAGTTTCCTCCGTGCCTCGGAAAGCACGTTAAGCCGTTGGTCCCGGCTGTCATTTGAAGATCTTTGACAGTCGTTACGGGTAGTCAGAAGCTTGAGATCTGACACCAGTCTTGCCAAGAGGTACCGTGTTACCCAGTTACTGGGTTGTGGAGGTCAGATAGGCAGTCGCTCCATGTAAAACATCGGTACTTAGCTGAATCCGGTAAGACTGGAAGCCGACCCCAATATAGTTGGGAAAAGGCTAGGCAGATGATGATGTTAGTACTTAAATCAATTTCATTTGTTTAGAGTCCGACACATTTCTCCCGAAATGTTACTATAATTATGCCATACTATTATAAAGCTCACTTAACAGTGCTTTACTTCAAGTCAAGTTAAACACTATTCGTCAATAAAATATATCATAAAAACTTAACACAAGTTCAGAATTAAATCGAAGCAAAATAATACACCATTTTAGAGTTCAAGAGACTTCTTTTTCTCATAACTTAGTACAGTTCAACTATTTTCTTAATGTCCCTCTGCCATCATTGCATTACCGAATACAAACGAATGCTAATTTACATATCCAACAATTATTAGATTTATCTATTCCAATATTATAAAGAGGAAAGATTTTTTTACTGTACTGAATAGGCGCCGAAACTATTGGAGGGATTTAAAAATTGATTTCAACAATAGAAAACTACATTATTCCTACCAAAACGGGTCCTGTGGGTTGGTCCACGGGAGCGAACCCGCGGGAAACAGCTAGTTTTGTATAATAATTTGAATTCAGAACTAAGTACTTTATTGTTGTTTTGATTTGACTTCCGTGTGAAATATATAGAGCTATAAAAAAAGAGTATTAACAACTCTATATACTTCCAAGTTGATTGAGAGCATAGACTACTATTATATACTAGATTGAGACCGCCCGGTCTGCACCAAGTGCAAAGGGCAACTAATAGAAAGCCGACGACTGACGAAAAACGAAGTTTGCCGCGGGACATTAAGAAAATATTTGTACAATACATAGTTACACAGCGACATTTCCTGTAGCATCAATAAACTAAATTCGTAAATAAATCCATACATTTCATGTCATATTAAACCCTAAGACCTTGTCCAGAAGGGGCGAATTCGTCGCGAATCGTATCGCGCGAATTCATACGCGCGTTGTCGAGGTACTAGACATCAATACATCGCGTCCACAAGCATCGCGCGAATTCAAAATACGCGCGTAAATCGCGTGCACTACGCCAGACTCTCGACTGGCGCTTGATTCGCGCGTATTGCGCGCGAGTCGAGATACTAGGGACGCCTTGTTGCGTTCAGTTAACGCGCGAACCATAGAGCGAGTGCACGTATCGAAGGAAATGGAGCGCCAAAATTTTGACACGGAATTCGCGCGTTTGTACGCACCTTGTGGACGCAACGGTCGGAGTGAATCACGGCGAATTCGCCCTTTCTGGACAAGCTCTAAAACACATAGATGAGACATATAATATTTTTTTAACCATTCCAAAATCAAAATAAAATCATCACATAACTATCACTTTACCAATTACTTGATAATATTTATCAAATCTAACATATTAATAGGTACTAACAAGTACAATACGATTATTTTTACTTATAATAATAACATTTATTTTTATAACTAAAATGCTTTGGTGTAACAATGACACTGGGTTGAATCCACCCGAGCTAATCTATTTTGTACTTATATAGAACGTTAAACAGATCTATTAAAATAATCTAATAATAGGGTTAAATTAAATTGATTAGCAAAACTCTGCAGACGTGACGGTATCGTAATTTTTTTTATTTAACGATAGACCACTATCTCGCCTGATGGTAAGCGATGATGTGGTCGACGGTGAAGCACGCTTGCCTAGAAGTAACCTATTCACTCTTGACTTAAAGACCCCAAGGTTGTAGCTATCAGAGAACAAAGACTCCGGCAGGGAATTAAAGGGCACTCCTTAGCTGTGCGTACAATGAAAGTATTCGCAAAACTTTTTGTACGTATGGGTGAGATGTCCACCATGTACCGGTGGCGCATTACCGTACGTCTTGTTGTCCTATGATGGAAAGGGCTAGGCGGAATCAAATTGTGCAGTTCCATCGCACACTCCCAGAAATGTAAGCGATAAAAAACCGACAAACCGGCTTTTCGAACTCATTAAATATTTCGGGCCCTATATGTAGCCACGTTAATTGCTGCGTCAGTGGCGTTCATTAGGTCCTCTAAAGTGCTGGTGTATGGACACTTGGGGTACTCCAGCATGTGTGTAATATTCTGCACAGTGGGCCAACGCACTAACATTGGGTATCAGATGGGTCTATAAAAGCCCATTTTGCAAAAAAAAAATGTTGGGTATGATGTTTACAATTTTAAATCACTACACTACCTGCGGCTGTTGACCCTGAAGTCAGCTGCCTTGAAATATTGTTTCGCTAATTAATTTAAGTTGACCCTGTATTCACTTTGCAACTTATTCTAAACATAATGGAAAGCATTATTTGGAAAAAATACGAACAGTCAATAAAAAAAAATTCACTGGCATGGCAGTATTTCTTTTCGTTTGAGTACTATTTTTAAATTCCCTCCTAACTTGACACGACATTCATCTTAACTTAAGCTTTACGTTGACACGAATAGAGTATAATTCCGTACGTCACTGTTTACTCGTTGAGCCACATGAACTTTCGAATTTCGTCTTCTGAGGAGGGGCAGCAATGGGGGGGAGCTTTTTGTAAAACATGCCGCAGTTCCTGAAGAAAATAAAACACATTTGTGAACAGATTTCTTGGTGCAATATTCAGACATATAGATCTTCTTTGGAGCCATGGATTTTGGAAATAAATTACCGACGCGTTACAATTTGAATGAAAGATTTTCTTCCAAGATTAATGTAAAATAATAATTTAATTAATTCATGTAATCCGATTGGCTGTTGAAAACTCATTCAACCAATCGCATCACCTAACGCGCGTTTGACAAATCGTTACAAAACTTTTCATTTCGGAATCTGAGACTAATATATTTAAAAATTACGAATTACAAGAACGAGTCATCATCATCTGCCTAGCCTTTTCCCAACTATATTGGGGTCGGCTTCCAGTCTTACCGGATTCAGCTAAGTACCAGTTATCAGTGTTTTACATGGAGCGACTGCCTATCTGACCTCCACAACCCAGTAACTGGGTAACACGGTAACCCTTGTCAAGACTGGTGTCAGATCTCAAGCTTCTGACTACCCGTAACGACTGTCAAAGATCTTCAAACGAAACGAATATATACACAAATAATAAAATATGTATATGTCGGGTTTAGTCAATAGTACGGACGTCAAAACAAATCACAAGCAAGCCCCTAGCGGCAATCAATAGCAACTACGCATTGGTGCGCTTTTATAAGCACTAGCGAGGTGCGGAATAAGTCAGTTGAGTACAGACAGCCGTAGAGCTAAGACGTCGTAGAATCAGTGTCGATCCGTAAAATTAGTAAGCAATAATGTAACTTGTGTCTATTTGAATAAACCCAGTGTATCGAATAACTTATGTGATTTCATTTGCACGATTATACCCACCGACCTGCCCACACACGATGTCTTAACCTAAGGGAATACATCCTGACTTCCCGATGGTTTACATCTATCGGCCAGCCTTGATGCGACATCAGAATTGGGATTCGATCGTGCTAATGAGATCACACGTAAAAACAAAGCTAGTGAAAATGTCGGTTACATTCTTGCAAAAAAAATCGTGGTGTCGGTTGTGACTACCCTCGAAAACAAAATAATGAAAATAACCAGTCCGGAACGGAGCAGTAAGGAGGATAGTAACAACCAAAGAGCTGGACAAACCAAGGAGGAGCGTGTGGACGTGTGGAAAGATCCATACACACGGATCTGTATGCCAATCTGGTGAGTCGTTTTCATTTTGTTACGACTATGGAAAAGTGTGTTCATTATTCAAAATTCTGGTTTTGTTTACGGTATGGCCCATGTCAAGTCCATAATCTCATGTTAGTTATCGCTGGTCAAGTATTTTTCTACTATCACTGGCCATAACCCTTGACTGGCCTTTTCCAACTATTATTGTTTGGAAGTTAGAACGATATGGTGACAGTGACGTACCTACCTTACATTTCAGTCTGGAAATTATGACAATTCTAAATGAAATATTTTGTTTAGTTTTGTAGTGTGATAGTTTTATGTAGTGAGAATTAACTAAGTTTGAGGAGAAGCATAGTATTGTTCTTTTGTGGTCGGAGGGCCAAACTATCTAAAAGGTGATAAACCCTACCAGGCCTCGTTAATTGCGACTTAAAATTCCACTGACGCTATGGCATTCATTGGATTATCTAAAGCCCATATACCTACCTGGACACTTGGGTTCTGTACTGTGTGGTCTGTGTGGTTCATGTCCACAATAACCCATTTTGCTGTGCCGGTTTAGTTTACTACACCGCTGCACCGATTAATTTTCATCTGCTGTGTATGGTTAAAATAACTATGTGAACATGTAATCTCGTAGTGTTTTTCATGTTACAGAAACAATATTGCGTCGCAATGGAGCCTCTGCTGCAGGCTAGCGGTTCAAATGCTGAATGCGAAGGTCGACTGTCAACATCTGAGAGGTTAAGAGGAACGGCAGGCTAGCAGTTCGCATGTGGTTGCGCAACATTACGACCACAGCTGTGAAGTCATGTGCGCGCAAGATTGGAATGGAATACTCGGTGAGTCGCTTCCATGTTATTTCGATAGTGGAGGTCGAATGTTCTCTAGTGAAGAGATGCTAGTTTGAGCTTTAAGAGTGTTCATGTTTGACCACTGAGTTGGTCGTGGTTACATCTGGCACTATCACTAGGTAATTTAGACACACTTAGTAAAAAGCAAGTAGTTAATGAGTTTCCTATTGGCGGTAGTTTCAACATTTGGTTCAGTACGAACTTAAGGATTTAATATCCCATAAGAAGATGAGCTATCTAAAGTGACTTAACAACTAGTCATTTTCAGTGGCAAAGCGAGTTAGTAATGTCGTTGAGTCAACGAAATTGTATCGAGTTAGTAACGGTACTGGTCCTTTGCGTGTATTCAGATAAGATCTTATGTTGCGTAACGGTTTACAACCACCGTCTTTAGATCTGAATGCACTTGCATACTTTCAAAGTAATATTATGATAGCAGTTATCTCGCGATCGTTTTCCTTACATGAAAACTGAGTTAGTGAGCGATAGTAAAGGGTTACTGTTAATAATTTGATTTTAAACGATATTGATCAAAGTTAATTCGTGAAGCTCCTTCACACGAGTTATTGTCACGCAAATATTATCAGGCTTAATTGTTCCCCTCATATGAACAGTCGGTATGTTCCAAGATCTTTGAGTAAAAAGCGCGAATCTTGTGAGAAGGATCCCCGATCACCAAGTTCCTTGAGAATTAGACGTCATAGTTGATGACAATGGCAGTGAGACCAAATCTGATGGCTTGTACACTTGTCATACTCAGAACTTTGGACCGCACCTCATGAGTAACATGTGGCGATGGGTCAACGAAGAAGTTTCATGAGTTGAGTGTGCATTGCCTTTGAATTATGGTAAAGAGTAACAGAATTTTTACAATAACTTTGTTTAGTTGTTGAACTTTTTGATCGTGGGACTTTTTTCTAATGAAGTAGAGAATCTCTGGTTCGAATACTAAATAGGCTTTGTATTAGGTCCGCGGTAGGTGATTATGGCAGGACGGTGATCGTTATACACCGAAAGCTTAAAATAGGTACGCTTGGAACCTACAAGTATGCACAAGGTAGGTTAGGGCAGATGCCAGCGGGTCATGTACCAGTCGATGTTGATGTCAAAAGGATTTGATGATGATGAGCAAGCTTAAGTTGTCGAGTAATTCAGTCTATCGAACGTATTATGTTTGACCGTACCAGTGGATTCTGGTGGAGGTCGGGGTCTAGAGAGAGACTGAGAGACCGTTGTGAGAGCAATATAATTGGTGGTTGGCTAGAGAGCCATGGCGTTGGAGGTTTTACTCGAGGGTTTCTGTAAGCTTGGCAGTTTTTGCTGCAGAATAAGTTTTAAACTTTGTTTGGAGCGACTAGTGGTACATGGCCCAGGGTAATGATTTAGTTAAAGAGTAGGGTTCTAAAATTTCCCTATTTTCACGAACCCAATAATCTAGTTCGGTCAGGAGTAGCCGAGCGCTGTGTGGCAACTGTTGGCCTGTGTGGCAACTGTTGGCCTGTATGGCAACTGTTGGCCTGTATGGCAACTGTTGGCCTGTATGGCAAGTGAAGGTCTTTATAGAAACTATAGGCCTGTATGACAACTGTAGCCCTTTATGGCAACTATAGGCCTGTTTGGCAACTGGAAGTCTGTGTGACACTATGTCTGGTGTAAAAATTCATGTTTGTGTTAGGAACCTTACAGAAAGATTCTAATGAGTTATGAGGTTAAAAGAAAGTAAACTCACATAGTCATGCGAGAGGTGAGGTCACCATGTTAATGTTAATGACGTTCGAATCGTCAAGCCCTCATTACGAAAAATTGAAATAGTTTTGGTTTTCAAATTTTGATTACTATGCGTAGATCGTGTTGGTAAGACACACAGAGCTCAAGTACCAATTGAGATTGTAGATAAAGTAGTAAGTACTAAATCTCTGTGTGAACAAGGTTTAAGTTCAGAGAGTCGAGTTGACTCGACATCGTGGAGATGTGCGAGTAGAGCAATTGAGATAGCTAAGAGAGCTATGAGATAGCTAGTAGAGCTATGTGATTGTTAAAAATCGTGAATAAGAAACATGGTATATTGTTTCTTTTGTTTGATTTAATTTGAGATTTATGACTTATCAGTGGTACTTGAACTTTGTAATCACGAAGATTGGGTGCTTTTAGGTACCAAATCGATGAGGTTGATATTTTCTTTAAATTGGAAATAGAATTACTCGTTCCTTGCAATAGTGAACAGAGAGATTTAAATGATCATGTTTGATTGTTTAAAAAATGTTTCCTCACTCTAGAGTTTGAGTCAGGATTGGACGAGCGAATACTGTTTGAAAATTTTGTATTTTTCAGAAAAACATCCCTTGTATGATGGGAGATTGCCAGGATGGAGTGGACTAAGACGACGTGTGGTGCAACACGAGGTGACCATGAGATGGCATGGAGCAAGAACAAGAAGATGATGCCTGCGGGTGATAGATTTGGGGATCTGTCACCTGAGAGAGGCCCGAGATGGCGACGTGTGTGTTCCACGTTCGCCTCTCAAGAGCAATTACGGCCTAGAGAACACCATGTGGTTTTAGTCAGTAGGAGTCTGACAGACCCCTCAGCTTTCCCCAAGGGCTGAGGACATCCATTGAGGATTTCCACATGATTCGATACACTGTTAAAACCTGACAATGAGGAACAGACGAGGACGCCTGTCTCGCAGGATGGCCGTGTCGGGTTTAGTCAATAGTACGGACGTCAAAACAAATCACAAGCAAGCCCCTAGCGGCAATCAATAGCAACTACGCATTGGTGCGCTTTTATAAGCACTAGCGAGGTGCGGAATAAGTCAGTTGAGTACAGACAGCCGTAGAGCTAAGACGTCGTAGAATCAGTGTCGATCCGTAAAATTAGTAAGCAATAATGTAACTTGTGTCTATTTGAATAAACCCAGTGTATCGAATAACTTATGTGATTTCATTTGCACGATTATACCCACCGACCTGCCCACACACGATGTCTTAACCTAAGGGAATACATCCTGACTTCCCGATGGTTTACATCTATCGGCCAGCCTTGATGCGACATATAAATAAATGCACATAATTCTAGTGAATATTGGGCATACAAAGTAAAAACGGTATTACAAAAATTAATAAGAATAGGTTATATAATAAATAATATTAAATGAATAGCAGTAAAGCTTATGATCTGAATCACAGAGTACGGAATGACCGCGCCGGCACCAACTAGAGCTGCTAATAATATTCCTGACTCCATAGACAGAATATGAATGATTCCTGGGTAAAAAAAGTAATTCTATTTGGTCCGCAGAGAGATTATCGAAAAATCTTAAACACGTATTTTATTCTTTTGTCACATAAATAAAAGTTAATAAAATCAAAAAAACCCGACTGCAAAGATGTAAACAAGAAGAAAATCATGCTGTGCAGTCGGCATATACATATTCGTGAGCTGGCAGACCAAAACTATAACTCCGACTGCACAGCATGATTTTCTTCTTGTTTACATCTTTGCAGTCGGGTTTTTTGATTTTATTAACTTTTTTTATTTACAACTTTTTAGTTAAACTTTATTTTTTACGAATAAGTTTTAAACATATAAGTGGTATATATTTTTGTAATCACTTCCAAAAACCCTTCATTTTGATACCCCACTCGATGGGATTCGAAGAAAAAAAAAATTGCAACCCCCACAATATGGCGCCCAAAAGCCGTCATGTTCCTTTTTTTTAACGGCACTTATCTAAGAACACTTGGGCGGTCAAGACCTATCTAACGATGTATTAATTATAAAAATCCGTCAAGTGGTTTGAAAGATACGAGGTAATAAAGAATATTACATACAAGATACGCGCGAAAAACATAACCCTTTCCTTGCAGCCGGGTAATAAAAACCGGCCAAGTTAGTGTCGGACTTCGCACATTTAGGGTTCCGTACCAAATGTATAAGAAAATATATTTTATTTAAAATGAGGGCATTTCAAAGAAAAACAAAATTGATTTATCAGTAAATTGGTATTTGATAATAAAATATACGTAAATAATAAACATCACCAAATTTCAACTTCATAGATCAATGGGAAATAGGATGGATTCTTCGGAACATTGTAAAAAAAAAAGGTGACTTAGGTGGCTTCTCATTCCTTTGTTTTGCAATATATTTTTAAACAAAAAAATTTAGTTCTCAACGAGCTCTAAACAACGAAACACTCGTTGGAGAAGTTATTTTTAGGGTTCCGTACCCAAAGGGTAAAAACGGGACCCTATTACTAAGACTCCGCGAACCGTCTGTCTGTCTGTCTATCTCATGAACCGTGATAGCTAGGCAGCTGGAATTTTCACAGATGATGTATTTATTTATTTATTTATTTATTTAGGTTAACCAACAATTGTTTACACACATAAAATACATTGCGATTGACAAACATACATTTGCAAGTGTAACAATCACTTAAAGGCTAACACCGCATGTACAGTAAACGGGTTAATTATACAAAATATTGTTTTTTTTTTCTTTAACATTTAGGTTAGTTTTGTTCTTAAAGTTAGGTTATTATTAGTAGTATTAATTCATTCAAATTCTCTAAAAACACATCCAAATGAAAAATGCAATCATAAATTCAATTCCTGAACAATAAAAGTGCTAATAAAATTAATTATACAAAAAAAAAAAAAAAACATCAATTAAAATCATATTCAAATTAATAAAAGTGTATACTTAATTAGTTATAGTAGGCGCATATTGGTAAATTAATTAATATGTTTGGTACAATAAATTGAATTAAATTAAAAATTAAATATGAATTAAATACTGTGCTGGATGAATCAAGCTTTTGTGATTGAATCATTTACAATTACTTTAATACTATTTCTGTTGCCGCTTTAACAACAAATACTAAAAACAGAATAAAATAAATATTTAAGTGGGGCTCCAATACAACAAACGTGTCTTTTTTGCGATATAGAACCCTTCGTGCAGGAATCCGACTCGCACTTGGCCGGTTTTTTTTTTGCTCCTTTTTACTTTTCACAGTTTAAGCAACTATTAATTTTATTCTGTGGTATCCAATATATTGGTACCTATTTGTTAGTAAAATATAATTTTGACGTGTGTGCCTGCGTATTTGTGTATCTGTCTGTGGCATCATAGCTCCTAAACTGATGACCCGATTTTGATTTTTTTTTGTTTGAAAATTTTTAGTTTGCTGAAAATCGTTTCACCTGTTCAAAGTCATGGGCGTTTTTCTGTTTGAATCGGGCTGTTTTCGCAAGATATCTTTGTGTATCTGTCTGTGGCATCATAGCTCCTAAACTAATGACCCGATTTGGTTTGAAATTTTTTAGTTTGATGAAAATCGTTTCACCTGTTCAAAGTTATGGGCGTTTTTCTGTTTGAATCGGGCTGTTTTCGCAAGATATCGTGTCATAGTTACGTGTTCAATAAATTGTCGATCGAACCGTGTTACTACTACTTAAATTATGTAGCACGAAATAAAAACGAGTCGGGGTTTTTTTTTAATTTTACTTGTTACCTAGAAGTGAAGTCACAAATCCCCAATGTTAACACTTTGTAAATTTTGATTGATTTGATAAAGCAAATCTTCTTCTTAGCGTGTCGATGGCATAAATAGTCTCTAAATATTGTGTTTGGCCTAGAATTCTGCCACGGCAATACCAACCGGTGACGCAGCCTTAAGGTCTTCATATGCACAGGTGGCAGGGCAGTCCGCGCATGACGAAAGGTGGACCATGGTCTGCGGGGAGACACCACACAAACACTGAAGGTTGGAGCCATCCGAGAATCCCCACCTGTGAAGGTTGTCTTTGGTGCGGCCGACCTGCGTGCGGAGTCTATTAAGAGTTTTCCAGGTCGGCCATGGCAACGCTTGCCCAGGCGGGAGACTCTCCGATGGCTCAATGAAGTAGTCAGGAGGCTTGAGCTTATCCCGCCAAAGATCGCATCTCTCCGAGGCGGCGTCACCATCAGATGGGCTCACACAGCTAAGGAAGCTTTTTCGGCTTTTCAGCCTTTGAGGCACCGAGCCGCACCCTTGCATTGGGTGGCGTGGGTCGTTTTCTAGTTTTGCCCTCTCTGTGCGGGCCGCTATAGTTCTGCGAATTTCCGGGGGCGCAATACCAATCAGTGGGTACAGCATTCGCACAGGAGTCGGTTTAAGGCAGCCAGTAGCAATCCGGCATGTCTCATTTAGGGCTGCGTCCACTAATTTGGAGTGCGCAGAGCGGCTCCATACTGGACTAGCATATTCACCAGCGGCGAAACAGAGCGCTATACCGGTAGTTCGCAGAACATGAGGAGACGCCCCCCAACCGGTGGTCGTTAGGCGGCGCAGCAAGTTGTTTCTACTGTGCACTTTTCGTTTGACATTCTCGCAGTTCTTTTTGTAATTGAGGGACCTATCCAGAGTAATGCCGAGATATTTTGGATATGAACTGTGAGTGACTGGCACCCCTTGCCATGACATGTTAAGGGTTCGCCCCGCCTGTCTATTACGGAGATGAAAGACGCACGACTGTGTTTTTGAGGGATTTGGCTTCAGCGCGTTGTCAGCATAGTAGCGGCTGAGATCACAAGGGGCGGCAGAAAGATTGGCCTCAATCTCCTCAAAATCAACCGCTTGGCAAGTCAAAGCCAGATCGTCGGCGTAAAGATAACGGGTAGTGTTAGGGCTCACCGGTTGGTCATCCGTGTAGATGTTGAACAGCAGTGGCGCCAGAACGCTACCTTGAGGCAGGCCATTCTTTTGGGCTCGCCACCTGCTTCCATCATCAAGAAGGTGCACTTGGAATCGTCGGTTACTAAGGAGTTCTCCGAGAATACGAGTCAACTTTGGGTCCTCTGTTAGATTGGTAACCTTCCACAACAAGCGTCGAATGTTAACGGTATCGTAGGCTGCCGACAAATCCACAAATACTGCACCCGTCACTTTCCCAGTTTCAAACCCATCCTCAATATGTTGTGTAAGGTTAAGGACCTGGCCACAGCAAGACTTTCCAGGTCTAAATCCAGCTTTCTCTGGTATAAGTTTTGGATTGACAAGGTCTGTGAGACGAGCCAAAAGTAGCCGTTCAAATAGTTTGTACGTGTGGCAGAGGAGGGATATAGGGCGGAAGTTTTTTGGGTCGTCATGAAGTTTTCCTGGTTTGGGTATAGCGATGACCTTTGATTTCCTCCAAAGGCGAGGTATATTTCCAAACTCCAAACAGTGGTTAAAACATTGTAGCAACTACGACACGGATACGGGGCCGAGGTATTTGATTTGTTCCACCGATATGTTATCCACTCCGGAGGCCTTACCCCAGCTCAGCCGTTGTATGGCTGAGATGATGTCCGTTAGTTGGAATGGGTTGCATATGTTGGAGGTGGTGGAACAGGAGTTACTGTTTTTCGGAGTCCTGCCTAGGCGTTTTGGTGGTTTTCCGTTAAGAAGCAGTTGATGAGCCACTTGGTTAGCCGTAACCGTGCTAGGTGTATGAGCTGGTGGGGGTTCGCTTGTGAGCTTGCGAATAAAAATAAAGCAAATAACACCTGTGCAATATTTTTTGATAATCTAATTGACAGACCAAATAAAATTATGTTTTTGATTCCAGGAATCATCCCTATCGTCACAGGCTGTTAATTTTTATGAGTAACACTTACGGGGACGCTTGGTCTGTCTGTACGGAAAGTTTTGACAATGTCCGCCGAGGCGTCGCGGTGCTCTGTGATGTCTATGGTCGATGGGTCATATGTACAGTAGTCACAGCGGATCTTTATGTCCCTGAAGTAGGCTCTTGAACCATTGCGCAAGAAACAGTTTGTCATCGAGCATACTGCATACAGTAAGCGAGATAGGACGATGCGACAAACGTAAGCGAATAAAAGTGGCAGTTATACAATGCTATCTAACTTCTACTTCAACATTTACACAAAAATAGCAACTGCGCAGGGTCTTGCAGCCAACTTCAGAGACACAAAGATCCACTGTGTCTTCTGATTACTATAGGTAATTGTCTACGAACCCCGACTATTTCAAACCACTTTTCTTTGCCAGTGTGCCAGCTACTGAACGACTCAACCACTGCGGAAGATAAGGGCACATGGATTCGAGCTGGCGTTGCTTTGGACAAACTTTTGGGGACTTATGTCTAAAAATCTCTGAGCAGTTTAGCAACCGACTAGCAGATTCCAAATTCAAATTCTCTAGAGAAAATTTTAATTAAACATTTGCTAATCAGTTGCTAAACAGCGTTGAGATTTGTGTATATTGATGTTTTTACATAAAGAAGTAATCTATTGGCAGCCCAATTGTTCTACTAAGCGACGCGCTACCTTTCTCAGATAACAGGCCCAGCAGTGGGAACATTATAAGCTAATAATTATGATTTGACAGTTTTATTTTTCAATAACATCTTATCTCTTCTGTGGTGAGAGACGGACGTATGAAGTGGAGCGTAGCCAGAAATGTCCTCAAGAAAAGCGCTTTTAGAAAGATAAAGTTGTGAAAAGGCCAGGAAAGGATTCATCCAAAATTAAATTAGTACAACTATTTTCTTAATGTCCCTCGGCAACCTTCGTGTTTCGTTAGTCGTCGGCTTTCTATCAGTTGCCTTTTGCACTCGGTGAAGACCGGACGCTTTCAATCAACTTGGAAGTATATAAAGTTGTTAATAAAGGAAAGCTGCTGCGATCAAAAAGGAATAGTAGTGTATGCAACGAAAAAAACACGAGTGTGCTATTATCACTCGCCTTCGCCTCGTGTGGTAATATTATCACACGAGTGTTTTAATACCTAATTATATGCCGTTGCATACACTATTTTATCTTCACTCATACAGTTGAAATATAACAAAAGTGTAAACGGAAAAAATATTTGGTATGGCACATCCATAGATTATATTGACATTATTTTTCTACATTAAGTCAATGAGACCATACGCGCCTATAAATAAAAAGTAAAAGTACGCTATAAAATTAAAATGAAATATTATTTTATGATGCAGTTGTTTGAAAATCGAAGGCAAATGTTGCACTGGAATGGTGTTTTTTTAATTTACCTAGGTATCTACGAAAAAAAGGTACGTGTTTATAAAATATTTTTGAATTCATATTTATTTATTAACACGTACATTTGAAACATTACGTTGTGAGTTTAGATAAAATAGTTTTACATCTCTACATAGTTCAACAATCAAGTACTTAGTTCTGAATACAAATTATTATACACGATAAATCTAATAATTGATGGACTTGGAAATTAGCATTCGTTTGTATTCGGCAATACGATGATTGTCGAGGGACATTAATAAAATAGTTGTACTGTACGTAAATCTGAAATATTAGTAAACAAAGCACATGATTATTTCAGAAGGTAATAAAGTCATAAGTTTCATTAACAATTATTATGCATCTAATCTGTTTATTAAACTTATTAATAAGAAAAAGTAATTATACTTAAGAATAAAAAGAAAAATAATCCTTATTACACGAGTAACGAGGAAGATCATCAATCTAAATCAAATTAGAATCCTCTAGTTGCCCATCTTCTTCAATTTCAAGAGAACTCAAATTGTTAAAATAACAATATACATCTCATATCAACAAGCAAACTTATGTATGACTAGTTTGTACAAAGCATGGGGGATTAAATACATAATATTATCTATAGAAACATACTTATAATATATTATTAAAACAAATAAATAGCACATAATGTACGATGAATGACATATACAATCACACATAGCGTTCTAAAACCACAACCTTGGAAAAAAATCATAAAACACGGTCAAAAATCTTTGTGGCGCAATTGAAACAAATTCAAACTATCTGATTTCGAAATCAGTGTCCTCAAAACCAAACTTGTATCTTGAAGCCCCGTGGTTGCCCAAAATTCAAGATTTTTTGTTGCTAGCAACACCAAAATATTTGCAGTGTTGCCACTGCCGACCAAACAAGATGTAAATTTTAGCTAGCAACGCCAACAAAGTGTCTTTGTTAAATGTATTGTGTCTATCGCCCACAAAGATTTCCCTTTTCACAGTACAAAGGCCTTACTACACGACATACCTTCATAGCATTCTTATTCCTCTGAGCAGCGACTAGATGGTTAACCACTGGTGCGGGGTAATCCTTGCCTATGATGCAGCTCGCACGCTCTTGTACGTCGATAGGAGCCTTCCACGGTTCGTAACTGAAAGAAGGAACGACGTTTGGTAAATGTTGGAGAATGATATTAAGGTTACACTAGTCGAAAATTCTTCCATACAAACGTAGTCTAGGAATTATTCCACTGTTTGACGATGTACGTTCAAAATAAAAAGTGACATCAATTTGTCTCATCATTATCTAGCCCTGTATGGAAGCAAAAAATTAAATGTTTGAAAGTTATGAGCGTCGAAAGTTCAACATTTCGACACTAATTTTAACGCATTTTTGGGCGCAAATAGATACCATAAGAAAACGGAAAATTGCAAAACGGCCTCCATACAGGGATAGATTAGTGGATCAACAATGCAAATAATTTTATTTTGAACAGATAGAGTTAGTCGTTTTTTCATGATATCTAGACTACCAAAAGTCTGTTTATAAAATTTCGCGCGCTCGGTTTCGTCCTAAATCATTATCCATTTCTCTACAAATTTGCAAAAGTGTGTATTCGTACGCGAACTAGCTTCCTACTGCTCATCACAGCATCTATTTCTTCCGCACGTGTTGTCGGTTGATATAAAATGCATTTTAACCCCGCGCACAAAATAGTTCGTGCTGTCGACTAGGGTACCCTTAAGGATGACACCATGGAGTTCTAGTGTTTGGGAATCCCACATAATTGCGCTATCTCCCCGGTAGTGCAGTATGCATGAGCATTTCACCAGGCAAAAAAAAATTGCCTTGTTTATGCTACAGTACTCAAACAGAGTACATGCGAGCAGTCCAATTTTATTTACCCACATAAGTACATACGAGCACGCGACACATATGATGAAACGCATGTTACTAGAAGAGTTATGAATATAAATGTGGATGGATGGAGAGGGAGGGGACGGCCAAAGAAAAGATAGATGGACTGTGTGAGGAGTGATATGAAAGAAAAGGGAGTCAGTGATAGCGTGACGGGGGACAGGACGGTATGGAAGAAGAAAACGTGTTGCGCCGACCCCAAGTAACATGGGACAAGGGCAGGAAGATGATGATAAGTACATACGAGTACAGTAGTGCTGACCATATGTATTCACTTGCGAACAATACATAGTACCGGTAGGGCTAAGTACATAAATGTCTAAAACATTTGATACTCACATGTAGAGCACAGGCATGCGCGCTAGCTCGGGCACGTAGCGCCTCACGTACTCTCCGCTGGGGTCCAGTCGCTGTCCCAGCCGCACTGGGCAAGCGCACTCGCCCGAGTCCAACAAGGCTTCAAATGCTGATGAGGATACCCACATCCAATTGCCGGCGCAGACTGACCTGGGGAAGCCAAGTAGACAACACATGAGAAATCGTTTAAAATCAAACTGGCCTAACTGGTACAACGCAATTAAGGCTGCAGGACAGTCAGAGTGTCCCTCGGGTGAGGAAGGATGCCACATTGTTACGTGGTGGTCATCATTCAGATACAAACACTACTCACCAGTGCTAACTGGTGTAACGCAATTAAAGCTGCAGGACAGTCGGAATGTCTCTCGGGTGAGGAAGGATGCCACATTGTTACGTGGTGGTCATCATTCAGATACAAACACTACTCACCAGTGCTAACTGGTGCAACGCAATTAAAGCTGCAGGACAGTCGGAGTGTCCCTCGGGTGAGGAAGGATGCCACATTGTTACGTGGTGGTCATCATTCAGATACAAACACTACTCACCAGTGCTAACTGGTGCAACGCAATTAAGGCTGCAGGACAGTCGGAATGTCTCTCGGGTGAGGAAGGATGCCACATTGTTACGTGGTGGTCATCATTCAGATACAAACACTACTCACCAGTGCCAACTGGTGCAACGCAATTAGGCTGCAAGACAGTCAGAGTGTCCCTCGGATGAGGAAGGATGCCACATAGTTACGTGGTGGTCATCATTCAGATATAGACCCTATTCATCAGTTGGCGTCCAGCAGATACTTGAGAAAGTGATTAAGGCCTTGTTCCCGGGACAGCCAAAGAGTTCCGCGGGTAAGGACGGATGCCACAGCATGTTTGATGATCACCATTCGGATTTAGACCCTACTCACCAATCAGCATCCAGCAGATACTTGAGGAAGTGGTTCAGGCCATGTTCCCAGGACAACCAGAGTGTCCCTCGGGTGAGGAAGGATGCCACAGTGTTACGGGCTGCGTGGTGAAGCCAGCCCTCTGTTCGGAGCTGGCGCATCGCTGCGTCCACGAATGGGAAGCCAGTGCGGCCATCGACCCATCTGGAATAATAAAGATTAGTAGTAACGTCAGAAAAAAAACTGTCAAGTGCGAATCGGACTCGCGCACGAAGGGTTCCGTACCATTATCGCAAAAAACGGCGAAAAAATCACTTTTGTTGTATGGGAGCCCCACTTAAATATTTATTTTCTAGCTAGCTATCACGGTTCATGAGATACAGCGTAGTGACAGACGGACAGACAGACAGACAGACGGACCGCGGAGTCTTAGTAATAGGGTCCCATTTATACCCTTTGTGTACGGAACCCTAAAAACTTTGGTAAAGGAACAACAGAAGTTCCAACTGTATATTTGAAAGTTTTTTACCGTCTACAAAAAGATGAAAACAAAATTATATTTGCAGTTTTAGACAATAGTTTCTTCCTTTTTGTAAAAAAACGGCAAGCCTGCATGTGGTGTACGTTACCCCAACAGGAAAGTGGCTCCTGGAGTGATATGAGTGGAACGTATAATTAGAGCGTAATCTGCTGTGAATGTGCGCTACATAAAAAACTTGTGGGTGTCGTCGTTTTTGAAAAAAACTGAAAACACGATTCCTGCTAGGGTAACGTTGTTCCAACAGGAAAATTCTAAACGAATGATCGGAGTGAGAAATATTGTGCATGGGCAGAGAGCTTATAGTTGTGCAAGAATGTGCGCTGAAAATATAATAAGTGCGTAATCAGGTTTTCGAGATATTGCATTTCCTGCTGGGGTAACGATTTGCAGAATCGTGTATCTCTGAAACTATTGTATGTGCGCCTGTAGAATAAACATACACGAGTAGCTCTTGATTTGTGCGTATTTGTGCCGGAATTAGATTTAAGAAAAACAATATAGTTTTCAAGAAATCGCACTTTTTTTAAAACCCGAAAAAAAATCACAGCGCCTAAATGAGAAAACTTATAAGCTCGCTGAAAACTGTATTCAGTCCATCTTGACGCTTGTATTAACCATAAAAAGTTTCAAAAGTATACATGCTTGCGTTATCGAATAATATTGCTAAAAGTCAAAACGACGGTGTCATAACTTTGACGGCAAAATACGAGAAACCAGCTCAACCCAAGATGGTAGGTGTAAAGCACAAATAAGAGAGTTAAGTCAAAAATATATAGTGAAAATATTAAGCTTGGAATGTTTCGCATTACGTAGATTTAAACAAAAAACTAAACATGTAAACAAAGGCTGGTTATCCAACCAAATTCTAATGACTACGAAAAAGCGACGGATTCATATATATTGATGACCTTCTTAATTGGACGTATTAAACCTAAGCTGTTGTCCGTACAGTCGCGTTCAAACGTTTGGTGATTTGACCTAATTTTGGGAGATAGTTAAAAAATATATTAAATGCACCTTGTGACCATGACAAATGAAAGAGCTTGTTGATGTAGAAATTATTATTTTTCTTCTCTAAATTATGTTTCTTAAAGTAATAATGTCATCAAGTCACAGATCAAATTACAAACCTATTAATCTCAAATTAATTATCTCAAACAATTTTTAGTGTTCCGTATCCAAAGGGTAAATACGGGACCCTATTACTAAGACTCCGCGATCCATCTGTCTGTCTGTCACCAGGCTGTATCTCATGAACCGTGATAGTTAGACAGTTGAAATTTTCACAGATGATGTATTTCTGTTGCCACTATAACAACAAATACTAAAAACAGACTAAAAAATAGTATATTATGCAACTAGTGAATAAAGGACGGTTTTAAAGCGAGGGCCATAGATGAATCACGAACAAGTAAAGGATTCTATCAACTGAATCACGACCGCAGGGAGTCATGATGATTGAATCACGAGCATAGCGAGTGATTCAAGTCTTAGAATCCTGAGCGACGCGAGTGACTCATGGCCCTCGATATAAATCCGTGTTATTCAAGAGTTGCATAATTATACCATGACTACGAGAAAAAGAAAGATTTAAGCGAAAATCACAATGAGTAATAATAAATAAATGTTTTATTACCTTCAAAATTTACAAAAAATTTGAAAACTCAGGGTTTCACATTTTTTGTAAATTGAAGCTGAGCTAGGTAACAGCATCTGTTTTTCAGGGGCTAGTGACTACCTCCGTTACGTTACATAATTATAATTAATTAAACACCAATGCAATTAATATTAGAATTACAATCCAAATAATTATTCACTAAACATAATCAATCTCTATTGAAATCCTAAATATTAACAAACTGAAAATTAAATCGATGAAGAAGTTTGAAAGTCGAATATTCTTTGCACAAGGAGTTTGTATCGATTTGTTGTTGTTTTTGCATTGAGATGGACGTCGAATATATATTGGTGTGTTCTAAATTCAAACACTAAAACAGTGAGTAAAAGTGCTTTTTATTCACTGTTTTCAGTGTATAAAATAAGCTTTTTAGAGGTGGAATGGTATAAAAATATTTAAGTGGTGTTCCCATACAACAAACGTGATTTTACTGTCGTTTTTTGCGATAATGGTAAGGAACCCTTCGTGCGCGAGTGCGACTCGCACTTGGCCGGTTTTTATTAAAAACAACCACCATCAAATTTTTGGTCTTTAAATTACTTTTTTTTACTAATATTATAAAGGCAAATGTCTGGATGTGTCCACAAAATTCTGAATGTATTTTAATGATAGTTGGAATAAAGAAGATAGCTTATACTTTGGCACTACTTTCCTAATGTTCTTACGTAATCAAGTGCCAAGTCACGGAAACAGCTAGTAGAATGTAATCCAATAATAACTTAATTATTTTAATACTTTTCTACCTCAGTGTACTCAGGCACAACACGTTTCAACCGATTCGTGAGTAAAGTTAAGAAGGTCATCGTTATGTATGAATCCGTCGCTTTTTTGTAGTCATTCGAATTTGGTCGGATAACCAGCCGTTGTTTACATGTTTAGTTTTGTGTTTAAATCTACTTAATGCGAAACATGCCAAGCTGAATATTTTCACTATATATTTTTGACAAAACTCTCTTATTTGTGCTTTACACCTACCATCTTGGGTTGAGCCGGTTTCTCGTATTTTGCCGTCAAAGTTATGACACCGTCGTTTTGACTTTTAGCAATATTATTCGATAACGCAAGCATGTATACTTTTGAAACTTTTTATGGTTAATACAAGCGTCAAGATGGGCTGAATACAGTTTTCAGCGAGCTTATAAGTTTTCTCATTTAGGCGCTGTGACTTTTTTTTCGGTTTTCAAAAAAGTGCGATTTCTTGAAAACTATATTTTTTTTCTTAAATCTAATTCCGGCACAAATACGCACAAATCAAGAGCTACTCGTGTATGTTTATTCTACAGGCGCACATACAATAGTTTCAGAGATACACGATTCTGCAAAACGTTACCCCAGCAGGAAATGCAATATCTCGAAAACCTGATTACGCACTTATTATATTTTCAGTGCACATTCTTGCACAACTATAAGCTCTCTGCCCATGCACAATATTTCTCACTCCGGTCATTCGTTTAGAATTTTCTTGCTGGAACAACGTTACCCTAGCAGGAATCGTTTTTTTCCGTTTTTTTCAAAAACGACGACACGCACATGTTTTTTATGTAGTGCACATTCACAGCAGATTACGCTCTAAATATACGTTCCACTCATATCACTCCAGGAGCCACTTTCCTGTTGGGGTAACGTACACCTGCATGTGTTCCCCGAAGGGTTCTTCTTCTTAGCGTGTCGATGGCAAATATAAAAAACAAATATTGTGTTTGGCCCAGAATTCATCCACGGCAACACCATTCGGTACGCAAGTACAGGTGACAGGGCATGCTGCGCACTCCTTGAGATGGGCCATGATTTGAGAGATGCTGCACAAGCACTGAAGACTAGTGCCATCAGAGAAACCCACCTGTGGAGGTTGTCATTGCTGCGGCCAACCTGAGAGTTGAAATCAATCATCGAAACTGTCTCACGACGAACCCAACCGTCTTTTATATGGCACGGAAGATGTTTCTCGAACGTTCCATAACGTTCTAGATACGTCGAGAACCTTCTAAATCAAACGACTTTCGGTTTACGAAGCGACGAGAAACTTCCAGAATGTTCGGCTCGAAAATTCAATTCGACACCAGCTTTCGAGAAGATTAGCTCCGCTATTCAATACCAGATGGCGCTACTAGAAACTACTAGTTCTTCCTCTCGTCACTAGATGGCGCTGTCTTATTTTGAAAAAATACAATGACATAGATCATAAAAAGGTTTTAGCTCTTACCTCTGCAACTCGTCACCCTCAGGCTCCTTCCAGGGTATATCCAAACAGATGGGGTTGCCAGCCATCTGGCCGTAGTTAGGGTTGTTCACGCTCATCGTGTAGAAATATTCACGCCAAATTAACTGGCCTGTAAACATAGCAATTGAGACTTTGAGATAAGACGCCCGCGTTATCGCCGCCCATTACTCAAAGCCCCTCAATGCCGAACAAATTTGGGTAAACACTCACCGGTTGCCAGGATGAGCCAGCAGTACAATGCCTTAGCATGTGCATCAGAAGACATAGACATTTTTTCTAATACTCTGGGTAAATATAGGTCATTGATCCATATACAGTTGCGTATTATGCAGTTGCGTATTATGTAGGTGTTGATCTGCCTGCCTAGTTGTGTTTTGCTTACTGCCGTTTTTGTTTATCTGTAGGTCTGTTTTTTTTTTTTCTTTGCTCTTTTGTATCTTTTTTTTAATGTAATTTAATTGCATGATGTGGTCTCCTATAATTGAGGAAGCACATAGTTTTCTTGTGTTCTGTTACTTTATAATAATATAGCATGTAAGGTGTATTCTTTGTTGGAGATCCTAATAAAATAAAATAAAATAAAATAAAGACATAACTTCACGCTTGAATTCTCCGAAGAGATTGGCAGATGTTTTGTACCTCTGTGTGAGGTAGGCACACACATATAACGCCAGATATGTTTAAGTATCAGAGCAGTGGTGGTGGCGCAGTGATTCCGACCCCGACTAACTTGTTATGGGCCGTGAGTTCGAACCCGAGCAGGCGCATTATTTAGTATAATTTATTTCATCACCACTGCTCTCAAAACGGTGAAGGAAAAAACGTGAGGAAACCAGCATGTCCTAGAACCAAAAATTCGACGACATGTGACATCTACCAATCCGCCATGGGCCCGCGGGGTTAATAATAGCCCTAACCCTCTACAAGAGTCCCAGCAGTGGGAATATTAAAAAGGCTGTTGATGTTTAAGTATCATGTTATAGCGGGCAAGACTATGCCAGCAACCATTCCTGAAAGTGTAATTGTATTTTTCCACTTGAGAGATAAATGACTAAAACAGCCGATTGCTCGTCATAAGAACGGGCCTTGAAAACGAGATGTTCCATATGATTAGTATTTTCAGGGCATCTTCACTCTTCTTTGAGAGAAGTTATACATATGATTTCAGAAATGAAGTAGATAAGTACAAAATATGTTACCAGTAATAAAATTTTGAGCAGATTGGGTAGCCAGACGTCCCTGATGCACTTGTCGGAAAAGATCTTGTACAGACCAGTAAAAGCTGTAAAAAAAGTTTTTATTTGTATCAACATGACAAAAATAAGTGCCTTTGTATAGTGTCCGGCACGTAAGTTGTCAAGGTTTTGGCGTAGTGCACTAACAAACCGCCATATAGAGCGAACGGAACTTGGACGCGGCACTATTGGTCAATAGATCCTTGTTACAACTGTCCAAACAATCGCGCGCTCGGAACGGTCCTTAACGTTCCCCGCGCCCCAAAGATACCTAAAAAACTACTTCTGCGCATCTAACGACTCTTGCCAACTTACGGTGCCGGGGATTATATCAGATATTTCAGAAAAAAACATGGCAAATAAAATATCTTTAAAATAGATTAAATATGAATAAAATCCTTACCTCCTGACGGAGAGACATCCAAAACGTAACGCTGGACTTAATGATATGGGTGGTCCCAATAAATCCGGATTGCCATGCGTTGGCAAATATGAACCCCTGAGGACATACACATAAATATTATTATTATTTTTATTTATCGATAGGCTCGCGTTTGACCACTATCTCGCCTGATGGTAAGCGATAATGTGGTCGACGGTGAAGCACGCTTGCCTAGAAGAAACCTATTCACTCTTGACTTAAAGACACCAAGGTTGTAGCTATCAGGAATCAAAGACTCCGGCAGGGAATTCCACTCCTTAGCTGTGCGTACAACGAAAGTATTCGCAAAACGCTTTGTACGTATGGGTGGAATGTCCACCATGTACCGGTGGCGCATTGCCGTACGTCTTGTTGTCCGGTGATGGAAAGGGCTAGGCGGAATCAAATTGTGCAGTTCCATCGCACACTCGCCGAAATGTAACCGATAAAAAACCGACAGACTGGCCACTTGGCGTCGATGTTCAAGGCTCTGGAGCTTTGAGGCGACCAGGGCATCGTGGCCGATAAGCCTCTTGGCCCGTTTGTCAATCGACTCAAAGTGCATCAAGTTGATATAATGATCTTCAGAAAAAAAAGGTCTGATTTATTCGCTAGGATACGCGTTTGGCCGATAATTTAATATCAATCAAGACACTCAGAATCATATTTGACTAAAGCGGAAACAGAGTCAAAAAACCGCACTCTTTGGCAGTGCCGGACCGATTCTGTGGCTGCTGTTTTTCTCGCTCTACTGAATAATGTGTCCTAGCAATAGAAGTAGATGCGAATACTGGTGTCTAGATAATAATATGACTCAACCTTAAAGATCTCAAGTTTCTTATGATAATAAAGCCTGTATTAAGCTTCTGACGCTGCAATAAACGTGGCCACCAGGCCAGTAGCCTCAAATAGTTTGATCAAATGTACCATCGAAACGAAAAAGAAAGAAGATAATAATTTTTGTTTGTTAAATATTATTTTGTTATTTAGGGTTCCGTACACGAAGGGTCCAAATGGAACCCTATTGCTGTCACTCGCGTGTCCGTCTGTCTGTGTTCTGTCACAAAATTTTGTTCCAAATTGAATTTGAACTTTCTTTTGACTAACTTGAAATATGGTGATAATGTTTATTATCTATCTATATATATAAAAGCGAAAGGTCACTCACTCACCTATCGCAAAATATCAAAAACCGCTTGAAGTATAAAGATATGCGGCGGGCTGACGTTGGAGTTAAAAATTTAAAAAAATACAGGAAAGTAAAAAGCACTAGTTTGGCTGCTTGGAAAACGCTCTTTTCGAGGACATTCATTGTAAAAGAATTTGTATACATTGGTTTTTGGAAATTCCATCCCTAAAGGGGTAAAAAAGGGTTGAAAGTTTGTATGACATTTTTACAGTTTGTAAATTGGATTAGATTTATACTCTTGGTTGATAAAAATAATTTATGTATATTACATTTTGGAAAGTCTACCCCTAAGGGAATAAAATAGGGTTTGAAACTTTATATGAAATTTCTTCGGTTTGGAAGATAAAACATCTGAAATTGTAGGTTACACACATTACCCTCCTTCGGCAGTCGGGTAAAAAGGCTACTGCCTGATATGAGTATGAAAACCTACAAGCCTAGGTGAAATGCAAGCTACATAATTATAATAATAATAACGAGTCTAACTAATTTTATCAGACACGCTTTAAATACCAACACATAGTGCATAAAAATACCCCGAGGACTGAAAAGCAACCTCACTATTTTACCTGTAGTATGTCAAAGCGATCCATTAAATTTCGAACTACTTTCTTCCAAGTATGAAACGACGAAGATTATAGAAAGTTTATGTCGTCAAAGTAATATTAGTAAGTGGTTCCTATTTATCAGATTAAAAATGTCAGCGTCAGTTGGTCGCGGGTTGTGGTCATTCGCAATAGATTTCCGGGAACATTATAGGCGGTACTTAAGGTTACACTAGTCGAAAATTCTTCCATACAAACGTAGTCTAAGGATTATTCCACTGTTTGACCATGTATGTTCAAAATAAAAAGTGATTTAAATTCGTCTCATCGTTATCTAGCTCTGTATGGAAGCATAAAAGTAAAAAAAGAAAATATTTGAAAGTTATGAGCTTCGAAAGTTCCACATTTGGACATTAATTTTAACGCATTTTTGGGCGCGAATTAATACCATAAGGAGACGGATAATTGCAAAACGGCCTCCATACAGGGATAGATTAGTAGTTCAACAATGCAAATAATTTTATTTTGAACAGATAGATTTAGTCGTTTTTTCATGATATCTAGACTGCCAAAGGTCTGTTTATAAAATTTCGCGCGCTCGGTTCCGTCATAAATCATTATCCATTTCGCTACAAATTTGCAAAAGTGTGTATTCGTACGCGAACTAGGTTCCTACTGCTCATCACAGCATCTATCTCTTCCGCACGTGTTGTCGGTTGATATAAAATGCATTTTAACCCCGCGCACAAAATAGTTCGTGCCGTTGACTAGTGTACCCTTAAGGTAACACTAGTCGAAAATTCTTCCATACAAACGTAGTCTAGGGATTATTCCACTGTTTGACGATGTACGTTCAAAATAAAAAGTGATATCAATTTGTCTCATCATTATCTAGCCCTGTATGGAAGCAAAAAAGTAAAAAAAGAAAATATTTGAAAGTTATGAGCGTCGAAAGTTCCACATTTCGACACTAATTTTAACGCATTTTTGGGTGCAAATAAATACCATAAGAAGACGGAAAATTGGAAAACGGCCTCCATACAGGGATAGATTAGTAGTTCAACAATGCAAATAATTATATTTTGAACAGATACGTTTAGTCGTTTTTTCATGATGTCCAGACTCCCAAAGGTCTGTTTATAAAATTTCGAGCGCTCGGTTTCGTCCTAATTCATTATCCATTTCGTTACAAATTTGCAAAAGAGTGTATTCGTACTCGAACTAGCTTCCTACTGCTCATCAAAGCATCAATCTCTTCCGCACGTGTTGTCGGTTGATATAAAATGCATTTTAACCCCGCGCACAAAATAGTTCGTGCCGTCGACTAGTGTACCCTTAAGGCATGTTATGTGGTTCATGGACGTATTCTGTGTTGGCATTTTTATTAGTTCAGTCTGAATGTGAACTGGTTAGTAAATATGTATAGCTATTTGGTTTAGGATTTTGTTTGGCGCTTGATCTTGTTTTAATCTTTCAGTAGCTTTGTTGTCTAAACTTTTATTATGAAGAAGAGGAAGTTTGTCCTGATAACAAAAAATATTTCACTTAGTGAAAGGTTCTCCCTGAGAGCTACAAGCCACTTTTTATCCTGGCAATAACCGAAGCCGAGGCAGCTATATGCGGAGCTTTATTTAACGTTTAATTACTTATACAATCGATTTTGGTACAGTGCTTTTAAAGATCGCTATTTATTTGCAAACTTTGTTTTTAATTTCAAAGACGATTTCCAACTAAAAGAATTTTCTATAAACATACATTTACCCAAGATTTAAGGTCATTTCACAACAGACTTTAAAACCAATAAACATTTTATTGTTTTATTAATATTATTTTACGCTCTTGGTTAATGAAAAAACAAAGATATTTTTTAATTTCGGAAATTATACCCCTAAGGGAGTAAAAAGAGGGTTGAAAATTTGTATAAAATTTCTACAGACCTGAACTTTTAGATTTATACTCTTGGTTGATAAAAAGAATTCATGTATTTATTGGTTTTTGGAAATTCTACCTCTAAGGAGATGAAAAGGTGGAAATTTGTTGGGCTAATATATTTGAAACTTTGCATAAATACTATTACTAACCGAAGTAAATAGTAAAGGTTAAAGACGTTTAGTGGGTGTTAAAGATTTTTGAAGAATTTTACTGTACAGGGCTTCTTTTGTTATGTAGGGGAGCACTAAGCAGGGATTTTTGGAAATTCAACCTTTAAGAGAGTGAAACTAAAAAGTCATTTGTAGGGTAAAATACGGATCACGCGAACGAAGTCGCGAGCGAAGTGCTAGTTACGTATATTTTACTAACAAACACCAATATATGCCACAGTTGGTACAAAACAAATGTGTAAGGACCGATTTTTCTCACTTTGCCGATTTTTCTCTTGCCTGTACCTCCGGTACGAGTCACAAATACAACACGGTCAATGTATCTGTGCAGTTGGAGCTGTCAATGTCATTCTAACGTTTAATTATCGCTATTGGCGCCTGAGCGGAACGCGGGGCGCCGTGCACACACAGTTATTTCGACCGTGTAATAAATATTGTTCTGTCTTTCCAAGGGATAATGTTATGTTCATACCTGAGAAAGGTCTCATACTCCACAGCCAGACGGTTCTGCATCTGCTTCAGCGCGGAGGTCTCTCCACCCACCCAGCGGATCATTCGGATGTCTTCGTTCTCCAGGAATACGCCCAGGTCTTCCGGTTTTGGGGTCTGGAGAGACAAAGGTACTTGTTATTTCTTACTAACTCTGCTATAGTCTAGTAAGGGAATATGAGTTAATATCGCATGCCCGTGGTATAGGACAGGTGATCATAAGCCCGACTGTTGAACGTTGGGACTTGTGTTCGTTCCCCAGGTCAGGCAAAGGCTCTCGACGTAGGGATTTTAGTGTTATACGCCGTATTAGGAACGAAGAGGCTGAAACTCTTTGCAAAATGTGGGTGTCTAATTATAAACATCTGTCTGACTGCAATTATTACACTGGGACGTTTAATTTTCCCTAATACCCAATTGATTATCTTACCTTATCGAAGACCGTAAACTCTTGGTAGAAGGATTCCGGCAGGCTGCCGAACTTGACTCCCCTGAATTTGATATCGCCAACAGGACGCGGAGGGTCACCAATGGTCGCTACCGTATGCTGTGACAATGAGTGAGGACCATTAAGACACATATTCATCGTCATCATTACTCTACTCATTTAGACGTCTCTGCTAGACAAAGGCCTCCTCAAGCTTCGCCACATAGACCTGTTCTGTGCTGTGCTGTGTCTGAATAGACATATCAGAAACCTTAGCGTGTTTAAAAAAAAAGGCAAAGCACAGATCCCTACCCAAGATTATCAGCAATCGAATGATGGGTCGGTTAGTGCCAGAAAATGAAGATAATTTTACAACCTAATCATTCAATGTCCAGTCCAGACTGATGATTACGGATACAGGCTTTAGATTGACGTTTAATCCAAACACTATGATCTTCTGACTCATGGTCTCTCTGCAAAGTTAATACTAACCAAAAACATCTCGTAAGTCAGAGGTGGGATGCCGCCGTTGGCTTTAATCACAGTATCCGGTTCCCATAGAGTATGGGAGACATGCTCCTTGCAGACCACGCCGATCTCCTTCATCGAAGCCTTTACACTGTCATCTCGAGCGCGCCAGACCGGCTCGCAATCTTGTTCGAAGCAGAGACGACGGATTCCTGGAATATGTTGCTGATGGTAAAGATCTTGCTTGGATGAAACTATTATGGCTGACTATAGCTTTTGAAGACAGTATGTAAGTGGCGTCGATCACGCGCCATGGCTGATCCAGCATCACTTGATTTCATTGCTTGCTCGAAACTCTGGCTAAATTGAGCCATCTCAGTCACTAACCTAAAGAACAGTATTTTTTTTTTATTGACTTGCGCTTGACCACTATCTCACCTGATGGTAAGCGATGATGTGGTCGACGATGAAGCACGCTTGCCTAGAAGAAACCTATTCACTCTTGACTTAAAGACTCCCAGGTTGTAGCTATCAGGGAATACAGACTCCGGCAGGGAATTCTTTACATTATTAACCCCCTGTAAGTCAATACCAAATGCGCTATAAATATGAAACGGGATTAGACAGAGAAAAGAATATGCATAAGTAAAAAACTGTTTTACTTAAAACTTTTGTTCCAAAGGCTGCCAAAGCGTCTACCGCACCTCAATGGCTTCTATTAAAAAAATTGCAAATCCTAAAAAGTTGTTATATAACCCCTTACCGAACTCCTCCCAAAGTCTCCTGAACACGACATTAGGCTTTCCCTTCAACATGATGAGTCTACCGCCATGCTTCTTGAGCTGGTTGTCCAGGTCCTCAAGAGCTTCCAGGAGATACCGCATACGATTGTAGCCAACCACTTTTGTACCTGTTAAACATAATAAAGTCATAATGTAACAAAACAAAATTGGACGCATTTAGCAAACTCTTTGTTTTTGCTTTGTGGTTAAAATATCAGGAGTGTTTTTCTAAAAGCCCAAATAGGAGACTATAAGCTTTTTCATCATCCTGTCCTTCCAATGTCCGCCAATCCCATTTTGGGATTGGTGCAACTTGTCTAAATTTTTCTTCCATTCTTCTCTAATAATCGTCAGCAGTCAACCCCCTTTTTATAGCTTTATTGGTTTTCTCTCTCTTATAGCCATCAATAATAGCCGGCACGTAACTTGGCAAGAGTCAACAGATGCGCACAAGTCGTTTTTTAGGTCTCTTTGGTTACCAAGCGGGACGAGGGGAACGTTTAGCCCCGTTCCGAGCGCGCGATTGGTTGGTCAGTTGACACAAAGATAGACTGACCAATCACTTCACGTCCACGTTCTGTTCGCTCTATATGGTGGTTGGTCAGTTCGCACATTGTGCGCAAACTTACCCCAACTTAAATGCCGGGGACTATACTCAAAACATTACTCACGACCTTTTCCTCATTCCTCCGCATCAAATGCCCATAAACCGATTCCTACAAGACAACCGATTCCTACAAAACTGCTCTAAATATCCAGACAAAACATTTGAATTAATGAATTAATAGATTCTGGTAAACATTTACTTTATGGTATCACCCCGCAAACAAACACCTGATCAAAACCCTTTCTTAAAGCACTAAACAACTGCTCGAATCAAATCTCGAAAGATTACCTAACTTTCAAAATACGGTTGCTACTTATCTAACACTAAAGTTAGCCGTAAGCGTCAACGCAACTAACGCAGGCTTTACCTATGGCTACCTAGATATTAATCTACGACCATTTATGTAACAGATTCATTGACTGACCTAGTTATGTCCTGTGACAATGCACTACCTACTGTTCGTTTGCAAATTGAGGTCCCCTCTGTGACACATGTCTCGAATGTACCTACTGGTTAGGTTTTGGTTTACAGATTTTGTATGGCACTAACTGTTTCCATCTCAATAAATTTTCTGGGTGTTTTGTATTTAATGTGTCTAACTTACGACCGATTTGTACTATGCTAAATGAACTGCTTGGTATAAACCAGCCCTGATTTAAAATCAAAACTGCTTTATTTAATTGAAGTCGAAATATGTTATCAGAGGACATTTCCATGTCATTTCCTAACTAACTTCCAGTAGTAAAACACTATAGATAATGCTTACTTCTGCATTACCTTCATTGCTAGGAACCGTCCTAATGGCACAACGCAATTCAAATTGCGTCGACAGTAGTTGCAATATCGCAAGGTTCTGAATTCCGGAACTGGTAACTTTTAAATTATGTTTCAAATCAAACAAGATTTATTTACATCAGTCAAATTTGTTTGACTCAAAACTTAGCCACCTCCACGACGTCGTCGTCGTCAAGGACGTCGTGCACATAGATCAATCTGGTTGCATGTTTTGGGTTGATGCCGGAGTTCTTTAGGGGTCTGTTCTCTCTGCAACTCTTTTCCATCAATGACCTACTTCAGCCTGGTATTGATAGGTACGCAGATGACAGTACTGTTTCAGAGAGATACTTGTCCAGCGCAAAAGCCAGCGTGGATGAAGTTCGTTCCTTGAGGGAGGCTATGGTGGAGCGGACAGATTTGACCTTAAGCCTTGTCTCCCAGTGGGGTGATGACAATCTGGTCTCTTTTAACGCCACCAAAACACAGGCGTGTCTTTTTACCGCTAAAAGGAGTCTGTTCGATCAAACGCCTACTTTTCGGGGTGCGCCTGTTCCTGTGACTGATCGGCTCGAGCTCCTAGGCATGGAGTATACATCCAGTCTCAACTTCGGCTCCTCCATTGAGAACAAAGCCCAAATCGCGGCCGCACCTTTGGGATGGTTCAGCTAAGTATCAGCTTGCCGCGCTTAACTCAGTGGAACGCAGAGCCAAGAGGCTCATTGGCGACGTTGAACTGGTGGACGCCAAACTTCACAGCTTGGCTCATCGCCGCAAAGTTGCCTAGCTGCTTGTCGGTCTTCTACAGACTGTACTTCGGTGAGTGTGCTCTAAAACTCCACGACCTCATCCCACCAGCCCATCTTCTACCATCGGACATCTAGACGCACTGCAAAATATCATCCTTACCTTGTTGCCATTCCTCCAATTCGAACCAAGCGCTTCCAAACATCCTTTATAATGCGCACAGCGAATGAATGGAACTCACTGCCTGCGTCTGTGTTTCCGAACGCATTCAACCCGAATCTCTTCAAAGTTAGAGTGAATACAGGCTTCTTCTGGGTAAGCTCACTCCATCGTAGACTCTGTCTCTGTCACCTATGACCTAGACTAGAGTCAAGAGCAAACCCAATACAAATAAAAAAAAAAAAAATTGCATCAGATGATTGCCAAGTCCGTCTCGCATAAAGATGGTTCGTTGGAAACACTCTTTACCCACCTGCAATAGTACATTGTGATACAAGGGTGGAAAGTAGGTTATTGCAAACGAGCTGAGCGTTAACAAGCCCGAGCCGAAGGCGAGGGTTTTTAATGACACGAGTTTGCAATAACCTACACACCCGTGTATCACACGACGTTTTTCAATACAGTTGTGAGAAACAGTAAAAACAAATCAAAGAATTAGATTTGTTTATTCACAAAAAATAAAATTTTCAATATGGCGCGTTTTTGCAACTGGGCTTATATATTTGTTTACAAAGAAAACAGCCTATACAGCCTATTCGATTTTTGACAAACGTTGATGTGAAAATAATTAAATTAAAACTGGTAATTAAATATATTAAACAACTATTTTAAAAAAAATGAGAATTCAATGCTAAAACGTACGGAATCATTAATTTTTCCTCGTATAAAATCGTATCCCATTTTATTCTATGTATAAAAACTCCTTGCTACTAAACTTTTTTAAATTGACTTATGGCGCGTTTTTGCAATTGGACATTTTTTTTTCAACGAAAACAGCCTATACAGCCTATTCGATTTTTGACAAATGTTGATGTGAAAATAATTAAATTAAAACTGGTAATTAAACAACCATTTAAAAGACTTTTGAGAATTCAATGCTAAAACGTACGGAATCATTAATTTTTCCTCGTAGAAAATCTATCCCATTTTATTCTATGTTTGAAAACTCCTTGCTACTAAACTTTTTTAAATTGACTTATAAATTTAAAACTAAACTGCAAACATAATGATCGAGCTCGTCGTAAACAAAAGTCACAACCGCGTAACAGAAAGATGCCAATGCGTAAGATTTAACTTTCGAATCATAATTATAGCCTCTGGAAGTACGCCATGTTTAACAACTGTATTGAAAAATAGTTTTATAAGACTTGCCCGCAGTTTCTCCGTCGAAGATGAACATAGGGAAGAAGGGGAAGCCCTTCTCTTCTAGCGCAGAATGTAAGGACGGGTTGTCATGGAGGCGCAACCCGTGCCGGAACCAAAGGACGCTTCCACCAAGCATTGTGGCGATTGAGGTTTATACCTGGGGGCAAACAAAAAAAATGATTAAGCCAGGGCTTCCCAATCATTTTTATACTGTGACTCCCTTTACATAGTGTCTTTTTTTGTACATTAGTATTGATTATTAAATGTAAAAAATATTGATTATTTGGAAAAAGTACAGTCAATGAGCTCGCTTTTCTGAGCATAATTTTCTCAATTGATATGTTATCTATCATCATCAGCCTATAACTTTTTATTTTATTTACTGCAACTGTAGAATAGCTAGTTACGCATAACTAGGTAAAACGCAACGTATCAAGCGGTACGAGGAATCTACAGTACCCAGAGTTGGATAATCTTGGGATACATTACTCTAAAATTAATTTATATTGAATTCATTGGATAGTATCTATTTGTATTTATCGAGTAGTATTTTGTAGTTTCAGGCTCGTATTACATATATTACATAGTGTCAACAGCTGTTCTTTCTCGTTTACGACGCCCGTGAGAGAGCACCACGACGACGCCCCGGGGCCTCGCGACGTTCAGTTTGGGTATTCATTGTGCCTTGGATTAAGCAATCAAAAAACTAAATCGGAATCGGTTCATCCGTTTAGGTGCTTCGATGTGACATGATTCGTAGCTCAAAGATAGAATTACTAACAAGTCCTCGCTTTTTGTCGTCGGTTAAAAAACCATGTCTTGATGCCATTATTCATGATATTTTTATCAGGGTGAGAATAAAATGGACCAGGGATTTATGGCAAAATTAAAAGGAGCCCAGTACCCAGTAGTGGCAACCAGCTTTGGGTTATTCCAGCAAATCCACTGCTGCTGCATGCCGGATTGAAATAATTACGTTGATGATGATTCCATAAACTATCGTCAGTAGGGACTTAGGGCAGAATAATACTCCTAACTGAATTACTTTAATTTGCATACAAAACTTGGTAAAGAATAAATAAGAAGCCCAATAAACTATCAAGAAAGAAGTAGGTATCCGTATTACCCAACGTGAGAATTCGCTTGGAAAAAACCATACAAGATCGCCCTTCGGAAATCCTTCAACAACTCAGACGATTGCGCAACACAATGAGAAAATAAATACTCATTTAATTTTCTGTTTTGAAACTGTTACCTACATATTGAAGCCAAAAGAATGAGTAGGGTGGAGATAGGGTTGCTAAAAAAATTTTTTGTTTTTTGTTTTTATTTATATTGTATCTTGGCCCAAAATATAGTAAGCTTTTATAACATATAGTAGGTTTTGGCAACCCAAGGTAAAGAGTACTTACTGGAAAATTAAATCGCAATAACCATATAGAAAGAAAGGCTGGCAAATCAGTAATCAATAGAAATATAGGTAATGACCCTGAAAACTGCAGTGTATGTACCTACTTGTATGACATAATGCCGATAGGCGATAACGTTATGCAACTACTGTAAGTTGATATATGTAGACTATAAACATAAGCGGTGGAAAATAAGGAAACTTGATATAAGTAATGTGATGTGTTGCCTCACTCCTCTTAAGTTATGAATAGCCTTGAACTTATTGAAAGACATTTGTTCTAATAATGCGATGTAGAGCCGTGAAGAAACGAAAACGGAATAGATACGGATTGCGGCGAAGACGCCATAACCAGAAGTGAAGAAGAAGTTGTGGTGCAACTTGAGAGATACCTATGTGTAGCAGTGAACAGCGACAGGCAGGACGTATTGCCGGAGTCAAAAAACTCCGGAGAGGAGAAACCTTTTTACCACAGTAATATACCTACCAATGGAGACAATAAAAAGCATTATTTTAAAATAGTGATGCAATAGTATAGTCTGCCTCCACAAAAGATCAAGATTTTTCAATCAGAGCAATAAGTTCGAGCATCACAAAATATCTATTACTCGCCGAGTCCACTCTGACTCTTTAAGACTATAACGTGTTCAAAACAAACCTTATATAATCGTAAACACCACTATGACATAATCAGACACAATAGATACAGCTTAGTACAGTCCGAAAATAGAAATTCAAATATGATAAAAACGAGACTGATATTGGATTGGAGTCAACGAAAAAAAGTATAGATGTCAAATACACTTTCGAGAAGGGTATGAAAGATGGAATCGAGCGGACTGCTCTGACGGGGGAGCTGGCAGGGTACTTAAGGTTACACTAGTCGAAAATTCTTCCATACAAACGTAGTCTAGGGATTATTCCACTGTTTGACGATGTACAATCAAAATAAAAAGTGATATTAATTTGTCTCATCATTATCTAGCCCTGTATGGTAGCAAAAAAGTAAAAAAAGTTAATATTTGAAAGTTATGAGCGTCGAAAGTTCCACATTTCGCCACTAATTTTAACGCATTTTTGGGCGTGAATAAATACCATAAGAAGACGGAAAATTGCAAAACGGCCTCCATACAGGGATAGATTAGTAGTTTAACAATGCAAATAATTGTATTTTGAACAAATAGATTTAGTCGTTTTTTCATGATATCTAGACTGCCAAAGGTCTGTTTATAAAATTTCGCGCGCTCGGTTTCGTCCTAAATCATTATCCATTTCGCTACAAATTTGCAAAAGTGTGTATTCGTACGCGAACTAGCTTCCTACTGCTCATCACAGCATCTATCTCTTCTTCACGTGTTGTCGGTTGATATAAAATGCATTTTAACCCCGCGCACAAAATAGTTCGTGCCGTCGACTAGTGTACCCTTAAGCAAGCATATCCAAGTGCCGAAAAGTTGGTAACTGAGTGCGGCTTTTTGAGAAAACTGGCGTAGAAATTGTGGGATTTCCCTACATCTTGAAAACATCGATTTGGACGATTTTTAAATCTGTATACTAGGAATAAGAGCAAATGGATGATGATGATTAAAATGAAACCGATGAGCTGATGAATGTCGCGGGAAGCCTTGCGCTGGTGTAAATAAGCACAGGATCGGTCTATGTGGCCCTATTCTATTTGCAGTTGTCAGACTTCTTTCGGGTAATGGATATATGTGGTATGGGAATTCACGCAGAGGATCCAGGAACAAGTAATGGAGACAGTTTTGAGCTTTTCCCTCTTATTCACATTTCTGAGTTGGGAAAGATACAAGAAACAACTAAAGGATTTTGTGAAATATGCAAATGCATGAGAGATATTTAGGAAAAAATATGCTAGACACCAAATTAATCCATACTAATCTATACTATATATCTGTACTTATAATATTTTAATATTATAAAGCTGAAGAGTTTGTTTGTTTGTTTGAACGCGCTAATCTCAGGAACTACTGGTTGGAATTGAAAAAATCTTTTTGTGTTGGATAGTCCATTTATCGAAGAAGGTTATAGGCAATATAAAATCACGCAACGACCAATAGGAGCGGAGCATGAATGAAAAATGTTGCAAAAACGGACAAAAATATTCCTTTTTGAGAGCTTTTGTTGCGTGCGCTGCGTAAACGGTTTAAGTTACGCAAATATAATGTATGATGGAATTGTTTTTCTTTTAAAGTTCTAAAAAAAATTCCGCGATAGCATATATCTATCTTTTAAGATTGACTCACAATAGCAGCTTTTATGTTCTAAATGTTAATTAGATCGCCGCCGCCGGTAGAAACAAAAGTTTACAGGTTACATTCCTATAGTAGTAAGGGTAGGTAGAGTAGGTAGGTAACTACCTACCTGCCAGTTGACGGGAGCGAAGCCGCGGGGGTCAGCTAGTAATATTATAAAGCTGAAGAGTTTGTTTGTTTAACGCGTTTTCTCAGGAACTACTGGTTGGAATTGAAAAAATATTTTTGTGTTGGATAGTCCATTTATCGAGGAAGGTTATAAGCTATATAACATCACGCTACGACCAATAGGAGCGGAGCATGAATGAAAAATGTTGCAAAAACGGGAAAAAAACCTTTTTGAGAGCTTCCGTTGCGTGCGCTGCATAAACGGTTAAAGTTACGTAACCAGTTGACGGGAGCGAAGCCGCGGGGGACAGTTAGTAATTATTATAAATCCGAAAGTAACTTTATTTGTTTCTTTGTTTGTCAGCTTTTAACGTCTTCGTTCACCCGTTACAACGGATTTGGTATTAATTTGGCACGTGGGTAGACCATGTATCCTGGATTTGGATATAATGATACTTATTATCAAGGGGACATGATCCCTCGGGATAGCAGAAGACTTTTTACGCAGGTTAGGCTATTGGCAGAAGCCTGTTTACTCAATCAATCTGCCTAGCCTTTTCCCAACTATATCGGGGTCGGCTTCCAGTCTTACCGGATCCAGCTGAGTACCAGTGTTTTACATGAAGCGACTGCCTATCTGACCTCCACAACCCAGTAAAGGGGTAACACGGTACCTCTTGGCAAGACTGGTGTCAGATCTTAAGCTTCATACTACCCGTAACGACTGTCGAAGATTCTTCAAATGACAGCCGGGACCTTCCGAGGCACGGAGGAAACTCGGTATGTTGAAATGGTCACCCATCCACGGACCGACCTCGTCAAGCGTTGCTTAACCTTGATGATCGATCAGTGCGGCTGTTATTATTTAGCCACTTACGGTATCGTAGTAAATGTATAAATAACTACTAAATATTGCTCGAAAATCATGCGTATAGACCATGAGCGACTTCTCTATAGTGTATTTAAAGCTAGCGCAAAATATACTAAAATAAAGAAGAAATCTTACTAGTTGCAGACAGTGTTAAAGCTTGATTGAAATATTGATCCAAATACGTTTCACTTCTACGACGCTAAGGACACAAATTATATTAAAAGGGACGAAACGCATCGTTCCAATATGAATTAACATTTTTCTTTGATCGATTATCATTCCAATTACTACTTACTTCATCATAGTTTCAATTAAAAAAGTTCTGACCCAACTTGACTCTCAATATTTTGCAGGAAACCCATAAAAAAAATCGTTCTTCCTTTCATGTAAACTTAAAGAAGTACCTAATCCAATTTAGTAACCACGGCAAATTATATTGCACCTTGTTTTAAAACAAATGGTAGTTGAACTGATTGAACTAAAAAGTCGCTAATCCTGAAGATCTTGGTAAGGCTAATGGGACAAACTATTAAACGCGCACGGTAGAATCAACTTTTATTACTAGTAAATTTAAATATTTTTTTCGACGTTCAAAAGTGCCGCTTATTAGCCTAGATAAATATATTTGACTTTGACTAAATTATTGCATTATCATCGGTCCTTGATAAGTGTTCAAAGTTTCAAATCAATCCCGTTTTGAAGGGGGTGAAAATCACGTTCAAAGATGCCGTTACATTGATACATACATACCAAGCTAATAAAAGCGTGTTAATTAATTTCGCTCTAATTGATAAATTATTACAAGGTAATCAAGCTATCGCAGATCGCAGAGAATCAATTAGCATGGCTGTACCACAGTCCAAAGTACATAAATAGATACGAGCCTTTTTGGTCTCGCACGGGGTAATTTTTATTTTCTTTGTGTTTTGCTTATTATCTCGTGTCTCCTGTGCGGGTCACAAATAAATATTTTTTCTATCTTTCTTTTATAAATCCTGAATGAAATTTAAAACACAGAAAATTTGTTTACCATGATTCACAACAATTAGCGACTAGGTATTATTCAAGATTGTTACGACATTTCATTAAGCCTAATCAGTTCCGTAAACCGTATCATAAACCTAACATTGCTATACAGTTGAAGCATCGAGTGCAAGGCGAGGCGAACACAACTCTGTGAACACGATGCACCGGCTACAAAACAATTGATTAAACTAAGACTACGATCATTATCACTGATTATTCAACCCTTACGACCTAACTACGTCAACTACGAAAATTCAAACAAACTAAACAAATCATTTTCATTCATACTTACAACAAACTCGTTCAATTTCAAATCGAGATTCGAATAAAACGAAACACGTGCCACTAGTCCGAGTGACGAATGCGTACTGACTAGTGACTAGTTACTGTACTAAAGTCGACAGTTCGACACGCCCTCCGCCCTCCGAACTCCGCAAAACAGCAGCAGCAAATAAAATCATACCTTCTAGAACATTCTACGATTCCGATATCGTAGGTACAATAAGCAACCTTTGAAAGTCAACCGCCCAGTGGCGGTTGAGCTTCGGAACACCTAGCTCTGCATTTGGAATTCGCAAGAGAAAAAGGGCAGAATGGGTCAAGGGAAATTGGTAAGGGAAAAGTTTATTCAGGCCACAAAAGCAATAATTATAGTAAGTTATACAGTTGTTCCACTTCAGGGAACGTTTCATGAAATATTCATGTAACATTCATACGTTTACGAGATTTGTTTATGCAGTCAAGTCCCAATGATTTGCAATTGGGCAAATGTGCTGTTTCGATTATCGATTCGATGACATGCAGTTTGAATTTGTGATGTTTTCGGGATGGTTCTTTAGTCAGCATTTGATTAATTAGGTCACAAGTCGGCTCAATAAACCGTTACTATGGAACCTCGAGAACAATATTTTCCTACACCATCTATAAACGCTTACTAGCAATATTGCTATCTACGAATTCTATGACGCAAATGATGCCCTTGACAGTGAATGCATGAACATCAAACGGAGATTCGCGAAGTAAAGAATGCATAAGAATACGCGTGTGCGATGCGACAATGACGCGACAGTGCGACAACGATGTGACAAAGCAACAACGATGCAGCGACCATTTTACATACTAAATTATATCCGATAATATATCCGTCTATGGGAGCCTTTATGTAGCCGAGGAATAACTTTAGCTACCTTCGCCTAGCAAATCTATTTCCTCTTACAGTTTACGTCCATTATCCTTTAAGTGCAAACCGTCTATAAGTAATAATGTCAGGATGCAAAATTTAACACCGTGTAGAAAATTCGACCTACACTGCAATTTTATCCATGTATTCGAGAATTTGTAAACATATTAACATTATTTAACATTGCTAGAAGGTTCCATGGCTTTAATATTCTCTTTTATTGAATCTTGATCTGCGATTTAGGTACAACTCCGTGCAACTAAATGCACGTCGGTATTGATATTTGAGACACGTGGATTTTTGCGTAGTATAAACGTATGATACGCCGACACATTTTTATTTCATGCTACATAATTTTATCTTGTAGTAGATACGCTTTGGTCTACAATCTATTGAACACGCAATTTCGATCGATTTAGGACAGACAGATACACAAATACACAGGTACACACGTCAAACTTATAACACCCCTCTTTTATATAAATGTGGATGGATAGATGGAGAGGCAGGAGAAGGCCAAAGAAAAGATGGATGGACAGTGTGAGGAGTGACATGAAAGAAAAGGCAGTCAGTGATAGCGTGACGGGGGACAGGACGGTATGGAAGAAGAAGTTGCGCCGACTCCAAGTAACATGGGACAAGGGCAGGAAGAATATTTTTTTGCGTAGTGAAATTATGGATCATTTTAGTATGCGCTATAATCAGACCAACCGGTCTATACTGTAAAGTCCTCACCGAGAAACTTCAAGTGAATTGTCATTCCACCTTGATTGGATGGACGACAGCTCATTTCACCTATTTAAACCAGTATACCTATATCATATACGACTTGTTTCACGGTGAGACTTTTACAGAATAGTACTACGTACAGATGGTAGAATGCTCAGTTGGCTGCAAAAATGTTGAGGATTCTTGCAAAGGTACTTCACGCCTAAACAGCTGCTCAACTTGTATAAAGCGCAAGTTCGGACATGCATGGAGTACTGTTCTCATCTCTGGAACGGATCTGCCAGATACTAGCTTGATGCACTTGAGTCGATTGACAGACGGGCCAAGAGTCCTATTGGCAACGATGCACTGGTCGAGTCATAGCTCCAGCAGCGCCTCGAACATCGACGCAGAGTGGCCAGCCTGTCGGTTATTTATCGGTTACATTTCGGGTTGTGTGATGAAACTGCACTTTAATGCCGCCTAGCCCTTTCCATCATCGGACTACAAGACGTACGGCAATGCGCCATCGTACATGGTGGACATCCCACCTATACGCACAAAGCTAATACATTCATTGTGTGCACAGCTAAGGAGTGGAATTCTCTGACGGAGTCTTTGTTTCCAGATAGCTACAACCTTGGGTCGGTTTAAGTCAAGAGTGTATAGGTTACTGCTAGGTAAGCGTGCTTCACCGTAGAGCACATCATCGCTTACCATCAGGCGAGATAGTGGTCAAACGCGAAACTATCGATATATAAAAAAATAAATGCTAATGTTATGCTGCGTAAATGATAGTTTGACGGTTGAATGGCTTGGTATAATAGAAGAAGAATACGTGTCACACCGGCCCAACTAGGTACCAAACATGGGACAAGGGTAGGAAGATGACATGATGACAGCCAAATGTCTCGATAAGCACACAGAAAAAGCATCTAAATTCCAAGTAAATATTTTTTTTAAATTTTGCAACTACACGATCTATTAAAAAATAAGCTGATCAAGCAAACATAGGTACACAACAAACCACGACAACAGATATTTTACATTAAATACAGAAATAGTATTAGACACAATTACATAAGAAGTGTTAATTACACTATTATGGAATATAATTAATTGAGAATACCTACGTTCTGACGTAGGTATTCTAGGTGTACCTAACTGCCTACGCAGTTAATTTTATTACCCGACTGCCGAAGGAGGGTAATGTGTTCATCAGTCTATGTATGTATGTATGTTTGTTCCTATGTGGCGTTCTAGAGACAAAACGCGTTGGCCGATTTTGATCATTCTTACGTCAATCGATTCGTCTTAACCCTGCGAGTGTCACTGGCTACATTAAAATTGTACCTAATTCTAAAAATACAGGCAACCGTCGGAATTTTCACGAAAATGGGCAAAATTGGTAGTTTGGTAAGTAGGGTAGGGTTGGCAGACAGATGACGGGAGCGAAGCCGCGGGCACAGCTATTTAATAATATAAGAACATTCAAAAAAGTATTTTCATTTTTGAATTTGATACAGAGTAATAGCATTTTGAACCTAGTATTTATTTAAGGTACTTTTTACATCTTCTTAAAGGTTGCTCTTTAACCATTTGTGGTATATGGTTATAAATAAGAGGAGCCATGCACATAACACTCTTTGTCAATAATCCAGTTTTATATCCATACCTGTTCTCGATTGTAGGATGATTTTATAAAAAACGGTTTGAGTGCAAAAAACAAAATTCAGACGAATATAACAACTTTGTTTTTTAGGCTGATACAATGTTGGTTATAGGAGTAGGAGAAGAACGTAAAATAACGACATATAAGTAGGCTGTGTAAAATATAGATATATCTAGAATAAGGGATGGGGAGTGACTATTGAGATGACAATATGACAACTAATAAGAGACAACATGAAGACGACATGTTGCGTTCGCGCCGGCCCTAACAAATTGGGATAAGGGCAAGAGAATGCTGAATGATGATGCTTGTATATCATAAACAACGCAAAATTTTAGTGCCCGGGTTTCGATAGAATTGATTATATCAACAACTATAGTACAAGGTGGGAAAAAAGAAATCACCCTATTGGAAGATCTCTCATTTTTGCAAATGGCCGCCAATGTCAAATCTGTTTTGACATTTGTAGACTAGACAGATGCAGAATACAAATGAACAAGCCATGGAGCGATACACTCCCCAAGAACGCGGAATAATCGTGTCTATTTTTTTGTCGATTTTTCAACCAAAATCATAATGAGCGATGAGGCTCATTTCCACCTCAGCGGGTACGTGAACAAGCAAAACTATCGCTTCTGGGGCACCGAAAATCCAGAAGTGATGCACGAGGAGCCATTACACCCGCTCAAAGTGACTGCATGGTGCGCTGTTCACGCTGGAGGAGTCATCGGGCCATTTTTTTTCGAGAATGCCGCTGGCCAAACAACAACAGTGGACGGTGCCGAAATTGGACGAATTAGGTCTGGACAGGACGGAGCAACGGCACACACTGTGCGAGCCACAACCGATATTCTGAAGGCAGCGTTCCCGGGTCGCCTCATCTCTCGTTTTGGCGATTTGCACTGGCCCGCAAGATCGCCCGATTTAAGCGTTCCAGACTTTTTTGTGGGGTTTTTTGAAGTCCCGTGTTTATGTGAATAAGCCCGAGACTCTGGAAGCCCTCAAGGACAACATTCGACACGAAAGCGAGAATCTGTCGCCCGAAGTTCTCGCCGAAGTGATGAAAAATGCCATAAAACGAGCCCGTATGGCAATCAATTGTGACGGCGCCCATTTGGCCGAAATAATCTTCTCGACTTGACCAATAAAATTCTAAAGGTTCAAATAAACATAATCAAAGAACAGAATCGAAGTTTTTCATTTAGAAAAAAAAGAGAGCCAAACAACATCGGATGGCTTCTTTGGGCCCACCTTGTATAAACTGTATTCAACGTTATGTATTAGTTAGCAGCCGTCTGGCTGGAAAATCAATGGCCTGTCATTGTCACTTGCAGACTGCCTCCCTAGGTGATCGAAACCAGTTTCTTTGTTTGTTTGTTATTCCTACACTAATTAAATTCCAGGAGAGTTCTATTGAATATACTATGGTACAGACAGATTGACATTTAGATTGTGTTTTGTGAATGTCTGTAACTTCAAGGCTGTATTATTCCGAAGGGTTAAACAGAGGTGTACGTTATAGTGGGAAGACCCACATTTCCCCAGATAGGTTTAAGCACTTTTATGTCTACGATTTCGGCATACTGTTTTTTAGAAATATTGAGTAGATAGAAAGAGAAACCTATCTAAGTATGGTTTCCGAAGACAAATGTTGAAAGTGCTCTTTTTAAAGCCTGCTCGTTCTTTGTGGTTTTTCAAAACCAGTCTAAAATCTTTGCAAGGGGAAAGGGAATACATTTATTATGGCAAAATAAAAGGTAACGAAAAATAAGAAAATTTTCAACCTTAAAAGTAACAAAGCAAGAAGAATATGGTTTCAAAACAACTTTTCTAAAGGTTTATGCTACAAGCATTTATTTCAAATGCAAAGGAAGCCTTACAAAAACTTTTAAAGCAAAATTACTTGAGCAAACAATATGTAAATTACGATCTAATTGGGAGTAGTTTAATTGATCTAAATTGAAATGTTTTCATGACTTTTAGAGCAAAATTACTTGAGCCGGTAAAAGTTACCCACTAAGCTTTCCACATTCTTAGAGGAACTTATACAGTGGCGTTGCTAGTTCTGTTTCCCCTGTCCTGTGGACCCTGTAGGGTGTCCCGCGACGTCTATTGAAAAGGCAGGATCCTTCGACCAGACGGGTGTATTGTCTGGTTCGGACAACCCGCTGGTTATTGACGGGCTGTTTAAACCACGCTGAGAACTTTCTCTTGCGCGGTGTTTGGTCTGATTTATGTGACGTCAGTTCAGTTTTTGTAGTTCTTATTTGGTATATATAGATGCCACTACAGGTGTATCAAAATTTGTTGGATGAGCTGTATATTGATACGAAATTATGGATACCACGGTAGCTACAACCCTGAAATTACGTAACGTTTATTCAGAAAAGAAATACACATACATTCAGGCCTCTAATAATCCTTTTTCTCTCGAGCACCATATTTTTTGTTTTTATTTTTCAGCTCCTAGCTGAAGCAAGACTTTGATATGCAACAGGATAAGAGTCGCACAAATAACAGATCCTTGAGGAACACCGGAAACAATAGCCATAAGATCCGATGGGCATCCGTCTATGACCACTCGGTCCTAATGGTCTTTCAAGAGATCGGAAATACAAATGCAAAAGTTGGCGGGTATCTGAATGCGGCCAGCTTTCCCAACAGACTAGAATGCCATATCCTGCCAAAGGCCTCTGAAATATCGAAGGTTTCTTAATGGTTCCGAACTTCCATCCATGTAGCTTTCTCTGACATGACTAGAAAGTAACGAAACAAATATATATAAATTCATAACTACGTACTTCTTACACTGTAGGTCCAAGAAACCTTACTAATCGAGCAATCGCACGATAGAAAATACATAATAACTTATATGAAGTCTATTTGATTGAGTTAATAGAACAATTTAGGTACTAAATGTATGTGAGTGCGCACATAACGCACGCAATTGTGCGCACGTGTGTGTGCAAGTGTGAGTTAGGGTGTGCGTGTGTGTGGAAGTGTGAGTTAGGGTGTGCGTGTATGTGTGAATTTGTGTGAGCAAATATATAACGAGATATATATTTATTTAATTAATGTTTTATACATACATTCATCATTTATACCCATATTTATACATACATACAAGCGTACACATTACATACAAAACATTACTATAATAATAATATGAACAATCATATTTTCTGTATCTACATACTTTAAGAGTTTTTATCCACTCTATCACCATCTATTTACATTCCAAGGTAGTTTTTAGGGTTCCGTACCCAAAGGGTAAAAACGGGACCCTATTACTAAGACTCCGCGATCCGTCTGCCTGTCTGTCCGTCTGTCACCAGGCTGTATCTCATGAACCGTTACAGCTAGACAGTTGAAATTTTCACAGAAGATGTATATCTGTTGCCGCTATAACAACAAATACTAAAATCAGAATAAAATAAATATTTAAGTGGGGCTCCCATACAACAAACGTGATTTTTTGCCGTTTTTGCGATAATGGTACGGAACCCTTCGTGCGCGAGTCCGACTCGCACTTGGCCGGTTTTTTATTCTTTACGTTAATGATTCCTTTAGGATATTTTATAGTAGCTTCTACCAGAATTCAGTCCAACAAAAGCATTAGTATAGTATTCACAGCGGATCTTTGTGTCTCTAAAGTTGGTTCTGATAAACATTGCGCAAGAAACAGTTGGTCATCGAGTATACTGCATAGTAAATAAAAAACATAAAAATTGCAGACTCAAAGGTCCATAGTTTTGTTAGTATTACAAATTACTTATAATCTATGTTAATTACAAATTTGTTTATGTTGTTAGTACATCCTACTTATAAGCTATGTTAGTAATAAAACAAAACAATCAATTCATGTATCTGTTGCGCTTACCTGACGCACCGGGCACATGCACATGTACATGTACCCAGTGCGCCATGATGGCGCAACATGGCTTATCACGGATGACCTTCAGAATAGTGTAAGTGAGATTGGAAGATGCAACAAACAAGCGAGTGAAAGAGGCAAATGAAACTTCAACATTGACACAAAAATAGCAACTACGCAGGGTCTTGCAGCCAACTTCAGAGACACAAAGATCCACCTTTATATTGGAATTGCAAAGATTTCTCTTACTAAAAGTTGTGTTGAATGCACTGGATTAAGTATAAAATTAATAATGTTGGTACCACTAGCTTTTTCCAGTGGTTGATGCTGCTGGGAAGTGCAAAATTATCCTACTGGAATAAAGTACCGTGATATTCCTTGTCCTAATCCTGGCCATGGTTTCGCCATAATTTAATTTCATACAGCTGTTGAGGTGTAATACAATGCCAACTTATTTATTTTATTAACATAGGTAGTTTAGTTTAGTATCCACGGGCTGTTTCCGCAACTCCACGACCAAGCGTGTATTTTGTGTACGGATCAATAATTAATAATTTTATTATTGAACTAGCTGTTCCCCGCGGCTTCGCTCCCGTGGACCACCCCACAGGACCCGATTTCGGGATTAAAAAATAGCCTATGTCACTCAGGAATAATGTAGCTTTCTATTGGTGAAAGAATTTTATAAATCGGTCCCGTAGTTTCGGAGCCTATTCGGTACAAACAAACATAAAAATCTTTCCTCTTTATAATTTTATTATAGATGTTCAGATTCTGATGAGAAATATTGTTTACGAACTCAAAATAAAATTACATTTAAAAGTGTGCGATTTTATATTATCTGTGGCAATAGTGACCTTATTTTTTTAGTAGAACATTTTTATTTTTGCTTTTATTCTAATGGGCAATCTGTAGTTTGCTTGAATTTTGAGATATTATGTCTAAACATCACAATTGGCAGAGATTCGTAACCAGTGTGCTGACAAATACTGCCTTGCCGTAGCAGTAATTATAGCAAATATCCCCTTAGCATGCAATTTATGTACGAAACCTGATAGTGAAGTGGCTCAATTATTATTTCCTATACTTTGCATAGTTCGATGTTAGCGCTAAATTATCTGAACAAGATTTAATTATTTACTTATATAGCAAAGATATAATATAAATAATAACAAACTTACCTCGAAAACAGAAAACAGCTGATCAAACCCCATTCAATTTAAGTTTTAAAGGGTAATAAATAAGGTAGCTGCCACAATACACCGTATATTTTTGATGTTAAGAATCCGCTAGCATATCATGATCATAACAGAAAAAGATAACTCTTGAAAAACAGATTTTCAAGGCAAAATTATTGAAATAATGATCGCGAAGTTCTCTTCTCGAACGAGTCGAACATGGCATGTTGTTGTCTTGTCAGTTGTCAATGTCATGTCAAGTGTCAAAGTTAGCGATGTATGTCTATGTGCGTTGAAGAATCAATTAATCGACTAAATAAAATTAAAATGATCCGACGCGGCAGGGCGTCTGGCAAGAGACATCACAATTATTTCGTATAGAAAATATATATTTGGTTGGAAACAATACATTCCGATTTTTGTATATTTATGTACATATTATTATTTTATGTGGAGGGATGAACTGTGGTCGACGCTATCCGGGTACGGTGTGGACTGGCGCTTGGTTCGGGCACTGAAATCTCTTCCGAGGGATTCCAGTGCTTGTATTAGGATTAATGGGGCGTTTACGGACTGGTTTTCCATCTCAAGGGGTGTTAGACAGGGCTGTGTAGCATCACCGTGGCTGTTCAACTTGTACATGGATAGTTGTCTGATAGGTTTGAAAGAGCATGAGTGCGGATTGAGGATGAATGAGTTGCCTGTCAAATGCCTTCTCTATGCAGATGATCGTCAGCAGAACAGTTGCAAGACATGGTGACTGTGAAGAATGAAGCTTTTAAGTTAAAAGGGATGAGTATAAATGTGAACAAGACTAAGGTAATAGTGTTTGAAAGGGAAGACGATGTATCGGAGTGCGAAGTGAAAATAAATGATAAGAGTGTGGAGCAAGTGAACGAGTTTGTATAATTATCTGGGAAGTATGTTCACAAGGGATTGAAAGATTGAAGAGGATGTGGAAAGGAGAGTGAATGCAGGGAATAAAGTGAATGGTGCTATGCATGCCGTTGTGACCAGCAAATCGATGTCTCCGGAAGCTCGACGCGCCGTTCACAACGGCGTGCTGGTGCCTACACCTATGTATGGAAGTGAAAGTTGGGTATGGCAAAAAAGACATGAAAGTAGGATTAATGCAGTAGAAATGCGGTCCTTGCGAAGTATGTGTGGTGTAACCTTAAATGATAGATTGAGGAATGAGGTAATAAGACAACGTTGTGGTTTAAAAGAAGATGTAGTGACTAAAATTGAAAAGAGTATGTTAAGATGGTTTGGCCATGTTGAGAGGATGAATGATAGGCGACTAACGAAAGGTATTTACAAGGCAGACGTGAATGGAAACGCCGGGAGGGGACGCCCTAGGAAGACATACATAGACCTTATAGGTGATATTCTTCAGAAAGGCAAGGTGCGCAGTACTCATAACCGGCGTGTGTGTATGACAAGATGTATGAATGTGAGTGAAGCAAAAGAAGTATGTAAGGATCGTAGCAGGTGGCGTTCTGTAGTTTCTGCCTACCCCCATGGGAAAAAGGCGTGAGTTTATGTATGTGTCGCATCAAGGCTGGCCGATAGATGTACACCATCGGGAAGTCGGGAAATATTCCGTTAGGTTAAGACATCGTGTGTGGGCAGGTCGGTGGGTGAATCGTGAAAATGAAATCACACAAATTATTCGATACACTGAGTGTATTCAAATAGACACAAGTTACACTCCTGCTTACTAATATTACGGATGACACTGATTCTACGACGTCTTAGCTCTACGGCTGCCAGTACTCAACTCATCTATTTCCTCCACGCAAGTGCTTATAAAAGCGCGCCAATGCGTATTTGCTCTTTATTGCCACTAGGGGCGTGCTTGTGATTTGTTTTGACATCCGTACTATTGACTAAACCCGACACGGCCATCCTGCGAGACAGGCGTCCTCGTCTGTTCCTAATTGTCAGGTTTTTAACAGTGTATCGAATCATGTGGAAATCCTCAATGGATGTCCTCAGCCCTTGGGGCAAGCTGAGGGGTCTGCCAGACTCCTACTGACTAAAACTACATGGTGTTCTCTAGGCCGTAATTCCTCTTGAGAGGCGAACGTGGAACACACGTCGCCTTCTCGGGCCTCTCTCAGGTGACAGATCCCCAAATCTTTCACCCGTCATCTCATGGTCACTTCGTGTTTACACCACACGTCGTCTTAGTCCACTTCATCCTGTTTTTTTGAAAAATACAAAATTTTCAAACAGTATTTGCTCGTCCAATCCTGACTCATATTCTAGAGTGAGGAAACATTTTGAGACAATCAAACAAGATCATTCAAATCGCTCTGTTCACTATTGCAAGGAACGAGTAATTCTATTTCCAATTTAAAGAAAATAGCAAATTAATCATCGTTTTGGTACCTCATAGCACCCAATCTACGTGATTACAAAGTCCAAGTACCACTGATAGTCATTACTCTCACATTAAATCAAACAAAAGAAACAATACACCAGGTTTCTTATTCGCGATCTTTAGCCATCACATAGCTCTACTAGCTATCTCATAGCTCTCATAACTATCTCAAATTGCTTTACTCGCACATCTCCACGATGTCGAGTCAACTCGACTCTCTGAACTTAGAACTTGTTCACACAGAGATTTAGTACTTACTACTTTATCTACAATCTCAATCGGTACTTGAGCCCTGTGTGTCTTACCAACACGATCTACGCATAGTAATCAAAATTAGAAAACCAAAATAATTTTAATTTTCGTAATGAGGGCTTGACGATTCGAACGTCATCAACATTAACATGATCTCTCCACACGCGTGACTGCGAGTTTACTTTCCTTTAACCTCATGACTCAATAGGCACTTTCTGTAAGGCTCCTAACACAAACATGAATTTTCACACCAGCCATAGTGTCACACACACTTACAGGTGCCATACAGGCCTACCGTTGCCATAAAGGCCAACAATTGCCACACAGGCCAACAGTTGCCACACAGGCCAACAGTTGCCACTTAGGCTTACAGTTGCCACCTAGGCTCACAGCTGCCACACAACGCTCAGCTACTCCTGACCGAACTAGATTATTGGTTTCGTGAAAATAGGGAAATTTGAGAACTCTACTCTTTAAACTAAATCATTACCCTGGGCCTTGTACCACTAGTCGCTCTAAACAAACTTTAAAACTCTACTGCAGCAACAACTGCCAAGCTTACAGAAACCCTCGAGTAAAACCTCCAACGCCACGGCTTTCTAGCCGACCAGCAATTATATTGCTCTCACAACGGTCTCTCGGGCTCTCAATAGACCCCGACCTCCGCCAGAATCCACTGGTACGGTCAAACGTAATGCGTTCGATAGACTGAATTACTCGACACCTTAAGCTTGCTCATTATCATCAAAATCCTTTTGACATCAACATCGACTGGTACATAACCCACTGGCATCTGCCCTAACCTACAGTGTGCATACTTGTAGGTTCCAAGCGTACCTATTTAAAGCTTTCGGTGTATAACGATCACCATCCTGTCGTAATCACCTATCGCGGACTTAATACAGGGCCTATTTAGTTTTTGTATTAGAGTGTCCCACACAACACTATTCATTAGAAAAAGGTCCGACGATCAACAAGATCAACAACTGAACAAAGTAATTGTAACAATGCTGTTACGGTTTGTTATAATTCATAGGCAATGCATACTCAACTCATGAAACTTTCACTGTGATTTGTGCACCAACACAAACCAGAATCGTATCTACCAACGATTCTTTACATATCTGCCGCCACATATGCTACAACACATGAGGGGCTCTGTGCACCAACACAGACAAGAATCGCACCAACGATTCTCAAAAATCTAGCGCAATATGTGCTACAACACATGAAGCGCTCTGTGCACCAACACAGACAGAAATCGTATAAACGATTCACAAAAATCTAGCGCAAATGTGCTACAACACATAAGCGCTCTGTGCACCAACACAGACAGGAATCGCACCAACGATTCTCAAAAATCTAGCGAATATGTGCTACAACACATGAATCGCTCTGTGCACCAACACAGACAGAAATCGCACCAACGATTCCTTGTAGACCCATCGCCACATGTTACTCATGAGGTGCGGTCTAAAGTTTCGAGTATGAGTGTGCAAGCCATTCTTAATCAGATTTAGTTTCATTACCACTGTCATCAACTATGACGTCGAATTCTCAAGGAACTTGGTGATCGGGGATCCTTCGTACTAGATTCGCTCTTTTTACTCAAAGATATTGGAGCATACCGACTGTTTATATGAGGGTTACGCCTGATAATATTTGCGTGTTAATAACTCGTGTGAAGGAACTTCACGAATTAACTCTGATCAATATCGTTAAAATCAAATTATCAACAGTAACCCTTTACTATCGCACACTAACTCAGTTTTCATGTAAGAAAAACGATCGCCAGATCTACTGCTATCATAATATTACTTTGAAAGTAAGCAAGAGACGAAATAAGATCTTTTCTGAATACAGGTAAATGACCAGTACCGTTACTAACTAACTCGATACAATTTCGTTACCACGACATTACTTACTCGCTTTGCCACTGAAAATGACTGGTTCAGCAATCATTTTGGATATCTCATTTCCTTCATATAGGATATCTCATCCTAAAGTTCGTACTGAACCAAATGTTTCAACATTAGTAGGCAAATACTAACTAGCCAATAGGAACCTCATCAACTACTTGCTTTTTACTAAGTGTGTCTTAAGTAAACCTAGTGATAGTGCTAGATACAACCACGACCAATTCAGTGGTCAAACATGAACACTCTTAAAGCTTGAACTAGCATCTCTTCACTAGAGAACATTCGACCTCACTATCGAAATAACATGGAAGCGACTCACCGAGTGTTCCATTCGAAACTTGCGAGCGCCCGACTTCTCAGCTTTGGTCGTAATGTTCGGCTACCACCTGCAAACTACTAGCCTGCCGTTCCTTTTAACCTCTCGGGTGTTGACACATCAGCCTTCGCATACACCATCTGAACCACTAGCCTGCAGCAGAGGCTCCACTACGACGCAATATGGTATCTGAAACGTGAAAAACATTACGAGAGTATATGTTCACACAGTTATCTTAACCATACTCAGATTTGATGGAAATTAACCGGTGCAGCGGTGTAGTAAACTAAACTGGCACAGAAAAATGGGTTATTGCGGACATGAACCACACAGACCACACAGTACAGAACCCAAGTGTCCAGGTAGGTATATGGGCTTTAGAGAATCCAATGAATGCCATAGCGTCAGTGGAATTTTAAGTCGCAATTAACGAGGCCTGGTAGGGTTTATCACCTTTTAGATAGTTTGGCTCTCCGACCACAAAAGAAGAATACTATGCTTCTCCTCAAACTTAGTTAATTCTCACTACATAAAACTATCACACTACAAAACTAATCAAAATAATTCATTTGGAATTATGATATTTCTCAGACTGAAGTATAAGGTAGGTACGTCACTGTCATCGTTCTAACTTCCAATAACAGTCAGCCAAGGCCAGTCAAGGGCTATTGTCAGTGTTAGTAGAATAATAACTCTTCAACAAAACCAAAACTTGACCATCGATTGTAACTAAAGTGAAACTATGACCCGATAGGGGCCACCCCGACGAGCCACTGACCGCCATACCGTACACAAAACCAGAATTTTGAATAATGAACACTCTTGGCCATAGTCATAACAAAATGAAAACGACTCACCAAATTGGCATAAAGATACGTGTGTATGGATCTTTCCACACGTCTACACGCTCCTTGGTTGTTACTAACCTCCTTGCTGCTCCGCTCCAGACTGGTTTTTCATTATTCAATACCGAGGGTAGTGACTACCGCAACTGACACCACGATTTTTTTTGCAAGAATGTAACCGACATTTTCACTAGCTTTGTTTTTACGTGTGATCTCATTAGCACGATCGAATCCCAATTCTGATGTCGCATCAAGGCTGGCCGATAGATGTACACCATCGGGAAGTCGGGAAATATTCCCTTAGGTTAAGACATCGCGTGTGGGCAGGTCGGTGGGTGAATCGTGAAAATGAAATCACACAAATTATTCGATACACTGAGTGTATTCAAATAGACACAAGTTACACTCCTGCTTACTAATATTACGGATCGACACTGATTCTACGACGTCTTAGCTCTACGGCTGCCAGTACTCAACTCATCTATTTCCTCCACGCAAGTGCTTATAAAAGCGCGCCAATGCGTATTTGCTCTTTATTGCCACTAGGGGCGTGCTTGTGATTTGTTTTGACGTCCGTACTATTGACTAAACCCGACATATGTATGTATTATTATTTTACTACCAATATAAAATGTTAAAAATTGACACACTTTAATCGTGATTTAAAATTTTGCTGTTGTTTTTGTTATTTAATTTATGTTTGAATGATGGATCTCTGTAATTATTATAAATTCATTAAATTGTTTTCGTGTGATGTACTGATTATAATTAATTGTAGTGTTGTGTACTAACAAAAAATGGACTCCAAAATCTGAATTTGAAATAAATTTAATTTAATTTAACTGATATAATGCTATAGATAAAATATACATGTTATATGATGTGTTTAGTTAACTTAAAATTAAATTTAAGATAATTAAAGATATTTTGGTGTTTATCCGACTTCCGACTTCAAAAAAAGGAGGACGTTATCAATTCTCCTGTTTTTTTATGTTTGTTAAGCGATATCTTCGCCAATTGTAAACCGATCTTGATGATTCGTATGTTGTTTGAAAGAGATAACCTCAATAACAACGGGACTTGAACGTAAACTGATGAAATGAGAGTGTAGCAGGGTGAACTGAACACATATGTACCCCTTCAGAGTCTACTGGCGCGATGTTATGTTATGAAATGGTGTATACAATATACAGACATGCAATTGCAGCAATTTCGGGTGATTTGCCGTCATTTATTGAAGGGTTCCATTGAATATCTCCAAAGGTCTTAATCAAATCTTCACCAAATTTAAATGGGAAATTTAATTCGGGACCATACCATTTCAGACAAAAAACGAATCATCAAGATAAGTTTACAATTGGCGAAGATATCTCTGAACAAACATACAAAAAAAAATGGGACGAATTGAGAACCTCCTTCTTTTTTGAAGTCGGTTAGTAAAACATCAAAATATCTTTAATCATCTTAAATTTAATTAGCTAGACACATGACATAAAATGTCTATTTCTTTATATAGCATTTATATTAATTTAAAAAAGTTAACGATTTAAAAAAAAAATACGCTGTAGGTCTCGTTATTGGAAACGTCAAAAAATCATAAATAAATAGTTCTATAACCGTGTGCAAGGATATTAGGGTTTAGAGGATATTAGATTTATGCATTTTTATATCACTCTATACATTACATTGCATCCTATGAAATATATAAGCATGATATTGGCTATTAGAAGCCATTTCAAGCAAAAAAACCGACAATTTTAAACGTCTCAATTCCACTGTGCGTCGCTACGTCAGCCGATCTGACCCGCCGTATTAGATTATTCACATAAAAAAATGTATTATTTTTTAATCATTTTATGGGCTCGCGCTTGACCACTATATCACCTGTTGGTAAGTGATGACGTGGTCGACGGTGAGACACGCTTGCCTAGAAATAAGCTGAATACTCTTGACTTAAAGACTCCTAGATTGTAGCTGTCGGGAAACACAGACTCCAGCAGAGAATTCCACTCCTTAGCTGCACGCATAATAAAAGTGTTTCCAAAACGTTTTGTGCGTATGGGTGGCCTGTCCAATATGTACCCATGGCGCATCGCCGTACGTTTGGTAGTCCGATAATGAAATGGGCTAGATGGAATTAGATTATGCAATTCAATCGCACACTCCCCGCAATGTAACCGATAAAACAACAACCGGCAAGCTGGCAAATCGACGATGGTGTTCAAGGCTCTGGAGCTTTGACTTGACCAATGCCTCATCACCGATGAGCCTTTTGGCCCGCTTTTCGATCGACTACAGTGTGTCAAGCTGGTATTTGGCAGATCCGTCCCAGAGATGAGAACAGTACTCCAGGCATGATCGAACTTGCGCTTGATACAAATTGAGCAGCTGTGCCGGCGTGAAGTACCTTCTCACCTTTGCAAGCATCCCGAAATTTTTTGGCAGCCAACCGAGCCTTTGCCTCAATGTACAAACAGGGCTAAAATGAGAATCGATGTCAACGTAACGCCAAGAAGCTCAAGATGGTCCGATATTGGTACGGTCACATCACAGAAAGTTGGAGCCGGAGGAACATTATAAATACTGGGTACACCGCCCACTTATATGCGCTATTACCGCCACCGGTAGTGTCCGAACGAACAGAGGCGTCTCTAGCGTAAGTTGCGCCCGTGTGCAATCATTACCCAAGCGCCTTCATAATGCATTATGATGATTAATCAAGGAATATAGTACTCTCTACCGAGAGTGATTGATCCAATGCCATGTCAAATATTATGATCAACCGAAAGCCGATAAATATTATTTCTTATAATTATTTTTTAATCTAATTTAGTTTTCAGTAAATAGTTCATTAGATAGTGTAGCCCAATATTACTTAGTTTCAATTACAAACTCTCTGGATTTAATTATCTATGTTACAAGTCAATCAAAATCAAAGATTCAAAGTTTGAAGTGTCAATTTTCTATGCTCTATACCTATTCCAGATTCCTAACCTAAAAAGAGAAGGGCTTTTTTTACTGAAGAAATAAAGGCAGAAAATAACAAAAATGAATGGTGTAAGAATAATCAGAAGCCTACCCCTTCAATGGCGTTCTTTTACACGATGGTAAGAACCCTATAGTAATCGTCTATACAATAAATAAACTAATAGGTTATCAAGTTATCATACTAAACCATCGCAATTCGTTTCATAATTCTTTGGCCTTTATCTATTATATTAGAGAGTAGCTGTTGCCCGCGACTTCGTCGGCGCAGCATTAGCACTTTGGATAGCCAATTTTTTTATATCGCGCAATAATATTAGTCCGCCTTATTTGAGAAATTATTAGTTCACCATACAAACTTCCTCAAGCCCTCTTAAGCAATAAAAACCCCTGCCGTAAGCCGTAATAAAAACTCCTGTCCTTACCAGGGTCTCAAACTATCTCCATACCAAAATTCATCTAAACCAGTTCAGTGTTTTAAGCGTGAAAACTAACAGACAGACTTTCGCATTTATAATATTAGTATGGATTAAACGTGAACTTTTAAATGACCCTGTGATCTTTTACTTTATAAATCTTTATAGTAGATTCTTTTAAAAGTCATGTTTCATATTTCAGCGCGATCCTACGCCAAGAGGTAGCTCAAGCAGGTGCTCCTATGTCCATACCAGTGCCAGAGGGTGTAGACAAACCCGTCTCCCCTAAAATTGAAAAGATTGTCTCTGAAATCACCAACTTGAACCTCCTTGAAGTATCTGAACTTAGCCAAGTCCTAAAGAAGAGGCTGAATCTTCCTGACGCACCTGTGATGCCAATGGGAGGCTTTGCCATGGCTGCCCCTGCTGCACAGGATGAAGAAGAAGCTACCCCCAAAGCTGTAAAGACAAGCTTTACTGTGAGTTTTTTTTTTTTTTTATTGCCTTTCATACAGTAAATCTATTGATTTTATATTAACATTTTCTTGATTTATGACCTCTTTTATTTTAATTTTTCAGGTAAAACTTACAAAGTTCGATGACAAACAGAAAGTGGCACTCATCAAAGAAGTTAAGAGTCTTTTAGAAGGATTCAATCTGGTGCAAGCAAAGAAGTTTGTGGAAAGCGTTCCCACCATTGTGAAGGCTGATATATCCAAAGATGAGGCAGAGAAATTGAAAGAAGCCCTTAGCAAAGTTGGCGGTGTCATAGAAATAGAATAGTTGCAATATAGTTTAGGTTAAGGCATTTAGTGTGTAAATTATTTAGAAAATTACAGAAATAAATATGTTAAACTGCATTAATTTGAATTATTGTGTATATTTAGCAATTTTTTTTATTTAAAATAAGCTTGCACTTGACCACTATCTCACCTGATGGTAGGGTGATGATAAAGTCGATGTTGAAGTGCGCTTGCCTAGAAGTAACCTATTCACTCTGGACTTAAAGACCCCTAGATTGTAGCTATCAGGAGAATTCCACTCCTAAGCTGTATGCATAAGGTATAGTCCTAGAGTCGAGGACTCCTCGCCAAACTTCTTGGCCGCCCTGAAGTTGGTTTACCGGATGCGCGAGGCACGAAACGGTGCTGTTTTTGTATGAGATTTACTACTGCGCAGCCATTGTAGCCAATCCCAAAACGCTTAGTGCATATTGATGGGATGTCTACCATGTATCGATGGCGCATCGCCGTACGTCTGGTATTTATTTACGAGGATCAATGATTGTGTTTCACATCATCTTTTGCTACACAATTTGTAGAGTAAACCAATTGTATGATCTAAGTCATTCTATAAAGGTCTTTGGTTCAATTACCAAGAGTAATCATTGTTATAGAGCCAGAGTTATTACTATTTTAGACTGGGGCATTCTCAAGGGTAGCTATTTGGTATTGTGCTGCATGCGACTGAACGGGTTGAGTCTATCATCACGTGTACTATAGATCTTGACGCCTCTGCTACCTCTGCCGGAAATACAATGTTGAGCAAAATAATTCAAACATCATTCATTCCTTCATCTTTGGAGCACAAAATCTAAACCCAACTTATAAAGAAGGCACTTCATCATCATCATAATCAGCCTTTGTAATATTCCCACTGCTGGGATACAGGCCTTCTCTGTGAGAGGGAATGGGACGTTCTCCACCACGCGAGCCCAATGCAGGTTGGTGGATGTCTTCGAACTTTTGGTTCTGGGACACTGGTTTCCTCACGATGTTTTCTTTCACCGTTTTGAGAGAAGTGGTGATAAAATAATTAGGTACTCGACTATTGCGAAGCAAAAAGAAGTTATTTTTTTGACCGGTACCTATGTGTAGGATGTATGTAAGTAAACTATTACGGGTTAACCGTAGTCGTATGCCACATACGTAGTATCTCTAAGTCGTCTGTGCGTCTGTGTATGCCACCTACCGTAACAAAACAATACATTCTGCAAACTGGCATATGACCACGGTTATCATCTACGGAATAGTTTGTTTAAAAATATTTCGGGTTCCCTCTATCTGGAAGAATCTTGATACTCCGAAATTTATTTGGCATAACACACTTGGCATAATCTTCTTTAAACGAATATTCTTAAGACATTTTTTTCTTAAATATAATTATTGTTTGGCCGAGTGTTTCTATGTCCGAATTTACAATGGCGTGTGTACCTATGCTTGTTTGAATGCTGCATGCTTGTTGCATGCATGGTGTATGCTTGTTTGCAGGTTTGCATGCTTAATACAGCGAATTAAAACAAAAAAACTGGCCAAGTGCGAGTCGGACTCGCGCACGAAGGGTTCCGCACCATTATCGCACGTTTGTTGTATGGGAGCCCCCCTTAATTTATTTTATTTTAATTTAATAATTATTATTTTTTGAAGTGAATATACCTACAACTAAATATTCTGTGAATATTTCAAGCGTCTACCTGTTGCCGTTATTAATATCGAGCAAAAAAATCACGTTTGTTGTATGGGAGCCCCCCTTAAATATTAATTTTATTCTTTTTTTAGTATTTGCTGTTATAGCGGCAATAGAAATACATCATCTGTGAAAATTTCAACTGTCTAGCTATCACGGTTCATGAGATACAGCCTGGTGACAGACGGACAGACAGACAGACAGACGGATCGTGAAGTCTCAGTAATAGGGTCCCGTTTTTACCCTTTGGGTACGGAACCCTAAAAAATGTGTTATATCAATGTTTTATTAGGGTAAAAAATACAAAATTACTCTAACTATGAATTATCTGTAATGTTCAATTATTATAGATATCAAATGTATGCCAAAAGACGATTCTGACTTCACTGTGAACTTTCTGCGATATGATGGTTGTGCCTTATAGGCATTCCGCCTAAAGATGATTCTGACTTACAAAATTATGAGTTGAGTGTATGCCAAACGATTTTCTGCAAAATGATGTTTGTGCTATCCGTTGTTATGCATAATAATAATATGACATAAAAAGTTCTGCTTTATAAGGTAGACCCAAATATTTCAGATGAGAATATTTTCTTTTTTCATACTTTTTAGAGCGTGATTTTTCGGTAGTCGTGTTTTAGTTTTTGTTTTTTTTTTTTTTTACACAAAGTAAAGTCCCTGCCTGGATTTAAACTCACGACCCACAACTTGTGAGTCGCGGCCAATACCTACTACTAGACCACCGCTGCTGCAGAAGGCACTTAATCATCAGTAATGTTAGGCACCTCGTTGGTTTAGTGGTAGCAAGTGTTACTGCGCATGAGTACCTGAGTTCGATGCCCGGGTAGAGCAAAGTTTTAGCGGGCTTTTTATTAGTGATCAAAGGTTTTTTCATCTAGAATTTATCAGTAACAGCCTGGAACCTGCAGCCTTATTGCATAAGTGAAAACAGCAACGCAAAGGGTTTGACCGCTATCAATCGACCAACCACACAGACGGAAATCCACATCGCGTCATTCATCTCGCATGTGATTGGTCGATTGATAGCGGTCAAACCCTTCGCCTTGTCGAAATCACTTGCGCAATTCGGCTGCTGGACTTTGTGCCCCATTGATGGCAATAGGGTAGCCTGCATTCCTATTACATGGGACTTAAAACATAACTGGTTAAATGTGGGCGCACTATATAATAACTATAGGTAGGTACCTACACTGCCTAACCCTTAGGAAAATACCAGGTGCGATGTTATGTTATGCTACGCGAAGGCAAGTCGAGGGAGCCACCAGATGCGCAAAACCGGCAGGGTCATTCCAGATATTTTTGAGTTTTTAAACGTCTTAGTAGGTACGATAATCGTTTTCAATGTTATTTTAAGCAAGTACTTTATCGATTTCGACAGAACTTTTAATACTTAATAGTGACCTCCCCAAAAGTGTAGATTGTCGCTAGATAGTCGTTTGAATAATAGATGTACCTGTAACCTAACACTATTTAAGGAGGAACCACACTTACGTATCGTGGCGTGGCGTGGCGCGGGATCCACCAATCAAACGACTCTGTTTCAGCCTACGTCATAACACAACCAGTTTTGTAGCCAATCAACTGCGTCAGAAGGCGCCACGACACGTAAGTGTGTTTCCGTCTTTATTACCTACGACCTTCCCTAAAACTTTAAATACCAAACGCCTGCTATAATTGTCTGCGCAATCTACTGTATGCCGTCAACTTGCTTATTGTTTATTGGAAGGTACATAAATTAATCAAAAATAAAAAAATATTCTTGTCACAATATAAGTAGTCCTAGATACGCGTACCTAAATAAAAGTTTTTAGTAACCAATTACTTACCCTACCAAAACTGTAACAGAATTGATATAGTTTTGGTTGGCTGTAAGCACCTTAGCAACGTAGTTGTTATGTTGCAAAGTAAATCAACTACTTAAATCAAGTTGTCTCACTAGAAATTACAATAATATACCTAAACCACGCATCGATATCGGTATAAATCAATCAAGGCCTGTAACCATCAATACCCATTTTAAATATCAATACTCATTCACCTTTCATATACGACTCGTGTTCTATCTGTGTGAGATAAACACAAAGACCTTGTGATTGCAAAGACGATGATGATATGCATATTTTGTACAAACAAATCCGAATATAGCGAAGTAGTACTCTTCTAACTACTTACCGCACAAATTCGATAAAAAAACATAAAAGTTAGTATCTTTTAAAGGTACGCAGAGAGACGGACGGACAGAAAAAAAGTGTTTATCATATATCTACCAGTAGGTATATAAATAAAACGATTTTAATTTTTGGCCTTGCTCAGCTAGCGAAACAAGTTATGTTTTTCCTAGTTCGCTTATGTGTGACTAGCAAGTGGTAGGTGCCTACTCATGACTTTGTGATTGAAATAGGTATTTAATCAAATATTATTGGTATATACAATTCCATATTATTTATTAATTTTGTTGCAATAATAATGGTCGTTGCGTATCTAATTTTGTGATTCAGTGAGTGTAGTGTTTGGGTGTGTTATCAAATCTATAAAATGTTGATAAAAACGTAATTGTAGCGGGGACAAAATAGTGCCAGTAATCATTATTACTCAGATATGGAAGTGAGCAACTACTTGAAAAAGTTTAAATTACTTGTGGAATACATTTTTGAAGGCAAGGTGGTATTGAACAAGCACACAACGGAGAAACTATTGAAATTCCTTGAAGATCGCAGTGATAATAGTGAGTAGCTTACTTTAAATAATCTGTTTTTATTTGTGTGTGTAGGTATTATCTATGTATTGCAACAATCGGTAACCTCGTCATATAAATTATTATTTCAAATAACGGGTTTATTTATTAGGTTTAGGTTTAAAGATATTTATTCTCAAAAAAGACACAAAGTCACTTAAATGAGAACAATGCTTAAAGTAAAATATATAAAATTCGTCACAGACGTCACGGCAGCAATTATTAGATACAAGTAGGTGGCTTTAGTCATAGTTGAGGGTTGAGATTGAGCCAAAAATACTAATAATTTTCACAGAGTTAAGGGAAAACCACGGAGCACACAACCAGAAAACGCATTTAATTACATTATGTCCCCAAAAACTTAAAGAAACAACCACAGACTTGTTTTAGGGCTCTCCCCCTGAAAACAATAGAGTCTTACTTTTAGAAAAGTGTAGACCACCTAATCTTCTTCTCCTTCTTCGTCGTATCGATGATTCCAAAATTAAATATATTTTACCACCTAGTTCTATGTTAGGGGAGGTTTGGTTGCCGCACTTAGTCCTGGATGGACCTTTGTACGTGAGCCATGGCGGCCGTTGGGTGGTCATTCCATCCAGCCTAATTGACTTCTGGAGGGAGGTGCCCTCCAGAAGTCAATTAGAGCTCCTGGTTTTCTCAAAACATCCGTGTATGATCTGGGTGACCCGAGGGTTCGTGTTCTTATCTGTGTGATACCTGTGCACTCAAAGAGAACGTGTGTGACGGTTTCCTCAGCCTCCATGCATGCCCTGCACAGAGGACTGTCCGTTATGCCTATTGTGTGGAAGTGTTTGTTGAGTGAGCAGTGTCCCGTGATGGTTCCCGTCACCAGGCGCAGGCCATTCCTGTCCAGGCGTAAAAGACGCCTGGTAAGCTTACTGTCCAAGAATGGCAGAGCTTCTTTGGATTGCCTACAGCCCGGTGCCAAGGCCCACCAGTTCTCCGCCTGTGTCTGGGTGAATTCCTGTAACCACCTGCGTATTTGGTTGAAGGGGATGGGTACAACAGGCTCGGGTCTAATATATATCAAGTATAATTATATATCAATTCTCATCGCTTATATCTTAAATCACACGCTATTAAATTCGATCGCACCAGGATCAAGCTTAAAGGCATTCTGCTCCTACCCTGTCATCCATGGGCGGATCCAGCATTTGACCAGGGGTGGAGCAAAATTAAGGAAGTAGAAGTAGTAGCAGGCATTTATGAGGCAGACTAAGCCTTTCAGGGACCCGGGACGGCAAAACCAAATGGGGCTTCGCCCCGTTAAGCAAAAAAGTTTAGATTAATATCACATTTTAGGTTTCCGTTTTGAGAATTTGATGTTTTAGGATTTCTTTAGACCTTTCAAATGACACTGCCTGCAGTTAAACGTGAATGCAGGACACAGGAGCGATCGAAGCGAGCTCGAATATTTTTTTCATAGCAGATAGCCTTTTTTAACCGACTTTCCCAAAAGGAGGAGGTTCTATTTTCATGGACCAAGTGATTAATTAGTGCACTATGTATGTATTACGCCCGGGAATTATGAATGACAATGTAATGAATACTGATTTAAACTTCTATATTTATCGCATTCTCTGGGCATAATGAATATTGCTCCGTAACGGCTGGGCAATTCGATAATTTATATGGTAAATGAAATAGTCCAAGAGCGAGCGAAGCTAGTTCAGCAGCTGCAGGGGCGGACCGTGAATTTGAGGGGCCCTGGGCTAACACTACTAGGGGGCCTCTGGTTCTTTTACTACTTAAACGCGTCTAAACCACCTTATTAATCAAACTAATTGACATTTTGTCAAAACAACTGTTTCCTTTTTTTCTGAACGTGTGCCTTCCCTCTCTCGCCGATGGTCGATCAAAAGAGAGATGTAGATTTTGGCGAAAGAGTGTCAGCCCAGCCCCCCCACCTCTGTCCTCCCCTTTCTGTCTGAAAAACCCTACTACTATTCATAAGTTACCTTGGCCAACTTGGAAGTATAAGCATCGAACAAAGGTTGATCGAACTTCGTAGCCGGTTCTTATTTATCTAAATCACTATTCATAACACATAATATATTCGGTAAACATCATAGCGGTTTTTTTAAATTGATTAGTTTACTGTAATGAAAGTACTTTTCCGTAAATTTTCATGAATGCTGCAGAGATTAGAAAAGTCGAAAATTTCGCACCCAGACTCGGTAATTTTTTTTGTCAATTAGTAAAAAAAAAATGTTTTTTTTTGTAAAACACAGAGTTTTCTGCACCAGTCTCCAATTTCATGAATTGGTGAAAATGAAGAAATAAGCTAGTAAATGAAAAGACCTTTTCTTGGAGCGACTAGCCTTTCTTTTGAGCATTCGACAATTATAATGGTAACTTTATTGCCCTCTGCAGAAAAGCAATAAGTGAATGTAGGATGCAAAAGCGAGCGAAACGAGCTCCAAAATTCCAGTAATTAATTCGCCTGGGTTACATTTTTTTCTTCCTTTTATACATAAATAGAAGTAAGTAATTTTTCCGTCTAATGCAGAAAAGGTGAAGAATAAAAGGAATGCAGGCCTCAAGAGAGCAAGCGAAGCGAGCTCGAAAATGTTACCACCCCCTGAACTGTTAAAATAACATTTGAACTGCAAAAAACTATTATGGTAAACCCATCTTGACGACTGACCCGATTGACCATTAATAACAATACTTATTGTGCCGTTTGTTGACACGGCCAATCTCAAACCTTCGGGGCCCTATTCACCCTGATGAGTTGCACTCTAATTTTTTTTTTTGTAGTGCTTGACCATTGCAGTGACACGCCATTATTAGCAGCGTTGTCAGAAGACTACTGTCTCCAATGACTATAGAGCAGTAGTCCTTTTTAGGGTTCCGTACCCAAAGGGTAAAAACAGGGCCCTATAACTAAGACTCCGCGGTCCGTCTGTCAGTCTGTCACCAGGCTGTATCTCATGAACCGTGATAGCTAGACAGTTGAAATTTTCACGGATGATGTATTTCTTTTGCCACTATAACAGAATAAAATAAATATATAAGTGAGGCACCCATACAACAAACGTGTTTTTTTTTGCCGTTTTTTGCGATAACGGTACGAAAATCTTCGTGCGCGAGTCCGACTCGCAATTGGCCGGTTTTAATTTCAAGTCTCGTAGAACATTAATAACGCGTGCTTGACAATTTGTCACATAAATTCTGCGATAATTTTGAGTTAAGAAACTCGGGGCTCTATATATTCACGGGGCAGGCTGGGCTGCAGCCTACATTAATTCTACGCCTAATAATTAATTCTACGAGCCGTTTCTGCAGCAATGGTGCCACGATGGAACTCGTACCTACTCGTAAATAACGCGATATTTCAAGTTTTCCATTTTGTAAACTGACTGGCGCAAAGAAAAAACCAAAAGTAGAAAAAACAAATGAATTACGGTTTTCCAAACACAAAAGCATGAGTACCTAAATAGCTGTATAAATTTAAAATTGGAATTCCAAACCAAAGAGGAGAAATTGTAAAGTTTACTTTTGTTTAGTGTTTAAGTATGTACCGTATGTACATATATAATATTTTTAATGTCTAAAATAAATGTATTACTTAAGAGGAGATATTTGAGATCAAAGTGGCCAGTACGATAAAACGCCAATTTCATAGGTAAGGACCTAATATATGCATTATTTGACATAATTATTAACAAATCATCGAAGTATCAATTGGCATATGTATTATTTTACCGAACTACATTTCGTCGATTTACAAAATAACTTTTTGCTTGTGGCCGAAGCCTCTTTTGAACTTTTTTCATTTGCCATATTTTCACCAAACCAAAACAACATTTTAGGGAATGTTATTTAGTCACAAATATATAGCCGGCTTTACTTTGTGTAAATTATATCATCACCACTGCTCTCAAAACGGTGAAGAACCAAAAATTCGAAGACATATGACATCCTAACCTAACCTAACCTACCCGCACTGGGCCCGCGTGGTGGATTACGACCCATAATATTCCCTCTCACAGAGAGGAGGCCAAGGCTGTGTCCCAGCAGTGGGAACATTAATAGGCTGATGATGTGATGTGATATAGCCGGTTACTTGGTAGCATTTTCAATATAAAATTGAAATAGTGTCATAAAATTTCAATATGTTGTGCTACAAAATTTTGTGACAGGAACGAATCGCTGTAAAATCGATTTCACGCAGTCTTGTCTGTGTTTACGTATTTATTTCGAATTTTAATGCAAATGATTTATTAATAGCTGTCATGCATTAGACATTTTTATTAATTAATTATTTCAAAGAATTAATCCAAGAGCGAGCGAAGCGAGTTCGGGAATTTAGGTCACCCCGACACGGACAGGTTAGGTTCGCAGGGGATGGCGGGAGCTGAAGTGAGCGAACTCAGCTCCCGTCATCTCCTTCGTGTTAGGTTACCTTAGACCCTGCAGACAGAAATAGGAGCCCCGCTGAGCGGGGCTCCGCCGGAATTATTTTTTCAAGTCGCTATTTTAAACATTTGTATTCGCCCACTGTTTCTCTCTCACTTAATATTTTGATATGCGTTTAAAAATAAATATTTCGAACAAATGTTATTTCGGCTAAGTGTAACTTCGGTAAAAAGTTTTTCGACCAAGTGAAACGTCGGAGTATCGAAAAAAATCGAATTGATAATAAAACTCAACTGAGACAGTGGCAGACGTGACTTCGATGAAGTAAAAAAAAACGAAACGATAATAGTTGAAAAGTTCTAGGTGAAATGAAATTGAGTCAAATGTTTTTCAAAGTCAAAGTCAAAAGTCAAAGCCATTTATTTGCATTAAATGCGGTACAAAGATGGTATAAATAAGTTATTAGCACAATGACACATTTCGCCATAAGTTGGCATGCAAATATTAAGATATGAGTTAAGGTGCTTACAATAAGCAGATCTCATAACACATTATTTTTATTAGGTATTTAACCTGTTAAGTTTAGTAAACTCTTCAGAACACTTAGTTTACTTACTAAAGTAGACTATGAAATTATATGGTTAACAACACATAAAATATAAATCAAATAATATCATAAAAGGCAGTAGGTAGAAATTACAACAACTAATAACAAGATAATCTACAATACATTCCTGTAATGATAAGATTGACATGGAGATTTTTTTAGAAATTCGTTTATAGAATAAAAGCTGTGAGAAACGAGCCACTTTTTTAAAACTATACAGAATTTTCTGTAAGGGAGATCGGTTATAAAGGAGGGTATAGAATTATAAATAAGAGGGGCCATGTTAACACAACTACGCCTAAATAATTCGATTCTGGGTACAGGCAATTCTAATACATACTGTGTAACTTTTCGTTTATTATTGTTATTTTTAGTATTAAAAAGTGAATAATTCGTTTTTACAAATTAAGCGATTTCATATATATACATACAAGGAACGGTGAGGAGATTGTGTGCTTTATATACTGGTCTTCAGGAATCAGTCCAGTCCATATTAAAAATGGTGCGGATGCATTTTTTCTGTGCCAACAGAACTCTACAAAGTTCAGAGAAGTTTCCCCAGACAATGATGCCGTAACGGATGACGGAGCAAACATAGGCATGATACACCATTAGCGCAGTTGGTTTGGATGTCTCATCTTTGACTTTTTTTAGAGCAAAAACAAACCTATTAATCTTGATGCATATTTCATTGATATGCTCCCTCCAGGTGAAATGTTCATCCAGTGTTATACCCAGAAATTTTGTTGTTTTTATCTGTTCTACTATTTGATCCCTATGTTTTATTTTAAGATGAATATTTTTACTCTTTTGTGTTTTAAAATTTAATATTTTAGTTTTATCAACGTTCACTTTTAAAGCATTTATATCTAACCATGTAACTATTTTATTCAAACTGGTAATTATATTAGTCTCATGTGTTACATGATTTTTACCATCTAGGATAACTATTGTGTCATCTGAAAATAAAACACACTCTTGTTCTATTTTTGAGGAAGATCATTGATATATACAAGGAATAATGGAGGGCCCAAGATGCTTCCCTGCGGAACTCCAAAGTAATTTTGCCAAGGCTGAGAGTTGAAGTTTTTTTTTTTTTTTTTTTAAATCATTTATTTAATGAGGCTTTTTGCGCTGATGCGCCAAGCCAGCCTCGTAAGGTTATACATTATGTGTATTGTACAAGAAATAATTAAATTTAAAAAAAAAAACCTATAAAATAAACCTACCTAACATTTCGATGAAATGCAGCGCTCGCAACAATCCAAAGCCACCGAAAAAAAAAAAAAAAAAATCAATTACTTCGTCTCAAAAACACTTCCCTAACAAATTTATAAATCTTAATACTTTGTTCCGAAAGAGGCCTCCCAAGCAATACATTAACTCCACCACCGTACACATCACCGCCAACCGCCTCAAACAACAAAGACCTTAAATCATCGAAAGCACTACATTCCAGCAAAATGTGGTACAAATCATCCAATTTCTGTAAGCAAATGTTACAAAAGGGGGATGGTTTCACACCCATCAAATTTAAAAAACTATTGGTAGGTATATGACCAGACCTTACTCTAAACGCTAAAATTAAAAGTTCTCTTGAAAGATTACCAACATCAAACCAAGGAATCCGAGGCAGTTCCTGTTGGATAGTTCTATACCACAAACCCTTTCCCGCAGTTATAATATTAAAGTGGTTCTCCCACAAACTAAAACAAAACTTTTTCACACTAGGGATAAGCTCCGTAATATAGGGATTACTGGGTATAATTATGCCGTCCGTAATAGCTTCTGCAGCAAGCTTGTCAGCGATTTCATTTCCAGAAATCCCTACATGGGAAGTTATCCACTGAATTTTTATATTAACTAAATTCATCTGCAAAATATGTATAATCCTAAGCGCTTCATAAGCTATCGGCATGCCTCGAATTCCTGACACACAGCGAATCAGGTGTTGAAGAGCACTTTTCGAGTCTGACAATATCACCACGTTTTTGTAAGACAGAGATTGAATGTATGATAAAGCCTCAACAATAGCCATCAACTCAGCTCTCATTATACAAGCATCATTACATAACTTAAATTTAATGCCAGTATTAGTCTGAACATCAAAAAATGCTGCTCCAACACCATGAGCATCTTTAGACCCATCGGTAAAAACATAATAATAATTATTGTACTTAATATCTAACATATTCGAAATTAACACCCTCAAATTAATCGCACTTGTTGTACGTTTTGGTACATTAAAATGATCAATATTACAATTTATACAATCTCTAACGTTAATATTTGAGACCCAAGTACCCATACTATACATATCCAATATAGGAGATTTATGAACAACATTGTTTTTAAACTTATTGAAAATATCAATCAAAATCGGTTTTTTCTTCTTTTGCCAATAGATATTCATACATAATTCGGATAATTCTTCTAATAAACCTACAGTTACATTATTACAAAAAGAGTTTACCCTTAACCAATATCTACCAGCCAACCAATGTCTTCTTACATGTAACGGTGGTAAGCAAAGTTCGCTTTCCACACGTCACAAATTGGTGTGGTACGAATAAAACCACCACAAATTCGCATTTTTCAAAATCAAAATCAAATATTTTTATTTTACATAGGCCTACATGGGCACTTATAAAACGTCGACAAAAGGTGCACGGTTCGGGTTAGTCGTTTCCTATGGAGAAGAACCGGCAAGAAACTCCATGGTTACTCTTTTAAATTGTTTTGTTTACAATATTTCCATGTTACAGCATTAGTACTTGGATATGGGGGGACAACGTAGGCCCGACAATAAGTCGTACGAAATTGAAAAAAAAAAAAATAATGCACGAAATAAAAAGTTAACAAATGTTAACAATCATCTAGAAAACTAGAAAGCCTACAATGTTCACACATTCACAATAGGTAAAAGAATCTATACAAAGGTAAAAAAAAAAAAAAAAAAAAAAAATTTTGCTCGATTCTGCAAAACATCCAGTTTATTTAAGTGAGTTTTAGCACTATTGCCATATAAAAAACTAGCATAGTCAATTCGACTTCTAACAAGAGAAATAAACAGTCTTCTTAAATGTTTAGGATGTACGCCCCAAGATTTTCCGGCTAAAATTTTAAGAATATTCAAATATTTATAAACTTTCTCACAAGTCTCGTTAATGTGAGCTCCCCATCGTAGAGATGAATCAAGCCACAAACCGAGATATTTAATTTTATCAACAACCTTAAGCTCACTGTTATTAATACAAATTCGAATATTTGCTAAACATCTAGATCTACTAAATAGACAAACATTACTTTTGGATTCGGACAAAAATAATCCCACACTACCTAAATTTTTAATAAGTATTTCTAAAGCTATATTCAAGTTAGTAATTGCTGAATCTAAATTATGTTTGTTTGAAGACACATAAAGAACAAAATCATCTGCATATTGTGAAACTTTACAACTGGTAATTAATTTACAAATATTCATAGTAGCAATATTAAAAAGTAGAGGGGATAATGGGTCTCCTTGAGCTAAACCCACACTAGATTGTCTTACCACTACACCATCCACACCACTGTCAATCTGCAAATACCTTCGGCTTAAATAATTGAAGATATATTTACAAACTTTACCCCCAACCCCGATCTTTTTTAACAAATCAATCATTCGATTGATATTTACATTATTGTATGCACTATCAATATCAACAAAACATGCAATAGTGGCCATATTCTTTGAGTACCCTATCTGAATAGATGTTATTAAACGTGTCAGATTATCCAAACAAGAATGTGATCTGCGAAAACCAATAGTAGATGGAGACAAAAGATTTGATTTCTCAACAAACCACTCAAGACGTTTTAGCATAATTCCATGGAAAATTTTGCATGGGCAGGACATTAAAGATATAGGACGCAAAGAAGAGGCGCTATTGGGATCCCTTCCAGGTTTAGGAATCGGAACTACCCTAATGCTTCTCCATTGTTTTGGTATAACACCAGTATCTAATACCAAATTATACAAATATAGCAAAAACTTTTTACCTGAAACAGATAAATTATATAGCATGGAATAAGAAATATTATCTACACCTGGTGACGTGTCCTTGCGTTTTAAACAGTTTTCTAATTCAAACAAAGTTATCTCCCCTTCGATAGCACTTGATTCCTCCATAAATAAAGGAGGTTCTTCACCAACCAAATCAGGAGTTAAAGATTGTAATAACTCCTTACATTTTTGGGAATCAACACAACGATTACAATACTTTCCACCTTTAACCCATTTCATTTTTCTCCACATCTCTGAAGCTGAAGTTTCCGAATCAATACTCGTACAGAATTCCTTCCATCCTTTGGAACGGGCTTTCTCAATTATTTTGCGGGCCGTATTTACTTCAATCATATAAATATTATAATTGGCAGGAGTAGGATTGCGCCTCAATTTTGCCAGTGCCAATCGTCTTTTAGCCACAGCCATAGATAACTCTGCATTCCAGTATGGTTTAGGTACAAATTTAGCTGTAGGATCCTGGCAAACTTTGATCCATGGAATTGTTTCTTCTGCCAACCGGTCAATTTTGGATACAAATAAATTATAACATTCTTGAATATTCGACGACTTATCTAAATTAGCAAACATATCCTCCGATTTTTCGCGGTATTCACTCCAATTAGCTTCTCTGAAGTTACGTCGCTTAATGAAATTTTTAGAAGACGCATAACCATACTTCATTTTAATAAAAACATGGTCACTGCTTAAAGATTCACTAGTAGTTTGCCAAGAAAATTTTGTCGCCAGATCGGTAGAAATGAACGATATATCAGGTGATGACTGCTGTAGAACTCCACTAACAAACTTAATTCTCGTAGCATCTCCATTATTCAAGCACATATAATCTTTATCAAAGTAAGAGTTGTATACCATCTCTCCACGACGATCAGTCTTATTCGACCAGGCGATGTGGTGCGCATTAAAATCGCCTACAATTAACGTTTTTTTAACAAATCTATCAAAAATCTTATTCCAATCTGACTGGTCAGTAACTGACGTTGGAGGGCAATAAATTGAAATAATGTTCATTATTCCGGGCACATTAAATATTTCTACTACCACAATCTCAATGCTAGAGTTTGGATGCACAAACTCTCTTTGTAAGGCTTTAATTGATTTATGAGTAATAACACACAAACCCCCATAAGAATCCAATCTATCTTTTCTAAATACATTATAGTTGCTAATATTTAAGTTCTTATCTGGTGACAGCCACGTCTCACTTATAATTGCAATATGTATTTTTTCTTGAAATAATAATAATTGAAAATCATTAATCTTAGGACATAAACTATTTGCATTCCACTGTAAAATATTAATTACTTTCGTTTGTTGCTTAAAATTACGAGCCATTCTTAATGCATCCTAATATCTCCATCAAAACATCCATGTTTAATAAACTCAAAATAAAATTCTTTACTTCCGACAACACATATTTCAAAATAAATGTAATTTTGTCCCCAATGTCATCATTTGAAAAGATAACTTCTTTCAGTTTGCCCAATAATTTCCTGAAACTAAAACTTTCCATTTTGGAAGATGCATTTCTAGCCGATTTATTCAAAAACTCATCCTTATTTTCCGGTAAAAAATCAGATGTAACCTCCTTCTGAATTTCATGACAAACCTTCTTACGTTTACTCTTTATAGTTCTTTTTGGTTTTCTCAAATGTACTGCAACTTTACTTGAATTCAAAATTGGTGACATTCTATCTTCATATTTATCTTCTTCGCTATTCGAACTGTCATTCAACAAAACATTATTTTTGACCACATCTGAATAAGATCTCCCTGCAGTTGTATCGATCTTAATTAATTCGTCAACTGTGAATAAATTCGGACTCACAACAGCATTTTTACTCTCTTTCATCCTGGCTAGAGCCAATTTATACGTGCAATTATGCTTACACATTATATCTCTTATTTCTTTTTCACGTAAAAATGCAGGACACTTGCTCTTAATCATAGACATATGATCTCCTTTACAATTTATGCATTTAAATTGAACTGTCTCGCAATTTTTATGTTCACCGCCACATTTCGGACAAACATGTTTTTTAATTGGGCAAAAAGCTTTAATGTGCCCAAATCTCCAACAATTTGAACATTGAGTAACAAGAAAATTAAATGGTAATACCTTCATTCGTATGCCATATGTATAAACATATGGAGGTATAACAGGACCTTTAAAACATATGCGAATACTTGTACTCTTAACCCATTGGCCTTCATCATCCCTTCTGCTTAAACGCTTGACAGATAAAATCTCCAAGTCACATTCTAATATATTCTTAATATTCTCATCATCCAAATCAAGGTCCACGTCTTTGACCAAACCATAAGAAACATTCACTTCATTTGTTTTCTTACAAATCCAACCTTTTTGTCTAAAAGTTTCACACGACAACATTCTATCCGCAGAATCATTGGTTTTAAACCTTATTAGAATTTTAAAGGGACTTTTATAAACCACTTTTAAAATATCTGGAATTTTCTCGTTGTTCAAAAGTTTAGCTAAAGCAATCTGTTTTGGAAGGATCTCTTTTGCAGTAACTGATACCTCTACATAATCTGCAAAATCAGTCGGATATGTTTTTCCTGGAGACTGCGGATGTCCAGACGGTGGAGTCATAATCTTAGCCTTCTTACCTCGCTTATCCACCGTAGTAAACTCGCCGTCCTCTATATTATCATCTGGACTAGACTCGTTTCTAGGCCTTTTATAGGAATTTCTCAGCGAACTATCATTTTCATCCCATTCCAAATCAGAAATATCATTATTATGTACCATAGCACGCAAAGTCACATCACTAGAATGACGGCTGCTACCGTCCTCATCATCGCAACCGCTTTCCATCACTTTTAAGAAGAAAACTTTTTAAGAAGAAATAAATGTTAAATGTCAATGTCAGATAAAAAATGAAAATTTAATTATTTTATATTATGAAAAAGTGTCTATATCACTTGAATTTTGCCACAAAAACATAACAATTATGTCCACAGATATAATAAATCCTCAATTTAACACACATTCACATAAAATTACACAACTATCCCACATAAAAAAATAATTATACAGGAGCAAAGCAAAACAATCTTATCACGTCAGAATCACGGTGACGTATGAGAGTTGAAGTTGATGAGACTGTTAACTTTTTCATAAAATTTTGTAATTTGGGTAGTCTGAGTTCTATTGGATAAATACGATTTTTCGAACATATGATAGGTAACCATTGCTAACATCTTTATGGTTAACACCCCGATTCAAAGCATTCCGACTCGGATGAATAATATTAGGTTAGAAGGCGGGAGCGGCGCGAAGTGCCAGGTCCTCTCTATGTTGGTGAATCATTTGGATTAGGTTTGGCTAGAACAGTGACCATTAACGCGCGAAGGCGAACGAGTGAAGCGAGCGTTCTACGGGAGCGGCGTGACAGAAACGAATCGCTGCAAAACCGACTCCCCGTAGTCTTGCCTGCCCTACCCCTAGAGTGTTATTTAAAATCGCGTAGGGGCAGACGGACGAGGCGGCCCGCGAGCTGAGTAGCAGGGAGTTCCAATGCATGGGACCGCCGGCGCCCCGTAGCGCCGGAGCCGTGACAGAAACCATGCCTGCTGCATGCTTACTTGCGAGCTGCATGCTTGCTTGCTTCCTTATTAGACTAATAGTACATTACGATATTATATTTTGTTCATTTTTAATTATTGAAACAGTTAGTGAAGTTACAATTATTAAAATGATACGTAGTTGTAGTTGGTTTTTTAATTATGTTATTATTATTATTACTATTCATGTCATTGTTTTGTGTTAGGGTTGTGCCGCCTTTCAAGAAGTTGCAACAAATGTTGGAGACGACGAAACTTCTTGAAAGGCGGCAGAAGAGCATTGTAATTCGTCATTAGTTGTAAATAAAAAAGTATCATCAGTAGAAGTAGAGGGGCGCGGCTCAGGCCAAAACTTCTTCGTTTGCGGCTGCAAATTTATTGCCTGAGTTATTTTGGCACTTATATTTGCTTTGTTTTGGATGGAATCTTCTACATAAGATTCTGCTACTGAGTTAGAACGCCACCCGCCATGCCGCTTTAAAGTCAATATATCAGCTCCCGAATCAGCAAGTAATGTAGCTGACGTTCTTCTGAAACTGTGCCCTGTATAACAATCAGCATCCGGCAATCCTAAAAACTTGGCGACTTCCTTTGGCATGGCACCGAATTTATTTATGCCAATAGGTTGCGCAGTACATTTACCTTTTTGGTAATTCTGAAAGAAATGATTATTTTTTGTCTTAGTCGTACGCAGAGCTTCATATTTTTTGACCACGTCATAAAATGGGCCATCGATAATAAAAGATCGGGGTATTTTGTTTTTAGTGTTTGGGATTTTAACTAAAAGCATTTTGCCTTGATTTGCAATGTCTTTTGTGCTAATATTGTGAAGCTCTTGCCGTCTACATGCACCATGAATACCAAATATTAACGCAACCTGAAAATAAATAAAAATGTGTTAGATAAGGTATAGGTACTTAGCTTACAGACGGTCGTTAAAAAATATGTAAAAGAGTATGTATGTACAGTAGGTAGATGAATACATAAAATAAGGAGGCAAACTGACCATTGTTGCCAGGTACTGGCTATCTGGAGCATCTTTTAGAAACTTTTCGACGCCATTTGATGACAGTACTTTAGATTTTTTCTTTATAAAACCATCAGAGCGTCTCTTTAAAAATGCAATGAGTTTTGTATATAAATTAATATCAACACCATTTTTCATCTTGAGGGTACTTTTCAGCATAGAATATGTTGTCCACAACGAGCTAGGCTTATATTTACTAGCTAGTTCATTAAAATACGCCAAAACTACATTTTCGGAAAATGACTTGGCATTTTTCATGTTTTTCCACTTCAAGAAATTTTCATACGTGGTTATGTATCTGTCCTTGGATATTGACGGCAGCAAGCTGTCGCATGCGGTTCGCGCTTCTGTTAGTATATCCGGTGGAGTTGAAGTAATATATTGCTCATCTTCATTATTGAAAGTTGTCATTTTTAGATATTCACAAAACAAGTACAAAGAAAAGAAAATTTGAGAAAAATGGCGCGAGGATTATTTTCTGCCGTGGCTGCGTGAAAATGTTGGCAAAGACGCTAGAGCATGCAGCCAAGTTTTTAAATTACCGAATAAACTGTTTTTTTTTAAATAAACTCAATCTGTGAATGCACACTGTGCTTTCCCGCCATTTTAACAGCGCGCTAGCGCTGCCTACTGACTGGCGCCGCGCGGCGATTAGTTCGAAATTTGAATAGCAACGTGTCCGTTACCGAGACCAGATGTTGTCGAAAATGGTCATTTGAATCTTATAGATAATTAGTTTTGCGGCTTCTGTAATTGTTGCGCACATTTTTAGTTTTGTACATGGCTTCTTAGGAATTAGTTTAAATTTGTTCTGCAATAAAAAAACCAAAATAATACATAGCTTAAAGGTTATTTCATTAAATAGAAAAACACTTCAATTGGTCCCAGCACTCTCAATAAGAGCTCTAAAGACTTACTTTAAACGTTATTTTAAAGCTTGTAACTGCCTACAAATGTTTGTGAAGTTTCATTAGTATCCTGTAAGTATTTAACAAGTTATGATGATATTGAGTTCTTCACGAGCACGGTCTTGATGCGCGCGGTGTTATTTGGCCACTGGATTGGATATATGAACTGAATGTTATGTCAATTATTAGTTTTTTAGTTCAGTTGTATATCAGTAAAATTTCAGCTCAGTACATTGGATAATTAATGAGATAATACGATTAAAGTCATCAGGAAGTGAATGTCCGTGGTAACCCGACCAAGTTTAGGTGGTTACGAAAAAGCGAAAACGTAGAACATTATACTATCTTTTGAAATGTTTAGTATAATACACCTTACAATTTCGGTACAGACGCGTACACTGTTAAATACATTAATAATATAATAATATCTGTACTATGAAAACATTATTATTATCTTCCAGTTGCACAAACTTATCAAAAATCACTGATATAACATGTCGTTCGGTGGGACGCGGAAGGGGTGGGGTGAAAGGGCGCATTGTTTGCATATCGCACTAAACATGCTCCGTAATCGCATAATTCATCTTGTAGAGTGCGCATGCGTTTCGGCAGTTCCGTTTCCTGTTTTTGCAAATATTTATAGAGGGCGTGAGAGCTAATGTAAAATAATAAGTGTGGCGAATTACTGCTAATGTGGAGTGCTTCTATTGATGATCATAGTTATGGTGCAGGCTGCTTGATGAATTCACGAACAAGGTAAGCTTGTATAATGTAACTACAGAAATAGTAGCAAAATTATTATTAATATGTACATGTTGTTAGGTACTTATCTAAAACTGTATTTTTTTAAGGCTTAAATATTTAAATTTAGGAACTTATTATTTTCTTTTCTTTCGTACTTAATTATTACCTAGACTGGAATTCTCAACAATGATAACGATATCCTTCGCTACATAGTACCTATAAAACAAAGTCGCTTCCCGTTTGTCTGTCCCTGTTTTCTTAGATCTTTAAAACAACGCAACGGATTCTGAAGCAGTTTTTTTTAATAGATAGATTGATTCAAGTGGAAGGTTTTTGTGTATATATTGTCAAAATATGACTTGAAACTTGATTAATGAAATTCATGACTTAGCGACCGATTTTTATCGTTATCAATGTCGGGAGTCGGGACTACCGCAACAGGTAGGTATTTATTTATTTCCACAAACTCCTTGGACACGTAGACTTTAAGAAATCCATTATTACCTTGTTGCGACACTCGCGTTGATATAAACTCGCAAATAGATGACGATTCGAGTTTCAAAATTACCTGTCAATAAAAATTATTTAATAATCACGTAGTTTTTTTTTAAACTTGTGTACATGTCTGTACTAAATTTGTAACACTATCCTACATATTTTAGAAGGTACCATAATGTTTTGCGTTTTCGCTTTTTCGTAACCACCTAAACTTGGTCGGGTTACCACGGTCATTCACTTCCTGATGACTTTAATCGTATTATCTCATTAATTATCCAATGTACTGAGCTGAAATTTTACTGATATACAACTGAACTAAAAAACTAATAATTGACATAACATTCAGTTCATATATCCAATCCAGTGGCCAAATAACACCGCGCGCATCAAGACCGTGCTCGTGAAGAACTCAATATCATCATAACTTGTTAAATACTTACAGGATTCTAATGAAACTTCACATACATTTGAAGGCAGTTACAAGCTTTAAAATAACGTTTAAAATAAGTCTTTAGAGCTCTTATTGAGAGTGCTGGGACCAATTGAAGTGTTTTTCTATTTAATGAAATAACCTCTAAGCTATGTATTATTTTGGTTTTTTTATTGCAGAACAAATTTAAACTAATTCCTAAGAAGCCATGTACAAAATATGATAAGAATACGCTTAACCATTTCAAAGATCTAGCAAAACCAAAAACGTTACCCCAGCAAAATCTCGAATAACTTCGCAACCGATGAAAGAACAAATACAAAATAAGGCACAACATTTACTTCATCTAGACAACTAATTTTATAGCTAGTAATTATTTAAATATTCCCATTAGAAAGAAAAAGGTCTGGCTGGGGTAACGTTACCCCAGCAGGAAATGTTTTTGTGAAATAATTAAAAAACTATAAGCGCAACAAATTTAAAAATGTGCGCAACAATTACAGAAGCCGCAAAACTAATTATCTATAAGATTCAAATGACCATTTTCGACAACATCTGGCCTCGGTAACGGACACAATAGCAACAGCGCACTGCTGACTAGCTGGAGTCGTGCGACGGCGATCAGTTCCATATTTGAAATGGCAAATAATACTGTTATGGAATTTGTATGGACTATAACTTAACTATTTGCTTTGGTAACACACGCGTTTTTTATGACCCGCTTTACATATTTAAAACCGGTGGAATTACATCAGCTTTACGAGCAAGGGTGTTAAAAATAGGTTTTACGTCTTTTGATTGGTATATCAAACGATTTTTTATTCAATGTAGTTATGTTATGCTTATAAAAATTAGTAATTACTTTAAAATTATCTATTATATTATCTATTATATATCAATCGTTTATTATATTAACTAATCATTATCAATCAATACATATAATAAATCTGTAGAAAAATATTTTTTGTACATCGAAAAAAATTCCAAAAAAAATAGCCAGGGTGTTAAAGGATAACCAACAGAACCCATTTCTAGCATTTTTGGAATTTTTGTCTGTTTGTCTGTTTATCTGTTTGTCTGTTTGTCTGTTTATTTGTGCACGCATCACGTGAAATGTACGAAACCAATGTAGATAACTTTTATACATAAAAATTGTGCGTATCTTTAAGAATTACTTAGTTTTTGTTTCATCGCAATCGGTTCACTCTATCAAAAGTTAGATGAATTTAAAGTGTTCAAGAAGTAAAATTAACACAACACACGCAATTCAGATACTTTGACAGTTGAACTCGGTATTCGATAGATGGCGTTGTGCATTTAAAGTCATTTTCTGAAACGCGGTGTTAAGATTTCACGCGAAAGAATGACTCTAGAAAAAAAAAATGGTATTTAGTATGTATATTTTTTAACCGACTTCCCAAAAAGGAGGAGGTTCTATGTTCAACATTATGTATGTTTTGTTTTTTTTTTGTGTATGTTCACCGAATTCACCGATATCTCCGTCAATTGTAGACCGATTTCAAAAAATCTTTTTTTGTTTGAAAGAGTATGTTCCGAAATTGGTCCCATTTTAATTTGGTGTAGGACTGACGAAGCAATTCGAAGATATACAACAGAACTCTTCAATAAATAACGGCAAATCTCTCGGAATTGCTGCAATCGCATGTCTGTTTGTCGTTTATACCATTTCATAACATAACATCACGCCAGTACGCTCTTAAGGGGTACGCAGATCTCTCATTTCACCGGTTATGTTCAAGTTTCATGATATTTGGGTAATATATTCTGGCGTTATACGAGTAGGTAACTTACTAAACAACTTGCCTATTAGGTAGGTACAACTAAAAAGTGAAAAATAAAAAAACTTTTTACAAAAAAATACTACCGTCTTCCAAATAAAACTACAAAGTGAAAAATAACTTTATTTTTGGAATTCGGTGTCCATAACGCAATAAATTGGTACCTACGAAAGACACCGACTTCCAAAAATAAAGTTATTTTTCACTTAGTAGTTTTATTTGGAAGACGGTAGTATTTTTTTGTAAAAAGTTTTTTTGAGTATGTGGAGTAGGCAGGCAGGCTGGTAAGTATGGTAGGGTTGGCAGGCAGATGACGGGAGCGAAGCCGCGGGCACAGCTAGTATCAAATAAAATTATAGATTCAGTTGTTATATCAGCTTGTTTATATTAGAGATTTTGTAATTGTATCATATATTAGGTACTTACCCCCTAAAAACACATCTTTTTATTAATAAGTGATGGACATTATTCAGAAAGTCCGGACAATTTAGTTTTATCATATCGCCCACCACCTACTCATATTGAGAATTTTTCAAATTGCCCGGGAATTATGAATAATGCCGTATTAATCACTTGGGGTCCTTATCATATAGACTTTGACCGTGACTGGGGTGCTTCCTTTCCTAATCGGTCGCAAATCGGGTCGCCCCCAGCATTTGCCTTTTACTCACTTCGCTTATCTAATCTTACGTTAAGTATTCACCAATCCACGACTCACGGCTTATTTTGTCATGAAGATAATACCTACACTATAAAATTGCTTGTCATCATTACACAGGTTTTAGAAAATGAATGGATTATTAATTGAAAGGGTCCTCTAGTATCTGATCTCTGCCTGATAAGTTGGTGAGATAGTTAAGAAAATAATCCGTCATCAGTGCAACTTGATTGTAGACATAGAGTAAATCCGGGGCAGTTGGCCATAGTTTTTTCATGGGCGTGTCAAAATGTAAACACAAATGCGTTTTTACCCGACTGCCGAAGGAGCGCGTTGATGGAAAGAAAATCATGCTGTGCAGTCGGAGGATACATCTGGTTTTGGTCAGCCAGCTCGCTAATAGTATCCTTCGACTGCACAGCATGATTTTCTTCTTGTTTACGTCTTTTTAATTCGCTTTTTAAGCAGTCGGGTTGTTTTGATTTTTTGAATTAACTTTTATTATCTTAATTATTTTATTTCTTTTCATAATTTGAACTTGACTACATAATAAAAGTAATTATAGATTTATTAAAATGAGATTTACCTTAAAATTAATGTTTTAAAAAATCACGATTAGCCAGCTCGCCCGGGGTGCCCGGGGGAGAGCCATTAGAGTACGGTAGAGATGGCCAGTGTTATTCTGCACCATCTCCGTATTCCTTCTTGCTCTTTGGTTTATTTTTTGGTGCCAATGTTTTTTATGCATTTACCTACATTCGGAGCACTATCTTCAAACTCAGTACAATTTTCATGAGCCCAAACATTACACAAGACACTGAATCCAATCCTCAGTGAGGTCACTAAGATAGTAGTTTTCTCCACACCCTACGCAGTTTATGCACTTCTTTGGTCAAATCCGCATCTGAAAACACGTGCGGAAGGTACTGGCTCTACATCATCATCACTACTTCAACCATGGATGGCCATATGGCCACTTTATTCAAACTTCCCAAGGCCATCTCTCCTAATTTTCCGGGAGAGATGGCCATACCTATTAATCCATGGAACTAAATGTTTATCTAGCTCATGCGAAAACAAGCTGCAGTGGAACAGTAACCAAACATCGCTTTAGTGTTTTTTCCATTGAGGTATAAATGTACTACGGTTTTTTCAATGTGGAAAACTCAAGTCCCTAACCAACATCACAATCAATCTTCCTATAACGTATATTTGCATGTTCCAGGTCCTGGTAAATGTCTTCTAGAGAACCCCTGCTTCTCCGATGTTATATTTGATTCCGTCGCAAACCTAAAAAATGCGACGACGTCGGTCAAAATTTTCTTCTTTGAAATCATCACGATACTCTTCAAGAATGAGCTTCAGTTCACCAAAATGCAAATGCATGGTTTACAAGGTCCAGCATTCAAATATTGCATTCTCAATAACTTGAGCAAGAAGATTCAGAACCGTGGACTTCACATGGCCTGTATAAAGTTAGCAACAGTGCATATAACGCATCTATCTGGGTTGAAATTACTTGTAGAACATAAAGTTTGGGAATACATACTTCATCCAGACACCCATCGGGCGTCTGTCCCAATTGCAGAAGCCGCCTACCAATTCATTGCGAAACTAGTAAGAGAGTTAAACGAATACGAAATGGAAGCAGAATTGTCGCAAGTGATAGAATACGTCGTGAAACCTATCATGACGAGCGAATATCTCGATGTGGCAATTATAGACCATGACATGGACAAAACGTTTGCTGAAAAAATTTGCTCGCACATGTATGCGTTATTAAATATTTTAACCGAGATGGAAAATGTACAAGTTAACCATGTAGTGTCCATTTTGAGGTCATATTGTTTAATAGAGCGTCCATTAATGTTAATTTCGAAAACAACTCGGTACTCTTGTTTACTTGGCTGTGTAAATGACATATGCCTAAGATTTTACTACTCTTCTCATAGGCACTTATTGTTCAGTGGTAAAATAGACGAGTTTTGTAATGAATTTACTGTTTTTTACCACAATAGTATATTGCGTTGCATCAAGAAACGAGAAATCCAAGCCGTCACAGATTTCTCTATTAAATGTAACAAATTCTGTTTGGACTTTGAGAAGACATACAAAGATAAATTACCTTTACCGCTTGCATTTGAGAGAAACGGAACGAAATTGCTACTGTCGAATCAGTTCATGGCGTACTGTGTCGAGCCATTGTTGGTATATGCGTTTGGGAAAAGTCCGTCGGAAGAAAAACATGATTTACTTGACAAGTTCCTTTCGCAGATTGGAAGGACGTTAACTGAGCACATCTTCACTGCTTGTTATACTTACAGGATACTGATAGACTCACAAGATATCACAACAGTCGTCATTGCAACGATAAGAGAGCTATTTAGATTGAAGGGTCACCTAACGGCAGAACAAGCTGGCCTATATTTTCAGAGCCTTTTCCACGTTTTGGATATTTACATACTGTCGGATGGAGCAGGGGGCCTGATTCTAACCGAGAGTCCTATCAAGTGTCCGAATGATGTGAGGCTGCTATCGCTAGTGCTGGACGCGATTCGAATGTTGCTGAAGGACCACAAAATAAGCTGGTACGAGATCGTCGAGGTCGCCAGCCTTCAAAAGGGACTCATGAATTTACTGAAACAGAATATCTTGAATACAAAGGTAAATAGGATACTATGAGATGTTTTATCGATATTATTTAAGCGGCCAAACTCTTAAAAAGTCATCGGCATACGCACACTTAATTAATTTAGGAATACTTAATCACTTTGCTTAGCAAAGTACCTATCTAAAAAATTGGAGATAAGTTTAAAGCTGTTTCGAATCGCAATTCCTTAAGAAATTATAAAATCATTCCTCCACAAAGTCAAGAATCAGTAATGGAAGAAAAAAAATACCAAACTAAATGTTTATGTCCTCAAGCAGAAAACTAATAAACCAATAAATGCAATTTATGAGAAATGAGCAGAGTCTCAAAAAAGTATAGTGTTGACTGAGTAGGTAACTAAAGTGACCGTAGACTGTCCCTTTAGTAGGTACTCATAATTCAGGCTCTTTTTACCGCGGTGTTTTAGAATAGGCTATTTTAGGTCAGTTTATAGCAGGAATTACATTATTATATACATTATTAGCATTTTGAATTTGATCACGTTCATTCTAAGGGTGGAAAATGTTTCTTTTCCAGCAAATAGTCCAAGTGTTAGATCTGATAGACCTGTGCATGAAAAAGTTCCTGTCTCCGAACATGACGCTGCTGGTGGAAAGCCGGCAGGAAAGCACCCTGACAGTGATAGGAGCCGTCATGAAGATGTACATGCAACACGAGGACTGGGAAGTTAGGGACTCTGCCTTGAACCTGCTGCTGAGCTGTACGGAAATATCTTTCATTAGTGAGTAGATATTGAGTACCTTTTTAGCCATGAATGTCTGCAAAAACAACTACAATACGACAGTGGTTCCTGAATGGCCATATCAAACTATAATTAGCTAAAACATTGGTAAGTAACAAGTTATTAAATTAAAAAGTAAGAAAATTTCGTCGATCTTGGGAGGTCCTGGGATCAGTGGTTTCTTACCGCGGAATGACTTATCAAGACCACTATATCCTATTATCGAATGAGCCTAAAACCGATAAGTCTGCTGTAAATTGCCGAGGAGTAAGAGCATGTTCAGACACTGCAAAACTGCGCGATTACCACGCGGTAATAGCAAGCTGCAAGTGACTGAACGAATATAAAGATGCTCATGAAAATAAAGAACCGCGCGGGTCCAGAATGCGGAATCCTTTCTTTGCACGCTTAGGCTGCAGAGTGCAGACTTTCATGGCTGCTACCAACCACTGATCTCGACCTATGCAGTGACTGAGTCCACGAATAGTTGTAACTAGCTGACTGAAATAAAATCAGTCAATTACGTTCCTTGGTTAGTTTCATAATAATTTATTAACATACCCTATACCTATTGTTAATTATCAATCGGACAAACCCCTACAATTTGATGAACTTGTGTGAAAATATATTTTTATGCCGAAGTTGAAGAAATTGTCGAGATTCTCAATTCAAAGCTACTTTAGTAATAACAGTTTGGGCTCGCGTTTGACCACTATCTCACCTGATGGTAAGCGATGATGTGGTCGACGGTGAAACACGCTTGCTTAGAAATAACCTATTCACTCTTGACTTAAAGACCCCTAGATTGTAGCTATCGGGCAACACATAATAAAAGTGTTTTCAAAACGTTTAGTGCGTATGGGTGGGATGTTCACCATGTAGGTACCGATGGCGTATCGCCGTACATCTAGATTAAATTATGGTTCAAAACTCCACGGGAACTGGTTATAATTGATTTTCTCCAGTTTTAAGGCCGACCGGTGTAAATTCGCACTATTTTTTTAAATCGTAATATTTTTCCACGTAATTATCAGGCACTTGCGAGCTAAACGAATTTAAATCTTTTTATCATAAGTTGACACTTAACAGTAGTGTTAATTTTTAAATAACGTCCGCCTTGTAACGCTAAAATGTCTATTTTGCTTTGCAATTTGAGGTGGAAAAACCACAGGTATAGACTTACAAAAACCTGGTTTGCGCTTGCACACTGAAACAGGTCACGGTTGGTTGGTAACTTTAACATATAGGTACCTACTACTAAAAACTTTAAACAGGTTTTTACCTTTATAATTCACAAACAAAAAAAAAATTTTAACAAAAAAAAATAAACCGACTTCCAAAACAAAAAACTACAAAGCGAATACTATCTTTCTTTTTGGAAGTCGGTATCTTTGGTACCTACATATTTTTTTTCGATTTGACACCGACTTACGAAAATAAAGTTATAATACTCGTATTACCATGAAAATCATTCATAGCTAGAGGGATTTACACAACAATTCCAACAAGCCTAATTACGACTGGGTAATAGATTTATTACGGAATTCCGCTGCCTACCTTTCGGCTTCATCACCAGACCAGTTCGATGGTAGTTACCATTTTCAATAAAACCATTAAAGATAAAGATATTTATTTGCTCAAACACGTGTATACATGCAAGAATAAATAATACGTGCATGCAGGATAAAATTTAAAAAAACAAAATTTACGGACATGTTTGCCACATTCTATGGCGTGCAAAATATTTTGATATTAATATCATGATTCATGAACAATTACAATAAAAAATAATTTAAACATAATAATTAAACATAATTACATAATGTCAACAATAAAAAAAACTGAAAATAATTAGTAATAATGTAAAAAATATCATTCAGATGTCAATTAGCAGTAATTTATGTCAAAATATCAAACAAATATCAAGTAAAAAATGTCTGTCAAATCTATGTAAAATTTAAACAAATATCAAATAATAATGTTTATTTTAACTATGTAAAATATATAAAAAATTTCAAATAGAAATCAAAAAATAAAAATGATAATACGAGTACTATGTCAAATCTAAGTGACATTCATCAAATGTACTAAAATACCAATAATAATCTATGTCAAAATAAATGATTCTGCCAGAAATTCGCTAATAGTATAGTAAGCTTTTTTAATTAGAAAGGGTTATAACTGTTTATTCAACTGAACGATGGGTATAGTTATTTATGCTACAAGTGCGGAAATCGTCTTACGCACGTGTATCATACAACATTTTACTATGCATTGTGCGACAGTGCGAGGAAATAAAAAAACATATCTGAACCAAGCAAGAAATTAATAAAATGGCGCTTATTCAAGGGCGCTCATATCCACAGATTAACTAATAGTTCATAGTTCCTCGGGCATATCTACTGTCTACTGCGCAATTGCGCATGTGCAAATAGCTGTCACGTCGTAACGCAAAAGGCACGAGCAAAATATTCATTCTGCCAAACATATTTAATGAATATTTAAATAGTTATTTATGCTACAAGTGCGGGAAGTAGGTGATTTCCGATGAGTGGCAATTTTATTCACGAGCGAGCAAAGCGAGTGAGTGGATAAATCGACACGAGTCGGAAATCATCTTACGCACGTGTATCATACAACATTTTACTATGCATTGTGCGAGGAAATAAAAAAATATATCTGAACCAAGCAAGAAATTAATAAAATGGCGCTTATTCAAGGGCGCTCAGCATATCCACAGATTAACTAATAGTTCATAGTTCTACTGCACATGTGCAATAGCTGTCACGTCATAACGCAAAAAGGCACGAGCAAAATATTAATTCTGCCAAACATATTTAATGAATAATTAAAATTAATTTATTGATCAAAATCTAAATCTAGAGTAATTAAAAACGCCTTAAATGACGTATTAGTTTTGTTTTACTTTTTATATGAATGATAATCTGTACTTAACTAATTTTAAAACTTTTCTCAAATAATAAAAACTCTATGCGGCGGGCTGACGTTGGAGTTAAAAATTAAAAAAGTACAGGAAAGTAAAAAGCACTATTAAAAAAAAGTGACACTTTCCGCACAGTTTGGCTGCTTGGAAAACGCTCTTTTCGAACTAATTTATTGATCAAAATCTAAATCTAGAATAATTAAATCGCCTTAAATGAAGTATTAGTTTTGTTTTACCTTTTATATGAATGATAATCTGTACTTAACTGTTTTTTAAAACTTTTCTCAAATAATAAAAACTCTATGCGGCGGGCTGACGTTGGAGTTAAATATTAAAAAAGTACAGGAAAGTAAAAAGCACTAGCAATAAAAAGTGACACTTTCCGCACAGTTTGGCTGCTTGGAAAACACTCTTTTCGAGGACATGCATTGTAAACTTATTATAAATACTAGGAGCCATGCAGAAAACACTTTTGCGCATAAGTGCCGTTCTACTCCTATGCAGACAGAGCTAACTTTGATCACGCCTGTTTCTAGGCAATTCATCCGCCATTAGTGGAAATAAGTGATTGTTATTTCTCACAAACATTACTATTTCGAGAATGTAAAGGGATGCCAATATTAATATTTTATAGTGTACTCGTATGAAAAAGGGCTTAAAACTATCGGTGGATTTTAAGTTAAACATGGCTCTAAGGCGAGATGCCTTTTTTATGCTTTAAATGCAAATTCTTTATTAGTTGAGTTACCCCAGAGTTAGTATTATATTATATGTGCCCCAGAAGATAACCCTATATCCGAGAACAGATTCAGTTAGCCCGTAGTAAGCGGTTAATAGCGCATCTATATTAACCGTTCGAGACAGATTGTACAAGGCGTACGCACTACTACTTCTTCTATTAGTCATTACCTCTATGTGCGACTTCCAATTTAAATTACGATTTATAGTTATAGTTAGTCCTAGAAACTTAGTTGTATTAACTGTGTCAATTATAATAGTATTATAAGTTATATCAAGATTGGGAATAGTCAGTGCGCGTTGGCTAAAATGTATTAACATAGTCTTATTTAAATTGTTTTTCAAATTGTTATTGTCTAACCCTATAGTGTCTTTTAATATTTTGTTTATTTCTTCTTTATAAAATATTTTTGATTGCATGGTACTGTCATCCGATGTTTGATTGCCCTTGGAAAGTCATTAATGTAATGTATAAAAAGCGGTGGTCCTAGTATACTTCCTTGTGGAACTCTGCAGACCACATTACGTTCCTCCGATTGAAACTTTTCTTGTCTTTTAGTGTTTATATTTATTTTGATTATTTCTGTTATTTTTTTTCTCTCACATAGGTGAGATTTTAAGAGCTCAAGGACATTATCTCATTATCAAGTTTTTAAGTAAAATATTATGTTGCACATAATCGAATGCTTGGGCCATGTCACTCGAGTATTTGTGTCCACATTAGTCATAACAGTATGCAAAAAGTTTTAAATTGCCATTTATTTAAATTTGCTTTATCACAGTAATTTTAGATACCTACTATTCGAGATATCTCATACCCAAAACAAAGATATCATTGAGAAGTTCCAGTGGCTATTTGTGGTCTTCTTCATCAGTTCCACTGCCAATACTTGCCATGTTGATGGAAATACCAAAATCGCTATAATAATATATGCCTATAAATTTTGTGGTGTGCCATCGATTTCCATGAGATCCCCTCATCAGAGCCTGACTTAGTGACAATGTGACCACCTCGAGAGTATACGATTTAAATGAAAAATAAAAAGAAAATCGGTCCACAATTGATTGAGAAATCGGTGAAAAACACAAAAATTAAAGTCGAACATAGAAGCTCCTCCTTTCTAGGAAGTCGAGGGAAAAAGAATTCTGCATAGTATGCTCTCCAATATATACAGCATATTCACGGTCCTAAATTAAAGACATATCTGCATGTTTTTCCAGAATACATACCTCTACAAAAGGTGATCAGCGAGAACAACCTGATGATCTTCGCTGCGAAGATGGCCATGACTGATCCGGAGTACTACGCTCAGAGCACGGCGCTCAGGTGCCTCGCAGCTGCCACGAAGATCGAGAGCATATGGAAGGAGGTGCTTGTTGATAACCCTCATATCTATGTAAGTTTTTGAAAGATAATCTTTGGTTATTGCTTTTTATCATCTTCCAAAGATGCCCGATGATTGCACTCTGGGTTTGGAATTGGACTGTATTAGTGTATAAGTTAAAACGGCTACCATGGATTCTTCATCATCATCATCATCATCAGCCTATAGCAGTCCACTGCTGGAAATAGGCCTCTCCAATCGCACGCCATTTGCTTCGATCTTCGGCAACTCTCATCCAGCTGCTACCAGCCACCCTGCGAAGATCGTCACTCCACCTAGCCTGAGGGCCCACCTTACGCTTACCAGTTCGCGGTATCCACTCAAGAACACGTCTACTCCAACGGTCATCGGTTCTACGTCTTATATGGCCGGCCTATTGCCACTTCAGCTTGCTTATTCTGTGAGCTATGTCGACTAACTAACGAGTCGAGTAACTTTCGTTTTCTGCCGGATCACCTCGTTTCGGATTCGATCCCTTAGAGAGAATCCGATCATAGCTCTTCCCATTACTCGCTGAGCGACTTTAAATTGATGCACCAGCCGTATCGTGAGTGTCCACGTCTCGGCCCCGTAGGTCATAACAGGTAGGACGCACTGGTTGAAGACTTTGGTCTTCAAGCTCTGTGGAATACGTGACGAGAAGACTTGACGTAGTTTTCCAAACGCCGCCCAGCCCAGCTGTATTCTTCTATTAGCCTCTTTCTCAAAGTTGTTCTTACCAAACTGCAGAGTTTGCCCGAGGTAAACGTATTCTTGAACAACTTTGCGAGCACCGCCATTAACCACAATCGATCCCGGAGTGATGTGTGTATTAAATAAATAAAATAATAATAAATAAAAGTTTTTACTAACTTCAATTGTACCAGAAAACACTTATCTAAACACGTTGCGTTACAACTAGTGAAAGAGTGTTTACGATGAACTCTGGCACCCAATGTAAGATCATATCTTCCACCGCGTTGCTAAACAATTTCGGGGAAATAACGTCCCCTCGACGCAGTGAGATATGCTTAGCTTAGACTTTGGACTGTCATTGTTGCGTTTGCATAAAAACATCTCAGCACTTGGATGTATCGCCAGTCCACTTGGCATCGCTGCATAGACTCCAAAACAGACCAGGTTTCGATATAGTCAAAAGACTTCTCATAGTCCACAAAAGCAAAACACAGGGGCCGATTATATTCTTCGGACTTCTTTATAATTTGCCGCAATGTGCGGATGTGGTCAATGGTGCTGTATCCTCCTCGGAACCCGGCCTGTTCCAGTGGTTGAAACTCGTCAAGTCTTCGCGCTAGACGATTCGTGACGACTCTCGAAAACAACTTACATACATGGCTAAGAAGCGAAATGGGTCCACGCTCCTTTGCCACGCTTCTGAAGTTCGCCCAGGGAAGAGGACATAATTGCAGAGCTACCAAAGCTCTTTCAGTACCGGACGTCCTCCTGCTTTCAGTAACTCGGTAGTTATCCCGTCCTCGCCCGGGGCTTTTCCATTTTTAAGCTGTTTGAGAGCCGGCTCGATTTTGTCTAGGCGTAAGCCTCTTACGCCGTTAGCTCAGGCAGGTCTTCTATGAAATGGCGGGTTAAGGTGGCTCCAGAATCCTCATTTTCGGGATCAGGCCGAGATGCATGCGTTGCGTACAATTGGCCGTAGAAGTTTTCAACTTTCGAAAGATTAATACCATGGATAGGGAAGAATAATTAGTGGGTTTGAGGGAAGTAGGCGACTTACCGCGCCGACACTTGATGATACACGTGGCTCTGGCTTTCACCGCACTGAACTGCTCATATCTTGTGGTAATGCTTTGATAAATGATTAATTAATTTCCCTGGGACGCCCCTTTAATGATTTTTGATAGATAGAAACACAACAATTAGTTACTAGGTTTTCTTGATTGAAACGAGTGTTTTTTCTGCGGTAGGTGGCGCCAACGCAGCGCGCAGTGATTTTTAGCAAAGGATGAGTTTGGATGGGAACATAGGGAAGTGGAAATATACTATTATGTCGGTTCCTTAAGAGTACCTTAACACACACTAATGTGTGATGTTAGGTTAAGAAAAGGCACGATATGTGTCATGGAATAAAATTATCTGACTAAAGAAAACCCGTATGAGGTAGTCTCAAAAATGGCACTCTCTGTGATTCTTAGAAAGGTACCTACAGGCAAATGCCTAGTTTGGGGGTGTCCGTCCATCCTAATTTGTTAATGTACAATTTGTTTAGTAAATTTCCTTTGTTTTGAATAAATACTACGATAAAATGAGGAGGAAATACTTACAAGAAAAATGTTTATGTTTCAGTTGCAACTCGTCTTCATACTAAGAAACAATCCAGAAGGATTGGTGCGGAAAGAAGCAGCGAAAGTCCTGACCATGGTCTACAAGAACCAGAAGGTGGCGCCGAACTTCCAAACGACGTTATACGAAGTTATGATGGCCGCTGCGTTGGACGACCTACACTGGGAGGTGCAGCTAGCAGCCCTACAGTTCTGGAAACACGAGATATCTAGCCAGCTGACGTACAGGGGAATGATCGATGGGACATTCCCATCCGTCACCTTCTCCAAAGAAAAGAGGAAGATCATAACGTTACATGACAAAGAAATCCTACGGCAACTCACCTCAATAATGCACGACCTATCTACCATAGGCTGCTTAACGGTACTCTACGAATGCATGAACGAAGTATACAACATAGAAATTATGGAACTAGCCTACTGCATGGCTACAGAACTGATAGAAATACTAGATAAATACAAATTCGGAATTATTAAAGATAACGCTATAACATACCCTGTGGAAGCTAAGGTTGAAGATAATGTCGATGAAGAAATGGCCATGGATTTGACTTGCACAGGTAATAAGGATACAAGAGATAATGTTATAGACAGTATACTAAATACAGACCAAAGTGAGCTCATAATGAATCTACATGACAGTTATTTTCAAACGAAATCCGATGAAATGGAAGAAGATTACAGATTGAACATTCCGCGAAAAGAAAAAGTACATCCAAATAAGTTTCTAGAAACATTCAAAGGAACTGATTTCCGCTCAATCATAAAAGACAAAAAGAAATGGAATTCTGAAGTTTATAATAGTTTAGACATATTGCTTGATGAAATATTAGATGTCTAAGTTTTAGGTTTAAGCACGGAGAGTACTATTTAAGTTTCAAATGATCTAAGTATTTTGATGTGTAATATTGATGTTGTTGTTTTGTAATAAAAAAAAACAATGATTATAAAGAAAATATAATCTCAAGCTTAATAACAGTAACATTATTTAAAACGTTTACATCTTACCACTAGTAACAATCTAAAGAGTTGGCTTCTTGATTCACTTCATATAAACCAAGAACATCATCGAGAAGCGACGAGAAGCTTCTGATACCGTCGTTCCACTTTCTTTTATCTTCTATAATCTGCTTAAAGTCTGTATTTTTAAGATAAGTGACAAATAGATATGGCGATGCGAATCTCAGTAGTTTTATCTTTGGTTTTAGAGGTGCCACTGTCTTGGTTCCTTGTAATGTCATGTGCCTTTCGTATATGCTTGCCAGAAAGTTAACATCATCTGCGTTTAGAATATCTTCAATAACATTCTCGGAGTTCTGAACATCCAACATCTCTACATTATCATCGACATCTTCTTTTTCCTCTTTGATATGTCCAACGAGTTCTTCTACGTTAGTTATTTCTCCTTCTTTAGGTGTCAATATATCTGGCACGTTATATCTTTTGAGAATATCGTACAGTTCCTGTGCTATATTGAGGGCGGCATCCATTATGCATACTTCAGTTTGGTCGTGAAGTAACGTAACGAAGACAGTGAGACATCCAATGGCTGCTAGTTCATCTAGGATTTTGATAAGTCTTTTCTGTATTTCTGCTTCGTTTAAGGTGACGATTTTTCTAGTTTCCCTGGAGAATGTAACTGGGGGGAAGGTGCCGTCAAGCATACCTTGTCCACTGAGGAGGGCGTAGTAGACGCGCTTCCAGAAGTTGAGGGCACTGATCTGGACCTCCCAATGGAAGTCTGTGAGGGCGGAGGAAACCATGTGTTCGTACAGAGTCTTTGAGACTTCGGGACAAAACCTCATGTTCTGGTACAAGTTGCAGAGGACGCTGCAGGCTTCTTTTCTTACAATGCCTTCTTCACTGTTGCGTAGAATGTGGAGTAATCGACACTGTTGAAACGAAAATTACAGATATAATTATAGAATCGGGTCATACTTACATGGATCTTTAATGGGGACAGATGGGCCAGGATCGTCACCAATGGGTATCTGAAGATGGCTGTCTTCACCGGGGCAGGCCTAAATAATCTAACGATTAAGACTCTTTTCTCACAGATTGGCCGGAGATATAAGGAGACTTTGCAAAATATGAGGTAGGCCTTTTTCCCGAAAACATATAGGCTAATTTATTCAAAATTACCCGAATTTTTAATCCTAATTATCAGTTTTAGGCACTGTACCTTGATATCAGGGAACACACCGAGTTGATCCGGCGGCGCCGAAGCAATTACGCGCGGAAACTTGCACGTAAGACTCGCGGTCGTTGAAGAATAATTATGTGTTAGATATCGTACCTTGATATCAGGGAACTCCTGAACCAACTGCTCCCACACCGAGTTGATCCGGCTGGCGGCGCCGATGCACTTGAGCGCGGACACTTGCACGTAAGATTCGTAGTCATTGAAGGCGATCGTTGCCGCTAGGTTGATTAGGTTATTCTCCATTATCTGCTTCTGGAACGGCGGGAACTCTGGAAAGAAAAATATCAGCATAATTACCCACTAATTATAAGTTCTAGGCAGTTCACAAAGGGCATAGTTTCATTATGCGTACAGCTAAGGCAAAAACTGGCACTATCTGCCGGATGTTTTGTTTCCTGATAGCTACAAAGTGAATAGGTTACTTCTAGGCAAGCATGCTCCATAATCGACCACATCTACGCTTACCGTTAGATGAGACAGTGGTCTAACCCATCCATTCAGTAATAAAAAATAAGGGACAATTGCCTTTCTAGCCACAAAAGAAAATCACAAAAGTAACTTAACAATAACACTATTTAGAATTGAACCATAGTAAGACCACATACTTATATAAGCTATATCGGTGCAAATATGCAGCAGTTCCAGTGCAGTGTCTCTGATCTCCCAGTGCCGGTCCTGCATCTTCCTGTAGATCATTTTGCCTAGGTCGTGGATCGAGCCGCCCGGCTGAGCGTCCACCAACAAAGTCAAATTTGGCTGCAGGAACTTCTTCATCGTCAGGCCGATTACTTTTAAGGATACAACCACGAACTGAAAAAATAAATGGTACCTACATAAAATTCTAGTGCTAAAAGAACGAAAACAATAGTAGAGGATTTGTTTAAGGGAGGTCAAAAAGGCAATACACCTAAGCTATTATAGTTCTCAACTCACCTTGCAACTCAAGTTGGGTCTCTCCAGATTATTAATAACAATATTGTACAGACACATGATCTCCACACTCTCGTGCCAGTTGATGTTTCGATGAGTCACCAAAGACAGCACGTTATCCATCACATACGTCATCACTAAGTTCTTCTTCTCACCATCTTCGAAATGTTCCAATTTCGGGTCCCCGTTCATATCCAGCGGATTGTACTCTTGCAGCACATAAAATAAGGCTTGAAAAACCAGATTTGATTGCTCATCATTCAAATGATCCTTCAAATGGATCAGTTTCTTTACACATTGAAGAATTACTGCCAGCGTGTCCAATTGTTCAGTCAAATCTCTTAAGGCATAAGCAGCTTTCGCTGTATACTCACAGGAGAGGTTCAAAAGCCTCTCTACGTAATCATGGATCCTTTGATCAGTCAGAGCTGATTGAGGCTTCCCGTAAGTAACGAAAGTTAGAACAGGCACTAAAAATACAAACAGCATTTGATTTTTCATTTTAATTCGCTTCTCCTCATCTTCCTTGTACATGCCAGGTTCCTTATCTTTGCACAACTTATTCCATATGATATTACAAGATGCACAAAAGTCTAGAACCAGTGTTGCGCTGCGACGCTGTACAAACGATTGGATAACATTAAAATTGAATGCTGCTACTTCAAGGAAATCTTCTGCAGTGTAAAGTGTTCCGGGCAGCATCGGTTTCCCGAGGAAAACTTTCGCGATTGTACACCAAAACATTAACTTCAAAAATGCCAACGACAAGTCGTCTGTGCGTATCCGATCGTACGCTACGTATAAATAGTTGGCGATTGTGAATTCCTTGATTAGAATTTTCATAAGTAAAGTTACATTCTCAATGCGATTTTCCTTACTCACCGTAGCGAGCAGTATCTGTATCGTTGGTTCTACTGCAATACATATTTCTTCTTCTTCTTCACTTGTCAGAGATTGTACATTAATGAAGTCGTATTTACTGATGGGTTGTATTAAGTGATTGATTATTATTCTGATGTTATCAGCATCATCTAGATCGTTGAGTTTCCAAAGGAATTCTGTCATGAACTTGTATATTTGGCGAATAACAAAAACTGTTGGTTTTTGATTGCATACACTGAGTATTTCTTTCCAAACACCAGTTTCGAGAAGCCAAGCTATGCCTGAGTTATGTGTAACAATTTTGAGTGCTGCTTCCATGTAAGCTACTCTTATGCTTGGATTAGTATTTGGTGCACAGATCTCTTTAAAGCCTGCGAGCAGTCTGTCTCCCTGTTTGGAAAACATTTTAGCAAAATGGAGCTCTTTCTGCGACGCGATGGCGAGGACCCTCGTGAGGAATACTTTGACTGTAATGTGAGCATCGTCAGCTTTGTCTAATGCTTCGTTTATCATATCAGATAGTAATGGCGCATTTTTCATGAATGCTACCTCTGAAAAGAAAGAAAGAGATATAGAGAATTGGGAAACAAATAATATTTAACAAACATCCTGCAATGATGGTCTTTCCAGAAGTACGTGGGACCGTTTTCAGAAGAACCTAAACATAAAATGTCTACTTTTGAACAGGTTTTACCAGTCCATCGTACAGACGATTTAGTTTAACTTGATGTTGTTTTAACAGCTTCGCAAGTCAATAAATTATATCAAGACATAAAGAAACTAGTGCTGATGATTGAACATTTATTGAGAGCAAGAGAAGCAAGGTAAACTCGTCTAGTCATTGTCCTAAAAGTTATTTAAACCAGGTAAGATGACATTGAAGTTATGGGTACTGTGAATCATCTACTTTATTTATATTCAAAGCACACCCTTACAGGGCCCGATCTAGCAATTACGTCGCTACGGGCAAAGACAATATTTGCCGCCGTTGGCGCCCTTAAAAATGACGCCTTATAAGGAGGTAAGGTTTCAGGATATTATCTATTGAAAAAATGTTTTAAACCGTCGGATCGGAAATTTTTCATCCGTAACAATTTTTGCAACATTATAAATGTTAACTTATTCAACGGCGGGCTTACAACAAAAACCAATAACATGCGAACACAGCGAAGCGAGCTTGAAAATTTGAGCACAACACCACGAATAAGTTAAGTTTTCTGACGAAAGGGCTGTTAGTGCAGTTAGGCCTGCACCCTTATTAACCGCTGCAGTGGATATAGAAGCGCGAAATTTTGCACAAGGGTTCCTTATACGTAGGGAAGTAATAAGATTGATTATCGGCAATTCATCCCCAGATGGGGTAAATACGGGACAATAGTCTGTATTCGGGATAGGATAACAATAGGCACACGGCTTGCTGTATTAAAATGTTACGACTTTAATACAAATATGGTGTTAATTTTTGTTGCAAGTCATGATTAGGTCATATGCAAATTTTGCTAGGAATTGAAAACTCTGAAAAAAGGTTTGTGTAATGATGAACTGGCATATTTTAGATTATAAAGGATGAATAACGTAAGGTAAGTTGAAGGTGGGTTTTTTTTAAAGTAATCTGAAAGAAATATATTCAATATTCATTTAGATCTGCCTCTCGTTTTAGTAGGTATGTAGGTACGATATGATCTTGATCATATTTGCGGGAGAAAAGGGAGATCGTTGCCCAGCAGAAGCAAGTGGGCTAACAAAAAAAAACTGGCCAAGTTCGAGTCTGAACTCGCGCACGAAGGGTTCCGTACCATTATCGCAAAAATCGACAAAGAACACGTTTGTTGTATGGGAGACCCACTTAAATATTTATTTATTTTCTGTTTTTTTATTATTTGTTGTTATAGCGGCAGCAGAAATACATCATCTGTGAAAATTTTAGCTGTCTAGCTATCACGGTTCATGAGATACAGCCTGGTGACAGACAGACAGACGGATCGTGGAGTCTTAGTAATAGGGTCCCGTTTTTACCCTTTGGGTACGGAACCCTAAAAAAAGAACCAGCTAGGTATAATGCTACAATCAGATGATGATATTCGCACATAGTTTATGTTGTTCGATTAGCCACAGTTAGCAAGGTGGCATCTTGCCTTACTTTACCTATATTTAAATACGCATAACGTATTATTATTTAAATATCGCCACACGAGAAGGCGGTTAAAGCCACTGACTTATAAACCTATGGACTTGCCATACCTACGGAATTAGCGTGCATACCTACAAAAATCGGGCAATTAAGATGGCTGCCCCTTTGCACTGACTTATAACCTCATTGGCCCATTTGCAACTGTTTGAAAGCACAACTACACAGATAAACGTATATATACGGCACACAACTACCAATTTTTTCGGCAATCAACATGGCGACCGGTCACGCATAGACATGATTTTGACGTCACTCAAAAGTTTTACCAAGTTTAGTCCTTGACAAACATTTAGATGTCTCTCTTTTCATATGCAGCTCTTGGTTAGTTAAAAAGAGACAAAACGCTTTTTGACATGCGTGTGTCGATATTATAGATATTTGAATAACTATTCTTCATATAGTAGAATATGCCGTCTCCATAGTTTTCCTACCTCATTGGTTAAAGCACACCTGAATACAGGTTTTATAATGTCATGAGTCACCATGGTTCAAAGATTAAGAAGACACGATGACAGTGCGATAATTTTACTATACATCTGCTAAAGCCTCCTTTATTCATGTCAACAAATTGCTCTGCTGAGGGTTCTATTCTGACATTTGAAAATTGATTGATTCTTTGTTTTTTTTATTGTGACAAATGTTATTAAATAAATCATTAATACATCAAATCTGTAGAAAAGAAATTTTTGAACATCGAAAGTATTTAAAAAAAAAATAGCCAGGGTGTTAAAGGATAACCAACAGAACCTATTTCAGCATTTATGGATTTTTTGTCTGTTTGTCTGTTTATTTGTGCACGCATCACGTGAAATGTACGAAACCAATGTAGATAACTTTTATACATAAACATTGTAACTTGAAGAATTACTTAGTTTTTGTTTCATCGCAATCGGTTCACTCTATCAAAAGTTAGATGAATTTAAAGTGTTCAAGAAGTAAAATTATCACAACACACGCAATTCAGATACTCGGACAGTTGAACTCGATATTCGATAGATGGCGTTGTGCATTTGAGGTAATTTTCTAAATGGCGGTGTTAAGATACTCCGCGAAAGAATGATGACTATAGAAAAAAAATTGGTAGGTAGGTAAGTAGGGTAGGGTTGGCCGACAGATGACGGGAGCGAAGCCGCGGGCACAGCTAGTTAAATAATAAATCAGCAATAACGATTGACCGAATATTTTTTATTAACCTGACATTTCGGTAATACTGAATGTATGAACCTTTAGACAATCTAGTTTAGGCCCTAAAGGACTATCCACTCCAAAGCTGGTGGCACAACCCACTGACCGGGCTCATCTGCGCCCGCGCAGTTTGCTTTTGCCAGCTTTGCAACGTTGTCGGTCCTGCGCCGGCTAACCAGCTGGCACTAACTCGGCGGGCTTTGGTGTGGATAGGTCTTAAGAGGCAATGCGGTCGCAGACATCCGACTGAATTTCCCAAGTCAAAAGTCATAATTCGAGGTTTGACTCTCGCGTATTTCCTTCTCCAATATTGGACCAATTTATCAAGATATTCCATAGACTGAAAAATATGGTATATACTGTGTCCTTATGTTTTCCTTATTTCATTAGTAGTCGTCAAATTTGTACATTAGGCAGAGGCCTAATGTACAAATTAGAACAAAGATGCTCAAAATTGCGCTGTCTACAGAGGTAGACAGCGCAATTTTGAGCATCTTTTGAGGGTTCTAGTGCTTCTAAAGATAATGTATCACCAAAAAGGAAACATAGGGAGGGGCACAGTATTGATTTTTATTTTTCAGTTTATGGAATATCTTTTAAATTGGTCCAATATTGGAGGAGGAAATAGGCGAGAGCCGAACCTCGAATTATGACTTTTTACTTAGGAAATAGACTCGGATGTCTGCGAGTTCAGCGACCGCATTTCCCCTTAAAGTCCCTACATTTTGAAAACACAATCGTTCTTGATTGTGTTTTATTCGATTGAACAACGTTTATCGCTTAAGTTACTAGCTCTATATATATTTTAAATAACTATCAAAATGACTGCTGACCAGCTGAGTCTACAGGCATCCCACAAATGTCGACAACCTCGTGAGCCACATTCAAACGATTGATTACTAATACAATTGAAAACTAGTTAACGAACATTTATACTTCAGTTAGTTTGGTGCCAAAAACCGGTTCTGTGAACAAACGATGGGTTTAAAGTGCACATATTCTATGGCGTTTCTTACTTCCATGACATTATGCCTTCGTCGTCGTCGTAACCTTCAAAGCCCATAACCTAAAAATCTTTACATATTCGTGTTAATTATATTTACAAAGGTTATTTATATAGTTACTAGCTGACCCGGCAAACTTTGTTTTGCCATGAAAACACCAAACATTCATCTACCCTACACCTACCCTTTTCATTGATTGTATTTTTTTTTTCAATGTATTCTGCTATTCAGGGCGGAGACAAATCCAACGAAACAAAAACCATGAAAATTGATCCAGCCGATCTCGAGTTATAAGTGTAGTAACAAACCCGTCTTTCTTTTATATATATAGATATAAATAACCTTTGTAAATATAATACAGATGTTTGGAGACGGGCTTTTGGATCATATTATTCCTACTAATCCTACTTACAAATGTGTGAGACAACCGGCATATAAAAATTCAAACCATTTATTTGAATTAAATTATTAAACCATTTACAGACTTTTTTGAACTGTCAAGTCAGTCAGCCAGAAAGATGAAGCTATATGCACAACGCGTAGATCTCTATGTAGAAGAACGTCCAAGAAACTCCACGGGCCCACTTCTTCTCGAAGACATGCACCACCTCGCACTGGGCCCAAGTGGTGTATTACGGCATTGCGGATTGCGGCCCACTCTCTCTCACAGAGCGGGTGTCTGTGTTAGTTATCGGCCGTGTGGGAACATATTAAGTGATGATGACTCTAATCATTCTACCTCTGTTCAACTATATATGTTGGGGTAGGCTTCTATTAAACCGGATTCAGCTGAGAACCAGTGTTTTACGTGGACCGACTGCCTATCTGACCTCCACAACCCAGTAACTGGGTAACACGGTATACCTTAGGAAAACTGGTGTCAGATCTCAGGATTCTGACTACCCGTAACGACTGTCAAAGTTTTTTAAATGACGGCCGGGAGCAAATAGTCGCCAACGACCTCGAGGGAAAAAAACACGCTCTAGTTTCACACCCGCTCGACCCAAAATTCAGTAGTTCTTTGCCCGCCTTAGATCAAAACGTATATAATTAAATTATCTTTGAGATGGTGTTAAATTAATTAAAATACTTAGATATAACTTTACAAATTAATTACACTATGTTACACGAGTCATACGAGAGCAGTGGTGGCCCAGTGGTAAAGGCCGCGACTTACAAATTGTAGGTCGTGGGTTCGAACCCAGTTAGGCGCTTTACTTTGTGTAAATTATTTCATCACCACTGCTCTTAAAACGGTGAAGGAAAACATCGTGAGGAAACCGCATGTCCTTGTACCAAAAATTCGAAGACATGTGACATCCATCAACCTGCACTGGGCCCGCGTGGTGGATTACGGCCCATTCCCCCTTACAGAGAGGAGGCGTGTGTCCCAGCAGTGGGAATATTAAAAGGCTGGATGATGATGATGTTATACGAATAAAATTCAATATTTTCTTAGATCTAATTATTAAAAAAAGGTCTAATAAAGGAACATAAATTTTTTGCAAAAAATTACGACTAGCCGTTAGATGTAATTCTCATTTTAAAACCAGCTACTCAGGGGTATTTGCGCCTTGATTTCCGAGGCACGGAGGAAACTCGCTATGTAGCCATCCACGGACCGTCCTCGGCAAGTTTTGCTTAACCTTGAAGATCAACCCATGCGGCTGTTAATGTTTAGCCACGAGGTGTATCTAATGTTGTGTATAACGTGTGCAAAGGTTTTGGTCACATGATATGAAGAGATGTGCGCGCGCGTGTGCCGAGGTCAAACCAAAACAAATATTTAGCTCTCAAAATTGATAATAAATTAATGCACACGACTTACCCCGAGTTTCTCAGCTCTAAATTATCGCAGAATTAATGTGACAAATTTTCAAGCGCGCGTTATCTGCTGTGATTAGTTGAATGAATTTACAACAGCCAATCACAACAAATAACGCGTGCTTGAAAATTTGTCACATTAATTCTGCGATAATTTAGAGCTGAGAAACTCGGGGTTATACTTATATAATATTATAAAAAAACTGTTTGGGGTGCAAAACAAATAGGGAAGTTGGCTACTATTCTTAAGGGTACACTAGTCGACGGCACGAACTATTTTGTGCGCGGGGTTAAAATACATATTATATCAACCGACAACACGTGCGGAAGAGATAGATGCTGTGATATGCAGTAGGAAAATTCGTACGAATACACACTTTTTCAAATTTGTAGCGAAATGGATAATGATTTAGGACGAAACCGAGCGCGCGAAATTTTATAAACAAACCTTTGGCAGTCTAGATATCATGAAAAAACGACTAAATCTATCTGTTCAAAATAAAATTATTTGCATTGTTGAACTACTAATCTATCTCTGTATGGAGGCCGTTTTGCAATTTTCCGTCTTCTTATGGTATTTAATCGCGCCCAAAAATGCGTTAAAAATAGTGTCGAAATGTAGAACTTTCGACGCTCATAACATTCAAATATTTTCTTTTTTTACTTTTTTGCTTCCATACAGGGCTAGATAATGATGAGACAAATTGATATCACTTCTTATTTTGAACGTACATCGTCAAACAGTGGAATAATCCCTAGACTACGTTTGTATGGAAGAATTTTCGACTAGTGTAACCTTAATTAATAATCTTATCACATCTACTCCTTCAGTGATTACAAAAAAGATAATATTATCACGATATTTTTCAAATCTAGATTAACTTCTGATAATAGTGACACAAGACCACGCCTTCGACTATGCTGTAATAGATGTTAGAGAAAACAAGTACAATTTACGTCTATTTATCGCTGTAAAGTTTGTATAGGTAGGTTAGTTATCAAGCAAACTGCGAAGGAGAACATAGTAAATTATCATACAACTCAATAAAAATCGAAGATATTATTCACATCATCACATCATCAGCCTATTAATGTTCCCACTGCTGGGACACAGGCCTCCTCTCTGTGAGAGGGGATGGGCCGTAATCCAACACGCGGGCCCAGTGCGGGTTGGTGGTCACATGTATTCGAATTTTTGGTTCTAGGACATGCCGGTTTGCCGCAAAAAAACTGTCTCCCTGATCTGCAGAATGCGTGGCAGCTGCAACGGAATTCTGAAGACTGTAGCTGATAGGATCTCCTCTCAGCTGTGGAGATCCTTTATTAGGCGGGTAATTTGAATGTGAATGTGTTTTTATTTTATGTAATTTGTATTTTAATTTGTGTCGAACTGTATGGATTAAGTTATCCGAAATAAATGAATTTGAATTACCGTATTCATTAACCATGGAGAAAGAAGCATTGCTGTTTCGTTGGCAGTTTTTTTTTGTATTTTATGGTATTTTAGGGTTCCGTTCCTCAAAAGAAAAAAAAAACTTATTTGACAACAGTTTTCCAGCGGCAAAGTTCATTTTGTACCTCAATAAGAATAAGAATAAATTTATTTGATATGATTACATTCAAGTGGATTGAATTCCTAGATCTCACACTAGGATACCCTGTGTCGTGAGATCCAGGCTCCTTCAAAATAATAATATAAAAAATCGAAGACATGTGTGACACAATCAATCCAGTTTATCTTTCCGTTGGAGCAATGTTCGTTACTTTAATCGTTTATGAACTTCAATAATGTTACCTAATTGATTTGGCAAATGTAGCTTTTTGTATGGAACCCTCGGAGCGCGAGTCCGACTCGCACTTGGCCTTTTTCCGTCTATCTGCCACACAGATAATAATTACGATAAAAACATTTTTACGTAACGACGAGCCGTTTGCCCATTGTTTGCACTGGTACATAACATGTACATTTTTATGATAGCGTATCTTATCACAAGTTCTAACAGAGCTTAGGTGTAGACACAGTATAAATATGGATAAACAGTACGGAAACAACACACAACTTTCGCGACAACCGCTTAGGGGTCTCGTCGATTGTCGCTGATAGCATTCCTATCGAAATAACAAGTAATATTATCGGATAACGCATACTGTTATCAGGAAAACCGGCCAAGTGCGAGTCGGACTCGCGCACGAAGGGTTCTGTACCATTATCGCAAAAAAACCCCACCATACAACAAACGTGATTGTTTTTCCGTTGCTAAAATATTTACTATATTCTGTTTCTAGTTATCGGCGCAACACATTTGTTTCTTTAATTTTCCCAAGTTACACATAATAGAATTAAGTAAGGACTCAAGATTTTCAGGGCCTATTGTGTCAATCTGCCTAACAAAATGCACGCAAAAGTTTATCTCTTCGTTTTCGAGACATGACAACGTGTAAACAGGCCAAAGAAATAATGGATTGTGTGAGGAACAACATCGAAGAAAACGGGAGTGAATAATCCCGTCACTATGACGGGATTATTGGGACAGGGAGACTGGAAGAGTCCAGTCGGCACTACACCTTTTCTTTTTCTGTTTTCCGATGATCATTCGGCTTGATAATTTTATCGCACTATGCATGTTGCCTGGCAAAACATGTAAAATAGTGCCTGTTATATTTTGAGGCTTTCCTGCTTCACATTTTTTTAAGCACGCAGCAAGACAGCATCAATTTGAAACAAGATTTTTGCTATGAAGTTTTTGTTGTTTTGTTGTGTTTGGAGGTATGCGGAACAGGGTGTAAAGTCCCACAAACCTCCATAGAAAAGGGAGGATCCTCCGACCAGACGGACTGTTGTATGTGTTCAAATCGCGCCGACAACTTTGCTTGCGCGATGCAGGATTTGTGTGACGTCATGTCATTAGTTAACAATATCAATAATTTTAGTAATTCAATTGAGTTCAAAAAGTTATCTCTAAAGCTGTCAAAAACTAAAACGCCCGTTTTGACAGCTATAAATTATAATTAACTAGCTGACCCGGCAAACTTTGTTTTGCCATAAAAACAACAAACATTCATCTGCCCTACACCTACCCTTTTCAACCTTTTTAAATGATTTTTTTTTTTTTTTTTTATGTATTCTGCTATTCAGGGCAGAGACAAATCCTACGAAACAAAAACCATGAAAATTGATCCAGCCGATCTCGAGTTATAAGTGTAGTAACAAACCCGTCTTTGTTTTATATATATAGATAATTTATAATAATTGAACTTGATGCTTGCGAATGATACTCGTTGTCATAGTGTATTGGTTACATATTATTTAATTAGGATTATGAATTTTATTTTCAATATCTTACGTAGAAAGTTATCGCGGCATGTAAAATGAGAAACGTTAACGGACTTCTTAGATTGTCACGACTATAGTGACTTTTTTTAAAACTGAAGGTCGAGGGAGTGGGTGGGGAATAGATTACTTAACAGGATACTTATTATGCAGGTTCCTTTCCTCAGACTCCTCCTAATAATCCTAGACTTTTTCCCAATGATTTTAGGCTCAGCTCATCATCATCTTCCTAGCCTTTTCCCAACTATATTGGGGTCGGCTTCCAGTCTTACCGGATTCAGCTAAGTACCAGTGTTTACTATCAGTCTAAAATAATACACCTAAATACCAATTTTTTTTTTTCATGAAATATCTGCCTATCTGTATTCCAAAATCAAGATACTTGGCATGTCTAAGATGCGATGCGCCATCGGTACAGTGTGGACATCCCACCTGTACGCACCAAACGTTTTGGGTATACTTTTATTATGCATACAGCAAAGGAGTGGCATTCCCTGCTGGTTTCTGTATTTCCTGATAGCTACAACCTGAGAGTCTTTAAGTCAAGAGTGAATAGGTTTCATCTAGGCAAGCGTGCTAGTGGTCAAGCATGACCCTATAAACAATAAAAAAAAGTTGGTTATAATTCTTCAGTTCATAATACTGAATTCTTTTGATTCTACTTGTATTTGTTTCTTTAAGTTATAAGCTTGTATGTCTGGCTGCTAATTAATAATCACACCTTATTGAGTTTCAAGGCTATTTGAAGATGTGTGAAAATATTGTCATAAAAGGTGATTTTTAGGGTTCCGTACCCAAAGGCCCCAATTGGGTAGGGCAAACATCGAAAAAGACGTCAACTGTAGAATCCGACGCGGCTGGGCAGCGTTCGGGAAGCTGTGCGGTATCTTCTCGTCCAACTTACCACAGTGTCTCAAGACGAAAGTCTATGACCAGTTTGTGTTGCCAGTGATGACATATGGCTCTGAGACGTGGTCGCTTACAATGGGCCTTATCAGGAAGCTTACAGTCACTCAAAGGGCAATAGAGAGGGCTATGCTCGGAGTTTCCTTGCGTGATCGAATCAGAAATGTGGAGATCCGCAAAAGAACCAGGGTTACCGACATAGCCCGAAGAATTGCCAAACTTAAGTGGCAGTGGGCAGGGCACGTTGCTCCCAGAACGAAAAGTTCTGGAATGGCGACCGCGAACCGGAAGACGATACGTTGGAAGGCCTCCCACTAGGTGGACCAAAGACCTGGTTAAGGTTGCGGGAAGGCGCTGGATGCGAGACGCACGGGATCGGTCAATGTGGCGACGCCTGGGGGAGGCCTATGTCCAGCAGTGGACGTCTTTCGGCTGAAATGATAATGATGATGATGACCCAAAGGCTAAAAACTGGACCCTATTACTAAGACTCCACTGTCCGTCTGTCACTAGGCTACATCTCATGAACCGTGATAGGTAGACAGCTGAAATTTTCAATGATGTATTTCTGTTACCGCTATAACAACAAAAACAAAAAACAGAATAAATTAAATATTTAAGTGGGGCTCCCATACAACTTGCTTTACAATTTTTTTTGCCGTTTTTTGCGATAATCGTACGGAACCTTTCGTGCGAGAGTCCGACTCGCACTTGGCCGGTATTTTGAGTTTTTGTTATTACTTAGCTCTAAAGACGTTTTAATAATAGTGAAGGGTGACTTAGCAGCATTAATAAAGAGTTTTGGCAGCAATGTTGGCAAATGACTCTATTTTTTTCTTAAGTTTCAAAAAATAAAGTAAGTGGTAACTTTATGGCAGAGACAGAGTTATTGTGACCGCAAAACTTTAATAAATCAGAAGCTTGACTTTGTTCTAGTAGTATTAATTCTTATTAAAATAAATAGTTTCACAAATTGGTAGGTAGGTAGGGTAGGGTAAGTAGGGTAGGTAGGTATGTAACATAGGGTAGAGTAGGTACACAGTTGACGGGAGCGAAGCCGCGGTGGTCAGCTAGTCCAACATATAGGTAGGTAATACTTTATTTAACAGCAACAAGAAGTAATAAGTAAGTTTTGGGAAATAACAGAAAAGGCAAATTATTTATTAAGTCAACATGACTGTATGTTCTATTGAGGAAAATTTGTAAAACAATTCTCAACAGCATAACAAACTTGCATTTTTATTATACTATTTATACCACTTCGTTTTGTTTTATCAATAAGTACCAAATTAAATGCAAATACTAAGTCTTGCACAATAGATAATAAGTTTCTACGTTTCCCCACTACTTTTGTCTGGAGCCTTAGCTCACTGCAATGTAAAAAGTAAACAGTACTCGACTTATAAGATGTAACAAAGATAAAGATAATACTTACCGGGATCGGAGCAGTCTGATAGTTTCGTGATAAGTCCGTCGGCGTAGTAGTTATCGAGCACATAGTTCGGCTCGGTAAGTTTTTCAAACAATAACTTTATCTTATTTTGTATCTTAACACATTCCATCTTAGTATGGGTTTCGTTTCAGTTAACATGAAGAAAATAACTTTACTGTGAAGGCTTTTTAGCCAGGTGGTAGTATAATCCTTCAAATAAGCACCTATAGTAATTTACCAAAAAATGCGGTCCTAAACACAACAAAACACATCTTCAAAAGGTGGTCATGGTCACATTCCCATTTATTTCTAGTGCGTGTTCTCCTCGATTGATAAAATGACATTGACAATCACGATGACATTAATGATAGATGACCATTGACAATAGAGTATCTTTAGCCGCAGTCTAGAGGAATCAACGTAAAATCGACTAAATTACGTTCGATAATGCTGATAAAGCTCTCCATGGCGAGTAAGGTCAACTGCATGTCTAAACTTACAATGTCGCAACCCTTTGCTTATTAATAAATAAATCAATAGAGATTGATGATCCGTAAGCACAATATCCAATAATAATAATAATGCTTATAAATGTGAACAAATGGACAAATGTCAACCGTGCCGTCCACGGTTGGCATTTGTCGGGCATGTCACCGGCCGGGGGAATCAATCAGACACATTATTTCCGGTTGTTCTAGTCTGGCTAACGGAGACTATTTGCATAGACACAACCTTTTAGCCAGGATTATCCACCAGCAACTTGCTCTTAAATACAATCTTGTGGAATCGGAAGTGCCTTACTATAAGTATGTGCCCGACCCAGTTCTCGAAAATGGCAATGTCACGTTGTTTTGGGATCGGTCTATCATCACTGACAGGACTGTTGATATAGCGGTCCCCCATGACGAGAACCTCGTGAAGGCGGAGAGAGATAAGAAAAGTAAGTATCTTGATCTGGCTCGCAAGGTTGTCGACATGTGGGATGTGAATACAGCAGTCATTGTGCCGATAGTCGTGACGGCCAATGGTATAATAGCAAAGAGCCTCGACGAACATCTGAGGAGGCTCTCGTTGGGCAGCTGGATGCACACGGATCAAGGGCTTGATCCAGAAAGCGGTACTCCTGGACACGGCTCGTATCGTTAGGAGGTTCCTCTCTCAGGAGCCCTGACCACCGGTAGCTTGGACCCTGTTCCCGATGCCGGTGGGCTACTATTTTTGTATTTTTTTTTATTTTTTTTTTATAGAATAATATTTAAAAATGTAAATATAATAAAAAACTAAAATAATACCCTTTTTATTCTAACAATTATGCCTTCGTCGAGAATAATTATTTCATGTAAACGGAATAGATTTTAATTTTATTTCTTGATCAATACTTAATGGCTTAGTGGCAGGCGCTTTACTTTGTGTCAATTATTTCATCACCACTGCTCTCAAAACGGTGAAGGAAAACATTGAGAGGAAACCAGCATGTCGTAGAACCAAAAATTCGAAGACATGTAACATCCACCGACCCTCATTGGGCCTGTTCCCTCACACAGAGAGGAGGCCTGTGTCCCAGCAGTGGGCACATTAAAAGGCTGATGAAGATGATGATTACTTAATAGCTCGTCTATTCCGGTAAAAGCAAAGAACCTCTGAAATTAATGAGAAAATTAAATGTGTAAAAATAAATATATTTACATATTTGAGTTTACTGAAAAATATAGTGCTACTTTTTGTCACATTCTGTATGGTTTCTAGCATGTGATGTTATATCTAGACTTTTAGTCATGGTAGAGTGGTTTTCGTATACTAATAGCTTTTTTAATGAACATGCACGTATATCGTGTTTTTAGTTGCTTAGTCTATGGTCGTTGAGTGACAGAGTGATGATTGTTCTAGAATTTGTTAGCAGAGCGCTGCTGTCAAATTTTTATCTGCAATCTGCAAGACAACTTGCTGTCTGCTGATGAGTTGAATTAAATTGAATTGAAAAATTGTGTGAAGACAGTTTAAGTGAAACGAGTGCTATTACTCAATTCAATACGAAGTGACAATAGTTGTGTGATTTTTTAATTAGTGCGTGAGATGCCTTTGAGAGGAAGAAGTTTCGTAAGTGATCATGTTATACGATATCTTATTTCCTTCCGATTTGTGTAGCGATGTCGTGCGCAGCGTTGCTATCTCATGCATGTATCTAACACAGGTCCCGTCTGGCGTCGGGATTTCTAGAGCCGTCCTTGACTACAGTCACGTTCATCTGCATTATTGACATACTAACCTAATAATACGGTATATTCATGTGTAAAGTGCTGTGACGATTGCATCGATGAGTTTCAGTTTTGCTTGCTTACAGCTGCAACACATTTTTGGCACTCTCCCAACTGTAGTATCCTTGACTGTGTATTAACTAATATACTAATTATCATTAATTTGGGATCAAACTGAAGGTGTCGCTAGAGGTCTGATATGGTGGTCTTCCACAGGATGGTTGATGCCTGCCTGCTATAACACAAGTGTTCCCGAGTGCCTCCCTAACAGCCTGCTTTTGAGGTTAGTCCCACATTTTGTTGTGTCTCTGCTGTAGATAAACCAATATTTGTACAAGAATTGGTCATTCATTTGTGAAGTTTGCATTGGATTTGTTTGTCAAATTTATGTGGTGTCCTAACCATAAATTGTGCTTAATAATGCATTTGCATTTTGTGCCAAAATTGTAAAGTGTGAGTAAGTCCTTTTTACAGTACTGAGAAGCCAAATTATAAGGCCATGAAATGTCAAATATTGATGTGTCTACATATAAGAACTGTTTGGCTGTTCTATGTATGGTGGCAGTTGCTGCTGGACTGGTGTAATGTTCGAAGTTATATTGTGTATTATAAACTGTATTTTATGTCTCTATTTTAGGTTTATCTGCTGTAAAAAATTTTTACTGTCTACAATGTATAAAAAAAAAAAGCTTTATAATTTATTGTGTAGGCAAAATTATTAACTGCCTACATCATTTTATGTTAAAGCATTTTCTAAGTAAAACCTACTAAAAGTATGTTGAACAATAATTATTCATCTAAAACTCTTCACCTTTGAAATTGTTACTTCACTCAGTTCAAATAAGGATGTGAGTGCATATGCAACTAGAAAGTCTTCTGTAGAAATCTTAAAGTATCCTTGAAAGTGAAAGTTTTGTTACACTAACAAACAGAAAAGAAAATTTTATTATTTACAACACTGTCAAAGTTATTGGCCAAATTCTTTTGGTGTCTGGCCAAATCATTAACCTCTTAAACATTCTTTCGTTTATTGAGAACTCGAATATTTGATAAAAAAGTTTCGTTATTCGTAAATATTATTTTTACGTAATATGAGGAGATAGAGAATTTGAGAATTGAATGTTTTTCTAATAGTAGTAATCTGCAATAGGCCAATGATGATAATATTTTCTATGGGAGAAATTCTTAGTGTGGGCAAAGGTTTGTAAAAAAAAAAATTTGTAAAGCCAAAAGAAATAGGTCCAGCTGAATCCCATTAGACTGGAATCCGACTTCACGAAAGAAAAGAAAGCACCAGGATATAAGATAATGTCTGATAGACAGTCAAAAGTGAGAAATGAATATATTTGAGGCAGTATGAAAGTGGCGCCGGTGACAGAAAACTTGAAAGGAAACCGTTTGTCCTGGTATGAGGAGGGATGAAACGCATGTTATTAAAAGAGTTATAAATATAAATGTGGATGGTTGGAGAGGGAGAGGAAGGCTTAAAAAAGATGGATGGACTGTGTGAGGAGTGATATGAAAGAAAAGGGGGTCAGTGATAGCGTGACCTGTGCCCCACAGGTCGGTATGGAAGAAGAAAATGTGTTGCGCCGACCCCAAGAAACATGGGCTAAGGGCAGGCAGATGATGATGAGACAGTCAAATGGAGACTGCCTCATTAACATTCAAAAGAGTAACCATGGAGTTTCTTGCCGGTTCTTCTCCATAGGAAACGACTAACCCGAACCGTGCACCTTTTGTCGACGTTTTATAAGTGCCCATGTAGGCCTATGTAAAATAAAAATATTTGATTTTGTTTTTTTTTGAACCTAGTGTTCTAACTCTATTGCTGAGCTATAGTTTTGATTAACCAGGTCAGGCATGACATTGCAATTTATATACTTCTCAGTTGCTATTGACACTGCCCAAAGCCTAGATTTTTGCCCAACTTAAACATATCTGACAAAATGTAGGTGTGTTTGTATACCTCTGCCTATCTCTATGAAGAACACTGGCTTGATGGACCACTTTTTCGTCGGTACGCTCTCGGCACAGTGTTCGTGGTCATCATGTTGCAGTGAGACTTCGGGCTGCCATAATTCGCCTCACGATGCGATCATCGCCATCATTCTCTGTCGTCACTCGGGTGCACTCATGCAATGGGTTGCCTACTACAGACTTAATCTGGTCGGTCCATCACGTGGGTGACCAGCCGCGCGCTCGCCTTCGCTCGTCGCGCTTGCGATTCGTGCCTCGTCGGGACACGTGACCAAAGAACTGGAGTATTCGAGCTTGTACTATAGCCGATAGACGCTGCTTGATACCGAGAATGGATATGTTGGTGCGAAACTCAGTCCACGATACACCAAGCATTTTCTCCAGCACCCTTCATGTTAATAAAATATAAAAGGCATAGCTAACCTTCGTTTATAACTATTTATTCAAAGATTATATTTATAGCTAACCAAGAATAGATAAAGGACAGCACCATTCCTATAGCATAAAATAGTTTCTTTAAAAGGAATAAGTAATAAAATATATATAAATAAATATATATGATGTAACATGAACAGAATACGTCATGTATATGTTTACTCTAAGACTAAGGCCACACTTATCTGGCTTGGTCGACGTTTCGTGATTGTTACAAAACGAGACTAATGGCGATCGCACGAATATTCGCCTGGACTTGATAATGTGGTAAAACCGCAAGTCTAATATTGGGTCTTTGAAAGGTTTGATTGAAGTCAATATTGCCAGATATATTATAAGACTAGCTCTTGCCCGAAACCCATTACAAATTAAAAAACAAAAAAAACCTTCACTTCAAATGTCTTTTCCACAGGAACTATAATTTTTTTCGGGATGTAGGTAGTACCATGTATTCTTCAATGTTTGTGGGGTTTTCCATCAGTGAATGTATTTAAGTAATAATAACGGAAATGTCTCACAGAGAGGAGGCCTGTGTCCCAGCAGTGGGAACATTAATAGGCTGATGATGTGATGTGAACGGAAATGTAACTCCTATACAAACAAATTTACCTGTTTATAACATGAGTTTAGATGACAAAATTATTTCTGTTTACTGTATTTTTTGTGGAGGAGCTTGTGGCTAAATAATAACAGCCGCACGGGTCGATCTTTAAGGTTAAGCAACGCTTGGCGAGGTCGGTCCGTGGATGGGTGACCATTTCCACATACCGAGATTCCTCCGTGCCTCGGAAAGTACGTTAAGCCTTTGGTCCCGTCTGTCATTAATTTGTAGATCTATGACAGTCGTTACGGATAGTGAGAAGCTTAAGATCTGACACCAGTCTTGCCAAGAGGTATCGTGTTACCCAGTTACTGGGTTGTGGAGGTCAGATAGGTAGTCGCTCCATGTAAAACATGGTACTCAGCTGAATCCAGTGAAACTGGAAGCCGACCCCAATATAGTTGGGAAAAGGCTAGGCAGATTGTTGTCTCCTACTTAACCGGTGCGAGACTATTTATGTTGTCTTTTAATTACGAAAGATGAGTGCTTAAAAAGATGTTTTTAAAAATCTCTTTTTGAGATGTAAAACTATCCACTTTAATAGACTATTTTTTCTGAAAGAATATTTTTACTATCGGTTTTTAATTCTGTCCTACCAATGTCGCACTATTGTCCTCCTGTCGATAGTAACTACATATTTATGGGAACATCCATGCATCTGGGCACGCCTCGCCCAACTTTATTTATACTCTGACTAAACTGATTGACATTTATTGCTGCCTACACCAGTATTCTATACTAATAATAAATTTCGTTACCACGCCATGTATGCGCGTTCAACTCTTGAGCGGTTCTTTGCTCATATTGCAATGGTGCAATCATAATAATTATGATGTAGTTTTTGCCACGTGTAAGACGGAAGTTATCCTACATAAACGTTCTGTTGGGATAAAAAAACTTATCCTATTTATTCGTTTATCCTCTCACTGGAACGCCGCCGCCGCACCAATAATACCAATGTAGCACAAACTTTAATAAACTTACTATAAGTCCAGGTTTCCTTCACCGTTGTCAATTTAGAAAGTACATACGAATTGAAAAAATCACGTTAGTACTTGCCCAGAGCTGGACCCACGACCTCAAGCATAATAGGCGAGGTCTTAGCCACTGGGCCACCTCGACACCACCTTTGTTCTAATTCAGGACACGGCCTATCCGTGTATAAAGTTTAATTTAAATCTGTTCATCCGTTGAGTCGTGTTTGACTAACGAACAGACTTTCACAGAAGTTTGAGTAGTACCTATCGTAGTCGAAGTCCTATATGATACAAAATAATAATTGTACAAATCTCGACATAATTCCTGACGTCATACTCCGACAGTCCGAGAATTGGGTTGGGCTAACATTTTTGTGTCGGGCACACTCGATTAACTGTTATTAGGATATTTACATACGCAACTACGTCCGCAGACGACACGAATATCGTTTTACACGCGATGTAGCATGTGTGTGTCCACAGCATTATGTATGATATATCGTACATACCTGTCAGATAATGGTCGTCAAGTCAATAATCACGCTTTTACCGGATAATTGTGGCACTTCAAAGTTTTATTACAAAACCGACAGATCATTTTTTCCTACCTTCCTCTCCTCCTTCCTCCTAACTTCGTATCTCTGAAATTCATTCATCAAAATAGGCTGAGATTCTGTAATTTTTAGGGTTTCATAGTAAACAACGAGGAACAAACAACAAGTTGTTTATTATGGCAGGCTTAACATTTACAATAGTTTAATTGCTCTCACTGTTATTTCGATTTTGCTGCGAATTATTGGGTCCAATAAAAGTTGAGATTTCACAGGTGAACCATGAACGACAAAAAGTAATGACTTCGGAGGAGAGATTTATTTTTTCTGGGTACCTGAGTGAAGCTCAGCCAGCCTCCAAAATTTCGCCAGTAGTCAGTGCTCTTTGGTTAAACGTTGTGTGTGGTTGTTGCTCTCATTGCTCAAAAGTTTTGGCCGAATTGCTGTGTGAGTGTGCTGTGAACAGTGTGAACTGAATCAAAAAGCGCGTAAGTTCAATTGTTTGAATATACATACTTAGATTCTATCTCTCTAAATCACCCACCTTTGTCCGTATTTAGGCTGGGGAGATAACAATATTGTTTTTATCCTATTACCGGCACAGCACTGCAATGATAATGCGGAAACTTTAAAAAAGGGGAAGGGGAAGTAGAGCAACGCTTTGTAATCTAATCAATATATCCCAGAGTAATTTTCCCATAGAGTAATTTTCTTACTTTTCCCAATAGAGTAATTTTCTTGTTAGGATCATTTAGTGGGTCAGTTCAAATCGTGCGTCGCACGTGGACAATACAAGTCTATGCCATCGGTCTCACGTAGCACATGACAAATTGACGTCAAAATATTGTGGGTGTTGCAGAATGCTTCACATGTTCCTCATTGAAATGCGATTTACTTCCGTTTCTATCCAAATTGCCAAGGTTTTTTTTATATTTTGTGTACTGTGGCTTTTCTCCGTCCATTGGGTATTTAAAATCACTTGTCTTCAGTTTTCTTGCCGCTTTATTTACGTCAATCCATTCTTGATGCGCTCAAATGTTATACTGTCCTACTAAATATTATAAATGTGAAAGTCTGTATGTTAGGATGTTATCAATGAAACATAAGTCATGTTGAAACAGAAAAAAAGTTAATTCAAATAAATCTAAAAACCGACTGCTTAAGAAGGAAACAAAAAATACGTAAACAAGGAGAAAATCATGCTGAGCAGTTGGAGGATACATATTCGAAAGCTGGCTGACCAAAACCAGATATTGATGATGTTGTGGCATGGTAAAAAAAAAATATGAGCCATCACATTAAGGCGCCCAAAAGCTACCCTTTTTCTATTTTCCAATTTGAATGTAGCCAGTGACACTCCAAAGGTTAAGACGAATCCATTGACGTAAGAAACATTAAAATCGGCCAACGCGTTTGGTCTCTAGAACGCAACATAGGAACAAACATACATACATAGACTGATCGGAGCAGTCTGGTAAAAAACGGAAAAAAACCATTATAATCTAGTAACTAATAGTAATATATCTAGGGTATAGTTTCGGTTAATGAGGCAAAATGAATGGTCAGACACCATATTTATAGAACCATTTATCATAAAATTTAAAAAATATATATAGTTACGTAATCGACAATCAAGTCAAAAACGCTTGCTCCGTAGGTGTTAAGCTACTTTCAATAGCTGTTCTCTTTCCGTGTTAACGGAGACGTGAATAAATTACAGAAATAATATCTCTCCTTATTAAACAGTTCTTAAGTAATATCCCGCAGAGTTACTTTATTTGCAGTATTATTTATAGCTTGCTACAAAAAGTATGGCATCAGTAACTCCAAACTGGTGCCATACTTTTTGTAGCAGTATTAAAGTAAGACATCTCATATATTTTATTTTCCATATACTCCAATGGTTTAAATCGATCGGGTATAGTCCATAATTAATTTTCTTAGAAAATCATCCGATATAAGAAAACTAGTTTGCAGTAATTATCACGCATCTTATTATCCTCAATGATTTATTATACCACATAATTGTTTATGAATACCTAATCCTTTGCCTGCAAATGCATTATGCGCTAATTCCTATGCATATGGTGCGCGTAAGATGCGCATTACCATCATGTCGATTCAATAAATGTCGCAATAAACCGTTTAATATCGTATCGGCCTGAGGATTGTTAAAGCAATTCGTATAATTAGCTTTGCTTTACGCAACTTGAATCTAATTAATTAACGTTCATTCAGTACCATTGATGGTGATATGAATGAAATATTACTGACAACTTTGCCGTAATTCCGTTGTTCTTCTCTTTGTTCCCGTTTTCTTTGGTCACCTTGATTTACATAATCCAAATTATTATTTTTTACTAATTTGTCACACACTGTCTCGTAGATGTAATGGTTGTAAACACTACTGTTAAACCTAAGGTCTTGAGTACGCCTCCCGGGTCGAACGGTGTTATTAGGTATTTATATTTCGAATTCGTTAATAGTATCCCGGAGTCTGGATTTATGGTGGCTTGGTGGCAAAACCTACCGTCACACTCCTATTACATGGGTGTTAAACACTATTTCTGCCTATCCTTCGATAAAACAGGCGTGATGCCAGTCCCAATAATAGTAGATTATTGCATCGAGCACAAAGTAATTTATTATTGCACCGAGTGCCTGATTTAGAGCCCGAGCGCTAGCGAGGGCTTTAATCTAACAGGCACGAGGGCAATATAAATTACTTAAGGCGAGGTGCATAATCTGCTTTTCTTTCAACTATTACCTATAGGAATAGTAGATAAATCACTTTTTTAAATTTCTTTCATTTTGAAATCAGAGTTAGCAGCAATCATTTTTTAAATTTGGAACAAGTAGGATAGAAATGAATAATAGGTACGTAAAAAAAAAGTATTGATATCGGCTGGCTGAATAGAGCTAATCCATTGAGATTGGCAACATTTGGTGCGTTTAAAAAAAAACAGTGCAATAATGAAATTTCATACATTTTTATTGCTCTAGAGCATTAAAGACTCGCTTTGTACTGAGTTTTTAGTGTGATTGTGATGCAATTAAAGCATAGTTGGAAAAAAAGATGATTTTATCATCAATTACACCACAAAGCTACCTTGAAGGTCATGTTCAGACAATGACGTTTCAGATTGCTTCTAGAATTTAGTTTGCTTTTACTAATCTCTATTTAATAAGCAAGGCACGTTCTAGCTAGAGCTCCAGTGTACATCTAAATATTTACCTAGGCAAATTACAGGTTTTGTACATAATGGCGGATGTTGCTAACAAGTGACTGTTGTTGGTCTTCCGTACAATAATTGAGCCAATGACTGATGTCGTCCGTTTAATGATCGAGCGAAGTCCTTTAATTAATATCGTGTATTCGAATAGAGCCATGTACAGTGCTAACGTTTAGGCAGATCGCGTTAACTTATTAAATGTTTCCGGCTATTTCTATTCTCTGAGTTAAACATAATCGTCGTTTAATCACGCCCATAGTACACGTAAAGACAAACCATCAATCATAAACATAATTATTCTCATTACGTACATTCGTAACCGCGACAGAAACTGATTCCGGAGCGTTCTGCGCTCAAACTTATCTCACCTTGAATGTCGTGTTTTTCTTAGAAACCGCGAGGCGCTTCTTTCATACAAATTCCTCGCATTTTGTTTGTTTAGCTCGCATACTTAACGTTTAGCAACAACACAATGTGGGGTTTTTAAGTATGTGATATGCAATTATTTATGTTTTCGTCATTTTCTTGTTAAGTATTTCATTGGTTACGGCTGGTGGTTGTAGTGATGCAAGGTCGTAAGCAGAAGGGTAGACATATACTAACTAGCATTGTATAAATCTTTGTGGGTCATAAGGTCTTTAACCTGTAGAGTACATCCAATCATTTGCTACGAAATATGCTAAGGAAATGGCTCCAAAGTGATCGTAGAAGAAGCAATATAAAAGCTAGATACAAGTGGATGGCCAATTTCCTTTCTGGGTCAAACAGTCTCTGTCGACCACAAGTCTTAGTGTTCCTTACAGCAGTGTTGATAAACAATCTACAAACAGATGTAGGGCAATGCAGCTTGCTAGTTCAGTACTGGTGTAGAATGACTCATTCTTGGGGTATCTTTGTGCTGGTTATATCCAAAATAAATTGGAGCGTTCTTGAATAAATACATTATTTGGACAAGTAATCAGATGCTATCGTATCCATGTGCATGTGCTAGGTGGATACGTTTAAAAACGCACTAAACGGCTAAACACTCCTACACACACGTTAGTTGACGAATTCAACGAAGGTCGGAATCAGAACTGTCATTCGCCCAATATTTTTTAAATTTGATACTGTTTGTTACTTCCGTATCATACGATTCAGCTTTGACACTCAACCAATACTCCTCATTACTACATGAGTAATCTCAGTCGCCGCCTCCCCAGAAGTAATGAATGATTTCAACAGTGCCCATGATTTTTTTGGCGCAAACAAGTACAGTGGGCGTTTTTGTAGGCGTATCATTGCTTCTACCATACATCAATGTGCCAATATTTTATTACTTGCTTTGTTTGAACAACGCTGAAATCTCTGCATCTGTATTTGGCCCGCCGACTTGTTGGGCCTCGCCGTAAATTTGTTTAGACGCTAATAAGTCGTAAACCCGAGCTATTTTACTAGTTCATGAATTTTATTGATTTCCAAATATTGTGTCTGCTTCCCAATGTGTGCATTGTGTCTTCGGAATTCATATAACACAGACGCTATATTTACTTTTAGAAAAGGGGGTCTACAACAATTCAAGGGCAAACGCTGCTCATCACTGTGTTGTCCCCTTCTAAATCTTTTATTTTACGTTTTATTTCTTGCAGACGTCGTGAGTTAAGCTCCACTTACATAAGGTTAAGTACTTTACCATCAGCTTATCTCCCTCTTCATGCATTCAATTAAGCTAGCTATCGAGGCATCATGGAAGTTCCTGATACGGCCTAGCGATCGGTGCATCCCAAATTGAGGATATTATAGGAATTGCCTACTTTATTACGTAATTTCTCTATCTTCTGTAACTTTGGTGGGTTCAATAAAAAAACGTAACTATCTACAAAGAAGAAAGTTAACAATTTTATGGTGGCAAACAAACTTTTTCGGCCCTCGTGATTCAAATGTTTAGCACTGAATAAAAAATTTTAGTGCAATCTCAAAGGCGAATTAGAAAAAAAATTGATTTGTAGCCAACAATCCTGTTTTCGATGACCATAGAAATCATAACCTACATTCGTACTTGCTTTCGGTTGAATGGACTTCAAAACTGGTTAGCAGGTAGTTTGGAAACAATTTGTAGGCATTTAACAAGAGTGCTCTCAATTTGCTAAGTGTATAAAGTGTAGCTAAGAAACGATTTCGGTTTTGTAGCCTTTTGTATCGGTTGTAAAACAGTTGACCTATAATGAGTAACTGCATATACATCAGCATGGCGGTTGCGCCGACTACTCATTATGTCAGTGGCACATACTACGGTCTACAAGTTATAGTTCGTATTCGTAGTCGTAAGTCGTAGCGTAAACGCGAAGTGCCTTTCCACTGGCACTTACAAAGTGCATTTGTGCGGTCTGCATGCAAACTACTCATAAGACATAAATTGCACTTGCTATCTGAATACTGATCGCTTTCCGCAGTTGTTGCCCGACTTTTACTGCTTTAGCGGCGAAACAAATAAATAGCAGATGTTCCATACCATGAATGATGTTAGTCTTCCAGCCTTTAGCGTGTTTGGAAAATACTTATTACAAAACGGGGGTTATTCTAAATTTATTTGTCTTTATGCAGAAATTCATTGTTTATTATGCTGCAGTTTTTGATTTGTTCAAGACTGATGCTAAAATAAAATGTTTTATTGCTGAAACATACGTTCCAGACACTGTTTGTGGTACAATCATAATCAATTAAATGAATAATCGCGTGTGATTCACACATGTTACTTCGACATAATGTATTGTTTTAATTTCAGTATAATTGATGTGCTGAGTAGCGTTAAATGTTTTAATCATGAGTTGTCAGATTGCAGCACATGTTATGGTTTCGAAATTGGTTGCTCTTCTGATTTACGTTATGATTTCTCGTTTATATTTTTATTTTCATGGGATGTAAAGCATTGCCTTTTCGATCTAAGGGCAAGACAAGAATGCTTAACGATTTCTCGTTCGTTGCAGCTTATATGAACCTCCTCCTCGTGTCGTGTTCCTTTATACTGAGGGTCGTGATTCCCCCGACGGGACATAAATATTTATCAGATAATATTTCTTCATCTGTTTCTGTCCTTGGCGTCGTGGAGTGCATCGTGCAGCTTAGTGTTCAGCGTTGGACGGATTTGGGCAGACCATCTGATCGAGCAGCTTAAGTGACAGTGACATTGAAATTATTGATTGATTGTTCGGATAAGTTTGACTGAAATCACACCAATTTCTCTTCAGCAGTCATGAAGCTCATTAAGTCTCGCGTGAAATATCGTGTACCCGTGTTTATGCCTACTGGAACTCGTCCCACAACTGCGTAGAATTGGTCTTGGCACACTTTGATGTTAGTCATACTTACCTGTAATGTACAGTGACTGTTCATTCAGGTCGTGGAAAGTAACGAATGACTGCAATATGAGTTATTGACGGATTGATCATCGATCTCGCTGTATCTTGTACTTGTTCAAAAAGCCAGTTTAACTCTACGTGCCGTATTAAAAAAAGCGGTTTAACTAAAACCCAGGTTTAAACCTTGTTTACACCGTACATTATAGAGGTTGAAATCTGGGTTTTTAGTAAAAACCGCTTTTTGTAATACGACTGTACATGTTTAAGGGTCTTGGATGTCATAATACGTCAAATGGGCATAGTCGTAGTAGATCAATCCTAAATCTTTTTCAACTTTGATTACACGTCTGACCTTACTATAATTATTTAAGTAACTAACTTTTGGTCCTAAGATACGCCCATTTGTAAATCTCGTGTGAAACCTACGTTTAAACAATCAAATTGAACCATTTATTATTGTTTTGTTTCTGGCCTGCAGTGGTTTGGCGCCGGTTTTGCATACTTTATGTGGCGCCGCGCGGGATTAGTAATTATTCATATATTTACAAAATTTATCACGCGTGTGCAGCTTTTCAACTACATTATCTGTCCCATTGCGACATTTAATGAAATACCAACAATGATTTGAAGAAAATGTTCTTTTGAACAAAAATACTCTGATAAAGTGTTGGATCAAAACTTTAATATTCTTCAATCAAATCTCTGGCATACCAACGCAGCCTGACTTAAGCACAAAATGTGCCAGCCTTTGGAGTATTCTGGCTTTTACAATGGACCATAAAATGTGCCATGTCATGTCCTAGGGACCTTGGCAACAGAACGGGCAATGCTATGACTCTGAGATGAAGATACAAATGACTCGAATGCTCTTAAGATGCAATATGTTATTTTTTTATCTTGTTGATGACAATTGTAATTCTTGACGCATAGTGTTTCTAGCTCACGTAATTTCGAACAGGTGATACATAAATGTTTATTATTCACTGTCGTGTGCAGGACGCAGTGTTTGTTGTTTTTTCCGTCACGCTGAATATCTGCAAATATTGCAAAAAGTTTGTTTATTTTATCAAACCATTCATAAAGTTTATTGTGCAAAACATTTTAATGAAGCTAAATGACTTAATTCTAGACAAACAACAGTACAAAAAAAAAAAACAGTCCGCAAAATACTTCATTCAAGCATTTATTGTCAATCGATGAATCAAGAGTTCCAAGAAATTCGCACATTTTATTACAATTTAAATGGTATTGTACCTACATCTGTGCAGTATTCAGAACAATGCGAGGAGCCGTCAATGCATGAAGCGTGTCGTCTCACGGCTATGTTATGTCGTACAAAAACAGTGACATATTACTCACTTGTGTAACATATCTGCTTCGTACAGTTTTTATATAGACTCTGATATTCACACTATTGACAGACACTTGACGAGCCAGCGATGGGCTGTTCGGGGCATTGGCACTACTGTGTTGTTTTTCCTACTAGCTAGGACCCAAGATTTGCGTCTGCATTGCTAGCTCAATTTCAAATTGTTCGCGCAATGCTGGAAATTATTGTTCTGTTCTATAATGCAACTGCACCTGTTATCGTTACTCATCTGTTTTTCCTTTTACCTCTGAGCTTGGTCATTTTTAACCCCTGACGGAAGCTACCTGTGTACCTGTGTTTGTGTATCTATCTGTGCCATCATATGATCTTAGCTCCTAAACGAATGAAACAATTTTGATTTCGTATTTTTGTTGTTTGAAAGGTGAATTTATCGAGAGTTCAAAAGTTATGGGTGTTTTACTGTTTGAATTGGGGTGGTTTTAACAAGATATCGCGTTATATTATAGCGTTAATTACGTGTTCAGTAGATTTTCGATTGAAGCGTGTTGTCACTACTAGATAAAATATGTAACATGAAATAAAAATTAGTCGGGATTTTTTAAATTTTACTTGACATAATTGCATTTCTATGCAGTAAAGTGAAAGACGAGGAAAAAATAAGTAAATAATAGGGGCCGTACTATCACGTGACAACCATCATGATTCTACATTGAAAATCATTTCGTTTTATTTTAAACTACATATAATATACCTTGTAGTAGACACGTTTGAATCGACAATCTATCGAAACACGATATATTGCGATTAAACCCAAATTCAAAGAGTAAAATGCGGATAACTTTTGAACGGCTGAACCGATTTTAATCAAACACACACAACACACAGCTAAGAACACTCGACGAAGTCACCTTACACAAAAAATCGATGCATCCGTTTAAGAGTTATGATGCCAGCATCACAAGTCAAACTTATAACACCGCTCTTTTTTCCGTTGGGGGTTAAAAGGGATAAGCTCTACGTCCTGTTATCTTGTATAGCTCCGCCCCTGTCTCTCAGACTAAGGTTCCTGTAAGGCAAAAGTCTAGGAAAAAGTAAGTAACTGTTCTGCTTTCCCTGATGCAATGATACTGGTCCATAAATCAAATACTTTATCAAACAGTAAGCAGGACAAACTTAGACAAGATTCATTAGATATCCGGCTACACAGTGATTACATAAGCCATGCTAATGTAATACGTAATAACACGTTTCTATATGGCGTGAACACAACAAACTGCGCAAATATGTGTTGAATACTGATTATACTTCTGAAGAGTTCTGCGGGGATAGCGAGGGAAAATGTCTTTGATTTCATGTGAAGAAAGAAATATTTTTATTTGAGACCCGCATTGGAAAAAAATAGAAAAGGTATGTCTTACTTTCAGTTTAGAGCTCAAGAAGTTTAAATCTTCTACTTGACTTACTTGGCTGAATTTCTTATGTGGTCTATATGTGGCAGGCCTCCACAGAAGTCCCTCATCGCGTTTAATAGAAAGAGATTTTAGTCGAATCATTGTAAAATTGCTATTTCAATGGGCTCTAAATTATGTACTGTCAAGAATTCACAAACATCGAGTAAGTTCATAAAGAAGATCGAGAATCTGCGGTATTTCCATAATTTGAAATATATAAACCTAAAGCAATAGGCAATTTTAGCAAGTTATCATATTTATTACGTAGCCGTCGTAAACTTATCATTGTCAAGTTGAATAATGAATGAATCCCCAGCTTGAACTCAAAGCTTTTATCTCAGCTGAGTAATAATTGTCTTAATTAATTGAATAATCAATCAAAACAAATTTATTTAAGGGTTTCTCAGTTAAGTTATCGGTAATTTCTCTGTCTGGGCCTTCCCTATCTACTTTGCTTAGTCATAAAGTGATAGCATAGTGTTATACGTTCACAATCCTATCGTGGGTACGGGAACATTTATAATCCTGGAAGCTTTTCTTTGCGTTTATGTATGATAAATGCGAATGTGACTTTGTACGAAACTTGGTACACGGGTTGATCATGTCCTGGATCAGGATATAGGTCAGGAGAATGTTCCCTTTGGATAATTTTTGACGACGTTCACGCAGGCGAAGCCGCTGAAATTAGTAATCAATTAAGACAAACAACTTATAGTCAGGCCATCTAATTCGGAAGTTCAAGGGCAATAAATGACAATTACACCAGTCGTAAACTTGATCGGCGGTGACTGATTGAATTCGGCACGGTCCGATGATGGAATCAACCGATTTCATGCTTCCCGTTGTTGAAGATTTAATTGAATGATTAGAAGCTTAGAACATTCTAACGTCCTTCTGTTGTTACATCAGGATGATTGCCTCTGTTTTTTCTGGTGTTTTTGGGATACTTTCACTAGTCCAGTAATACATATACGATGCTGTGCAGCGTGATTTCCGTCAAGTCAGTACAAATTAATATTGAACTGGAATAATTTAAACTTCATTTTTACTGTAGGTACCTATAATAAAAGAAAGCAGGCAGTTTGAAGCATGACGTTTTATGAGGCGTTGCGCCTCTGAAAACGTCATGCGACATAGAATCGCAATATGATTTCCGTTGTACACAACAAACCCAAATAGTTCTGGCCGCATTTGCAGACGAATCCAAATGGAACGTCTACATTGTACACAACATCAAATCGACGCAAGCGCACGTCGAGAGATTTGACAGATCTAGAGTACATAAAAATTATGATTCTTATTCGTGTACAGCGTAGACTTCACAAGTATTTAGGTCGAAAAAATTGTTACAATGTCGATAAGTCTTGCCCACTAATATATTGACCTACTAAATATGCGACAAAATGTAATAAATCCCTCGGGCTATCAAAACCTATTTTTAACAGTGATTTTCGAAATCTATGCAATAAGGTGACACGGGTTTTTTCATTGTGGTTTAATACTCAAAAATCGCGTGATATCATTAGCACGAATTAGCAAATAATATAAAAATATGCCGTGACACGAGTACCTACCTAAATAATAGCGCGCAAGGTCGTCCAGGTAAATTATATTAAGACCTAAAATATCCTATGATTTGTCGTACGACTAAAATTACGTAGCTTTAAATAAATCACCACGCCTGTTTGCTGTCGACATTTTAGTGTACCTTTATTCCATATAACTTTAGCGTAACGAGTGACACTCCTGCTGAAAATTACACGATATAACTTCCACATGCTTATGTTTTCTGCTGAAAACTGCGTGACGTAATTTCTGTTAGTAATCTACTAAGTCAAATGTCTACAAAACTCCATTAGTAGTTGACAAGGCAGTCTATTACGAAGAAGAATGGAGCAATCACAGCAAAATCTTAAAAATGCAGAATAACCATGTGTGACACAAAATCTTCATATGAAAATGACAGGAAACGTAATCTAGACGATGAAACAAAACCCGGGCAACGATGAAATAAGCAACCGGAATAAAAAGACATTACCGTATCGGATCTATTTATCATCATTATGACAAGGCAGTCTATTACGAAGAAGAATGGAGCAATCACAGCAAAATCTTAAAAATGCAGAATAACCATGTGTGACACAAAATCTTCATATGAAAATTACAGGAAACGTAATCTAGACGATGAAACAAAACCCGGGCAACGATGAAATAAGCAACCGGAATAAAAAGACATAACCGTATCGGATCTATTTATCATCATTAACACCAGTTCTCGCTACTTGATATTCGTTAGGGTTGAACACATCGTGTACCATATTTATTATTCCACATTTGAAACGGGCCGTTTATGTTACTAAACGAGTTATGAATATAAATGGATGGATAGGGACGCCAAAGAAAAGATTGATGAATTATATGTATTGCGAAAAGACTGGACTTTTTACAGTATTTTTCAATCATCATTATAGCCCTTTGCTAAGAATAGTTACAGCACTGATTACAGTATTTATGCCACATGTTAAATTTAGTTGTTTTTTTACCTTTGTATAGATTCTTTTACCGATTGTGAATGTGTGAACATTGTAGGCTTTCTAGATTTCTAGATGATTGTTAACATTTGTTAACTTTTTATTTCGTACATGTTTTTTTTTTGTTTGTTTGTTTTTTTTTTCAATTTCGTACGACTTATTGTCGGGCCTACGTTGTCCCCCCATATCCAAGTACTAATGCTGTAACATGGAAATATTGTAAACACAAAAAAAATTAAAAGAGTAACCATGTAGTTTCTTGCCGGTTATTCTCCATAGGAAAAGACTAACCCCAACCGTGCACCTTTTGTCGACGTTTTATAAGTGATGGGCACTTATAAGTAGTGTAGGCCTATGTAAAATAAAAATATTTGATTTTGATTTTTTTGAAGAAAGAAAAGAAAGCCAGTGTTAGCGTGACAGTAGACAGTGCAATTGTGCAGTAGGAAGATTATGATTTGAAACGAATGACATGTCAGTATGATGGATACAAATCATAGCACATAACCATCGAACAGAAAGGTCACTGCACGAATTGGATACTGCATTGCGTTGTTCTGAACTGCACTCAGACGTCTAGAACTTCGATCGTTAGACCAAAACTCTCGGGTTCAACGTCTTGTCTACGTTGCAGTCTGCTTCCAGAAGATCAAAATAGGCTTTTTCCGATCATAAATAGTATCGTAACCGTCTCCAAGGTTCAAACATTTTTTGTAGATATAGTCAAACAAACCGCCGATCAATGTGGCGACGCTTGGGGGAGAACTATGTCCTGCAGTGGACATCTTTCGGCTGATATGATGATGATGATTAGTCAAAAAAACACCTTTATTTCTTGGACCTTAGCTAGCCGGTTATTTCAGACAGAGGGATGGTGAATAGTGTAAAACAGGAAAGAGGAGGTGTGAGGGCAAATCTACAAGTCCGTGATTAGACCTGTCATACTGTATGGATCAGAATTTTGGGCTGTAAAAAAGATAAATGAAAAGAGATTTGTCCTGGTATGTTAATTTGTGATGAGGAGGGATGAAACGCATGTTACTAAAAGTTAATGAATATAAATGTGGATGGATGGGGAGAGAGCGAAAGGCCAAAAATAAGATGGATGGACTGTGTGAGGAGTGATCTGAAAGAAAGGGGGCAGTAATAGCGTGACGGGGGACAGGGCGATATGGAAGAAGAAAAACGGGTTGCGCCAACCCCAAGTATCAAGGGATAAGGGCAGAAAGATGATGAGGAGGATTGCGTTTCTAGAAGAAAGAGGCACGAAAGATTTCGTCGATAAAATATACTAAATAGGACGAGATTAATGCAATTTAAAATTTTCATATCTCTTGAATAAATTATTATACAAAACAAGAATAACATGTAAACCGCGATAGATAGAGCAACCAATTATTTCTGACTTCATACACTGTTAACCCTAACCGCAAATCGCTTGCAACACTGCAGTGTTCTATCGAGAAATAACATGCAATTTGTGCGCGTGGGTGATAATGAATCAGTACAGTAGTGGGTTGCTCAAGGACTTCCCTTTTACTGCACCTATGGAGGAAGAGATCGAGAATGGAGCACGTGCCACCTTGATCGCATCAACCTTTGAGACGTCGCTCTGTCGCTTACATTATTCTACGATATCTCCTGCAACAAAGTAATTCTCAATGAAAATGCAGTCGAAGGCTTACTGTCACCGCAGTCAGTTTTAAACAATTTACTGGTTATTTGAATTTATTTATTCGGAACGGCGGAATACTTTAGTAGACATTATCCCCAAGTCAACCAAGGGTGATGAAACGATAACATGCGGGTTTTAGGCGTGAAAAGTTAAGTATAGCATTCAATATACATATAGCAATTTAACCGATTCAGACGATGTTGGTTTTGCCCTGGAGTAAACCAATATGCACAAGCCAATCGTTTTTTTTAGTTATTTGAGAGTCTACTGTGACCCAGTTGTTTGATCTGTTTACTTTAAAACGATACATTACGGTCTGATTTCAGAATGCTAGATGTAAAATGTTTAAAATCAATGTTGTTTTTGTGATAACAATAAAATCATGCCAACATTCATCGATTTCCTTGTAATGACAAAAATACATTTAATGTTTTGTCTAGCATTCTATTGATAAATACATTATATGCGACAATTTTCGTGTGCTATCCAGGTTTCTGCGTATACGCTCTTGATCTTCATCTCGTCAAACGTTACTAGTGACGCAAGGAATATAATTTGTGTAGTGTTATTCCAAAAGTTCTATTTCGGTGATTCGCGGCACCCACCCACAGCACATGCAAAACGACGCGCAGACGTGAACGAGTGAGTGGTGCTGAGACGGATTTATAAAATTCAGTGTCGATTCCAACAGCTAAATGTTAATACGGCAGTTAAAACAATATAATAACGTGAGATAATTCTGTGATAGTACAATATGAAGCGAAACGTGAGTACACCACAGTCATTGGTATTGGAGCGAACGTGCGGTGGCACATACAAATTATAAATAGCTTCAAATTTTGTATTTGTTGGTAACACCAACCACACGATGCTGCCAACGATACAATGTTTTGTTTACACGCTTTAATTAACTGATTTAGGCTTTAAATCGTCATCGATAATTATGATGCACTACATAGAGACGTATACGAAAGACATGAATGTGACATTCAGACGAACCGTGCTCTATTTTGTTTCTGGATGCTGCTATTTACTTTGTCCCTAACGTCTTATCCAGGGGTCGAATTGTTTTCATATTGCACAACATTATTATAAGAATCGTTAGGTATTTGAAGCGAGTTACCCTCCTACGTCTCCGTGCGTCCCACTTTGCTTGTTTATAGTATTTATATTAACCCTGAAGTATTTCTAGTTAGATGTTTACCGCAAACACGTTCACTTATTTGCGATCAGTGTTAAACTTGTAAGTTTCTTCTCCCATCTCGGTGAGTTTACTCCGTTAATATTAAAATGTCTAATCATTGCAGTTCTTGCTAGTCGATCTAATTAAGTCGCTTAGCCACAGATAATATAATACTAGCATACAGATGTCTCATCCCATACAAAGAAACCGTGCCGTTGTACTGTACTGATTATACTGATTGTATTTTGTACATCGATCGCGTTCGGTTCCGTTCCACGGATATAGATGGTGACCTATCTATCGCCGTGGAACGGAACCGAACGAGGTCGATTTACAAAAATTAATCGGTATAATCAGATGAAAAACGCTGGTTACGTCGGCACGGTTTCTTTGTATGGGATGAGGCATCTGTATGCTAGAATGATATTATCTGTGGCTTAGCCACGGCTACGCAATGTGAACTATAGAGGTGTTCGCTTCCTGAAGGAATCCTGACATTAAAGCTGTTAAAAATAGCCACTATGCAGCATACCTGTTGAAATTGGCGTTCATAAAAAAAGGGAACAGAGCAAGACGCATTATATGCTGGGACATGACGTGTAAACATTTTCTTTAACACTTCCTTTTCTTTGTTCAAAAACCTTGATTAAAATTCGGTTTTAAATTGTTAATTGCGACTGATTAGTGCTCTTTTTTTTTAGCGCAGGAAATTAATCAGCTCTGTTCAAACCAGGGACCGAAACCGGTATGAAAAATACCGGTATGTTTCGGTTAGTTACAGGTATTTTAAAAGGTTACCTTAATTTTTAAATAATAAAAACAACCTTTATTAATACCGGTTACCGAAAAAAAAAATACCTCTATCTTACATGTTGCCGTCCGTCGGCATTAGTCAAACTGTCAAAGGGCGCGGATCGCCTGTGTGTGTGTCGAGTCTACACGCGCGCGCCGGCGAACGCCGACCAATCACGGCTCTGGCTGGCACGGCGACGTATCTCTTAGTTTGCTAGCGAGGCGTGTGTTGGTCGTTTTGGATAGTTTTGTTAGCTTGGTAAATTATAAATAAAACGTAATATTTCGTTTATTCAATTTATGTACTATTTTTAAATATAAAAAATAGTAGCCACCGGTATCGGGAACAGGGTCCAAGCTACCGGTGGTCAGGGCTCCTAAGAGAGGAACCTCCTAACGATACGCGCCGTGTCCAGGAGTACCGCTTTCTAGATCAAGCCAGCTGCCCAACGAGAGCTTCCTCAGAAAAAAACAATATTATTATTATTATACTTAGAAATGGGACGAAAGCAAAAAATAATGATTATGGATATTTTACCTACCAAAGGGAAACAAATACCTCTAAAGGCCGATTTCACCAATGACTTCAACACTTCGATGTACCGGTAGTCAATTTGGCACCGTTGGAGAGACAGCAGTACAGCTCAAGTTTCGATCTAATCGAAGGCTTTCTCGTAGTACACAAACGCTAAACAGAGAGGCAGTTCGTACTCTACGGTTTTCTTTATTACCTGCTACGGTCTACGGTTCCTAACAAGCCGGATTCCGTATAGGCTTCACCTATACGGAATCCGGCTTGTTAGGAAGGCTGGAAATCGTCAAATTTGCGCGCGAGACGATTTGTGATGACTCTTAAAAACAGCTTGTAGACATGACTAAGAAGTGGGATGGGCCTATAGTTCTTCAGTGGGGCATTGTCACCCTTCTTGAAGAAGAGTACCACCACACCCCTGCACCATGCCTGTGGCGTTTTCCCCTCAAGTATGACGGAATCAAACAGCTTCTGAAGGGCCTTAAGTACTGGTTTTCCAATCGCCTTTAGGAGTTCGGCCGTAATTCCGTCATCACCCGGTGCCTTGTTGTTCTTAAGCTGCTTTAGATCCATCCTTATCTCATATAAGCTGACGTCCGGAATGTCTTCGGCATAGTATCGGGTCAATCTAGCTCTAGGGTAATTTGCTAGATTCGCGATGGGTTTACTGGTTGACGTGTACAACTGCCCATAGAATCTCTCGATTTTCCTCAGAAGATCCGGTTGGCGGATACGATCCTGCAATCATCGGTCTTCAGTTTCGTGAGCTGGCTCTGCCCAATTGACAGATCTCTTGCAAAGACCTTGGAGCCATTATTCCGCTCAATCGCGTCTATAAAACTTTCGGTATTAAAGCGGTGGAGGTCGTTTTTCAAGGACTTTGAGATCCGTCTGTTTAGCTGCCGGTATTTCAACGCATAGTCTGAAGACTGCAGGATCATCTCACGCCTCTCTTTCATGAGCTTAAGAGTAGGATCAATGAGCTTTTTGTTCCTATCTGTACGGCGAACCTTGAAAAACTTAGACCCGACCGCATGAACAGCTTACACAAACCCATCGCTGTATTCGTCCACAGAGCTCCCTAGGCACTTGAAACGATTCTGGAGTTCGAGCTAAAAGATGTCGGGGTTTTGGATCTGGATCTGTGCTGGATGGAGCGTATACTTCATCAGTCGAGACCATTCAAGCTTGATATTAATGTTCAATGTGTCTCTTACCATGCGGTGATCGCGCCCGGTTTTCACCGAATTGATCACAAAGACATCATTGAATAGAATAGAATAGAATAGAAAACATTTATTCGACATAGACACAACACAACAACAACAACCACAAAGTAACAGAGAAGAACAGTAAAAAAAGTACAAACAAGGTTTAAGAATGATTGCGCCGAGCGTGCCCACACCGAAAGGGCATTGAACATTTGCTTCCTGGTTGACATGATGAAGTCGATCAGAAATTATATATCACTTTTTTATTTAGTTTTGTCAAGCTTTAGCACCTAAAATATTAAAACGAGACTCGATTTTAACTTAAGTCTCTTGCTGTCTATCACTTTAAGTCAAAGAAACTGTATCACCACGAGAATTAAGCCCTATTTACACGATGCAAGTTTATTGCCTGTAGCAATAAACTTCGTGTAAATAGGGCTTCAACGGCATCTCAACATCAAGTAGCGTTTTAATATTTGGCCACAAGTCCTGTAATAATAAACATATTATGACTAATTTGCACAAAGTTTTCGCCATCTTGTCATCTTTCATACTTTGTACTGAGTTAGTAGGTTTCCGTTGTCTTTCATTTGTTTTGATGAATTATCAGAGGATAAATCTGGGGCAAAGGCTGATCTGAATCTAATTGGAGTAGATGCATCTGGATCCAACGTAGTAGATTTATTTGATTTTTCCATATTCTTTACTTCAGCAGAATGGATAACAAAATAACATCAGTTTTCGTATAACCGGAGTCACACTTAATTTTGTATTTATACCTTTTTAGTTGGCGTTTTTTGACAATACTGTCCTCGTAGTTCAGACCTTTCACTATAACTTGTCCCTTGCCGTCATGTTGGCATTGGCAGCATGGCTTGCCAAGCTTAGACAGAGTAAAGCAGGTGATTTTGTCGATAGTAGCAGTTGCTTCTGTCGACCAAACTTAACGCTGATTGACCTAGCCCGTAATGCTCTAGTTTCAGAAGTAATGTTTCATGATTAACGCAATCAAACGCCTTCGACAGGTCGCAGAAGATACCTATGGCATCCTGCGACTCTTCCCACGCATCAAAGGTGTGTTTTAATAGAGTGACACCAGCGTCAGTTGTACAACGTCCTCTGGTGAAACCATACTATCATGCAAGATGTTATTCGTATTAAAATGAAAGAGCATTTGATTTAGCATTATCCTCTCAAATACCTTGCTGAAAACCGGCAACACGGATACTGGTCTATAATTATTTGTGTCTTTACTGTCCCCGGATTTAAAAAGTGGTATAACCTTACCACTTTTACTTTCCTTTTACTTTGGTTGTTTTTTCATTAGATCCGGAAAGACTCCTTAATCCACACACAAATTGAAAATCAAAGCACGGCGCTATAGTCTGAATAATGGAGGTACAAGCTTTGATGGACATTCCTCACAGATCTTCAGTCGGTTTGATCATGATTTGCTTAAAAGCTTTTATCACTGTCATGGGGTTTATATGTGAAAAGTTAAATACAATCGGGCAGGCAGAAACGTTCGCGTTTAATAATCCAAAAGCAAGCGAGGGCGAAGAAGGTTTCAGTAGTTTTAATTGGGATGTTGGTAAAGAAATTTACAAATTCTTGCGCAACTTTTTTGTTATCTCTAATGTCTGTGTGTGGTCTCAAGCGTGTAATCAGTACTATTTCTTTAATTCCTATTCCTTTCATTGTTTATAATTTTCCAAACCGTCTTGATTTTATTTTCTGCTAATTTAACCTTATTGCTAATGTACAAGACCTTAGCTGCCTTGCAATGTTTGGCTACATTATAAATTAGTCGTGCGTTTACAACTGACCATTTCGTCCAACGTTGAGTATTCAATAATTTGGCCAGCACCCTAATTGCGTAACACACGATCAATCATTCTATTGCTTCATAAGTTCGAAAAATTTGTCTTCTCAACAACGTAAATAACGCAATGAAAGTTGTTGATCTGTCGAAATAAAACAGATTATGATTGATCGTGTATTACGCAATTAGGGTGCCTTTGCTGATTGCTGACCACATCATGATACAACCATTTCATGAAATGGTCGAACACTTCATGACAGTGTTTTATAATTTTATAAACATTGTAGATGCTGTGCTAGCGCGCTCAAACAAATTGCAACAAAAAAGATAAGCGCTTTGTTTACTAGGAAGTGCTGCCCTCAATTAGAAAAACAGGGGTGTACGTTCCTCCCCAAGTTAAACAAACAAACTACCGAATTGATTTCTATGATGAGAGAAAATGATAACCAAATGGTATTTTACCAATTTACGATGTAATAATGTAATATTATCTTACTTATCTTTGTTCATTTCCTTTTTTTTACTTAAACTCAAATATGCCGCAAAAAGGCGAACTAAATAAACGTAAACAGTACTTGCGTGTAGACGCACACACACGTACTACAGTACGCACGACGATCTCCCTCATAATGTATTTTCTAATACCAACAAGTTGTCGGCATTGCGATATTCTGTTTCTTTCTAATCAAGGTTATTTTTAGGTAACCGGTATTAAAACGGTAACCTAAATAAAGGTAACCTGTTTTTTCTTCTTGGGTTACCCAGATAGCGGTTACCTAAATCGTAAAGGTAACCAAAATTCTTCGATACCGGTACCGTAATTTATAACGGTTTTCGGTCCCTGGTTCAAACAATGTTGAATGAATGAGAAACTTAGTATTCCACCTGCGTCTTCGACACCATGTGAGATGCTCGGTCAACGACCATGCATTGATTGCCAAATAGCAGTCAGCTGATAATAGTCCGTTAGATAATAAGTAGAAACTAATGCTTCAGTTTACATTGTAACGCGAATTATCGTTTAAATGCTTTGGGGCGCGGCTAGGGTTACCAATACGATAATGTGCAAATTCTGAAATATACGAACGAAATAAAAAAAAATTACATTTGTAACAATTAATATGTAGGAAGTACTGTCTAATCAGGAAAGGCTATTATTGCATGGGTTCTTTTCGGGCTAATAAGAGTTAGACAAACCAACTTCTTCGCTTGTATGTAGGGTCACAACATAATGTAACGAATCACGTTATGTATTTATTGGAGAATAACGTAGGTATACGACATTCCACTAAGCACGTAGTTTTATCTACACGAACAATCAGTCACTCTCACTGTATTTCTCCATAAGTTTTATCACAAATTCACAACTCAATCCAACCCGCCATTTTCTTACTCTCTCCTTAACTTCTGTCACTCCTTCGCGCCAAAAACTAGTGCTTTAGTGTTACGTCAAGTTGACATCTGTCCAAGTCGTTCCAAACCATAGCTCTCATTAGAACGAAATCTTTAGAAGTGCCTACAAATATATGATGTGTATAACGTTGTTATATGATGTGGATAACGGTTTAAGTTGTACTAATACTATAACTGTTGGTTATTCCTAAATATATAAATATTAAAAAAAATACTAGGCAAATACGCCGCTGTGAAAATAAAAAAATCCGGACAGGACGCCAAATATTTAATATAGGTTTCCAAACCATTTTATCACAAACCGAATAGTTGTGACAGCCGTTAATCAATTATCTATTTGGCGAATATACGAATATTAGCTTTCTGAGAGATTTTCTTCTCACTTTAGGTCATTTGTTACATTTTCCTTCAACCAAAGCAACCGTCATACTCATAACGTTGACATTTGAAATATAGTATGTACCTTGAGCAGCGCCTCCTCGCGCAGCGAACGCTCTGCTTTCAACTCTGCTGTCTGGACCGCGTTGAAGAAATATTTATCGTGTTGTAAAATAAAACAGATATTATGTCGCGTGAGTCTCGCGTGAAAAACGTATGTTTTTTTCTTCTTGCACGCGTTCCGGATACTCGCGTCAATTAATATGTAAACAAATGTTTGGCTCTTTGTTCATTTTTTTTTAGTTCAATAAGTATATCAAATTGTTTTTTAAAAATAATTGTAAGTTGTAAATGATCTTCGTGAGTATTTAATTTATCTATTGTTCATATGAATTTAACTATTTAAACTAATCAAAAGTTGCAGAAACAAATATTGGAGATTCCAGACTATTCCATATTCGCAAGAATGTACTAGAAAAGTATAATTACTTTTTAGGGAATTGTCTTGTCTTGAATTATCCCCTGTGCACCAAAATATGCGACCTCGATCGCATATTTTGGGGAACAGGGGATAATGTTCTATGCGCTGCCACGATGACGCCGCGGAAGTGGCCAAAGAAATTTGAACGAGTGTCGTGCCAGCGATACGAAGAAAATTGATTAGTTGATAAGCAATTGCATGGGGTACAAGGGAATGCATTTTCGAGAGAGGGAAGACTTACGAATATTTGAGTCTTGTCTTTAATGTCCTTTTCCTAAAACAGAATTTATGTCTACAGGGTATATTGTTTTCTTTCATGCGCATGTTCCACGTTCTCGCGTCAAATATTATGTAAAAATATGCTTTAAATAAATGAGCATTTTTACATTTAGGCTCTTTGTTCATATCTGTTTTATTTTAGTTTCAATACTACTTGTAAAAATGTAAATGAACAGCGTAGGTACTTCCTTTTATGACTTTTCAAGTTGTTTGTTGCTTCTATTGTTATGGTTTTTTTACTGAGCTTATTGTTTTCAAAACGGGAAACAATAACATCACTATCTCTATGCTATTATAAAATTAGTCCCCCGCCGCGTCTAGTCTGTACGTGATAAACTCAAAAACTACTGAACGGATTTTCATACGATTTTCACCAATAGAAAGAGTGTGAAATGTGGGAGGTTTTTGTCTATGATTTGTCACGGGCTAAACGGTAGTCGGTCGTTAGTTCTAAGCAAAAGATTCAATGAATTTTGTCGATTCCAGACTATTCCAGATACTTAAGAATTTACTTTACATTTTATTAGTTTCTTTACTAAAATTCTACGTTGGTATATTATGAAGATACTATATTGTTTTTAAACTTGAATCCCATTTTCCTTAAGTAGATGCAATTAAAATTACCTTTTTAGGAAATATTGTATAGAGACTTGCATCCCATTCTCCTTAAGTAGATGCAATTACAATTACCTTTTAGGAAATATTGTACAGAAACTTGCATCCCATTCTTCTTATGTAGATGCAATTACAATTACCTTTTAGGAAATATTGTACAGAAACTTGCATCCCATTCTTCTTATGTAGATGCAATTACAATTACCTTTTAGGAAATATTGTATAGAAACTTGCATCACATTGTAAAACACAGTTTCTAAGTGGATTGTTTATTTTGGATCTGAAGACACGATTATTTCAAGTAAATATAAATGTATTGGTCTTACCGAATATATAAGTCCATATAAATGATTTTTATCAAAGAGTATGAGTAATAAGAACCTTGATGTAGTTGTACGACTGTCATTGTGTCTAAAAATGTTTGTATAATCTAATATGATTATAATAGCAATGATTAATAATACTACATTAATAGCCTTGCGATCATTTTGGCAGCAACCTATTTATAACAATGTCACCTGTTTTAGTTAAAAATAGACATTCGTAGTACTTACCGCTTTTAATTGTGCTGTTCTGGAAACTTAGACTAGATAGCTGCGCTGCAAATGCTGAGGTGAGGAGCCTTTTTGGTCTGGCACGAGGTTAATTGTATTTTTTTTTTGGTTTTCGTTTTTCTCTCATGTCTCCTATGCGGGTCACAAATAAATATATTTTTAAATTGTTCATGACAAGCTTCGTCTGTAAAAACACATTTAGGTTAAAGCGAAGGAAAGCATGAAACAAAGAAAGTTTATTTAAAAAAAACATCTAGGAGTAGTTATTTTGTTTTGTATGCGGTAACGAAAACCAATAAAATGTTATACAGGTAATAAATACCATGAGTAATGTCGCAAATAAAACATAACTTAGGGTTCAATAACTTCTTCTTTGTAAAGTATTGAAAGGTTCTGTATTTTAATACTTTTTGCTAGCTTAAGGCGCCGATTCCCTTGAGTAGCTGATTTTCAAATGAGAATCACGTCAAAATGGCTAGTAGTTTTTTGAAAAAAATATATGTTACATTAGAGTCGTAATTTTTTGAAAAAAATATATGTTACAAGAGACTATTTTCTTAATAATATGATCTGAGCAAATTTTGAGTTTTATTCGTATAACATAGTGTAATTAATTTGTAAAGTTATGTCTAAAACGGACAAAAACACGACAATCACACTAAAACCGCTGGGCGTATTTTAATGAAATCGACACCATCTCAAAGACAATTTAATTATCTACATTTTGATCTGAGGCTTTTTTTTTAAAGTCATAGAATAATAAGGAAAGTACAAAAAACTACAAAATTTTGGGTCGCGCGGGTGTGAAACGAGTGCGCGTTTTGTTCCCTCAAGGTCGTTGGCGTTAGTCGTCGTCTTAAGTTAAAAAAGCCAGTTGTCAAGAGTTCAATAATTTCAAGCAAAGCCTGGTAGAAAGTAAAAAACCACAGACATAAATCTTACTAGATAACGCAAGTCCCTCCATCTGTATGAAAAACAAGCATGACAATTTTTCACACACAATTTAAAAACAAATTTACTTACCAATGAAAGAAAACCTTTTTAATGCCTCGGCCAACTTTTTCTATACAGTCTTTACAGCTCAATATGGCATCATAAAGAGGCATTTTTGTAGATTTCGGTGGATTTCCGGTGCCAATAATGCTAAATGAAAAGCACAAATTACGATCATTGATCGTAATTTTACTCCGTTTTTTGACACGCGAAGTACATACAGTCGGGTCATCTAGTTAGATTTATATCTGTGTAAAAAAGTAAGTTTTAAATTTTAAAGGAAATAGCTTTCGTTCCGTTTCGTTTTCTAATAGCTATCAGATAAAAAACACAAGAGCATCTTTATTAAAATAATGTCTGTTTACATAACCTTTTTAATAAAAAACACAAGTGCATCTTCATTCAAATAATGTCTGTTTACATACTCTTTTTAAATTAGAGTTAAATTAAATTCACGTTTGACCAACAAGGACATTAATTTGCCCTTAACTTCCATTTTTATTACAGAACAATTGAAACGTAAATTAATGTAGAGAGGTTGTATGAATGCAACACCCCAACATTAATCAGTTGGTTTATAAGGCACGCTGAAGGAAAAATTTAATAAATTCATACAAGCTGATATTGCCATTGTGATGTCCATTATAGTACAAATTCATTGTTCACAATGATTCACACTTGACGACCTGAAAATTAATTATGTTTGTTTTATTTTTATATTATATTCACTCCTTTATATTTTTTTATAACTTATGCGACAATTGCCCACAGCTTATTTGTAGAGCGTAGGTGCACAAACTTATTCATAATTTCTAGCGCGATCCTTGTCTAGAATTTTCGATAAAGTTCCAAAGGGGTTGCAGATGTTTTGCACCGGGCTCTTTACACCCTACTATGTGTTCAACCACCCCGAGAAGCTTCCAGACAAAACCAACGCAGGCGCGATGGGAAGTGGTACGGAAAACTCGACTGTCAGGCTCATGTAACGCTTACATTGCCGGTTCGATACAACAAGATCAACGTAAAGAGCGTTTTGGTAAAAGCGAACGTGCAATGTATATCGTCCAAACGCAACGCTCTGTCGAGTGTTTTTGTTGTCTGCGGTACGGCGACGCTGCTGGGTCGTTCTCGAACCGTCGGGACGGTCCGCGAACTCGTGGCGCCGCGCTCCTACACGCTGTATAAATACGATTGTACAGCGTCGACCGCCGCAGTATAAATCGAGACAAAGTGACGAACGTTTCTCCAAATACGTCAATACCTTTGCGTTATTTATTGTGAAGTGGTTTTATAAGTGAAAACATTCCAGTGTTTTGTAATAAGAAAATGGAATCGCCTGTTGTTTTGGATAAACCACCGGAATACCATGGCAGCGAAGTAAGTTTTTTGAAACTTATCAGCTTACAATAAGTTAGTAAATTCGGATGTTCATATTTACAAATTCATGAATTAAACTTGATATCAAGTTAAAGCGATAACATCATATTCATTATCTTTTTTTCAATGCACCTGCTCTCCAACATGCAAAGACCTTTAAAGATCAAAATAATTAGCATTTAAATATGGCCAGGTTGCTATTATTATTATGATGTCGAAGTCAAATCATTTATTTCAATTAGGCCACTAAGCGGCACTATTGAATGTCAAAATGATGATTTGATGATCTTTCTGTTATTATCAGTTAATCAGAAATTTCTTTATTCATGTTTGACGCGGATACTAATAAGTTTTATGCAAAAAAAAAAATAGACGAAAGTGATTTCTACTACATAATGAATACTATTAAAATCAGTGATGATCTAACACAAGAAGTGTATGAGAAAGCAGAATGACCTGCAGAATGTTTCCTTGTTCGCATTAGTAATTGGAAACTGGCCAGGTGGTAGCATGGTCAAAGACATTGCTTGTCTGGAGCACAGGTGTTACCTTCGCTGAAATGATTAACTTGTGAGTAATTCATGTGGAGCTCATTTGTAGTGCTACAGACGGAGTAAAAAAATGTCAAAATCACTGGGATGTAGATTTTATTTAGGCTTTCTCTCAATGTCCCAACGATTCCTTGCATTATATTCTTTTTTGGTCTGTCTTTGTCTTCTCGAATATTGAAACCCCTTGAGAAAAGACAAGGTAAAACACTCGTTAAAAGCACGCAATTTACAATGTTTGTCTCATTATTTTTACTCCTTCAGCGCCTTGACTCACTTGATGCACCATATAGCCTTCGTGTAATCTTCACGAGTTATTTTTTTTTAAGTTCGTATATTTATACAGCACCTTCGCATATTTGCCCACAAAAACGTCCATAACTAACACGAGATCATTGTAAACATTTCGACGTCATGAGCTGAGTCTCGTGAGTCACGGGCGACGCCGTCGAGGCGCTTTGGTTTTATCGAAATACCATGTATAGCGACTGCCTACAAAAATAATTTCTTTAGTAGACTGAAAACCGCAGAATATTGCAATTTTGTTTCCAAAGTTGAAGCTAAGACTGCGGTTTTGCAGACCTATTTAATTTATTTTTAGTAAAGACTGGTGTCTTTAACTCATTTATTTGTTTTCCTAAATAAACTTCGACGGAAATTAATGCAAACAGCTTTCGAATATTAAATCCATAAATATTATGTACTAAAATAAAGATTCGATCATCGTCTTTGGTCAGCGTTATTCTTGAGCGATTCCTCAAAGTTCACTTACCTTTCGTGCTTCTGTTAATGCTAAACCCCTTCTGTTTTGTTTATCTGTAAGTGCACGCTCGCTCTAAATACGCTTCCAATAATAGTGCTTCACTTAGCGATATTACTCTAACAGGATTAAGACTCAAACCGACACCATAACTTTTAAGTAATATCCGTGCATTACGACATCACTTTCATATTTTGTATCCACGTGATATTTGACTTACGAAGTATGTAAACAAAATATTTCCAGCTGTGACTGCTGCTATTTGTAAACGTGATTTTATTATTATCATTCTCTCTCATGTTTTGCCTTGGATGTCGACATTGGGTCGTCCTTTAGACTTGGGCTACTGAAAACACGAATTTTCTTTGGCTATCTTGTTTTGAAATGGCTGGCTCTTATCATTCAAGTAACCAATGAAAAGTCTTCGCACTTTGAGGAGTTAACAAACACCACACATGTAACGATCCACTCAAGTTTATGGATAACCGGTCTGCCGACTATGAAATTATCTTTGTAAATATTCAGCTAAGTTAAGACGGTGATGTCACTGATGTCAGTGCGATCTTAGGAGGTAAAATGTATCGTTCACGTACATAAGCGGTCTTAACGTTGTGCCTTCAACGGTGCGTCACGCGAACGCCCACGAGTATTAGTGTCCTATGCAAATTTGACCGAACGAAAGAAAACCTACTTCAGATTGACTTTATTAGGAAGGTAATAATCACCGGATGTTTTATATAATACCTTAAAGAGTATATGAGTAGATATAACAGTTACATCCCACGCTTTGATTCATGTTTCTGCTTATGGAGATTAAATGGGTCATCGTATGATGTTACCGGGGAATCGATCTCAGCTGATAAAAATTTAATTGCGGTCTTATTTATGGAGTATTGATTTTAATATGAGCCATAAAATATTATTTTTAAAGATATAAAACAGAAAAACAACTGAAATTTAAATAAATAAAACTTACGAAACCAAGTCTGCAGTAACTCAGTAACGGACACTCATTTTGGCAGAATGGCAAAAACCTGATTGATTTTTTGCACGTCTCATCTTTATATTTCTTCCTAAATGATCTAAACTGTCTTCATTTTGCTTGCCTGTGAGTTCAGACCAGAACGTTGGTTGTTCGGCGGTCAACGACATCACTTGCGTAACTCACCTCTGTGATTAACTCAAAATATTATTGGGCACTTATTCCTAGCGCAATGTAACGATTATGCGAATACGACATGCCATTTTCATGCCACAATTAGACGAGACTGCAAGATTTCGTAGCATTTTAAAATCTAACCATACAATCATGTATGCTTTAGAGTTTGGGCGGATTTGCTTAGTTCTTACATAGTAACAAATGCTTCGGTCAGGCATAATTGGAACAGATCATTGAATAGCGTTTAAAACATAATAAGAAGAGTTGTAATGAAGATAAGTGACAACATTAACTCATCGTCTATAAATAGCACATCTCTGGCTTATCTTCAATTATGTTTAAGTGCAGTTTCGGATACGTAAACACTTAATAAACCTCAATTACCGTTATATCATTTACATCATCTTGTTCATTTATAATAATAATGATATTGGTTCAAGTGCTACGTGAATCGTGAGACAAGTACTTTACAACAATTGCAGCATTTAGTACTTCTTAGCTCACGAGACTGTCCACGTGCCTTCATCCCGCCAGCACACGTTTGTTACGTTTTCCAACAATCGTCCACAATCGCATGACGCAACGATCTCCATCGGTTTTTGTTCACTCCAACCCACACGCTGATGTCACCGTTTACAATCATCAGTATCGCTTTGCTTTTGTACATTTAGTGCATTGATGCCGCTTTCATAGCACAATATACATTCTTGGCTTTTTCCTACAATATTGCCGGTATTGTTGGACTAACATTCGGTTCGCGATCTATTATGTTGATGATGTTTTCTTTGTCTCTCTGACTTAGTTCTGACGTGTCTTTTTTTTTCGATGGAAGTAGTTAATCTTGTTTACAAGAAGTTTTTGTCAAAACGGTTTGAATTGTTTCGCAAATTATTGAACGTCGCCGTGAAGCGATTTTGACTCATGTATTTGTCGTCCCACACAAGCAATCTTAAATTGAAGCCAACTAGTGCTAACAGTCTCGCAATTGCGAATTGTGGTTAACTTTTATTAGAATGTATCCCAAAACTGTTAAAATAACTTATCTTTGACGATGCATTCCAATAAACCCGGTGGCCAATTAACTGGAATAAAATAAATGAAAAAATTGCGGGATCAGAAACGTTAAGCCTTGTAGCTAATTACATGCGAAGGTTACTTCTGATAACAATCTATTTTATTATAATCATGAGGCAACGTGAAAAGATCAAAGCCAGATAATTTCAGGAACCCTCGTATTCATTTATTGTTTTTGGGAACTGAAGCCATCGTAAACCAACGATGCAGCTATGTTAATTGACCATTTATTGTGTCGAACTTGTCAAAAACAAATTCTTATCGAAAATATGAATATTTATTTCGCACCGTGTAAATCATTGGAACGTTCGTCCGCGTAATGATACCGTAGTATCAAAATACGAAAGTCTCGACTGTAAGGTTACTTCCTCGGCCGTCCTTGCCTTATATGGTTGTATCTGGCGACGCAAATGTGACTACTATGTACCTTTTCTGTTTTGACGTGTCTTCCGTCTCCCTCGCACATTAAAAGTACGGAATGCACTATAGGTACATGCACTTGTCGCTTTACATATTTATAGACGTTCCATCCGGATACTTGCGAAATCGATGAAATAAATATGAGCTTCCTGTATTGACGTTCCTTTAAGACAATTTAAATGATGGCAGTTTTTTCTCGAGGATGTTTTTCAATAAAGGGAGAATTAAGTAGCTGCTTTAAACAATACCAAGTTGTATAAACATACAACATCGGATATGTTTGTGTAACAGTCTAGGAATTACAACGATCACGTTGTGTAGTGGCCGTCACTGTTGGCTGGCCATGTGACTTCTTATATAAATAAGCTCAATTATAGAATTCCATTTAGCCGATACATGCATATACCTCTACGAACATAAATAATATAGCGGTCGTCAGTCGGTATGTTAGGGATAAAGCTAAATTATTAAGTCATTATAGAGACTTGCAGAGGTTCGTGATTATCGTTGGTATTTAAATATTATAATGACGATTCCGTGTTGAAGTCTCACTCTCGACTCATCACCATTTAAGCATATATAAATAAATACAGTTGTTCTATCTCACAACGGCGGATTGGTCTTAGTCGTGTGTGTAGATGCACATGCACATTGTTTCTGTGTGCCCAGGCGATACTGAGCGCTTCCGAGCTGACCATCTGATGAAATCCGTTCAACAAGTCCAGTACCGGTCAGAATTACTTTTGGTTGATGTTTCTCGAATAAGTTTTTGTTTGCTTAAGAAATTGGTGATCCTAACCGGTTTTTTTTTTTGTCAACAGCGTGGTTTCCCGTTTGACGAAGAGGAGGGGTCGGGCGCGTGGAGCGAGCTTGCGTCGCGGCACCCTGACATAGCGGCTCGGCTGCGCCAGCGGCCCGCCACCTGGGCCAGGAAGAGGCGGCCTTCGAGCCAGGACGCAACAGACGGTAAGAATCTAAGTCTATAAATCCCATAAGACCGACTTTTCTTTTGATAAGCATGGATTTGAGTTATTAAGGTCAGATTTCAGTTAACTACAGACAAAATACATATCAAGTTTATTAAATACTTATATATGTATCTTTTGAGATGTCTCACAACAAACAAACAGCACAACCAGCAACAGGACCTTCTTCTTTGCAGATGTGCTTACAAAATGTTTCGTATTTCCAGATTTCGGCGACAGTTTCGGTGGCTTCGACAGATTCCCCTTCGACGACATCCCGCCAGAGTTCAGAGAACACTTCCCTTCACATTGGAACCGCAGATTTGAACCCCGCGACGAGCAACCGCAGCCACAACCAACACAACAACAACAACACGTGCCGCACCCGCCGCAGTCTCCGCCGGCGCAGCAGCAGACCACAGCCACACAGACTGAACAGGAACCTCAACCAGGTCCTTCAGAACCCGAACCACAGACGCACATACCACAATACGGACTAAGGAACACAGTCGATCTCGGCCAGAAAAGCCCCGCCGACCCTAGCCTGGTCGATGCGGACGACAGAAATCAGAGGTCTATGTCAGCGCCGCCAGACAGTAGCGCACCAAACCAAAGCTTCAAAATGAGTGGACAGAACCACCAGGAACACCCGCCACAGCACGGCGAACAGCACTCAAATGTGCGACACATACCTATATTCGTGGAGGGTAGGGACGAGCCGGTCATCAACAAATCGGTCGACCACGGCACACACTTCGGTGAAACTAAGCCCGCGTACGTGCCGCCGCCTCAGCAGCCGCATATCGATAGAGAACAGTATTTCGCTGACGACGGCCCCGTTGGCTACCACCATCCGCCTAACTTCGCGAGAGCCTTCGGCACGCCCTTCAACAAAGGATTTAGGCAGGGACCGCAACCATTCACGCAGCAAAAAGCGTACCCGCAGGCGGCGTACGCTCGCGGCGCCTCGCCTCAGCGTGCTCAATCACCTAAACCACAACCGCCTCCGCATACCGAGGAACATTTTGTGAAAGTGCCAGTGCACCATGAACAGAACGCACCTAAGACTGAACCTCCGTCCAGAGCTCAGCAGCGGCCGCCGCAGCAGCAGCAACCTCCGCCGCCTCAACAGAAGCAAGCCCCGCCGCAGCCACAACCACAGGCTCCGCAGCGGGAACAGACTCCGCCACAACCCAAACAACCCTCGGCCAACGACCCTATCACACAGATTCTTCGTATTCAAACAGATGTACTAAATCTTATGACTGAGGTTGAAAACTTTGGCGGTGCCAAAAATGATAAGAAATACTTGTTCCTAGATGAAATGCTTACTAGGAATCTCATTAAATTAGATACTATTGAAACTGATGGCAAAGAAAACATTCGCCTGGCTAGGAAGGAGGCTATCAAATGCATCCAAAAATGTATAGCTGTATTAGAAGCCAAAGCAGAAAGCAATGCTGGCATTAAAAGCCAACCTCAAGCAACAGACGTAGAAATGAAAGAAAATACAGATGCACAACCGGCAGCTGAACAAGCTACGGAAAATGGCGAGGTTGAAATGAAGGAAACCACTAAAGAGGAGGGTCAAGGCGAGCCGCAAGAGCAAGCCGAACAGCCGGCAGAAGTGGCCTCAGCAGTGGAAGCGAAGACTGAGAAACCAGAGGAGGTAACGACAGAGGCGAAGGTCGAACAAGTTCAACTTCCAGTAGAGCCAGCCGACAATAAGGACGCCACACAAACACAAGCTGCCGACACACGACCAGAGGACACACCTCCTGAAAAAGCAGCTGAAACAGAACAAAAGCCAGAAGACGAAGATAAAAGCCCCGAGAAGGGCACCAAAGTTGTAAAGAAACGCAATAAAAGCAAAGAGAATAAGAAAGATTTACCTAACGATAGTACTAAGCAAGAAGATAGCAATAAGGAAGTTAAAGTAGAAGAAAAGAAGGAAAACTTAGAAATAATGCAAGTGGACGATAAAGGTGATAAGTCGGAGCCACAGGTGATGGAAGTAGACGGTGCTGCTAGTCAATAAAATTAGTTCGCGATAGTGAATTGTCTCATTAGTTACACACTCGTAATCCGCGCACGGGGCCTCAGTGTATGCCTTCCTTAATCTTCCGTGTTAACTATATTGTGCATAACACAGGTGTTGACATTGTATTGTTTATGTTTGTACATTTTACGTTTTAATATTAAACAAATGTGTAAAAATATTTGTTGTCCTCTAGGATTTGAAAGGTCTCTTTGTCCTAATATTTAATTAATTTATTGTTTATCACACTTGATAACACAATTTTCTGAATAAATAATGAAATCCGTTTATGAGTGTTTTTATTATTGACTACACAGTACACATAGTGGATAATACAAAATATAATTAGCTATATTACATATAATAATTATATATTACTTAAATAATAATTTATTTACGTAGGAATTTGACTCCATGATGGTAATTTAACTTTATCACAGAAAGCAAAGCACATGGATTTTTCCAAATGTACATATTTTGTCTCACTTCAGTCATGTAGAATATTTACTCAATATATCAGTCTGACAAACTAAATATACATGCAGAATCGCTTACTACTTATTATGTAATAACTTACTCTTAATAACTACATTAGGATGAAATATTGAAAAGTTTGTATACCTTTGACTGTCTACAATTAAATTTAAAAACTAAACTAAAGTACAACTATTTTCTTAATAATTTCCCTCGGCAATCATCGCTTTGCTGAATGCCCATCAATATTAGATTTATCGTGTATAATCATTTGAATTTAGAACTAATTACTTTATTGTTGTTTTGTTTTGATTTCCGTGTGAACTATATAGAGCTGTAAAACTATTTTCCTTTAGCAACTTTCCTCCCATTTTTTAAATAAATTACTTGTATGTTAAAAGAGTTTTAACAAATCTATATAATTCTAAATTGATTGAGATCGTCCGGTCCGCACCAAGTACAAAGGGCAACTGATAGAAATCCGACAACTGACGCAACACGAACTTTGCCGAGGGACATTAAGAAAATTTATTTATTTAATACTTCATGCACACAAACGTACAGAGGCAGACTAAATGCCTAAGGCATATTATAACAGTCGACCTTAGGGTGATGTAGAGACAAATAGTTGTACTGTACATATATCGACAGTGCAGAAGTTCCTATTTGAAATAATGTTTCGAGAATCAAGATGAGACAATTACTGTTTTACAGACAAAGATACAGTACGAAAATTTACTCTGATTAAAAAAGCAGATGGCTAGATACTAGAACCTCGACGCTATGGCAAACTTCAGTAATTAATATTTATATATAAACAATATCGCCAGCAATACATTATCTAAGACAATCAGTCATCTAGGTAAAATAATCTCAACTTCCGCATTCCTTAAAATCCATCAAATGACGTCATGGCTGACATTTCTAACAAACTTAATATTGCGTCACGAACTCGCGTCTAATTAATCCAATTTATACTTTATTACAATGACATTAGAGTCACACGACGCGTGCTCTTGAGTTGCATTTACTACAGCATATAATTCAAACTAACTCTACAATAAAAGAATATTCTCACTCCCATTCCTTCATGACTTTATCCCAATCCTCATCCGTGATGAAAGGCTTATCGATACAGTTGATCATATACTCGCCGCAGAAGATACACTCACTGGCTACCAGGTCATCGATCTCGTTCCTCAGGATCTCTCGTAGAGGCAGGCCGTTGGAGGTCACCGTTGATAGCTCGATGTTTGATAGCACGGAGAGCTGGCGTTGGAGGTCCGATAACTTGTTGCGACGGGCTGGACCTTTAAGGAAATGAAAGATTTGTTTATGGTAAGCTCATCAGGATAAAGACCGACACAGATAACAATATTCTTCTGACCTTTCTTTCGATCACGACGGCCAATCTCAATATTCAACAAAACCGCGATGCAAATTCGACAAGTGTAAACAGTACGTACCGTCGAAGAAAAATAGGACCGCAGGGGTAGAAACTAAACTTTGAAGACAAAACAAAAATTTTACGTTATTTAAAAACTGTTTACAGTTTACATTTTAGTAGGTACTTCAATATATTAAATAATAACAAAAAAATTTTTTTTGCCAATAAAAAAAGTAATGACATACAAGCTTTTTAGCTTACCATGCATTGTCATTCAAACCAAACGTGTATGCAAAATTTCATCTCATTCGGTTGAGGATAATTGCTTTAAAATTCAGTTGCAAGATTTGACCCCGAACCACAGATAATATAATACTAGCCCCGAACATACTTATTTATTTTAGTACATGGAAGACTTACAGCTAAAAAATACAGACAAAAAGTAAACCATAGTCAACAGAAAGCCAATTACAAATTTGTTTACTTATAATAATAATTTTGGTGTGAGCACAAAAACAAAAATCTCACCGCTATACAAACATACATTAATAGCAAGTTAATAAAAAGCTTGTAAAAAACGATGCTTTGTTTGAAATCAATAAAGTGGTATCACAGTTAAACACCTGATCAAAGTTTTGTTTCCATTTATCCCGTGTAATGGTACTTCATAGTATGTAAGCGATAAGCGAGCAAAGTCGTAGACTAGGCGAGACGAAGAAGAGTTTATTTGTGCCAGTTTATATCCTTACGCAGGCGATTATAGTGAACAAATATCTGCGCAAAAGCCGCTCTCTCAATTCTCACTCTCATGATCTAATGATGGGTCAGGGAGATATTAGATGCAGGACTAAGGGCTTGGGTGCTTTCCAAGGCTCGTGTGTCTCACAGTTCTCACACCAGCAATTGCTAAACTCCGGACTGCTAACGAGACATTCCAATGCACTCATCTCACATAGAGGTGGCCTGTGTTCCAGAAGCGGAAACAATAGAACATTATAGGTTGAATATGTTTACGTACTGAGTATAGGCAGTGTCTCGTGCGTTAGGCAGTCGTTGTGGAACTTGTGTCCGCACGAGAACAAGTAGAAGGGGCGCAGTAACAGCGCGATGTCGCACAGACAGCACACAGACGCTTTTGTTAGAGCGACTGTGTATAATATAATACTTACTGAGTATAGGCAGTGTCTCGTGCGTTAGGCAGTCGCTGTAGAAATTGTGTCTGCACGAGAAAAGGTAGAAGGGGCGCAATAACAGCGCGATGTCGCACAGACAGCACACAGACGCTTTTGTTAGAGCGACTGTGTATAATATAATACTTACTGAGTATAGGCAGTGTCTCGTGCGTTAGGCAGTCGCTGTGGAACTTGTGTCCGCACTTGAACCGGTAGAATGGACGCAGTAACAGCGCGATGCCGCACAGACAGCACACAGACACATCTGTTAGAGTGACTGTGTATAATATAATACTTACTGAGTATAGGCAGTGTCTCGTGCGAGAGGCAGTCGCTGTGGAACTTGTATCCGCACGGGAACAGGTAGAATAGGCGCAGTAACAGCACGATGTCGCAAACACAGCACACATACGCTTCTGTTAGAGCGACTGTGTATAATCTATACTAATATTATAAATGCGAAAGTAACTCTGTCTGTTACATTTTCACGCTTAAACCACTAAACCGATTAAGATGAAAGTTGGTATCGAGATAGTTTGGAGACCCGGGAAAGGACATAGGCTACTTTTTTTCCTAAAACACGAAAGGGGAAATATGGGGTGGTGGGGTGGCTTTGTATGAAAATTCTTATTATTGCTTAAACCGCAGAACCGATTTAGATGAAATTTGGTATGGAGATAGTTTGAGAACCTGAGAAGGACATATGATAAGCTACTTATGTAAAACACGAAGGGGCAGGAATGGGGGGAGGGTTAATTTTGTATGTAACTTCTTATCATGCAAGTTCTTAGAAATTTGGTATGGAGATACTTTGAGACCCTGAAAAGGACATAAACTACTTCTTTGTGCTTAAAACTCGAAAGGGGAGAAATGGGAGGGGTAAGATTTGTATGAAACTTCTTATTATGGGGTGTCCGCACGGAAACAGGTACAAGGGGCGCAGTAACAGCACGATGTCGCACAGACAGCACACAGACGCTTCTGTTAGAGCGACTGTGTATAATATAATACGTACTGAGTATAGGCAGTGTCTCGTGCGTGAGGCAGTCGCTGTGGAACTTGTGTCCGCACGGGAACAGGTAGAAGGGGCGCAGTAACAGTGCGATGTCGCACACACAGCACACAGACGCTTCTGTTAGAGCGACTGTGTATAATAATAATATAATACGTACTGAGTATAGGCAGTGTCTCGTGCGTGAGGCAGTCGCTGTGGAACTTGTGTACGCACGGGAAAAGGAAGAAAGGGCGCAGTAACAGCGCGATGTCGCACACACAGTACACACACGCTTCTTTTAGAGCGACTGTGTATAATATTAATATAATACGTACTGAGTATAGGCAGTGTCTCGTGCGTGCGGCAGTTGCTGTGGAACTTGTATCCGCACGGGAACAGGTAGAAGGGGCGCAGTAACAGCGCGATGTCGCACAGACAGCACACAGACGCAACTGTTAGAGCGACTGTGTATAATATAATACTTACTGAGTATAGGCAGTGTCTCGTGCGTGAGGCAGTCGCTCTGGAACTTGTGTCCGCACGGGAACAGGTAGAAGGGGCGCAGTAACAGCGCGATGTCGCACAGACAGCACACAGACGCAACTGTTAGAGCGACTGTGTATAACATAATACTTACTGAGTATAGGCAGTGTCTCGTGCGTGAGGCAGTCGCTGTGGAACTTGTGTCCGCACGGGAACAGGTAGAAGGGGCGCAGTAACAGCGCGATGTCGCACAGACAGCACACAGACGCAACTGTTAGAGCGACTGTGTATAATATAATACGTACTGAGTATAGGCAGTGTCTCGTGCGTGAGGCAGTCGCTGTGGAACTTGTGTCCGCACGGGAACAGGTAGAAGGGGCGCAGTAACAGCGCGATGTCGCACAGACAGCACACGTCTGAGACCAGCACGGTAACACTGCGGTTGCGGAACGACTGTATTTCGGCGCGGACCTGTAAGTAAGAAAATAATTTAGTAAGAATGTAACGAAGGTCAGTCAAAAATATAGAGACATATAGACTGATCAAAATTATTGGGACAACAAAGACAGTAAAACAATATCTAAGTGACACAAAGGCTGTTTCAGAATGAACGTAGGACACGACAACATCCATCCTAACAAGAACTGTATCTGATTTAATTGAATTTTGAATGTGAAATTGTGAAAGTGGTCTGTTTGTGGTTTTATAAAATGCGGGCTGACAAATTTTACCACAAGTTAACAGATTAGGACAGTTTTACTTACATATTCGGCGGACGCTATCGCTTCTTCCATTTCAGACTTCATGTACTCTATTTGATTGTTATTTTCCTGTAAATATGCAAATGAATATTAATTATAGCAGAATCTTTCAACGGGTACAATGAAAAACAATTCAACATTACATCTGTATCCTCGGACGAGGTAGGGTTAGAGAGAGGTCTGGTATAATGTACGATTTCCACCAACCGGGCGACACATGAGCGCAGCGCAGCGCGTCGCAGCGGATGCGCGAGCACGCGCTCGGAACCCGGGCGTAAGCGCGCGCGTGCTCGTGTATCCGCTAGCATGCTCTCAGCGACTAGTGATGCTTTCGTGTCATAGTCAGTTTTTGTTCAAATAAAGAGATAAGCTTTTCATCTGTATCCATATTCATTTTGCACGAAAAACAATAAACAAATATATAAATCACGTCGGTCTACAGTTCAACGTACAACTTGAATGATTCAACTTGCCGGCCGGCGACAACACAGGAGGAGCCGATCGGCTGCCGCGGCGTCCGAGCGCAGCCGACTGGCTGCCGCGGCATACGCGCGGATCTAACCGAGTTCCAAGCAGTGTAAATGCCATGCAAACATGAAACTTAACTATTGTACAGTAGCCTGAATTTCCTTTAACACAGTGTGAAATGCGCCCCGACGCGGCCCGGTTGGTGGAAATCGTACATAATCAAAATCTAGCAAACACTCAAACACGGCTAGACCGAGTTTAAATAATATTTTTTTTGTTTTGTTAGCTAGAAGAGAGGAGAGATTTAATAACAAAAAAATGGGTAGACAGGTAGAGTAGGTAGGTAGGGTAGAATAGGTAGGTAGGGTAGGTAAATAATAGGGCAGGTAGGGGTAGGTAGCCAGTTGACGGGAGCGAAGCCGCGGGGGACAACCAGTTATGACATATAATGTAATAGGTTACCTGTAAAGACTCGCATATAGGTTGCCTAAAGTGATCGATGGTGACGACATCACTGAAGAAAGGCAGTATGTCCTCAATTTTGATGAGCGGGCACTCTGCGAGGAATCTCATCGCTTCCTGCATATCTTGAGTCTTCGTGATTACGCTTTCAGCTGTAAAAAATAGTAATAAATTGATATTTCATAATTAAATGTGGAAAATGTTCATGCTTATGTTTTATAACAACACCTAATAATACACCGTGTGCACAAATAAGGATTCTGTAATTCTGTTTGAGTTAATTGTAAGCGTGCCAAATTAATGGTGTACGACAATTGAAATTGAGTTTCCTAAAATGGCACGCTGTCCTCAAGCGGGTCAGAGGCCTCCCACGATTTTTTGTGCAGCTTGCAATCTAGTGTCTCTTTTTCAGTTCTGCAACCTGCCGCGTAGCGTTGAGACCAATAAGACGGGGATTATTGTCAGTTTTGTGATATTTGCTTAAAAGCGTATATCTGGCAGACATGTCCTGCTAAGTCCCACTCATAAACTCACCAATATTACGTCACAGCTGCCTCCTGAGCTCGGTTTGCTCCGGCATGTCTGCGATGCTCTTGGCGAGAGTGAGGCTCGCTTGAAGCGCGAGTTGCACCGCAGAGCCGCACAGACCTCGCAGTGCTGATAACTATAAATCATCTAATAAATAACTCACCAATATTAAGCCACAGCTGCCTCCTGAGCTCGGTTTGCTCCGGCATGTCTGCGATGCTCTTGGCGAGAGTGAGGCTCACTTGTAGCGTGAGTCCCACTGCAGAGTCCCACAGAACCCGCAGTACTAACAACTGATAAGTTATCTAATAAATAACTAACAAATATTAAGTCACAGCTAACTCCTGAGCTCGGTCTGCTCCGGCATGTTTGCGATGCTCTTGGCGAGAGTGAGGCTCACTTGTAGCGCGAGTTCCACCGCAGAGTCCCACAGACCTCGCAGTGCTAATAGCTATAAATTAACAAAAAAATAACTCACCAATATTAAGCCACAGCTGCCTCCCGTGCTCGGTTTGCTCCGGAGGCAGTCTTTTTATGTCTGCGATGCTCTTGGCGAGAGTGAGGCTCACTTGTAGCGTGAGTTCCACTACAGAGTCCCAAGGACCTCGCAGTGCTGATAACTATAAAATATCTAAAAAATAACTCACCAATATTAAGCCACAGCTGCCCCCTGAGCTCGGTTTGCTCCGGCATGTCTGCGATGCTCTTGGCGAGAGTGAAGCTCACTTGTATCGCGAATTCCACCGCAGAGTCCCACAGACCTCACAGTACTGATAACTATAAATTATCTAAAAAATAACTCACCAATATTAAGCCACAGCTGCCTCCTGAGCTCGGTTTTCTCCGGCATGTCTGAGATGCTCTTAGCGAAAGTGAGGCTCGCTTGTAGCGCGAGTTCCACATAACCCGCAGTACTAAAAACTGACAACTTATGTAATAAATAACTCACCAATATTAAGCCACAGCTGCCTCCTGAGCTCGGTTTGCTCCGGCATGTCTGCGATGCTCTTAGCGAGAGTGAGGCTAACTTGTAGCGCGAGTTCCACTGCTGAATCCCAGAGACCTAGCAGTGCTGATAGTTTCACGCAGGCTTCTGACAAGTTCTTTTCGCGACATAATCTGGCAAAAAAAATATATTAATGTGACTCTTATATGTACATGGGATAAGGCATAAATTGGTATGACTGCTGTACTTTCCTACTTATGCTAGTATTTTTTTAAGTTTTCTAAAGGTATGTTCAAGATTTTGTTTTTATTTCATTTGTAAGTTGCAGAATGGAGATAAAGTTTAAATTCGCAAATAGGAATCCAACTCCTGTTTTCTTCTAATGCACTGTAAATTGAATTTTCTAGTACCCACTTGTGAAATCAAGCCTCAATGAAATATTTTAAGAGCAAGGCAGTCTGTCAACGTTCTAAACAACTTTGATTAGTATCTGATCCTTTATTACAAGCTTTTATTCAACTTGCAATGTATGTTTGTATGTATGAATGTACTTGTGTGTTCGGGTAAAATCTTGCAACTGAATTTTAAAGCAGTTATCCTCCACCAATTAAGATGAAATTTCACATACTCGTTTAGTTTGGATGACAATGCATGGTTAGCTAAGTGACGTCATTCTACATCAAGTATGGCGGACTAGTTATTTTTTTGCACTTGCATGATTTGGGTATCAAAAGAAAGGGAAGAATACGAAAAAAACCTTGTTTTAAAAAAAATATGAATAATTTATTTAAAACGATGGCTTTTTTTTTATCGAAATAATCATAATTTTGAAAACTACAACTCACCTCAAAGCATAATGCACATCATAATTCACCATCGTAACATCCTGCCCTTGGCGCGACAGATACATAGTCAACGCCTCATGATCATGTTCCGCATACAGCGTCAACAAATAGTTGTGTATCGCCTTGTCCTTCACGTTGTAATGCTGCAGAATAAACTCCAAGTACCTAATGACTTCCGACAAATGCTCAGTGTCATTCTTACAAGACAGAAAAGCCGGTAATAATTTCGAAGGGCTCAATCTCGCTCCCTGCAAAATCAACGCATTCACAAAATGCTTCGGCGATTCCTCCATAAGTACTGAAGCGAAGTGGTAGAACAGTTCTGGTCTTTTTAAAGTTTTGAGCGTCTCAATAGCTTCTAAGTAAGATTTCTTGTAAATGTACTGAGCTACTACATTTTCATAGTCTTCGTTTATAATCGTTAATTTGATTAGGTTTTGTTTGTCGCCGTGTGAAGCCATCAAGTCGTATACTACGGACTTGACATGCTGCATGCATTTAGCGACTTTTGGATGGAGTAAAAATACTTCGAAATTGCTTTGAATCTGGTGGTATTCTTCCGAGTCTTGTTTCCCTGTACGACGGAGTAAACCCAACTGAGACAGATACAACTCTGTCATCCAAATGACAAGCATAGAAATCAAAGTCTTCTCGTCCTCCTTTAAAGTATCGAGTCGCTTCGATAAGTAGACCTTCAAAGCATTTATTTGATCTAATTCCAAAAACTTGAGGCATATCCTTTCGAAGCTTTTTTGCGTATCAGCGAATATTTCTGCGCTTCTTTCGTAGTCCCCTTGATTAAATAGTAATTCAGCCTGTTTTACATTAATAACGTCTATGTACGCAGGGTTATTATAACAATACTCTTTGGCTAGATCGAACTGTCCTTTATCAGAGTAAATGATCCATAGATTCCGTTCCTCTCGTACAACTTTGTATCTAAACACGCTTTTATCTGTAATAGCCCAAATAGTTCTCTTCTTTGTATCTCTTACTATATTTTTTAGTTTGCCGTGAGCTTCTGAATATCTATCTTCGAAGACTAGTTCTTGGCTTATGAGTGAGATTACTTTAACTCTGTCGGAGTACATGAGGAGGACATGGAACTCTGTGAGGACGAAGGATAGAGGAGCGTTTTCAAGTTCGTCACCTTCGGTTGGGTAACTGATTAATGCGCCTTGAGTGAACAGCGAGTTTGAATTCTGTTGGGAACTTGGGTCCAACTGTAAATATTTATAGGATAATGATTAATAGTCGCGTGTGGCTTTCTGTTATTTCTGCCATGGGAAAGGGGCGTTAGTGATACTTAAAATATGTAAATTATAGGATTGCAGACTTTTTGATAAGGATCTCACAGAGAGGAAGCCCAACAGAGCGAACATTATACGCTCTGTGATAACTGATAAGATAAGGCAAAAATATTATTAAAATTAATTAAACAAAAACATTTTAGTTGAAACCGCATGACATGTTATTATGTTACGATAATAGCATGAGTAGGAAAAATTTTCTAATAAATAATGTAATGCATTGTTACACTGAAATCTAAATGTATGGCAGTACTAGCTTCTGCCAGCGGCTTCGCCCGCGTGAATGTCGAAAATTATCCCGGCGGAACATATTTCCGGGATAAAATTATAATCTACCTCTGTGCCAAATTTCATCCAGATCCGTTCAGCCGTTCTGGCGTGAAGAAATATCAAACATACACACTCACAAACTTTCGCCGTTATAATATTAGTGTGATGACGGAGGACTCAATTCACAGATTAAATGGCAATCCACTTCGCGTTATATATACGGCGGATACGATCTGATTGAGATCGAGACATTCTATGTGCAGTTGTACACATCAATCAGCAAGCTCGTTGCGAGTCTAGCGAATGATCCTAGAGCTAGATTGACCCGACACTATACCGAAGACATTCCCGACGTCAGCCTGTATGAGACTAGGATGGCTCTGAAACAGCTTAAGAACAATAAGGCACTGGGTGACGACGGAATTACGGCCGAACTCCTGAAGGCGGGTGGAAAACCAATACTTAAGGCCCTTCAGAAGCTGTTTGATTCAGTCATACTCGAGGGGAAAACGCCACAGGTATGGCGCAGGGATGTGGTGGTACTCTTCTTCAAGAAGGGTGGCATTGCCCTACTGAAGAACTATAGGCCCATCTTACTTCTTAGCCATGTCTACAAGCTGTTCTGAAGAGTCATCACGAATCGTCTCGCGCGCAGGTTTGACGATTTCCAGCCTCCCGAGGGCTTGCTCGTTTCCGTAAAGGCTTCAGCACCGTAGACCACATACATACGCTGCGGCAGGTTATACAGAAGACCGAAGAGTACAACCTGCCTCTCTGTTTAGCGTTTGTGGACTACGAGAAAGTGTTCGATTCGATCGAGACCTGGCTGTACTGCAGTCTCTCCAACGGTGCCAAATTGACTACCGGTACATCGAAGAGTAGAAGTGTTTATACATAAACGCCACCATGTCAGTTCGACTTCAGTATCAGACATCGGAACTCGTCCTTCTGCAGCGAGGTGTGAGACAGGGAGACGTCATATCTCCGAAGCTGTTTACCACTGCACTGGAGGATATCTTCAAGGTTCTGGACTGGAGAGGGCTAGGCATCAACGTCAATGGCGAGTACATCACTCACGTTCGGTTTGCCGACGATATAGTGGTTATGGCTGAGACCTCAGTACAAAGCTCGGTGACCTCAGTAGAGCTTCCGAAAGAGTGGGTCTTAGGATGAACATGGACAAAACTAAGGTGATGTTGAATGCCCATGTTACACCCACTCCTATCAAGGTCGGAGACTCTACAGTCAAAGTTATGGGCGACTATGTCTACTTGAGACACATGATCCAGATGGGTAGGGACAACTTCGAGAAAGAGGTCAACCGTCGAATCCGACTCGGCTGGGCAGCGTTCGGAAAGTTGCGCGGTATCTTCTCGTCCAACTTACCACAGTGTCTCAAGACGAAAGTCTATGACCAGTGTGTGTTGCCAGTGATGGCATATTGCTCGCTTACAATGGGCCTTATCAGAAAGCTTACAGTCACTCAAAGGGCAATGGAGAGGGCTATGCTCGGAGTTTCCTTGCGTGATCGAATCAGAAATGTGGAGATCCGCAAGAGAACCAGGGTTACCGACATAGCCCGAAGAATTGCTAAACTTAAGTGGCATAGGGCAGGGCACATTGCTCGCAGAACGGATGGCCGATGGGGCAGAAAGGTTCTGGAGTGGCGACCGCGAACCAGAAGACGTTGCGGGGTTCTGCTGGTTGCGAGACGCACGGGACCGGTCAATGTGGCGACGCTTGGGGGAGGCCCATGTCCAGCAGTGGACGTCTTTCGGCTGATATGATGATGATTATCAACACGTTGTGTTCGATTGGACGGAAGAAGAGGTGTGAGTAATTTCCTATCTAAAGCATTGGCTAGATATAACAAAAGATAGAGTACTAACCTGTCCATAAAATATCCCAGGTTCCGTCAACCAAGCAAAAGTTTTAGGTACACCGTTCTTATCAAAGAACTGAAGCTTCGAGTACTTCAAAGTAGATGGAATTTCTTGGAAACCAGTCTCAGGGATCGTCAAATATGAGTAGAAGATTGACTGCAAGGAGGGCTTGTCACCTTGGGTCGTGGCATGGCCCATGAACTGATACAGTCTGGTCGGTGTAGTGATAAAGATGAAGTATTTACTCGTGTTATTTACTCTATGGAACTGTATGCCTGTAATAGGCATGTCAGTCGCACCCTTGCCGATGTCGAAAATCTGAAAATATAAATAGTTTGGGTTAGTGATAGTTGTTTGTTGAAATAGATTATGAAATGAAAGCTTTTCAGGTAAAAGATTGAAACAAAAAAGTAAAGCTAACTTTAATAGCAGTTACTCGGAGCAGAGACGCCTTCGAAGATTCAACTAATAGAGACAGCATTGTCAACATCTATAATATGTTTTTAGCACATTTACTGTTAGTTATAAAAAATAATCGCTGAATGTGTTGCTAAACGCAAATCTCGAGGACAGCTGAACCGATTTCGCTAATTCTTTTTTTTTGTTGTTTTTGTTATTGTAAGGAGAAGGTTCTTATGTATTTTTTTTTTTTTTTTCCTTTGATCTTGCTATCAGTCCTTCTGACTATGAGCAGATGTGTTGAACGGCTATTATTCATGAGGAGATGTACCCCACTGGGAACATCCTCCATATTAGTATAATGGCTTAGTCAACGCCGCCGAGATTCATGGTTCTGCGCCGTTTCAGGCGATTTAGACAGTCAGGTATTGTGAGCTGGGCAGCGAGCTGGTTAGGATGGTTGTCCAGTCTTGTTTTGTATTTGCCTGCGAATGTTTTTATCTCATCCGTCACTGTTGGCATGCTCAGGTATTTGTGTACTTCACTGTTTCTAATGAACCAGGGTGCATTGCTAATTTGTTTAAGGATGTAGTTCTGAGCTCTTTGAATAATATTTATGTTGGAATCACAGCAGGCCCCCCATAACTGAATCCCGTAGGTCCAGACTGGTTTTATGACAGCCTTGTAAATTAGGAGCTTGTTGTCCAGTGACAGTTTTGAATTCTACCCAGGAACCAGAAGAGGCTTTTGTATTTGAGGTTGATCTGTTTTCGTTTTGTTTCAATGTGTTTCCGCCATGTTAACCTGCGGTCCAAGTGAAGTCCGAGGTACTTAGCTGTGTCACTCTGAGTCAACTCCCTTCTACTTAGGTGAACAGGGGGACAAGTTTCTCTTCGCAGTGTGAAGGTGACCTGCACTGACTTATTAGCACTCACTTTTATACGCCATCTGTCAAACCAGTTGCTTATTTCATTAAGGCTTTGTTGAAGTTTCGCAGTGGCTTCTGCAGGGTCTTTACTAGAAGCTAATATTGCTGTATCATCTGCATAAGTAGCGATAGTAACTCCAGGTGTTAGTGGAAGATCTGATGTGTATATGGTATACAAAACTGGGCCGAGAACGGAGCCTTGTGGCACACCAGCAAGCACCTCGTGAAAACCCGACGAGCAGTCATCTTCTTTCACTTGGAATATTCTATTGTTGAGATATGATTCTAGTATATGATAGAAACTGTGAGGCAGCAGTAACTTAATTTTATAGAGTAATCCCTTATGCCATACCCGGTCAAAGGCCTGCTGAACATCAAGGAAGGCCGAAGAGCAATACTCCTTCTTCTCAAGACTGTCACTGATATGTCTGCACACTCTGTGTATTTGTTCAATGTTACTGTGCTCTGGCCTGAACCCAAATTGGTGGTCTGGAGTTACGGAGTTTTCGTACATGGCACATGAGAGACGTCGGAGTAGTATCTTCTCTAGAACCTTAGATATTATAGGCAATAAACTAATTGGCCTGTAAGATGATAATGCATGTGCTGGCTTTCCAGGTTTATAGACCATGATCACTTGTGAGACCTTCCATAGTGCAGGAAAATAAGATGTTCTAAAGATACCATTGAACAACGTAGTCAGATATACTATTGCTTTTCGTGGCGATTCTGACAGGATCTTTTTGTCTATGAGGTCAAATCCTGGGGCTTTTTTATTGTCTAGTTGGCAGATGGTTCTTGTCACTTCACCTGGTGTCACTACTTTTAGAGGCGAATCAAGTTGGTGGTCTTGTTGAAGAACGTCATCTATGTCAGCTTCATTAGAGCCAGGACTGGCCTCGTTAGGAACAAATACTTTGGCAAGGTGATCAGCGAAAGCATTCGACTTTTCCTGTTTCGTCCTGGCCCACTTGTTTCTTTCTAGTCGTAGAGGTGGCTTTGGGTTTATTGGCTGGTTCATACTTTTACATGTCTTCCAGAGGGAGTAGTCAGAGTTTGCAGTAGCAGTAAGCGACAGTAGTTTTGCCTATACTGTGGCATTTTCTGCTTCTTTTATAGTTTGTTTCAGAACTTTACTGTAATTGTTTAACACCATTTTATCAAGGGGATGCCGGCTTGTGTGCCAGACTCTGCGTAGTCTCCTTTTCTCCAGAATCATTTCTTTGATTTCTTGTGGTACATAAGCCTGCCTCACATTCTTACGATTTACCTCTTCTGTGCTATTCCAGCAAGCTTTTTGGACCGCGACTGTGAACGCTACGACTGCATCATCAATTTCGTCCTCATTCTTTAAGGAAACTCGTAACTGTAAGGAATCCTCAACAAGACAACGAAAGAGTTTCCAATTGGTCTGATTATTATACAATCTAGGTTTTCTCTGGTTCTTCAAGACATTGGCACTGATTGTTAGTATAACAGGGATGTGGTTTGAAGTTCCGTCTAGACAAGAGTCAATTTGGTAAAAGAGTCTAGATAGTCCCTTCATTAAGAAGAAGTCCAAGACATCAGGCAATTTATTTGGGTCAGTCGGCCAGTGGGTGGGCTCAGGAGTAGCAATTGTTGTAAGGTGGTTTTTATCAACACATTTTTTAAGTTTTCTGCCACGCGTGGTAATAAGTCTCGAGCCCCAGTGCAGATGCTTAGAGTTCCAGTCTCCTCCCGCCACGAAGCGGGGTCCTAGGCTTTTGATGTATGCAGTGAACTGTACCTCTGTTATTCTGTGCTTTGGAGGGCAATATGCTGATGAGATATTGAAGTGTCCGTTTCTATCTCGGATATTTACCGTAGCAGCTTGGATATGGTCTGTTTGGAACTGAGCAAGCTCATGGTGTTCTATTGAGGATCGAATTATGATACCTGCTCCTCCGTGTGCAGTTCCATCAGGATGGTTTGTTGAGTAAATGTTGTAATTTCTTATATTTATTTGACTTTTGTTAGTGAAATGGGTCTCAGATATAAGTAATATATCTAGGTCATGCATTTTTAACAACATTTCAACCTCAATTTTGTTGGGAGTTAGACCATTTGCGTTCCAAGTAGCTATTTTAAGTTTGTTTAGCTCGTGGACAGTTTATTGACCAGTGTTGTCAAGAGCCCTAACATGGTGCTCATTTGTTGTAAGATAGTATCTATTTTTTGAGATTGTTTGATAAATATTTCCTCTATTCTTGTATATGATAATTTTTGATAAGTTTCTTGCTCGTAATGAGGGTTGGAAGATTGATCTGGTTGTTTGTTTTTGAGAACTTCGCTATAATTTTTTGATGTTTGAGTATTGTTGGGGCTATGGGTTGTGTTCACTTCTGTTCCTTTGTTGTGTACAATGGTGGGAAATTCAGATGGATTTCTTTCCCTTCTTGATTATGTACGCTTCTGTGTTTTTCTGGCCAGTATCTCTTTAAAGACCTCACAGCCTTTATAATTTGAAGGATGAGGACCGTGGCAAAGAGCACATGTAGCTGGTGTAGAGCGATCAACCTTGGGGCAGTTTTTGGTCATATGTGGTTCTGCACATTTAAGACAACGGGCCGGCCTCATACAGTAATTTTTGGTGTGACCATACTGTTGACACCTTTGACATTGAACAATGGTATTCTTTTTTTTATGGATCTTCCACAATAACAGCTTGGTGATAAATATATCTTATTTGCTTGGCAGTTTTGTTATTAGGTCCTGATTGGAGATTTACAAAGAAAGTTGAAGTAGGCTTTTTATCCGGCCCAAATCTGGCATTAATAATTTCCCCAAGTACAACATTTCCGGTTTCTTCAAAGGCTTCTTTTATATCTTGATGAGGAGTTGTATGGTGTAAATTCTTAACAACCAGCCTGTAGTTTCTTTCTTCTTTTCTATTGAAAGTATGGCCAATAAGTCCTTTCTCTCTAATAGCTGATATAAGCTTTTTGTAGACATCTGTATCTTCACTTAAGATTCTCATTTGGTTTTTGTTTACAATCTTATATTTAAATGTTTCCCTAGTAGCTAATGTCACTAAGAATTCAGTAAGTTTCTTTACATCCTCAATGCCATATAAGATGATCGGAGGAGGTTTGTTAGGTTTTTTTTCCTTAGGCTTGTCTGCTTCATGTGTATCAGCATTAACAGGTAGTCCATCAAACCTATTTGACACATGAACATTTTCGGGAGACTGTGGGTTTGAGAACTTTCCTTTTTTTATTAGGGTTTCTACTGACTGGCACTCTTTGCCAATCGGGTAATTCAGCAGATCTTATGTTATTTTCTGGGTCAGGGTCTTGGGGGGCTTTTGCCTTGTTGGTTGCGAGCTGAACATTTCCAGTAGAGGCACTCCTTGGTCTATTAAAGAGACCTGGGTGGAAGGCTTGCTGCACATATTTCTTACTTTGACCAGTAGCATTCAATGTCACGGGGGCCTGGGTATCCACCCTCGTGGAGTCTTCGGTAGTCAATTTAACACTTTCCAGCCCGGGTACTGGAAGGCGCCGGGGGTTAGCGCACGACATATCACATTCATTATTATCCGACATTTTCATATTAAGGGGGGTGGGAAAAATCCGAATAGTACTTTCCCACTGTACTACTGACACAGTTTTTGAGGGGATTTAGTTCCTCATGGCCTGTGGTTGCCATGTGTGTGACAGGTTACTTGACCGCCGCCTGTTATTCGGCGTTGTTGCTCGATTAGCACCACCCGGGGGGCACGTGTAGGGTGGGTCTTGGATAAGATGGTAAATCCTACGGACGTGAGCAACTTTACGCCCCCCCCCCTTATGTAAATAAAAATAAGAAAAAAAAATGGTACCTTACCTACATAGGTAGGGTAGGTAAGGTAGGGTAAGTAGGATAGGGTAGGATAGGTAGGGTAAGTAGGCTAGGTAGGGTAGATGAATGTTTGGTGTTTTATGGCAAAACAAAGTTTGTCGGGTCAGATAGTTTTTTATGAAAATCAACAGTCGGTGTCGTAATCATTGGGTGTTTACTACTTGTAATGACAAATGTAATGCGCACGACACACTTTCGGGGTCACGAAATATATCTATTAAAAAATACTGCCATTTTTAATCACTGTTGGCTCAGCGATTCCATGCTCTGTGCAATTACTTGATACCCAGAATTTAAATTCTCTAGCAGTTATATATTTACAGTATGGAGGGTATTGGCACAGTATTAATATGGACGAACAGTATGGAAACTATCTACAAACGCTCGAAACATCGCAGTTACACAAACATGCGCATCGACGAAACCACTAAGCAGTTGTCGCGATACTGTCTGTAGTGCGAGCTGCTTAAAGGTTTCTTCGATTCGCATGTTTGTGTGAGTGTGCCGTTTCGATCGTTTGTAGGTGGTTTCAGTACTGTTTGTCCTTTTTTTACTGTGCTATTGGAGAGTAAAATTTTATTAAGATTTTATTTAACTACAACAATAGGACTGATCTTACCAAGTGCCATTCAAGCCATCTAAGCCAATCATTTTACTAGAATGCTTGGTATCAAAACATATTAAAAATATTTACAATCCTATAAACACAAACCAATTCACACTCACAGCAAACCTTAAAAAAAACCAACTCAGCCAGTCAAACCAACTCATTGGAGTGGAACCTTGAGTTCTAGTTTTTTAAAATTCCATGCTTTTCACAATTTGTCAAAAAAAAAAAAACATTCCAGATTTAGGTGCCTTCCTCACCCGCAGTCTAATTGTAAGTAAATTCGGCAAGGCAAAGGGTTTTGATCCCATCAATCGACCAATCACATGTGAGATGAAAGACCCGTTGTGAATTTACATCTATGAGATTGGTCGATTGATGGGGACAAATCCTTCGCCATGCCAAATTCACGTACGCAATTAGGCCAGGTCAGGGCATTTTCATTTCTGTACTGAATCAGTCTGTACAGATGTATGCGCTTGGTAAAGAATCAGTGAGGAAGGCACCGTGATAATCAAGGTTCCACAATACCAGGAATAGACTAAAATTGTTATTCAAAAAATAAAAGTATGATTGAAAGCAAAAATGTTTGTTTACCAAACCATCAATATCCTTGCTTCCATACAGAGGAAGGTAACTAGGCAGCTTGTGTGAGAAATTAACAAAATTAAAATGTTATCAAATTAATACAGAATATTAAATAGATTGTAGTTTATAGAATAGTGCTATGAGCCAAATAAAAATTAAATACAAATATTATAAATGTACGGGCAGTAGCTCCGTACACTGAGATGTGGTATGTAGGTGGACAAATCACACGGGATGTGTACAGGAAATAAAATTAATAATTGACAGTTTATTAGTTAAAACATTAAATTATATAATACATAAAGTACACAGATAAAGACTAGTGGTGGGCGCGATAGCTTAGTCAGCGAACATACACAAGTAATCGGTGAAGTACCAAATGCTTGTTCAGGTAAAAACTAAAACAATACATAGCATGTGGCGATGCTCGTACAATAAATATACCATTACAATAAATATGTTAATCGTCAATATGTTGTTTATTTTTTATCCACATTTCCTGTTAGTTAATGAAATTAATATCCATGTAGTGAATTTATTTACTGGAACTGAAAGTCAACCCCATCAAAGTTGGGAAAAAGCTATGCAGACTGATTGAGTTGATGAATCATCATTACTTGACTCAATATAAATAATAACTGTTAAAGTGTATCAAACCTTTGAAAATGTACTAACAAAAAAACCATCCAAGTGCGGGTCGACCTTCACACATATAGGGTTCCCTACTAAAGAAAAATATTTTTTTTCAACATATTAATATTTGTTAGCAAAATACCTATTACATTATCGCCAAATTTCAAGTTCATAGGGTAATGGGAAATTAAAAAAATTTATTGATCAAAATTGTGTGATAGATGATGGACATATGAGCAACAGCATTAGGATTCTGTTAAGACCCTTTGGGTTCAGAACCCTATAAAGACAAAAGAGTTTTCATTTACTCTTACCTCTCTCCAATACTGGTTACTAGCTGTAAACATCTTGTCACTGTCCGCTTCCAACTCAGTCTCTATGATATGTCCCTGTGACGTACCAAGCAGTATTGGACCTGTGTTGATCTCCGAAGTATTCTCCCAATTCCAACCCACTTCTGTCACTTCATACTTCTTAGATTTCGTAACCTGTTTGGACTTGGAACTGTTTTGATGCAAGTAAATGAGTTCAGGGGAGCCGTCCTTTTTGTTTCTAGGAGTGAATGCCATGAGGAGATGTTGCCCAAGTGGATCGAGGAAGATACCCGTTAGTTTTGAGTTGGGCTGGACAAATTTTGAGTATTGGATTTCTGAAATTGATTAGTTTTATACTTTAGTGTCTAATAGGAATAATAGTCCATATCCTCTAACATTATTGAAATAAAACATAAAATTTTATCAAGGTTATAGGGAAAATTACAAATGCCTTACCTTGACCACAATCAGGCTTCTTTAGATTGAGCCGAAATAGATTCCCATTAGCCATAGCCAGCACCAGGTAATCGTTAGAAACCGCTGCATGTGTTATCAGATCAGATAGATTCTTTAGAATCATTTTATTCTTGGAAAACATGGGTGTATTATCTTCCAGTTGCATGTTTATGTATCCCGACGACACCATTGGTTCAGCCACAGGTTTAGGTCGCTGGGAACCCTGCGACGCTTGCTCGTACTGGTCGAAAATCGAAGTCATGTTGACTGAAAAATGGGAGTTGTTGAAAACCACTGAAACTATTTCTTGTTTTTGTTCACTTTAAAGAGATAATACGCAATGACAATATCAAAATGACGATGAGATCACATTATCCTACTGCAAATTTCCTATTAAATACTTATTGGAACCCGAAATTGAATTAATTTCCGTAAAAACTAATTCCAAACAATACCATCAAACTTCGGGGATTGTTCGTTGTTCGTGATCGACTGTCAAAGTCAAAATTATTAGTGTCTGTCACTGTCATTAAAGATTGTTGTCAAACATAGTGTTTTATTTCATTCCGGAGCATTCTGCCTATAAACTTTATTTATTTTAGGGAAAAACCTCGAAAATACGAATTGTCAGAGATATGAGATTATAATTGAAAGTAATAATGTTAACGGTAACCAAACCATAATTTAACACAATACTGCGCAAGAAAGTTAAATGGGGTGAAAATGGCGACCGCGAACCGGCAGATGTTGCGTTGGAAGGCCTCCCACCAGTTGGACCGATAACCTGGTGAATCAAATCAAATCAAATAATTTATTTGCTAGAATGAAGGTATACAAAATAAGATGTTGGGTTGTTTGAACAGTTGATCCATACATTCTGCCCAAAATTGGTGAAGGTTGAGGGGAACCGCTGGATGTGGGACGCACGGGACCGGTTAATGTGGTGACGCTTGGGAGAGGTCTACATCCAGCTGTGGACGTCTTTCGGTTGATATGATGATGATTGAGCAGGAAAACGGAACGCTAATGTCAAGTGTCAATGTCCTGTCATTACAAACGAAAATTGTTGTTAGATTTCTTTGTTATGATAAAATGACCCTTAGTGTGTTGGTGTTACGGACTATAATAAATATGATCCTAAAATAGTTTCGCCACATTAGATAAACATAAATAAAAAACTGAATTAATGCAATACTTTTACTTTAATCGGTGTTTTAAGAAGTAGTTAGCTGCATTATTGTAATAGGCTATAATACTGTGCTATTTACTCTTGTACTGACTTGATAATCCTGACACAATTTCGTGGACCGGTTTTTGGAAGTAGGAGGTACTTTGTATAATTTTTGTGTGACCTTGTTGGTTTATCATTATCATTCGTATCGCAATTCGAGTGTCAACTGTGAGTTAGTTCGTTTGTACGGTTGCGGTGATATAACATCAGTTCTTATCTGCATTTTAAAATGGCTACAAGTCCGCTGTTGAAATCCTCGAAATTAGGCAGTAAGTACCAAAAGTTCTTATAAAAAAAAACTTTTGTTTCAAACAAATATATTAACCTTGCCTTTGTGCTAAGTATATTTTTGCTTTGATTTTATAAGTCAATATAAATTAATTAAACTTATGCTGTACATAAGTTTAAGTGCAAGAGGTTATTTATTAACTAAAATAATTTAGCTGTTGGTATACATTTTCTAAATATTTATTATTTATTTATTTAAGTTTCAAGTACTTCGGAGTAGTGTTACTTAGATGAGCATTTTTACTATTGTATATTAAACCTTTCTAGTTTATTTTCGACAATGCCTGAAGACACGGTCTCACCGCCGCGGCTTCACGACACAGCTGACAGAGCAGCAACAAAGTGTTCAGGAGCTAGCGAGGAACTTTGCAAACGAGCACCTGAAGCCCGTGGCAGCCAAACATGACACCGAGGCCCGGTTTCCTTTTGAACCTGTGAGTATGCTTCACTTTTGAACTAACTTAACCATATATAATTTATTTTATAGCATAATACTTTTTTAGGGTTCCGTAACCAAAGGGTAAAAACGGGACCCTATTACTGAGACTCCGCAATCCGTCTGTCTGTCCATCTGTCACCAGTCTGTATCTCATGAACCGTGATAGCTAGACAGTTGAAATGTTTACAGATGATGTATTTATGTTGCCACTATAACAGCAAATACTAAAAATAGAATAAATTAAATATTTAAGTAGGGCTCCCATACAACAAACGTGATCTTTTGGCCGTTTTTTGTGATAATGGTACGGAAACCTTCGTGCGCGAGTCTGACTCGCACTTGGCAGGTTTTTACATTTCACTAATCTTGCTATTTTTTGCTTTTGGATATAACTCTTTTAGCTCAGTAATTTAAACATCACAAATATGAATAAATAGTATGTCCTACTTATTATAATAGATTGCTGTTATGTTGTAACCGGATAATTTTTGTAAATTATAACATATAATATTCTGTTCACTGTTGTAACCTAAGCCTCTTTGTATTTAATAAAATTCTTAGCTCTTCCAATCCCATCTCAAAAATAATTGAGGTGTCGTGCAGTATACCACAATAAAAGAAAATATTTTTAAAAGTGGATTATGATTATTTCTATGAAATTCCAAGATAACATACTTTTGACATAACATTTACTTTTATCATTTATCAATATAAAATTTGTGATTTTATCTTTGAAAGATTTGATAAAAATCATGACTGTGTTTTTCTTTTATTTTGAGGTTTGATGTAGGCTGGTTTACGTTGAAATAAGATGTTAGGGTCACTAAAGCAGAAGAGTTTTACATTAACATCACTTCTAGAAAAGTAATGTTTAGTTTAATAAGCTAAAGAACATAGTATAGTTTAAGATCCCAACACTAAAATTCTGGCATTTTTATCTAAAAAAATGCAGGTATTTTTTTTAGATTCTTTTAAAACCCTGGTAAATCTGCTAAAAGCAGACATTGGGCCTTTGGGTTAGATACAGGATTCCTCTCTCCTAGACATTGACTGAATCTAGAATGTTGCTGTGCCCAAGAGGGTCCATAATTGTTTCTGTAACTTATATCTACCACCTGTATGTACATTATGGAAGCAATGAATAATAATAATAAATAATAAAAATGTTTATTTTTCTTCCACAAATAATACTTATAAACTAACACATGCAATTAATTGAAAGTGATCGCTATATTTATTTGTGGGATACTGGTGCCTAAACTAAGCCTAAACTTGTATTTTAGGACACCAGGGACTCCCCCCTATAGGCAAAAATTACATTAATTGGTTATTAAAATAACTAGGTATACTGGTGTCTAGTTATTGTAATTATAGATATACATATATGGATATTTGATGGAAAGAACAAAACAATATAATTTAATAACTAAATATTAATAGAACCTTAAGTTTGTGTGAAGTGTAGTGGAGACAAGATGTGGAGAATTAGGTGCGTGTGGGATGTAGGTGCGTTTAATATGTTTGTCTGTATATGTGTGCGTGTGTGTGTGTGCCTGGTGAATTTATCTGTATGCCTGTGTGCGTGTGTGTGTTTGTCTGTATTGGTGTGTGTGTTAGAGTATAGTTAGAATGAAAGGGTATAATGTGAGTGGGATCATTATCTAACTAACTAAAATGTATGACAAATGAAGGATATTTCTTTTTAATTCCTATTAAATTTTTATAACTAGCAATAAATTGAATTTATCATTATAATTGAAGCACTATCGAAGTTTGGGCGCACGGTTGGCGCAGTGGTTGAGCGATTGACTGCTGCGCTGCGTGTCGCGGGTACGATTCCCGCACGGAACAAATATTTGTATGACCTACAGATAGTTGTTCCGGCTCTGGGTGTTGTGTATGTGAGTTTATAATGAGTTTATTTTTTTAATTTTGTAAATGGGTAAATGGGTAAATGCGATACAGGAAGAAATTCCTAGTGGGGGGCAAAGATTTCATAAAAAAAAACCTTAAATTTTTCTTAGAACTAGATGAGCTGTCTTTTGAGGCATATTATACAGGAACCAGACATTTTTTTGGGCTAAAAATGCTAGTCTAGCAAATGACACGTAGCAATCCTATAGCTTTCTGTCAGTGAAGAATAATGATATCACAATAGTGATACTATATACCCTAATTCTAGAGATAACCTCATAGTTTTGTTAATAAATGGAGACAAATAATTTTACCTCTTTATATTATTAAGGGGATATAAAAACACAAATGTAATAAATTATGAATAAATACAAATACTGACCTAGTTTTCAACATAAAAGAAAGTAACAAAGTAAATAAATATTATCCCAGCATCATCCACACGCGTTAGGGTCAATAGAAATGACGTTAATTATTAGGTTATTGAAAACAAACAAACATTATGGTCAATACATTATTACGCAATAATTACAAACACTGTTTATGTACACAGTTTAATACCTATTGTAGCGTGATCGCTACAAGACGCTTTGCTTTAGCCTTTTTTTTTAATTTGTCAAAGCAGGCTAGTTATAATTTTTCAAATTTTCATATTTCGTTTGTCAAGAAAACAGAAGACGATTTTTTTCTGGGACTGTCACAAAGAATTTTGATAAAAATGTTTTGGCTCTGTTATCCACTACTAAATTTATTATTGGTATTTTTTTAAAGTAACTGTTTAATAGTTTGTTTTAAATTGCCAGCGACAATATGACCATAGCTATGTCCATTCTTGTACGGAAATGGCAGGAAACCATTCCTTGTCGTTAGGCCAAGGGTACGTGATATTCGGGTCCACGGGCGCGCCGGAGCTCGTGGAACGCATGTTTCTGCAATTGAGCTCTGTCAGAGACACCAACTATCGTTTCGCTACCAGGGCATGCCTCATAGTTGCCGTTCGACAGATTGAAGAATAGGGCAGTCCAGCCAAAACAATGATGACAAGCTTATCATAAATATAACCATGTCGCTGACAAGTGTTTATGCATCATGAATCAAAACTGGTATGTAATGACTATTCTTACTAATTGTTCTTTTGAATGTCGATTTCTTCTGGTATTTCAGACCCTTTTGGTTCCATAATTTTGATGGTCAATTTCCTTGTCTGTAGATATCAGTTGAGCCGACTTTCGGCTCTTTACCCCGGGACAGAACGAACTACCTCAGGAGTACCTGCAGTCTTCGGGGTTCCGAACATCTTTCAACGGGTTCCGTACATATTCTATTAAAGAAATCGTGAATGGTTGAAGAGGTTCTACGGAAGACGGTTTGGTTCATCCAATAACAATTGTCTGCTTTCATATTTCTTTGAAATTTTTGTTTATATTTATGTAGCTTACATTTTAAGTTAGCGTACTTAAAAACTTTTATTACCTTACTTGTGTCATGTTACGGTAGCGTACTTTAATTGAATGCTTAAGCCATCATTGGACTGGTTGCAACTATGTCTGAAGATTAGGCACGTGATTTCCGCTTTATTCTTTTATGCCTTGCCATAATTTCACTCATATGTTTATTTTACAAAATACTAAAAATAATTTAAACGATATTGACTATTGCGTCATTCCTTTTTTAAAATAACATGTTTACTTTTTTACTATTTTCATGTTTTCGGTGTTTGTGTGTTTAATTCAAAATTATACGTTATCGTTGCGTTAAAAAAGTTTATTTATTTTTATTTAATAACGCTACAAATGGCGCCCGAACTAAAGTAAGTTTTAATATTCATGTTACTACTGAAGTATATATTCTTTTTCATTATTGTGTGTGTGGTGCTCTTCGAGCAATTTTTAATGTTATCTAGTTTCAGAACCTGGAAATTTCTTAATATTGAATTGGATTCTGTGGAGTATACCACTCTTTCTACTTATACCCCTTGATCGGATGAGGCGTCAGGCAAAATACGTTTTCTTTTGCTTGTGATGTATTTGTCTTATATTCTGAATTATAACTTGTTATTGTAAGTCAATAAAGAACCTAATTAATATGAAATAACTTTTATTTCTGTCCTCAAATACATATTTTTACATAACCCTGAGTTTTATTTAATTCCCTTAGCTAGCAGTAGATAGAACACGTAGTGAATGCTTGGAAGTATGATCGTTTAGGCTTCGAGTATAAAGGTTAGCTTGGATTACAAGGTTGTTTGCTAGTTATCTATTTATTTATTTTTTTGATTCTTAGCCCAGCTATAGCGTTTTCCTCGTCTTTCTCTCCATACTCGTTCCTTGTTCATAACATTCGATGTTTAACACTTTCCAACTTTGGGTAACATACTCGTGTGATGTGGAAGGCGTGTTTCATCACGTGTTATTGGCCAGACTCTAAGCATTTATTTTTAGCTGAAAGTTGGGTTCATCACGCGTTGAACTTGTTCTTCCCTGCCGAGGCTTGTGTGAAAGTTGCAGTCGATCTATCTATGGCTTTTCTCAGAAACCTTTAACATTTTTTTGCTTTTAATCTATACATTGTTATTACATGTCTTTCCTTGCTTATCCCATAGTCATTTTAGTCGTTAACATTTGATATTACAGTGGTCAATATAAAGTTTGTTGAATCTTAAACTCAAATCTCTCTCCCACATTTATCTCCTTTACAAATTGCCTTATCATTTCAAAATGGTTATTTAGATTCACCAGAATCCTTTCGAAATATTAGTTTTACTCTTAATGCTATGCATTGTTACCATTTTTTGCCAGTTTATTTACATAATTTAATGTTAATTTTTCAAATTATGTATATTGTCAACCTTCTCCATTTCAAACAATCAACTCGTTGCTAGGCAACAGACTGATATTTTCACCGCAGTTGACACTTGGTGATGTTTATTTTGAAATATTTGTTCCCTCTAGTGAAGTACCGGTGTCGATAAAATCTCTTATCGATAAAAATTAATGAGATGTACACGTGTCGATAAAATCTTTTATCGATATTTTTTCAAATTATTTATTTTTTTCGAAATATCTGTTACACTGCCTGTAGTGATGTTCTTTTTAGCCTGCATGATTTTAATCAATAAGATTTTCTTACCTAGCCTATTATCGATAATCTAGTATTTAGCCCTTACATATGACCTTGTTGGACCTTTGGCTCAAGTTGTATCTTTGAACTTGAGTTTTGTTTTGGTCTTTCCTTTGACTCCTGTTCCATAGTTTGAACTGGAGTCCCATGTTTTATATATAGGTTGTAAGTTTTTACTCTGATCCTACGTCGTTTTTTTTTTGACTGAGGATATTTCTTTGTCCGAAGCTGTTATTTCTGACCGAAGACGCTTTTTAACTGGAAGCAACAGTTAAAATTTATTTAGTTTGTCTACTAGGGTCTAGGATATTTTCTTGGTTTTGAGTTAGGCTAGGTAATTTCATCTAATTTTATCCTCTTGATTATCACAGTTAGGGTTGTCAAACCTTTCTAGGGTTGGCAATCAATTATTTTTTTTTGCTGGAAAGAGGGTATTGTAGCGTGATCGCTACAAGACGCTTTGCTTTAGCCTTTTTTTTTAATTTGTCAAAGCAGGCTAGTTATAATTTTTCAAATTTTCATATTTCGTTTGTCAAGAAAACAGAAGACTATTTTTTTCTGGGACTGTCACAAAGAATTTTGATAAAAATGTTTTGGCTCTGTTATCCACTACTAAATTTATTATTGGTATTTTTTTAAAGTAACTGTTTAATAGTTTGTTTTAAATTGCCAGCGACAATATGACCATAGCTATGTCCATTCTTGTACGGAAATGGCAGGAAACCATTCCTTGTCGTTAGGCCAAGGGTACGTGATATTCGGGTCCACGGGCGCGCCGGAGCTCGTGGAACGCATGTTTCTGCAATTGAGCTCTGTCAGAGACACCAACTATCGTTTCGCTACCAGGGCATGCCTCATAGTTGCCGTTCGACAGATTGAAGAATAGGGCAGTCCAGCCAAAACAATGATGACAAGCTTATCATAAATATAACCATGTCGCTGACAAGTGTTTATGCATCATGAATCAAAACTGGTATGTAATGACTATTCTTACTAATTGTTCTTTTGAATGTCGATTTCTTCTGGTATTTCAGACCCTTTTGGTTCCATAATTTTGATGGTCAATTTCCTTGTCTGTAGATATCAGTTGAGCCGACTTTCGGCTCTTTACCCCGGGACAGAACGAACTACCTCAGGAGTACCTGCAGTCTTCGGGGTTCCGAACATCTTTCAACGGGTTCCGTACATATTCTATTAAAGAAATCGTGAATGGTTGAAGAGGTTCTACGGAAGACGGTTTGGTTCATCCAATAACAATTGTCTGCTTTCATATTTCTTTGAAATTTTTGTTTATATTTATGTAGCTTACATTTTAAGTTAGCGTACTTAAAAACTTTTATTACCTTACTTGTGTCATGTTACGGTATCGTACTTTAATTGAATGCTTAAGCCATCATTGGACTGGTTGCAACTATGTCTGAAGATTAGGCACGTGATTTCCGCTGTATTCTTTTATGCCTTGCCATAATTTCACTCATATGTTTATTTTACAAAATACTAAAAATAATTTAAACGATATTGACTATTGCGTCATTCCTTTTTTAAAATAACATGTTTACTTTTTTACTATTTTCATGTTTTCGGTGTTTGTGTGTTTAATTCAAAATTATACGTTATCGTTGCGTTAAAAAAGTTTATTTATTTTTATTTAATAACGCTACACTATATAGTAACTATAAAACATAGTTTATTTTTTATTATTGATAGGCTCGCGCTTGACCACTATCTCACCTGATGGTAAGTGATGATGTGGTCGACGATGTAGCGCGCTTACCTAGAAGAAACCTATTCACTCTTGACTTAAAGACTCCCAGGTTGTAGCTCTCAGGAAATACAGACTCCGGCAGGGAATTCCACTCCTTAGCTGTACGCATAATGAAAGTATTCCCAAAACGTTTGGTGCGTATGGGTGGAATGTCCACCATGTACCGATGACACATCGCCGTACGTCTTGTATTCCGATGATGGAAAGGGCTAGGAGGAATTAGTTCATGCAATTCCAACGCACACTCCCCGAAATGTAACCGATAAAAAACCGACAGACTGGCAACTTGGCGCCGATGTTCAAGGCTCTGGAACCTAGACTTGACCAATATCTCATTGCCGATGAGCCTCTTGGCCCGCTTTTCGATCGACTCTAGTGCATCCAGCTGGTACTTGGCAGATCCGTCCCAGAGGTGAGAGCAGTACTCCATTCATGACCGAACTTGCGCTTGATACAAGTTGAGCAGCTGTTCTGGCGTAAAAGTATCGATAAATACCTAACTATACTCTATTTGAAATAACTTTAGAAATTTTTACAACACCTTTTTACAGTCTGTTCAACCGATTTTGAGTTCTATTCCGTAAGTATAAGGATGGCATAACAAGTAAAAACCTGTTACCAAAACTAACTGTTTAATACAGCTGCCATTTGTCATATCACCAACGCAATAGAAGTCAAAGTCGGTTGAACGGGCTGTAAAATGGGCTTATTTAAATGTCTGTTATCTCAAATCGAGTGTAAGTAGATAATAGATTATCTGCCTTTTCAATAAACCTGTATGTTTTAGTTTAACAGAACGTTTTATCATAAGATAAAATTATGGTGATGCATGAGGTTATTGCTACCACTTCAATATCTGAAAGCGAGACTTTAAATTTTGCCTTATGGTATTACCAGCTTTTGGCAGTGACTATGGTCCCGGTTTTTGAGCCGTAGTTAATAGTTAAGCTAACCAATGGTTTCAAATATTGGTAAACTTGTTTATTAGGGTTCCGTACCCAAAATGTTAAAACGGGACCCTATTACTAAGACTCCGCGATCCGTCTGTCTATCTGTCTGTCCGTCTGTCACCAGGCTGTATCTCACGAACCGTGATAGCTAGACAGTTGAAATTTTCACAGATGATGTATTTCTGTTGCCGCTATAACAACAAATACTAAAAACAGAATAAAATGAATGTTTAATTGGTGCTCCCATACAAGGAATGTGATTTTTTTTGCAGTTTTTTGCGATAATGGTACGGAACCCTTCGTGTGCGAGTCCGACTCGCACTTGGCCGGGTTTTTTTTCAAGAAGTGTAATTTTGCCCGTTTATGCAAAATATTTCATTTATGCGCCGCTCCTATTGGTCGTAGCGTGATGTTATATACCCTATAGTCTTCCTCGATAAATGAACTATCCAACACAAAAATAATCTTCAATTCCAACCAGTAGTTCCTGAGATTAGCGCGTTCAAACAAACAAACTCTACAGCTTTATAATATTAGTATAGATATATGTTTCTTATGTGCCTGCCATCAGCTATTTACATCATCAATCTTTTATATAATATAGCTAGGATTTATTAAGATGGACAGATTTACTTACTGCAGTCAACCATACGTCCATAGCACTGATATCGACCTTAACTCGTAGCGATAAGGGCGGTTTTCGCGATTCGCTTTTGCGCAGTACGGACGAGCGAGCGGTTGACCGTATTGCAACACGATAAAGACAGGGGATTACTCTTATCTTTTCGTATGACAATGTACGATATTGTGATGTCACCAGTTCAAATGCACATGCCATATGTGCATTGCTATCAACTTTCTGCATGTTTGATTTATCAAGGTGACGATAATACTCGCCCTTTAGAAGGTCAGATGCTGAGAAACTGAAACAGGTGCTCTTGTAGGTAGTGAATTCAAAAAAAAAAACAAGGATTCCGACGAATTGAGAACCTCCTCCTTTTTTAAAGTCGGTTAAAAATACAATTAACTAAGTTTTAGTATTGTTGATAAGCTCGCGTTTGACCACTACATCACCTGATGGTACGCAATGGTTAGTTTTTAGGGTTCCGTACCCAAAGGGTATAAACGGGACCCTATTATTAAGACTCCGCGATCCGTCTGTCTGTCTGTCCGTCCGTCTGTCACCAGAGGGGCGAGCACAGCCTACTGTGACAGGCTTAAGTCACACATTTTTATCACAGTTTGGGAGCAAAAACCGTGATAAAATGCGTGACTCCTACCACGGAGGCCGTGCTTGCCCGGCAGGCTGTATCTCATGAACCGTGATAGCTAGACAGGTGAAATTCACAGATGATGTATTTCTGTTGCCGCTATAACAGCAAATACTAAAAACATACAAGATACGCGCGAAAAACATAACCCTTTCCTTGCAGCCGTGTAAAAACAGGATAAAATAAATATTTAAGTGGGGCTCCCATACAACAAACGTGATTTTTGCGGTAATGGCACGGAACCCTTCGTGCGCGAGTCCGACTCGCACTTGGCCGGTATGTTTGGGCGCCATATTGTGGGGGCCCAAATATTTCTTTTCGTCCAAGCCCATCGTGTGGTAAAGGTCTCAAAATAAAGGGCTTAAAGAGGTGATTTAAAAAATTTAACACAATATATTGTTGTATATGTTGTATATCGTGTATATGTTTAAATGTACCTAAGTTGAAAAAAAAATAACTAAAAAGTTATAAATAAAAAAGTTACTTAAAAAAACCAAAAAACACGCCTGCTTGAAAAGCGAACTGAAAAGACGTAATCAAGGAGAAAATCCTGCTGTGCAGTCGGAGGATACATCTTGTTTTGATCAGCCGGCTCGCGAATATGTATCTTCCGACTGCTCAGCATGATTTTCTCCTTAAAATTCCTATAAAAATAATCAGTATAATCAGACGAAAAACGCTAGTTACGTCGGCACGGTTTCTTTGTATGGGATGAGGCATCTGCATGCTAGTATTATAATATCTGTGCCTTGGGGGTAGGCAATAACCTTATATACTCCTTATCCGACTGTTCTACTAAAATCCTATTTCGAAACTAATTCAATAAAAAATCTACTTCTTATTTCCAGATCAAAAAACTCGCAAGCATGGGTTTGATGGGTGCCTGTGTCAGCCCAGAGAATGGAGGCCTAGGCCTGGACTACCTGTCCCTAGCCCTGGCCGTTGAGGAGCTCTCCCGAGGCTGTGCCAGCACCGGGATGATCCTGTCTATTCACAACTTCCTATACCTTAACCTGGTGAATGAGAAAGGAACTGACAAGCAGAAAGAGATCTTCTTGGATGACTTCGCTAAAGGCGCGCTTGGGAGCTTCGCTTTGAGTGAACCAGGTATAATAATTTACGTCTCTTTTTAGGACACTAGCTTCTGCTCGCGGCTTCGCCCGCGTTCAAAGTTCATAAATGCTCCGATCGCCACCAAACTACAGGATTATCCGCCGGGTCAATCTAAAGATTTTCTGAAAATTTCAGTAAATTTGGTCCAGCCGTTTCGGCGTCTATAAGGAACATACATACTTTCTCTTTATAGATAGATTACATTAAGGTTACACTAGTCGATAATTCTTCCATACAAACGTAGTCTAAGGATTACACCACTGTTTGACGATGTACGTTCAAAATAAAAAAACCGGCCAAGTGCGAGTCGGACTCGCGCACGAAGGGTTCCGTACCATTATCGCAACAAACTCACAAAAATCACGTTTGCTGTATGGGAGCCCCCCTTAATTAATTTAATTTTAATTTAATCATTACTATTTTTTGAAGTGAATATACAACTAAATATTCTGTGAATATTTCAAGCGTCTACCTGTTTCCGTTATTAATATCGAGCAAAAAAAACACGTTTGTTCTATGGGAGCTCCCCTTAAATATGTATTTTCTTCTGTTTTTAGTATTTGTTGTTAAAGCGGCAACAGAAATACATCATCTGTGAATTTCACCTGTCTAGCTATCACGGTTCATGAGATACAGCCTGCCGGGCAAGCACGGCCTCCGTGGTAGGAGTCACGCATTTTATCACGGTTTTTGCTCCCAAACTGTGATAAAAATGTGTGACTTAAGCCTGTCACAGTAGGCTGTGCTCGCCCCTCTGGTGACAGACGGACGGACAGACAGACAGACGGATCGCGGAGTCTTAATAATAGGGTCCCGTTTATACCCTTTGGGTACGGAACCCTAAAAACTAACCATTGCGTACTATCAGGTGATGTAGTGGTCAAACGCGAGCTTATCAACAATACTAAAACTTAGTTAATTTTATTTTTAACCGAATTCAAAAAAAGGAGGTTTTCAATTCATCGGAATCTTTTTTTTTTTTTCAATTCTCTATCTACAAGAGCACCTGTTTCAGTTTCTCAGCATCTGACCTTCACTTGACATCTCTGAAAATTTCAACTGTCGAGCTATCACGGTTCACGAGATACAGCCTGGTTACAGACGGACAGACAGACAGCCAGACAGACGGATCGCGGAGTCTTAGTAATAGGGTCCCGTTTTTACCCTTTGGGTACGGAACCCTAAAAATCACATCAATTTGTCTCATCATTATCTAGCCCTGTATGGAAACAAAAAAGGTTAAAAAAAAGTATTTGATAGTTATGAGCGTCGAAAGTTCCATATTTCAACACTGATTTCATCTCTGGGCGGAAAAAAATACCATAAGAAAAAGGAAAATTGCAAAACGGCCACCATACAGGCATAGATTAGTAGTTCAAGAATGCAAATAATTTTATTTTGAAAATATACATTTAGTCGTTTTATCATGATATCTAGACTCCCAAAGGACTGTTTATAAAATTTCGCGTGCTCGTTTTCGTACTAAATCATCATCATCCATTTCGCTACAAACTTGCAAAAGTGCTAATTCGTACACGAACTAGCTTCTTACTGCTCATCACAGCATCTACCTCTTTCGCACGTGTAGTCGGATGAGATAGCATGCATTTTAACCCCTCGCACAAAATAGTTCGTGCCGTCGACTACGGGAACCTTAAGGTTCGCTTTCGCCACTCTGGAATATCTTACAAACCCCGAATTAGCAACTAACCCATTAATTATGTATGTTTTTTTTTTATTTAACCTCGTCTTACTACAACCACAGATAATATAATACTAGCTACAGCCTACAACTCACAATTACAACTAACTCTGAGTTAAGTTTTTGGCGCAAGTGGGCCTAAATCAATCTGGCCCAGGCTTAGTGATGGGAAAAATCTTGCCTGAAATTACTTCATATTGTTGATTCATATTGAAAAAGTTACTACAATCCGGTTGAAAACACATCTTATTAAAATACAATCTCAGAGTACCTAATTAAATATGACCGCAAAAAGAAATGTGTGCACTCAACTCAATCATATCAGTGGTAACAATTTGACGTTATCAGCGCCTTTATGTCGTAGCACTAAAGGTGATTTCCGTTGTGCAAGTATTATCTACTGGTTGACTGTACCTATTAAAACAATTGATAATAGACGGGTATTATCTACTGGTGTAATTGTTAGGTACCGTGAGTTATTGATGCACTTACGTAGGTAGCAGTTGCGTAATAATAGGGTGGCAGAGTGGCCAAAATACCACGGACCCGCGGTTTATGGGCCCCCTGGCCCATAGCCCGTGAGCACAGGAGGAGAACTAACATTTATTAAAAAAAATAGAAAAATGGACAATGCACAGGAGGAGAATTAACATTTATTACAAAATTTAGAAAAATGGACAATGAAACTATGTCAAGCTTTTTAGGGTTCCGTACCCATAGGGTAAAAACGGGACCCTATTACTAAGACTCCGCGATCCGTCTGTCTGTCTGTCTGTCCGTCCGTCTGTCACCAGGCTGTATCTCATGAACCGTGATAGCTAGACAGCTGAATTTTCACAGTTTATGTATTTCTGTTGCCGCTATAACAACAAATACTAAAAACCAAATAAATTAAATATTTAAGTGGGGCTCCCATACAATAAACCGTTTTTTTGCGATAATGGTACGGAAGCCTTCGTGCGCGAGTCCGACTCGCACTTGGCCGGTTTTTATTTTAAGTGAGGGCCCCATCATACGTTGAATTCGCCACGGGCCTTGTATGGTATAGTTACGCCACTGTTAGGTAGGTCCGTACCTATCTACGTAAGTGCATAAATAACTTATTGATTAATTCTGTAATCTCAGCCTTAGACCATTGAACCGAACGCCCCGAACTTGTAACTACGCTAATCAATTACAAAGTTAAATAATTAATGTGTATTAATTACTATTAGATAACAATGTGTACTAATTAGTTTTACTCCCGTTAACTTAATCACCTGACTAAGTAAAAGATCTTTCATAATATTATGACATCAAATCACAAAAAAATACCTCCAATTAGAATTGTAATTGAATAACATATGACCAGGAACAAAATTAACGATCACAAAAGTAGACTCTTTAAGATCACCAAGTTATTACGTTATTTTCTTTTTGATATCGTTGCTCATGCTGAGATAGGAGCCTTTTTGGTCTCGCACGGGGTAATTTATTTTTATTTTTTATTATTGTTTGTGTTTTTCTTATCTCGTGTCTCCTGTGCGGGTCACAAATAAATATTTTTCTTTCTTTCTTTCTTTCTTTCTTTATGAAACACAATTTCAAAATCCGCGGCGGGAGAGGAGTGGTATTGCGGTGCGCCGATCTGCGTACCTTCCGCGACCTGGACGGGTCGCCACCGTTTGATTGCGGTGGGCCGCAGGGGAGGAGGAGTGTCGGTGTATAACATTGGCCGCTCTCCCTATCCCTTGCAGCCGAAAAGTGATAGGCGGCGGGACCACTTTCCCGACCCGTCACAGGGGGACCATGGGTTCCATACACGGTGTCGTCTGGCGCCCATGTGCTGGGTTGGTACCTGGGGTGGTCACGGCGTGTAATGTGTTCTGGTGCGCCGGTAACGGGGGGTACTCCCCAGAGGAAGGTCCGGTGACGGACAGCCGCGGGGGGTTCGAGGATGAGTGTTTACGCGTGCCCATGTTCTCGCCACAAGCTTTGGAGTCCCACTTAAAATTGAGCTTGTCAAGGAAGTCAAGTTTTTAGGTTTCATTGATGAATTGTTAAATTAGAAGAAAGAATTAGCCGCATTGGATTCGTCTATATCATCTGCTTGTTATGCCTTAAGAACTGTGAGGGATGAAGTGAGCATTGCACATTTAAAAATGGTATACTATGCGCTGATAGAGTCCAAACTGAGGTAAAGCATACAGTTTTGGGGAAACAGCTACCATTATAGCTAGCACAGGGCTTTCGTTCTCCAAAAAAGAGCGATCCGAACCATGGTCCGCATTTCTCAACAAGACACCTGTCGACCATATTTTAAAGAGCTTGGTATTCTCATTGTACCTAGCCTTTACGTAGTGGTGCTTTTAAACAATTTAAAAAAAATATGTATTTGACTACGAAACAGACGATGATAGACTGGTAAGGGAAAAACGCGTAGGGATGCGCGTAGGAAAGACCTTGGAAACAAAATCGTCCCGCGTTTTGGTATAGTTAAGCATAGTCCACAGTATCAGGCAGTTAAGATATTTAATAAGTTACCGCTTGAGTTGAAAAGCATATTGTACACAGGCTCATTTAAAACTCAAGGCATTCCTGTTGCAAATATGTCACTACTCATTAGATGATTTGTAGTAGTCTTGGTGCTCTTAAACTGACAAGTGGTTATTTGTTTATTGTGTTCCGTGTTCATATGACATTTACTTTTTGATTATTATTTTCGTTATTGCTATTAATTTATTTATTGACACATGGTTTTTTTTTTTTTTTTTTAGATAAAATAATTTAAAATAACATTTTTTCATTGAAATAGAATTGCATGTATTCTTGAATATTTGTACCTACATCTAATAATGCTGATTATGTTAATGTTTCATGCTGGATTATATACGAACGCAATGTGAATTGTTACTGAATAAACTGAATTGAATTGAATTGACATAACTGCACTATCTCCCCGTGGCAGCGCAGTGAGCATGCAAAAAATTTCTACATGCAAAAAAGGGCAGTAAACCTTTTATATTTAAGTCCCATGAAAAAGGAATTTAAGACAAAATAGCTCTTAAGTCGACGACTAACGCCAACGACCTTGAGGGAACAAAACGCGCACTCGTTTCACACCCGCGCGACCCAAAATTTAGTGGTTTTTTAGTACTTTCCTTATTATTCTAAGACTTTTAAAAAAAAAACCTCAGATCAAAATGTAGATAATTAAATTATCTTTGAGATGGTGTTGATTTCATTAAAATCCGCCCAGCGGTTTTGGTGTGATTGTCGAGTTTTTGTCCGTTTTAGACATAACTTTACAAATTAATTACACTATGTTATACAAATAAAACTCAAATTTTGCTCAATTATTAAGAAAATAGTCTAATATAACATATATTTATTCCAAAACATTACGACTAGCCGTTTAGACGTGATTCTTATTTTAAAATCAGCTACTCAAGGGAATCGGCGCCTTAATAAACGTGTTTCACCATTCCAGGCGCAGGCACCGACGTTGCTGGGATACAGACCAGAGCCACACTGGATGGAGACTACTGGGTGTTGAATGGCAAGAAGACCTGGGTCACTAACGCTATTGAGGGCAAGGGCCTCGTAACTTTCGCCACCATCGACCCGGAACTCAGACATAAAGGGCTTGCTTGTGAGTTATTACTTTTTTGATGGCCTGTGTAGTTTCTCATCTGGGCAATGCCGGCTTCTCTACTCCTGTTCCACCTTTATCTGTCCAGAGCTACCAATATTTGTTAAAGGAGTCCAGTTCATCTGCCTTCTCCGAGTTTTAGCTGATAAGAAGTGTTGTATAGAAACTTGTACCTGAGGACCAATATTTTAATTAAGTTTTGTGCTAAAAGGTACCTTTATGACATAAAAGTTAACTTATATCTGCCTTGCCTTTTTCCCAACTATATTGGGGTAGGCTTCCAGTCTTACCGGATTCAGCTGAGTACCAGTGTTTTACATGGAGCACCTGCCTATCTGACCTCCAAAACCCAGTAACTGGGTTACACGATACCCTTTGGCAAGACTGGTGTCAGATCTCAAGCTTCTGACTACTCGTAACGACTGTCAAAGATCTTCAAATGACAGCCGGGACCAACGGCTTAACGTGCTTTCCGAGCCACGGAGAAAACTCGGTATGTTGAAATGGTCACCCATCCACGGACCGACCTCGCCAAGCGTTGCTTAACCTGGATGATCGACCAGTGCGGCTGTTATTATTTAGCCACGAGCACTACATAAAAGTTAACTTATCTTAATAAAATTCATTAAAGTTCTCTAAAGGCCCTTTATTCCACATCAAGTAGTCGCTCTAAGAACGTGAACTTGCCGATATTATTTTTCAATGGTTTTATACACAACAAAAGAAAAAAAAATAAGAAAATGATTATATAAATCATTTTTTTATTTTTGTATCCTTAGAAAATAGGATACCTACTTAAATAATTTTCATTTACGCAGGTTTCCTGATCCCGATGGAAACTGACGGAGTCTTCAGAGGGAAGAAGGAGCGCATCATGAGCGTAAGGTATATTGTACTAGAATGTATTAAAAGTACACACATTAACACAGCATGCATTAAAACACAATTTGGAGTGGCCATTAATCACAGTTTGCTTTACTCACAAAACCAGGATGCGGACATTTTGTACAAACATACTGGTACCACGGGGTCTCATTGCTAAGAAAGAAAATTTGGTTCAAATAAATCTCTCTAGATGGCGCGACATGTACACACAATTCAACAGAATTGTGTGTATTACATTCGATTGTTAAAATTTGCATTGTAACACATTTTGGTGCAAAAAAAAACTGTAAAAACGTGCTGTAAAAATACTATAAAACGAACCTTCACTGTATTTAAAGAAAAAATATTCTTCATCATCTGCCTAGCCTTTTCCCAACTGTATTGGGGTCGGCTTCCAGTCTTACCGGATTCAGCTAAGTACCAGTGTTTTACATGGAGCGACTGCCTATCTGACCTCCACAACCCAGTAACTGGGTAACACGGTACCCCTTGGCAAGACTGGTGTCAGATCTCAAGCTTCTGACTACCCGTAACGACTGTCAAAGATCTTCAAATGACAGCCGGGACCAACGGCTTAGCGTGCTTTCCGAGGCACGGAGGAAACTCGGTATGTTAAAATGGTCACCCATCCACTGACCGACCTCGTCAAGCGTTGCTTAACTTTGATGATCGACCCGTGCGGCTGTTATTATTTAGCCACGAGCTCCTCTTTTCTCCTCTTTTCTCCTCCGCTTTTTTTTTTTTTTTTTTTTTTTTTTTTTTTTAAAGAAAAAATATTCTTGAACCCAGTAAATTCTTCACTAGCAAGTCGCTGCTAACACCATCTATTGTCGTGAAACGGGATCGAACGCGATTGATGTACTAACAAAAATAATAAGATTAATCAGATGAAAAACGCTAGTTACGTCGGCACGGTTTCTTTGTATGGGATGAGGCATCTGTATGCTAGTATTATATTATCTGTGCTGGTACTAATAAAGGTAGTAGGGTAACATACTATTAGTTTGCTGCGATACTAACACTGCAGGAAATCTGGTGCTAAAAACCGGTGGGGCTCTGAGCACCAGATTTTCCTGAAGTATTAGGGTCAGTATTGAAAGATTGTAACAATAACATTAAGCATAGCATGATACTTAAAAAGTATTTTAATTAAAAAGTTAGGGGTTCTCGGCTGGCTCTAGCCTTCAGTCAGTTCACTCGCCGAGATCAAGTACACAATTTTGAGCTCAATATCCGTGTAGATTGGGATGATCTTTGACGGCACGCACCAACCACGCACTCCTCTTGCACGCGAGCGGTGGCAACTGACTGACGGAGCGGTGCCGGGACCGTGCGAAAGTGTAGGCATTTATCGCTGTAATTACGATCGAGTGAAGGAGGCCTGCTTCAGTGCTTGTGCGGAATCTTTCTGAAGACCGTATATTTTTTTTATATTTACCATCGACACGCTCGGAAGGATAAGAACTAAAAAGCAACAATTTTTTTTTGAAATCATCATTAATAGTGTAATAGGGTTCGGGCTCATGAAAATGCATGGCTTAACTTGCTTATACAATATGACAAGGGTCTGCCATTTGATAATTTTATCAATTAATCGAATAATCGAAATAATAAAATTGTCGATACCTACTTTATGCTAAAGTATATCATTAAATATCGTCAATTTTATTGTTTTACCATATTTTTTTCTTTATTGGTTTATAGAGAGTTTGATCAAAACGACCACGTCACCCTCAGTTTTACCATATTAATTTATTTTTATAGCTCATAAAAAGTAACACCATGTAATCCACAAAAAAGACATCTATTTCAAAAATAAAGTAGTACTTACGTGAAGAAAACATAAAAATATACTCAAAAATAGTATATTATGCAACTAATGAATAAAGGACGGTTTTAAAGCGAGGGCCATAGATGAACCACGAGTAAGTGAAGGATTCTAACAACTGAATCACGACCGTAGGGAGTGATTCATGATGATTGAATCACGAGCATAGCGAGTGATTCAAGTGGTAGAATCCTGAGCGACGCGAGTGATTCATGGCCCTCGATATAAATCCGTTTATTCAAGAGTTGCATACTATATTTTATACCATGACTACGAGAAAAAGAAAGATTTAAGCGGAAATCACAAGGAAAAATACTAAATAAAAGTTTTATTACCTTCAATATTTTAAAAAATGTGAAATCTCAGGGTTTCACATTTTTTCTAAATTAAAGCAGAGCTAGGTAACAGCAACTGTGTTTCAGGGGCCAGTGACCACCTCCGTTACGTTACATAATTATAATTAATTAACACCAATGCAATTAATATTAGAATTACAATCCAAATAAGTATTCACTAAACATCTCAGACTAAAATCAAAATCATTATTAAAAATCCTAAACATTAACAAACTGAAAATCAAATACATAAAGGAGTTTGAAAGTCGAATATTCTTTGCACAAGGAGTTCGTATAGCATTGAGATGGACGTCGAATATGTATTGGTGTGTTCTAAATTCAAACACCAAAACAGTGAGAAAAAGTGCTTTTTATTCACTGTTTTCAGTGAATAAAATAAGCTTTTTAGAGGGGGAATGGTATAAAAGAAATAGGCAGGTACACTGCACTCAGCACTACCATAAAATCAAGCCAGGAAGCAAGAGGAGCTTATAAAATAGATTTGAAGCGAAACCCTCAGGGCGGCGACCGCGTGCCCCGTGACCCTGGAGGAGGTGCGCATCCCCAAGGACTACATCGTTGGGCAGCCGGGCGAAGGGTTCCGAATTGCCATGGAACAGCTTGACCAGGCCCGCATCGGTATCGCTGCGCATGCTGTAGGTAAGTGACAGAAGCCCTCAGGGTGGTGACCGTGTGCCTCGTGACGCTGTAGGAGGTGCGCATTCCCAAGGATTATATCGTAGGCCAGCCGGGTGATGGGTTCCGTATCGTCATAGAACAGCTCGACCAGGCTCGCATCGATATTGTTGCGCATACTGTGGATAAGTCTCTATAGCCCTCCCCTCAGGAGGCTCCTGGAGGAGGTGCGCTTTTCCAAGGACTACATCGTCGCGCGACGGGTTCCGTATTGCCATGGAACAGCTCGACTATGCCCGCATTGGTATTGCTGCGGGTGCATTCAATGAGTGACGTCAACATAAAAAAAACCGTAATCATACCACTATTACGCGCGTGGAAATCCTCATGAATGTCTGTCAGACTTTGAATGATTGGCTAACTCCTCACGGTGGCCTTTCGACTGGCCTCTAGCAAAGGAGCTGGCAGCGATTGCCCATTCCTTCCGCCCATCACTTCTCTGTGGCCCATAGTGACTTGGTCGAACTCTAGTGACTATCGAGTCTTTACCTCTAGAAGATTTAGTGCCAGTTGAGAGTTCAGTTATAATACCTTAGCTAGTTGATAATAATAATGACGACTTCCAAGTTAGCAGCAGCGACGATCTTCTCAGGTTGGCTTACAGCATCTGGATTAGAAGGCTCACGATTGGAAGAATCTGAGCCCAGTCAGCCAGTGGAATGCTGATACTGATGTAGAAGTGTTAACATAATCTAATTGACATCGTTTCACCACAGGTATCGCCCAGTCAGCACTCGACACAGCAATTTCCTACGCGAAAAAACGTGAAGCTTTTGGAAAACCACTTTCCAGATTAGCATCTGTTAAGGTATGCCAATATTGATTTTTATTATTTTAATCATCATCTTCCTGCCCTTGTCGGTGGCGGTGTGGTCGGCGCACCACGTTTTCTTCTTCCATACCGTCCTGTCCCCCGTCACTCCATCACTGACTCCCGTTTCTTTCATGTCACTCCCCACACACTCCGCCATCTTTTCTTTGACCGTCCCCTCCCTCTTCCTTGGCCGTCCCCTCCCTCCATTTTTATTATTTTAATATACAACCAATATTTCAAAACGCAGCTGGCATGCAGAAATGCCAGGTTGCAGAGCAGTGTACCTATATCTGCCTTTCTCAACTCGTCTGCGATATTATATGAAGTTCCATGTTAAGTCGTAATTGTAAAGCAGTAACATCGTTAGTTTAGTGTAAACATATTGAAAAAATTGCTCTGATTGAATCAATTGTTTAATAATTGACCAGGATGAAGTTCTAACGCTATAAGAATTGATTTGTGGTACAAGTGGGCCTAAGTGGTCTCACTATTCGTTTATCTCATTGGCGTTATTGGTCTTTTGTGGCGTTAACTCAAATAATCTTGTGTAGTGTTGTATTAAATAATTTAATCAGTAAAAAAACTACATTTAATTTCGGCATTAGCTGTACCCGCGGCTTCGCTCCCGTCATCTGCCTACCCTACCTACCTACCTTCCTACCTACCCTACCTTCCTACTTACCTATCTTCCTACCTTTCATTACGGAACTAGCTGTGCCCGCGGCTTCGCTCCCGCAATCTGCCTTCCCTACCTACCTTCCTACCTACCTACCAATTTTTTTTAGGGCCTTTCTTTTGCGGCGAATCTTAACACGGCCATTCAGAAAATGACGTCAAATGCACAATGCCATCTATCGAATATGAAGTTCAACTGTCCGAGTATCTGAATAATTGCGTGTGTTGTGATAATTTACTTCTTGAACACTTTGAAATTCATCTAACTTATGATAGAGTGAACCGATTGCGATGAAACAAAAACTAATACTTTAAGTTACGCACAATTTTTATGTATAAAAGTTACCTACATTGGTTTCGTACATTTTACGTGATGCGTGCACAAATAAACAGATAAACAAACAAAAAATCCAAAAATGCTATATTCATATGGGTTCTGTTGGTTATCCTTTAACACCCTGGCTATTTTTATGGAAATATTTTCTATGTACAAAAACTACTTTTCTACAGATTTATTATATGTATTGATGATTGATGAATTCGATTTTAAAAGCAATTTTCTTCCCCAGGATCGCCTAACAGAAATGTGTATGTTAGTCGAGACGGCCCGTCTTGCAACCTACCGGGCAGCCGTAGACGTCAGCACTAAGAACAGTGCGATGGCCAAATACTTAGCTGGTCGGAACGCGACCGCTGTCGCAGATCACTGCGTGCAGATCCTCGGGGGACGCGGTCTGTCTGTGAATTACGACGCTGAGAGACATTATAGGTAAGCTTTATTGCTATAGAAATGTAACATTCGAGTATTCGACTGCAGTAGAATAGGAAGGTGTAGGGGTATACCCTCAGTTTGCCAGTTACGTCCCATGAAATAAGGATATCACACGTATTACATGAGACACTGTCATCTACCGGTCATAGTAATTTTGACTCCGAGTTGCGACTGAGAAGTTTCATAAAGGACTTTTTTCTGACCTGGGAATTGGATCCATGACTTTTTGCACAGGGGTCACAATTGACCATAATCACAGATAATATAATACTAGCATACAGATGCCTTATCCCATACAAAGAAACCGTGCGGACTTAACTAACATTTTTCGTCTGATTAAACTGATATTTTTTGTACATCGAACGCGTTCGATTCCGTTCCACGGTGATAGATAGATGGTGTTAGCAGCGACTTGCAAGTAAAAGTACTCGGTTCGTGAATATTATTGTCTTTTAATACAGTGACGATTTGTTTTATAGTATCTTTTTCTCGTTTTTACAGTTTAATTGCACCAAAATGTGTTGCAATAAAAATTTAAACAATCGAGTGGAATGCCTCAGAAATTTAAAATAGCGCCATCTATTGACATCAATTTTAAATGATCTTTCAAATGTGAATTAATATGCCAAAATTTTTTGGTTATGAGAGTTGATTAAACAAGAACATACAATTTTTATGCTCAGTGTTATTGAATTGTGGGTAAAATTTGAATTTTACACTCAATTTAATAACAAATTGGTACATATCACGCCATCTAGGGAGATTTATTTGAAAAAAAAATTCATTCTTAGCGCTGAGACCCTTTGCCATAACTTTGTGTAATTTATTGCATCACCACTAATTTCAAAACGGCAAAGGGAAACATCGTGTGGAAACAGGGATGTCCCAAAAGCAAAAATTCAAATTGGTCGAGAACTATTGAATAAAGCCGATTCTCTCTAACAGAGAAGTACTATTAAAAGATATGTAACTAACATTTTCTTGCCTCACACAGGGACGCAAGAGGCACTCAGATCTACGGTGGTGTTACAGACATACAGAAGAGACTAGTCGGTCACTATCTGCTGAAGGAACATGACGCCCTCTGATGCGATGCCGGTAAACTTGTTCTAATCTAGTCTAGCTATACATAATATACAATACAGTAGACAGTTTATCTTAAAACTAGCGTGGTGAAAGAAGAGTGGCTTGATGCCGTTCAGTTTCATTCCGAATGCTGCTACCTATGTTAAGAGAAACTGAACATACTTCCCATTCATATTCGGCTCTATCAATGAACAACACTACTCTGAATTTAGGAACTTGAGCCAGAACGATCCCTACAGTCTTGTTATCCCCTCCCTTCGTTACCTATTTTCCATTAATTGATCTTTCTTGTTTTAATTTTAAAATCAGTAAGTACTTACGAGAATTCTTAAATTCAGAGTTATGTAATAAGCCTTCTAAGTTCGTTACACGCAGCTATCTGTCAATCGACCATAGATTCTTGACAGCTGATAAACGTCAAATTGATGACATCATTGGTTTCTGAGTATAGGTACTAAAGTTAAGATACAAATATGTACTTTACAGAGCTTTTAAATATCAAGTCAACGCCTTTTCTAACGTGCCAATGGACTAAAATACCAATTATCTATTTTCATTATTAATTAAAATAGTTTTGGTTGAAATTTTACTGACTGAAAGGACCAATATTGTTACTGAAGTTTATATTTGTCTCTGCAAAGTTTGAATATAAGCAATATTTAAATGAACTTAAATATTCTAAGACTAGTAACTACTCCATAATATTTAAAAAAAAATTAAGCAATCAGTTAATTGTTCAATCATTCTAAAAAACGTACTTGATATTATATTGAGATATTATATTGATATTTGTTTGTTTACTATTTAAAAGAGTCAACTGCAAGATTAATATGAAGTTTTATATTATTAAAACAGCATAATACTCAAACAACGCAATTTGAAGTTGCTCTGTCTCTGTCACTCCAAAGTATTTTGTAGCGACAGCAAGACTTTTGAGAACGTCTAAAAGTTATGTGGCGTTTTAGAATTCGGGAGATGATCGTGTTTGTTTTCTTTGTCCGTATCATAATTTAATCAACTATCTGAGAAAAGTATACTGGCTTAAGTGGATTGTTGTAAAAACTATTAAATAACCTAGAACAAAAGAAAACTCCAAAACATTACAAAAGAGCCAAGCTAATTTATTTCAAAACCCACTTTTAAAATACGCCTCTGACGCCATGCAACCATTTTTATTGTCCAAAAATATTCGCTTCTCGAGTAAACCTTGATGTCTTTATAACTGTTTCAGTTTGTTATCTCCACACAATTATAGTTTTAAGGGCATCGCATTTATAACGTACCGTAAGCACAAGTTTGTTTGTACTTACTTTTAAATGGTACATTCCATTTTTGAATGTTTTTTCTTTTCGAATGCACGAATTTTTTATTTCTTTTTCGAAAGCTCGAATTTTTTACTCAAAATTCTTTTTTAAAAGGTGCTGAGTTTGTTATTTCGAATGGTTATCTTTTTTTAAGCTACAAAATTGTTAGGTTTGTACTTACTTATCTTAAAAGTTGTTTACTTAATGTTAGGTCAATCCTCGTGAAGGATTTAGATTATCAATAACAAGTGACTGATTTAGCATAAAGGTTAACAACTAATAAACATACGCTAATTATATATCGCTTAAAATTATAATAAAATCTGTATTGTTGTTTATAAGTTAAAAGTACCGTTATGCCCCTATGGGCCACAATTTTATAATTATCTATGTAAACTATTGCTTACGAAAGTAAGTTTAAAATGTCGAAACACAAAAGTCTTCTTGAGTATAATAAACATGTTCATTTGTTCAATATTATTATTGCGTATTTTACTGTTATATTTTAATAAAAATATATTTTTTGTAGATTTGTTTTTTATTTATGTTTAGAGTAATTTATGAATATTAAAGTGGGTGTAAAATATTAATAATTTCTAAAACGTTCAGATACTTTGAATAATACATTTATTATAATTTAATCTGACTCCAGGCAAAATAAAAAAAATTGTCATATTTTTTTGTACCTCAGAGCCGAAATATAGTTGGCTCTATTGTTGCTAAAAACTGATTACGTAGCTGAATTTATAAATCTTCTATACCTAGGTATACATTAAAGAGAAAGTATATATGTATGTTCCTTATAGACTCCGAAACGGCTGGACCGATTTTAATGAAATTTTCAGGCAATCTATAAAGTTTGGTGGCGATCGGAGCATTTTTTTTTGAACTTTGGACGCGGGAAAAGACGCGAAAGATTTTTAATGCTTTTTAATAACCTCGAATAATTTATACGCAGCACGTAAAAATACCCTTTACATAAAAAATAAAATGTCACAATGTTATTACAGCTCTCTAGAGTGCTTACTGGGTCGGTCCTATCCTTTTGTAGACTCATAAAATCGGCGAGGCGAATTTGCACATAAAAATGCATCATTTATTTGCCGTTAGCCCATTTACGCACCGGCCAAATATCAGTTGGGCAACATTTTCCTGCTTGACCTATTTTTCAGAATGTTTTAGAGTGTCACCGACTCACCGGGCTAGTTTGCAACCTCACTTTTTTAGAGTCTGTTCTTTTTTAGGGTTCCGTACCCAAAGGGTAAAAACGGGACCCTATTACTAAGACTCCGCGGTCCGTCTGTCAGTCTGTCTGTCACCAGGCTGTATCTCATTAACCGGATAGCTAGACAGTTGAAATTTTCAGAGATGATGTTATTTCTGTTGCCGCTTTAACAACAAATAACTACTAAAAACAGAATAAAATAAATATTTAAGCGGGCCTCCCATACAACAAACGTGATTTTTTTGCAGGATTATGCGATAACGGTACGGAACCCTTCGTGCGCGAGTCCGACTCGCACTTGGCCGGTTTTTTAGTCTGTTTTGTTTTTAAAATTAGAAAAAAAGCCTAAAATATTATATAATTCGGCAATGTGAAATAGCACTTATGTTTGTTTTATTACTACTAACGTGATTTTAAAACATTTTAGAATGCAATGCAAACAGAAAATTATTTAAAATCATGTAGGTACCTAGGTATTTTTTAGGGTTCCATACCCAAAGGGTAAAAACGGGACCCTATTACTAAGACTCCGCGGTCCGTCTGTCTGTCTGTCCGTCTGTCACCGGGCTGTATATCTTGAACCGTGATAGCTAGACAGTTGAAAATTTAACAGATGATATATTTCTGTTGCCGCTATAACAACAAATACTAAAAACAGAATATTTTTTTTTTTTATTGGGGCTCTCATACAACAAACGTGATTTTTTTGTCTTTTTTGCGATAATGGTACGGAACCTGTCGTGCGCGAGTCCGACTCGCACTTGGCTGGAATTTTTTATTTTGAAAAAAAAGCATAACATATTATGTAATTCGGCATTGTGTTATATGTTTTATTTTTTGTTAAAATGTTTTAAAAGCATGTTAGTAGTATTAAAACAATTTTAAAACATTTTAGAATGCAATGCAAACAGAAAATTATTTAAAATCATGTACCTAGGTATTTTTTTTAAGTTATGTCCCTAACCATATTTACGTTGGTGAAGCGAATCAATCAGTCCTTTATTGTTCTCTTCATATCGTATCAAAGCGTGTCATAGACATATATGTTACTAGCTGTTGCCCGCGGCTTCGCTCCCGTGGGCCACCCCACAGGACCCGATTTCGGGATAAAAAAATCCTATGTCACTCAGGAATAATGTAGCTTTCTATTGGTGAAATAATTTTTTAAATCGGTCCAGTAGTTTCGGAGCCTATTCGGTACAGATGACAAACAAACAAAAAAATCTTTCCTCTTTATAATATTAGTATAGATAGACATTAAAATTTTTCAACATTTACCATTCTCTGAGGTAAATCTCATGATTTACCGCGTGATTGCTGTTAAAAGCCCGAAATTTGCGATCATCCTATATCATTTTGCACTTATCCCAGTCACCATCATCAGCCTATTAATGTTCCCATTGCTGGGACACAGGCCTCCTCTCTGTGAGAGGGAATGGGCCGTAACCCACCACGCAGGCCCAGTGCGGGTTGGTGGATGTCACATGTCTTCGAATTTTTGGTTCTAGGACATGCCGGTTTCCTCACGATGATTTCTTTCACCGTTTTGAGAGCAGTGGTGATGAAATAATTTACACAAAGTAAAGCGCCTGCCTGGGCTCGAACCCACGACCTACAACTTGTAAGTCGCAGCCGATACCACTGGGCCACCACTGCTTATCCCAGTAAGACCGCCCATTGTACACTTGCTTTTATGTTTTTTTTTGTCCTGTATATATATTTTTTGTGGTGTACAATAAAGTAATAAATAATAATAAATAAATCAGTTTAATTAATGAACAGTTCGTGTACGTGAGGTACGCACTCGACATCTTTTTGCTACTAGCCTCTGTAAATCCAACGCTGGCTCGCGTTCACCACTTCATCGTTTGGTTGAAACATATAAAAATGAGTTTTTAATTCAATCGACATTCTTTTTCTTAGTAAAAATGCATTTAAGAAGCAAATCCGAGCAACCCTAAAAGATCAGCAAATTAATACATAATAACGTAATGTTTATTAATACGCACACAAATTTACTTTTCCTGTATTTCTATTATATATTATTTAAAAATCCAGATATGAGTTCTAGGACAATAACCGTTGTGTATTGTATCTGTGTTACTAGCTAGTTTTAAATACTTTAGATTGTAATCTGTGGAGAACGTAGTGGGTAGCATAATTATATAAATGTAATATTTAAGATAGTATGACTGTATCTTATTGTGCTACTGTTTGTTTTTCCTTAAATAAATAAAATAAAATAAAATAAAAATAATAAATAAATAATAAATCCTAGGTTTTGCAGAACTTTGGGCTTTTACAGTAACATTATTATACATTTAATAGAAAATATTGTTTGTATAGCGCCAGCGGAAAGTTTAAAAAAATTACTGAAGCATAGATAATATAATACTAGCATACACATGCCTCATCCCATACAAAGAAACCGTGCCGACGTAACTAGCTTTTTTCGTCTGATTATTTTTCTAAGAACATCGATCGCGTTCGGTTCCGTTCCACGGATATAGATGGTGTTAGAGGTGACGTGCAAGAGTTGCAAGGTTTGCTCGGTTCGAGAATACTTTTTTTTTAGACTGAAGTGAGTTCAAACAGTAGGTACATACTGGTTGATTTTTCTGTTTGTACTTTAGGGCCAGATACAAAACTATTCGAAGGCAGTAGAGAAAAGAGGTCAACAAAACCATGACCATTTCAAAAATCCTTCTGCCTGAACAAGTACTCAATTGAAACCTTTTTTTTTTTCATAAACAGCATTCTGTATTAGATCAAAAGCTGTGTCTCTGTAGCTGTGCTGGTATCTCTGACCCAAAAACATATAAATTCTTTTTAAGTAGGTACCTAGATTTAACCTTCACAATGTTACCAGTCTAGACACTACTTTGAACAGCTTAGGTATCTAAAATATACATTGCCACGCACCGATTTCGGCAAATGCACCCACACGCATAATAATAAAAAACCGGCCAAGTGCGAGTCGGACTCGCGCACGAAGGATTCCGTACCGTTATCGCAAAAAAACGGCAAAAAAATCACGTTTGTTGTACGAGCATGGGAGCCCCACTTAAATATTTATTTTATTCTGTGTGTATGTGTTGTTATAGCGGCAACCGAAATACATCATCTGAGAAAATTTGTGTCTAGCTGTCACGGCTCATGAGACAGACGGACACACAGACGGATCTTGGAGTCTTAGTAAAAGGGTTCCGTTTTTACCCTTTGGGTACGGAACCCTAATAATGTTAACCTTATCGAAATCGGATGTTTATTTCTGAATGAAAAATCATTGTTGTACCTACTGTTCTGTACAATAAAATCTTACCTTTTCATCATCATCTGCCTAGCCTTTTCCCAACTATATTGGGGTCGGCTTCCAGTCTTACCGGATTCAGCTGAGTACCGGTGTTTTACATGGAGCGACTGCCTATCTGACCTCCACAACCCAGTAACTGGGTAACACGATACCCCTTGGCAAGACTGGTGTCAGATCTCAAGCTTCTGACTACCTATAACGACTGTCAAAGATCTTCAAATGACAGCCGGGACCAACGGCATAACGTGCTTGCCGAGGCACGGAGGAAACTCGGTATGTTGAAATGGTCACCAATCCACTGACCGACCTCGTCAAGCGTTGCTTAACCTTGTTGATCGACCCGTGCGGCTGTTATTATTAAGCCACGAGCTCCTCAATAAAATCTTACCTTTTGTCAACGTATTTTTATTTTTTTAGTTTATTCATATCAATCTAATTTCAAAAACAGATCGAACCTCGCCCGCTAATGGAGTCACATTATATCGCAATCTTTCCTTGGACGCATGTCATTGTGGTCAATGTATCTCGCATTACGGCTACCTACGTCTCGTTTCATTCTATCATAATATCCATAATACACTTACCTACGGATGGCCGCTGGCTATCAACTAGTTACCTCACTTCGCCCGCTCGTTACGTGCCTCTTAATAACATTTGTTTTAGTTCAGTGAGCATTTATTTGATAAAATAATTATTTCTTCTTTGTTTTGAGTGAAGTGCCTCTGTAATCTGTGTCTCCTTAAATAATTGTGATTTCTTAAAAATACTGAAGAATTAAACTCAGCTCATCAGTGCCTCTTACGGAACCCGAATCTACGGGGAAATTGTATGCTGTGTTAAAAGTTTTAATCTCTAAATTAAGGCAAATGTCTTTTAGGAATAATGAAGCCACTGTTGATCTGATATACAACCTCTGTCTCCTCAAATTAAAGGCAGACGTTCTTTACTTTGCTCTACTAAACTGAAAATAAATAAATAATAGTAATAAGCAACATATCTGATCTACCAACCAGATCATCTGTTACTCTAGTTAACTCGGAAACACCGCACGTTATCGACCATGCACCGAGACCGAGGCATCATTGTTTAAAATATTAACATGTTTCAAATACCTTTCCTCAAAGGACCGGTAGCTTTCATTGTATAGGACCATGAATCACTTAGAGTTCGTATTAATCTCCTATTATCTTAGTGTGCGTCATTTTCAGCAATGTACACACACAGCGGCGATGCCGATAAGACAACGATAGGGAAACTTATCATTCCACCGCGATTACGAGTCGAACGCAGATGGGCTTGTGCCATCATTTTTAAAAAGTAAAAATGCGCGCCCTTATTTATTTGACGTTTCTTTTTTTAATTTTCAAAAATGGACGTGCTCAAGACGTTTACGAAGAAGCTTTTAACGAAGAGGTGTTAAAACTTATTAAGTTGTGTGATGTTTGTACGTGCAGTGAAATCCCTGATATCGATGGGACCCACATAGTGTTGTACGTTCAGTGTTCTGAGATTGATAGGATAGAAAATGTTGCCGACTTGGACAAGATCGCCTGGCCTTTGAATCCAAATGGATTGAAGATATCGGCCACTTTCGACGGTTTGGGATTGTCTACATTGGGCAAGTAAGTAATCGTTATTTATATCTCAAATATCTGGTTCACAAAGCTTCATTAGAACCGTTAATCTTCTCCCAAATTCAGTTAATCCGGAATGATTCTATCAGCAAATGAACGTAGGCGTAATCGTTCTCTAACGTTAGGTTAATGTCCCAAATAGCGCAGCGACAATTTCTTAGGCCAAGTCGTAAGTTCGAATCAGGAATGCTGATAAAAATCTATTTGGTCCTTTGGTTCGCCTAATGATGTCACTTTGGTTAGCGGGGATTATAATAATGGCGGCAGTTACATGTTAGGAGCACTACCTACCTACTGCATACTCCGAAAAGTTTCATCTTAATTCTTTATTGTACACCAAAAACAATATTTGATACAATGTGATAATAAAGTACATGTACAAAGGCAAGCTTAACTCAATGTTGAGTTCTCTTACAGCAAACAGTGACAGAGAATGATGACAAAAGAGTTTCAAGCATAAATAACCACAAACTCGATAAGTTTCAGATTGTTGTCCATAACCATAATCATAGAGAAGTATAGAAAAAAAAAGACATTATTCCGCCCCTAAATAACTTGGGATAAGGGTTTTTTTGGGTGGGAAATCATCCAATCACTTCTCCCGCTCTGGGTGAGGCGGGAGGGCGTGTCAGACTTTTACTGACTAAAGGTCTATTCACACATATCAGGGCCGTGCCCCGTCAGGGGCTCAAAAACCTATCGGTGTGTACATTTTATATGAACTCGTTCACACGCGTCCGTGCACGGGCCAGTGACGGAGCTTCAATGCCTGGGCCCGGCCCTGTCACGTCCCGGGCACGGCCCTGATATGATTGTGTGGATAGACCTTTAAACCCGTGTTCCTTCAGTTGCTTGTGCCAGGGCCGCGGTAACTCTCTTTCAAATTTATCCGCGACAAGGGCTAGAAAATAAAAACCGGCCAAGTGCGAGTCGGACTCGCGCACGAAGGGTTCCGTACCGTTATCGCAAATAAAAACAATAAAACAAGTTTGTTGTATGGGAGCCCCACTTAATTATTTATTTTATTCTGTTTTTAGTATTTGTTGTTATAGCGGTAATAGAAATACATCATCTGTGAAAATTTCAACTGTCTAGCTATCACGGTTTTTGAGATACAGCCTGGTGACAGACGGACAGACAGACGGATCACGGAGTCTCAGTAATAGGGTCCCGTTTTTACCCTTTGGGTACGGAAACCTAAAAATGACAAATCAAATGCATTATGTAAAACTAGTACATGACTTTGTATAATAAAATCTTAACAGAGTATTATCCATACAATAAATACGCAAGTAAGCAAGTAATTCTGCATTCTGTGAACAGTGGTGTCCCTGTGGTAACAGCCGCGACTTACAAGTTGTAGGTTGACGGTTCGAACCCAGGCGGGCGCTTTACTTTGTGTAAATAATTTAATCACCACTGCTCTCAAAACGGTGAAGGAAAACATCGTGAGGAAACCGGCATACCTAGAACCGAAAATTCGAAGACATGTGTCATCCACCAACCCGCACAGGGCCCGCGTGGTGGATTACGGCCCATTCCCTCTCACAGAGACGAGGCCTGTGTTCCAGCAGTGGGAACTTGAAAAAGGCTGATGATAATGATGAATTCTGTGTAACGTCTTCACACTGAACCTATTTTGATGAATTTTTGTATCCATTGGGATCACGCTGGCAGGAGCTAATACTCTATTTTTTTTAACACGCTTTTATTAGCTTGGTATGTATGTATCTATGTATCAATGTAACGGAATCTTTGAACGTGATTTTCACCCCCTACAAAACGTGGGATTGATTTGAAACTTTACACACTTATCAAGAACCGATGACAATGCAATAATTTAGTCAAAGTCATAGTCAAATATATTTATTCAACTAGGCCAATAAGCGAACTTTTAAACGTGAGACAAAAATTTTAATTAAAATTTACAAGTAATAAAAGTTGATTCTACCGTGCTCGTTTAAATAGTTTGTCCCATTAGCCTTACTTCAGGATTAGCGACTTTTTAGTTCAATTTACCATTAACGCGTGTTTTTTTTAGTTTTTAGAACTACAATTTATTTCTTTCACCGTTCCTCTAGACAGTCCTGAGACTCCTGACCCTGAATATGCATGATTTTGTTTTCACCTTGACTGCTTATCATTATCCCCACGTTCGCTACAACAGTAATAAAACTACGCTAGGCACAATATATTAAAGGGCATTGAAATTTTGTTTACACGCTGAGTATCTTAATCTTTGTTTGCTTGAGCTCTTTTAGGGAAAACCATTATCAACGCTGGGTACCTACCTACTTGCCGGTTGATGAAAATAAAAGTCTTAGTTAAACTGTAAAAAACTACAATTAAGTGTAGTTAATGTACTTAGTAACAGTAGGATTTGTATGATTATAAGTTGTATAAAACTTAAATAAACAAAACCGATGGAATGAGAGTATACCATGAACTGTTCACACCTGCATACCCCTTTAAAGCGTACCAGTGTGATGTTATGTTATGAAATGGTATAAACAATAAACAGACATGCGATTGCAGCTATCCCGAGTGATTTGCCGACATTTATTGAAGACTTCTGATGTACATCTCCGAAGTTTTTCATCAAATTATGATGAGAGAATTAAATGGGACCACATGACAAACACCAGCTTTCGAATAAAAAAAGAATCATCAAAATCGGTTCACCCAATAAAAAGTTCTGAGGTAAAAGACATAAAAAAAATACAATCTAATTGTTAACCTCCTCCTTTTTGCGAAGTCGGTTAAAAAGTAGAACAATTTGTAGCAAAGAGATAGAGGTTCCCTTTTGGCACTGGAATATAAATGCTTCTTGTTCGTGTTGCATTCTGTAAAGACTACATCAACATAAAGTTTTCTTTCGTCACTCCCCCCAAATACCTTTTAAAGGCTTCAAGATACAGGAGAGCAGTGTCCTTATTCTAAGTTTTTTAACGTACTCGTGATAGCGTAAATGATCTCTTATGTCAAAATGTATACAAAAAAAGAGGTTTCTCCTTACGGTCGCCAGATGGCGCTTATCCAATTTCAATACAAATTGACGTTTCGCACTAAGCACACTGCTCTCTTCCCTGATTTTCACCATTGACGCGGAACATAACAACTAAAATCCAAAACCTGCTCACACACCTTGATTAAGCCTTACCTATAATAAAATAAGCAAATTCTTGATAAACCCTCACAAACAATAAACATAATAATTTGATATCGACCATTTAAGATTAGATTACAAAGAAAAGGGAGACCGTTTTCGAATGCACGACTCAACTAGAAAGTACTCAGAATACTCCGTTTCCATTCAAAATCATCTAATAAAACAGAATATTCTGATAATTACATCATTTTAACATTAATTACAGTTTTATCGATACTCAATGATGAGCAATGCGATTGTCACTTATTCTGAAGTGGCTTCTTATCTTTTGTTGGGACATTGTGTTTCTGATTCATTATTGGGATAGCGGCTCATCCATTTCATTCTTTGATAGGTACTTCCATTCACGGAAATCAAAGTTACTTCGTGGTCCTAAGAATACGCCTTTACGTGGTTTCATTCTTGGAATATTATAGGGACTGATCAATTTCAATATTTGTAGTAAATGTCTTAAGAACAGCAGTATATGTGAGTATGTTCACATAGATTGCAATTAACGCTTCGACTTTGGCCCTGAGCTAAAAATAATTAGACTTTTTAAAAGTTTGCTTTATCCACGTGTTAACGGGATTTGCTGGATTTCATCCCACTGAACGTACGGGATTTCTGAAGCCCTTGAAGCTTTGAACCTCGTATCTACATCTTGTTGGTAATTTCGGTGTTTCTGGATAGAGTTCAAGGCCCTTATCCCACCTCTCTCATCATTGTAGGGAACAGGGACATTCTAATTCTCTGCCGGATTATGCCCAAATTGGAGGAAAATGGCCATTTGTAGACAAAGTTGTCCAATACCGTTAGTATTAATTACTATTGTCATTTATTTAACCTGTTTCTACTTAGCGTTGAAAAAGATCGAAGACCGAAGCCTGTCAATAAAAGACAGGGCAAAATACTGAACCTTGATATATTGACTTCAAAGAAGTCATGCATTTTTTTTGCGGTCTTTTGTCAGCCAAAATTGTAATCCGGATTATTTAATTAGATGGGGACTCATAAAGTAAGACCCATGCTAGTCTTGAATATCCTTGATAAACTGTCAATACTTCTTTCTACTGGTGAGGAGCACGTGGCTAAATAATAACAGCCGCACGGGTCGATCATCAAGGTTAAGCAACGCTTGACGAGGTCGGTCCGTGGATGGGTGACCATTTCAACATACCGAGTTTCCTCCGTGCCTCGGAAAGCACGTTAAGCCGTTGGTCCCGGCTGTCATTTGAAGATCTTTGACAGTCGTTACGGGTAGTCAGAAGCTTGAGATCTGACAACAGTCTTGCCAAGGGGTACCGTGTTTACCTAGTTACTGGGTTGTGGAGGTCAGATAGGCAGTCGCTCCATGTAAAACACTGGTACTTAGCTGAATCCGGTAAGACTGGAAGCCGACCCCAATATAGTTGGGAAAAGGCTAGGCAGATGATGACTTCTTTCTACTGGTATATTGCTCTCACAACGGTGAAAGAAAACATCATGAGGTAACCGGCATATCTTAGAACCAATAATTCGAAGACATGTGACATCCACCAACTCGCACTGGGCCCGCGTCCATACTCTCTCACAGAGAAGAGACCTGTACCCACAATGTACCAAATGGGAGTCTTAAGTGCGTTAATGTGGCTATCCTATCCTAATAGTAGATTGAATTTAAAGATCAAGTAGTACGACCAATTTTAAAACGGCCCTAGCGAATTTTCGGGCTGTATTTGGACTGCAATCCGTTTGCATTTGAGTGGACTGTACATTCTGTTAGCAGTTTCGATGCAGTTGTTCAGGTGTGTTATTACCCAAACTGCAATTTTGCAGATGGCATCCAGTTTAAATGCAGCCCGTCTGTCTAGACTCATACTGTGTACTTATCCTATTCTTTGGATGAAACCTTGAGCACGTCTTGAATTTAGTTAGTAACTGAACTGAACATCATGTTGACGATGTTAGCCCTTCGTTATGTAAGCTGCTACGCAACATGGCGTAGGTTGTTATCAGATAGTAGATACCTACGGTATAATTATGTAAGTGTATCAGTAAGAGCTTAAAATAGAACCTCTTACCTATCTGCTGTGAGTTTTGCATAGGCCTCATAAAGGGTGCTTTCCTCTAAGTAACGCCAGCTTGTATAGTAAAAACTCGAAGTTTAACAATTAAATTGTCTGAAAAGAGTCTACCCATCCCGTTAATTTTATTAACCAAACCAGCTCCCAGTCACTGAGGTGTATTAAAAGGGCTGACTCCTGGATCCGAATCTCAGGTTGGGTAATATAATCTGTGGGCAAAACGATGTCTTCCATATGTAATGCAATCCAATACAAACATAAAACATTATACATACATAAACTCACGCCTTTTTCCATGGGGGTAGGCAGAAACAACAGAACGCCACCTGCAGGCTACGATCCTTATATACTTCTTTTGCTTCACTCACATTCATATATCTAGTCATACACACACGCCGGTTATGAGTAGGTACTGCGCACCTGGCCTTTCTAAAGAACATCACCAATAAGGTCTATGTGTATATCTTTCTAGGGCGTCCCCTCCCGGCGTTTCCATTCACGTCTGCCTTGTAAATACCTTTCGTTAATCGCCTTTCATTCATCCTCTCAACATGGCAAAACCATCTTAACATACTCTTTTCAATTTTAGTCACTACATCTTCTTTTAAATCACAACGTTCTCTTATTACATCATTCCGCCATCTATCATTTAAAGGTACATCACACATAGTTCGCAAGGAACGCATTTCTACTCTTTCATGTCTTTTTTGCCATACCCAACCTTCACTTCCATGTAAAGATAAGTGTAGGCACCAGCACGCTGTTGAAAACGGCGAGTCGGGCCTCTGGAGACCTCGGCTTGCTGGTCACAACAGCGTGTATAGCAACATTCACTTGATTCCCTGCATTCACTCTCCTTTCCTCTTCAATCTTGCCATCGCTTGTGAACTTGCTTCCTAAATATACAAACTCGTTCATTGCTCCACACTCTTGTTATTTATTTTCACTTCACATTCCGATACATCGTCTTCAAGGCAATTCAATAATCAGGTACAAATCTAGGATACGTAGAGCCTGATTATTGGCTCAACTTCTATTTGTGACTCCTAAATCTCCAGGGCATACCTATATAGGCTGCCCTTCTGAAACCGAGATTAACTTGACATCCCTTCAAATCCTTAGTCTCTACCTGCTACGTAAGAGGTCATTATTCCGCGTCGTCTCAAGATTCGCCGGCTGTCACATCAATCAAGTACAAAACCGTGTCACCTGTGTTTGTTTTGCGAATCATCAGCGGTGTCGTTGTTGTCGGGAAGTGGCCGACTTGTCGTATCTGAGGTTAGGCGCCTACCTACTTCTGTCCACCTAGTTAGCGAGTTCATTATGCGGTTTTTGTAATTTAAATTTGTGTACTGTCTGAGGTGTATATAATAAAAAAATACATTTATTGCAGACTAATTAAACATGTCCATAGTTGTTAGTAACAAAGGTCTTAAAACTATGTATTTAAAAAATTGTATTGTAGTAAAAACAAATCCATAAAGGCAATGGTTGATAATTTTTGAATGAGGTTTTCACGACGTGCGCAACTTTGACATCATTCGGGCTCTATAATGAGTTTCTGCCATCTTCTTCTTTTCTCGGTCGTTGCCTCAATGCTGATCGCGACCACATAGTAGATGTGTAACTTGTTTTTGGTGTACAATGAAGTATATTATATTCTATATTCTATTGTATTCTACGGCGCGTCTCCATGTTTTGCGGTATGCTGCAGTGTGTACCTGTACCTACCGCTCGGTACACGCAGCTATGCTAGTATTATAATATCTGTGACGCTGCTTAAAACGGAATACCTACTTGAGTGCGATAGCCGTATCATCGAATTTTGTTTCTTCGAAAACCTTTCAACGACATCTCTATACTACGACGCCTTGTTAAATCGACGTCTCGTTACTGCGATATTTCGTTACATCGAAAAACTGTACTGCGAAGGATTTTACTGCGAAACCTTGTTTAACCGACGTCTTGTTACTGCGATGTTATGTTACTTAGGAAAACTTACTTCGGACGATCTTACGACGATAACCAACTACATTGATTTTCTTTTTCAAAAGATAACCTACATTGTTAACATTTCTTTAAAATTTCTTGTCTTCACTGATTATATTCATGACAAATGGCACTCTCTGCTTTTAAAGATGTAGGTATTCCCTTAAAACAGCCGTCTTTGTTAATCAGAAAAAAACTTTTAACATCAAAATCAAACCGACTTCCAAAACAAAACACTAGAAAGCGAAAAATAACTTTCTTTTCCGAAGTCGGTGTCGAAAAACGGAAAACAATAGGTACCAAAGACTTTTTTGATTTGATTTTTTTGTTAAAAAGTTTTTTGTTTATCTCTTTTTCTTTTTGGTAAGTACCTCCAAATTAAATCTCATGATGATTCCAATAAGCCCAAACAATCAACATCCATTGTTTTATTTCGGAGTTCCAGTGCCTACCTTCGGGCTTCGTCATAAATGACACTTTCTGAGTGTAAATCATTGCATTGTTGATAAAAATACCAAAATCGCTATACGTAGGCCTATAATATTTGAGGCGTTCCCTCAATTTCTCTGGGATGCCATCATCAGATCCTGGTTTCCTTATTATGGTACCACCCTTGGGATATCTCTTTTCCAACAAAAAAAGATTCATCAAAATCAGTTCATTAACGACGAAGTTATCCGCAAACACACATAGAAAAAAAATATACGGTCAAATTGAGTAACCTCCTCCTTTTTTTTAAGTCGGTTAAAACCCTAATCAGTTAGATGTTTTTTAACCGACTTCAAAAAAAAGGAGGAGGTTACTCAATTCGTCGGCATCTTTTTTTTTTTGTGTTCCCCGATTACTCAAAGACGCCTGGATCGATTTGTTAGTGATCGCACTCACAGATTCAGATCTGTGGATCGCACTGTTTCCTCAACCGGCGCGAAATAATTTATGGCTACTGTTTAATTGTTTTACTATTGTGTCTGTAATTACGGCAGATGAGTGCATAAGGCGCAGGCCACATAGAAATGGCGTCGAGCGCGGACTTGGCACGGGCGGCTTCCTATTCCATTCAAATTTGGGGGTGACCATAAGCTCTTAGAGTAAGGTTATTTTGAGATCGCGTAAGTGACAGATGTATACAAGTCATATACATCTGCTGTCCCTTACTCACACTTATAATAACCTTACTTTAAGAGGTTATGGTCACCCCCTGATGGTAAGCGATGATGTGGTCGACGGTGAAGCACGCTTGCCTAGAAGTAACCTATTCACTCTTGACTTAGATTCGATCGCTTTCTAAAAATAAACTTCAAAATTAAAGCATAAAGATCTATTTAAGTACATATTAGTAAAATAACCATGATTATTTAATTAATTAAGGTAAATTCCGAATGAAAAATTGTTTATTTTTCATATTTGCAGTTTTCCGGTCCTAATTCCAGAACAAATACGCATGAGATAAAAATATTAGGTAATTATTTAATCATTTGTGTAACTAAACGCAATGCTTACGCATGATAACTAGTGTTCAACTATAGCTTAGGTAGATACCTACCAACTACCATGGTATTGTTTCATTTATTACGAATCAATTAATCTTTTGTAAATAAACCTATGTATATCCTGTGAAAACCCGAAAAACATGGCAGTCGCTCCATGGAATATACTGGTAACTCCATCCGGTTAGACATGAAAAAATAAATTGTAGTTCTAAAAACTAAAAAACAAGCTTTAATGGTAAATTGAACTAAAAAGTCGCTAATCCTGAAGATCTTGGTAAGGCTAATGGGACAAACAATTTAAACGCGCTCGGTAGAATTAACTTTCATTACTTGTAAATTTTAATTTTTGTTTGACGTTCAAAAGTGTCGCTTATTGGTCTAATTGAATAAATATATTTGACTTTGACTTTGACTAAATTATTGCATTGTCATGGGTCCTTGATAAGTGTGCAAAGTTTCAAATCAATCCCACGTTTTTAAGGTGGTGAAAATCACGTTCAAAGATTCCGTTACATTGATACATAGATACATACATACCAAGCTAATAAAAGCGTGTTAATAACCATTTATAGCCAGAGGGCTTCTCATAACAATTCTAACTAGCCTGAACACGACTGGGATACATTGTTTTATTACGGAGTTCTGGTGCCTATACCTTCCTATTTCATCACCATAGCAGTTCGATGGTACCATTTTCATTAGAAACATTTATTTAAATTTGCTTCATCACAGTCATTTAACTATTCAATCTTCTAATATTATAAAGAGGAAAGATTTTTTTGTTTGTTTGTACCGAATAGGATCCGAAACTACTGGACCGATTTAAAAAAATCTTTTACCAATAGAAAGCTACATTATGCCTGAGTGACATAGGCAATTTTTTATCCCGAAAAGGGTCCTGTGGGGTGGCCCACGGGAACGATGTCGCGGGCAACAGCTAGTATATCATATATCCAAAATGTTCCAGTGGCCATCTGTGGTCTTCTTCATGAGTTCCACTTCACCAAATGATATCTACTTTATGAATGCAAATGCTTGCTATGTCGATAATAAATTGTAGTTCTAAAAACTAAAAAACACGCTTTAATGGTAAATTGAACTTAAAAGTCGCTCATCCTGAAGATCTTGGTAAGGCTAATGGGACAAACTATTTAAACGCGCTCGGTAGAATCAACTTTTATTACTTGTAAATTTTAATTTTTGTTTGACGCTCAAAAGTGCCGCTTATTGGCATAGTTTAATAAATATATTTGACTTTGACTAGATTATTGTATTTTTATTATTGTTTTTAATGACACGAGTTTGCAACGACCTATACACCCGTGTATCACACGACGTTTTTCAAAACAGTTGTGGGAAATAGCCAAAAAACAAATCAAAGAATTAGATTTATTGATTCACAAAATCGGTTCTTGATACGCATGCAAAGTTACAAATCAATCCCACGTTTTGAAGGGGGTGAAAATCACGTTCAAAGATTCCGTTACATTGATACATAGAAACATACATACCAAGCTAATAAAAGCGTGTTAGTAATACATCGATTTCCATGGGATCCCCTCACTTGGTGACAATGGGACCAACTCGAGAGTATACTCTTTCAAACAAAAAAGGTTTTTGTTTAATCTGTCCATAATTGACGGAGTAATCGGTGAAAAAAAAGAAAAATACATACAGCCGAACATAGAACCTCCTCCTTTTGAAAACTTGTTTAAAAAGGATATGTGAATTGGTCTTTCATTCAATTATAATGCCATTATCTGTGGTTATAAAACCTTGCGGGCGAATAAGCCGTAATCGTGAGCTGTCATACATTGAAATTGATAGTAAAGTCTCCTAGAAACAAAGAGCTCAGTCCGGATAATGTCATCATCATCTTAAACTAAATAACTGCAGGCCTAGAGTTTTCCCACGCGTATCTAGAGATAGAAAAAAACTTCATTTAGTTTAGAGATACCATTTTCTGAGGGCAGAGAGTTTCGACTGAATTGCCTTAGTAAAAAATCAAATTCGAGGTTTGGCTCTCGCCTATATCCTCCTCCAGTATTGGACAAATTTAATAGATATTCCATAAATTTAATAAAAAAGATATATGCTGTGCTGGTTGTGCTTCTATGTTTTACTACGTAGGCCTCTGTTGACAGCGCAATTTTGAGCACCTTTTGAGGGTTCTAGTGCTTCTAAAGATAATGTATTATCAAAATGGAAAACATAGGGGCACAGTATATATCGTTCTTTTTCAGTTTATGGAATATCTTTTAAATTGGTCCAATATTGGAGGAGGAAATAGGGGAGAGCAAAACCTCGAGTTATGATTTTTACTTAGAATATTCAGTCGGGTGTCTGCGACCGCATTTTCCCTTAAGAATTTAAAGGTATGGTGTAGGTATGGAAGGTGTATTTATCAAACTTTACTTTAGGTTTAAAACCACCCAAACTTTGGCATTATATATAAGGTAGAGTTTGACGCATTCATAGCTCCAAATACTCAATTCAGGAACTTCAAACTGACCAAGTGAGTGATCACCGATAGGCCGAATTAATTGGTTACTCGTAACCTTGTGGAATGGTTGCTATGATTAGGATTTATGTATTTTATTTAACTTTATCAAATTTTTAACAACTTCCAATAATTACATTGTTTTGTTTTCAATTTTTCAGGTTGCCGCCAAATTCACTAGTGGAGACACTGAGATTCACGAACAACGCCATAAAAGCGTACTGGCCAGACCCTTTTAGCGACGTTCCAAATTTGAAAGTCCTGTCATTCTCGCACAACGAACTGAGCGAAATCACACCCGACCTTTTTACGAAAATCGAAGGTTTAGAAGATCTGGACTTGTCGCATAATAAGCTGTCTGAATTCAATCCTTTAGATTTCAAACATCTTCGTCAATTAAAAAAGTTAAGTTTAAGCAGTAATAATTTGAAGAAAATTCCTCTGGATGCACTACAGCCTATGACTGCGCTAGAAGACCTGGATGTAAGCAAGAATGGGATATTCGACTTGTTACTCCAAAGAAGTGATGTTGAGAATCTGGCTCGGCTAAAACGATTGAATTTGAATGACAATAGAATAAGGTCTATTTCGAAGGATTCGTTTCCTCCTAATAACAGCCTGTAAGTATTCTTCAAGTTACTAAAAGCCCGCTACCCCAGCACGCTTATTTATAAATATCTCGAAACAAATGTTTATAAAATTTGAATAAAGAATCTGCTAATCAGTTGTGAAACAGCTCAGAGATTTTAAACGACAAAAATAAAAAGAGGAGGTCCTCAAATTCTCAATTTAACATGTATATTTTTTTTTGTATGACAACGCATAATTTATAATAAAGCGGTGCGATTTCAAAAAACACATTTTTTATTGGAAAGAGAAGACCTCAAAGTAGATCCCATTTAAATTTGAAAAATAAAATCGGCCCCTATAGGTACAAAAAATATTTATTGATAATTTTTCCATTGAATTTTTAATTCTGAACCTATTCTGCTAACATTAAGTAAACTTAAAAGCGAAAAAAAACCTTTTGAAGATAAATTTTAACGACGAAATAACGAACTGAAGCAAAAAAAAAAGTTTTTGTCTAGCATTTTGAGGCGGTGCGGCGGCGGCGCCAACCAAACAATCAACCTAGCTACAATCGTTCTACGCTTTAGCATGCATTCATTTGCATGTTTGTTTGTTTGGTGCCTCAAAATGCTAGACAAAAAGTTCGTCAGTTAAATTTTTTGTTAAAAAGTTTTTTTAAAATAAGGAGCGCAGGACTATCTTGTTCATTTAAAAATTGTTGTTTAAAAAAGGAACTGACTTGCGCATAACTAGAAGTAGGCGTAGAACTACTTTTGCTTGAACCTCAGATACTGGCCATAATATTTTATGAAGACTAATGATATGGCTTCTATCACAGTCAGTACTAAGAGTCAGCATTGTAATTTCTATATTAAATTGTTAATGGCTCTTTTACCGCCTACGAAACTAAGACTATAATTTTTCAGTGTCGTAAAATAGTTAAATCTTAAATCAAATAGGCAGCTTATGCTAGTTGTCACTAACACAACAAAAGACGACATCTAAATCGTCATCTTCCTGCCCATGTTACTTGGGTCGGCGCAACACGTTTTTCCTGTCCCCCGTCACGCCATCACTGACTCCCTTTTCTTTCATATCACTCCTCACGCAGTCCATCCATCTTTTGTATGGCCGTCCCCTCCCTCTCCATCCATCCGCACTCATATTCATAACTCTTTCAGTAACATGCTCTTCATCCCTCCTCATCACATGACCATACCAGGACAAACGGTTTCCTTTCAACTTTTCCTTCACTAGCGCCACTTTCAAACTGCCTCTAATATACTCATTTCTCAGTTTATCCGTTCTCGTCACATTCTTCTCCAAATTCTCATCTCTGCTACATGCAATCTCTTTTCATCCATCTTTTTCACAGCCCAACATTCTGATCCGTACAGTACGACAGGTCTAATCATGGACTTGTAAATTTTCCCCTTTAACTTGAGGGGCATCCGTGGGTCGCAAGTTGTTCCAGAGACCTGTCGACATTTCATCCATCCTGAGTTGATCCGGTGCGTTACGTCTCGGTCTATCTCGCCATCTCCTTAGACAAGCGACCTATAGGTACCGGCAGTCGGAGCACATCGGTTTTGGGTGATCCATCTAAATAAATGCCATAAAAAAGCGTGCTCTTGGATTTTCATCGCTCGGGTAAGCGCCGAGTCTTTGTAATCCAAAAGTGTAATAACATTTAGGCATTCGTTTATGCGTTAACTAGCGTTAGTGAAAAAGGGTTTTAGACACAATACGAGAGCATTGTGTCTAAGATATCAATACATTTTGTATAACTTGCAATAGTAAACTTTACTCTAAAATCAATAAAGTGCTATTCATTTCTTTTGATGGCTCTGGTGAATGGCGGAGGTCTCAGAGGCCGTTTTAATGTAAGTAAAAGCCTGCACTTAGTGTCACTCTTTATCAAAGTCACTCTTCATGCTCCTATTATTTTGTAGAGCTTTTAAAAATTTATAATTTTATTTAAAAAATAAAAATGCATGACTAATCGTTTAAAAAAAAGAACGTGTTTGTAGTGTTTGATATTAACTATAAATATTAATTAACAGAAGTCTGTAATTTAAACAAACATAAATCTATAGAGAATGACCAGGGACTTACCAGGAGTACCTACCTACCGCTGATATTAAATGCTTACAGATAAGACATATCGGTCTAAATAAACATAGGTAGGTAGATACAGGTACTAAGGTAATTCATTCTAATTCTGTGCCTTATCAGATTTACACACAGTTTAGCTTGTGTGATAATCTAGACGAAAATAAACACAGATGGTTATTCACAAACAAATGTAACAGTAGTTCAATGGCTAGAGTGGAACTGTGACTGAAACCTGCTCAATTATTCACTCTCTGGTTGGTGCTATTCCTGGGTCGGGCAATGTTATGGTCCATTTGAAAATGTTCAGTAGCAGCCTTTTTTGTTTGTGTAGACAATCATACAATGAATTCTCCCGCTATGGGTGAGCCGGGAGGGCGTGTCAGACTTTTACTGACTAGAACCCATCCGTGTTCCTTCAGTTGCTTGTGCCAGGGCCGCGGTAACACTCTTTCAAATTTATCTTATCCGCGACCCAGACAGGCATGTGCCCTAGCGGACACCGTCAGTTTTTGCTGACATCTCTTTGAGGCGCGCTTGGAACTCTACGCGCCATCGACTCGGGCGGAGTCTGCATTTGACTCGACAAATGGCAAAAGATTCGCTAGAATATTACAATTATATCTGGCGAAATAGGCTCTGCTTGGGCTTGTTCTAATGATAACGTATGTCATTTTCCAGGGAGCTATTGGATCTATCAAACAACATAATAGAGATAGTAGAAGAAGAGTCTTTTCTCACTTGCACGAATTTAAGAGAATTGAACCTTGCACAGAACAACATAACGTTCGTTTTCGCACTGCCACCGACGTTGCAGATTGCCATACTAAAGATTAATACATTGTACCATTGGCCTAAGTTTCCTAGTGGTATTACGTATATTGATTTGTCCTACAATCGATTGTCGGATTTATACGATGAGAATGCAGTGAATTTTGACAGTTTGGAGGTAAGTTTTCTTTTACAAATCAATGCTTTTCAAAACAACGATGAAAACGTGAGTACTAGAACTGTTTAAAGTGAGTTTGATGCTATCAAAGGTTTTGCAAGGTAGGTAAGCATCTAATGACTCGAACGAAAATTAATGAGAACAAATTTGCACGTAAGGTCTTTCGGCTGATATGATGATAATGATGATGATTTGCACATTATCTGCGATTCAACCAATAATCACAGGATTGGTTGAATTAAATTATCGCCAGCCAATCGCATTACTTGTGTTAATTTATGATGCGTTGATAATTTCATTCCAAAAACTAGTTATAAGTACTGCCATTTTCAGACCACTGTGTAATGAACGGAATATATTTATACCTTATTGGTGACATTCTAGTGTTTCAAATCGTATACATAGGCAAAAATATATTATTTTCTAGATGAAACTAACATTTAAAACTTTCATTTACAGGTACTAAACATCGGCGGTAACCAAATAAAAGAAATGAACATCGAAAAGAAACTCCCAAGCCTATACATTCTCGATCTCTCCTACAACTTAATAACCGAAATACCAAAGACAATAAGCACTCAATTTTTTCCCAATTTAGAAGAACTTCACTTTGATGGCAACCCCATAGAGACAGTTTATTTTAAAAACATAATTGCTGTAAAGAGTTTGTATATGAATGAGATGAAGGCTTTGAAGGTAGTCGAAGAAAAAGCGTTTAGCAATGTGGTGGGGAGAATGGCAGATGAGACGGAGACTGATTTGAATTGTTTCTCTCTTTATCTCTCAAACTGTCCGTCCTTGGGAGAGATTAAGGCGGGAGCTTTTGATGGCACATCTTTGTGTATGGTGAGTTTGAAAACCAACCTATTTCTATTCCTGTTATTTTATTAAGTTCCTATTACGCCGATTGTTTCCTATCAAAAACTGGCAAAATCCCAACTGCGAATCAAACTCGCGCATTACCAAAGCCGTTATGCCGCCTCCACACGCTTGGCGAACAATGGCGAACAATGGCGAACAATGGCGAACAGCAAACAACAAACACGAACGTGTGGATGGGTGTTTGATTGTGTTCGCGTGTTTTTGTTTGTGTTCGCCCGTGTTCGGCATTTGTTTCGGTTTTTATGCACAAATACAAGGGTGTTCGACAAACGTGTTTCCGATGTATCCACACGCTTGTTCAGTTTAGTAGTACGCGCGAGCTTGTGGGCGGCGGACGGAGTTAATAGTGGTAGCCAAATTTACGAATCGTGACATTTTGTGTATCCTAAGCTAAATTGTAAGGAAAAATGAGGAGTTTAACCCGAAAGTAATCGCTGCCACAACAAGCTCGTCGTCCGCCATGTTTGCCGATCCGGAATAGACTAGCATGATCGCCAAGCGTGTGGCGTGTTTGTGTTAAGTGTTGGTGGTCAGTGTTCGGCACGTGTTTGCTGTTTGTGGCAAACAGCAAGCGTGTGGAGGCGGCATTATAGTTAACCAGGCTTATTTTTGTTTGGGAGCGCCTATTCCTTCAGTTGCTTGTGTCAGGGCCGCGGTAACACTCTTTCAAATTTATCCGCGACCCAGACAGGCATCGGCCTAACGGACCCCGTCAGTTTTTGTTGACATCTCTTTGAGGCGTAAGTGGAACACTACGCGCCTTCAACCCGGGCCTGGCCCTTAACGGACGGCGAGTTACCCATTACTCGCCGTCCGCAAGCCCGCGCCTACGATGACCGGGAATCGGCTTTGACTTCCGACGCCCAGGGCGTCACCTGCGGGGGCTAGGGGCTCTCGCTCTGTACTATGGCCTGGACTAGGGCCGGACGCGAGAGGTCGCTACCATCGATCGCATCCGAGGTTATGGCGGTGCTCCTCCCAAGTGGGGCAGACTACCACCGTATGCTCCACCATGACCACCAGCCTGTAATTTTATATGATTTCAACTAGCCTATCTTGGTTACAAAGATACAGCACAGCCCTGTGACACACAGACGGCGTAAACTTAATAATAAGGTTCCGGTTTGCATCCTTTGGTACGGCCTAAAAAGCTTCTACATTTTGCAACTCTTCTAATATTTTTTTAAAATAAGCTGACTTAAATTGTAATTATCTCTTTCTGTATTTCAGCTGGATATAAGCAAGAACAACCTTAGCTACCTATCAAAGAGCTTAGTCGACTGGACTACAGTGAGCGATGGAGTAAACTTGCAGTTCAACCCTTGGAACTGCAACTGTGACATGCAGTGGATCGTGGACGAGCTGCTGCCTCAGATGTACGCCACAAAGCACTCGCGCCTGCTGGCAGAACTCAGGTATTACACCACGAATATGTCCCTAGAGGTATAGGCAGGGTACTTATATTTCTCTCACATTTCACCAGTTGCCATTTACCGAGCAAGATTAAAGACTACTGGGTGCTACTGTGACTATAAAATTGCCAACGTCTATTTCTAGCTTCATCATCATCTTCCTGCCCTTATCCCATGTTAGTTTACACAGAGGTCCGTTTTACAGGTGGGCGTAGTTAGTTGTATGAGCGAGTTCACACACACAACAGTATTAAAATACTGATCCGTTTTGTTTGAAATTTGGTGGTACACTGACTTAATGTGGTGTGGACATTACACCCAGTAGCGACGGATCGATGGATTAAAAACGGTCCTGAGAATACGGATGTATGGTGTGAATGTACTTGGGGTCGGCACAACACGTTAACTTCTTCCATACCGTCCTGTCCCTCATCAAGCTATCACTGATTACCTCACCTTGTCTATTTCTAGCTTAGTTTAAAATAATCGAACTTTCGATGCCCGATATCGATTAGCTTATTATCGATATTAACAAATTTCAAATCGCCTTCATTGGATGTCACTTTGATTGACGCCAATCATTAATTGTTTTCTTTTTTTGCAATTCCACTTAGAGTGCGCGCAAGTCACTAATCATTTGTCATTTTTGTCAGGTGTCAAGAGAGTGTGTTGTACTCCGTGTTTTTATTCGTTTTCGAAGTATATAATCGCTATCATTTTGCCAAAAGTAATTTAAAGTGCTGGCAGAGATGTTTTCTTGAAGTGAGCAAGACAATAACAGGCCTACGGTACCGTTTTACAAAGATAGAACCCGCGTTGCTTATTTGACAGTTACTTTTAGGGATACCATTATAATAAAATTTCCCTAAATTTTCGTACTACCGGTGCCGTTTCTTCAAATTTATTGAAGAAGAAATAAAAACAAGAATTGTAATTGAAATGGACGGTATTAGCCACTGCAGGGCCATTGTTAGACCAAATTTATCAGTAGGTACTACTAAGTATTCAATAAAAGATTTACAATAATTTCAAGCTTATTCATCATATTTTATGCAAGTAGAAAAAGCTAGTAATTAAGTATGCTTAACTTAAATTATTTTATGTTTCGAGTAATAAAAATGACTATTGAATAAATGAAGGAAAAAATATCAGTTATGCTGGCAACATTAAGCACGCCACCCGTCGCGCGCAGACTTATCTTACGCGCACTCTAACTGTTATCCACATGATCCTCCGCCGACTCCTCAATAGTTTTCTCCTTCCTAGCCATATCATCTTTTACACAGTCTATTTATTTATTAAAACTTCATGCAACATTAAAGTACATAGGCGGTCTATCAATTGGTTATTTAGTCTTCTTACTCAAAACTCCTCACGACGGATTCCTCATGTTGCCGCATCAAATGACCATAACATTACACCAGTACAATCCCTTTCTTTTTGTCCATGTCCCATTTAAACAAAATCTTAATCTTTCTTCCAGATGTGGTTCACCTCAAGCATTCGAGGGTCTACGCCTGGTGCACTGGTACAACTGGACGGAGCGTGCCATGTGCAGTGACAGCAGCTCACGAACCATGCACGGGAACTATATGGTGAGTATCAAAGAATATACTACTCCTTCGGCACCTACACATCGAAGTTTGAGACCAGTAAGTGGCCACGTTTACTGCGGCGTCGGAGATGTTGTTAAGTGGCCTTAGTACGAGTTTTTATGCTTACGCGAACGTGTTAACAGGTTCGATGTCCATATAGCGGACACAATAGTTAAACAAGCACGTGAGTTATATGACTCATTGGACAGGGAAGTTGATAAAGGAAGCGTTCTCTTAAGGTGTCTATATTTCCCAATGTTAACGCAGTACTGGCCGTGCGCCCGCTCGGAGCCAGGATATCAATATAGAACCTCCTTTTGGGCAGTTTTATTTGCAAAATATTCTTATATTTACATATGCTCTTTCAGTTTTGAAGAAATTCTAGCCATCCAATTTTCTGTGTACAAATATTTTTAAAAATTTAAGTCGTTTTGGAGGAGTATCCAAAAGTAGCGAAAAAATATTCTATTGTTAGTTATGTTTTTAAAGCAAAACGATTTGTTATATGAAAAATACCATGTTTCATAAATAATGTACATGAAACAATAATAAATATAATATATTTTTCGAACCTTTTAACCTTGCCGTTACTAAGGAGTATGCTTTAGAAAGTTACCGTTTTACGGCACTAAAGCGGTTGTAGGCCCATAAGTCAAATTCTTTGGTGAAAGAGGTTTTCTATTTTTAACACGCTTTTATTAGCTTGGTATGTAACTATGTATCTATGTATCAATGTAACGGAATCTTTGAACGTGATTTTCACCCCCTTGAAAACGTCGGATTAATTTGAAACTTTGCACACCTATCAAGGACCGATGACAATGCAATAATTTAGTCAAAGTCAAATATATTTATTCAACTAGGCCAATAAGCGGCACTTTTGAAAGTCAAACAAAAATTAAAATTTACAAGTAATAAAATTAACAAGTAATACAAGTTGATTCTACCGTGCGCGTTTAAATGGTTTGTCCCATTAGCCTTACCAAGATCTTCAGGATAAGCGACTTTTTAGTTCTATTTACCATTAAAGCGTGTTTTTTAGTTTTTGAACTACAATTTATTGTCACTATAAGGGTGCGCTTATTCAGTTTCAGTACAAAGTGTAAGTGTACGTTAATGCAATCGGGCACCATTAAAAATTCGCACTAAGCCCTCTAAACATTGAGGATCCAGATGAATGAACATTTGGTACAGTCCAGCAAATGAGAATTAACTGCTGCGCTGACATTCCAGCCATATAAGAAACAGTTTAAACAAGAAGCTGAAGTAGAATCAAACAATTCCTCCTATCGTTGCAATGGTCACTGCTGGTTAAAGTTTACTCCTAAGTCAAAACACTTGGTTCCCTGACTTTTTCACCTGGGGGGTGACCATAAGCTCTTAGAGCGGTATCAATTTGATATCGAGTAAGTGACAGATGTATACAAGTCAGATACATCTGTACCTTATTCGATCTCAAATTGATACCGCTCTAAGAGCTTATGGTCAACCCCCTGGTCTGTAATATAAATGTTGGCTGGCTATATAAAGATGTTCCCTTCCACCTATGGCCAGTCGCAGTCAGCAACAGTCAACAAGCTTCTTCTGGGCTCGCTCTTTTGATCATAGACATCATCCACCGCTTACCATGCAAAGGAGGTCCAGAGCGGGAACATCAGGAAATAAAAAGTACATCGTTATCCCTTGCTGTGGGGTGTCCCACGAAACACTCACGCTTTGAATAGTCCGGTCAAATTAGACATATAAAAGTACATTAATTCGCATAGAGCTGAAAATTGGTACGAATGTTCGGAACACCATTATAAATGAAATGTAAAAAGTCTCCATCGATCCCACACTTGCAAAAAAAAATATTCAAGGTCAAAGTTTGCAAATATGTTTTTTTTTTGCGTTTGTAGCCGAACGGTAAGTTTTATGATAAAAATAGGTTAGACAAAATTGTAGATTATGCAATTATCTATCAAAATAGTCTCAACAATTTTCTCCGAAACGTCACCGTTTCTGAGATATAATGGTTGAGAAAGTTGTATTCTTCATAATATGCACACGTTTTCACGCCATCTGGTAGGTGTATTTGGCACGTTTTTTTAACGTGGTTTCCTCGATAGGCCTAATCCATAATCTATTGTGATCCTGTTTAATACAATACTATTCAAAATGATGTAAAAAAAAAAAGCTTTTTTTTTGCAATCGTGGCATCGATGGAGCTTTTTACATTTCATTTCCGAACATTCGTAGCAATTTTCAGCTCTATGCGAATTACTGTAAACCTACCCCTATATTTTGGGCTAATTTGACCGGACTAGAAGTAGAATCATCATTTCAGCCGAAAGACATCCACTGCTTAACATAGGCTTCCCCCAAGCGTCGTCACACTGATCGGTCCTGTGCGTTTCGCATCCACCAGATCCCCACAGCCTTGACCAGATCATCGCTTCACCTAGAGGGAGGCCTTCCAACGCTACGTCTACGTACGCAGTCGCCACTACAGAACTTTTTGACCCCAACGGCCATCCGTTCTGCGTGAAATTTACCCTGTCCACTTCCCTGAAGTAGAATGATCATTGCTTACTGTTAGTTTTTACAAAAAACCCTTTCCGAAGTTATCTATTCTTCTTCTAATCTTCTAATATTAAAAAGAGGAAAGATTTGTATTTTTGTATGTAGCGAATAAAGATAAAAACTACTGGACCGATTTCAAAAATTCTTTCACCGTTGGGAAGCTGTAGTCACTTATAAAAAAAAACGAATGCATCCAAAGAGTTCATGCAAAAAGTTTAAACTTGTATACTTAGCAACTAATAAGTCTACAATGCTCATTTACAGTTGGAACCCTCAACAGAAGACGGCTCCCGCTACAGCCCGCTCACTCTAATCCTGGGAGTCTCCATCATCGTATCTCTTCTCATAGCCATAGCTCTCGCGGTCTACCTGGTCAAGACCCGCAAGAAGTACCGCGTCAGACGGGCAGCGATGAAGCGGAAGAGGCAGAGTGCCACGGACATCACTAACGGGAATAAGGAGCAGTTTACTACGCTGAATACTAGTAAAGTTTAGAAGGGTAAATGGCAAGTCTAGTTAAAACTTGAACAATGATATTAGCTGAACGGTCATACGATATTCGACTTTAAGATTTTTTATTCTTTCACGATCAACCGCACGTCTTTGGTTACTATCAGCCAGAGAGCGGTGACGCGGTCAAGCGTTCAACTGGATAGTTTTGCGTTCGAGAGTGCAGTTGCTCACGAACCCCGCTGTTTGACGGTCCACCCGGTACCACTATTGTCACCATGTTTTCTGGCGATAGTTCTTCATCGGAAGACGAATTATTGAATTTTCGTGCAAATTACAACCATACATCTGCTACTTTGCCTCGGTTTTTATAACCGTTATCCATCACGCATCGTATAAAAAACGCCTTTCACTTACTAACATAATTAGCTTTTCAGTCTCCATATTCCTTCCAATTTGGTCACCGAAACAGCAGTGAACGCGCGAAAGCGTGCGTTCTGGCAGACCGACGCGGTTAGAATGCCTCCTGTGTGGGTATATCTATGTAACGTAATACAACACAACGAACGCAAAACACCTCTTGAACGCTTGACCGCGTGACAGCTCTCTGTCTGATAGAACCTTTTAATAACACTTGAACTCGGAATAACGCCCTTATTGCTACGAAAATAAGGTCAACGTGCGCCACAAAACGTGAAGAGTAATCGAATTTAAAATTTAAATCATCGGTTCTGTCGTCAATCGTTTGAAGATGACAGAGATAGAATATGATTTAAATGCGTAGAATACATTTAGTGATTTGTGGAAGCCTGTAAATGTTAGATTGACTGCGAATCTTCAAATCAAACTTAAAGTTGTGTTGCGTTTGATAATTCGGCTGATTTAGAATCACAAGAGTGTTCAAATGTGAACATATTGTTGAGATGACCATCGTTTTCTAAAAACTATTGATAAACCTCACCGGAAGTCATTTGATTGGCTGTTAATATTTGATTTTACCAATCACAACAGAGACTAGTTGTCACGCTTCCAGAAACCGTGGACGCCTCCACCACATAGTTATTAAATACTAATTTAAGTCACATATCCCATGATTATGGGCAAGTCATTTTTATACTTAAGTTTTAACCAAAACAAAGAACCAAAAGTAGATATAATAGTAATTTCAAGTTGAATAAATACTGTTAGACGATATTTGCTATCCGAAATACTATTGTAAATATGTCTTGTTTGTATATTGTTACGTTCTAGTTTTCTTAGTCATAAGTACCATCTGATGGCCATTATATCAGTATTGTGTATGTTGTTTTTTTGTATGTCACTCGTGCTTAAAAACGGATTGCTTCTGACTGACCACCATAGAAAGGTTTTGAGGGATTTTGCACACTGCGATCCATATAAGTAGTAACACCACCCCGCAACGCGTCATCGTCGCGTTTACAGCCCAAGAACTTGTCCAGGTGAGGCGAATTCGCCGCGAATCGTTTCGCGCAATTAATACGCGCGTTGGCGTTGGCGCCAATACATCGCGTCCACAAGCATCGCGCGAATTCAAAACACGTGCGTATTGCGCGTAATTTGAGATACTAGAGACGCCTAGTAGCGTCCAGTTTAAGCGCGAACATCAGAGCGTTTTGAACCATGTTTTCAAATGAAAAAAATGCTCGTCCCCAAATGCTCGCGCGTTGGTACGCTCCTACTGGACGAAACGGTCGCGCGTAATATGGTGAAGTGAACCGCGGCGTATTTGCCCTTTCTGGACAAGGTCTTAAATTTAGCACTAGTTTCGGCTTATACCTACACACGGCGTTAAAAAAACACCGTGTGTACAAGCTCTACAGAAAAGACGCCAAGTAGTTGCTACATAATTTTCAGGAAAGATGCTTCATAATAAGATTTAAAGAGTAAGATTTACAAAAAGCAAAAACGTTAGCTTATTTTACTAAACGATATGGTTCATGTAAGTTTCAAGCAAAATGATTTCAACGAATAACATTTTACAAAATGTTTACAAATTTCAACCATATGTAATTAAGACTCATTCTACAAGAAAAATACCATTTATTTGTATAATATTAGTGAATTAAGTTGTATAAAAAGTTTTAATAAAAATATTTATATGAAGTTCCGTCGTTTCACATCCTGAACGGGTTGATAATATTGCGGATGGTTCCGGGTCCGTTCCACTTCCCTTTGACGAGCCTGTGCCAGTACAAGAATGGCAATATTTGCCTGTTCAAATGGTATAATAGGCGCCACTCTTTAGACTGAAAAATAAGGTTTTATATTAAAACTAAAGGCAAGACCTGGAAAACGCAGCGCGATTGTCATTGCAAAACGTCACATCATTTTGCTCATTAAGGCGTATATATTCCTTAATGGCCTTGAGCATTTGGGCGGAGCTAAACTCACACACCTAGCGTGGCTCACGCACACATAGAAATGCTAATCGCGCGCGGACTATGATCAATGAATATGCGTGGACGCAGGGATGCGACTAGCTTGGTGGAATTTTTTGCCTACGATTCCGTTAATAAATATTTACTTTATACCATAAATTTTTTATTCCATCAATGCCCATGTTTCGTTATGTGACATTTTGTAATCGTAAATCAACAACCTGACTCTGCCTATTAGATGTAAAATTATTTATTCCGCCGCTTTATTTATTAGGGAAGACGTTTATTCATTTTCAACTTTATTCCTTATGGTCGATATTTTTTTGGCAGTGACAATCGCGCTGCGCTGTGTTTGCCTTTGTGTGCTGTCTCTATTTGATGCAGTAACACCATGTCAACTTAAGATGTTACTAACCAACAGATTAATGAAATTATGAAAATTAAGGAGAATATCCGTAAACAATTGCTAGGTGGTCTAGTCAACAACAATAAAAGAAACTCACTTGATCACAAGTAAAATTTAAATAACCCCCGACACATTTTTATTTCATGCTACATAATTTATTCAGTAGACTAGACGGTTAAAATTTCCTTTATGGGCCGCTGATTTTTGGCACCCCCAGCATGGAGTTCCGTGGGCTGGGGATGGTACAGTGGGGTAACCCCCCTAACCCCCTTGCCCTTCCTCCCTCCCCGCCACATAAAACGATGGACATTTGTGGAAATTTTTAGTCTAACCTGAAAACTTTAACCATGGATATCCCCATAACCATGGGGCTCCGAGTGGTGGGGATCATACAGGGGGGTAGCCAAACCACTCCCCCCTCCCCCCACCCTCCTCGCGCCAAAAATCAGCGGCCCATAAAGGAAAGTTTATCCGACTAGACGACAATCCATTGAAAACATAATTATGATACGATATATAAGTTTTTAAACTGTCATGAACATTAACATTCGAAACGGGATATTTACCAAGTTTACTGTTTGTTGCCAGTTTTCGATATTTCGGTGCTGTTGCAAGCACCATGATCACGGATAAACTCGGCAATAGCTCAACATCTTTTGGAATCCGGATTGAACCACTGGATTGAGTTAAATAACCCTCAGGAAATTTCGAAAGAACGCCACTATATCCCTAGACTGGTGAGGGCAGCTATCGAGATTACCAAACATAAGAATTTCAACCGGGAGGATGGGTTTCAACTGTCGAGAGCTTGGAATCCAGTGGTTTAGCTGTGTAAAACCCGAAAAGGTGCTGAAAAAGTTCGCGAGCAGACAGTGAGTTTCGTGTGTCGGGAACAGAATCGAATTGTGAGTGACTATGGTAGCGGTACTGAGTGTAAAAAACGAACAAGAAAGAGGGTAGACCGTTTTGTCTCCTCATAAACACCCACCCGCAAAAACTTCAATTTATCCGTGATCATGGTGCTTGCATCAGCACCGATTCACCGAAATATCGGAAACTCGCAACATGTTTGTTGCGAGTTAACATGGTAAATATCCCGTATCCAATGTTAATGTTATGATATGATATTTTGCGAAAACACTCCGATTCAAACAGTAAAACGCCCATAACGTTTGAACGGCTGAACCGATTTTCATCAAACATAGCAAAGAACACTCTCGATAAAGTCAACTAGCAAACAAAGACGAAATCAAAATCGGTTCATCCGTTTAGGAGCTATGACGCCACAGACAGATACATAAATACACAACAACACAGGGACACACGTCAAACTTATAACATCCCTCTTTTTTCGCCCACACCTTGTCATACAGGAACTCGGCGATGATGATGCCTTTCTTGTAAGTCGTGAGCAGCGGACAGGCGCTGTAGCTGATATACTTGGCAGAGGGCTTTTTACCAAAGGAAGTTAATCTCACCTGATCAAAAGGGAACGTCTCCCAGACCTTCTTGTCGTACAGAAACTCAGCGAGATGCCTTTCTTGTAAGTCGTGAGAAGCGGACAGGCGCTGTAGCCGATATACTTAGCAGAGGGCTTTTTACCAAAGGAAGTTAATCTCACCTGATCAAACGGGAACGTCTCCCAGACCTTCTTGTCGTATAGGAACTCAGCGAGGATGCCTTTCTTGTAAGTCGTGAGGAGCGGACAGGCGCTGTAGCCATTGTACTTGGCAGAAGGCTTCTTACCAGCCATATAGTTAGCGAGGTTACGCTCCAACACGTAGCTTTGAGGAGCTTGAGGGTTTGGTAAAGAGAATTAAAATGTTAGATTTCATTTTTATCCAGGTTTGGTATAGGTAACGTGATTTTTTGCAGAAATATGCCAAATGAAGTGTTTGGAAGATTAAGGCTTTCGACTAGTTTATCGGCGTGCTAAATTAAACCTCAGTTAAGCTTGCGTTTTCTAAGACATCGATGGCCGCCACATAGCTTCATAAAAATTATGGTAGGGTTGTCTTGCTTTTGTCAATAAACGCTCTCAAAATGTACGGCCGTCATTTCGCGACAACTAACGGCACTAACAGTTTTCTTAGGAAACCTACGCTTTTTATACTGTGTCTTACCAACAGCAGCCGCAGTCTTGCCGTTAGGCGTACTCGTGCAGTCTCCCAACCCGAACACATTGGGGAACTTCCTGTGCTGTAGGCTGTGCTGGTCCACATCCAGGTAGCCAGCGGTGTTGGTCAGTGCCGTGCACCTGACCAGGCTGCTTGGAGGGGACATGGGCGGCGTCACGTGGAGAAGATTGTAGGGGAAGCTTATCGTCTAGGGCAGAAGGGTTACATTTGAATAGCTGTAGATTATGCTGGTCTGCATCGAGGCAGCCAGCCGTTTTGTTCAGTGCCATGCACCTGACCAGGCTGCATGGAGGAGACATGGGCGGCGTCATGTGGAGAATGTTGTAGGAGAAGCTTATTGTCTGAGGCAGAAGGGCTAGATTTGAACGAATTGTGTTAGGTCAAAAATGATGGTTCAACTTCAAGAATATTTTGTAGACATCATGTGTGTCATGTCTCTCTCGAAGGAAGAAGTAGTGGTGTATAATAAACCCACATTTCGCAAGTGTGCAATCAATAAATGGAGTTTTAGTTTTCTTCCTTTGGCAATTTTCGATGCGGTACTCCGGACTCACAATCTTCACACAGGCCTGATGCCTGGAAACTGTTCTCGATTTTGAAATTTTTGTATTTATTTGTTTTTGTGATAGGCTCGCGTTTGACCACTATCTCGCCTGATGTTTAGCGATGATCTGGTCGACCGTGAAGCACGCTTGCCTAGAAATAACCAATTCACTCTTGACTTGAAGACCCATAGGTTGTAGCTACCAGGAAACAAAAACTCCGGCAGGGAATTCCACTCCTTAGCTGTACGCACAAAAGTAATTGCAAATCGCTTTGTGAGTATGGGTGGGTTGTCTATGTACCGATAATCCAGGCAATATAGAATAGATATAAACGGCATGGCCTGTTTTTGCTATTATTGATGAAAAGCAATTAATGCTACCAGAGTTCTACCACGTTATCACTATCTTTTAATTTTGCTACCTTGGTGTCTTCCATAGTTAGGTACAGAGGCCTTAGTGCGAGTTTTTTAACGTACTCACTCGTGATAGCTTAAACGATCTCTTATGTCAAACTGTATACAAAAAAAGAGGTTTCTCCTTACCGTCCCCAGACGGCGCTTATCCAATTTCAATACAAATTGACGTTTACGTTAACGCGATTGAGCGTGAGTAAAAACTCGCACTAAGCCCACTGTACTGCTACCTATCAGTGTAGTTAGTGCGAGTTTTTTAACGTACCCACTCGTGAAAACGTAAACGATCTCTTATGTCAAAATGTATACAAAAAAAGAGGTTTTGCCTTGCCGTCACCAGACGGCGCTTATCCAGTTTCAATACAAATTGGCGTTAACTTTAATGCGATTGAGCGTGAGTAAAAACTCGCACTAAGGCCTCTGTATTATATTACACTCTCATTACTAACCTCTCCGCCGGGGCCCTGGAACACGGCCCCACCGGGTGTAACCTCCACCAAGTTAGTAAAGTAGTTGGGCACTATGCCCCGTTTAGCCGCTAACTTCTTCAGAGCATCTGCGTATTTCGGGATGCCGAATATGTGCTCAGTTCCCGTGTTGTACGTTATGTTCGTCTTGTCGCCGATGCTTTGCTGTAAATATGAGTTAAGTAGAGTTAAGATGGGAAATCATTCTGGCATTGTTATTATTAGGTACCGTGGTGGCCCAGTGATTACAGCCCCGACTTACAGGTTGAAGGTTCGAACCACAGATATAAATCTAAGTAGATGGCGCGATTGTATGTACTTCGCGTATCAAAAAACGGAGTAAAATTACGATCAGTGATCGTAATTTGAGCTTTTCTTTTAGCATTATCATTTCATTTAGCATGTTGAGCTGTAAATACCTACTCTATAGAATAAAAAAACTTTTTCCAAAAAATTACTACCGACTTCCAAATAAGAAAACTACAAAGTGAGAAATAACTTTATTTTTGGAAGTCGGTGTCTTTCGTAGGTACCACTTTTTTGCGTTATGTACACCTATAGTGCTAGAAGACATAGTGAAAAGTTTAGATTAGGACTATTGCGGTGTTAACATCAATGGTGCACCTACCTGTCCCCTTTAAGATTCGCAGACGACCTTGTGCTTTTTGCTGAAAACTTCAAAGATCTATAGAGTATGCTTAGAGACCTCTAAAATGCTACTTCTAAGTTAGGCCTTAGAACGAATATGGTCGAGACGAAGATTATGGGCAACATCTTCAGCAATTCAAACCTGCCCGTTATAGTCGGAAATGAAGTGTTGCATATGGTTGACTGATATGTCTATCTTGATCATGTTCTTTTAATTTGGCAAAGAACATCATAAAACGGAGATATCGAGAAGAATACAGCTTAGGTTCAGTTAAAACTATGCCTGAAAACTCGCCTCTATAACCAATGTGTTTTATCTACCATGACATATGGTGCTGAGACATGTTCGCTCACGCAGGAGGCTGTGTATATGTTAAGAGTTGCACAGAGAGCCATGTAACGTTATATCCTTGTCATAAAGCTATTAGATCGAGTACCAAACATCGGGATCCGAAGGCGTATGAAGGTCTTCGATATCGGAAATCGTGTTGTGGAACACTACTGGAGCTGGGCAGGTCACATAGAAAGGCGCGTGTTTGTCAGATGGAGTGAGGCAATGACCGAGTAGCGACCAAGAGCAGGCAAAAGGAATATTGGACGTCCGGCAGCGAAATAGGCACACGGCATTGTTGCCATCACGGGTTGAACCTGGATAAGGGGAACAGGAGCGTGAGGATTGGCAAAATACGAGAGAGGCCTATGCCCAGCTGTGGGTGAAGTCAGGATGATGATGATGAATAACCTACTGTATCCTTAAACATAACATCATGTTATCTACTTTTAATAATACGTTTTGGAAGAGCAAAGTGCTCTACTACAGGCTATTTTTGCCTAAAAGAGCACTACAACTACCAGATGTTTGTACATACTTATGAAGGAATAATAAATAATTTGTATTACGCCTTAAGGTTGCCCTAGTCGATCATTCAAAACATGACAAAAAAAAACATGATATGCAAACAAAAAAGTAAAAAAATAAACATTTTATAGTTATGAGCGTCGAAAGTTCCACATTTCAACACAAATTTTAACACGTCTTTCGGCGCAAATAAATAGCCTAAGAAGACGAAAAATTGCAAAACAGTCACCAAACACAGATAGATTTGTAGTTTACAATGCAAATAATTTTATTTTGAACAGATACATTCAGTCGTTTTTTTTTATGATTTCCAGACTCCCAAAGGCCTGTTTATAAAATTTCGCGCGCTCGGTTTCTTCCTAAATCATCATCCAATTCGCTACAAATTTGCAAAAGTGAGTATTCGTACGCGAACTAGCTTCTTACTGCTCATCACAGCATCTATCTCTTTCGCACGTGTTGTCGATTGATATCAATGAGGTAGGAAAACTATGGAGACGGCATATTCTACTATATGAAGAATATCTATAATATCGACACACGCATGTCAAAAAGCGTTTTGTCTCTTTTTAACTAACCAAGAGCTACTTATGAAAAGAGAGACATCTAAATGTTTGTCAAGGACTAAACTTGGTAACACTTTTGAGTGACGTCAAAATCATGTCTATGCGTGACCGGTCGCCATGTTGATTGCCGAGTAAAATTGGTAGTTGTGTGCCGTATATGTACGTGCGTAGTTGTGCTGTCAAACGGGTGCAAATGGGCAGCCATCTTAACTGCCCCATTTTGGTAGGTATGCACGCTAATTTCGTAGGTATGGCAAGTCCATAGGTTTATAAGTTAGTGATTGATATAGCATGCATTTTAACCCCGCGCACAAAATAGTTCGTGCCGTCGACTAGGGCATCCTTAAAGGTTAGCTTTAAATCATATTCCGCTATTATGTTTAAGTCTCTAATATAAAACAAGTCTGTGGCCCGTCCGGTTCAGGGTTTGATTTGTGTCTGGTTATGATAATTGGATAGCCCAATAATACTACCGATTCTGGAAATCAGACTTAGGATTCGCGTTTAGTAGCCACGCTATAAACCAAAAAAATCCTTACTAACAAATACTCTCAGATTACCTTCCTCCAATGATCGTGCGCCAAGAACATGATCTTCATAGCAGCCCCACCGCACTTGCCACCGTACACAGGGTACGTGAACAGAGCGTGTCCTCCAGAGAAGTTATCTATGTTCCGCCAGGTCTTCGTGCAATAGAAAGGGGAGTAGATTGTGGAGACCGTGTTGTTAGGATTGTCCAGAGCCTTTTGAAGACCTGTGATCTATGGGAAAGCAAGGAATGATATGATTTGGTGAACATATTATTATGATTTTTATTATACAAATAAATCATATAGATTAATTTGTTTTACTGGTATGTAATACATTAGTTTTACTGTAGTTACTTATGTGAAGTAACTTAGGATAAGCGCATTTATCGTAATGGGTGTAATCCTGTAAAGATTCACGGCAGAACGCGTGAACGGCTGGACCGATTTTGCTTGTTCTTTTTTTGTTGTGATTGTTATTGTTAGGAGAAGGTTATATGAAAAAAAAAATGGTATCTTACCTACATAGTTAGGTTAGGTATGTAGGTAGGACGACTCCCAGCGTAGGTGTGAGATGGAACACCGGGGTGGTTTTTAGTCAGTACGAGTCTGACAGACCCCTCCGCCCTCCCCAGGGCGGAGGACATCCAATGAGGATTTTCCACCCCGGAACAAAAAAAAAAGGTATGTAGGTAGGGTAGGGTAATAGGGTAGGGTAGGTTTATATAAAAGGAGAAGTATGTATGTATGTATGATCCTTATAGACTTCGAAACGGCTGGACCGATTTTAATGAAATTTTCAGACAATCTTTAGATTGACCCAGCGGATAATCCTGTAAAGTTTGGTGGCGATCGGAGCATTTTTTTTAACTTTGAACGCGGGCGAAGCCGCGGTTAGAAGCTAGTAAATAAATAAATTTCAATACGTGTAAATGCTGAGAAAATGTCTTTTGGGGTAGATAGGTACTATTGAGACAGATCACGGTTGAATACTTGAAAAGTGTATATTGTGAACGCTCACAGGTAGGCACGCTGCTTAGATTTCTTGGATGGAGTCGCCTATTTAGGTATACATTGGATAGCTATGCCGACGGCATGATGAAGTAGCTACAAAAAAAGAGAGGGTTTAAGTATGAACAATCGACTTCAGGCTAGGTCGATTGTTCATAGGTTATGGCCTAAGCGTTGAATTGGACATGGAGCGATATGAAGCGTAAAGTTGGAGACCGTTCGCGATGGAGGATTACTGTGGACGTCCTCTGTCTTTCAAGTCAGTCTTGGGGTAGGCCTATGTTCAGCAATGGACGTCTTTCGTGATCGTCTGATGATATAATGATGATAGCTACACGTATCCAATGAAAATTACCTTATCGTAATCATTTTTGATACCGACAGCGACGACCATAAACTCATAGTATATTTTGTCGCCGTTCCAGGTGTGCACCAGGTTCTGGCAAGGATCGAACTCCTCAGCCTTATCGTGGAGCCACGTGACGCTTCGAGGCAGGAGCTTAGGAATAGGCTTGAATGACTTGTCTAGCGTTTTCATCCCCGCTGCTACAAACGTGAACAAGGGTTGGTAGAAGTGGATCTGAGGAATAAGAATATCGAAAGAGAGAAAAAAAGTTAATGAAACCAAAAAACCCGACTGCAAAGATGTAAACAAGAAGAAAATCATGCTGTGCAGTCGGAGGATACATATTCGCGAGCTGGCTGACCAAAACTATAAATATCCTGTCGGGTTTTTTTATTTTATTTACTTTTTATATTTGCAACTTGTAACAACTTTATTTTCTTTTATGTGTTTTAAACATAGAAGTCGTATATATTTTTGTAATCACCTCTAAAAACCCTTCATTTTGATACCCCACTCGATGGGTTTCGAAATACAAAAAAAAAAATTGCAACCGCCACAATATGGCGCCCAAAATCCGCCATGTTTTTTTTTTAACGGCACTTATCTAAGAACACTCGGGCGGCCAAGATCGATGTATTAATTATAAAAATCCTTAAAGAAAGATACGAGGTAATAAATAATATTACATACATACAAACAAAAAGATACGCACGAAAAACATAACCCTTTCCTTGCAGCCGCGTAAAAATAACAGGGTAAGAAATTTAAACACTAATAAAAATAGTGAAACCTTTGCCTTGCAGTGGGACAGGCCCGCAGCGAAGTCTACCATGACATACGAACTACTAAAAGACCCTGATGTTACGTCACTCAAATCCTTCACCGCGCTATTAAAGTTCTCCGCGCGATTTAAACATATACAATAACCGTCGGGCAGATGGACCAGACGCAACACCCGCAGCCGAATTGCGTAAGTATATTATCCAAAGCAAAAGAATCGATTCTTTCCCAAAACCGACTCTACGTAGTGCATACTGCATATTGATACGAAAAGTCGTTTTTGGGAAGGAATCGATTCTTTTGCTTTGGATAATATACTTCCGCAATTCGGCTGCCGTTGATCGGAGAACCCTCTCTTTTCAATGGAGGTTTTGGAACTTTTGACCCAGTTTCGCATACCTCTAAAGGCCCTTATTCTACATACCTGTATCTCTTACCTACTTAACTTCTCTTTAAATATTAAAAAACGTTTTTACAAAAATTACAACCGACTTCCAAACAAAAACACTACAAAGTGATAAATAACTTCAATTTCGGAAGTCGGTGTTCCTGTTTTCGTTTCTTCGTTTTTTGACACCGACTTCCGAAATTGAAGTTATTTTTAACTTTTTAGTTGTGGTACATAATGGAACACTTTGGGCGTTATAGGTACCAAGCCTAGGTATCTATAACGCCCAAAGTGAAGCCAGAATAAATTAACCCAATAACATGAAACTTAAATAAACAAAACCGGTGGCATGAGAGTATACCAGGGTGAACTGTTCACACCTGCGTACCCCTTTAAAGCGTACCAGTGTGATGTTATGTTATGAAATGGTATAAACAATAAACAGACATGCGATTGCAGCTATCCCGAGTGATTTGCCGTCATTTATTGAAGAGTTCTGATGTACATCTCCGAAATTCTTCATCAAATCTTGATGAAAATTAAATGGGACATGATGACAAACACCAGCTTTCGAATAAAAAAAGAATCATCAAAATCGGTTCACCCAATAAAAAGTTCTGAGGTAACAGACATAAAAAAAAATACAATCGAATTGATAACCTCCTCCTTTTTGCGAAGTCGGTTAAAAAGTAATCTCGTCCACCTACCCTGGACGTCACAGAATGTGTACTTCTTCCATAAACCTCAGTTAGCCGTCACCTGTCTTCTTCTTTCATACTCCTTAATTAGCCGTATTCTCAGACTTCACTTCTTTCTATCCTCATCATCATTCACACATCATCATCATCATAATTTGCTGAAAGAGGTCCACTGCTGGAAATAGGCCTCTCCCAGGCGTCGAAGGCCTTCCAACGCATCGTCTTCTGGTTCGCGGTCGCTATTCCAGAATTTTTCGGCGCCATCGGCCATCCGTTCTGCGACCAATGTGCCCTGCCCACTGCCACTTAAGTTTCGCAATTCTTCGGGTTATGTCGGTAACTTTTGTTCTCCTGCGGATATCCTCATTTCTGATGCGATCACGCAAGGAAACTCCGAGCATAGCCTTCTCCATTGCCCTTTGGGTGACTTTAAGCTTTCTGATGAAGCCCATTGTGAGCGACCACGTCGCAGACCCATAGGTAATTACTGGCACCACACACTGGTCATAGACTTTTGTCTTGAGACGCTGCGGTAAATTGGACGAGAAGATATCGCGCAACTGCCCGAACGACGAATGACGGGTCGGATTCGACTGTTGACCTCTTTCTCAAAGTTAACCTACCCAACTAGATTGTATGTCCCAGGTAGACATAATCGTCTGCAACTTCGAGATGGAGACTCTACAAGCCTCCGATCTTGATAGGAGTAGCTGTTACATGGGCATTCACCATGACCTTGGTTTTGTCCATGCTCATTTTAAGACCCACTCTTTCGGAAGCTCTACTGAGGTCATCAAGCATTGTACTGAGGCCCTCCATGATCTCAGCCATGACCACTATATCGGCAAACCGAAGGTGAGTGTTGTACTCGCCATTAACATTGATGCCAAGCCCCTCCAGTCCAGAACTTTGAAGACATCCTCCAGCGCATCATTCACACAATATGCATATAATTAGGTACTCTCATATAGCCCGTAAGAATCTCTAATCAGTAAATAGTATAAATCGAAGTATTCTTGTCTGTTTCTTCGCGTATTTATTCTTAATCACGCAACGGATTTAGATGAGCAATCATCAATTAGAAGAGCGATAAAAGAGGAAAGTTTGTGTAAATAATTTATCCCGTCCAAAGCTAGGGCGAGTCGCTAGTAATGTAGTAAAACTTACTGTCGAGGGCTCCAGCAGAATGATGCTGTTCTCCTTCAGTCGGCGGGCGAAGCGCCATGCGACGCTGCAGCCACCTGCACCGCCACCGACCACCAGGAGCTTACATCTAATTTAGAAGATTAAAAATAGTTTTTTTTTAATACACAGGGAGAGTTCTTCAAGTGGGCGTGGGTGGCCAAATACGAAACTATGAGGAATGAAAGGAACGAGGCTCAATTAGATGAAAACTAAAACTGCTTCATTCGATTTTGAAATATCAATATTCTTAGCCAGGAATCGAACTCATCATCACAATATGTAGGTATGGAATATTGGGGTTTGCGCTTGAGAGTAGGATAAGCAGCAGGCTATATATAGGTCTGGGATGTGCGCTAACAGGCGTTGCACAGAGTGGGTCAAGAGGGTCACGGGGGTAAAGGGTCCTACGTGCTGATGTTGATCACCGGGGTGGTTTTAGTCCTACATTCCCTGGGGCGGTGACCATAAGCTCTTAGAGCGGTATCAATTTGAGATCGAGTAAGTGACAGATGTTTACACGTCAGATACATCTATCCCTTATTCGATCTCAAATTGATACCGCTCTAAGAGCTTATGGTCACCCCCCTGGTCGTTTTCCCAAAAGTTCAGACGCCTTTTTAAGGTTTCTTGTTAAAAAAAGGCTATAAGTAGGCCTATAGCCTCATGGTTTTTACCGTTGGATTTCTTCTTGGTTTTTTTCCTTTTAATTGTTCTGGAATTAAATACTAGTAGACTACTAGAACTTGAGTTTTGTGAATGAGCTCGCCTGGATTCCCATCTAGCTACCGCCCCTGCCACCGTCCAGAAATTAGTGTGGTGGTATGGTACCCCAAAAATTTCTGCCACTAAGCAGCGTTGCTATGTACAGGTACGCTGGTATTATATTATCTGTGGTTTAGGTTTGAAGCGTATAGTTTTAGGTGTTTTTTAAATGCACACGGGACATGTAATTTTGAAGCTTTCGTTTCTGATATAGCAACGCATCTGCGGTGTTTGTGATATTGCAGACGTCCATAGTCGGCGAAGATTACCTAGATCTACACCGCCTATGGATTCATCAGCTTGTCTGTCGGCTTGTTGGCCACCCAATAACTTTAAAATAGAAACCTTGCTGTGCAGCTTTCTGATACTCACTTATACGTTTTTCTTGCAGTACAGTGCCATCGGATCGCATGTTTAGAATAAAGAGCGAGTCTTTTGGAGACCACACTCATTTGTTACATTAAATTTTATCTATTTGTAAAAATATCATTTCGCCCTTAATACTTGTTGACTTTGACTAAGGGACCTACTAGATTTTGTGTTTGTATGTACCTACGATCTTGAATATTACAATTTTGTCAGGCCACTCGCTTCATTGGTGACCAAGAGCATAAGTATAAGACCCAAATAACATTGAGACGGAGTCGAAGCGATGCGTTGATGGACAGATGGACGAACCGACAGACGGACACGTGAGTGACAGCAATAGGGCTCCGTTTGGAACTTTCGGTTCATAGTATATTCACCCCTGTATCCAGACGGACATTTAGTCTCGAGCACGGCTTACCTTTGGTTCTTGGGACCGATCCAGGACCTAAAGGCAGTCAGCCTAGCAAAGTTCATTGATTTTATCATCGTAAAAATTCTCGATTTCAGATTGCGGATTCCTAGGCTCGGAACTTTGCTCGGAATTAGCAGTGAGTCTGGTTGGCCCATTAAAAATAGTCTGTTTTTAATTTAAGGCCGTACCCTGACCAAAAAATCAGCATGAGATATGAGCATTCCCATTGGCCTAGCAGCATGAATTACAGTAGTGAATACGCCCAGATTTTAGAATAAAATCTTTAGAAAATCGAATATTGGTCTTTTGAAAAAAATAAAACTTACAAAATGTTCGTTATCAAATTGTCTATCCATTAGTGTTAGTACAAAAAATATTAATGAACACTTTACGAGGAGATGCATGTTATCAATAAATAATATTTCTCATTTTTATGGTTTTGTTGGAAGGAGATTATAGTGAAACTTATACTTCTTTAAAAAAAAAAGTATACTACAATTTTAGAATCAATATTATGTAGAAATTTAATTTATATTTATTAATTAATATTTCTTTTTAAATAAAGAGTAGATAGCTTTTAAAAACTGCACATAAACGACTAGTGCGGCGTTTTGCTTGGGGAGGCGCCTTGAGAGGTGAATTAATGTGAACATTAATACTGTATGCCTAATCTTTTAGGAAACAAAGGTGCATGTGTGTACCTACGAGTACTTGAAAATGTAATTTGAAAAATTCAGAAACATTTTTCGGTATTTTTTATTGTAGTCTTGGAAAAAGAGTAGGTAATTCAAATAATACACGGTAAAATATTAGTCAAAATCATGTATATCATTACTATAACAATATAAAGAATACATAGCCTCATTATGTACATATAAAAACACATATTAATGTGTGTTTGGATCCTATTTAACAAACATTTCAAAATACCGTATTATTTATTAACGATTATAATTTAAAAAAAAAATTGGGGAAAACTAAGCATTTTGATATTTAATTTTTGGATGTAGTAGGTATCCAACCAACAGACTAACATTTTACAAAAGACCAAAATTAATTCTAGAAAACATTTATCTTTAACCTAAAGTCGTGCTAATCGAAAAGAACAATGGCGAAATCTTAGCTGAATTAAATTTGAGCGTCTGAAAGTGAATTATACGAGTATACGACATAAATTCCATTAATTGACTTCGTTTTTCAAAGTATAACGTTAACTGATTCATCACGGATAAAAAAAAAAACATTCCATAACAATATAGTATATATGTCTAAGTGTAGGTGGCCTTTCAGATAGGTAAGTAAGAATACTGTAGTGTAATATGCATGAATTACTTACTTTCAACTAATGATAGGCAAAAATACTAGTATCCAAGTAAAAAAAAATGTGACTTGGTTGTTGACGACGACCTTTTGATACAGGTTAAAGTCGCTTATAAATAAATATACCGTACTCTTTCCAAAGAGTAAGTATATTTCACATTTCATGCTGAAATAACTGGGAAAGGGAAATAATAATGCGATATTGCCCTTTTACTGCCACTAAAGAAATTGTAATAATATTACCTATTAAACACATTATTAAAAGTTACCCAGACATAACCTACAAAAGTTCATGACTGAATATTTATTATTTTCGGCATTCTTGAACAAAAGTTCTTGCACCAACTTATTCATAAGATGACCCTGAATTAAACTAGATAATTTTCATTTAGAGTCGCCAGAATTTAATCTCAACTAGATTTTTTTTTGGGTTTCTGCCACTGTCCTTTATCGTGTTTGACTTATTTACCAATTTTAAGTTGTGTCGCATTATAAGATTCACTTGTCCAAAAGTAAAATTAACTAAGTTCTTGACACATTTCGAGTTGACTAAGTTTTCACTCCCGACACGACAGTCTCTTTATATTATTGAAATCGCTCTTATTTACTTATAGCTGTTATTGTTAAACATTTCACATAATAAAACGGGGTTATTACTTGACGGATCTTAAAGTCCTTGAAAAGCGACCTCCGCCGCTTTAATACCGAAAGTATTAATCTCGCTATTGAGCTGAATAAGGGCTCCAAGGTCTTTGCAAGAGATCTGAGATGGCAGGATCTTATCCGCCAAACCGGAGCTTCTGAGGGAGATCGAGAGATTCTATGGGCAGTTGTACACTTCAACCAGTAAACCCGTCGCGAATATAGCTAATGAGCCTAGTGCTAGATTGACCCGAAACTATACCGAAGACATTCCGGGCATCAGTCTGTACGAGATTAGTGTGGCTCTGGAACAGCTTAAGAACAACAAAGCACCGAGTTATGACGGAATTACGGCCGAACTTCTGAAGGCGGGTGGAAAACCTGTATTTAAGGCCCTTCAGAAATTGTTTGATGCCGTCATACTTGAGGTGAAAACGCAACAGACATGATGCAGGGGTGTGGTGGTACTCTTTTTCAAGAAAGGTGACAATGCCTTACTGACAAACTAAAGGTCCATCTCACTTCTTAGCCATGCCTACGAGCTGTTTTCAAGAGTCATCACGAATCGTCTCGGGCGCAGGTTTGACGATCAAACCAGCCTCCCGAACGAACTGTTCACCGCTGTACTGGAGGATGTCTTCAAGGTTCTGGATTGTTGAGGGCTAGGCATCAACGTCAACCGCGAGTACATCACTCACCTTCAGTTTGCCGATGATATAGTGGTCATGGCTGAGACCATGGAGGACCTCAGTACAATGCTCTATGACCTCAGTAGAGCTTCCGAAAGAGTGGGTCTTAAGATGAACATGGATAAAAACAAGGTGATGTTGAATGCCCATGTTGCACCCACTCCTATCAAGGTCGGAAACTATACACTCGAATGATGATGGTGATTATTAGGTAACAAAAAATAGTTCACAAATATAGGTATCTATGTATTTCACAGCGCAATTCAGTTTTTGAAACCAGAGACTAGAGAGTATTCGTTTTTCTCGTGATGTATATGAAGTGAAAAAAAACCTTTGTTCCCGTTGAATTACACCATTTTGTGTTACACTGTTACCCATTGGCATAAATAATATATTACCGATCAATAACACTGTAACAACACTGTTACTCAATGCCACGTTTTTTCCGTACTATTAGGTTGCCAGTGTAAATTGATGGCAAAAAACGTGGTATTGAGTTACAGTGTTATTACAGTGTTACTGATCGGTAATATTTATCCCAATGGGTAACAGTGTTACACAAAATGGTGTAACCCAACGGGCACATGCCAAAAAAAAAGTTTAAAAAGAATAATTTTCAAAATATAAAAAAAATGTTTAAAAAAAATTGGTAAAACAAAATACTTTAAATAAACGACTAACAGTTTCCAAAGAAACTGCATGTAGGTCGTTTCTTAACCCCCGCGTTGATAAGGCAGTGGGTGCTTTGCATAGACTGCTGCCCAACCTCGGGGGACCTCGGGAAGAAGTTCGCCGCCTCTACGCGTGGGTCGTGCGGTCGATGGTCCTTGATGGGGGCCTCTTTGGTCAAGCAGACTATCAGTCGTCCGACGCTGCAGGACTAAAGTTTATAGCCTGCAGCGGAAAATGGAAATTCGTATCGCACGAGGATACCGAACGGTGTCTTTTGAGGCGGCAACTCTCCTGGCACGCTTTCCTTCGCTAGATATTCTGGTGGACATGGACGCGAGGGTTTACAACCAAATTTGCGCCATCCACCGGAATAGTGGTAGCTTGCCAGGAATCGCTGTAGTAAGGCTGAGGCGGCTGGAATGGCGCGAGCGGCTACAGGAGCCGCAATTTTCGCGCAAGCGCGTTGTCGAAGCCGTCCTGCCGCACTTCGAAGTCTGGCTGAATAGAGAGGAGCATATCTCCTACAGGCTCACTCAGGTAGGTCCTGAGGCACAGAGGGGGTTCCGGGGTGGTCTTTTGAGAGGTCACGGGGTCCCTTCTACGTGCTGATGGTGATCACCGGGGTGGTTTTAGTGAGGTAAAAATCCCACACTCCCTGGTCCAAAATTCCAGGCGCCTTTTGAAGATTTCCGACCGTAAACGAAAGAAAAAGGTCGTTTCTTAAATCATTTTCATATCGCGACTGCTTTCAAGTCACATACCTACGTATACAACTGGCCTCCTTTGACGCGGGCCACAATTACTTAGACATCGTTCACTTAAGACGTCTGAAGGGGTTCATCAGTTTCCTGACCGCCCCCGGGCCATGGTAGTATCCGTTGAGCATGAAGTGCCAGTAGACGAAGGGGAACAAATACTTCTTCATGTAGAACGCTATTCTGCTCTCGCATGCCTGTAAATAATTGGATTTTGTTATTATCAGCCCTCCTAGCCAAGTTACGAACTTTTCGTATCGAATCTTTCTACAATCGTTAACGCCTTCTATTTGTATTCCCATTCATTGATTCGTTTTTTACTAGCGTTATCGATTGTAGATTGTCAACTTGGCTACAGGTGCTGAAATAAACTTAAATTGAGGCAGAAAAGGGCGGCGTTTATGTAAGGTGGAAAAATCACATTACTGACTTCGAGACGATAAAAGTACTCATGAATATAATAGTTTACTTGGAACTACTGCCTATACTATGCTTAATAGGTTGATAGTACATGCATTCCGACATTCGGGAATTTCGTAATTCCAGAATTCCGTAACAAAATTGCAGATATTTCAATTACGGAATTGAGAGGAGTATATAATATCGGAAATCCGAAATTCATAATTTTTTGATATTTTGATTATTATTTATGAAAATGGTAAGACTGGAAGGAGACTATGTGGTATGAAATGTACGTGACACGTGATACATATTACGATTCAAATATCGTGTTTTTATTCATATTATTAATGTTTAATTCTATTGTGAATAAATTGGGTCCCGTAACAATTTTCTCAGACGCTTAACATCGACCAACTTGGGGGGCTCACCTCACGTTCTCCGGACTACTGGCCTTCTTCTCGACTGGCGAATAAGCTTGTCCAGTGTGGCACCGTTCCACCCACGCCAAGAGAGTAGTTGCTATTTACGACACATGCCGCACAATTAACTGCTGCCTCAAACCAACCCCGGTCAGCGTATTATAACCATTTTTGTTTTGCTGCTATAGGGGAAATCCGGTTGAACTAACACCCATAGTCCCTCAAAAGCGAGCCAGTCTGGATAGTGTCAGGCTCCGACTGACTAAAACCCCTCCTGTCTTACACGTAATCCTGCCAACATTATTGGCGTCTATTAAAAACAATATTTATGAATATTTACAATTTTTTCTTGTGTGCCCTGTTTTTATTAAATACAGTATTAAGAGCTTATTTAGGTCGCTCCATGTAAAACACTGGTACTTAGCTGAATCAGTTGGGAAAAAGGCTAGGCAGATGATTAAGAGCTTATTTATTCATAGCCAATAAAATAGTAACATATTAGTGCGGTTTCATTTTAGGAATCCAATTCTGATACATTTACATATACACTACAAAGGTACTATTACTATCTTAATATACTGCTCGTTTACAGTTTTGTGCTACTTTCTGTGCTTGTAATTGCATATTATTATAATGTCAATGAAACACAGAGCCGTTTCAACTTCGGTTTCGTGTAATAACTGTGGTGGCCACACTTAAGCAGTACATTAGAAACCTTTACCTAGTTTTCTATGTCATGAACTCATGCAGGCTCTCCCTCGTTAGTCATATTCAAGTTGGTAGCGTTCCATGATAAATATCGGGCAATCTGCCCAGTCAGCTGGACAGTCTCTGCCACGCTTGGATTGCAGACACACGCTGGGCTCTCCTTACACGGTGTGGATGTGCATATGGTGCTGAGTCACAAACCATGCTCCACCTCCTGTCCTGTCCTCTGTGCCCCAAAACATGAAACCAGAGTGATCTATGTGCTGCCACAGATGATGTCGTGGTGGTGGTAAAGTTTTGGGCCAAACAAATTTGAAAGAATGTCTTGCCAGCGACAAGAAGATATAGCCTTGTTGATTTTAAGGTTTAAAATGTTTAATTTGGGTAATAAGGGAGAAAGATGACCAAATATGTTTATTTTTTTACTAAAAATTATTAAGACTGATATAATTATAAATCTTGTTTGATTTGAAAAAAAACAGTTACCTTTTCCGGAATCAGATCTCCAGTATTGGAACCATGTTCCGGAATTGAGAACAATACGATATTGCATGCCCTAGTTGAAAATTACCAGATCAAAAGGCATGTTCTCTCTAGGCACGGCACCGTAGCTAAACTCAGCGAGTGTGACCGTGCTGTATAACGTCACCAGCAGGCACGCGTCGTATCCGTTGTACTTCTGCTGAGGCTAATCCTTCTGCATCGTGCTGAGTAGGTTCTGTTCTAGGACGTGGCATTTTTAGGCTGGTGGAGAAGTTGAAAGTTACCTGATAAAAAAGCATGTTCTCTCTAGGGACGCCGCCGGAGGTGAACTCGTGTTTTGTGACGTCACCAGCGAGCACGCATCGTAGCTATTGTACTTCTCGTGGGACTCGTTCTTCTGCATCATGCTGAATAGGTTCTGTTTTAGAACATAGCATTGTTGAGTTGGCTGATGGGTTAGAAGTTACCTGATTAAAAGGCATGGTCTCTCTAGGGATGCCGCCGTAGACGAACTCCGCGAGTATGACCGTGTTGTATGACGTCACCATCGGGCACGCGCCGTAACCGTCGTACCTTTCCTTGGGTGCGTCCTTCCGCATCGTGCTCAGTAGATTCTGTTCTAGGACCCAACATTGTTGGGCTGAGGGAACGGCATTTTGTTAATAAGTTTCAACTAAAAATATATATTAAAAAAAAAAGCTTTTCTTTTCTGATGACATTGAAAACCATTTTTTTTAATACACAAACAAACACACTTTATTGTCTGTGTCATAGGGTGCAAAGTTGTGCGAATATCGACGCAGAAATGATACGAATCCTACAGCGGTAGGTCTTCCATCGCACTTACGAGATTGATATTCGCACAACTTAGCACTTAGTAGCTTCGACATTAAAATTGATTTTTCAATGTCATCAATAAAGCATCAAAGTACTTACCAATGGAAGCACCAGTTTTACTGGTAGGTGTGTTAATGCAGTCCCCAATACCGTATACGTTGGGATACTCTTGATTTTGCAGCGTGTACTTGTCCACCTCGAGGTAACCACACGAGTCCACGAGGCACGTGCTGTTTCGCAGGAAAGCTGGCGTATACATAGGTGGCGTTACGTGTAGCATTGAGTACTCCATAATTTTTTCCTGTTAAAATAATGAAAATCATTTATTTTAAGGCATTTGACACCCATACCTAGATTTATAATCACAAACAAAATAAACATAACATTTTCAGAATAGGTACCATGAAACAAAAAAGCATAAATATTATATTATTTAGCTAGACTTCGAAAATATCAGCATTATTTAGAAAAAAAAAACTATTTAACCATATGATTGGCAGCAGATTCAGTCATTTTTCTACTTCGCCCTTATTGGATAGGGCCACCAAAGCTACTACGCTTAGTTATCTTTCAAATCTTCCGATTCCGATACCTGATTATTTCCCTTTTGTCTTAAGTCAATTCACTGCCTCTGATGCAGTTAGAGTATTGTATCGATTACATCCAACACTGTTGGTAGTGACTGTGTCAGTCGTAAGATGATCATCCCTAGCCTTGATAACATTATCCCTGTCATCATTTATATCCTCAATTGCTCTATTTCAAGTGGTGTCTTCCCACAAGTCTGGAAATATGCCCAAACTTATTCCTTTACCCAAATCTCTTCCAGCATCTTTTTCTGGCCATCGTTCAATTTCTATTCTTCTTTTCCTATCCAAAGACCTTGAAAAACTTATCCACCATCAACTCAGCACGTTCCTTACCAAACACAATCTGTTAAATCCTTTCCAATCTGGTTTTCGACGCAGACACAGCAATACCTCAGCACTTGTACTCATTACGGACGATATCAGTTCAGGCATGGAAATGAGAAAGGTAACGGTACTGCTCTGCTTGATTTTAGCTATGCCTTCAATACCGTTGACTTCGACATTTTGCTTACAAGTTTCACGAGCCAAAAACAGAAAACAGCTACTTTTTCAGCGAAAATTTCTCAATAACTACAAGATATATGATAAAAAATATAATGACAAAAAAAAAACGACACAGGTCCGTCGTCTACAAGCCAAAATAGCAAAATTGAATGTCTCGCGCGTGCGCAACGGTTTATAAGGCAATATTCAGACAATTTATTAAAATAAAATAAGTACTCAAAAATAAAATATAAAAATTGGATTCGATTGATAAACACCTCAAATTTCAAATTATTTATCAGTTATTTTTATATTCAACATATTCTTACACGTAGCCGAAGCTTTCGCACATGATAAAATTGCCTTTTTTCCGCGTGGACAATACTTTTTTAAGTACAAATGCAATAAACTTTAAAAAACAAAATTGGTGGCTTACTAGAATACTATATGCCCAGTCCACACAATTTTTTGCAGATTGTTATTCGCCATCAGTAAGCTGAAAAAGCAATTGAAAAACCTGGTGTTTCGGGATTACGTAAAAACGTGTGTTGGGAATTTATTTTTCTAATTTTAATTGAGCAGTTATCAAAAATATGTAATGTCTATTTCCTAGATAACTATGTGATGCAAAAAGTTGTTTTAAAAGATTTATCATATATCTTGTAGTTATTGAGAAATTAGCTTTTTTCTGTTTTTAGCTCGTGAAACTTGTAGGGGCTCTTAACAATCTCCTTCGGTAATTGACTGGTTTCATAGTTACTTGTTTGGCCACCGGCAGTGTATTTGCTCTGAGGAATCTTTCTCTTCTTGGTGTCACACCTATTCCGGTGTGCCGCAGGGTGGCGTTTTATCTCCTCTTCTCTTCGCACTCTTTATTAATGCTATCACTCAACGACTTTCTTCTTTCTATCACCTGTATGCTGATCTCCAGATTTATACCCAAGCCCCTCTTGGAGAGTTACCTGATGCCATTGAGACGATTAATATAGACCTGGCTCGATTGGGTGACTGGAGTATTTTTTGAGAGAGTTTGGGCTGAAGATTAAGCCAACGAAGACTCAGGTGACTATTGTTGTTAGTTGATTGATTGGGCGTCGCTTCCCCAGGTTTCTTTCAACAACACCATTATTCCGATAGCTAACACTGTGAAGAACTTGAGGATCTATATCGACTGCACTCTTTTCTGTACCAAACAACTGCAGAAAGTCAGTCGTAAACTGTTAGCTACTGCTGGCTCCCATTTTTTAAAGCTTGTAGTTTTGCTCATGCATACTACGGTACCACGGGGAGATAGCGCAGTTATGTGGGACTCCAACCCACAAATTCCCCACGGTGTCCACCTTTTGCCGCTTATGGCGGGAACACGGTATTTAGGAATGACTCGTAGTATTTATTTTTATTTTTAATTCAAATCAAATCAAATCAAATAATATTTATTGACATAATTTTTTACAGCAGTTATTGAAGCCTCTGACTCCCGAACTAGGCAGGCCTGTATGACAGGAGTCAGCGCCCACCCCATTTTACATTGCCCTAATGTCAAATTACAATTTTAATTTTGTAGGAAATAATATTAATACAAAGTAAAGAAGAAAAATTGAAAATATTAAAATTTAAAATTAATCAAGTAGTCAGTAATACATAAAATAAATTAAAAACATTTTAAAAATACCTATAAAAACAATTTAAATATCTCAAAATTAAAAAGATTAAATAATCAAAACTTATTATGGAAATATTAAATCATTATCATTACCATTATCACAACATATTTTCGAATTAAATAACATAAACATTTTAATTAAAGTATCTTCACGAAATTAACTAATAACTATAAATTTAACTAAACTAAAACTAAATCTTAAATCTTATACGTGCTGTGTGAGTATGTGTATGTGTGTGCTTGTATGTTTGTGTGTGAATGAGTAAGTGTGTGTGTGTCCGTTCGTGTCTGTTTTTGAATGAATATGTTTATAAGTAAAAACAAAATAAATGAGATTGATTCTTAATTACCATTAAGTATTTTCTCCACACTATCATAATCAAGAGTGAGGAGCCAGTTCTTCACCCTTAACTTGCAGTCACGTAATTGTTGGCAATATTTACCTCCAGTGCTAGGGATAGAGATATACTGTGTTAACCCCTCTGTATTTTATTATTTTGTATCTTATGTTTTGTTATTATTTAGTGTCTTTGTGAATATTCTTATTACTCAAGTGTTTACATACAAAAATCACTCATGTTACACTCCACACGTACAACTTACCACACACTCTTACACTGAGACTCTTCTAGTCCGTATTCTATGTCGATAAAAATATATTACAAATTACCGGAAAACATAAAACAAGTAAATAAAACCAATCTATTTATAAATAAACTAAAACAATTCTTAATTAATAAAAGTTATTACACCATTGACGAATATCTGTCGGATAAATTCAATAAAAGATAAGACAAGTAAATGACATTAATAATAACAAATTGACTCAAAATAAAATATGGCCTTATTTGAGTATTAATTTTATTAAACATATAGAATTATAGACAACTGTTAACTTGATAAGTAAAATTACATAAATTAATAATTAATTGACTCAGAATTATAATATATTATATGACCATTTAAATATAAATTTTATTAAAAATAAAGATTATTAGTATATTTAACCCATACATATTAGTATATTTAACCCATACTTGAATGTTAATTATATAGAAAAATTATTAAGCATTATTCCTCTCTCCTAGACACTGACTGTATCTAGAATGTTGCTGTGCCCGACAGGGTCCATATTTGTTTCTCTAACTTATATTTACCACCTGTATGTACATTATGGATGCAATAAACTTAATTTGAATTTTGAGACATTACACTGTCAAATTGCACGCATCTAAATGCTTAAGCTCTTACAAAATATTAACACTAGGCGAGCTGTACTTCAAAAGCCTCATAATCACTATCAACACATATAATTTAAATCGGTTGACATTGGTTTATATATTTTCATGTATCATGTTTTTGACGTTCGTTTCACCTCTAATTGAAAATGGCTGACACTGTACAAACACTTATTGAAATTGACAACATTGAAATTGCACGTACTTTCGAATGCGATCCTGCAGAGTTATCAAAGAACTTTCCAGTTGATAAAAATGACCTGACTATTATCTCTCAAAATATAAGGAGCGTTTACCATAATTTTGATGATCTCGTGGTTCTATTGTCTACTTTTAAGTTTGACACGGATATTATTATTCTAACGGAATGCAGGATAAACCCTAGCAAACCTATCCCTCAGATCAACAATTATCAATGTTATGCAACTACTCGTGAATTAAACCAAAATGATGGGGTAATCGTCTATGTCAGGAATACTTTAAAACCGAAAGTTAAAGAAATCAAGTTAACGGAAGCGTCTTGTTTACAGCTGGATATCTTTAATTACCATATTTTAGGGATATACCGCTATCCCGCAAACACTAAAATTGAGAGGTTTATTGATTCCCTTAACACCCACCTTGACACTTTTACATCACAAAAAAACATAGTTATCGCGGGAGATATAAATGTCAATATTAGACCGAAAGACGTGGAGGCATCACAGGACTCTAAAAGTAGGGTAAACTATCTAAATATGCTGTATTTGCATGGTGTACTTTTTTTTTTTTTTTTTTTATTTGAGATGGGTTTGCTCTTGACTCTAGTCTAGGTCAGAGGTGACAGAGACAAAGTCGACGATGGAGTGAGCTTACCCAGAAGTAGCCTGTTCACTCTAACTTTGAAGAGATTCGGGCTGTATGCGTTCGGAAACACAGACGCAGGCAGTGAGTTCCACTCTTTTGCAGTGCGCATTATGAAGGATGTTTGGAAGCACTTGGTGCGAATTGGTGGAATAGCAACTAGGTGAGGATGGTAACTTGCAGTGCGTCTAGATGTCCGATGGTAGAAGGGGGCCGGTGGGATGAGGTCGTGGAGTTCATGAGCACACTCGCCAAAATACAGTCTGTAGAATACCGACAAGCAGGCAAACTTACGGCGATGAGCCAAGCAGTGAAGCTTGGCATCCACCAGTTTGACGTCGCCAATTAGTCTCTTAGCTCTGCGTTCCACCGAGTCAAGCGCGGCAAGCTGATATTTAGCTGAGCCATCCCAGAGGTGGCTGCAATACTCCATGCAGGATCGGACCTGCGCTTTGTAAAGAGTTAATAGCTGTCCAGGCATAAAGTATCGCTTCACTCTGTTTAGGACGCCCAGTTTCTTTGCCGCAATTTGGGCTTTGTACTCGATGGTGGCGCCGAAGTTGAGACTGGATGTCAACTCCATGCCAAGGAGCTCGAGCCGATCAGTAACAGGAACAGATGCACCCCGAAAAGTAGGCGTTTGAATGAAACTAGTCCTTTTTGCGGTAAAAAGACACGCCTGTGTTTTGGCGGCGCTAAAAGAGACCAGATTGTCGTCACCCCAACGGGAGACAAGGTTTAAGGTCAAATCAGTACGCTCCACCATAGCCTCTCTCAAGGAACGAACTTCATCCCCGCCGGTTTTTGCGCTGGACATGTATCGCTCTGAAACAGTACTGTCATCTGCGTAGCCAACAATACCAGGCAGAAGTAGGTCATTGATGTGCAGCAGGAAAAGAGTTGCAGAGAGAACAGACCCCTGAGGAACACCGGCATTAATAGCCATAAGGTCAGAGGAGCAGCCGTCAACGACTACTCGGATCGACCGTTCACTGAGGAAGTCTGATATCCAGCTGCAAAAACCGGCTGGGATGCCATAAGCAGGAAGCTTGCTGAGTAGACTAGCGTGCCAGACCCTGTCAAAGGCCTTCGAGATATCGAGCGATACGGCAAGTGCTTCGCCGTGATTCTCGATGGCTTCGCCCCAGCAGTGCGTGACAAACACAAGAAGATCGCCAGTTGACCGTCCCCGGCGAAAGCCATATTGACGGTCACTGAGGAGCTCATTGTCTTCAAGGTAGGTCAGCAACTTACTGTTCAGTACCCTCTCCATAACCTTACATAGTATGGAGGTAATGGCTATCGGACGGTAGTGGGCAGGGTCTGCACGGTCGCCCTTCTTGGGTACTGGTTGTACATTTGCAAGCTTCCAGGATTTCGGCACCGTTCTTTTTTTAAGAGAGAGGCGGAACAAGCGTGTCAATACAGGAGACAGTTCAGGTGCACACTGCCTCAATACTCTCGCTGGAATGCCGTCAGGCCCGCTGGCCTTGTTCACGTCTAGGCTGCACAGTACTCTCCGAACCTCTTTAGTGTGAACTGCGATCTCCGGCATCGAAGAGTCACAATGAGGTATATTAGGTGGTTGCTTAGAGCCAGCATCCAGACACGAATTGCTTGCAAAGAGAGACGCAAATAAATTTGCTTTCTCACTTGCAGAGTGAGCCAGCGACCCATCAGGTTTCAGCATTGGAGGTAAAGTGGGACGACAGAAATTAGTTTCAACCGCTTTAGACAGGGACCAAAACTGTTTACTACCCGGAGGGTGCGATGCCAGCTTGGCCCCGATACGTCCAATATGGTCAAAACGTGCCCGACGCAGAACCCGCTTGCAGAGCTTGGCGGCAGAATTAAAGGCTCTTTTCTTCGCGCGAACCCTACGTGCTCTAATTTTGCGGCTGCGGGCCTTGACCCAGGCTTGGTAGGCAGACTCTTTTCGAGCCTCAGCGTGGGCGCATTCTGCATTATACCAAGGCCGGGATTTGCGACCGAGCGGGATGTCGGAGAATGGAATAAAATACTCCATTCCCTGCCGAATCACGTCCGCAACCACGTAAGCACAGCACGAGGGGTCACCCGAGGAGAAGCACACATGTCGCCAAGGATAGGACGCAAAAAAGTGCCGCATCTCATCCCAGTCTGCTGACTCGTATCGCCATACTCGCCTCGTGCCTCTAGGACTCTCATCTGGAGGAGAGCAGGTCGAAACGGATTTCACCAGACAGTGGTCAGACGTTCCCAGCGGGGCTGAGACCGATACTGAATGACTGCCCGGATCAGTTGTCAGCAGGAGGTCCAAACAATTGGGTGTATGGCCGTCTACATCCGGTACCCGCGTTGCCACATTCACCAGCTGGGTAAGATCTAGCGTTAAAGCACACTTGCGCGCCTCCAACCCAGCATGGTCGGTTTTCTGGTACGGGAACAGCCACTCCTTATGATGGGCGTTGAAGTCCCCCAGAAAAACAAGCTTCGCTGTTGGGTATCGTTGCTGGGCTACATCAGTCGACTCCACAAGGCTATTAAAAAGCGCTGTTGACTGATGGTCACCGCTATGTGATAGGTATACGCCTACGTAAATAGATTTCTCCACGCCTGTGTCCACAAGTAGCCATATGGCAGAAAAACCCGATTTCTCAAAGCAACGGAGACGACGACAACAGATGTCATCGCGGACGTACACACATACCCCAGCTTGCTTCTTGAACTTGTGTTCAAGAGAGTAACCCGGGTAGTTGAGGTACGCCACGTCCGACGGGGTTGTTATCTTCGTCTCCGTTAGGAAAAACAGGTGCGGCTTCTCGGTCTCTAGGTGGTGGTGGACCGGATCAAGGTTGGAGTGCAACCCCCTGATGTTAATGAGGTGCACTTTAAGTGGGAGGAAGTGCAGCCGTTGTTTAACCTTATTTCTTTTCTTTGCTTTGGTCATTTTGTTAGAGTTGCTGGGGAAAAAGTTGAACTATCGAGGCGCTGCTCAGATAACCAAGTGGACCACTAAAACTAACTCAACCTATGGGGAACTCATTTGGAGACTGCGGGGACGCCCGAACCCCCCCGGATATGGCCACCGGGTCCTCCCATCCAGTCGCCAGCTGGCACGGTGGAGCATACCGGGATTTTTCGCGAGTTGGCGGGGCAGCCTTTGGCACGTGGCTGGTGTGCTACTTGGGCCCCCTACTGACTGCGGTCGGCCAACGGCTGGCACCGTGCTTCGGATCCCGCTACCCTCCAGAATGAGCTACCCGGCAAGTTATTCTCAGAGACCAAGACCGGTTCTGAACAGCGCAACTGACAACCTCCTTCTCCCCCAAAGGCACTGGCACTCCCACACACCGACGAAATACAGCAAGCTGCTTGGCGCCGGACTCCGGTGGGATGGTGGTCGCGAGCCAGGCGGCCCCTTGCGGAGCCTACCACCGCTAAGTGGGATCGTTCAGCCGTACCACAGGCAAGCCCGTGGTGCCGTTGCCCGGGGTGGACCGCTAGGAGGTAGATCCCATTCCACCCCAGACTTCCAGGGCATAGATTGCCCACCAGGGGGAAGTACTGCCTGGACCACTTCATGTTAAATATTAATAAAAAGAAGATCGCCGCTTTTATCGCGGTTTTACACACTACTATCACTGATCACTTCACTACACTTCTGTCACTGCGTAAGCAAATTGATACACACATTAAAAATCAATATAAAAAAGCATAAATTTGGAAGAAGCTCTAAAACATGTACAGCAACAAAATTTTGTAGAATTATTACTTTGTAACGACCCTAAATTACTGACTGACCTACTCATCAATAAGCTAACAGAATTTATTAACCTAAATACCACTCATATTAAAATCCGTATTATCAAACCTTGGATTACCCCAGGCATATTGCGCTGCATAAAAAATCGCAATAAACTACAAAGAAACACAAGGGCTGATCCGCACAATGAAGTACTTAAAATAACGTACAGCCGATACAGAAATCACTGCAACAACATCATAAAAAAACTAAAACGACAATGTTAGAGTAAATTAAAACACATTAATTCGAAGAACAACGTAAATCTATATTTAGTATTTTATCACAACAGAACAAAAAACTTTTTTTTTTTTTTTTTACAACTGTCAGTGCAGTTCATTGGATTTGGCTATGGTCAACCAGCCAGGTACAACATATAGTTTATAGGTTCTAACACCACCCCTTAAACTCTATGTGAAGTACTACTAATACTACTTCAATATTTTCACTGCACTACGAGGAACTAAGCATAAATCTTTTACAAAATGTTCATACTTTTCAGAACCTAAAGGCTTTGTCAAAATATCTGCCAACATGTCCCTTGTACATTTGTACTGAATGGCTATCACACCGTTTTCAACAATTTCGCGAATGAAGTGATGCCTAACGTCTATATGCTTAGTTCTGGCATGAAACATATGGTTTTCAGATAACTTTATGGTGGACTGATTGTCATTGTAAACGACAATCTTCACATCGAGCATCAAACATTCTGATATGAATGCCTTGATAAACAATGCCTCTTTACACGCATCTGATAGAGCCATGTATTCGGCTTCGGTGCTGGAAAGAGCCACCGTGCGCTGTTTACGGCTTTCCCAGGAAACTATAGAATTGCCTAACTTAAATATGTAGCCGGTGAAAGACCGTCTGTCAACTACACTGGCCGCCCAGTCCGCGTCCGCTGAACCTGTCACATTCAACCCACTCTTTTCATACGTTATGCCGTAGTTCATTGTACCCTTGAGGTACCGTAGCACCCGCTTTGCCGCCTTCCAGTGAGCTTCCGAGTAGCAATCATTGAACTGACTAAGCATACTCACAGCATGCGCGATGTCAGGACGCGTACACACCGCGATATACATCAGGCAACCGATCAAGTTCCTGTATTCATACTGCCCTTTCTTTACAGCTTTTTCTAGTTTTATACCAACTTCCATAGGCGTCTTAGCAGGTTTACAATCTGTCATCTTAAACCTTTCCAAAACTTTCGCTATGTAACTAGATTGGTCTAGATGAATTTTACCATCTTTACGGTTTACGTGTATTCCTAATACACTTTTAGCAGCCCCAAGATCCTTCATAACAAACTGTTTCATTAGCTCTTCTTTTACCGCCCTTTTCTCAGTTTGACTGTTGCTAAACAGCAAAATGTCGTCAACATATAGGCCGAGAATGACAAGTCCGTTATCATTTGATCTTACGTAAACACACGGCTCGGACGCCAACCTTTTAAACTTCAGTTTCTTAATAAGCACATCGGTTATCTTCTCATTCCATGATCGACTGGCTTGCTTTAATCCATATACAGCTTTGAGCAAGCGGTATGCTTTTCCTTTGCTGTTTTCTACTGGAAAGCCTTCGGGAATTTCCATTTATACGACTTCTTTCAGATCTCCGTTCAGAAAAGCAGTCTTTACGTCCATATGATCGACATCCATGTCATATTCAGCCGCCAATGCTAAGAGTAGTCTTTTTGTAGAATATCTCACGACTGGACTGAAGGTCTGAAAGTAATCTACACCACGCTTTTGCGTGAACCCTTTGGCAACCAACCTAGCTTTGTACTGAAGCAGCTCTCCGTTCAATCCTCTCTTTTTCTTAAATATCCACTTGCACTTAACAGGTTTCTTTCCCTTCGGTAAATCCACAAGTTCCAGACATTTATTGTCCACAAAGGATTGGTACTCAACCTCCATTGCTGCCTTCCACTGCGTAGACTCAGGCCCGGCTAGTGCCTCGCACACGGTACTTGGTGTGTCCGTATCGCAACTCGCGCCAGTGGCGAATGCCGCTTCAAACGCATCTTCGAATTCGCTCCGCCCTCTCGATTCTTCAGAATCCCAAGATGACGATCTAGGAACTTAATCAACATCTGAAGTGTTGTCAGATTCGTCACTGCTTGAGGCGTCTGTGTCGTGAGTCTCTTGCTCAACCGGTTCTGCCATCTGTACTCCTTCATCCTCTGATTCAGGATTGCTGATAATCATGAACGGAGTCGGCACGTTGACCGCTGGTTGCTGATCCTCATGTCCAAACATGTCTTTGTAGAATTTATCCTCTACAAATACGACATTACGTGAAGTAATAATTTTATTCGGATGCGCGGGATCTACTAGCCGATATCCTTTTGTATCTTCGCAATAACCAATAAATATGTACTTCTTACATTTCGGATCTAGCTTCTTTCGATCCTCTGCGACAGAATACGCAACGCAACCAAAAATTCGTAAATGGTTCAAGTTTACCTTAGATCCTGACCACTTCTCCTCAGGAGTAGCTCCCAACACTGCTTTGGTTGGGGATCTATTCTTCAGATAAACTGCGGTACACATTGCTTCTGCCCAGTACCTTTGATCCAAGCCAGCACCCTGTAACATACACCTTGCTGCCTCAACAATCGTGCGATTAGCCCTTTCCGCAACGGCATTTTGTTGCGGACAGTGTGGTGCCGTATGTCATGCTGCTTCAAAAATACCTCGAAATTTTTGTTTACATACTAGCCTCCATTGTCGGTTCTCAGAATTTTAAGTGTTTTATTTGTTTGATTCTCGACAAGGGATTTGAATTGTTTAAAAAACTCAAATACTTCACTTTTGGCTTTAATAAAATAGCAAAAAGTTTTACGTGAAAAATCATCTATAAAAATCAACATGTAACGAGAACCTCTGAACGAAGCTTGCGGCATAGGCCCGCAAACATCACTGTGAATAAGGCCTAAGATTTCAGTAGCTCTCGTGTACGATTTCTTCGGGAAAGGTAACTTTGTTGTCTTGCCCTCAATACAAGAAATGCACTGTTTATAGTTACTGATATCAAACTCTATGCCATTTGCCATACCTGTTCTCAGTAGATTCATGCTCATATTCAACTCCAGAGTTTAGATGACCCAATCGCTGATGCCAAACATCTTGAGAAGTAACACGTTCACTCCCCACATTCGCTACAATTTGATCAGCGGACGCGGACTCGGATGAACTATGAACACTGCGGCGTGCCGAAAACGTTTGTAATTTAAATAAACCATTCTCGCTTTTAGCAATAGCTATTAAAACATTATCAAAATAAATTTTACAAAACTCAGAACAAAATACGACTCGAAAACCTTTAGACGTCAACACATTAACAGAAATCAAATTGCATGACCACTTAGGAATAAAAACTACACTGCTAAGAGTTTTTATACCGTCTTTAACATGCAGCTCGGTACTGCCACGACCCGCACTATAAAGTTTTTCGCCGTTCGCCACAGTCACTTCCAGGCTTGTATCTACCACGAAATCTTTGAGAATGTCCCTCCTGTTGCACATATTATGACACGACGCTCCGGAGTCAATGTACCAAGCGTTCTCCTGCACATCCACCGACAACGCGCTCAACATATTTGCCGCGCTTTTAGAGTGGGGTTTCTTTACCTCTTTCTCCTTCTCAGGGCAATTCCTGGAAATATGGCCCAGCTTTTTACAACGGAAACATTTGACAGGCTTATTGTCTCGTCGTTTTGCCACCATCACGGAACCACTACTCGTGTCCGTTCCGTTGGTCCGGCGCTGTTCTTCTTGTAAAAGTTTTTGTTTGACCAGTTCGCTCGACATCTTTACGTTGCAGTTCTCTAATGCCATGATCAGTGGGTCATAGTCGGATGTGAGCCCACTCAGCATTATAACAGCCAGATATTCATCCTCCAATGCAGCTCCGATGTCTGATAATTGTTGTGAGACATCACATATTTTCATTAAATATGATTCCATATCGGCATACTCCTGGAGTTTCATCCCAAACAACTGCCGCATAAGACCAAGTCTCCTGCATAACCCACTGTCTTCATATGCAGTCTGAAGATTGTGCCACGCCTCCCATGCAGTATTCGCATTCCGCACGTGCGTGATGGCCACAGGGTTGATGGTCAAACAGATGCGAGCCAGAGCCTTCTGTTGTTTCTTCCTGTCGTCGCAGACGGGCTTACCGTCTTTTGTATCCACGCACTCCCACAAATCCTCGTGGATGAGGATCATCTTCATGATGAATTTCCACGAACCGTAGTTCCCCATGCCATTTAATTTTTCTATGGCGGGAACAATAGCCGTCCCCGTATTGGACGTCGTCATTTTTGGGTAATTGACTTACGTGCGCACAATTTCACGACAAATAAACTTTTCACTTTATCGTGCTTAATTATTACAGCATTACAGTAGCTCTGCTACCATGTTAGAGTAAATTAAAACACATTAATTCGAAGAACAACGTAAATCTATATTTAGTATTTTATCACAACAGAACAAAAAACATTTTTTTTTTTTCTTACAACTGTCAGTGCAGTTCATTGGATTTGGCTATGGTCAACCAGCCAGGTACAACATATAGTTTATAGGTTCTAACAGACAATACGAAAGGGATTTATTGACAAATTCAATTTCAAACAGCAAGCTACTCTGGAAAAATATCAAGACTATAACTTACACCAACAAATCTAAAAGCGAAAACACTGAACTATTAAATAATAAACCCACTCCCATAGAATCGGCAAACTATGTTAATAATTACTTTGTAAATATCGGTAAACAACTGGCCCATCAAATCCAACCAAGTAGTACTAATAATTATTGTAATGAGTCACCTCACTCACTGGCAACACAACTCAATTCCTTTATACTTTTAGACACTGACCCCATTGAGGTGGAAGGAACAATGATGAGCTTGAAGTCAGATAGTGCTGCTGGGTGCGATAACATCTCTACAAGATTTTTAAAATCTATAAGGAGGGAATGTGTCCCCATTGTTACCCATCTTGCTAATCTATGCTTTAGGGATGGCGTTTTCCCGGACCCCCTCAAGCATTCTATTACTACCCCAGTTTACAAGGGTGGGGATAGAGACGACGTTAACAACTACAGGCCTATATCTGTTCTGCCTGCTATATCCAAAATTTTAGAAAAAATTATAAATGTTAGACTCCTTAAATATTTAAATAATTTTAAAATTCTATCCTCAACACAATTTGGCTTCAGGCATAAAATATCAACTGAAGATGCAGTTACTGCTCTTAGCTCACTTGTAAATCAACATCTTAATAATGGAGAAAAATGCCTCACCATCTTTCTAGACCTTAAAAAGGCATTCGACACCGTCTCTGTCCCAATTCTTGTTAACAAGCTCGAAAAAATTGGAATAAGGGGTACTCCACTCAATCTTCTGTCTCATATGGCGTGCCACAGGGTAGCGTATTGGGTCCCAGCCTCTTCCTAATATTTTATTTTATTTCAATATACATAAACGATCTGTGTAAAATGAAAATAATTAACGCACAAGTATTGTCGTACGCCGACGACACAGCAATTGTGTTCTCAGGAAAGTCCTGGAGCGATGTTAGGCGGGATGCTTCAATAGGCATGGCTCGGGTTGCTGAATGGCTGAACAATAATTTACTCACCCTGAACACCTCAAAAACTAATTATATGTGCTTCAGCATTAACAAGCGTGGACAGCCTGACGGGGAATTCGCTATCAGGGTTCACGTATGTGGCGACCATCAAAATCAAAATTGTATGTGCCCAACCATAAACGAGGTCACACAGACCAAGTATTTAGGTATCGTTCTTGACCAGAGACTATCCTGGCATCCCCAACTTGAACAGGTTGTTGGTAGGGTCAGAAAGTTGAGCTGGATATTCAAGTCTCTGAGGCATGTTGTTCCATCGGGAGCTGTTGGTGATCCTCCTAGAAACCTGCTACGGGAAATCTATATCGCTTTGGTACAGTCTGTCTTGGTGTATTGTATACCTATCTGGGGAGGTGCAGCGAAAACTGCTTTTTTGAAGGTGGAGAGAGCTCAGCGAGCTCTCATAAAAATAATGCATTTTAAGAGGGCTAGGTATCCCACTCATATGCTTTACCAGTTAAGTAACTTGCTCTCAGTAAGAAAGTTGTACGTTGTACAAGCCATCTTAAAAAAACACAAGACACTGCCCTTTGATGCTACTATACTCAGAAAGAGAAGGAAAGACCTTGTAGCAAATATTCCGCAAACAAAAACCAAATTGTGTAGTATGCAATATGACATACGTTCATCCCACTTGTATACAATAAAGTAAACAAAGAGCTAAATTTGTACACTAAACATTATTATGAATGCAAAAAACTCCTTACTAAATGGATTGAACCACTCACCTACGAGGACATCGAAGCCCTCTTGCAGCAAGCATCATAATTTTGTCACCTGTACTCCACACGCACACACACATACTCTAAACACACACTCGCACACACACACAAACAAAACACACTCTATTCTTATGCTAGTTGAACTTTCAATTGTTTCTAGTCTAATTCTAATTCTGATTGTTGTGTTATTAAATTTTTTATTTTGATTTTCATTGTTATTTTATTTTAATCTATATTTTGTTGTTGTTTGTGATTTTATTCTAATTTTGATTGTGATTTTATATTAATATTAATTGTGATTTTATTCTTATTTTGATTGTGATTTTATTTTGATTTGTACTATGATTTTGATTGCGATTCTTTTTTGATTATGATTGTGTTTTTATTTAAATTTTGATTTTATTTTAATTTATAATTAATTTAAATTTTATTTCATTTTAATTTTGATTGGAATCTTAATTTTTATTCTTTTGAATTGATTTCATTTTTACAATTCTTTTATTTATTATTATTAGTGTTTATTCTGATTTGAATTCTTTAATACCCAAAATTGTAAAAATTGTATGCTGTTAGGTACTAATTGCTGTAATAATATGTTTTGGAAGAGTGAAGTGCTCTACTACAGGCTATTTTTGCCTAAAAGAGCACTTCAATTACCAGATGCTTGTACATATTTGTGAAGGAATAATAAATTATTTGTATTTGTATATTGTATTTATGTTATTACGAGTATGTATAAGTAAGTAATATTATTACGATCAGTTGTACACTGACAGCCCTAAATTCTTTCCTCTCGTTCAGTCCATCCAAAGGTTGTCTGTAAGAGATTGCCCTGTGCGATAAGACCGCCCATTGTACACTTTGGTTTTGAAAATGTTTGTCCTGTATGTTCTTTTTTTTTGTAGTTTACAATAAAGTATAAATTAAGACGACGACTAACGCCAACGACCTTGAGGGAACAAAACGCGCACTCGTTTCACACCCGCGCGACCCACAATTTAGTAGTTTTTTGTACTTTCCTTATTATTCTATGTCTTTAAAAAAAAAGCCTCAGATCAAAATGTACATAGTTAAATTGTCTTTGAGAAGGTGTTGATTTCATTAAAATATGCCCAGCGGTTTTGGTGTGATTGTCGTGTTTTGTCCGTTTTAGACATAACTTTACAAATTAATTACACTATGTTATACGAATAAAACTCAAAATTTGGTCAGATCAAATTATTAAAAAAATTGTCTAATACAACATATTTTTTTTTTCAAAAAATTACGACTAGCCGTTTAGACGTGATTCTCATTTTAAAATTAGCTACTCAAGGGAATCGGCGCCTTAATATGATGTTACCGGCCGATGCGTGGTTTAAGTATTTCGAGTTAAAAATGTGTCAATCTCTACTTTAACCCCTTGAGTGCCCGAATCGTAGAACCATGCAAGGCAACGGCTTTTTAATGTTGTCTTTAATTATGGCATTCAACCGGTTCATGCCGAATTTGACAGGTTTTCATGTTTCAGGCTAAAGTAGAATTTGACAAATACTTAATTTTAAATTATAGTATTAGAAATCGGGGCTAAGGGCCGATTTTCAAATACTTAAATAACTTTTAGCTCAACCGGTTCTGCCATCTGTACTCCTTCATCCTCTGATTCAGGATTGCTGATAATCATGAACGGAGTCGGCACGTTGACCGCTGGTTGCTGATCCTCATGTCCAAACATGTCTTTGTAGAATTTATCCTCTACAAATACGACATTACGTGAAGTAATAATTTTATTCGGATGTGCGGGATCTACTAGCCGATATCCTTTTGTATCTTCGCAATAACCAATAAATATGTACTTCTTACATTTCGGATCTAGCTTCTTTCGATCCTCTGCGACAGAATACGCAACGCAACCAAAAATTCGTAAATGGTTCAAGTTTACCTTAGATCCTGACCACTTCTCCTCAGGAGTAGCTCCCAACACTGCTTTGGTTGGGGATCTATTCTTCAGATAAACTGCGGTACACATTGCTTCTGCCCAGTACCTTTGATCCAAGCCAGCACCCTGTAACATACACCTTGCTGCCTCAACAATCGTGCGATTAGCCCTTTCCGCAACGGCATTTTGTTGCGGACAGTGTGGTGCCGTATGTCATGCTGCTTCAAAAATACCTCGAAATTTTTGTTTACATACTAGCCTCCATTGTCGGTTCTCAGAATTTTAAGTGTTTTATTTGTTTGATTCTCGACAAGGGATTTGAATTGTTTAAAAAACTCAAATACTTCACTTTTGGCTTTAATAAAATAGCAAAAAGTTTTACGTGAAAAATCATCTATAAAAATCAACATGTAACGAGAACCTCTGAACGAAGCTTGCGGCATAGGCCCGCAAACATCACTGTGAATAAGGCCTAAGATTTCAGTAGCTCTCGTGTACGATTTCTTCGGGAAAGGTAACTTTGTTGTCTTGCCCTCAATACAAGAAATGCACTGTTTATAGTTACTGATATCAAACTCTATGCCATTTGCCATACCTGTTCTCAGTAGATTCATGCTCATATTCAACTCCAGAGTTTAGATGACCCAATCGCTGATGCCAAACATCTTGAGAAGTAACACGTTCACTCCCCACATTCGCTACAATTTGATCAGCGGACGCGGACTCGGATGAACTATGAACACTGCGGCGTGCCGAAAACGTTTGTAATTTAAATAAACCATTCTCGCTTTTAGCAATAGCTATTAAAACATTATCAAAATAAATTTTACAAAACTCAGAACAAAATACGACTCGAAAACCTTTAGACGTCAACACATTAACAGAAATCAAATTGCATGACCACTTAGGAATAAAAACTACACTGCTAAGAGTTTTTATACCGTCTTTAACATGCAGCTCGGTACTGCCACGACCCGCACTATAAAGTTTTTCGCCGTTCGCCACAGTCACTTCCAGGCTTGTATCTACCACGAAATCTTTGAGAATGTCCCTCCTGTTGCACATATTATGACACGACGCTCCGGAGTCAATGTACCAAGCGTTCTCCTGCACATCCACCGACAACGCGCTCAACATATTTGCCGCGCTTTTAGAGTGGGGTTTCTTTACCTCTTTCTCCTTCTCAGGGCAATTCCTGGAAATATGGCCCAGCTTTTTACAACGGAAACATTTGACAGGCTTATTGTCTCGTCGTTTTGCCACCATCACGGAACCACTACTCGTGTCCGTTCCGTTGGTCCGGCGCTGTTCTTCTTGTAAAAGTTTTTGTTTGACCAGTTCGCTCGACATCTTTACGTTGCAGTTCTCTAATGCCATGATCAGTGGGTCATAGTCGGATGTGAGCCCACTCAGCATTATAACAGCCAGATATTCATCCTCCAATGCAGCTCCGATGTCTGATAATTGTTGTGAGACATCACATATTTTCATTAAATATGATTCCATATCGGCATACTCCTGGAGTTTCATCCCAAACAACTGCCGCATAAGACCAAGTCTCCTGCATAACCCACTGTCTTCATATGCAGTCTGAAGATTGTGCCACGCCTCCCATGCAGTATTCGCATTCCGCACGTGCGTGATGGCCACAGGGTTGATGGTCAAACAGATGCGAGCCAGAGCCTTCTGTTGTTTCTTCCTGTCGTCGCAGACGGGCTTACCGTCTTTTGTATCCACGCACTCCCACAAATCCTCGTGGATGAGGATCATCTTCATGATGAATTTCCACGAACCGTAGTTCCCCATGCCATTTAATTTTTCTATGGCGGGAACAATAGCCGTCCCCGTATTGGACGTCGTCATTTTTGGGTAATTGACTTACGTGCGCACAATTTCACGACAAATAAACTTTTCACTTTATCGTGCTTAATTATTACAGCATTACAGTAGCTCTGCTACCATGTTAGAGTAAATTAAAACACATTAATTCGAAGAACAACGTAAATCTATATTTAGTATTTTATCACAACAGAACAAAAAACATTTTTTTTTTTTCTTACAACTGTCAGTGCAGTTCATTGGATTTGGCTATGGTCAACCAGCCAGGTACAACATATAGTTTATAGGTTCTAACAGACAATACGAAAGGGATTTATTGACAAATTCAATTTCAAACAGCAAGCTACTCTGGAAAAATATCAAGACTATAACTTACACCAACAAATCTAAAAGCGAAAACACTGAACTATTAAATAATAAACCCACTCCCATAGAATCGGCAAACTATGTTAATAATTACTTTGTAAATATCGGTAAACAACTGGCCCATCAAATCCAACCAAGTAGTACTAATAATTATTGTAATGAGTCACCTCACTCACTGGCAACACAACTCAATTCCTTTATACTTTTAGACACTGACCCCATTGAGGTGGAAGGAACAATGATGAGCTTGAAGTCAGATAGTGCTGCTGGGTGCGATAACATCTCTACAAGATTTTTAAAATCTATAAGGAGGGAATGTGTCCCCATTGTTACCCATCTTGCTAATCTATGCTTTAGGGATGGCGTTTTCCCGGACCCCCTCAAGCATTCTATTACTACCCCAGTTTACAAGGGTGGGGATAGAGACGACGTTAACAACTACAGGCCTATATCTGTTCTGCCTGCTATATCCAAAATTTTAGAAAAAATTATAAATGTTAGACTCCTTAAATATTTAAATAATTTTAAAATTCTATCCTCAACACAATTTGGCTTCAGGCATAAAATATCAACTGAAGATGCAGTTACTGCTCTTAGCTCACTTGTAAATCAACATCTTAATAATGGAGAAAAATGCCTCACCATCTTTCTAGACCTTAAAAAGGCATTCGACACCGTCTCTGTCCCAATTCTTGTTAACAAGCTCGAAAAAATTGGAATAAGGGGTACTCCACTCAATCTTCTGTCTCATATGGCGTGCCACAGGGTAGCGTATTGGGTCCCAGCCTCTTCCTAATATTTTATTTTATTTCAATATACATAAACGATCTGTGTAAAATGAAAATAATTAACGCACAAGTATTGTCGTACGCCGACGACACAGCAATTGTGTTCTCAGGAAAGTCCTGGAGCGATGTTAGGCGGGATGCTTCAATAGGCATGGCTCGGGTTGCTGAATGGCTGAACAATAATTTACTCACCCTGAACACCTCAAAAACTAATTATATGTGCTTCAGCATTAACAAGCGTGGACAGCCTGACGGGGAATTCGCTATCAGGGTTCACGTATGTGGCGACCATCAAAATCAAAATTGTATGTGCCCAACCATAAACGAGGTCACACAGACCAAGTATTTAGGTATCGTTCTTGACCAGAGACTATCCTGGCATCCCCAACTTGAACAGGTTGTTGGTAGGGTCAGAAAGTTGAGCTGGATATTCAAGTCTCTGAGGCATGTTGTTCCATCGGGAGCTGTTGGTGATCCTCCTAGAAACCTGCTACGGGAAATCTATATCGCTTTGGTACAGTCTGTCTTGGTGTATTGTATACCTATCTGGGGAGGTGCAGCGAAAACTGCTTTTTTGAAGGTGGAGAGAGCTCAGCGAGCTCTCATAAAAATAATGCATTTTAAGAGGGCTAGGTATCCCACTCATATGCTTTACCAGTTAAGTAACTTGCTCTCAGTAAGAAAGTTGTACGTTGTACAAGCCATCTTAAAAAAACACAAGACACTGCCCTTTGATGCTACTATACTCAGAAAGAGAAGGAAAGACCTTGTAGCAAATATTCCGCAAACAAAAACCAAATTGTGTAGTATGCAATATGACATACGTTCATCCCACTTGTATACAATAAAGTAAACAAAGAGCTAAATTTGTACACTAAACATTATTATGAATGCAAAAAACTCCTTACTAAATGGATTGAACCACTCACCTACGAGGACATCGAAGCCCTCTTGCAGCAAGCATCATAATTTTGTCACCTGTACTCCACACGCACACACACATACTCTAAACACACACTCGCACACACACACAAACAAAACACACTCTATTCTTATGCTAGTTGAACTTTCAATTGTTTCTAGTCTAATTCTAATTCTGATTGTTGTGTTATTAAATTTTTTATTTTGATTTTCATTGTTATTTTATTTTAATCTATATTTTGTTGTTGTTTGTGATTTTATTCTAATTTTGATTGTGATTTTATATTAATATTAATTGTGATTTTATTCTTATTTTGATTGTGATTTTATTTTGATTTGTACTATGATTTTGATTGCGATTCTTTTTTGATTATGATTGTGTTTTTATTTAAATTTTGATTTTATTTTAATTTATAATTAATTTAAATTTTATTTCATTTTAATTTTGATTGGAATCTTAATTTTTATTCTTTTGAATTGATTTCATTTTTACAATTCTTTTATTTATTATTATTAGTGTTTATTCTGATTTGAATTCTTTAATACCCAAAATTGTAAAAATTGTATGCTGTTAGGTACTAATTGCTGTAATAATATGTTTTGGAAGAGTGAAGTGCTCTACTACAGGCTATTTTTGCCTAAAAGAGCACTTCAATTACCAGATGCTTGTACATATTTGTGAAGGAATAATAAATTATTTGTATTTGTATATTGTATTTATGTTATTACGAGTATGTATAAGTAAGTAATATTATTACGATCAGTTGTACACTGACAGCCCTAAATTCTTTCCTCTCGTTCAGTCCATCCAAAGGTTGTCTGTAAGAGATTGCCCTGTGCGATAAGACCGCCCATTGTACACTTTGGTTTTGAAAATGTTTGTCCTGTATGTTCTTTTTTTTTGTAGTTTACAATAAAGTATAAATTAAGACGACGACTAACGCCAACGACCTTGAGGGAACAAAACGCGCACTCGTTTCACACCCGCGCGACCCACAATTTAGTAGTTTTTTGTACTTTCCTTATTATTCTATGTCTTTAAAAAAAAAGCCTCAGATCAAAATGTACATAGTTAAATTGTCTTTGAGAAGGTGTTGATTTCATTAAAATATGCCCAGCGGTTTTGGTGTGATTGTCGTGTTTTGTCCGTTTTAGACATAACTTTACAAATTAATTACACTATGTTATACGAATAAAACTCAAAATTTGGTCAGATCAAATTATTAAAAAAATTGTCTAATACAACATATTTTTTTTTCAAAAAATTACGACTAGCCGTTTAGACGTGATTCTCATTTTAAAATTAGCTACTCAAGGGAATCGGCGCCTTAATATGATGTTACCGGCCGATGCGTGGTTTAAGTATTTCGAGTTAAAAATGTGTCAATCTCTACTTTAACCCCTTGAGTGCCCGAATCGTAGAACCATGCAAGGCAACGGCTTTTTAATGTTGTCTTTAATTATGGCATTCAACCGGTTCATGCCGAATTTGACAGGTTTTCATGTTTCAGGCTAAAGTAGAATTTGACAAATACTTAATTTTAAATTATAGTATTAGAAATCGGGGCTAAGGGCCGATTTTCAAATACTTAAATAACTTTTAGCGGTTTGACAGGTTTTGTATAGAAAATTTGTCAAACAGCTATATGTTTTATTATTTTTGGAAAATCAGAGCTAAATAATCCAAGTAAGTCTAAATTTATCTTACCGACATCAGATATTTTGGCCCGTGAAATAAAATTAACGTGATAAATAAGTCGTAGCAGGTGGCGTTCTTTAATTTCTGCCTACCCCATGGAAAAAAGGCGTGTGTTTATGTATGTAAATACGTCGAAATTCAAAATTATTCCTGAGATAGAAAACACACAACGAAAAAAACAAAAGAACGCGCGTGATGAATACATCACGCGTTTTAGCAAACAGCCCTTAGTTATTCTGATCACATTCAACAGTTTGTTTGTCCCATATTAGTCTCTAACAGTGATCTGCTACTTGATTCGTTTCTATTTTTCATCTATTGCATGACATTACTTGTAATTAAATTGTGGTTAAACAATGTGTAAATAATTTCACACCTACAAAACTGTGGAAATACATCTTTATCCTCACCTTTTGGGTATTTATACAATAGAAGACTGCTTCCTTCTTGTCGGGCCTGACTTCTTTCAGCAATGTCCTATAGCCAACTAGGATATTCTTTCGTTTGACGACCTTCATCAATACTTCGGCATATTTCGGAATGCCGAAGATTACGGGCGAGCATGTCGTGTAGATTATGTTCATTTTTGAGCGGACGTTCGTCTGGTAAAATAACTAAATTTTTACTTATTATAAATCGCGTTAACTTCGACGTCACTTTACGTACATTGTAACGTAATTAAAAATAAATAAAATTAACAAAAAATAAAAAAAAGCTTTTATTTCTTGCTTATTCATAATACAATTTCAATGTGCATGCAAAATTATTCACTGTTTCAAATTTATTTAACAAATTTTAGTGCATTTAAAAAATACAATAAAAATAATATAGTTAAATCTTGATTATTTAGATGTTTAGAAAATACTTATAAGTATAACCGTTGGTCCGTTGTGCGTGCAGCAACCTAATTGCGTAAGTGAATTCTTCAAAGCAAACAAGTCGATTCTTTCCCAAAAACGACTTTACGTATTGCATATTACACCCTGAAACGGAAAGGTTATGCTCCTTTCCATTACCAATATTTTGACGTAGAATTTATTGTAAAGAATGAACGAAAGCGGAAGAATCGAGACAAAACTTCACTATTGGTATTGTTCGAGTTTGATGAAACATAACGCAGTAGATGAACTTCCAACTCAAAAACGTCCTCCGTTTGTACTTTTTCCAAATTAGTTTCGCAATACCGAAAAAGTTGAAAGAAATGATTCTGGTTCTTTGAAGGAATCGACTCGTTTGCTTTGGAGAATTCACTTACGCAATTAGGCTGCACAGGCCTCCTCTCTGCGAGAGGGGGGATGGGAATCTACCAAGCGGGCCCAGTGCGGGTTGGTGGATGTCACATGTCTTCGAATTTTAGGTTCTAGGACATGCCTCACGATGTTTTACCTACTTCACCAGTTTGAGAATAGTGGTGATGAAATAATTGACACAATGCAAAGCGCCTGCCTGTGTTCGAACCCGCGACCTACAACTTGCAAGTCAAGGCCGTCACCACTGGGCAACCACTGCTCTTCAAGAATTACTTATCTGTGTTGTCAAATCGTATGCTAACTTTTCTTTTCAAAAAACGCGACGGATAATCTATACTAATATTATAAAGCTGAAGAGTTTGTTTGTTTGTTTGTTTGTTTGAACGCGCTAATCTCAGGAACTACTGGTTAGAATTGAAAAATTCTTTTTGTGTTGGATAGTCCATTTATCGAGGAAGGTTATAGGCTATATAACATCACGCTAGAACCAATAGGAGCCGAGCATAAATGAAAAATGTTGCAAAAACGGGCAAAAATATTCCTTTTCGAGAGCTTTTGTTGCGTGCGCTGCGTAAACGGTTTAAGTTACGCAAATATCATGTATGATGGAATTTTTCTTCTTTAAAAGTTCTAAAAAAATGTCCGCGACAGTATATGTCTACCTTTTAAGATTGACTCACAATAGCAGCTTTTATGTTCTAAATTTTAATTAGATCGCCGCCGCCGGTAGAAAAAAAGTTTACAGGTTACATTCGCATAGTAGTAAGGGTAGGTAGGGTAGGGTAGGTGTAGGGTAGGTGTAGGGTAGGTGTAGGGTAGGTGTAGGGTAGGTGTAGGGTAGGTGTAGGGTAGGTGTAGGGTAGGTGTAGGGTAGGTGTAGGGTAGGTGTAGGGTAGGTGTAGGGTAGGTGTAGGGTAGGTGTAGGGTAGGTGTAGGGTAGGTGTAGGGTAGGTGTAGGGTAGGTGTAGGGTAGGTGTAGGGTAGGTGTAGGGTAGGTGTAGGGTAGGTGTAGGGTAGGTGTAGGGTAGGTGTAGGGTAGGTGTAGGGTAGGTGTAGGGTAGGTGTAGGGTAGGTGTAGGGTAGGTGTAGGGTAGGTGTAGGGTAGGTGTAGGGTAGGTGTAGGGTAGGTGTAGGGTAGGTGTAGGGTAGGTGTAGGGTAGGTGTAGGGTAGGTGTAGGGTAGGTGTAGGGTAGGTGTAGGGTAGGTGTAGGGTAGGTGTAGGGTAGGTGTAGGGTAGGTGTAGGGTAGGTGTAGGGTAGGTGTAGGGTAGGTGTAGGGTAGGTGTAGGGTAGGTGTAGGGTAGGTGTAGGGTAGGTGTAGGGTAGGTGTAGGGTAGGTGTAGGTTAGGTGTAGGGTAGGTGTAGGGTAGGTGTAGGGTAGGTGTAGGGTAGGTGTAGGGTAGGTGTAGGGTAGGTGTAGGGTAGGTGTAGGGTAGGTGTAGGGTAGGTGTAGGGTAGGTGTAGGGTAGGTGTAGGGTAGGTGTAGGGTAGGTGTAGGGTAGGTGTAGGGTAGGTGTAGGGTAGGTGTAGGGTAGGTGTAGGGTAGGTGTAGGGTAGGTGTAGGGTAGGTGTAGGGTAGGTGTAGGGTAGGTGTAGGGTAGGTGTAGGGTAGGTGTAGGGTAGGTGTAGGGTAGGTGTAGGGTAGGTGTAGGGTAGGTGTAGGGTAGGTGTAGGGTAGGTGTAGGGTAGGTGTAGGGTAGGTGTAGGGTAGGTGTAGGGTAGGTGTAGGGTAGGTGTAGGGTAGGTGTAGGGTAGGTGTAGGGTAGGTGTAGGGTAGGTGTAGGGTAGGTGTAGGGTAGGTGTAGGGTAGGTGTAGGGTAGGTGTAGGGTAGGTGTAGGGTAGGTGTAGGGTAGGTGTAGGGTAGGTGTAGGGTAGGTGTAGGTACGTAGCCAGTTGACGGGAGCGAAGCCGCGTGGGACAGCTAGTAGTAAAATATACCTTATTAAAAAACGAGTCCGCTCTTCTGCGGCGCTCCAGGGCACTTGACCGGCGTGTCAGGATACGTGCAAATCACGTTCCCTTTCTTGGTTTGCTTCAAGTTCTCAAACGTCTTCTCGCAGAATTTTGAGTCGAATATTGACGACACAGGGCTCGATTTGTCGTTTATCGCCTCGGTTAGACCTGGTATCTGGATACATTAAGAAGGCTTTAGTTTCCGGATCCTGAAGATATGACTTACCCAAATCGGTATCATTTGTGCCAGTTATGGCTAGGAAATCTATAGATTACGATGATGACCGGCTTTATCCTAAAATTTTAAATCTCAGCATTCATGTGACTTTGTTATGATTCCTTTTGAAATGCCACAAGGTAGTATTTTAGGTCCTACATTATTTTTAGTCTACATAAATGACCTAAGTAGCCTACATTTTGCAGTCGAAATATGACTCTGTGTGCTGTACCAGAATATACCCCCAGTGTTCATTTGTTGCCCAAAGATACATAATAAAAAAACTGGGTAAACGGCTATACAGGTATGTTATGTAGCTGTCAAAGAAACTCTGATTATTTTGCTTGGTAATCTTCGGCTAAATAGTGGAGCTATTAAAGTATTGATAAAGTGCTACAGCAGGAATATCATTTGCTTGGCCTTCAGAAACTTGAGGGCTTTCATTGCCGAAAATAAAATAAAACTTTTAACCTAAAACGTAAAGAATACCAACAAGCTAAAGTAAATTTCTCAATTTTTTTGTAAATTTACCTACCATGAGTCAAGCAAGAAATAACTCGTAGCAACTAAAAAAATAGCCAAATCTAGAATATATCGCCGATGAAAATATTTTATTATATAAAAGTCTGCCTCTCATTATGATATGTTTTCTTTCCAGTTATCCTTGCTCCTCACTTCTTTAGATCGACTTTCAATTCCTTAAGCTTCCAGGGACAAATGGGACAATACATATTATCAATAACGATGGTAGACCGGCTTAAACACAAAAAATAACAAAAAACGTGATGTAAACAAAGCAAAAATTATTTGACAGCAGCCATTGCGCCGCCAGCGACATCTGCGCTCAGCTTTGCGTTCACATCCCCATTAATTAAACAGATTTATTTAGCGTTGTGTCAATCCATTCTTACCTACTGTATAACTTCTTGGGGTGGCGCGGCTAATTTAATTTTACTTCCCCTAGAACGTGCTCAAAGAGGAATTCTAAAGGTTTTCGATTTCCGACACGCAGCATGCTTTGTAAGCACGTAATGTTCTTACAGAACGGCAATTATTTATTTTCCCCACAAACTGCAACAGCACATTGCACTTCTCTATGATCCAGTTCCTTCCGCCACAGACGAGCTCATGCTTTTATTTGGTCCTTCGAGCAATTTTTAGGGAAACCAGGGTAATTTGTTTAATCGGTACCGTAACATTGTGTCACTAAAGAAATAACAGAATTTAAAATAAAAAAGGTTCTTCTTTTTGTCTTACGCTAATACCGACAAACCGACTAGACGTTCCTCAAACTAGCGTACTCAACAAGCGCTCGTTTGTTGTATGTAAAGGCACTGACATACTTACACGCCATTGTACGATAGCGGATCGGACATCGGTACCAACAAACGGGTTTACCGATATTTTGAGAAGTCGCACTTATAGTATCAAGGGCAAATAGGACTAGTAGGGACAGTAAAGAAAAATGGACATACAAGAAATAAACGAAGTTATAAGAAGCCACACTGTACGCATTTGGAATAACACCCGTACTAAGCTGTACCGATGCGTACATTTGCCATTTTGGTTTTATGTGTTTTTAGGACCTTTTCTGTATAATAGACTCAACAAGATACTCGATGTTTATTCATTCATTTATTTTATTTCCAAAATACTTAACCTATTTTACAATTGGTTTTAGCCACACAACAAAAACCTCACAGGGCTTAACTGTGTTATAGCATAACATATAAAAAATGTTGCTTTACCTTAACAGATTATTTAGGGACACTCAATTACAGTGACACAGAAAAACTTCTAGAAATTGTTGTTTGATTATGTACATACATCCCATTCCCATTCCCATTCTTCCAGGTTGCCTGGAAGAGATCGCGGAAAGCGATAAGGCCGCCCATTGTATGTTTTTAGTATTAAGTTTCTTTTTTTTTTTCTTGTTTATTATGGTGTACAATAAAGTGTATATAAATAAATAAATAAATAAATACATAAATTACTTACTTTTATTTTTAAGTTTTGTCTATTTTTTTGTGTTTTGTACCAATTTATATATTTTTATGTTTGTTAATAAACTAATTATAATTTTATTTCATAATTTAATTGACCCAATTATTGTTTTATGTAAAGTGATGGCCTGAAACTCAGGTTTGAAAAAATTTAAATCGAGCAGGTCCCTACCAAAAATAGAAATTCTTGTCCTCTAAAGAATAAGAATAATTTATTAAAAAGTAAGTACGTTCACAAAAATGTACATTAGGTGCAGTAGTATTATTTTATTATATCCTCCACGAGACACTTACCTAAATGTTCATTCGTTGAACGATGATTTTTTTAAATTTTAGGTTCGGCATCTCCGGGCAGTAATTTCAATTTCGTTCATATTATCATCTCGCTAACTCGCTTGGGGTATAACCCAAAATATTTTAGTAGTTCCTACCGTTACAAAATATACCTATATCGCAAAAAATGGTACCTACGAAAGACACCGACTTCCAAAAATAAAGTTATAGTTCACTTTGTAGTTTTTTATTTGGAAGTCGGTAGTATTTTTTTGCAAAAAAGAATTTTTTGTAACGGTAGGAACTACCAAAATATTTTGGGTTATACCCCAAGCGAGTTAAACTACAAAGTGAACTATAACTTTATTTTTGGAAGTCGGTGTCTATATCGCAAAAAATGGTACCTACGAAAGACACCGACTTCCAAAAATAAAGTTATAGTTCACTTTGTAGTTTTTTATTTGGAAGTAGGTAGTATTTTTTTTGCAAAAAAGATTTTTTATTTTACCCTTTTTTGTTGTATGAGTAGGTACCTACCTAATAGGCAAGTTGTTTACTCGTAGTAAGTACCTATAACGCCAGAATAGATTACCCGAATAACATGAAACTTGAACATAATCGGTGCAATGAGAGATCTGCGTACCCCTTTCGAGCGTACTGGCGTGATGTTATGTTATGAAATGGTATAAACAATAAACAGACAAGCGATTGCAGCAATCCCGAGAGATTTGCCCTTATTTATTGAAGAGTTCTGTTGTATATCTCCGAAGTTCTTCATCAGATCTTCACCAAATTAAAATGGGACTAATTTCGGAATATGCTCTTTCAAACGGAAGAAGAATTATTAAAATCGGTCTACAATTGACGGAGATATCGGTGAAAACAAACAAAAAAAAAAAACATACATGAAGTCGAACATAGAACCTCCTCCTTTTTGGTAAGTCGGTTAAAAAAACAATACATAGTCAAAACAACTTACCTTTCCATAATCATTTTCCATCCCAACCGCTATGATGAGGTACTCGTAGTTGATTTCATGCCCTTCCGTCGTTATCACCTTGTTCTGGTCAGGCTTAAGTTTATCTGCTGAGTCCCGTATCCACTTAGCGTTCTTCGGGAGAACGCTGACCTCAGACCTCAAGGTATCATTGACTTTAAATATTCCAGCACCTACTAGGGTCCATAGTGGCTGGTAGTAATGGTCCTGGTGACAAAATAACAATTATAAATAAATCAAAATCAAAATTTTGAAAAAAATAAAAGGAATTTCGAACAAACAATTAGGAACAAAATAACAATCTCGAAAAAATTTCAATTAAGAAAATAGTATTAAATAAGACTAAAATAACAATTAAGAAAAAAATCGAACAAAGTATTTTTTTTACAAAAAAATTAAGTATATATTTATTATAGAAGTCATGCGGCGACTTTTAACTGTTTGTTTTATCTGAAACTGTAAAGTCATTTTATTATTGAAACATTCAATATTTTGATTTAGATTTCGTGCTGTGGTTTTTAAAACAAATGCCCCAGGCCATGTGTCAGAATAAAAATAATTAGCTTTATCCCGCGGCTTCACGCTCTTGGCCTATTCTCAAGGATCCATGCATGTCTCCGGTATAAAAATTCTACTTAGCGACAGTTTAGCGTTCTATTAGTGAAACAATTAACACAATCGTATCCGTACCCTCCGAGATTATAAATGCCTACAAACCAAGAAACAATCTTCTTATTATTACATAGTTTACAAATTAAGTTCCAGAACTGAAGAAAGGAACCTATACTGTATACGTGCTATACTACTAAGGGACACACCAGAGAATGGGCAGCAGCTTTCTCTGTGCACTTTAACAACAAACTGCGATCGCCAACCCGCCTGCCAAGCGTGGCGATTATGGCAAACCCTCCCAAACCTAATGAATAGCACACATAAAAAACGGCCCCTAGTGCGTGGCAGCCCGTCTACCCTCGGCTAAGGTAGCGGTCCAGGTGATGGCGTGGCAAGGGGTGCTAAGAATCCCCGGAGTGGACCCGGCTACCCCAATAAATACCGACGACTGGACCTGGGAACATATAACACGCGAACACTCCGGACCGACGAGAAGATAGCCGAACTCGAGGAAGAATTGAGCAGGTTACGATGGAGTATTATAGGGTTATCTGAAGTTCGAAGAGATGGGGAGGACTCGATATTCCTTAAATCCGGTAACCAGCTCTATTGCCGAGAGGGTGACCGGCAGTCCCAGGGTGGTGTCGGGTTTATCGTCCACAAGTCCCTTGTGAACAACGTGGTGAAGATCGGGAGTGTGTCGACCAGGTTGGCGTACCTTATACTCAGAATATCAGCAAGATATTCGCTGAAGGTCATACAGGTCTACGCCCCGACCTCGGCACACCTCGACGACGAGGTAGAGGCCATGTATGAGGATATCTCTAGAGCCATGCATGGTTTCAAAAGTCACTTCACCGTTGTTATTGAACATTAATGTTAAGCTGGAAAGGTCTCGACTGATGAAGTCCACGCTCCGTCCAGCACAGATCCAGGTCCAAACCCGTTCGATCAATCGTTTCGAGTGCTTATGGAGCTCCGTGAACGAATACAGCAAAGGGTTCGTGGAAGCTGTCCATACGGTCGGGTCTAAGTTTTTCAAGACCCGCCGTACAGATAGGGACAAAAAGACTACAGAAGAACTATAGGCCCATCTGACTTCTTAGCCATGTCTACAAGCTGTTTTCAAGAGTCATTACGAATCGTCTCGCGCGCAGGTTTGACGATTTCTAGCCTGCCGATCAAGCCAGATTCCGTAAAGGCTTCAGCACCGTAGACCTCATACATACGCTGCGGCAGGTTATACAGAAGACCAAAGAGTACAACCTGTCCCTCTGTTTAGCGTTTGTGGACTACGAGAATGCCTTCGATTCGATCGAGACTTGGGCTGTACTGAAGTCTCTCCAACGGTGCCAAATTGACTACCGGTACATCGAAGTGTTGAAGTGTTTATACAAAAACGCCACCATGTCAGTTCGACTTTAGGATCAGACCTCGGAACCCCTCCTTCTGCAGCGAGGTGTAAGACAAGGAGACGTCATATCTCCGAAGCTGTTTACCGCTGCACTGGAGAATGTCTTCAAGGTTCTGGACTGGATAGGGCTAGGCATCAATGTCAATGGCGAGTACATCACTCACCTTCGGTTTGCCGACGATATAGTGGTTATGGCTGAGACCATGGAGGACCTCAGTACAATGCTCGATGATCTCAGTAGAGCTTCCGAAAGAAAGAGTGGGTCTTAGGATGAACATGGACAAAACCAAGGTGATGTTGAATGCCCATGTAACACCCACTCATATCCAGGTCGGAGACTCTACACTCAAACTTGTGGGCGACTATGTCTTCTGGAGTGGCGACCGCGAACTGGCAGACGTTGCGTTGGAAGGCCTCCCACCAGGTGGACCGATGACCTGGTGAAGGTTGCTGGGATCCGCTGGTTGCGAGACGCACGGGACCGGTCAATGTGGCGACGCTTGGGGGAGGCCTATGTCCATCAGTGGACGTCTTTCGTCTGATATGATGATGATGATGAGGTGTCAAGCTTGTTCCCCCATTCGCCTGGGTCTGCCGCGATATTGACATACTTTTCCTGCGGCCCTCATTGCGCTAATTTTGAAAGTAATGTAAGAGGATTTTTGCAACCTATGCGGCCCGACGCAACGCCCGCCCTAATCTGCGTATGTGCGTTTCAATGGCGCGGCCACGGCGATGTTTAAAAAAAAACTGTGCAAAGATTTTGTAAAAGTTGATTCCCAAAACCATCAATTTGTCAAAGTTATCGTTAAAAAGGTTTTAAGGGTTTGAACGTGGTCGCGCCATTGAAACGCGGAGAACCGCGCGGCCACGGAAATATTTAAAACTAAGCGTTGCAGAGACCTGAAATTTACGTAACTATCACATTGAATTTATTTAAACTGCAAAGGGAACCCAAAATGATACGATTCTGAAGTTTCGATTTGTTTTACTATACCTACCTAGCCTTTGCAATATCATAATGTGTAATACCAATTGCCTAATCAACTTGAAATTCATTCCTCGAATATTTTCCTCAAGCTTTGTAGCTGTTTAGTGTGAATGATTTGCCTAAAAACTCTGAGATGATTCATAATTGGAATTGGAAATCTCTTGAATGGGATTGGAAATCTCTTGAATGGGATTGGAGTTCTCTTGCAACGTTATACTAACATAAGTTTGAACGCCGTAACACCGCCCCAAGGCTGAAACTCCGAAATTGGTTTTCTCACCATAAAAAAATCAACTAGCCGGACAAATCTTATCATTTATTAATGCTTTAACAAAAATGTAAGGACAGCATTTTTACCGACGAGATTGTTCTCGATTCGTCGTCCAGGGGGGTGACCATAAGCTCTTAGAGCGGTATCAATTTGATATCGAGTAAGTGACAGATGTATACAAGTCAGATACATCTGTCCCTTATTCGATCTCAAATTGATACCGCTCTAAGAGCTTAAGGTCACCCCCCTGAAGATAGCTTGGCGTCAAAAGAGTGTAAGGGATGGAGACTAATAGGCACGAATGTAATCAAATAATAATATCTCTAGGATTTATCATCTCAATTCACAGAATTACAAGATTAACAAACAGCACACCTGTGTAGTAACTCAGGTGTTCACATTTCCTTCCTCTGCAGTTTAACTCATTTACCGTTAATAAGTAATAGTCTGATACGCCCTCCTGCTCCACCCAGAGCGATAGAAGTCATTGGATGACTTCCCACCCACAACAAAAAAAGGGTAACTTATTCGATATTCCTATTGGGCTCACTTGCGCCACCAATTTTTTTTTTGTGTCCTGGGTGGAAAATCCTCATTGGAGGGGTCTATCAGACTCCTACTGATTATACATCACACCAGTGTACCATCACTCAACTACGCAGAGGGTCGCGAGAACGTATGATCCTTCCGCTGGTGGTTGATGGCTGGTGCCGGCCCGCCTCTCGCCGTCACATCGGGCCCTGATGTGTGGTGGGTAACAGAAGTCCCCAAGTCCGTCACCCCTGGACCCATTTAGGGGGGCTGTAAGAGGCCGTTGTCCGCTCTCCACCGACGCCCGGCGCGTCTGCTGCGGATCGGATGAACGGATGAAATCTTCCTCTCCCTTTCCGCAGCCTCTTTCTGCGAGACGACTGTTTCGCAAACGATACCACCGCGTCCCAGGACTCCTCGATGCTGACCATAGACTCGACTACGGCCAGCAGCGACAGGTCGCTGCCTACTTCCGAGATCAGGGCACGATGCGGCTCCTCCCAAGTGGCACACTCTGCCAGCGTAAGCCGCGCCGTGTCCTCCCAGCAGTCGACACACAGTGGTGACACCGGACATCCGGCTTGCTGTTTATGCAACACAGGTTCTTTCCGAAGCAACCATGACCTCAGAGTACCTGCGTCACCCGAAACGACAGGGAGCCGTGCCTACTCCCGAGCCAGCGCTCGAGTACTGGCCGGGCCGCCTCGATGGTGACGAGGCCGGCGGTAGGGCGTGAAAGCCTGTCCCGCCATTCCATCACCAGGAACTCGCGGAGCTGAGACCGACGCAAATACATTTGCTGCTGCATCGGCCCTTCGCCCCGCGCTATCACTTCCTCGCACCACCGATATAGTGACGCGAGTATCAGAACCATCGCTCTCTGCGGCTTCCGCAGAACAGTGATGCTACCAGCCGTCAGGTCAGCCGCCCAGATCGGGGCCCCATACAAGGCCATCGATTACAATATCCTCACGTAGGGTCGCCTACAGGCGGCGCTAGGGCCCTTCAGATTGGGAAGCAGCGTTGATAGCTCCCAGCCGCGCTCAACAACTTGGGCGCCAGCCGCCGGAAGTGGGGGCTGAAATCCCACCGGCTTTCGAGCACCAATCCTAGGAACTACATGGTAGGCTCGACAGCGATTCGAAACCAGCATCGCACGACACGCGGTGCTGGTTTTCGACACCATCACGTCCCACGTAAGTGAAACACTTTTCTGCCAAATAAGCCCCGACGATGCGGCGGAGGTAGGAAGGCACTCGATGATACCGCAGTGCCTCCCAAACACAACTCCGGGTGTTGAAGGCATTGGAAATGTTCAAGGACACTGCCAACATCACCCCACCCAGACACCGCTTCCTCCGCGAGGGCTCTCACCCGCAATATCGCGTAGCTCTTACGCATACCTGGGTTGTCTTACTAATTCAGAGTTATTAGCTTACATGAGCCCATTTTGTATGACATATTTCAATTTTACCTCGTGTTAGCAACTAACTTTGAGTATTTTTTTTACGCAAGTGAGTCTTAGTTGTTAGGATAAGACAAGACCAGGATAACAATGCAGAATTCGTTACCTCGCTTGGTTCAAGGACTATGACAGAATCTTTCGGCAGCCTCCTTGTGAACTTAGCAGCCATCGTGCATCCTCCCGAGCCCCCTCCCACCACAAGCAGTTTGCATCTGAAAATAAAGATTCAATGACAATAGAAAAAAAATCTCCTTCCAAAGATTGGTCCTTGGTAACTCTGGACAGAGAGAGGTCGAAGGAGAGCAGGAAGGTTTTGCCCAACAGTGGGACAAATGGTCTAATAAAAAGACTTAAAACGGTAGTAGCTGGATGAGAGTATTTAAAAAAGACGCCGTGAAATGGTGTATTATTATTAAAAAAATGTCTCCTGTGGGGTTGCCAGAGGCGGCTTAGTTAAATCTGAAACCAGAGGTGTCACATCCTCACACGAAAAGAAAAGAAGAAGAAGAGAAGTCATTATTACATTTTTGTGTCTTCGATATGGTGACAACACAAAAATGTAATAAAACCTATGCACAGTTAATGTTTTTGAGACAAGGGCCATAACGCTTAAGGGTGCGCGAGGGGAACATTCCCCGCCCATGGCTCCGCCTCCTGCGATGCCCAATGCGGACCACACCGCCGACGACGACGACGACGACGATGCTTCGGAGGTGACCGAGGTAGAGCTGAGTGGCGGTACGCAGGCTGAATGCCAAAAATACCGCCTCAGGACCCGACGGCTTACCTGGAAAAGCCTGGCTCCTGGCCTTGGAGGCTCTCTGGCCTCGACTAAGGGGGCTCTTTAGCGCATGCTTGGAGAGGTGCGGTACCTATTTCGTAGGAAGATGGGGAAACTGGTCCTTATTAAGAAGCCGGGGTGCCCTGCGGACTCTTCGTCCGCTTATCGGCCCATCGTGCTGCTCGTTGAGGTGGGCAAGCACTTTGAAAGAATCTTTGCTGATCGCCTCGTCAGGCAGCTGGTACAGGTGGAGCCAGATCTGGCGGAGAGCCTGTATGGTTTCCGCAGGGGTCGCTCTACGGTGGACGCCATCATGCGCGTGCGAGCCCTTACGACGGGGGACGCAGTAGCACAGGGTGGGTCGTCTTGCCGGTGTCTCTAGACATCGCCAATATCATCAACACCCTGCCATGGAGTTGCATCAGGGAGGCTCTCCAGTATCACCGGATGCCGCCCTACCTCTGCCGCGTGGTCAAGGTCTATCTGACGGACAGTGCTGTTCTCTACCCCGGTCACCAGGGAGAGGAACCGGCGAGAGATATCGTGCGGTGTCACAGGGATGCATCTGTGGGACATCGAGTACGACTGGGTGCTGCGCGCCAATCTCCTTAGTGGCGTCAGCGTAGTTTGCTACACTAACGCAGGGGAGGTTGCACCAGGTGGTGTCTGAAATAGCGACACGCGGGGTTGCGGCAATCGTCGAGAGGATCCGTGGCAATTGGGACTCGAGGTGGACCTGCACAAGTCCGAAGCCATATTTAATAACGGTAGGAGAGGTTCACATGGTAGGTAGGTAGCCAGTTGACGGCAGCGAAACCGCGTGGGAGAGCTAGTTATCTATAAAACATAAGTGAAGGGGAGGGAATGCAAAGTTTGATACCAATTTGTGATTAGATTGACAAATACTACAAAATTCCTTTAATTTGTAGTGGTTGGTGGACCTATTAGAACATTAATTAGCAATAATACTCACGAATATGTTGCATTATTTGAAGCGGAGACGGAGAAACTCCTGCATGTGCACAGGAACAAGTAGTCTTTGCCCGGGAACGAGATTGCGGTAAATGTTCGTATGATATTCATGTTGCAGAACAAACCACAAACCGCACAAGAAGCATCTGCGCCTGGCTCTGTCGCTAGCACATTAACGATGATTCCGCTGGCGCTTACAGTAGTTATTAGAAACCGCGGGTTCGCGGCGGGCGGCGATGACTGTGCTGCGGGCAGTCGCGATAACTTGTTGATATTTTTAAGAATGTGACCTTGGTGACGTTACAATCCAATAGAAATTACTTTGTGATTTGCTCGTTCGACCGAAGTAATGTGCTTGGCTTGATCACAGAACATTTTTACTCTGGGCTTGATTACGTTTATTTGATGACACTTGTTTGATTGACAATTTCTCTGTGGTTTTTGACAACGAAAACTATTTTTTTTTAAAGAAATAGTGGTGATCCCATCAATCAAACGAATCAATCAGCCGCACTGACCTCTAATCACTGACCTCTAACACACAAGTACGAATAATAGAGGTCAGTGCCTCTAGAAATACAACTCGTATGTTAGAGGTGATCAACCGCTAAAAACCAAAGACCTTATACGTATTTCGTAGTAAGAAGTATAAGGCCTTTGCTAAAAACGCATTAAATTTGCTTGCCGACGATGTTTACAAATTGTTCTGAATCTAATATAAAACCCAACACTAAATCCAAACCTCCGTCAAACCGATAATCTGTATCAATAAAAAAAAAGTTAAAACCTGTAAAACATACAACAAAATAAAAACTGGCGGAGTTTCTGGCGGGATTTTTTCGAGTGCAGTTTAGAATGTCATGGGTGTAACATGATTAACTCAGTGGCGAGACACATCCGCCCTGTGGTACGCCTGCAGCTATGGTTCAGGGGGTGGTTGGTGCTTGAAAGCGCACCATCGACCACCACCCTGTATATCCTGTTCTTCAGGAAGGAAGAGACCACCATAACAATGTGACGGGGCGCATTGGACTTAGAGATTTTATAGACTAGGCCGTCATGTCAGATAAAGATAAAGATAAATTTATTTGTTCAAGCATGTGTAACATGATACATGAATATGCACATATAGATGGAAACAATTTTACCGGACCAACATGTTTTGCCTCATTCGGCGTACAAAATGAAATAAATGAATATCAGTTTCATATATAAAAAAATAAGAGTCAGTGCAAAATGTTATCAATAATTCAACATACAATCAGAGTCAGTACAAAATGTAGTTAATACGAGTATTAATTAAATACAAAATATGTCAATATAGAATAAAATTAGTCAATAAAAAATTCAAAATTTATCATTAAAAAAATCAAAAATGTTATAGTAGCACTTACCAGTAAGCAGCTTTTTAAGTGTTTTCTTAAATAAATTAAAATACAATTGCTTTTTATCATTAGGAATTTTATTGTATATTACTGGGGCCATGCATACAACACTTTTTCTCAGAAGCGCTGTTTTGGCCGAGTGTGACTGCACCCAAAGTCTATACTGCTCACGTCTATTTCTATTAGAATTATTAAACAAAAGTGGAAACCACTGAGGATTACTTTTTACAAATACAGCCATTTCCAATATGTAGAGTGATGCAAGTGTTAAAATTCTGTGCTTTATGAACATTGGTCTGCAACTGTCCATAGTTTGCAACCGAAACATAGCCCGTACACAACGCTTCTGTGCTTTTAACACTATGTCTTTGTTCGTTGAATTGCCCCAGAAAATTATCCCAAATCTCAACAAAGACTCCACAAGTCCGTAATAGGCCGTTAGTAGAGTGTTTGTATTGACAGTAGGAGCAAGTTTAGAGAGGGCATACGACGAGCTGCTGATTTTTTTACTTAGTACATTAATCTGTGTTTTCCAATTTAATTGTGGATCAATGATTACGCCCAGAAATCGGGCTGTATCTGCTTCTTGTATAATAATGTCATTGTAAGTTAAATTGAATTTTGATAAATTATGTAATTTTTCCCGTTGTCTAAAATGCATTATGTTAGTTTTATGAAGAATTATAATCAGATAAATTACCGGATGCTATTGTTATAGTACTGTCATCAGCGAACAAAGTCATGGGTTCCTTAGTTGCATTTGGTAGGTCATTTATATATAGTAAGAACAGGGGAGGGCCCAATACACTTCCTTGGGGCACACCATGCGTAATGCGGGTCTTTTGAGAGGAGAAGATATGTACATTTTTATCTTTCATATTGAATTTAGATATTTGAGTTATTTGTTGTCGGTCTGTTAGATATGATTTTAACAATTCCAGACGCGGTCGAACGCCTTCTCCATGTCAAGGAATACTGCGACTGCGTGCTCCTTTTTATTTAGCGCCGCTGTTATAGAAGGTGCAGTACCCTGGAGTGCACTGAAGACGAGGCGGTAAAAAATAGATTTGTATGTTATGTATGGAAGAATGTTTAGGTTGAGTAGGAGTTCTGAATTTTAAATAAATGTTTGTTAGATTTTTAAGGTAGTTAATATTGGATGATGAGTTTTTATTGATACTGGTTCATATGAGGTCGAGTAGGAATTACAGAATATTAATAAAATGTTTTTTAGTCAGGTAGGTTTTGAGATATTTAATATTGGATGTTGTGTTGTTTCGAGTGGTAGCATAATAAAATATGATGATTAGTTTTTATTGATACTGATGATAGATTGATTTTCAGGTAATTCAAGTGAGGATATTATAGGTTAGTTCAAATGTTGTTGTTGTTATTAACCGATTTACCAAAAAGGAGGCAGGAGGTTCTACGTTCGACATTATGTATGTTTTGTGTATGTTCACCGATATCTCCGTCAATTGTGGACCGATTTTGAAAATTGTTTTTTTGTTTGAAAGAGGTTGTTTCGATATTGGTCCCATTTTAATTTGGTGAAGATCTGATGAAGAACTTCGGAGATATACAACAGAACTCTTCAATAAATGTCGGCAAATCTTTCGGGATTGCTGCAATCGCATGTCTGTTCATTGTGTATAAGTGCGCTATCTACCTTTTTTTATTTCATCTGAGGGTGCTATATAGCGGTCGGGTTCGTCGTGAGTCAGTTTCAATTTGGAAGCGACACAGAGTGATCAGAAAAGGAAAATAGTGCGAAGTAATAGAATTGTTTAAGAAGTGTTTTTGTAATAAAGTGTGATTAATTGAAGTCCGCTGTTTAAATAATTTATCCCTGATTACCAGCTCGTAACAATATGTTACTTCTAAGCAAGCGTGCTTCACCGTAACCACATCATCGCTTACCATCAGGCGAGATAGCGGTCAAACGCGAGCGTATAGATTTAAAAAAAACATCCATATGTGGTTTTAGACGTTTTTAGACGTTGTGTGCCGTTGAAACCTTTTTAATGTTCATGTAACAACAACAACAAAACCCTCTTCTTAGTCCGCATTGTTATGCAACTTCGGAACTTTATTACTGCGCGTGGCCCGACACGCACTCGGCCGGTTTTTGATTTTTGTAATAACTCTTTTTGTTTATAACGTTATAGTTATTTTTCGATGTATTTACTTTTTAAACATATAAGTGTTATATATTTTTGAAATCACCTCAAGAAAAAGAAGAAAAGAAAAAATAAAATTGGGCCCCCACAATATGGCGCCCAAAGGCCGCCATTTTCTATTTTCCAATTTGAATGAATTCAGTGACACTCGCAAGGTTACAACGAATCGATTGACGTAACAATAATTAACGGCCAACGCGTTTGGTCTCTAGAACGCCACACAGGAACAAACAAACATCATACATACAAAGACTGATAAACACATTACCACTCCTTCGGCAGTCGCTTAAAAAGCGTAATCAATCAGTAATAAACCTAGATATTGAGAAATTTAACGCTCGTTTAGTATGTATAGTTACAGATAATATAATACTAGCATACAGATGCTTCATCCCATACAAAGAAACCGTGCCGACATAACTAGCATTTTTCGTCTGATTATATTTTGTACATCGATAGCGTTCGGTTCCGTTCCACGGCAATAGATAGGTGATGGTGTGGCGTCCCAAACATATACTGCCTAAAATATGCGTGAAGTGCCCTTTGCAATGCTTATTATTAAAATATAAAGGTACCTATTACTTATGTAATCCTTTTATACTTACGTTATTATCAACATATTGTTACTGCAGTAAATTAGGTTTTTAATACTCAGGCTTGCAGTAACGGTACATAAGTAGGATAGTAATTTTCTTTGTAGGTTTGAGGAATGCGACAAGTTCCACAAACTTGGAATGAACATTCTAAGTCGCTAAACGAGCGCGTAAAAGTTATCATCGTTGATTTCTCGGTAAATACAAATGGTTCAGTTCTGTTTTTTAACGAAATTAATCACATTTAAGGGTAGTAATTATTTGTATACTTAGAATAACTGTAGCATGCACCATGAGCGCCTTTTTCGGTCATGGTGGTCTTGCTGAAGGGTTGGGACCACATTATCTCGAAAACTACTCAGGTACCAATTTTGGTGTGCATCTGGACCGAGGGCCCATTTTTTAAAGCCGTGCGAAAAGAAATAACACTTAAAGGGCAATTAGTTAAAAATAGTAAAAACATAATGCAATGGGCCTAGAATTTCTTAAACGTGAATTAAAACTATTATGATTAAATTACTTGGGCCCTCAATCCAGACGCGTGCATAAACTGGCATAGCCTAAACCTCAAAAAGTGCTATCTCTAGGTTAATCATTTTAATTTAGGAATTTAGTTAAGAATTTCTTAAATATTTTAAGAAATTCCCAAAGCTGTAGAATATGACATTACAGATTTATGGCGGTATATCTAGGGCCCTCAATCCTTGAATGTCTTTACTGAGGAATCTGCAAAACATGAATTTATCTGAAGAAATATATTAATAGGACTTCAAAATATTTTGCTTAGATACCTCTGTGAATTAGTTAAAAAGAAATAATGACACAAAAGTGAATTGTTAAAAAGTTAATGAGAATCGAATTTTACTTAAATGTCTGAACTGAGAGCCCAATATTTTCGGCATTATTGACTAGGCTCCACCTCATAGATTAAGTCAAAGTATAATAACTTTTTTTACTATTTTTTAATTAAAATGTCACATATCGTCCGTTTTTCTAAATGCAATACTTTAAGAGAAAATTGATTTTTATTTTTTATAGGAGAAAGTTTTGTAGGATATATATGATTTTGTTACTTTTTTGGACTGATCAGTATGTTTCCTCATACAAGATATTTTAAGCGAATAAAATAAATAGGTATTTATTGCTTGAACTGTAGGAAGCGACTGCGTTTTTTGTGATGCAATATTTTGAAGGGAAGACTTGTGACAAGATTTTTCATGGGTCCTTTTCGGGCGAGGATAAGACAAATGAACGTCTTTCTTGGTAATGTACGGTTATAAAGTAACTAATCGCATTATGTAATATAAAATGAAATGATAATAGCGTAAACGACATACGAAGAAGCGAACTAAAAAGACGTACACAAGAAGAAAATCATGCTATAAGTACAGTCGGAGGGTACATCAGGTTTTGGTCAGCCAGCTCGCGAATATGTATCCTCCGACACACATATTTGTTGTTGGGTTGTCGTCAATCTACCCCTAACCCTACACACGTCCGGATTTGGTACGGAGCAGACCATATCCAAGGTGTGTGTCGGAGGATATATATTCTCGAGCTGGCTGACCAAAACCTGATGTACCCTCCGACAGTACTTATAGCGTGATTTTCTTCTTGTGTACGTCTTTTTAGTTCGCTTCTTCGTATGTCGTTTGCATGCAAAATCTTGTCACAAGTCTTCCCTTCAAAATATTGCATCACAAAAAACGCAGTCGCTTCCTACAGTTCAAGCAATAAATACCTATTTATTTTATTCGCTTAAAATATCTTGTATGAGGAAACATACTGATCAGTCCAAAAAAGTAACAAAATCATATATATCCTACAAAACTTTCTCCTATAAAAAAATAAAAATCAATTTTCTCATAAAGTATTGCATTTAGAAAAACGGACGTTAGGTGACATTTTAATTAAAAAATAGTAAAAAAAGTTATTTTACTTTGACTTAATCTATGAGGTGGAGCCTAGTCTATAATGCCGAAAATATTGGGCTCTCAAAGTAAAATTCGATTCTCATTAACTTTTTAGCAATTCACTTTTGTGTCATTATTTCATTTTAACTAATTCACAGAGGTATCTAAGCAAAATATTTTGAAGTCCTATTAATATATTTCTTCAGATAAATTCATGTTTTGCAGATTCCTCAGTAAAGACATTCAAGGATAAATCTGTAATGTCATATTCTACAGCTTTGGGAATTTCTTAAAATATTTAAGAAATTCTTAACTAAATTCCTAAATAAAAATGATTAACCTAGAGATAGCACTTTCTGAGGTTTAGGCTATGCCAGTTTATGCACGCGTCTGGATTGAGGGCCCAAGTAATTTAATCATAACAGTTTTAATTCACGTGTAAGAAATTTTTAACTAATTTCCCTTTAAGTCTTATTTCTTTTCGCAAGGATTTAAAAAATGGGCCCTTGGTCCAGATGCACACCCAATTTTGTTGTTCGAGAACTAATTGGTACCAATTGAGTGGTAATTATTTACCATAGAAGCGATTTGCGTTGGTGGTCCGGCGGTAGTCACGGACATCATGCCGAACCCATTAGGAAACGAAAGACGCATGTGTGCGTACTTAAAAATTTATTCAGAAAAAAATATAGGCAATTTTTTGTAGTCTAGGAAAAAGGGTAATTTAATAAATACACAGTAAAATATTAGTCAAAATCATGTATAACATTATTATAACAATAAAACGAATGTATACATAGGCTCATTATTTACATATAAACAGTTATTACATAAATGAGTAGTAATTGACACTTGAATATCACTATGTGCTTACAACATAAAAATAAACACATATTATTGTGTGTTGTATTCAAAATACAATATTTTTTATTTTTCATCACATAAAAATGGGTTATTGGACGACTCACCCGAATTTAACACGCCCGTATCGGGCGAATTGTCCCGAAAATAATTCAATATAATATGCATTTTTCTGTGTCGATTCGCCCGAAGTTTATTTAACGGCGGGCGATTTGACAACTCCAAAATTATTTAGTAGGCGATTCGCCTGAATTTTATTTTAGAGAACAAAAAATACAAAAGTACAGTCGTGCTCACCCGTCTCGGAAATAATATGAAGAATTAATCTAAGTTGATATTTTACTAGAAACTAGGAAAGCAATGCATTCATTAAGTAATTACCACTTAGAACGTGGAGATATGCCAGTTAGATAAGTAGACAGGCAATAAAACAATAAGAGGGAGACAGCAATATTCGCTACAAAAAAAATAAAGAAGAAGTTCTATACGCTATCAGGTCATTCAGGTACCGGTAAAGACTAACTTAAGTACCAGGACATTCTTCTTCTTTTCGAGTCGATGGGAAACTCTTCATAAATTTTGGGCCCAGTAGGTGGCCACCCCGATTGCGGCGTCAGTGGCGAGCATAAGGTCTTCCAAAGTGCAGGAGTATGGGCACTTGGGACACTCCAGCATGTGTGCCATATCTTGCAAAGGGGCACCGCACTCACACTGGGATCAAACGGGTCTATAAAACCCCATTTTGCCCAATTGTGTTTTACAGCGGCTTATATATTATAATCATGAAGAAGCTAGGCTGGAATCATGAGCGGTAAAAAGAGTACCTGGCGATTTTCGATTCTGAAGTCCTAGTACTCCGTTAGTCTCTACCGCTTATGATTCTAGCCCGTCAAATACGTTCTTCATGATTCTGGCCTCCTGGTAGTTTGAGTATAAATGCTTATAATGTCAACATCTACCTAAAAAAGCAAAATATGAAGTTATATTTTATCAAGTCATTAAACTCTGTACTGAATTTAATCGAATCTTTGATGTTGACATTCTAAAAAAATAAACGTCCCAAGACTAGTAAGCACCTACTGATCCGTAGGTGCCATTTAATTTTGTGGAGCATAATTGCGAAAAAGAAGAATATTGATAGGTGCCGTATGTGGTATACCTCAGTTGCCATTCAATCAGTTTCCATTTAAGTGGGTGCCCAATGTAGAATACGTGCTCAAATCATATTTTAATAAAGACATTTTTGATTAGGTAATTTGTGTCTCATTTCATTTCAATAAAAATATATAATGCTTAATACTTCTGTACTTGAGTGTACTTTATCTTAAGGGTACACAAGTCGACGGCGCGAAATATTTTGTGCGCGGGGTTCAAATGCATTTTATATCAACCGACAACACGTGCGGAAGAGATAGATGCTGTGATGAGCAGTATGAAGCTAGTTCGCGTACGAAAGCGAAATGGAAAATGATTTAGGACGAAACCGAGCGCGCGAAATTTTATAAACAGACCTTTGGCAGTCTAGATATCATGAAATAACGACTAAATCTATCTGTTCAAAATAAAATTATTTGCATGGTTAAACTACTAATCTATCCCTGTATGGAGGCCGTTTTGCAATTTAAATAATTTTGGAGTGGTCAATTCGCCCGCCGATAAATAAACTTCGGGCGAATCGACACAGAAAAATGAATATTTTTAATAGTGGACGATCAGAGCACAGCTTTTAATTGATTTCTGTTGCAGAGATATCTCTGCAGCTAGGCTGACCATACAGCGCGGTGCCACGTTGATGTCATGCGTCTTCGCTTCGGCATACATGCCTGAGGCGGAGGCACCGCCCGCGCATGACCTGGCCCGCCTCGTAAACTATTGTGAAGCCAGAGGTGAGGTGGTCATCATCGGGACCGACGCGAATGCACATCACCCGCTGTGGGGAATGGACAAACAGAACGAAAGGGGTAAGGCATTAGTAGAATACCTGTTCACAACTAACCTTTCCCTATTAAACACAGGCACGGAACCAACGTTTGTAACCAGATGCAGTCGGACGATTATAGATCTGACCTTGGCGACAGAAGGCGCAGCGGAAAGCATCACTGGGTGGCAGGTCTCCAGTGAGACCTCCTGCTCTGATCACAGATGGATCCGCTACGACATACAGGTCTGCGTTGCACCCACACCACCTAGGCGTAACCCGCGCAACACAGACAGAGCTGTCTACACACGCACCCTCGCCTCCAAGCTTCCGCCCATATGCGAGGAGTTGGCTTATGTGAACACGACGCAGATAGATACGCAGTAAAACAACTTACCGAATCTATGATATGCAGCTACCACACTGCCTGCCCAGAAACTACTCCACGCATTTTACCGGGCAAACATCTGGTGGGGTAAAGATCTGGAACGCATACGCGGTAAGGTAAGGAAGGCCCTGAATAGAGCCATGAACACATGCGCGGATGAGGACTGGGACGCCTACTACGCAGCCAAATCCAGCTACAAAAAATGCATCAGATTCAGGCGTTCCACGGGATGGCGGAAGTTCTGTGGGAACATTGAATCTTGCCATCAAGCAAACAGGGTAAGGAAAATACTGGCGCAACAGAGTACACCTGGGCCCGCCACACTTCGCGACACACTTTGCCACGAGGTGATTGTGTTATCAGGTTCACTTCGTAAACCTGATAACACACTCACCTCGTCGCCTGAAGAGACGAGACGCGTCCTAGTTGAAATTCACTTCCCAGGGAGCGTCTTCGTACAGGTAACTGACTGGCAAGATAATTTCCAACAGCCAACTATCGATAATTGGCACTATGCAAGAGGCATGATCACGTTGGAGAAACTCCAATGGGCCGTCCAAAGCTTCCATCCTTTCAAGGCGCCCGGTCCAGGGGTGGGCCCGGGGTGTTCCCTGCGCTACTACAATGGGGTGGTTTGCCTGTAGTAGAAAGACTGGTGCCACTGTTCAGAGCGTGTCTGGCCTTTAGACACGTTCCCCAAGGATGGAGGGAAGTGAAAGCAATATTCATCCCAAAACCAGGTAGGAGTGATTATACAAACGCCAAGTCCTACAGACCCATCAGCCTGACCTCGTTCTTGCTAAAGACCATGGAAAGACTGTGCGAAAGGGAGCTTCGAGACGGCGCTCTAATTACATTACCTTTACATGGTAACCAACACGCTTACAGCTCGGGTAAGTCCATTGAATCCGTTCTTCACTTGGTGGTAAATAGAGGAAGCAATTCATCAGAAAGGTACCTGCCTGGGCACCTTCATAGACATCGGGGGGGCCTTCGACAAGACAAATTTCTCCAGCATCGGTGCTGCACTCTCCAAACATGGCGTAGAGCAGGTACTGATTGACTGGATTACTAATATGCTCAGCAAACGAACGGTTCTTCTGGAAGGAGAGCAGCAGCAGGCCTTGATAGCCAGAGGCTGCCCGCAAGGAGGGGTGCTTTCACGCCTTCTTTGGAATCTGGTAATAAACGACCTCATCACCAGACTAAACGAACACCGTTATTATACAATAGGGTATGCAGACGACCTCGCAATCCTCGTACCCGGGAAGGTGACTGGTACAATTTGCAACCTTACTCAGCAAGCGCTACGTATAGTGGAGCGATGGTGCAGGGACTATGAACTATCAGTAAACCCCACTAAAACTGAATTGGTCATGTTCACCCATAAAAGGGCACTAGGCCCCTTCCGCCTGCCTAAGCTGTTCGATACAGAGCTCCAGCTCTCCAACGAGGTCAAGTATTTGGGAGTCATTCTTGACAGTAAGTTGAACTGGAGCAGTCATTTAGACAATAAGCTGAACAGGGCCTGCATCACCTTCTGGCAATGCAGGAAAATGATAGGTAAGAAGTGGGGCCTATCCCCCAAGATTATACTCTGGCTGTACAGCGCGATAATCCGGCCCATGATCACCTATGGAGCCGTGGTTTGGTGGCCTCGCACTAAACTAACTACAGCCTTGAATAAGATACAGCGTATGCAGAGACTGGCCTGCATGGCGTCAACGGGCTGCATGAGGACTACGCCGACCGCAGCGCTCGAGGCTATGCTGGGTCTTCCCCCTCTGCATCTGTTTATACAACAGGAAGCGACAATGGCAGCTCTACGTCTAAAGGCACTGGATCTCTGGGGTAAGAGAGAGACTCACACCGCTCTGCTCGAGGGTCTCCACCACGAAATCCCAATAACAAAAGCCATAAATGACCGGATACCCAAGACAGTCATTTTCGATAAAAAATACAGAATCCAGCTACACGAAGATAACCGCTGCGAGGGGCTACGCCTCGATGAACTCCAAATCTTCACGGACGGATCCAAAACAGGTACAGGCACGGGTGCAGGAGTCTTCTCGGAGGACCTAAATATCCGCTTAGCCACACCACTGATTTACGAGTGTCATCGGTGCCTAAACCTGGTCGGTATGCATAACAAAGTAACCATTCAATGGATCAAAACACACAGCGACTCCCAAGGGAACGACGCTGCGGATGAGCTCGCCCGAAGGGGCTCAAGTATGGCACCGGTGGGCCCGGAACCCATAGTGCCCTTACCTTTCGGGTATCTACGCGGTCTGGTAAGAAAACGCACCAGGGATCAACACAGCAAGCTATGGACTGATCTTAGCGAATGTAGGCAGGCCAAGGAGGCACTACCCCTCATTGACGGCCGTCTCACAAAAAAGGTCCTACGACTAACAAAGCCACAGTTGCGTGCAGTTACTGCCGTAACAACTGGACATGGGACCTTTAATAAGCACCTATTTGTCATAGGAATCACGGACAGCCCAGTCTGCTGAGCTTGCATGGTGAAGGTAGAGACAGCGGCACACCTACTCCTAAGCTGCCCTGTAATCGCTGGCTACAGGGCCAAATACTTCGGCAGCACCAGGGCGCTGCTGGCCTTTCTCGAGGAGCTGGGGTGGATCGAATGATGTGACTGAATCCCACACGTACGCAAAATACGCGCTTGGTCGTGGAGTTGCGGAAACAGCCCGTCGAAACTAAACTTGTGGACGATTCGCCCGATTCGGGCGAGTCGTCCAATAACCCAAATTATACATTTTTGAAGTTTAGGAAAACTAAGCACATTGATATTTTCCGATGTCGTAAACTACCAACAGACCAACTTAAGAGTTTTTACAAACTACCAAAATTATTAAAGAAAAAATGGTAAAATTATCGTGTTTGGCTAATTTACCGGCGAAATTTTAAGTTGTGCAACTTGTATCGTATTTGACACCGTAAGTAGTAATAACTTGATCCAAAGTACAATTACACAACTTTTTGACACATTTCGAGTTGACTAAGTTTTCATTCTCGACAGTCTCTATATTATTTAAATCGCTCTTATTTGCTTAAAGCTGTTATTCTTATATCATTTGACATAATATAACAGGTTTATTACTAAACTAGTCTTTGTTGTTCTCGTGATGTGTATGAAGTAAAATATTACAAATTGGAACATCGTAGGTAAAAGAAAAAGAAAATGTTTAAAACACTTTAAAAAAATTGGTAAATTAATAATACTTTACAGATAAACCGTCCAGTTTCCTAAGAAACTGCATCTAGGATAAGTTCTTATATCATGTTCATATCGCGACTGGTTTCAAGTCATATACATACACATCAAACCACTTTAGACGCGCGTCACAATTACTTATAAATCGTTCACTTCAGACGGCTGAAGGGGTTCAACAGTTTCCTGACCGACTCCGGGCCATGATAGTGCCCTTTGAGCATGAAGTGCCAGTAGATGAAGGGGAACAAATACTTCTTCATGTAGAACGCTATTCTGCTCTCGCATGCCTGTAAATAATTGGGTTTTGTTATTATCAGCCATCCTAGCCAAGTCACAAACGTTTCGTATCGAGTCTCTATCCACAATAGTTAACGCCTTCTATTTCTATGGTCTGACCACGTGACTTAACGTTCCGCAGCCTAATTGCGTAAGTGTATTCTCCAAAGCAAACGAGTCGATTCTTTCCCAAAAACGACTTTAAGTATTGCATATTACACTCTGAAACGGAAAGGTTATGCTCCTTTCCATTGCCAATATTTTGACGTAGAATTGATTGTAAAGAATGAACGAAAGCGGAAGAATCGAGATAAAACTTCACTATTGGTATTGTGTAATGTTCGAGTTTGACGAAACATAACGCAGTAGATGAACTTCAACTCAAAGAAACCTTCAACCAAATTAGTTTCGCAATACCGAAAAAGTTGAAAGAAATGATTCTGATTCTTTCACTTACGTAATTAGGCTGGTGTGTCATTCCCATACATTGATTCGTTTTCTACTGGCGTTATCGATTGTAGATTTTCGACTTGGGTGCAGGTACTGAAATAACCTTAAATGAAGGTGGAAAAGGGCGGCGTTTATGTGCGTAAGGTGGAAAAATCACCTTACTGACTGCCCGGGGATAAAAGTACTCATGGATATAATCATTTACTAGGACCTACTGACTATCTTATGGTTCATATGTTGAAAGTTACCTGATCAAAAGGCATGGTCTCTCTAGGCACGCCGCCGTAGCTGTACTCACTACTCAGCGAGTGTGACCGTGCTGTATGACGTCACCAGCGGGCATGCGCCGTAGCTGTTGTAAAATGTTGTAAAAAACTGGAACTCGTCCTTCTACATCGTCCTGAATAGGTTCTGTTCTAAAACTTAGCATTGTTGAGTTGACTGATGGGTTGGCAGTTACCTGATTAAAAGGCATGGTCTCTCTAGGGATGCCGCCGTAGACGAACTCCACGAGTATGACAGTGTTGTATGACGTCACCACCGGGCACGCGCCGTAACCGTCGTACTTCTCCTTGGCTGCCTCCTTCCGCATCGAGCTCAGTAGGTTCTGTTCTAGGACCCAGCATTGTTTGGCTGCGGGAACGGAAAAGTTTCAGCTAAAAATATATATATTTATTAAAAGCTTTTCTTTTTTGTCTGTGTCATAGTATGCAAAGTTATGCGTATATCGACGCAGAAATCATACGAATCCTACAGCGGTAGTCTTCCTTCGCACTTACGCAATAAATACTCGCAAAACTTAGCACTTAATCGAGTCTATTAAACAGTAAAATTGATTTTTCAATGTCATCAAGAAAGCATCAAAGTACTTACCAATGGAAGCACCAGTTTTACTGGAAGGTGTGTTAATGCAGTCCCCAATACCGTATACGTTGGGATACTCTTGATTTTGCAGCGTGTACTTGTCCACCTCGAGGTAACCAGTTGAGTCCACGAGGCACGTGCTGTTTCGCAGGCAAGCTGGCGTATGCATAGGTGGCGTCACGTGTAGCATTGAGTACTCCATAATTTTTTCCTGTTAAAATTTTATTATAATTTTTCAATTAATTGATTCTATTATGAACACTTACTTATAGTGCCTGTAATGTAAGAAACAGCAATCAAAATTGATGACAGCCGCTCTTTATGTGGATTTTAAGGTCTTCACGTGAATATATAACGAGTGGAATACCACCCTTAATTTTTTTAAATCCAATCATATCAGTTTTAGTACTTATAACTAAGAGATTTTGTTATGAGGAATCAACTACAAATATGAGGCAAATAAACATGTGCATGTGAACTGAGGGTATTTCGTAAAATAAAAATCTCAGCCTTAACATAAATTAATAAAACCGGCCAAGTGCGAGTCAGACTCGCGCACGAAGGGTTCCGTACCATTATTGCAAAAAACAGCAAAAAAACCACGTTTGTTGTATATGGGAGCCCCACTTAAATATGTATTTTATTCTGTTTTTAGTATTTGTTGTTATAGCGGAAGAAATACATCGTCTGTGAAAATTTCAACTGTCTAGCTATCACGGTCCATGTTATACAGCCTGGTGACAAACGGACAGACAGACGGACAAACGGACCGCGGTGTCTTAGTAATATGGTCCCGTTTTTACCCTTTGGGTACGGAACCCTAAAAACTGTGCAATTGCGAATTGGACTCGCGCACGAAGGGTTCCGTACCATTATCGCAAAAAAACGGCAAAAAATTCGCGTTTGTTGTATGGGAGCCCCACTTAAACATTTATTTTATTGTTTTTATATTTTTTTCCATTTCTTTTTTACAAAATGTTTCAAGTCTCTTATTTAAATATTATTTATATTATTTATTTGATTCGGTAATATTCACTAAAATATTTATCTTTCTTGTGTGGAATGAGGGACCACATTTTAGACGTTATATATTTTTTATCTTTGATGCTTTGTGGTCTGTTATTTAGTAAATATATTTAAATTCTTTACTAAATATCTGTGGGGTGGCCATAAGCACTTAGAGCGGTATCAATTTGAGATCGAATAAGGTACAGATGTATATGACTTGTATATACATCTGTCACTTACTCGACATCAAATTGATACCGCTCTAAGAGCTTATGGTCACCCCCCTGTAGTCATAATACCTTAATTTTTCAAATACTTTCCGAGATCTGGCTGATGGTCTGTGAGGACTGAGGGACCGCCTTTTAAGGACTGTAGTTTTTATTTTATTTGTTTACAAATTCCCAGATTTGTTCTAGAATTGTTTTAAGTCTATTACTAAATCCTACGATTTTTATATTACGAAATACCAGTGTAATCCCTCAGTTCACACGCACTCAAAAAACGACCAACTTTTCGGTGAAATGTTGAATCGTTTATGAATGGGTGTAGTATTTATTACTATTAAGTGTGTTTTGCCAGTGATGACATATGGCTCTGAGACGTCGTCGCTTACAATGGTCCTCATTAGAAAGCTTACAGTCACTCAAAGGGCATTGGCGAGGGCTGTGCTCGGAATTTCCTTGCGTGATCAAATCAGAAATGTATAGATCCGCAAGAGAACCAGGGTTACCGATATAACCCGAAGAATTGCCAAACTTAAGTGGCAGTGGGCAGGGCACATTGCTCGCAGAACGGATGGCCGATGGGGCAGAAAGGTTCTGAAGTGGCGACCGCGAACCGGAAGACGTTGCGTTGAAAGGCCTCCCACCAGGTGGAGCGATGACCTGACCTGGTGAAGGTTGCAGGGATCCGCTGGTTGCGAGACGCATGGGACCGGTCAATGTGGCGACGCTTGGGGGAGGCCAATGTCCAGCAGTGGACGTCTTTCTCTTCTGATATGATGAAATCAAGACTTTATATTGATGTCAGTAAGGGTAAACGGATCCATTGAAATAATGAGAAGGTACATTGGGACGTCGACAACAGCACTAGCGCACGTAAAATTACAATACAATTAAGCAAAATTTAATTATCAAACTAGAACGAGGCAAGACCAAGTTTCAGATAAGTAATGTATATGTTCATAGGGAACAATTTGCTTAGCATATGCTATTACTATCAACAAATCACAAGGCCTTGACAGCGCTCTTCTCGACATAGGCTCCCCTATATTTAGTAAAGGGCATAGGCTTACGTTGGAGTATCCAGAGTAAATATTATATATTGCCTACCTAAATTCTGGCAAAGGAGAGGTCATCCTGAAGGTTGATATTAAAAATGCATTTAATTCGGTTAATAGGGACTCCTTGCTGGCAGAAACTAAAAAACAAATACCACAAATTTTTAGTTTCTATATTTACAATTTTTTCAAGGACTCTGGATAGGAAAGGAAGAATAGAAAAAGGACGATAGTCGGCAAAAGATGCAGGATGAGATTTTCTGGGTAAAGGAATAAATTTGGGCATCGTGCCAGGGTTGTGGGAGGACACCACTGGAAATAGAAAGTCTGGCTAATACCACCGTACTATTCCCAAATCACTGCAACTCCTGAAAGCCAGAATCAACAGTGGCGACCACCAGTAAAGCGCCGAGGCAATAAAGCTCGACGAAGTCCCGGAGAAAGAATTTAACTGTCTTGGATCTCGCAATGAAATTAATTAGAAAATAATAACGGAGGAGTACGAAAAAATAATATGAATTTCCACTTCCCTCCATATCAAGCAGGAGACAGAACAAACAAGGCCAATAGGCACAAAGGGTCGTTTACAACTAGGATAAGCCCAGTTGCCTAGCACCACGGATAAAATTAGCATTAATATTAATGGGTCCTAACATTGTGAGCTGTTATATTTGATTCCAATAATATGTATGGCAAAAACGCTTGAACGCACGGAAATTTGTTCTAGTTTCCACAAGGTCCGTATAGTAAACAACTCCTGATGCAGCCTGTACATTATTCAAGATAATATTGCGTTCATTCTGCCAAAGAATACACTCCCATAAAATATGATATGCTGATGTGTGTGTGTATGAATATGTGTACATATTCGCAGTCAGAGCAGAACACTGACATAAAGGCAAGGCAACAATCTTAAAGGAAAATAATTTACTTTGAAAGTTACCATGCCCCGTGAGAAATTGGGCAACACAGTGATCCATCTCCAGCCACGTCCCGGCCAGCCGCACGCGAACGGATGGAAAGAATTGGTGGAGGTGTCGGCCCTTGATGGAATAGGGTATTCTACTATGTTTGAAAAAATACTTAAAAATGTTTATTGCCTAATAGAAATCGACAAATAAAAAAACGCCGTCTGCCATTTTGGTGACGTAATACTGGTAAAACAAAACAGTCGTGACGACCCACTCATTCAAAATGTTTGATGTCCGTGACTACCGCCGGACCACCAACGCCAATCGCTTCCATATTTGGTAGTTAATCATCATTATCATCATCATCATCCGCCTTTTTAATGTTCCCACTGCTGGGACACAGGAACCCCAGGCCACCAATGGGCCGTAATCTACTGCGGGTTGGTGGATGTCATATGTTTTCAAATTTTTGGTTCTAGGACATGCCGGTTTCTTCTCGATGTTTTCCTTCACCGTTTTGAGAGCAGAAATGATGAATTAATTTACACAAAGTAAAGCGCCTGCCTGGGTTCAAACTCACGACCTACAACTTGTAAGTCGCGGCCGCGAGGAGCTTGTCGTTTTATTCAAACCTACATCAATCAATCAAGAGCAGTGGTGACCAAAAATGCGAAGATATGTGACTGCCGCCAACATGCACTGGGCCCGCGTGGTAGATTACGTCCCATTCCCTCTCACAGAAAAAAGGTCTGCACGTACAACGGACCAAATGCGAGTCTAAGTGCGGAAAAGGAGTCCATCTGATGCTATCCTACATCAATCAATCTGCTTAGCCGTTTTCCCAACTATATTGGGGGACTTCCAGTCTAACCGAAATCAGCTGAGTGCCCATCTGACCTCCACAACCCAGTAACTGGGTAACACGATACCGCTTGGCTAGACTGGCCCTTGGTGCCTCAAACCTACATAGAAAATTAATATCATACAAGATAAAATTAGTATACAAAATATAAAATTACTACCCCAGTAGATTACGAGATATACCATGCCATTGGTGGGGTGGCGATAGTCACGGTGTTACATTTTCATTTCAAGATTTCCCTATACTTACTCTTACTCTTTGGTTTCTGCCCAAACTTATACAAAAATTAGTATTCCTAAAGAAGTTATAATGACCCAAAATTCAGATTCCTAAGTGTTTAATTTTAAGAGAAATTAGCTTACATTACTTTTACATAATAGATCTCTGAGTATAACTCGACCAAATTCAGTTGTCAATGGTATTGAGAGATGTACTCTCGTACACATAAATTCATGGATGTTGGAATAGTAATAACAACAGTCAATATCTATAATTTGTATACAAACTGTGTACCCCTAGATACTATACTAAGAAAAATAAACCCACCGTTACCGATGACCTTTGTTAATGTCGTGGATAGGGAGATACACGAATAATATTTTTTTCTGTATTATATGTACTTTCTGTATTGTATGTACTTTCTGTGTTGTTATATGTGTCGCATCAAGGCTGGCCGATAGATGTAAACAATCGGGAAGTCAGGATGTATTCCCTTAGGTTAAGACATCGTGTGTGGGCAGGTCGGTGGGTATAATCGTGCAAATGAAATCACATAAGTTATTCGATACACTGGGTTTATTCAAATAGACACAAGCTACATTTTTGCTTACTAATATTACGGATCGACACTGATTCTACGACGTCTTAGCTCTACGGCTGTCAGTACTCAACTGTCTCAACTACTCTATTCTGCACCACGCTAGTGCTTATAAAAGCGCGCCAATGCGCAGTTGCTCTTGATTGCCGCTAGGGGCGTGCTTGTGATTTGACTTTACGTCCATACTATTGACTAAACCCGACACGGCCATCCTGCGAGACAGGCGTCCTCGTCTGTTCCTAATTGTCAGGTTTTAACAGTGTATCGAATCATGTGGAAATCCTCAATGGATGTCCTCAGCCCTTGGGGAAAGCTGAGGGATCTGTCAGACTCCTACTGACTAAAACCACATGGTGTTCTCTAGGCCGTAATTACTCTTGAAAGGCGAGCGTGGAACACACACGTCGCCTTCTCGGGCCTCTCTCAGGTGACAGATCCCCAAATCTATCACCCGCAGGCATCATCTTCTTGTCCTTGCTCCATGCCATCTCATGGTCACCTCGTGTTGCACCACACGTCATCTTAGTCCACTCCATCCTGGCAATCTCCCATCATACAAGGGATGTTTTTCTGAAAAATACAAAATTTTCAAACAGTATTTGCTCGTCCAATCCTGACTCAAACTCTAGAGTGAGGAAACAATTTGAAACAATCAAACATGATCATTTAAATCTCTGTTCACTATTGCAAGGAACAAGTAATTCTATTTCCAATTTAAATAAAATAGCAACCTCATCAACCTAAAAGCACCCAATCTTCGTGATTACAAAGTTCAAGTACCACTGATAGTCATTAATGTCAAATTAAACGAGACTAAATAAACAAGACACCAGGTATCTTATTCACGATCTTTAACCATCACATAGCTCTACTAGCTATCACATAGCTCTCTTAACTATCTCAAATTGCTCTACTCGCACATCTCCACGATGTCGAGTCAACTCTGCTCTCTGAACTCAGAACTTGTTCACACAGAGATTTAGTACTTGTCATACGTTACGTCAATTCATTATCTAATTCATCTACAATCTCAATCGGTACTTGAGCTTTGTGTGTCTTACCAACACGATCTACGCATAGTAATCATAATTAATTCAATTTACGTAATGAGGGCTTGACGAACGTCATCAACATTAACATGATCTCTCCACACGCGTGACTGCGAGTTTACTTTCCTTTAACCTCATGACTCAATAGGAACTTTCTGTAAGGTTCCTAACACAAACATGAATTTTCACACCAGCCATAGTGTCACACAGACTTACAGGTGCCATACAGGCCTACCGTTGCCACACAGGCCAACAGTTGCCACACAGGCCAATAGCTGCCACACAGGCCAACAGTTGCCATTCAGGCCAACAGTTGCCATTCAGGCCAACAGTTGCCATTCAGGCCAACAGTTGCCATTCAGGCCAACAGTTGCCATTCAGGCCAACAGTTGCCACTCAGGCCAACAGTTGCCACTTAGGCTCGAAGTTGCCACCTAGGCTTACAGTTGCCACGTAAGCTTAGTTGCCACCTAGGCTCACAGCCGCCACACAACGCTCGGCTACTCCTGACCTATCTAGATTATTGGGTTCATGAAAATAGGTAAATTCGAGAACTCTACTCTTTAACCAAATCATTACCCTGGGCCATGTACCCCTAGACGCTCCAAGCAAACTTTAAAACTCTACTGCAGCAACAACTGCCAAGCTTATTGAAACCTTCGAGTAAAACCTCCAACGCCATGGCTCTCTAAGCCGACCAGCAATTATATTGCTCTCACAATGGTCTCTCGGTCTCTCTCTAGACCCCGACCGCCGCCAGAATCCACTGGTACGGTCAAACATAGTACGTTCGATAGACTGAATTACTCGACACCTTAAGCTTGCTCATTATCATCAAAATCCTTTTGACATCAACATCGACTGGTACATAACCTGTCCATACCAGGTTGCCTGGAAGAGATCGCGGAATGCGATAAGGCCGCCCATTGTATTTGTATTAATTTTAAGTTTCTTTGTATAATTGTATTTTAAGGTGTACAATAAAGCATATAATAAATAATAAATAACCCGCTGGCATCTGCCCTTAACCTACCTTGTGCATACTTGTAGGTTCTAAGCGTACCTATTTAAAGCTTTCGGTGTATAACAATCTCCGTCCTGCCATAATCACCTACCGCGGACCTAATACAGGGACTATTTAGTTTTCGTATCAGAGTTTCCCACAAAACACTCCATTATATAAAGGTCCGACGATCAACAAGTTCAACAACTAAACAAAGTACTTGTAAAAATGCTGTTACGGTTTGTTACAATTCATAGGCAATGTGTACTCAACTCATGAAACTTTCACTGTGATTTGTGCACCAACACAAACCAGAATCGTATCTACCAACGATTCTTTACATATCTGCCGCCACATATGCTACAACACATGAGGGGCTCTGTGCACCAACACAGACAAGAATCGCACCAACGATTCTCAAAAATCTAGCGCAATATGTGCTACAACACATGAAGCGCACTGTGCACCAACACAGACAGAAATCGTATAAACGATTCTCAAAAATCTAGCGCAAATGTGCTACAACACATAAGCGCTCTGTGCACCGACACAGACAGGAATCGCACCAACGATTCTCAGAAATCTAGCGAATATGTGCTACAACACATGAATCACTCTGTGCACCAACACAGACTGAAATCGCACCAACGATTCCTGGTAGACCCATCGCCACATGTTACTCATGAGGTGCGGTCTAAAGTTTCGAGTATGAGTGTACAAGCCATGTTTCATTACCACTGTCATCAACTATTACGTCTAATTCTCAAGGAACTTGGTGATCGAGGATCCTTCTTACTAGATTCGCTCTTTTTACTCAAAGATATTGGAGCATACCGACTGTTAATATGAGGGTTACAATTAAGCCTCATAATATTTGCGTGTTAATAACTCGTGTGAAGGAGCTTCACGAATTAACTCAGATCAATATCGTTAAAATCAAATTATCAACAGTAACCCTTTACTATCGCACACTAACTCAGTTTTCATGTAAGAAAACGATCGCGAGATCTACTGCTAACATAATATTACTTTGAAAGTAAGCAAGTGAATTCAGATCTAAAGACGGTGGTTGTAAATCGTTACGCAACATAAGATCTGTTCCGAATACACGCAAATGACCAGTAACGTTACTAACTCGATACAATTGCCTTCGCCCAACGACTTTACTAACTCACTTTGACACTGAAAATGACTAATTGTTAAGTCACTTTGGATAGATCATCTTCTTCATAATCTGCCTAGCCTTTTCCCAACTATATTGGGGTCGGCTTCCAGTCTTACCGGATTCAGCTAAGTGCCAGTGTTTTACATGGAGCGACTGCCTATCTGACCTCCACAACCCAGTAACTGGGTAACACGGTACCCCTTGGCAAGACTGCCGTCAGATCTCAAGCTTCTGACCACCCGTAACGACTGTCAAAGATCTTCAAATGACAGCCGCGACCAACGGCTTAACGTGCTTTCCGAGGCACGGAGGAAACTCGGTATGTTGAAATGGTCACCCATCCACGGACCAACCTCGTCAAGCGTTGCTTAACCTTGATGATCGACCCGTGCGGCTGTTATTATTTAGCCACGAGCTCATCTTCTTATGGGATACATCCAAATCCTAAAGTTTGTACTGAACCAAATGTTGAAACTACCGCCAATAGGAAACTCATTAACTACTTTCTTACAAGTGTGTCTTAATTACCTAGAGATAGTGCTAGGTGTAATCACGACCAACTCAGTGGTCAAACATGAACACTCTTAAATTTTTAAATAGCATCTCTTCACTAGAGAACATTTGACCTCACTATCGAAATTAAAATAGAAGCGACTCACCGAGTATTCCATTCCAAACTTGCGCACGCACGTACCGTTCGGCTACCAGCTGCAAACTGCTAGCCTGCCGTCAGTCTCAACCTCTCAGATGTTGACCTTCGCATTCAGCGTTTGAACCGCTAGCCTGCAGCAGAGGCTCCACTGCGACGCAACATGGTATCTGAAACGTCAAAAACATTACGAGAGTATATTTTATGTTCACACAGTTATCTTAACCATACTCAGCTTTAAACTAAACCGGCACAGCAAAATGGGTTATTGTGGACATGAACCACACATTACAGGGTCCTAAGTGTCCAGGTAGGTATATGGGCTTTAGAGAATCCAATGAATGCAATTTAAGTCGCAATTAACGAGGTCTGGTAGGGTTTACCACCTTTTAAATAGTTTCCGACCACAAAAGAAGAATACTATGCTTCTTCTCAAACTTAATCAACTCTTACTACATGAAACTATCACACTACAAAACTAAACAAAATATTTCATTTAGAATTGTCATAATTTCCAGACTGAAATGTAAGGTACGTAAGTCACTGTCACCATATCTTTCCAACTTCCAAACAATGATAATCCGCCAAGGTCAGTCAACGGTTATTGCCAGTGATAGTAGAATAATAACTTTTCAATAACACCAAAACTTTACTATCGATTGTAACTAAAGTGAAACTATGACCCGACATGAGCCACCCCGACGGTCCACTGACCGCCATACCGTACACAATATCAGAATTTTGAATAATGAACACTCTTGGCCATAGTCATAACAAAATGAAAACGACTCACCAGATTGGCATACAGATCCGTGTGTATGGATCTTTGCAAACGTCCACACGCTCCTCCTTGACCTTACCAGCTCCTTGGTTGTTGCTAGCCTCCTTGTTGCTCCGCTCCGGACTGGTTTTTCATTATTCAATACAGAGGGTAGTCGCAACTGACACCACGATTTTTTTTTGCAAGAATGTAACCATTTTCACTAGCATTGTTTTTACGTGTGATCTCATTAGCACGATCGAAACCCAATTCTGATGTCGCATCAAGGCTGTCCGATAGATGTAAACCATCGGGAAGTCAGGATGTACTCCCTTAGGTTAAGACATCGTGAGTGGGCAGGTCGGTGTGTATAATCGTGCAAATGAAATCACATAAGTTATTCGATACACTGGGTTTATTCAAATAGACACAAGCTACATTTTTGCTTACTAATATTACGGATCGACACTGATTCTAGGACGTCTTAGCTCTACGGCTGTCAGTACTCAACTGTCTCGACTACTCTATTCTGCACCACGCTAGTGCTTATAAAAGCGCGCCAATGCGCAGTTGCTCTTGATTGCCGCTAGGGGCGTGCTTGTGATTTGACTTTACGTCCATACTATTGACTAAATCCGACATATGAATATCATTAAAGAGCGATAGGTATTTCTTATCTAATTTACTGTTGCTGCAAGCAGTACCTAAGTTTTACAGTAAATATATCTGAATCTGATACAAAACCTAATTTACTGCAGTAATAATAAGTTGCTAATAATGTAAGTAGATACAAAAGGATTCTCATTTTATGTTTTATATTATGTTACAAAGGTTTTTCAAGTCACACACAAAGTAAATTTTCTCGAAAATTAACTAAACTATTTTTTATTAGTAATTATCTACCAAATATGGAACCGACTGGCGTTGGTGGTCCAGCGGTAGACACGGACATCATTTTTGATTGTTGATAGCTGTTTAGACTGAACTGACAGATGACAACTAACAGTTGTTGCCTCTGTGACGTCACGCCATGGTAGCTCGTGTTTTAGGTCACGTGACACATAGATTGAAAATATCGATTTTTAATTTTAATATAATAAAACAATAATGTGGTTTTATGACTTAAAATCAGAATATTTAAGTATATTTCTAAACAAATTTTAAATTTTATCACATTTCATAATTTATTTTTCACTACTGAAAGTACCCTATTATCCCACCTATATTGCCATTTGGATAAAAGTTCCTCCCAGACGTCAATGGGTGGTTTAAATAATCTTGAGATTTTCTCACGGTCACTCCGCGTTAAAAAATCCGCGTCCATGGTCTCTCGTGCGGAATAGTACATTGTAGCACGTCGCTGCACTTCCGGTCGACCTTGAAGTCCACAAATTCTTTCCATAACTTCCCATCTGTCAGACAGGATCCAGTATCTATCTCTAAAGAACAAACCCCTAGCGACCGCTTCTGCGTTGCGTGCCTAGCAGTTTCGCGGGTATAGACCTGATAGGATCCAAGAGTCGCAGCACTGCTATGGGCCCCAGTGTTCGCCTCTTGGCTTTGTGATTATTGAAAAATCAGAGGTAAATCATGCAAGCAAGTCTCAAATTATCTTACCAACATCAGATATTTTTTTCCGTGAAATAAAATTGACGTGAGAAAAATACGTCGTTCAAAATTATTCCTCAGATAATGGAATACATCAAACGTTAGCATACAACAGCCCTTAGTTATTATGATGACATTTGACAATCTGTTTGTCCCATATTAATATCTAGCAGGGACTGAAATTATTACTTGAATCGTGTCTATGTAAAATATAGTACATTATGCAACTAGTGAATAAAAGACGAATTTAAAGCGAAGGCCATAGATGAATCACGAGCAAGTGAAGGATTCTAACGACTGAATCACGACCGTAGGGAGTCCTGAGCGACGCGAGTGATTCATGGCCCTCAATATAAATCCGTTTTATTTAAGAGTTGCATACTATATTCTATACCATGACTACGAGAAAAAGAAAGATTTAAGCGAAAAGCACAAGGAATATTAATAAATAAATAAATAAATGGTTTATTACCTTAAAAATTTATGTAATGTGAAATAGAATAGAATAGAATACTCTTTATTATGTACACCATATAAGAAAAAATCCTGACCCCTGAGCTAGGTAACAGCACCAGTGTTTCAGGGGCCAGTGACCACCTCCGTTACTTGTATAATTAATGAAACACCAATGCAATTAATATTAGAATTACAATTCAAATAATTATTCACTAAATATCTTAGACTAAAATCAAAATCATTATTAAAATCCTAAATATGAACAAACTCAAAATTAAAATCGAAAGAGTTTGAAAGTCTAGTCTCTTTGCACAAGAAGTTTGTATCGAGTATTTTTTGCGCAAGGCGGTTATATAGCATTGAGATGGAGGTCGAATATGTGTGTTCAATCATCATGAATCACTCCTTACGGTCGTGATTCAGTCGTTAGAATACTTCACTACTTGCTCGTGTTTCATCTACAGCCCTCGCTTTAAATCCGTCCTTTATTCACTAGTTGCATAATATACTATTCTATTTCTATTTTTCATCTATTGCATGACATTACTTGTAATTAAATTTTGGTTCAACAATGTGTAAATAATTTCCTTTTCACTTACTCATTTAGAATGTCCGAATGACATTAGCATTTGCAAATTTAAGCTGTGACCTGGGGGGTGACCAAAAGCTCTTAGAGCGGTATCAATTTGATATCGAATAAGGGACAGATTTGACTTCACTGTCACTCGGTCTCAAATTGATACCGCTCTAAGAGCTTATGGTCACCTCCCTGTTGTCCTCACTTTTTTGGTATTTAAACAATAGAAGACTGCTTCCTTCTTGTCGGGCCTGACTTCTTTCAGCAATGTCCTATAGTCAACTAGGATATTCTTTCGTTGGACGACCTTCATCAACACTTCGGCATATTTCGGGATGCCGAAGATTACGGGAGAGCACGTTGCGTAGATTATGTTCGTTTTAGAGCGGACGTTCGTCTGGGAAAAGATTTTTTTTTACTTATCTTATTTTTTAAATCTCGTTAACTTCGACGTCACATTGCATACATTGTTACGTAGTTATCGGCTATAAATTACAGTTTTAACAATAACTTTAAAAGTGCATTCACGAATACGGAACCTGGGTTCGATCACTTCGAACCCCAGATTTTTATGTAAGTTGATCGGTTCGCATTTGACTACCATTATGTGGTCAACGGACCATCACCATCATCATCATCATTTCAGCCATAAGACGTCCACTGCGAAACAATGGCCTCCCCCTGGCGGTGCCACACTGATCTGTCCTGTGCGTCTCGCTCCACCTAATGAGAGGCCTTCCAACGCAACGCGGTTTGCGGTTCGCGGTAGCCACCCCAGAACTTTTCGGCCCCAACGGCCATCAGTTCTTCGAGCAATGTGCTCTGTCCACTGCCACTTAAGTTTGCTTCCTTATATTACGGATCGACACTGATTCAACGACGTCTTAGCTCTAAGGCGGTCAGTACTCAACTGCCATATTCTGCTTTCCCCACCACGCAAGTGGTTAGAAAAAGCGCGCCAATGCAAAGTTGCACTTAATTTGCCACCAGGTGGCGTGCTTATTATTTGTTTTGACGTCCGTACTATTGACTCAAACCCGACAAGCATTTTCATGACTTAAATGAGGCGAATTACAGTGTGGTCCAGTGTGCTTATTCCGAGTTTTCAATTTTTGGTTCTAGGATTCCTCACGAAACATCGTGAGGAATCCTTCACCATTTTGAGAGTAATGGTAATGAAATAATTTACACAAAGTAAGGCACCTGTCTGGGTTCGAATCCACGACCTACAACTTCTAAGTCACGGCCGTTAACACTGGCCCACCACTACTCTCAAAGAAGTACTTATCTGTGTTGTCAAATCTCATAGTAACTTTTTTTAACAGCGGATAATATTAAAAAATACCTTATTAAAAAAAGAGTCCGCTAGATAGGCGATCTTCTGCGGCGCTCCAGGGCACTTGACCAGAGTGTTAGGGCACGTGAATATCACGTTCCCTTTCTTGGTTTGCTTCAAGTTCTCAAACGTCTTCTCGCAGAATTTTGAGTCAAATATTGACGACACAGGGCTCGATTTGTCGTTTATCGCCTCGGTTAGACCTGGTATCTGGAGACAATAGGAATTAAGGCTTTAACTGTCGGATCCTGAAGATATGTCTGACCCAAATCGGTATCATTCGTGCCAGTTATGGCTAGGAAATTTATTACGACGATGGCCGGAACTATTCTTACATGAAGGATTTATCGTAAATTTTAAATCTCACCGTTCTTGTGACTTTGTTTATCATTCTTTATAAATATCCTCCACGAGATACTTAAATGTTCATTTGTTAAACGATGTTATTTTTTTTAATTTTTGGTCCGGCTTCTCTGGACAGTAATTTCCATTTAGTTCATGTTATCATCTCGCTATCTCACTTATTTATATCCCAAATATTTTAGTAGTTCCTACAGTTACAAAAAACAATGCATAGTCATAACAACTTACCTTTCCATAATCATTTTCTATCCCAACCGCTATGATGAGGTACTCGTAGTTTATTTCATGCCCTTCCGTCGTTATCACCTTGTTCTGGTCAGGCTTAAGTTTATCTGCCGAGTCCCGTATCCACTTAGCGTTCTTCGGGAGAACGCTGACCTCAGACCTCAAGCTATCGTTGACTTTAAATATTCCAGCACCTACTAGGGTCCATAGTGGCTGGTAGTAATGGTCCTGGTGACAAAATAACAATTACAAATAAAAATAAGAATTTTGAACAAAATAACAATCTCTAAATAAATAAAAATTAAGAAAATAGTATTAATTAAGACCAAAATAACAATTAAGAAAAAAATCAAACCAAAATATATTTTTTTAGCAAAAACGTAAGTAGGTATCTATTTAATAAAGAAGTCGTGCAGCGACTTTTACTGTTACGTCTGAAACTCTGAAGTCATTTATTTATTAAAAAATTCAATGTTTTCATTTAAATCTCATGCAAAATTCCAGTTGAGGAGTTTATTCATTGGGACGTCAATTAAACACAGAGATGTATAGCTGACTGTTTTATTCATAAGAGCGCATACCCACATTAGACAATTATAAAAGTAGACACAAATACCTTACACTTTTCCCCCTTAAGATTAGATGTTAACTTATCACTACAACTTATAACTGTAACAGAAAGTACCATAACAAGGTTTATTAAAAATAACAACTCCATAAGATAACTATAACTATTTAGACACATTGTCTTTATTGACGGCGCGCGCATGCGCTCGTATTGCTCGGGCCGAAGCCCCTGGCGGCGGCGGCGGGGATCGCAGCGCCGTTGGTGCGGCCGGGCCTGCGCTTCCCGCCTCCGTCTCCAGCTCACTGATGGGTGCCTCTGATGCATCCTCAAAAGCATAATCATCGTGATCATTACTCTTCCCCTTTTTAGTACCGATGCTCGCTCGCGATAGTGATAACCGCGACTTGTTCCCAACTGGTATTATTTGGTCACGATGTCTGCGCCACTGGATACCGTTTTCCATGTCAATGCGGTACGACACCGGTCCCGTACTTTTGGACACTGTTCCCGTGGACCATTTATTTGGATTCGAGGTGTAATCGCGTGCGAGTACCGGTAATCCTACACGAATAGGGGGCTGGGGCGTGCCTCCAGCATGAGCTACCTGACGCAGCTGCGCCGAGCGCGCCACTTGCGCGACGTCTGGCCGTAACGCATCCAGTCGTGTCCGCATTCGACGCCCGGTTAGCAATACTGCCGGTGGCACTCCCGTGGTTGCATGCTCACAGTTGCGATAATTGAATAAAAATGTGTTTAATGCTTGTAACACATTTTCGCCACTAAGCACTGCTCTTTTTATTGCTTTTTTAACTGTGTGATATCGATAGGTGTTGGTGCCTTCACAATAGCCTCCACCTTCTGGGGATCTGGGCGCAGACCACTTTGGTCAATAATAAACCCGAGATATTTAACGCTAGCTTGTAGAAAACAACATTTGCTTAGTTTAACGGTCAAACCCATATCTCTTAATCTAACCAGTACTTGTCTTAAGTTAACCAAATGTTCTGTTCTCGAAGGCCCCGTCACACAAATATCGTCAAGAAACACCACCGTGCCGCGCACGCCGCGCAATGTCTCCTCCATTAATTTTTGAAATTTTTCCGGAATGCAAGATAATCCGAATGGCGTACGGCGATAAACAAATGTACCAATGTGTGTAGTAATAGCTGTACACAGTTGTGAATCATCCGTCAACATCGTCTGTTGATATGCATGAGTTAAATCAATTTTAGTAAATTCCCTACCCCCACTTAGAGTGGCAAACAACTCTTCGATGCGTGGGAGTGGGTAAAATTCACGCTTAAGTTTCGGATTGATGGTAACTTTATAGTCGCCACATATTCGTATATCGCCGTTCGTCTTGATAACCGGCACGATGGGTGTGCCATAGTCCGAATGCTCGACCCGGTAGATGGTGCCCTCGGCCTCCAGCCGCTCGAGCTCGCGCTCCACGCGTGCGCGGAGTGCCAGCGGCACGGGGCGCGCCCGTACGTACACGGGATCCTTGTTGGTCAGTTGTAATTGGAGCAATTTTTTACATTTGCCTAATTTATCAGTAAAAACCTCGGGAAATTCAGTAGCTAACTTACTAATACATGGATCTGCAATAATATCATTGAAATTAATTTGTTTGATATTGAGGGACTTTAACCAATCCCTGCCCAATAATGGGCGTCCACCATTTTTAATAACATAACAAGACAAATTGTTTGCCGTAACATTACCAAGTTTAACATTGACTAATATATAACCTAATGAAACAATCCGCGTGCCTGCATAACACCGTAACATTAGATTATCCGATTGAATTGTTTTATTTGAAAACATCTGCTTATAAAAGTCTTCACTAATCGCCGAAATGCGACTTCCAGTGTCGACTTCACATTTAATTTCGTAACTGTCAATGTTCACGTTAATAAAGTAAGGTTTGTTACCTTTAGACGCCAGTTCGATGTTAAACAAATCCTCTTCCCCCGAGTTATCTGCACTTACGTAGTTTTGCCTACCTGACCGACCACTACCACGCACCTCTTTGCACATCACTTTCAAATGTCCACGTTGGTTACACTCATCACAGTTATACTGTATGTACCGACATCTTTCCGGCCGATGCGGCCTCCCACACCGCCAGCACTGTTGAGTCGACGCGGCCTGCGCTGGCGCCGCAGGGGCGACTCCTCTCGACGCCGCGCCGTCGGCCCTAGCGCCTGGGTTGCGCCCCGGCCGGCGCGCGCCTCCGCCACGGACTCGACCCACGTCGGTCCTGTGTAGGCCTTCGCCCGCGTCGCCGCCTGCACCTGAGGTCGTTGCTGCGGCGACGGTTGCCGCGCTCACCTCCGCGTGCCTCTCTGCGGCCTCTAACGCCAGAGCCAGCTCCACCGCCTCCTTGTATTTAATATTTTTCTCAGCAAAAATACGCGATCGCATCGCGCTGTTGAATAGTCTCGAAACAAATTGGTCGCGAAGGTTTTCTTCCAGCATTGCACCAAAGTTACACGTGGTCGCGAGATGTTTTAAATCTTGGAGATAGTCCGTCATGGATTCCCCAACACGCTGTCTACGTAAGCGAAACATGTGACGCTCGGCAATCTCCGATCTCTGTGGTTCTAGGTGGTCCGTCACCAAACGTACCAGTTCGTCAAATTTCTTCGTCTCTGGATCCGCCGGTGCACATAGATCGCACATTAACGAGTATGTAGTTTCACCCACAACCGTAATTAACAACGGCACACACAGCTCATCTTTTATCTCATTTAGTAATATGTACTGTTTTACACGGCGAATATACGACGGCCACTGCTTCGAGTTAATATCAAATGGTTCTAGTCGACCGATCGGCATTGTTAATAACAATTTTACACGCAATTGGAATTCGAATTACTCGTCGCCAAATGGGACGTCAATTAAACACAGAGATGTATAGCTGACTGTTTTATTCATAAGAGCGCATACCCACATTAGACAATTATAAAAGTAGACACAAATACTAACTAGCACTTCCCGCGCTTTTTATCAATCAAAAGCATAAATGTAAAATTTCACGTGTCCAATTTACAAACTGTAGAAATTTCATACATACTTTCAACACCCCTTTTACCCCCGTAGGGGTGGAATTGCCAAAAATCCTTTCTTAGTGCGCACTGACGTCACTTGAGGAACCTCCCTGCCAAATTTCATCTTTATAGGTCAAGTGGTTTTCGATATTTCGTGATAGTGCTAAATTATCGGAGAATTAATGTGACAAATTGTCAAGCACGCGTTATCAGCAGCAGCCGAATTGCGCAAGTGAATTCGGCAAGGCGAAGGGTTTGACCGCTATTAAATTGACCAATCACATGCGAGATTAATGACGCGATGTGCATTTCCGTCTGTGTGCTTGGTCGATTGATAGAGGTCAAACCCTTTGCGTTGCCGTAATCACTTACGCAATAGTGTACGTTACCCCAACAGGAAAGTGGCTCCTGGAATGATATGAGTGGAACGTATAATTAGAGAGTAATCTGCTGTGAATGTGCGCTACATAAAAAAAATGTGCGTGTCGTCGTTTTTGAAAAAAACTGAAAAAGCGATTCCTGCTAGGGTATCGTTTTTCGAGATATTGCATTTCCTGCTGGAGTAACGTTTTGCAGAATCGTTTATATCTAAAACCATTGTATCTGCGCCTGTAGAATAAAAATACACGAGTAGCTCTTGATTTGTGCGTATTTGCGCCGGAATTAGATTTAAGAAAATATTTATAGTTTTCAAGTAATCGCACTTTTTTGAAAACCCGGAATAAAATCACAGCAGATTACAATTTGTACGTCAGCAGTTTTTTTTTTTTTTGTACGTCCTAATTATACGTTCCACTCATATCACTCCAGGAGCCACTTTCCTGTTGGGGTAACGTACACTACGCAATAAGGCTGCTGCTGTGATAGGTTGAATGAATTTTCAACAGCCAACCACAGCAGATAAGCAGCGATTATTCGTCAGTTACATTAACATCCCGATAGTCGAGTGTTGAGAAACCGGGGGTTAGACTCCCATTTGGTCCGTTGTGCGTGCAGGCCTCCTCTCTTTGAGAGAGAATGGGCCGTAACCCACCACGCGGGCCCAGTGCGGGTTGGTGGATGTCACATATCTTCGTAAATCACGGCTGTTACCACTGGTCCACTACTGCACAAACATGTATAAAATATTGTCTGGAATTTGGTATTCAAGTCAAAGTCAAATATATTTATTTCAATTAGGCCAGTAAGCGGCAATTTTAAACGTCATACATATATGAATTAAAATTTACAAGTAATAAAAATTGATTCTACCGTGCATTCGGAAAAGTAGCTTGTTATGGAGAAGAACGCACAAGAAACTCCATACTTACTCTTTTAAAAAATAGATGTTTTAAAATATTTACATAAGTACATACATTAATAAATTCATATATGTGAGGACGATGCGCCCAAAAATAGCACTACATACTATACTACGTACAGGTATAAAGTAATGAAAACATTAACAGGTAAATTGATTACATTGATAAATAGGAACATGGTTCTCACATACTTAGAAATATTGCAAACATAGGTAAAATTAATAGTAAAATTCAACAACAACGGAACAGTGTGTGAGTCAATTTCTAAAAAGAAAATTAATACAATAACTATGAATAAGAATATAATTAAATTAGCAAATTTGATTTTGTCTCCACTAAAGATTGCCCTATGGAGCAGGACCAGCATGTTTCCAAGCATTCTTATCTTGAATATAATCATCTAGTGTAATATGCTTGTTTAAAAGTGTGCTTTTAACTAAAGTTTTAAATTTACTTTCATTTAGATTTTATATATCGCAAGGTATTTTGTTATAGAATTTAACACAGTACCCCATGAAAGATGAGTGTACTTTAGCTAGTCTATAAGATGGTTGATCTAACTTATCTTAATTTCTCGTATTACAATTGTGTCTATCACTGACTTTACTAAAGAGATGTATATTATTCCTCACATACATAATATTTTCATAAATTAATTGGCAAGAAACTGTCATAATATTAATATTTTTAAATAGTTCCCTAAGAGATTCTCGGTGACTTAACTTATATATGGCTCTGACAGCTCTCTTTTGCAATATAAATTTGGATTCAATGCCAGCCGCTCGACCCCTCAGTAAAATACCGTATGACATAATGCTGTGAAAGTAACTAAAATAGACCAAACGCGCGGTCTCCACATCCGTTAACTGTCTTATCTTTCTTACAGCATAAGCGACCGAGCTCAGCCGACCCGCAAGAGACGCTATGTGAGAACCCCATTGCAGTTTGTCGTCAATATTATTTCGCATTCGCTACTTCTAACATTCGGCAATGTGAATCTAATACATTTGTTTTTTTTTTTTAGTAACAATTTGTTTGCCGTGAACCAATTATGGACCTGATGAATAGAGTTATTCACATCATATAGATTTTGTGACCACCGATCTATTTTAAATATCAAAGATGTGTCATCAGCCATCAACACTATCTTCGGTTGATTTTGTAGTTTTTGGGGTAAATCGTTAATATAAACTAAAAAGAGGAATGGACTCAATATCGAGCCTTGAGGAACACCCATTGTCATTTCTGACCCTAGTGAGTTTACGCTGTTTACCTGAACCTTTAACCTGTCTGGCTTTTAAATATGATCTAAGTAACTCAAGGGCTGTATGTCTAATTCCATAGTGCTCGAGCTTCAACAATAGTGTCTCATGGTTAAATCAATCGAACGCTTTCGAGAGGATACTTAATTCAAGAAACGGGCATTTCATATGAAAGTTTTCAATCCATATTGAAACAATCTTTGAATATGAGAAAAGTCTCCGCAAGATGGGTGCCGAGAATGTTAACCGACAGTCAGAAACAAAATCGACTTGACATTTCGAACATATTGTTGGACAAGTTTCAAGAAGATTCTGAAAACTTTTTGTCTCGTTTCGTAACAATGGACGAAACATGGGTCCATAATTTTGATCCCGAGATAAAACAGCAATCTTCGCAATGGAAACGGCCATCATCACCGACCCCGAAGAAGTTTCGTGTCGTGGCATCGGCTGGCATGGTTATGGCCTCAATATGTTGGGACTGAGAAGGGATATTGTTGACTGATTACCAGGAGCGTGGAACCACTGTTACAGGCCAATATTATGCAGCTTTAATTCCCAAGTTGAAGAATGCCATCAAAGAGAAAAGGAGAGGGAAACTTCTTCGCGTGCTGTTTCATCACGACAACGCACCCGCGCACAGGTCGGCAGTAGCGATGGCTGCCATTCAGCAAGCTGGCTTCGAATTGGTTGACCACCCCCCTTATTCACCAGATCTGGCGGCTAGCGATTTTTATCTGTTCCCTAAATTGAAAAAATACTTAAGGGGAAACAGGTACGAATACGATAACGAGGTGATGGATGCCGTGGAGAGCTTTTTGCAGGACCAAGACAAAACTTTTTTGTGAAGGGGGTTGAAGCCTTGGAAAAGCGCTGGACTCGGTGTGTAGAGAGACTCGGAAACTATGTAGAAAAATAAATTATTAAGTTATCAATAGTCATTATATTCTATCTCATTCTCACTACTTTTTGATCCCTCCTCGTATAAAGAAATTTCCAAACACAAACACACACACACACACACACATACATACACATACACTTAGAGAACTGGAGATCTTGACCTAATTTTTTTTAATTATTTAATTTTTGTAATTGCGGTATTTTTTTTCAAAATAATTTAAAAGTATTGTATTTGATATTTAATTTATTGTAATATAGTATTAGATTATTTTTATTGATGTTATAATTTATTGAATAATATGCCATAGTTAAATATGGTTTATTTTTAATGATGAGATAGTTTTTAAATAATTTTATTTCAATAATATCAATATTGACCACAGATATACAATTGTAATTTATTTTAGTTATAAATGTTGGAACGCCGACGTCTGCTCTCTCGCAGGTGGGCGCTAATGGCTACAACACAGTTTCACACTAATGTAGCTGTTTACGATCACTAATACTATGTATTCATGTTTATTGTTCTAATAAAATATTTGATATGATCACCCCACGCACGGACACCGCTTCCTCCGCCAGGACTCTCACCCCCGATATCACGTGGCACTTGCGCCACCCTGAATTATCTAACTAATTCAGAGTTAGTAGCTAACATGAGCCCATTATGTATGACATATTTTAAATTAACCTCGTGTTAGCAACTCTGAGTAAAAGTGTTTAACGCAAGTCGTAGTGGTTAGGATAAGACCAGACCAGGATAACAATGCAGAATTCTTTACCTTGCTTGGTTCAAGGACTATGACAGAATCTTTCGGCAGCCTCCTTGCGAACTTAGCAGCCATCGTGCATCCTCCCGAGCCCCCTCCTACCACAAGCAGTTTGCACCTGAAAAATTAAGATTCAATGACAATAGAAAAAATTATCTCCTCCCAAAGATTGGTCCTTGGTAACTCTGGACAGAGAGAGGTCGAAGGTGTTTTTGCCAAACAGTGGGACAATGGTCTAATAAAAAGACTAAATACGGTAGTAGCTTGATGAGAGTATTTAAAAAAGACGCCGTGAAATTATGTATTATGATTAGAAAAGTCAGTGGCCTGTGGGGTTGCCAGAGGCGACTTAACACCAGAGGTGACACCAGAGGTGGCCACATACTCACACGAATAGAAGAAGAAGAAGAAGAAAGTCATGTGTGAAGTCATTATTACATTTTTGTGCAAAATCAAATCAGAAATCAAAATCATGTTTATTTTTCTGCCATAAATAACACTTATCAACAAAAAAATCCAAGACGGAAAAATAATAATAACGATACGCCACATAGTTATTTGCGGGAGACTTATGCCTGAGCTAAGCCGTAACCTATATTTTAGGACTCTAGAGACTCCCCCTACTGAAAAAAATATATAATTATACGGCAAAAAACCGCGTTATTTCCGATAATACGGCGAAAACAACCTTATTTCTTCCTTGACTGTGTTCATGTGCAGGTGTTCGTGTACTTCAGCGTTCTTAATAAACCATGGAGCGTTTGAAATCTGTTTTAAGATGTTGTTTTGAGTTCTCTGAATTATGCTGATATTTGAGTCACGCGCGGTGCCCCACAGTTGAATGCCGTAAGTCCAGATAGGTTTTAGTATGGTCTTATAAATCAAGACTTTATTGTCTACGGACAGTTTAGACTTTCTACCCAGAAGCCAGTACATGCCTTTATATTTAATGTCGAGCTCTTTTCGTTTTGATTCAATGTGCTTTCTCCGTGTTATTCGCTAATCCAGGTGCATACCTAGGTACTTGACACAGTCGCTTTGCGGGAGTTGATTAGGACCTTTGGGTACGCAGACGACAGCACGGTTGCTGACACAGAACAGAGAAGACAGTAGAAATCGCATATAGCTTTATTAGTATCGGAACCAGCGTACCCAAACTCACACATATACAGATTAATTGTATTTCATAACACTAAGAAATCTTTGGTGTGATTGGTAGTTTAATTTTTAGATCAAAGTAGAAAATATGTCAGTCGTCGCTTATTTGAAAATAAACCACAGCTTTTGCATCTCACCTGATGGTAAGCGATGATGTGGTCGATGATGGAGCACGCTTGCCTAGAAGTAACCTATTCACTCTTGACATAAATACCCCTAGGTTGTAGCTATCGGGAAACACAGACTCCTTCTTAGATGTACAAAAAATACTTATTATATGTATTGATGATTGATGATGATATGGGAAGCTTACGCTTTCGCCTGCGGCTACACTCTTATTCTGATTAGCTTGACTAACTTCCTTAATGAACTGATGAAATTTAGGTCTATACACCAGTAGATCTTAAATTTCAGACTAACACATAAGCCAGTTTTTAACTGACTTAAAAAAAGAAGGAGGTTCTATGTTCATGTGTTATTATTATTACACTTTGTTGATTTTGAAGGCTGTTGTCTTTTTAACCGACTTCAAAAAAAGGAGGAGGTTCTCAATTCGTCGTAATCTTTATTTTTACACGGCTGCAAGGAAAGGGTTATGTTTTTCGCGCGTAAGAAGATTTTTTCGAATATTGTAAGTTTAAAGTATCGATAACTCATTATCGATATTGGTAATCTCTAATTGAGTAGCTGAATGTGACATGTGCATAGTTGGAATCTTCGAGAACAATGTTTGAGTTTTAAAGAAAGTAGACTTTAAATTTAACGTCATAAAATCAACGTTTACTTGTCTTGTTTAATAAAATATTGTTTTTACATTTTTATCGAAATAAAATAAATTAAGACTTGCCGATGGTGAGATATACCTACATTTGATACATTTTTGGTTCTGCTATCGTGTTTACATTCTAAAACAGCACAATAAGGCATTTTTATATTTTTTTTCAAGTTTTTGTCACCGTGACGGTTGAACCAAGACTGATGTGCGTAGTGTGTGCGCGGAAGGAAACATATGCAGAACTGTGCAAAACTCGGGGTACGCGGGCCCCGCCCACTTGCGACTTCTATTGTAGTAGGCGTTTTTTTTTATTCTGTGGTTGCTGACATACGTGTCCGGCGCACGGGCTACTGGTACTGAGATCCGGTCTCTCCGGGAGGCCATGGTTGAGCGCTTGAACCTGTCTTTGGAGGCAGTCTCCGAATGGGGCGATGCCAATCTAGTCAGTTTCAATGCAGCTAAGACCCAGGCGTGTCTTTTTTCCGCAAAAAAGAGCCTATTCCACCCGGCAAAGGCTCAGTTGGCTGCAACAAAAGTTAGGGATCCTTGCAAAGGTGAGACGGTACTTCACGCCTGAACAGCTGCTCAATTTGTATAAAGCGCAAGTTCGGTCATGCATGGAGTACTGCTCTCACCTCTGGGACGGATCTGCCAAATATCAACTTGATGCACTTGAGTCTATTGACAAACGGGCCAAGAGGCTTATCGGCCACGATGCACTGGTCGCCTCAAAACTCCAGACCCTTAAACATTGACGCCAAGTGGCCAGTCTGTCGGTTTTTTATCGGTTACATTTCGGGGAGTGTGCGATGGAACTGCACAATTTGATTCCGCCTAGCCCTTTCCATCACCGAACAACAAGACGTACGGCAATGCGCTTAGTACGTATGGGTGGGATGTCCACCATGTACCGGGTGGACATCCCACCCATACGTACTAAGCGTTTTGCGAATACTTTCATTGTACGCACAGCTAAGGAGTGGAATTCCCTGCCGGAGTCTTTGTTTCCTGATAGCTAAAACCTTGGGATCTTCAAGCCAAGAGTGAATAGGTTACTTCTAGGCAAGCGTGTTTCACCGTCGACCACATCATTGCTTACCATCAGGCGAGATAGTGGTCAAACGCGAGCCTATCGATAAATAAAAATTAATAAAAAAAAAAGGACCAAGTTTCACGGGTGGACATTGCTGTCTAAGCGTAAAGGCGACCTGAACCGAAACCGAGGTGTTCGCACGAATCCTCCATTTGGCAAGCCAGTGTTGAATTTCATCCAGACTCTTGGAGTATTTGCGACGCTCTGTTGGGGCAACTACTACATGCCAGGACTGCGGTATCATCTGCATAAGTAGCAATTGTCACTCCAGGGGTTCGCGGTAGGTCTGCCGTGTAGATAGTGTACAATACTGGACCAAGAACTGAGCCCTGGGGTACGCCCGCTAGTGTGTTATGGAAACCAGAGGTACTATTCATCTTCCTTTACCTGGAATATTCTATCGGATAGGTACGATTCCAGAATGTTGTAAAAGGAGTGTGGCAAGTGTGATTTTATTTTGCATAGTAGTCGCTTATGCCATACTCTGTCGAAGGCCTATTGTACGTCGAGGAAGACTGAGGAACAGTATTGTTTAGTTTTCAAAGCATTTCTGATGACGTGACACACTCTGTGAATTTGTTCTGTAGTGGCATGTTCTGTTCATTGACATTGAATTAAGGAGCCGGCGTAACAGAATTTTCTCAATAAGCTTGGAAAGTACAGGCAGCAAACTAATGGGCCTATAGGACGTCATTTCATGGGGCGGGTTTCCCGGCTTGTGAATCATAATGATTTGTGATACTTTCCACAGCATAAGAAAATAACCCACTCTTAGCATACTATTGTATATAGTTGTTAGGAAAACGATCGCTTTGTTAGGCAGCTCCACGAGGACGTTTCAGTCGATGAGATCGAACCCTGGGGCTTTTTTCTCATCCAACGCTCGGATTACTCGCTTAATCTCTTGAGGCGATACAGGTTTAATTGGCAAATCCAGCTGGAAATCAAACTTCAGTGTATCGTCTACATCGCCATCATCTATACCAGGTGCCGGGTCGTTTAGGACAAAAACGATCGCGAGGTGTTCAGCGAAGGCATTTGCTTTTTCTTGGTTTGTTCTAGCCCAAAGTCTTCCTTCTAGTCGAAGAGGTGGTTTTGGCTGATTTTTGCTTCTGCATACCTTCCAAAGTGAATAAGCAGTAGCGCCGGTTGCAGACAGGGATTGCAAGTGTGCTTCTAAAGTAGTATCCTCTTCATCTTTGATGGCTTGTTTGAGGTCCAATATATGTAAAAGGTACATTTCGGTAAATAGTATCTAGGAATCTGCTGTAACCTAGATACTATTTACCGAAATGTACCTTTTTGAGAGAAATAAACTTAAACTTATATTCTATTACTATAGCCTTATTGAAGGCCCGTTTATCGTCTGGATGGCGGCTAATGTGCCACACACAACGCAATCTTCGCTTTTCAAGGATCATTTGACGAATTTCCAGCGGCACTGTATTATGTCTTGGTCTACATTTATTAGCTTCATGTGTGCACTTCTAACATGTGTCCTTCTAACATGTTGGTGAAATCCAAAACTGAATTGTCTATCATCACAATTTTTCAGAGCTATTTTGAGCTTGAGTGTCGTATTAACAATATTGCGGAACTCAGTCCAGTCTGTTCTGCTATTGTACAGTCTGCGACTTTTTTGACGATTTAGAACAGTCGCGCCAATTGTTAGAATGACAGGTATGTGATTTGACGAGCCGTCCAAACATGATTCTATGCTAAAGAAGAGGCTGCTGAGTCCCTTCATAATGAAGAAATCCAGAACGTCTGTTGGGGTCCGTCGACCAGTGGGTTGGCTCGGATGTGGCAATTGTAGTCAAATGATTCACATCAATATACTTTTTGAGCTCTCTCCCTCTGGTCGTGTTTAGTCGCAGTCGCGCAACACAAAGCATGTCCACTGGGGCCAGTGGACATGCTTTGTGACCACTTGCCACTGACCACTAGACCATTACCGTCTTCAATGGAAGACGGTAATGGTCAGTGAATTGGAGAAAATTGCCGAGACTTGGAGATGTTACTGTGGGTCGCTGTTTGAAGCATTTACACCTACAGAACCTGAGAATGATTCACTAGAACCAGACATTCTAGAGTCCGAAATCAGAGCTGCCATTAAGCATTTGAAGAATGGAAGGGCTACGGGTTCTGATGCCATCCCCATTGAGACCATTCGCGCATTGGGGGAACGCGGCGTCCATATCTTTCACATCATCTGCAATAAGAAATGGTTGACAGGAAAATGGCCGTCGGAATGGGCTCACACGGTTTTCATTCCTCGCCACAAAAAGGGCTCGACCAAAAAGATAGCAATTACCGTCTGATTGCACTGATCAGCCATGCAAGCAAAATACTGTTACACATCCTTAACGAACGACTGAAGGCGCACCTGTCGAAAGAAATTGCACAGGAGCAAGCAGGGTTTGTGAAGGGAAAAGGAACTCGGGAGCAGATTTTCATTGTTTGTCAGGTCATCGAGAAGGCACGAGAATTCAACAAGCCGACCTACATATGCTATGTTGATTTCTCAAAAGCGTTTGACTCTGTGAAATGGCCAACCTTGTGGAAGACGCTACTGGAAATGGGTTCACCAAAACATCTTGTGCACCTTCTTAGAGAACTCTACGAAGGAGGATCTGCATCATTGCGGGCAGATAACCACGTCTCAGACAGCTTCGATCCCAGTGCAGGCGTCCGCCAGGGCTGTATCGTATCCCCACTGTTATTTAACATCTACACAGAGCTCATTATGCGGATCACCCTCGAAGACTGGACTGATGGTGTTGACACAACATTGTTTGCGACTAGTGCTGACCAAATGGTGGAACTACTTCTTAAGATGGAGCGCGTGAGTCTTGCATTTGGGTTGAAGATCAATCGGAGCAAGACCAAAATAATGATTGTGGACCGTAGCAACAACAACTCGACGGGTGTGGCACAGATTGCCAACTGTGACGTAGTGCAGTTCTACATATATCTTGGCGCTATGATTGTAGGCAATGGCAGTTGCATGGATGAGGTGAAGCGCCGAATGGCGATGGCTAGAGGGGCAATGGACAAGTTAAGGAAGGTATGGAAGAATCGCAAAATAACCAATGCTACTAAGATCAGTCTCGTCCGTTCGCTTGTATTCCCCATATTTCTCTACGCGGCTGAGACTTGGACACTACGAGAACTGGAAAGGAAAAAAATAGATGCTCTGGAAATGTGGTGCTGGAGAAAAATGCTTGGTATTTCGTGGACAGAATTCCGCACAAACGTCTCCATACTCCAAGAACTCGGCATCAAAGAGCGTCTATATAGCAGTAGTACAGTCTCGAATACTGAAATTCTTTGGCCATGTCTCAAGGCGGAATAACGAATCCATTGAGCGCCTAGTGGTGCAGGGCAGAGTGGACGGTAACAGGCCACGCGGGAGATCACCGATGAGGTGGACTGATCAAATTAAGTCCACCGTTGGTGGTCCTGCAAATGAGTGTGCCAAACTTTCATGTAACCGAGCTAAATGGAGAGAGATCGTGCGGCGAGTTACCACACCAGCGATTGGACAAAATTCATCGTGACCACGACCGCTCTGTCAAGAGCGAAACGAAGAAGAAGAAGATCGGGTCTCGACTTCACTTTTGTTGGGAGACAGTCCGTTGATGTTCCAGGTGGCTATTTTGATTGCATTGATCATTTTGTGATTTTATTGACGAGCGTAGTTATAAGTCCTAAAAGGGTGCTCATCTGTTGTGTAGTGATAATGTCAATCTTTTTACTTTGTTTTAGGAACATCTCTTCCAGCTTGCTGGTGGTATTTTGTTTGGTTTGTTCTTGAGATGTTTGAGTTGAGGTTCTTTCATGCGGTATTGCTTTTACTGCATCTGCGTATTGTTTGCGTTTGTTCGTAGCTTCTTTGTATTTGTCCTGTTAGTAAGGTTCTTAATTTCTGTTAGTGATCTGTTTGTTTTGTGGAGGTCTGCTTTTTGTGTAGTTTGTTTATAGATCTCACATCCTTTGTAGTTTGCTGGGTGTGGACCTAGGCATGAGGCACAAGTGGCTGGGGAAGTGCGATCAGTATTTGGGCATTCCTTGGTGTTGTGCGATTCTGCGCATTTTAGACAACGGTAAGGTCTCATGCAGTAGTTTTTTGAGTGACTATACTGCTGACACCTTTGACACTGTACCGGGGCTGTCCTTTTCTTAAATTCCTCTATAACAATTGCCTGATGATAAGTCACTTTCACCTGTTTTGCTGCTTTGTTATTTGGTCCCGATTTCAGATTAATGATTCTTCATTAATCCACCTTCTGGTGGATGTGGGTATATTTTCTCGGGTCCGTAACTGGCGTTTTTGATTTCACCCAGTACTATGTACCCGGTATTTTCGAATGCTTCCTTAATAGCTTGATGTGGGGTTGTGTGGTGTAATTTTTTCTATAACAAGTCTGAGATTTCTTCCATCTTTTCGATTAAAGGTATGATTATCAGGTTGTGTTCTCTGATCACTGTCACATTAATATGTAGTAGGCAACTTGCACAAATTTTATTTTAGAGAACAAAAAATAAAAAGTACAGCCGTGCTCACCCGTCTCGGAAATAATATGAAGAATTAAGGTCTATCCACACATATCAGGGCCGTGTCAGGGACGTGGACGGACCGTGCCTCGTCAGGGGCTCAAAAAACTATCGGTTGGTACATTTTGTATGAACTCGTTCACACACGTCCGTGCACGGGACGTGCACTTATGAGCCCCTGACGGGGCACGGTCCGTCCACGTCCCTGGCACGGCCCTGATATGTGTGGATAGACCTTTCATCGAAGTTAATAGATATTTTACTTGAATCTAGGAAAGCAATGCATTAAATACGTAATAACCACTTAATTCGAAGACATGTGACATCCACCAACCCGCACTGGGCCCGCGTGGTGGATAACGGCCCATTCCCTCTCACAGAGAGGAGGCTTGTGTCCCAGCAGTGGGAACATTAATAGGCTGATGATGAACCACTTAAAACGTGGACATATATAAGTTAGATAAGATAGACAGGCGAAAAAGCAATAAGAGGGAGACAGCAATATACGCATTAAAAAAAAATGTGAAAACTCTATACGCTATCAACTCATTCCGGTACCTGTAAAGACTAATTTAAGTACCAGGAGATTATAGGAAGCTAGGCTGTAATCATTGGGCACGCCACAATTGCGGCGATAAATGCCCCTCTTTGAGGAGTGGCTTGAGAGGCGCCACACCTTCCGCCTGACGCAGGTCCTCACTGGACATGGCTGTTTCGGGTGGTTCCTGTTTTTTTTTTATTTTTTTATTCGAGATGGGTTTGCTCTTGACTCTAGTCTAGGTCAGAGGTGACAGAGACAAAGTCGACGATGGAGTGAGCTTATCCAGAAGAAGCCTGTTCACTCTAACTTTGAAGAGATTCGGGTTGTATGCGGAAACAGAGACGCAGGCAGTGAGTTCCACTCTTTTGCTGTGCGCATTATGAAGCATGTTTGGAAGCGCTTGGTGCGAATTGGTGGAATAGCAACTAGGTGAGGATGGTAACTTGCAGTATGTCTAGATGTCCGATGGTAGATGGGATGAGGTCGTGGAGTTAATGAGCACACTCGCCAAAATACAGTCTGTAGAAGACCGAAAAGCAGGCAACCTTACGGCGATGAGCCAAGCTGTGAAGCTTGGCATCCACCAATTTGACGTCGCCAATTAGTCTCTTGGCTCTGCGTTCCACCGAGTCAAGCGCGGCAAGCTGATATTCAGCTGAGCCATCCCAGAGGTGGCTGCAATACTCCATGCAGGATCGGACTTGCGCTTTGTAAAGAGTTAATAGCTGTCCAGGCATAAAGTATCGCTTCACTCTGTTTAGGACGCCCAGTTTCTTTGCCGCAATTTGGGCTTTGTACTCGATGGTGGCGCCGAAGTTGAGACTGGATGTCAACTCCATGCCAAGGAGCTCGAGCCGGTCAGTTATAGGAACAGATGCACCCCGAAAAGTAGGCGTTCTGATGAAATGAGTCCTCTCTGCGGTAAAAAGACATGCCTGTGTTTTGGTGGCGTTAAAAGAGACCAGATTGTCATCACCCCAACGGGAGACAAGACTTAAGGTCAAATCAGTACGCTCCACCATAGCCTCTCTCAAGGAACGAACTTCATCCCCGCCGGTTCTTGCGCTGGAGAAGTATCTCTCTGAAACAGTACTGTAATCTGCGTACCCAACAATACCAGGCAGAAGTAGGTCATTGATGTGCAGCAGGAAAAGAGTTGTAGAGAGAACAGACCCCTGAGGAACACCGGCATTAATAGCCTTAAGGTCAGAGGAGCAGCCGTCAACGACTACTCGGACCGACCGTTCACTGAGGAAGTCTGATATCCAGCTACAAAAACCGGCTGGGATGCCATAAGCAGGAAGCTTGCTGAGTAGACTAGCGTGCCAGACCCTGTCAAAGGCCTTCGAGATATCGAGCGATACGGCAAGTGCTTCGCCGTGTTTCTCGATGGCTTCGCCCCAGCAGTGCGTGACAAACACAAGAAGATCGCCAGTTGACCGTCCCCGGCGAAAGCCATATTGACGGTCACTGAGGAGCTCATTGTCTTCAAGGTAGGTCAGCAACTTACTGTTCAGTACCCTTTCCATAACCTTACATAGTATGGAGGTAATGGCTATCGGACGGTAGTGGGCAGGGTCTGCACGGTCGCCCTTCTTGTGTACTGGTTGTACATTTGCAAGCTTCCAGGATTTTGGCACCTTTCTTTTTTTAAGAGAGAGGCGGAACAAGCGTGTCAATACAGGAGACAGTTCAGGCGCACACTGCCTCAATACTCTCGCTGGAATGCCGTCAGGCCCGCTGGCCTTGTTCACGTCTAGGCTGCACAGTACTCTCCGAACCTCTTTAGTGTGAACTGCGATCTCCGGCATCGAAGAGTTACATTGAGGTATATTAGGTGGTTGCTTAAAGCAAGCATCCAGACGTGAATTGCTTGCAAAGAGAGATGCAAATAAATTTGCTTTCTCACTTGCAGAGTGAGCCAGCGACCCGTCGGGTTTCAGCATTGGAGGTAAAGTGGGTCGACAGAAATTAGTTTCAACCGCTTTAGACAGGGACCAAAACTGTTTACTAACCGGGGGGTGCGATGCCAACTTGGCCCCGATACGTCCAATATGGTCAAAACGTGCCCGACGCAGAACCCGCTTGCAGAGCTTGGCGGCAGAATTAAAAGCTCTTTTTCTCGCGCGAACCCTACGCGCTCTAATTTTGCGGTCGCGGGCCTTGACCCAGGCTTGGTAAGCAGACTCTTTTCGGGCCTCAGCGTGGGTGCATTCTGCATTATACCAAGGCCGGGATTTGTGACCGAGCGGGATGTCGGAGAATGGAATAAAATACTCCATTCCCTGCCGAATCACGTCCGCAACCACGTCAGCACAGCACGAGGGGGTCACCCGAGGAGAGGCACACATGCCGCCAAGGATAGGACGCAAAAAAGTGCCGCATCTCATCCCAGTCTGCTGACTCGTATCGCCATACTCGCCTCGTGCCTCTAGGACTCTCATCTGGAGGAGAGCAGGTCGAAACGGATTTCACCAGACAGTGGTCAGACGTTCCCAGCGGGGCTGAGACCGATACTGAATGACTGCCCGGATCAGTTGTCAGCAGGAGGTCCAAACAATTGGGTGTATGGCCGTCTACATCCGGTACCCGCGTTGCCACATTCACCAGCTGGGTAAGATCTAGCGTTAAAGCAAACTTGCGCGCCTCCAACCCAGCATGGTCGGTTTTCTGGTACGGGAACAGCCACTCCTTATGGTGGGCGTTGAAGTCCCCCAGAAAAACAAGCTTCACTGTTGGGTATCGTTGCTCGGCTACATCACTCGACTCTACAAGGCTATTAAAGAGCGTTGTTGACGCCTGGTCACCGCTATGTGATCGGTATACGCCGACGTAGATAGATTTCTCCACGCCTGTGTCCGCAAGTAGCCATATGGCAGAAAACCCCGATTTCTCAAAGCAACGGAGACGACGACAACAGATGTCATCGCGGACGTACACACAGACCCCAGCTTGCTTCTTGAACTTGTGTTCAAGAGAGTAACCCGGGTAGTTGAGGTACGCCACGTCCGACGGAGTTGTTATCTTCGTCTCCGTTAGGAAGAACAGGTGCGGCTTCTCGGTCTCTAGGTGGTGGTGGACCGGATCAAGGTTGGAGTGCAACCCCCTGATGTTAATGAGGTGCACTTTAAGTGGGAGGAAGTGCAGCCGTTGTTTAACCTTATTTCTCTTCTTTGCTTTGGTCATTGATTTTGTTAGAGTTGCTAGGGAAAAATTTTAATTGTCGAGGCACTGCTCAGATAACCAAGTGGACCACTAAAACTAACTCAACCTATGGGGAACACATTTGGAGACTGCGGGGACGCCCGAACCCCACCGGATATGGCCACTGGGTCCACCCATCCAGTCGCCAGCTGGCACGGTGGAGCATACCGGGATTTTTCGCGAGTTGGCGGGGCAGCCTTTGGCACGTGGCTGGCGTGCTACTTGGGCCCCCTCATGACTGCGGTCGGCCAACGGCTGGCACCGTGCTTCGGATCCCGCTACCCTCCAGAATGAGCTACCCAGCAAGTCATTCTCAGAGACCAAGACCGGTTCTGAACAGCGCAACTGACAACCTCCTTCTCCCCCAAAGGCACTGGCACTCCCACACACCGACGGAATACAGCAAGCTGCTTGGCGCCCGGCTCCGGTGGGATGGTGGTCGCGAGCCAGGCGGCCCCTTGCGGAGCCTACCACCGCTTAAGTGGGATCTTTTAGCCGTACCACAGGCAAGCCCGTGGTGCCGTTGCCCTGGGTGGACCGCAAGGAGGTAGATCCCATACCACCCCGCCTTATCCAGTTCAGGATAAGGCGGGAGGAAACGCCAGGGTGCCACCATTGTGTGGATCGCCTGGAGGACATGGTGGAGCATACGGTGGAGGTCCGCCCCGCTTGGGCGAAGCACTGTCTGGGTCGCGGATAAATTTGAAAGAGAGTTACCGCGGCCCTGGCACAAGCAACTGAAGGAACACGGGTGAGTTTTAGTCAGTAAAAGTCTGACACGCCCTGCCGCTTCACCCAGAGTGGGAGAAGTCATTGAAAGATTTCCCAACCCAAAAAAAGGCTGGAATCATGAGCGGTTAAACAGATACCGGGCGATTTTCGATTCTGAAGTCTTAGTACTCCGTTAGTCTCTACCGCTTATGATTCTAGCCGTGCAAATACTTCTTCATCATTCTGGCCTCCTGGTGGTTTGCCTACTAGTAGATGTAGTTATTCTTCACCGGTAATGATTCCAACCCCACAAATAATAAGACTTCTTCATGATTCTGGCCTCCTGGTAATTTGGTTATAAATGCTTATAATGTCAATCTACCTAAAAAAGCAAAAGAGGATGTTATATTTTTATCATGTTATTAAACTCTTTCCTGAATTTAATCGAATTTTTTATTTTGACGTCCTAAAAAAATAAACGTCCCAGCACTAGTAAGTATCTACTGATTCGTAGGTGCCATTTAATTTTGTGAAATAAAATTGGGAAAAATATCAATAGGTGCCGTTTGTGGCATACCTCAGGTGCCATTCAATCAATTTCCGTTTAAGTGGGTGTCCAATAAAAATATTTAGCCTTTAATACTTCTGTACTTGAGTGTACTTTATCTTAACGGTATTGCATAAAACACAATGTGAGTGCCAATTGCCTACTACCTAATTTTGGAGTGGTCGATTCGCACACCGATAAATTCACTTCGGGCGAATCGCCACAGAAAAAAATATATTTTTAAAAGAGGTCGATTCGCACTTTTCGGGAAGTTAAATTCGTGCGAATCGTCCAATAACCCGAAAGTATAATTACAAAATAATTTTAATTTTTAATAAAATTATACACACACTGGCATAATTAGCGGAACAAGAAAAAAATATCGTAAATCTTTTTTTTACCGATACGGGGTGGTTTTCTTTTGTTTTATAATAAAACCATGTATTGAACATCACTTTTCATGCGATTGTTTTAACTTTATTCGAACTTACAACATTTTAAGGGAATTTTGCTTATTGCCATTTTATGGATATGTTTTAAAATTACGAAAAATTTTCATTAACCTACTAAATTAATTGTTTTATTTTTAATGCTGAATACAGGCCTTCGGATCACAGCCAAGAGACAACGCTGGGGCCCATTAGCAACGCTGCGACTCTTGGATCCCACAAGGTATACCCACGAAACTGCGACACGCAGCAGCGGTAAACTAGGGATTTGTTCTTTGAGATACTACCGATTCCTCTCACACAGGTGGGAAGTAATACATACAATGGTACACAAATTACAATTATTACTCACATTGATTCCCGCGAGGTACTCCTGGGCTCGTTCAATCCCGTGTGTGGTCGGGGTTTATCGTGAGAAGATATATATATAATATTAGGGGAATAAGGGACAACCGACGTATTCTGGAACGAATCTCCAGCAGACAACCAGACACGTTGCCGACACAAAAATACTTCGCTGCACGCGAAATATATACAGAAACAAATGCACGGGCGATTCCTAGTACCACTCACGAACGTAATTTACATTTCAACAAAATTAAATGAGGACCAAAGTTTTACGTCGCGTGCTGTCAATCACATTTTTACGAGCAGCAGTCAACTTCAGCTCAATCAAAAGCTGTAAAATCGATGACAGCGAGCTGACACAGTGTTGCAACGAAATAACAAAAAAGGGAACGTAACGTTTGGTTCCAAACATTTAACGTTTAGTTTTTAGAAAAAAAAAGAAGTTATTAAACCTACAGATGATGTGCATAATACCATCGTTTCAACCATTTATTACAGTTTTCAATGATTCAGAGAGAGTAATGTTTTTGTGCGAAAATCAGGACAAGGCAGAAAACCCGCGTACTTCTAATAGGAATAATCGTTTCATTCAACTTCGCTTTCTCAAAAACCTGCGTTTAAAGGCCGTTCAAGCCAGAAATGAGCTGAAGGAAGTTCAAGGTGCTATAGTAAGTGAGCTTACAGTACGAAAGAGGTTGAAGGAACCTGGTTTTGGTTCGTTCGTGCCCGCCAAAGGTCCATAACATGAGGCACACTCCTTAGAAACAGTATAACTTTTGATAGAAAACATTGACTGTGGCCAACGGCAAATGCAGTAAAATATTGTTTAGTGATGAGTGTGGAAGTAATTTAAATGGAATTAATGGACTGCATTAAATGTCTTATCATGAACAAGAACAACATAATCTGTCAACTTTTTAAACTACTGTGGCATGGTAGATGAACAATATTTGATTCAGGTAGGATATGTTTTGGAACTCTTACGGACTTGGAGGTAATCGATAGATGAGATCTTATTAAAGATCGCTCTAGAAGTGTTATTTAAGAAAATGAAAATGTAATATCATTTATTATCATTTGTCCTTTTATCAGGGGTCACTTCGTGTTGATCCAGGATAATGCCCGGCAACAAACAAATTTTTCAACTTATATTAAAAATTTCAATATCGCATTTCTGGAATAGCCGACGATAACACAAGTTATGCATCCCATAGAACACGTTTGGGACCTGATAAAACGAAGGGCAAAACTCATGATACCTACTCCTGTCAATGTGGATGCACTGCAAAGTCCCGTTGTACAGGAATGATTAAGACTACCTCACGAGAAAACGGATTCTGGGCTACAATACCATTATTCTCAGCATGTTTAAGTAGGTGAAAATGTTATTAAAAGAATGTGGAGAAAACACTCAATATTATGTGATATTAATTTTATTGTGAAAATGTTTTATTAATTATTTTTTTTAACTTTCTTTAGTAACCTTAAAACAATTAACAATGTGCAGTTTTCACACAAAATCATGTTATTCACATAAAATATATTAAATGCGATCTCATTGTTATTTGAAAAGGTGTATTTTAAATTAAGGAATCCTGTCCCTAATAAAAGTTAAAATAAATTGTAGTTCTAAAAACTAAAAAACACGCTTTAATGGTAAATTGAACTAAAAAGTCGCTAAACCTGAAGATCTTGGTAAGGCAAAACAAACACACAAAGAAACTATTTAAACGCGCCCGGTAGAATCAACTTTCATTATTTATACATTTTAATTTTTGTTTGACGTTCAAAAGTGCCGCGTTGAATAAACATATTTGACTTTGACTAAATTATTGCATTGTCATCGGTCCTTGATAAGTGTGCAAAGTTTCAAATCAATCCCACGTTTTGAAGGGGGTGAAAATCACGTTCAAAGATTCCGTTACATTGATACATAGATACATACCAAGCTAATAAAAGCGTGTTAAATATGGGGAAAGGCTAGATAGATTGATTGCAGGCGCTGATCCAGGATTGCAATCAAGGGGGAGGGGGTGGGCAAATGTGTCTCTCTAGGAGGAGTACTTGAAAAATAATGTGTTCCTACATTTTCTATCGTATTAATAACCGCCTTAGTCTGTTTTCCATTAGGATTTTAACCCCGGAAACCATTATGGACAAGAGCGAGCGAAGCCAGCTCGAAAATTTTAGAACTTCATAGCTAATAAATTGTAGTTCTAAAAACTAAAAAACACGCTTTATTGGTAAGGATCATGGGACAAACTGTTTAAATTATTGCATTGTCATCGGTCCTTGATAAGTGTGCAAAGTTTCAAATCAATCCAACGTTTTGAAGTGGGTGAAAATCACGTTCAAAGATTCCGTTACATTGATACATTGATACATTGTTACATTGATACATAGATACATAGATACATACATACCAAGCTAATAAAAGCGTGTTAAAAATAACCGCATTTTATAAAAAGTCGTCGTTTTTATGTTGTTCCGCTAATTTTGCCGGGTGTTTAGTCATTGTAGTGTATGTAGATACCAATAAATCGCGCTACAAACCGATAACAGTGTTGTGACTTTGCCTAGGGCGGGCACGTCGCAAATGGGATTGCCTGGTAAAAGCCGATCAAAATTATTTAATGGCATATTTAATAATAAAACATGGCAATATGATCAAATATAATCTTTAATGACATTAATAGCAAAAAAAAACACATTTTATTAATAAAACGTATCATAATTGGCCTCTTCCTCTTCATCTATATTTTCGCAACTGGTATTGTTTTCTGTTGACGTTGATGATAAAGATGGCGGCGCAATGGGGATGTGAACGCAAAGCTTAGCGCAGATGTCACTGGCGGCGCAATAGCTGCTGTTAAATAGATTATGCTTTTAAGATCAGACCGCACTAGGCGTAACTGCGCGTCAGCGGAGCGACGCGACAAAATATATTGTATGAGATAAAGTGTCGCGTCGCGTCGCTCCGCTGAAGCGTAGTGCGGTTTGACCTTTATATAACACGTTTTTTAGTAATTTTTGTAGTTTAAACCGGTCTACCATCGTTATTGATAATATGTATTGTCCATAGAAGCTTAAGGAATTGAAAGACGAACTAAAGAAATGAGGAGCAAGGATAACTGGAAAGAAAACAGATCTTATTGAGAAGCAGACATTTATATAATAAAATATTTTTCATCGGTGATATGTTCTAGATATGGATATTTTTTTTAGTTGTAACGACTTAATTCTTACTTGACTCATGGTAGGAAAATTTACAACAAATGAGAGAACAATACTTTAATGTGTTGGTATTCTTTACGTTTTAGGTTAGAAGTTTTATTTTATTTTCTTCAATCAAAGCCCACAAGCTTCTGAAGGCCAAGCAAATGACATTCCTGCTTTAGAACTTTATCAATACGTTAATAGCTCCACTATATCGCCGTAGATTACCAAGCAATATGATCAGAGTTACTTAACATCACCTATAAATATGTATAGCCTTTTCATAGTATTTTTAGCGTTGTATCTTTGGGCGATAAATGAACACCGGGGTTGCTACATTCTGGTACAGCACACAGAGGTATATTTCGAGAAAATTAAAATTTACTGAATTAATGGTTATAAAATGTATGGATTGGACAGCTTTCAATAGCCATAGTGACGATGCCTATCGTGAAATAAAAAAATGCAGTTCTAAAAACTAAAAAAACACGCTTTAATGGTAAATTGAACTAAAAAGTCGCTAATCCTGAAGATCTTGGTAAGGCTAATAGGACAAACAATTTAAACGCGCACGGTAGAATCAACTTTTATTACTTGTAAATTTTTATTTTTGTTTGACTTTCAAAAGTACTTTGACTTTGACTAAATTATTGCATTGTCATCGGTCCTTGATAGGTGTGCAAAGTTTCAAATCAATCCGACGTTTTGAAGTGGGTGAAAATCACGTTCAAAGATTCCGTTACATTGATACATAGATACATAGTTACATAGATACATACCAAGCTAATAAAAGCGTGTTAAATAAATTGTAGTTCTAAAAACTAAAAAACACGCTTTAATGGTAAGGATAATGGGACAAACTGTTTAAATTATTGCATTGTCATCGGTCCTTGATAAGTGTGCAAAGTTTCAAATCAATCCAACGTTTTGAAGTGGGTGAAAATCACGTTCAAAGATTCCGTTACATTGATACATTGTTACATTGATACATTGTTACATTGATACATAGATACATAGATACATACATACCAAGCTAATAAAAGCGTGTTAAAAAGGCAGTTCACATCCCCATTGTGACCATCTGAGGCCTTAATGCGAGTTTTTACTCACGCTAAATCGCGTGAAACTGGATAGAGCGCCGTCTGGTGACGGCAAGGCAAAACCTCTTTTTTTTGTATATATTTTGACCTTTTTGAGATCGTTTACGTTATCACGAGTGAGTACGTTAAAAAACTCGCACTAAGCACACAGATCAAGCGCCTCTTACGAAAAACTTTTTCTCTTCAATTGCGGTTTTGGCTGTTAATAATGTCTCTGTTGCAGTCGACTCTAGAAAATTTTCTAGAAAAGTCAAGCTTGTACTGCCTGAAGTATTTATTTCGGGCCTCAGCCAGTGAACGGCAATAAACATGGAAGCATTCCTAGCTTTAAAAAATTAACCAACGCAAATTGTGCCTCGGTGGGCGGGGCTTACCGATCGTGCCGCTCATGCTTTTAGTTCGTACGCAGTAGGCAAAAGCGGGGTCGACTAATATTTACTGTTTTTCGCGTGTTGAATATTTAAAAATGCCTTCTTGTGCAGTGAATTGGTGCATAAATAAATCACATTTGCATATCAAGAATGTTGGAATTAGTTTTCACGTGTAAATACATCGCTATTCATTGTGTTTCTATTAAAATGAAGTATGCCATGAAATCTATGGGGATGATGTTATGCCAACCAAACAATTTACTTTTTTACCTGATAATAATGACAAATATAATTTTGATTACAATCTAAGGTACAATACACGCCATTTTTTTCTATGGGGACGGCACTATGCAAAATATACTAAGTTATTGTAGGTACATAAAAGTTCCTTTAATAGCGACAGGTTATTAAGCTGCAAAAATGTGTGGCTTTAATTAGTTTTTATTTAACTTCGTAAATTCAACTTTTGACCGGCTTTTAGATGGAAATACTCTTATGTTTTATACCGCTAGGTGCGGTATAAATACCGGTCTGGTGGGGCAATCAGTCTTGTCCGTTCTTCTCCAGTAGGTATTTTCCGAATGGATGGTAGAATTACTTAATCATGATGCAGCCCTAGTTGGCCCCCCAGCGACGCTCTGAGCCGAGGTTCGACCCCATAGGAGGTAGCCCTCAGCGTGTTTGCATGGAGCTGCATCATCGCCTTAGAACCCGATGGCTTACCTGGAAAAGCCTGGGTCCTGGCCTTGGGGGCTCTCTGGTCTCGACTAAGGGGGATCTTTAGCTTATGCTTGGAGAGGGACCAGTACCCACTTCGTTGGAAGATGGGGAAACTGGTCCTCATAAAGAAGCGAGGGCGCCCTGCGGACTCTCCGTCCGCTTACCGGCCAATCGTGCTGCTCGATGAGGTGGGCAAGCTCTTTAAAAGAGTGATTGCAGATTGCCTCGTCAGGCAGCTGGTACAGGTGGGGCCAGATCTAGCGGAGAACCAGTATGGGTTCCGCAGGGGTCGCTCTACGGTGAACGCCATCATGCGCTTGCGAAACCTCACGACGGGGGACGCAGTGGCCCGGGGTGGGCCGTCTTGGCGGTGTCTCTAAACATCGCCAATACCTTCAACACCCTGCCATTGAGCTGCACCAGGGAGGCATTCCGTTATCACCAGATGCCGTACTACCTCTGTCGCGTGGTCGAGGCCTATCTGATGGACAGGGCCGTCCTCTACCCCGATCACCAGGGAGAGTGGAAACGGCGAGAGATGTCGTGTCCCACAGGGATCGGTCGTGGGGCCGCATCTGTGGGACATCGGGTACGACTGTGTGCTGCGCGCCGATCTCCCTAGTGGCGTCAGACCGTCGGACCTGGCGCAGGGAGGGTCGCACCAGGCGGCGTCTGAAATAACGACACGCGGGGTTGCGACAATCGTCGTGAGGATCCGGCTCGAGGTGCCCCGAAACAAGTCCGAAGCCGCATCGGGTGGACGATGAAGTTCCTGGGACACGTCCTTGACAGCTGGAGGAATTTCGTGGAGCATTTCCGACGTTTGACTCCCAGACTGGAGCAGGCCGGGGCAAGCGGCTCCTGCCCAATCTAGGGAGTCCAAACGCGGCGCTGGGGTCGTGCGGTCCATAGCCCTTTACGGGGCACCAGTATGGGCGCGTTCCCTGAGGCGACGACCAGCTCGCCGGTTGAACGCGTCCCAAAGGGTTATGGCCATCCGGCTGGTACGGGGATACCGCACGATCTCCGGTGAGGCGGCGAGCCTCCTTGCCGGATTGCCACCATGGGATCTGGAGCCAAATGTCCTCGCGCAAATATGGGAGTGGCGCGAGAAGGCAAAATGCCTTAGGTGAAACGCCGTTGCCGCGACAAATAGCGGCTCGGCGGACAGAGCTCCAGGATCTCATGGCAACATGGAGAGGGCGACTATCGCACCCCAGCGCTGGGGACGCCACAATTGCGGCGGTAAAGCCATTCTTTGAGGAGTGGCTTGAGTGAGGCGTCATGGCGTCCTCACCTTCCGCCTGACGCAGGTCCTCACCGGATACGACTGTTCGGGAAGTTCCTGTTCTGGATAAGGCGAGAGAAAACGCCCGAGTATCACCATTATGTGGACCGCCCGGAGGACACGGTGGAGCATACGGTGGAGGTCTGCCCCGCTTGGCCGGAGCACCGCCGTGTCCTCGTGGGGGCGATCGGTGGTGGTGACCTCTTGCGTCCGGCCCTGGTCCAGGCCATGGTACGGAGCGAGAGGGCATGGTAACCTGTCTCCTCCTTCTGAATAATGAAGCAGTAATGCTCGAAAAGGAGGAGGCAGAACGGGTGAGGGAGACGCAAAGGAGACACCCTCACGCCCCTAACCACCGCAGAAGACGATATAAAACATAAGTGAAGGGGAGGGAGTGCGAAGTGCGAACCACCAATTGTGATTAGATTGGCAAATACTATTACAAAATTCCTTTAATTTGTAGTGGTCGGTGTACCTTTTAGAACATTAATTAGCATTAATACTCACGAATATGTCGCATTATTTGAAGCGGAGACGGAGAAACTCCTGCATGTGCACAGGAGCAAGTAGTCTTTGCCCGCGAATGAGACCGCGGTAAATGTTCGTATGATATTCATGTTGCCGAACAAACCGCATACCGCACAACAAGCGCCGGGCTCTGTCGCTAGCACATTAATGATGATTCCGCTGGCGCTTACAATAGTTAAGTAACCGCGGGTCCGCGGCGGCGATGACTATGCTGCGGGCAGTCGCGATAACTTGTTGATATTTTAAAGAATGTGACCTTGTTGACGTTACGATCCAATAGAATTTACTTTGTGAGTTCGACCGAAGTAATGTGCTTGGCTTGATTACGTTTATTTGATGACACTTGTTTGACGCCATATAATAAAAGTACTCTGTGGTTTGACGCTCTTGACAGTTTTTTGACAACGGAAACTTATTTTTTTTTAAGAAATAGTGGTGATCCGATTAATCAAACGAATCAATCAGTCGCTAAAATCGCATTAAATTAGCAGATAAAAAAGTTTTTTACAAAAAAATACTACCGACTTCCAAATAATAAAACTACAAAGTGAAAAATAACTTTACTTTTGGAAGTCGGTGTCTTTCGTAGGTAGGTACCATTTTTTTGCGTTATGGACACCGACTTCCAAAAGTAAAGTTATTTTTCACTTTGTAGTTTTATTATTTGGAAGTCGGTAGTATTTTTTTGTAAAAAACTTTTTTATTTTTCACTTTTTAATTATACTAATAGGCAAGTTGTTTAGTAAGTTTCCTATAACGCCAGAATAGATTACCCGAATATCATGAAACTTGAACAAAACCGATCAAATGAGAGATCTGCTTACACCTTAAGAGCGTACTGGCGTGATGTTATGTTATGAAATGGTATAAACAATAAACAGACATGCGATTGCAGCAGTCCCGAGAGATTTGCCGTTATTTATTGAAGAGTTCTGTTGTATATCTTCGAAGATCTTCATCAGATCTTCACCAAATTAAAATGGGACCAATTTCGAAACATTCTATTTCAAACAAAAAAATAATTTTGAAAATCGGTCCACAATTGACGGAGATATCGGTGAACATACATAAAAAAAAACATACAAGAAGTCGAACATAGAACCTCCTCCTTTTTCGAAAGTCGGTTAAAAAAAACAATGCTTCGCGGTTTCATCTACACGAAGAATATCACAAAGACAATATTTACAAATTGTTCAGAATATGGTGGATGAACTGCGAAGCGCCGTTGTGAGGAGTGATAAAGACTACCACAGGAGACAGTGAATAATTCTCAACATGTCCAGGCTGGTAAAAACTTTATTAAAAGCCAGTGTAGGAAACACGCAATTTATTGTGATATTATCTTGTAAAAATGTTTATTTTAATTAAGTTTTTTAACTTTTCTTTGTAACCTTAAAAAAACAATAATGTTCATTTTTACCTATAAGTTTTTAAAGTGTCATGGTCGCTAACATTAACATTAGAAGCGGGATATTTACCATGTTTACTGGTTGCCAGTTTTCGATATTTCAGTGCTAAACAAACAGTAAACAATAAACATGACAAAACAGTAAAAATGTTAAATATCCCGCTTCTAATGTTAAGGCCGTACCCTGACCAAAAAATCAGCATGAGATATGAGCATTCCTATTGGCCTAGCGGCACTGGTGGCGCATGAATTACGGTAGTGAATACGCCCAGATTTTAGATAAAAATCTTTATAAAAACGAATATTGGTCTTTTGAAAAAAATAAAACTTACAAAATGTTCGTTATCAAGTTTTCTATACATTATAATTATAGTGTTAGTATAAAAAATAATTAATGAACACTTTACGAGATGCATCTATCAATAATTGATGTTTCTTTTTAAATAAAGAGTAATAGCTCTTAAAAACTGCACAAAAACGACTAGGCGCGGCGTTTTGCTCGGGGAGGCGCGTTAATGTTCATTTTTTTCCTTTAAGTCATGTTACTCACAAAAATTGCACTAAATGCGATCTCATTTTTATTTTAAAAGGTGTATTTTTAAGCAAGGAAAAATGTCTTAAGATAAAGTTTTTTAAATTAAAACTTATTTTAAATAAAATCGTAATTTTTATTTGATCCGCTAATTTTGCCGGTGTGTGTATTTTCGTATGATCCTACTCTGTTGTTTCGTCAAGGTACTGTTTTTCAGAATTAATGACATCGGAACAGAAATCAAACATCATATTTTTAGAATTTGAAAAGGTAGTACCAGACATGGCGAGGCCCTAAGACCCTATGTCTTAGGGCCTCGCCTGGCTTCTTACACATTCTGAATTTCTCTCTGAATCCAGACTCGGCATTCATATTATTAATTAAGAAAGCCCGGCAATGCATACTGCTGGTCACAACCGCATGTATAGCATAGCACCATTCACTTTATTCCCTGCATTCACTCTCCTTTCCACATCCTCTTCAATCTTTCCATCCCTTGTGAACATGCTTCCCAGATATACAAACTCGTTCACTTGCTCCACACATAATTTATTTTCACTTCACACTCCGATACATCGACTTCTCTTTCAAACACCATTACCTTAGTCTTGTTCACATTTATACTCATCCCTTTTAACTTAAAAGCTTCATTCATCACAGTCACCATGTCTTGCAACTGTTTTGCTGACGATGCAAGTAGAACTTGATCATCTGCATAGAGAAAGCATTTGACAGGCAACTCATTCGTGTGCGTTACCCAGGCAAAATGTTTTGCTTTAGAGAGATGAGACTTAAACAAATAATTAGTGTATCATGAGGAGCAATTTGTTTACTAATAGCAAAATTTGTTTGAATTGTAGTTTTTAAGTTATTTGAGAAAAACAAATTTTGCTGGAGTAACGTTTGAAACGTTACCCAGGCAAAATAGTCTTTCAAAAATTAGTTTCAGCACGGAACCAAATACATGAATAGATAGCTTTTGTTGCGTAGTAAATGTTTATAAATAGCAAAATTTGTGTGTGGTATAGTTCTTTAGTTATTTAAGATTTTGCTGCGGTAACGTTTTGGGATTTCCCAGATCTCGAAAACGGCTCAACGCAGAAGTTTGAAAAAAATACCAATAAAAGACCACAATTTGTTTAAATTTGTTTAATCATTAGTTTTTGATTTGGTTGACGTAAACCAATGTAATTAAATGGTTTCAAAAATCAGAAGAAACGGGTTTGCAAGTAAACCAATACACTTATAACCAAATAAACAGCTGTAAAAAATACCCGTGGTTCGACTCTTGTTTACATCAGAAATATTAGATTTCATACTTTACACATTAAGAAGATAAAAACAAATTTGATTTATTTTAGACTGGTCGTACTTTAGCGATCAAATACGCAGTTCCCATAACATTAAGAAACATGGCATACTTTAAACAAATTAAAATGATTCCTGAAAATTCCTTCCTGTTAATTGCAGCTTTGAATTACGGCTCTAATGAAAGTTATCTCAAAAACAAGATTATGTCAGCAATTCTCTAATGAGCCGACCAAATTGAAAAGGTCACATAAAAGCGACCGCACCATACATAAGCGCAACCATCTGAAATGAACAGGATAATATAGATGTTTTGTTAGTACAGTTGAATACAAAAGTTTTCTGGTCAGGTTAGTTAAAATAATAAAATGGTTAAGATTCATTATTTTTATTTAAAAAATCAGTCTCATACAAATTATATGTATTGCTTTGCCTTAGCATCAACATTTTTAGAGAAAAATCACAGATAAGTTATAACCTACTTACTTAATTTTAATATTTGGATACATTAATAGTTTGTACAATTTTCCTTAGGAGGTACTAATAACGTAGGTTGATAGGTGGACTCCATTTCACCTCGACTCACAGTATGGCATTTTAATATGAGTTTTGTTACGTGTTACTTAGAGTGAATATTTTAACATTACATGTGACTGCCACAGGTGGATAACCCGTGAACCAATCATTGTCAAAGCGTCGTAACCTTCTTTTAACTTAATGTTGAAATATCCACTCTAAGTAACACGACATAAAGCTCATATTTCAATACCACAGTGTGGCATCCGTCAGACTGCCGGATAATTATCAATGCCTATCAACGCGTGCTGGAAAACCAGCCCATAGTTCCCCATCAGGATGGCGCCGGAAGACCACTTCGCGGCGAAACTCAAGACAGAATTTTAGACATGTTCCGTCAAAATCCACGCCTAGGCACTCGCACTTCAGCTCGATTATTGCGGCGGAATCATGGGGTCCGGGTCTCACACTGGTCCGTGCACAAAACTCTGCGAAGGGATCGGCAACGTCCATACGTTATTCACAAGGTCCAAGCCCTATTGCCTCGTGATCGTGGTCATCGAGTAGCGTACTGCCAGTGGTTGCGGGCTGAACAGCATCGAAACCCAAACTTTATCTCCCACGTGATATGGACCGACGAGTCAACTTTTACGCGGAATGGTATGTGGAATCGTCGAAATGCTCATTACTGGTCGCATACTAACCCCTTCGAAATCCAAGAGTCCGGACATCAAACGCGTTGGTCGGTAAACGTCTGGGCAGGAATTTATGGCGATAAAATCCTAGGGCCTGTGTTTCTTCCCGCGCGAATGAACGGAGCGCGCTATCTCGATTTCCTCCGTGATGACCTGGAAAGAGAGCTAGAGAACCTCCGTGACGAGCTGTACGTGGAATGGGAAGCCCTGGATGATGCACCGCTTGCGCACTTGCCGATGATCTGGTTCCAGCACGACGGCGCTCCTCCGCATATAACGCTCCCAGTGCGTTCCCATTTAGACGCCACCTTTCCGCATCGCTGGCTTGGCAGATTTGGACCGAAACCGTGGCCAGCACGATCACCAGACCTGACGCCATTAGACTTTTTTTTATGGGGCTACGTAAAGGAAAAAGTGTTTGTCAGTGCATGTGCGAGTGAGGAAGAAATGCGAGACCGCATCACGAACACGTTCCAGCAGCTGCGCCACAGCTGCAACGAAGATCCCACGTTGATGACCCGCTTACACGCGGAGACCCTGCGCCGTGCCAATGTGTGCGAACGCCTCGGTGGAGGCCACTTCGAGCCCTATCTCATACGACCCGAGCGATTCTGAGGTAGGATTAATTTTCTTTATTTTTTTTTTTACTTTGGACGTATTGTGATGTGTTACGTGTGTTCGTTACGCGCCGGCTATCTGCAAAAATGTTCGCTCTCGCTCTCTTCAATGTGATGTCACGTGGCGCGAGCGCGCTTTAGGTATGGGCGTTATTTCACGTCAATAGTTACAATAACTATCTACGAGGCATGTAGCGGGATAACTAGTTTCGTGTTATACGATAAACTAGCGATTTTTGTATCGAGTAGTTTACATTTCTAGATTGAACAAAAAACGATGAAAACGAATTGAATGACATGAAACGAAACTGTTATGCTGAATTGAAAGCTCCGCACATGTTTTACAGCATTGTTTTTTTCGGGTACCGGCCGCTATTTATTGTTCTATGACTTGTTAAGTGGAAGCGGTCGGCGGAACATTTTTATTTTTTGTTCTTTTTTTTATGAAACAAAAGATTTATTCTAGGAAAGGTCATTTGTAAAGCGAACCCAGTGTTTCGAACGAACACGTGCGTAAGAGTACGGCCGATGACTCGCTGCGCGCGTTTTGTCACGGTAGCGTTACATTGCGTATGAGGAAATAAAATAAATCAGGTTTATTGGATTCCCCTAACGATCCTGAAATAATTTCTTGTACCGGACATCTTAGTATGATATACTGAATTCACCCCATCAGTTTGTGGAGGGCTGTCCCTTACACCCTTTATATATTTGTATTGTTTTAAATCACACTATAAATTATACACTATGATATTACACTTTTATTAACTAGTAAAAATTGTGTAATATGGTACTGCACTTAAAAAATATTAAAAAATCGGCTTCACGAATAACGTTTTTCTGCTTAACTGTACAAAACATCGGTTACCAAGCTGCTAATTTGCGAAGATTACCCGTACGTACGGTGCAGTCGCTTTTACGTGACCTTTTCAATTTGGTCGGCTTATTAGAGAATTGCTGACATATTCTTGTTTTTGAGATAACTTTCATTAGAGCCGTAATTCAAGGCTTAAATTAACAGGAAAGAATTTTCATGAATCATTTTAATTTGTTTAAAGTATGCCATGTTTCTTAATGTTATGGGAACTGCGTATTCGATCGCTAAAGTACGACCAGTCTAAAATAAATCAAATTTGTTTTTATCTTCTTAACGTGTAAAGTATGAAATCTAAAATGTCTGCTGTAAACAAGCGTCGAACCACGGGTATTTTTTACAGCTGTTTATTTGGTTATAAGTGTATTGGTTTACATGTAAACCCGCTTCTTCTGATTTTTAAAACCATTTAATTACATTGGTTTACGTCAACCAAATCAAAAACTAATGATTAAACAAATTTAAACAAATTAAGGTCTTTTATTGGTATTTTTTTCAAACTTCTGCGTTGAGCCGTTTTCGAGATCTGGGAAATCCCAAAACGTTACCGCAGCAAAATCTTAAATAACTAAAGAACTATACCACACACAAATTTTGCTATTTATAAACATTTACTACGCAACAAAAGCTATCTATTCATGTATTTGGTTCCGTGCTGAAACTAATTTTTGAAAGACTATTTTGCCTGGGTAACGTTTCAAACGTTACTCCAGCAAAATTTGTTTTTCTCAAATAACTTAAAAACTACAATTCAAACAAATTTTGCTATTAGTAAACAAATTGCTCCTCATGATACACTAATTATTTGTTTAAGTCTCATCTCTCTAAAGCAAAACATTTTGCCTGGGTAACGCACACAACTCATTCATCCTCAATCCGCACTCATGCTCTTTCAAACCTATCAGACAACTATCCATGTCTATCCATGTACAAGTTGAACAGCCACGGTGCCGCTACACAGCCCTGTCTAACACCCGTTGAGATGGAAAACCAGTCCGTATACGCCCCATTAATCCTAACACAAGCACTGGAATCCCTATAAAGAGATTTCAGTGCCCGTACCAGGCGCCAGTCCACACCGTACCCGGATAGCGTCGACCACAGTTCATCCCTCCACACACTGTCACAGGCCTTCTTCAAGTCAACGAAAGCACAGTATACTTTTTTGTGCTTTGCCAGATGTTTTTCAGCTATGGTCCTCAAGGAGAAGATCTGATCCTTACAGCCCATTCCCTCTCTAAATCCTGCTTGCACGTCCCATAATTGTTCATCCGTCATTTCTACCACTCTATTTATTAAAACTGTTGCATATAATTTGCTGACAACACTCAAAAGACTAATTCCGCGGTAGTTTTTACACTCCTGCTGTGAGCCTTTTCCCTTATATAGTGGTACGATTACAGCCTTGCACCAGTCATCCGGCACGCGGCCATATCTCCAACACATATTAAAGATCCGGCACAACAGGCTTGCTACCACCCCGTCACCGCCCTTCAACATTTCAAAAGATACTCGGTCATACCCTGCAGCTTTACCAATCTTCATCCCACTCAGTGCTTTTATAATCTCATTCATTTCTATTTCATTCTAATTCTTTTGCTCTTCGTCTAAGTTTGGGTTTTGACAACTGGTTAGTTACCCACTCCTTGCACACTATCCTGGAAACTAAATAAACTTTCAAAATATCCCTTCCGGCCACTGACTTATAAACCAATGGACTTGCCATACCTACGAAATTAGCGTGCATACCTAAAAAAATCGGGCAATTAAGATGGCTGCCCATTTGCACCCGTTTGACAGCACAACTACATAGATAAACGTACATATACGGCACACAACTACCAATTTTACTCGGCAATCAACATGGCGACCGGTCACGCATAGACATGATTTTGACGTCACTCAAAAGTGTTACCAAGTTTAGTCCTTGACAAACATTTAGATGTCTCTCTTTTCATATGCAGCTCTTGGTAGTTAAAAAGAGACAAAACGCTTTTTGACATGCGTGTGTCGATATTATAGATATTTGTATAACTATTCTTCATATAGTAGAATATGCCGTCTCCATAGTTTTCCTACCTCATTGCTTCCAGCGTTCCAAGAACTTACATTCTTCGCTCAGTAAGCACCCATCTTCTGCTCTTTCCACCCATCTTCCATTTTTTTGTAGTCTCGGAAAAAGGGTAATTCAAATAATACACAGTAAAATATTAATCAAAATCATGTATAATATTACTATAACAATATAACGAATGTATACATAGGCTCATTATTTACATATAAACAGTTACTACATAAATGAGTAGTAATTGACACTTGAATATCACTATGTGCTTACAAAATAAAAAAAACAACACATATTATTGTGTGTTTGGATACTATTTAACAAGCAATTCAAAATACAATATTTTTTATTTATCATTATCACAAAAAAATACTTTTTTGATGTTTAGGAAAACTAAGCACATTTATATTTTCCGATGTAGTTTACAACCAACATACCATCAACTTAAGGAGTTTTTACAAACAACCAAAATTCATACTCGACCTAAAGTCGCACTAATGGTAAAATTATCGGGATTGGCTAATTTGCCGGCGAAATTTTAAGTTGTGCAATTTGTATCGTATTATAAGACACCGTAAATATTAATAACTTGTCCAAAAGTACAATTACCTAACTTCTTGACACATTTTGAGTTGACAAGTTTTCACTCTCGACAGTCTCTATATAGTCTATATATTATTTAAATCGCTCTTATTTACTTAAAGCTGTTATTCTTAAACCATTTTACATAATAAAACAGGGGAGACTTTGTATTTATTTTTCTCGTGATGTGTATGATATAAAAAAAATCGATATTACAAATCGGAACATCGCAGGAAAAAGAAAAAAAAGGTTTAAAAAGTATAACTTTCAAAATATAAAAAAAAACTTTAAAAAAATTGTAAGCTAAAAATACTTTACATTTAAAACGTCTAACAGTTTCCAAATAAACTGCATCTAGGACAAGTTCATATATCATTTTCATACATAACTGGCCTCCTTCGACGCGCGTCACAATTACTTGATATCGTTCACTCAAGACGGCTGAAGGGGTTCAACAGTTTCCTGACCGACTCCGGGCCATGGTAGTATCCTTTGAGCATGAAGTGCCAGTAGATGAAGGGGAACAAATCCCTCTTCATGTAGAACGCTATTCTGCTTTCGCGTCCCTGTAAATAATTGGGTTTTGTTATTATCAGAAATAAGCCCAGATTAAGTATAAGTACTAATGTGACTTTTTCAATTCATATGTACTTTCTAAGTTTATCTTGGACATTGCTGACAACGGTGAAGGAAAACATCGTGAGGAAACCTGGACTTATAGTGAGTTTATTATAAGATAGTGCTCCATTGGCGAAATTGCTGCAAGGCGTTCCAGTGCGAGGTTAAACTAATAAATATATTAAGGTGGAAAAGGGCGTTAGTGTATGTATGTAAGTGGGAAAAATCACTTTACCGACTTCCAAGGGACAAAAGTACTCATGAATATAATCATTTACTTGGACCTACCGCATATCTTATGGTTCATAGGTTGAAAGTTACCTGATCAAAAGGCATGGTCTCTCTAGGCACGCCGCCGTAGCTGTACTCACTACTCAGCGAGTGTGACCGTGCTGTATGACGTCACCAGCGGGCAAGCGCCGTAGCCTTTGTACTTGTGCTGGGGCGCGTGCTTCTGCATCGTGCTGAGTAGGTTCTGTTCTAGAACGTAGCATAGTTGGGTTGAAAGTTACCTGATCAAAAGGCATGGTCTCTCTAGGGAAACCGCCGTAGCTGAACTAAGCGAGTATGACCGTGCTGTATGACGTCACCAGCGGGCAAGCGCCTTAGCCGTTGTATTTCTGCTGGGGCTAGTCCTTCTGCATCGTGCTGAGTAAGTTCTGTTCTAGAGCGTAATATTACTGGGCTGGTTGAAAGATACCTGATCAAAAGGCATGATCTCTCTAGGGTCGCCGCGTGTATGCACGTGTTATGACGTCACCAGCGGGCACGCGCCGTAGCCGTTGTACTTCTGCTGGGGCGCGTGCTTCTGCATCGTGCTTGTTCAAGAAAGTAGCATTGTTGGGCTGGTGAAAGTTACCTGATCAAAAGGCATGGTCTCTCTAGGGATGCTGCCGTAGACGAACGCCGCGAGTAAGACAGTATTGTATGACGTCACCAGTGGACACGCCCCGTTGCCATTGTACTTTTGCTGGGGCACGTACTTCTGCATCGTGCTGAGTAGGTTTTGTTCAAGAAAGTAGCATTGTTGGGCTGGTGAAAGTTACCTGATCAAAAGGCATGGTCTCTCTAGGGATGCCACCGTAGCTGTACTCACTACTCAGCTAGTGTGACCGTGCTGTATGACGTCACCAGCGGGCAAGAGCCGTAGCCGTTGTACTTCTGCTGGGGCGCGTGCTTCTGCATCGTGCTGAGTAGGTTCTGTTCTAGAACGTAGCATAGTTGGGTTGAAAGTTACCTGATCAAACGGCATGGTCTCTTTAGGGATGCTGCCGTAGACGAACGCTGCGAGTACGACAGTATTGTATGACGTCACCAGTGGAGACGCCCCGTTGCCATTGTACTTTTGCTGGGGCACGTACTTCTGCATCGTGCTGAGTAGGTTTTGTTCAAGAAAGTAGCATTGTTGGGCTGGTGAAAGTTACCTGATCAAACGGCATGGTCTCTTTAGGGATGCTGCCGTAGACGAACGCTGCGAGTACGACAGTATTGTATGTCGTCACCAGTGGAGACGCCCCGTTGCCGTTGTACTTTTGCTGGGGCACGTACTTCTGCATCGTGCTGAGTAGGTTTTGTTCAAAAAAGTAGCATTGTTGGGCTGGTGAAAGTTACCTGATCAAAAGGCATGGTCTCTCTAGGGATGCCACCGTAGATGAACTCCGCGAGTATGACAGTATTGTATGATGTCACCAGTGGGCACGCGCCGTATCCGTTGTACTTCTCCTTGGGCGCGTCCTTCTGCATTGTGCTCAGTAGGTTCTGTTCTAGGACCCAGCATTGTTGGGCTGGCGGAACGGAATTTTCTTAATAAGTTTCAGCTAGAAAATATATTTTAAAAAAAAACGTTCTAAAGAATCCAGCTACGTATAAAAAAAACTGCGCTGGAAACGGCTCGTCCGTTTAGGATGTACTGGCGCTGCTCAAAGACAGACAAAATGCTTTAAATAAATAACACGCCACTTTTTGCGTGGGGTATTTAATAGACATTACCATTATCTTAAATACACAAACACAATTTATTGTCTGTGTCATAAAGTGCAAATATGTGCGAAAATCGACGCAGCCATCTTACGAATCCTACAGCGCTAGTTTTCCAAAATGCGCGACCAATACTCACACCACTTAGCTCTTTATTGCCCGATAATAAAGTTTATTTTGCAATGACAAATTACTCACCAACAGCAGCAGCAGTTTTACTGTTAGGTGTGTTAGTACAGTCCCCAATACCGTATATGTTGGGATATTCTTTATTTTGCAACGTGTACTTGTCCACATCGAGGTAACCAGATGAGTCCACGAGGCACGTGCTGTTTCGCAGGAAAGCTGGCGTATGCATAGGTGGCGTCACGTGTAGCATTGAGTACTCCATCGTTTTTTCCTGTTGAAATATTATTATTTAGTCAGACTGACAATTATCGCCCTTATTAAAAAAAAAACTTGTTAACCAACATGTGATCAGCTTACCTGATGGTAAGCGATGATATTTGAATGAAGAATCTGCTAATCAGTATTCCCTACAGGCCGATTCCTGAATTGAGTGGGGTTAAGAATGTGTCAAATCCTACTAGAATGCCAATTTTTTACAGGATTTCAGATAAAGTAGATTTTGACGAATACTCAATTTCAAGTTCTTATATTAGTAAATCGGGGCTAAGGGCAGGCCGATTTTTCAAGTATCTAATGAATGAAAATGATGGCTTGATAGCTTCTGTATAGATAAGATTTGTGAAAATCACCCCTAAATCATTCAAGTCTATTTTATCTTACCGACATCATATATTTTTGTCTGTGAAATAAAATTGACGTCTGAAACTTTTTGTATGAGAAACTGTAAAAATCCCAAATGCCAGCGCCTGATATCTTTATCCGAGGTATTCCGCGGATCAAGATATCAGAGGTTTTAGTGCGTGTGCTTACTCACACCCAATCGCGTTAACGTAAACGTCAATTTGTATTGAAACCGAGGCCTAAGTGCGAGTTTTTACTCACGCTCAGTCGCGTTAACGTTTACGTCATTTGTATTGAAACTGGATAAGCGCCGTCTGGGGACGGTAAGGAGAAACCTCTTTTTTTGTTTACATTTTGACATAAGTGATCGGTTTGCCTCCATAGAAATTTTTAACTGAGTACTTGTTAAATATTTTCTATTTCTATTACTATAACATTACTTGTAATTTAATTGTGGTTCACTATGGGTAAAAGAAACATGGCGGATTTTGGACGCCATATTGTAGGAGTTGCATTTTTTTTTTCATCGAAACCAATCGAGTGGGGTATCAAAATGAAGGGTTTTTAGAGGTGATTACAAAAACTATATACCACTTATATGTTTAAAGTCATTCGAATAAAAATGGTATAACGAAAAAGTTGTAAATAAAAAAAAAGTTAATAAAATCAAAAAACCCGACTGCTTAAAAAGCGAACTGGTTAGCCAGCTTGCGAATATGTATACTCCGACTGCACAGCAAGATTTTCTTCTTATTTACATCTTTTTAGTTCGCTTTTTAAGCAGTCGGGTTTTTTGATTTTATTAAATCTTTGTCTTAGTATGCTAGTATTTGTATTCGAAAAGCTGCGAAAATACATCTCTATCCTTACCTTTTGGGTATCTCCACAATAGAAGACTGCTTCCTTCTTGTCGGGTCTGACTTCTTTCAGCACTGTCTTATAGTCGACTAGGATATTCTTTCGTTTGACTACCTTCATTAACACTTCGGCATATTTCGGGACGCCGAAGATTACGGGCAAGCAAGTCGTGTAGATTATGTTCGTTTTTGAACGGACGTTCGTCTGGAACAAGAACAGTATATGTTACTTGTGATATTATTATGCTTGTCCTGTTAGGTGGTAATTTACAGGCGAACTGCTCAAAGCTTAGATATAATACGGTAGAATCAACTTTTATAACTTGTAAATTTTAATGTACCTAACGTTCAAAAGTGCCGCTTGGTGGCCTACTTGAAATAAAATATCTTTGTCTTTGTCTTTGTAATACTTATACTGTGATTTAAAATAATTACGCTTAAGGGTCGATTTTTCAATAGTCTGATAACTTTTAGATGAGGAATAAAAATGGCCGTTTAACATATTTTCTATACAAAAGTTGTCAAACCGCCATTTTTATTCTTCAGTTAAAAGTTATCAGACTATTGAAAACTCGGGCCTAAATCATCAAAAATGACCTCATTATATTATTTTTCCATATCTTTAACATACATTTATTTTGCATTGAAGCAGAAAGATACGATAGTTCAGAAAAAAAATATCAGATTATTTAATTAGTAGTACCTATCAGGAGAGGCCCTGGATTCTAATTGCATAACTTTATTGAAAGAACATAGCAGGCGCGCACGCTATATTTTTTACAATGTTACAATATTAATTGCGTGTTTTACGCTGTCGAGTCGGATTTTTTGACTTTGAGCAATCAAAAAGTTAAGCAATTAGAGGTCTGGATACTGTCAAACAGGGAGAGCAGTGGTGGCCCAGTGGCAATGGCCGCGGCTTACAAGTTGTAGGTCGTGGGTTCGAACCCAGGCAGGCGCTTTACTTTGTGTAAATTATTTCATCACCACTGCTCTCAAAACGGTGAAGGAAAACATCGTGAGGAAACCGGCATGTCCTAGAAGGCTAGAACCAAAAATTCGAAGACATGTGACATCCACCAACCCGAACTGGGCTCGCGTGGTGGATTACGGCCCATTCCCTCACACAGGGAGGAGGCCTGCACGCACAACGGACCAAATTGGAGTCTAAGTGCGAAAATGGGGTCCATCTATCCTATCCTACTGTCAAACAGGTACTGAGTGACAGAGATAACAGATTGACGGGCACACACTTCAAAAGCAGACAACCTCATATAAACGACCGGGCAGTTAACCTTTCGTGTGTTTAAGACATGACTCCACGCGAGACACAATGGTTTTTCTATTTCTTCGCTAATTACGGGCACACGTATCTATACTTATATATAATATAATATTATAAAGCTGAAGAGTTTGTTTGTTTGAACGCGCTAATCTCAGAAACTAGTGGTTGGAATTGAAAAATTATTTTTGTGTTGGATAGTCCATTTATCGAGGAAGGTTATAGGCTATATAACATCACGCTATGACCAATACGAGCGGAGCATAAATGAAAAATGTTGCAAAAACGGGCAAAATTATTCCTTTTTGAGAGCTTCCGTTGCGTGCGCTGCGTAAGCGGTTAAAGTTACGCAACATTCATGTTTGTAAGATATATAGGGTAGGGTAGGTAGGTAGCCAGTTGACGGGAGCGTAGCCGCGTGGGACAGCTAGTAAAGTATATAGGTACAAATATACAGAAGTAACTTAAATGCTCTATCTCACATACACAATGGGAATAATAAAATACTGACGTCACTTCACGTGCATTGTAATGTAACGTAGGTATCCAATATAAATAAGAGTTTTAACAATAATTGTTAAAGTGCATTCACGAATATAGACAATATGTGGTACTTCGCCATGACCATAAAAATTATGTTATAAGGTATATAAATCTGCTCAGCATTACAACTGTAGGAGAATCGACACAAAAGTACGATTGTTGAACGTCGGTTCCAGAGTTCGATCACTTCGATACCCCAGTTCGGAAAATATTCAGTTTATTTTTTATCAGTATAGACCCTACAGCCTAATTGCGTAAGTAAATTCGGCATTGCAAAGGGTTTGACTCCATGAAAGAGTATGACAAGTTCTCTTTATTGGACGCTTTCATTAGTGATGATACTCTTTTCGAAAGAGTTAAATAATTTATGGATTTTGGTTTTCGTTTTTCTTTTTTCCCACCTCTAAGCAAATGCTGGATACGCCCATGCTGGTTTTTAAAGAAATTATGCTGTAAATGCTGCGATACCTGCGATCAGATAAGTTCATAAGCAAGCTTGAATCACTCACAACAGGAAAACTGCTTATATATGCCGCGTATCAGAGGATATAAATATTTTTCCTCTTTTGAAACAATATAACGAGTCCAGAGTCTCAATTCATTCATAGATTTATTTCTTTAATAGATCACATCACATCATCAGCCTATTAATGTTCCCACTGCTGGGACGCAGACCTCATCTCTGTGAGAGGGGATGGGCCGTAATCCACCACGCGGGCCCAGTGCGGGTTGGTGGATGTCACATGCAGTGGCGGCTGGTGGATCACGGAAGTAGTAGTGCACTTTGCCGTCTCACTAAGTATGTAGATGCGTTATGTTGATGCGTTATATTTACTAAATTTCACAGGAGCCTATGTAAATCGGCAAACCATCTCGCTAGCGACTTCTTCTCTTCTCAACGACGTAACTAGATGGCGTTGGCGTATAATTATACGCCAACGCCATCTAGTTACGTCGTTGTACAACTTGTAATGTTGGTACTCGACCCGAAGATAAATTTCGTTTGTCAAACCTCGCCCGCTCTCGGTAATCTTCGGTTCTCTGGGGCGGCGCACGGGAGTGGTCATATTTTGCCGTACATTTTCTATTGAACTATCTGTCTCACGCGCCAGGCGTTTTCGCTTGTTTCTCATAGAAGTTGTATGAACTCTCGCCGTGCGCTTTAGCTTACCGCACGGGGAATATTTTTTACAGCAATATACGTCTTATTACTTTAGCAAAGAGCTTAAATTGGTTCGTCATTATTTCGTTAATATTAAATAGATTTCGAATTGACATTTTCATTTTTTTTCTATACTTTTTAAAATCTGTCAGTTCAGTGCACGAGTGAACTTAAAGTACAGCCGCCCTTGGTCACATGTCTTCGAATTTTTGGGTCTAAGACATGCCGGTTTCCTCACGATGTTTTCCTTCGGCGTTTTGAGAGCAGTGGTGATGAAATAATTTACACAAAGTAAAGCGCCTGCCTGGGTTCGAACCCACGACCTACAACTTGTAAAGTTGTAAGTCGCGGCCGATACCACTGGGCCACCACTGCTCATAGATCATTAGATCAGATGCTAAATAGATCATTTTCATTGAATAGAGGAAAAGTCTCTTCTTGACTCAAATAATTCTTACAAATATTGCGCGGTTTCTATTGTTAGACTATTGAGGATTGCATCATTCTGTTCATTGATAAAACATTCACATTCACAGGATAGACCAAAGTCTCATATGACCTTATATTCGCAAAGGTTAAAGGCAGGGGCGTAGCTACCGCCGTATCTGCCGTATCAATTATACGGGGCCCCTGGGCCACGGGAGCCCCCGACGTGCGCAAGCAAAACTTAATAAAAACTTCGCAAATTTTATTTTCGCCTGTCAGACCTGTCACTATTGTCTATAAAGGCAGAAACTCTAAAGTCATCATCAGCTATAAATGATTTAATAAATCAGTTTGCCGAAAAAAAGACAAGGAGAGTGTATATTTAATTTGAATTGTTAGTAAAAGTTTTGGAAAAAGTGACAGATAGATAATTATGGTGAATAAATATTTCTTTTAATTTTATGCATTTTTTTTTTCTTTTGTGACAAATCTTTACCCTTTAATAAGGGCCCCCAAACAAATTTTTATACGGGGCCCCGCCAAGGCACGCTACGCCACTGGTTAAAGGGGAGCATTCTGTGCATAACGGATGGTTTAGGCCCGGTTTTGGATCCGTAGTTAACTCAACCAACGGTTAAATATGTTAACCAACGGTTTCAAATTACAGTAAATTCCTTTTTTCTCAATTGTTAGCCTCATAAATGGTCAAATAATTTGGAGAATTAAATATTTGACCTTTTATGAGACTAACAAATTAGTTATTATTATTAAACTAGCTTCTTACTTTGCAGAATGTATTGTTTTTTTTACGGCAGGTAGCATACGACCACGGTAAAATTACGTTTTTTTTTTTTTGTTTCTTACTTTTTAGAGCCAGGTTCTTTTTAGAGGCAGTTTCAGTAGTCAGGTTTTAGTTTTTTTTTATTCTAGGACATGCCAGTTTCCTCATGATATGAAGAAATAATTTACACAAAGTAAAGCGCCTGCTTACAAGTAGTAGGTCGTGGGTTCGAACACTTCGAACCCACGACCTACTACTTGTAAGTCACGGCCGTTACCACTGAGCGACCATTGCTGTCGAAGAAGTACTTATCTGTGTTGTCAAATCTCATATTCTGTATTCATATTCTTTTTATACACAAAACAATCATACAAATACAGAAGGACAACTTATGTACAAAGGCGAGCTTAACCCATAATTGGGTTAGCAAACCTCAACTTCGACCTCATTTTAACTTTTCTTCTATGCTAATATTATAAAGAGAAAAGATTTGTATTTTGTATGTAACGAATAAACTTAAAACTACTGGACCGATTTCAAAAATTATTTCACCGCTTGGAAGCTACACTATCCCCGGGTGGCATAGGCTAGTGTTTATCCCTGTATTCCTACGGGAACGGGAACTACGCGGGTGAAACCGCGAGGCATCCGCTAGTTCAAAATAAAGTCGAAGGATAATAGTAAAATATACCTTATTCAAATACGAGTCCGCTAGATAGGCGATCTTCTGCGGCGCTCCAGGGCACTTGATCGGCGTGTCAGGGTACGTGAAGATCACGTTCCCTTTCTTTGTTTGCTTCAAGTTCTCAAACGTCTTCTCGCAGAATTTTGAATCGTATATCGTCGACACAGGGCTCGATTTGTCATTTATCGCCTCGGTTAAGCCTGGTATCTGGAGACAATAGGAACGCTTTAATTTTCGGATCCTGAAGTTATGACTGACCCAAATCGGTATCATTTGTGGAAGTTATGACCGGGAAATCTATAGATTACGATGATGACCGGAACGATTCCTACATGAAGAATTTCTCGTAAACTTTTAAATCTCAGTGACTTTAAAGTTCATGTGATTTTTTTAAACCTTTGGCCTCTTTTTATTCAGGTTTATAAAATATCCTCCACGAGATACCTAAATGTTTTCTTTTTAAAAGCTTTTTTGTAACTTGCAATGTATGTATGTATGTGTTCGGGTTAAATCTTGCAACTGAATTTTAAAGCAGTTATCCACCACTGATTATAATGAACTTTAGCATAAGTACACTTTTAATTTGGATGACAATGCGTGGTTAGCTAAGTGACGTATTCTAAATCCAATATGGTGGACGGCCCAAGATGGCTGACTAGTTATTTTTTGTGCACTGCCATGATATGGGTACCAAATGAAAGGGTTTTTAGAGAAGAATACGAAATAGCTTGTTTAAAAGAATGATTTTTAAATGTATAATTTTAGGTCCGGCTTCTCTGGACAGTAATTTCCATTTCGTTCATATTATCATCTCGCTAACTGGCTTATTTATACCCCAAAATATTTTTTGGTAGTTCCTACCGATACAAGAAATCAATGAATAGTCAAAACACGTAAACTTACCTTTCCATAATCATTTACTATCCCAGCGGCTATGATGAGGTACTCGTAGTTTATTTCATGCCCTTCCGTCGTTATCACCTTGTTCTGGTCAGGCTTAAGTTTATCTGCCGAGTCCTGTATCCACTTAGCGTTCTTGGGGAGAACGCTGACCTCAGACCTCAAGGTATCGTTGACTTTAAATATGCCAGCACCTACTAGGGTCCATAGCGGCTGGTAGTAATGGTTCTGGTGACAAAATAACAATTATAAATAAAAATAACAATTTTGAACAAAATAACAATCCCGAAAAAATTGCACTTAAGAAAAAAAATACAATTAAGACCAAAATAACAATTAAGAAAAAATGCCAACAAAATAAAAAAATTTAACAAAAATGTAATTTGTTATGTCTGAAACTCTCAAGTCATTTTATTATTAAAACATTGCGAAATTCCAGTCGAGGAGTTTATAAATAATTAAATGTTTTTAAAATAACTTCGTGCTGTGGTTTTTAAAACAAATACCCAGGCCGTGTATCAGTATAAAAATGACTAGCTTTATCCCGCGGCTATCCTCCAGGAACCATGCATGTCTCCGGTATAAAAATCCTATGAAGAATTATCGAAATCAGGCTTTCCTAGATACTGCCTACAAACCAAGGAACAATCTTTTTATTATTAAACTATATGAAGGAACCTATGTATACGTGCTATCAACGGTGTTAGTTATGAATACTTAAAATGTGTACATAACATTGGCATACGTAAAACATCAATGTTTATTCAACAAACCTATACAGGATAAAAGTAAAGTGTAGGTGTAAAGGCATATTACAGCCGCAACAGGCCGCATTGCAATGCATTTCAGTACATAAATTTGTGTCTATGCCTCCACATGCGTACTACAAAACGCCCTAACGTCACACAAATCCTACACAGCGCAAACAAAAAAAAATGTCAGCATCGTAAATCCACATCGCGTCATTCATCTCGCATGTGATTGGTCGATTTGGTGCGGCCAGCGTGTGTGTTCATACAAAACGTATGAAAGTGATGTAGGACAATTTTTGCAATGTATGCGCTCCGCCCTAATCTGCGACAGTCTTTAATTACCCTGTAAAGGGGACCCAAATTACACACTTCTGATTTGTTTTACTATACCTACCTAGCCATTGCAATATTATATTGGTGAATTTAAAATTATAATATCCACCACTAATTATCTAATAAACTTGAAATTCATTCCTCGAATATTTTCTTCAAGCTTCTAAAGTGAAATGCGAGTTTCTTGTGCGTTCTTCTCCATAACAAGCTACTTTTCCGAATGCACGGTAAAACAATTTTTTTACTTGTAAATTTTAATTGTTAAGGCTACACTAGTCGAAAATTCTTCCATACAAACGTAGTCTAGGGATTATTCCACCGTTTGACGATGTACTTTCAAAATAAAAAGTGATATCATTTTGTCTCATCATTATCTAGCCCTGTATGGAAGCGAAAAAGTAAAAAAAGAAAATATTTGAAAGTTATGAGCGTCGAAAATTCCACATTTCGACACAAATTTTAATGCATTTTTGGGCGCGAATAAATACCATAAGAAGGCGGAAAATTGCAAAACGGCCTCCATACAGGGATAGATTAGTAGTTCAACAATGCAAATAATTTTATTTTGAACAGATAAGATTTAGTCGTTTTTTTTTTATAATATCTGGACTGCCAAAGGTCTGTTTATTAAATTTCGCGCGCTCGGTTTCGTCCTAAATCATTATCCATTTCGCTACAAATTTGCAAAAGTGTGTATTCGTACGCGAACTAGCTTCCTACTGCTCATCACAGCATCTATCTCTTAAGGACGTGTTGTCAGTTGATATAAAATGCATTTTAACCCCGCGCACAAAATGGTTCGTGCCGTCGACTAGTGTACCCTTAACGTTCAAAAGTGCCGCTTAATGGCCTTTATTTTTTTTTGTTACGGGGGGAAACCTTCAAAAGGCGCCTGAAAATTTGGGGAAAAGACCAGGGAGTGTGGGATTTTTACCTCACTAAAACCACCCCGGTGATCACCATCAGCAGGTAGAAGGGACCCGTGACCTCTCAAAAGACCACCCCGGAACCCCTTTTGCGCAACGCCTGTTAGGGAACGTCCCTGGGGAGATTAATAATGCACCTCCCTTGAGCCTCGCTGTGCACGGCAGCACGTGACCACTGTGCCACCGTCTTTCCTGGAGTCACTTGGTGGGCGAACAGAGTCCTCAATCTGACCGCCCATGACCCCGGCGTCCCGCCTGCCTATGGAGCAGGCGAGGATTCGGCGTTTTAGGCATCCAGGGCAACCGCCTCAACGACGCCTTCTTCTCCGAATGGGATCGGCCCTCTTACGATCCCGCTCGGCAGCCTCCTTCTGTACTCCACGGTCTCACAGAAGGTGGCCATTTCCCTCCAGTTTTCTGTCTCTGCCAGCATGGCCCTCACAACTGCTGGCAGAGAGGTCTCGCCCAATCCTGGCGACCAAGACCTGCCGCTCAGAGGCCCAAGCAGAGCAATCCTCGAGCGTGTGCTGTGCAGAGTCAAGGTCGCTTCCGCAGTGGTGGCAATTTGCCGTGGTCTCTCGCCCAATCCTATTCAGGTACTCACCGAAGCAACCGTGCCCGGTGAGCCAGTAAGAGATGCACTCCTCTCTCTTCAGCCAGGCTTCGAAGTGCGGCAGGACGGCTTCGACAACGCGCTTGCGCGAAAATTGCGGCTGCTGTAGCCGCTCGCGCCACCGCTCGAGCGCGTGTCGTCGTTCCTGCAGCCTCAACCTAACTACAGCTATTCCTGGCACGCTATCACCATTCTGGCGGATGGCGTGTATTCGGTTATGAACCCTCGCATCCAATTCCGCCAGAATATCCAGCGGAGGATAGCGTGCCAGGAGAGTTGCCGCCTCAAAGGATACCGTTCGGTAACCTCGTGCGCCGCTTAATGGCCTAGTTGAAATAAATACATTTGACTTTGACTTTGAATGATTTTCCTAAAAACTCTTAGACGGCTAATTTATTTTATTTAGGAATTTCATAGGAGCATAGCCTCGAGCAATATTATACCAACAGTTTGAAAGACGAAGGTCGAGACTCCAAAAGTGGTTTTCCCATGATACAAAACCAACTAGCCGGATAAAGCTTATATTTTTTTTAACATTAACAGAAATGTTTAGAAGCCCATTAGGTAAGAATAGTCTGTACTGACAATATTGTTCTCCATTCGCCCTCAAAGACTTCAGTCGTCCTCGTTTAAAGCGCTTAGCGTAAAAAGTATGCGAGGATAGTGGAAGACTTTGGTGCGAATATAATCAAACCTTGAAGAATCATAATGACTTATTCGTAAAAACACATGATTAACTCAGAAGAGCATACCTTTGTTACTATCCAGATGTTCGCATTTTCGTCCTCATAATTTTATCTCATTTACCTGTTATTAAAAATACAGAAAGTCCCTTCTCTTGAAATAGGAAAACAGGTGTATCATATTATTAATGTAGGATACATGCTCAGACTCCACTTAACTCCAGACAGACCGAAACATAGTGGTTTTCCTGCCTCTTATAATTGTATTAAAAAATAGTGGTCTTTCCAATTTCCAATGAGTGACCACTATATTATTTAACAATAACAATTTACACAATTATTGTTAATTAACAGCAATTAATTATTGTTATTAATTACGATGTGTACTCTAAATACCTATACAGCCATACATTTCATAGAACGGCAATGAAAACATGGCGATTAACATTACCTATGTGCTATAATGTGCATGTAATGGCACTGATTCATGTATTAGAGGAATATTTACAACCCATTGTTTGCTATAGCTACCATGCATGAACACTTGTCGACAAGCGAGGGGATTCACGGTCTTATAAGAATAACATGCTGTTATTTATTGAGTGTTACATAGTCACTCCCGTGTTTAGGTATATTACAAATCGATGCACTTTAATATTTTACAGTCATCGTATATCGTTTTACCTACTACGGTTGCAATATTGAATAATTGCATTATCTACTTTATTTCCACATGAAAATAGGCGCGCGGGATTTTTCCGCTGCACTTCAGACATGTACGATTCCCTTGACGAGAATCACGTCTAAACTTTTCTAGAATCACGACTCACAAAACTGTCTAGAATCACGGCTAGTCGTATTTTTTTGGAAAAAAATATATCTTACATTAGACAAAAGGTGATCGCTTTGTTCGAACTAAGTTTCGTGGTTTACCAACAATTTGCAGTCAGTCCGTCGATCGATGTCAATAGTGTGGACGCAGGGTTACTTATTCGATATACTTATTTGGCCCGCTCGCGCCACCCTGGATTATCTTGCTAACTGCTAACATAGGCCCTTTATGTATGACATATTTTAATTTAACCTCGTGTTAGCAACTAACTCAGAGTTAAGTATTGACGCAAATGAGCCTTAGTTATTAGGATAAGACGAGAACAGGATAACAATGCAGAATTCCTTACCTTGCTTGGTTCAAGGACTATGACAGAATCTTTCGGCAGCCTCCTTGCGAACTTAGCAGCCATCGTGCATCCTCCAGAGCCCCCTCCCACCACAAGGAGTTTGCATCTGCAAATAAAAATTAATTGACAATACAAAAATAATCTTGTTGCAAAGATTGGTCCTTGGTATCTGAAGGGAGAGTAGAAAGGCTTTTGTGAGCAGTGGAACAAAGCAGGATAATAAGAAAACATTTTTTTTTAAATACCCGGCCAAGTGCGAGTTGGACTCACGCACGAAGGTTTCCGTACCCATGGTGGCGTCAACTATGTATGTATGGGGACACCCTTTAATTATCAACATTTTTTATTTTTTGGAATTTTTCCTTTATTCGTGCTGTAAGACCTTACTTTTTAAGGTTCCGTACCCAAAGGGTAAAAACGGAACCCTATTACTAAGACTCCGCGAACCGTTTGTCTGTCTGTCTGTCCGTCTGTCACCAGGCTGTATCTCGTGAACCGTGATAGCTAGGCAGTTGAAATTTTCACAGATGATGTATTTCTGTAGCCGCTATTACAACAAATACTAAAAACAGAATAAAATAAATATTTAAGTGTTTCCGTTTTTTGCGATAATGGTACGGAACCCTTCGTGCGCGAGTCCGACTCGCACTTGGCCGGATTCTAGGTCAACGAGAACTATCATATAGGTTTTCGACCCAAAACCTATTGGGTACTTGCGGTTGACCTAGAATTGTCAATTTTGCTTACAGCACAAGTAAAGGGAAAATTCCGAAAAATAGAAAAACCGGACAAGTGCGAGTCGGACTCGCGCACCGAGGGTTCCGTATAAACCTCAGCTGAATTTCAAACCTCTAATTTGATATAAATTTCAATTTAATACCTCTACGCGTTCATGAGGAAAGGGGTAGTAAGTTTAAAATTATTAAAAATGTTTTTATAAAAATATACGGGTTTTACCATTTTTCCTTTATCTGTGATATAAGACGTTGCTTCGTACCAAATTTCAAGATTCTGAGTTCGCGGGAAGTACCCTGTAGGTTTTTGATTTCCTTGCGAGTGTCGAAAATTTGCAGAAATTTGCGGCATAAACAGCTGTATCTTTTAATTGCGTTGGCCTAGAAGTTTGATTTTTTCACAGCTTTAAGGGACAGTAGACATGGGTATTTAATATAAAGCTTGATACTTCCACGCGTTCCTGAGAAAAAAAGGTCTTGACAGACAGACAGACGGACGGACAACAAAGTGATTCTATAAGAGATCCGCTTTTTCCTTTCGAGGTACGGAACCCTGAAAATGTTGAAAATTAAGGTAAATTACTTAATTTGACCATATCTTTTTATCGTGTTGACTCAGGACCTTGATTTTATACACCTAATAGTGACTATAAACCTCAGTCAGATACTGTATAAATTTAAACTTACTAGGTCCACCCGTTCCTGAGAAAATCGGTGGTGACACACCACACGGACAGACAGACAAGAGAGTGATCTTATAATGGTTCCTTTTTTTACCTTTTTAGGTACGGAACCCTAAAAAATGGTAGCAGCTGGATGAGGACAGCCATAAATTGAGATGTGAAATAGTACACCATTGGATTACATGCTGATGATGATGGCGACCGAATTAAGGTTAAAATAATAGGATGGTGCAAGTAGTGAGCAGGATTACAAGAGCCATTTTAAAGAAAACCAAGAATCTATTATGGATTTAGCTAGAAATTGCAACAAGTACTTATTTCAACTTTATATAAATAATATTAGTTAGGCTTGCCCCAAATATAGAGAGGAAGAGTAATAAATAGTAAAATAAAAGAAATAAAATAGAATATATATATATAATAGTTAAAATAGAAGTCATGCTCACACAAATAATAATATATATAAATAGTTCGCCAATCCCCCGCCTTTGTAAGTTAATAAATAGTTGCAGTGATCTTGTTGATGTGCACGCCGACTCACTTGGTAGGTTCCGAAATATTGTGTGCAAAAATTTGTAAAGTCATAGAATTTTATTATAAATATCATTAGATTTTATATCGTTCAATTATATTATGTTGTTTAATTTTGATTTGATTGTTATTTAAATTTTAATCTCGATTTGTATGGTATGTTGATTTTATTTGTTATTTTAACTGTTATTTTAACTGTTATTTTAACTTTTGTTTTAATTGTAAATTGTGTTATCTTGGTGCTTGCTTGAAATTGGATGAGTATAAGAACTCATCTAATTGTAAGTAGCCAACCGGTATCCATCGCCCAGTGTCAATCGGCAAATAAGTAATGCATGATGTGCTTACCTGTAAGAAATTGGTACACTGGTCTTTATGTATATTTGATGTATCTCATATCTTTGTATCTGTGTATTCAATTGTTGGTGAGCCAAATAAATAAAATAAAATAAATAAAATAAATACCTACTTTAAATCCTTCAAACTAATATAGAAATAAGTAAACATGCTTTTAATAGATATTACTCTCACTTCAAAGAAATTATGGCACAAAACAGAGTACATTGTACTTTATTATAGTTACTTAAACATTACTATTAAAATATGCATCTACTCAAATATTATTATGTATTAACTAGTGAAAGTCAACATGCAATAGTAGCCGAGCTGATTAGCATATAAAAACAAATTCAACTGATATCAAAAGTAGATATTACAACTCCGTACATGTTTTTTAAATTATTTATTCCACAAATAGGTTGGCTAGAATACTGCTCAATACCAAGTGTAATGATCAATGTTCATGCCTTCTCTGTGTGAGAAGAAGCCTTTGCCCAGCTTTGGGACAGTTACAGGGGGGTATTATTAATTCCTTTATTTAACTTATTTCTTATTTAATACATTTTTAAATATTTTTATAAAACATAAAAAAACATTTAAAAATAAAACATTTTAAACAAAACATTTTAAACATTTTTTCATCTACTATCTTCTGCCCGAGGCTTCGCCCGCAAACTTTACAGGATTATCCGCTGGGTCAATCTAAAGATAGTCTGAAAATTTCATTAAAATCGGTCCAGCCGTTTCGGAGTCTATAAGGAACATACATACATACTTTCTCTTTTATATATATAGAATATTATCATTCCATTAGTAACTGTCTTATATTTTTCTACACTGTGACCTATTCTTATAAGAGTATTTGCTTCTGACAGCATGAAAGTCGAAAATTATCTCCATGGAACACATTCCTGGGATAAAAGTATCCTATGTGCTATTCCTGACTATAATCTATCTCTGTGCTAAATTTTATCCAGGTCCATCCAGCCGTTTGAGCGTGAAGAAGTAGCAAACACACTCACAAACTTTCACCTTAATATTTTAGTCATCATCATCTTCATGCCCTTCTCCCATGTTACTTGGGGTTGGTGCAACACATTTTCCTCTTCCATACCGCCCCTGTTACACCACCACTGACTCCCTTATCTTTCATATTACTCCTCACACAGTCCACCTACCTTAATATTAATTTATTTGCCTTAATATTTTTGTGTGATTTAAAATATGACCATGTAGAAGATCTACTGGTTTTAAAACAAAAACATAGATATAAAAGAAAGATACTGGCTCTAGTTTTATGCGCTTACTCAAGAATGTTTACGGTTATTTAAAAAGCCAACTTCTATGTAGCAAACATCTTTACCACTTTAATAGTTAAGACATAGCATAAGATTATGGTTGTATGTCTTCAGTAAAAGCAGTATATTCTACTAATATGATGGTTGTTCATTACTCTTTCACAGAAAAACGGCTGAACAGATTTTGATGAACTCTAGTAATAGTATAGCTTACACATCAGTATTACTATAATTTATATAGATCCCATGCAGGCTTAGCCGAAGGTGACAGCTAGAAAAAGGATCAACAAGCTAATGGTAGCAGTAGTAAATGTTAGTTTGGTTCAGATAAATGAAGCAAATTAAAAAAACAAGGTTCCCGGAGGATCTAAGTTCTGAGGATAATTTTCTAGGTACATCTTATACTACGAAAAGACGAAAACATTTATTTTTTCACAACACAATCAATAATAAATTCATTCAGACATTTCTAAGAGCGTTGATATTTAATTTATCTTCAATCAAGTCAAAGATTAACAATTTTAAAATGACATAATATTATCTGTAAAACATAAGTGAAGGGGAGGGAGTGCAAAGTTTGATAACCACCAATTGTGATTAGATTGGCAAATACTATTACAAAATTCCTATAGTTTGTAATGGCCGGTAGACACATTAGAACATTAATTAGCATTAATACTCACGAATATGTCGCATTATTTGAAGCGGAGACGGAGAAACTCCTGCATGTGCCCGGGAACAAGTAGTCTTTGCCCGGGAGTGAGACCGCGGTAAGTTTTCGTATTATATTCATGTTGCCGAACAAACCGCAAACGGCACAACAAGCGCCTGGCTCTGTCGCTAACACATTAACGTCCGATGATTCCGCTTACAGTAGTTAAGTAACCGCGGAGGCGTGAACTGTGCGGCAGTCGCGATAACTTGTTGATATTTTGAAGAGCTACATAACAATCAGTAACTGTGATAAGTGTTTGAAGAATATGACCTTGTTGTAGAGATGAAGCGTATATACTAGAACAGATCCAGGGTAGGGATGCTCGATGAACATCGATGTTCGATGATCATCGATGTTGAAAGCAAAAACATCGCTGTTTTAACATCGATATTGCTATACGAAAAATATCGTAACATCGATGTTAACGGCAGCTATCATCGATGGTAACTCACGGCCTCACGCACGACACGACCAATGCAACTTACGAAGTTACGGAACAAAATATGTCTTTCATGAACGCATCCCCAAATCAAGTTTATTTTGAACGCGTATTCATTCAGGGCGCAACGGTCGTTCCTTTCATTCGTACGTTCTTCGTCGTCTCCTCGCTCGCTCTCTCTCTCACTCCCCTCCCATTCGTTTGTTGACTTTGTTGATAAAAAAAATTGTTGTGCGTGCGTCGGCTGTTTTAATAAATTCCGAACTTTTACAATGTGTTTTATTTTTTTGTCAGTTATTATTGCATAAATCATCGATGGTATCCAACATCGATGTTCGGTTTTCGATAAATATCGAATATCGATGTCGGGCTGTCGATTATGACATCGATGTCAACATCGATGTTTTTCGAATATCGATCATCCCTAATCCAGGGATTAGATATTTAGCGAGACTAGGCTGCACCTATTCTAACTTTTAAAATACTCGATCCACCTAGTCTCACTGTGCCTACGCAGTGCACGGCACCCGCGGCCCGCGCGAACGCGATCAAAGTACCGACGACGCGGCGAAGCGAGATAGCAGCATAGTCATAGCTCATTCATGTTTGCCAAAATCATACGTGTGTCAGTCATTTTAATTTGAACCATATTTCAATGGCATAAAAGTCACGCGACGCGCACTGTGTTGTGCTAGAATATATTCTGACCTTTTTTAACTACACTATTCCGCAATCCTTTCATCCTTGTCTGTCAATACTCGAGACTCGAGACTAGTCGGGACTAGGCAGACTTTATAGAATAGGTACTTTGTCAATACTCGAGACTCGAGATTAGTCGGGACTAGGCAGACTTTATAGAATAGGTACTTTGACGATACTCGATGCGAATGAAGACTTTATGATGCAGTCTAGTATCAAGTACGGACTCATGCGGATGTGATCTCGCTTGACGTATTGTTACCTACTAGTCGTCGCAAACACGTACTATCGGACTTATTTAGTGTGATCGGTTTTCGTAACGAAATTTTGATAAAGCATTTAAGAACATAATTATATCTATTTTTTATTACGACTTTAATTCATGTGTTTATTGTTTCAATAATCGTTACCAAAGGAATTAGTGTATAAAAAAATAATAACAAAACTAATTAAGTACTCTGAAAAATTTATAGAAATATTTTAATTACGTCAACAATCTTTAACGTAGATAAATCTTTACGATAACAGTCAAGTCTGTGTAACGTATGAAGGGAAGATTACATTTCATTACTGCGTACGTAGGTACGTATCTACACGTATCGGTGGTACGCAAAGACTAAGCATCTATAAAGTATGCGTATTTCATGGACTAGGTGGACTAGGTGGAACAGGTATTTGGATCGAGTATTTGTACGGACTTGGACTAGGTGCACCTAGTCCAAAATTCACCTAGTACGACCCATCTCTACCTTGTTGACGTTACGATCCAATAGAATTTACTCTGTCATCTGTGATGTGATCTGTGCAACTGTGTGACACAGACAGAAATACCTTCTGACTGACAGAGTTTTTGACAGTAATAAACTATATTTTTTTTGACATACATAACATAGTGGTGCTCCGATCAATCAAAATCAAACGAATCAATCAGCTACCACAGAACAATAATACTCCAACAGAAATACTAAAAAGCTTAGATTATATAATAGTAACTAAAACGCATTAACGTCGCGGTTTCATCGACACTGAGAAATCCTTCGTCAAACGGATGGTCTTTGTCAATAGAGAGACAATCTTAAAAAAGTTAAAACCTGTCAAACTGTCAAAAACACACACAAAACAAAAAATGGCGGACGACGACGAAATTGACATTTTAGGAGATTTCTCTTTTAATTCTTGTTTTGCTCAAAATAACCAAGGAATGTGAGTAAATATAATCATAAAATCAATTAAATCTCTATAAACATATTATGAATTAAGTTATATGCACTGGTTACGCAACAGATATGCGATTATGATTACTTTGTTTTGTTGACACCAATTCTTCAACCAAAACAATGCTTTTATCAAATTTTCCCGAAGGAAGGTCTCCGATATAACTCTAAAAATTGCAACAGCACGTTATTCTTGACATGCTCACACATTATAAATGAATATTCATTGTTGTGTTGGTAAATTATTCGGTATTTTAAATAATTGCGTATTTGTTGCCTTCAGCCCTTCGTGCTCCAATAGAGAAGACACGGTGCATCCTCAGTGGCTGCTGGACACCACAGAGACAAACTGGTATGATAAGCAAAGTAAACGGTAAGTTATACGGCAAATGTCATTCATTGTTTGTAATGTTTCTGGTCAACATTTATCAGGCTGGCATTCACATCTTTTATTATCAATTTAACAGAAAACCCCTATTAAATATAACTGTAATCACAATAAACAACCTGTGGTTACCAGCTGTACACCTTCAAAATTAAAACGACAGAAATCATTTAAAACGACATTATAATTTCACAGAAGCCCTTGTAATAGAATTTACATTCCATCATCATTATGTTGTTTTAAGCGAAGTCACTATATAAACGGCTTTGACTATAAATGAAACTTTTACTTCACAGGTTTAAAGAAGGCTCTCCAAGGAAGCTTTATGGGAACAATGCTTCAGACAAGCACTACAATGCAGTACACACTGCTTGGAGCACAACAGAGAGGGAAGTTCTTAGTAAAGAAATGGTAAGCATTTGTACCAGTATTCTATTTATTGTCTGATGACAATTTTGTACAAACAGTATAGATGATTGCTATTGAATGCCTATGTATTGCTACTGTAATTAACCTTTTTTCTAATAAGAATCCTCTTAGCTTTTTGTAAGCGTTTGATTATCTATATCGCAATAAGTTTATAAAACTACTATCAAATCAAATAATATTAGCGCACCATTGGTGCAGTGGTTGAGCGATTGACTGCTGCGCTGCGTGTCGCGGGTTCGTTTTCCACATGGAACAAATATTTGTATGACCTACAGATAGTTGTTCTGGCTCTGGGTGTTGTGTATGTGAGTTTATATGTTTGTGAACACACCACAATACAGGAAGAAATTCCTAGTGTGGGGCAATGTTTAAAAAAAAAAAAATTCAACATAAATTACACACAATCTATTAAAAAAAAATGAGAATGTATGGCTAGGAGTTTTTTAAATGTACATATAGTACTTTCTGCATCCAAATAGGTGGCAGCCTGTATCTCGGATTGTCTATATTATGCCTCTATATATATGAATATGATGATCTATGTTTTTCTATGCAAAATTCTTGAAATGGATCAAAACAAATAACACTAATTCAATTCATATGGTACCTAAATTACTTGTATATCAGGTGACTATGCGGGTTTCCCAGGGCTCAATATTTGGACCATAATCATTCCATTTTGCCTGATGATTCAATGAGGTTGAAAATTGTGCAAATTGATATTGTTATAATTTTTGTTTTCAGGCAAAGTATGGAAGGAATGTACGGAAAATATCACAAACACTAAAAACAAAGACTGAAGCAGAGATACAGGCATTGATTGAAGCTGAATATGGGGTCAACTTAGAGACTCCATCATTTGGTCTTGACAAACCAGAGGACCATGAAGATGTGCCAGCAGTTGTTCAGGAAGAAATAGTAGCCGATGACATGACCAATATAAGTAATATTATCAATATGGTAACTACTGGAACACCCACAATAACAGTACCAAAGAAACCATTCAGAAAGAAAAGCACTAACTCTAAAAGCTTACTAAAACCTCACCTGTTGATGGATGAAAAGACTGAATTGGTGGCAATAAATCCAGCTGAGATACTATATGAAGATGACTTGATAATAGGTTCAACAGAATCTATTGGTTCTGATCTAGATATGACTGACATTGTTTCTAAAAATATAGTTAAGTACCAAGCGAAAGTAAAGGCTGAGAAAAAGATTGGTAACCATAGGAGAAAAAAATCTAAGAACTACGATAAAGCTCCGACTAGGAATAAAAGTAAGGAGTTAATGAAGTCTCCTCCAGGGAGACAGCGGAAGGATTCTAGTTTGTCAGAGGACAGTGTGAAGAGCCCCAAGATGCAGATAGTGTTGGGCTCTGGATTAGCTTTACCAGTTTCTGAAGGGGAACAAGTGGTAAGATTGTATATGATTTCAGCACATATGTATTTTTTATATAAAAACTTTTTCAACACTGCCTACTTATTCATCAGCAGTAAGTTTGGAGGAATCATAAGAATAGGGTGGTTTACTGAAAATTAGTTTTTTGCCCGTCTTTAGATTAATAAAAAATATAGGACACGTATTTTTCTTTTGACACATGTACATAAAGTGACGACGATATAATGCGTTGAAATATCTTGAAACGTCACGCCGCTAGTACACTTTATACTACTTTAGTGACGTCACAAGCCCCCACTCTTTGATGCGTTTTAACTTTAATAACTTTTTATTGATTTGTTAAAGCAAAAAATACGTATCAAATGTTATTTGATAATCTCACTGACGGACTAAATAGAATTATCATTTTTCTACCCAGCAAACATTCCTATTATACTCCAGGTTCATCAGCAAAAAGAGGTGTCTTGCTTATCAACAAACCTTGCTTTGCCAATGTATGTTTATTTTGTTATTTTAGCATCAATAATTTCAAATCATGCTAATGTTTGTTCATTAAAGAAAATGAATGCTCTACAGATAAAAATCGAGAAGAAGAAAGACTCAGAAGAGAGTGACATAGACATTGATGTGGATAGTGACAATGAGAGCAGTACACCTAAAACCACGCCTAAAAAGGAAAACAAGGCTGTTGACGAAGCTCCTATTGCTGTACCGCTCAGGAAGTTCGAACCCATGCCCAAGAGACCTAAGAAAATAAACCTGGTAAGAAAGAAATTGCATGTGCTCAAAAAATAATGATCACATGAGGGCCTAAATATAATTAACTTTGACTTGATGGCATTATTGTGGCATAAGCATAATGGAAAGGATATCTTGTGAACCAGTTATCTGCAATATTCCAATTGATTTTCATTAATGAAAAGAGGATGGTGTCAATGATTGGACACTTTAATAGTTCCGTTTTTAATATTTTATTGGTCAACAGCTTTTTTTTGAAAGACTTGGTGTATCATTCAAGATTGTTATTGATATTTAATAAAATACTTTCCATGCCACAGGACGGTGGTGGTGGCTATACTATAATGCATACGGAATCAGGTGACCTATTCGCTGTGGGTGCCGAACCTAGGAGAGAGCGAGCTCCGCGGAAACAACCCATACAGTTACTGCATTGCCGGGTTTATAATGCTGAGAAACCGGTTAGTAGCGTAATTATAACCATTGGCATATTTTTTGTGATCTTACACAAGCTTTCGATTGTGTAGATAACTATAAAAGACTTAAAATACTTAGGTCACTTTAAATAATGTTAAATCTCTGCACAAATCTTTGTTTTCTTCAATACCTAGTCTCCAAAGGCACAAATATTGTACAATTAGAGCCTACATTGTAACTGATTAATGTTGCCATTCCCCAAGGGTCTGTTCTTGGTCATTATGTTTTTTTTTTTTTTTTTTAAACTTTTCATCTCTCACTTATTTCTTTTCTTTTGCATGAGAGGTACATTATGTGCAACTGTATAAGCGGTGCCAAGGAGAACGATCGTACCTTCAGGAAATACAGACATATTATTATGTAACTAATATTCAGGCACCATTCGACGTCCGTGTGCACGTGTCAACGCTCCTTCTAATGGATGCACACGCTCACACCTCACGGGGCGAAGTGATGGGCCTGCTGGGCGGCTCGCTGGCGGACACGGGGCGCCTGGCGGTCACTGTGAGCGCCTACCGCCCTGCCGCCGCCGCCGCCGGCAGTACGCACTGCGACATGGACCCAGGTACTAGAGAGTTGAATTACATCTTATTTTATCTTATCTATATATATAACCGATTCGATCACGCAAGGAAACGCCGAGCATAGCCCTCTCCATTGCCCTTTGGGTGACTTTGAGCTTTCTGATGAGGCCCATTGTAAGCGACCACGTCTCAGAGCCATATGTCATCACTGGCAACACACACTGGTCATAGACTTTCGTCTTGAGACACTGTGGTAAGTTGGACGAGAAGATACCGCGCAACTTCCCGAACGCTGCCCAGCCGAGTCGGATTCGACGGTTGACCTCTTTCTCGAAGTTGGCCCTATCCAACTGGATCGTTTGTCCCAGGTAGACATAGTCGTCCACAACTTCGAGTGTAGAGTCTCCGACCTTGATAGGAGTGGGTGTAACATGGGCATTCAACATCACCTTGGTTTTGTCCACGTTCATCCTAAGACCCACTCTTTCGGAAGCTCTACTGAGGTCATCGAGCATTGTACTGAGGTCCTCCATGGTCTCAGCCATAACCACTATATCGTCGGCAAACCGAAGGTGAGTGATGTACTCGCCATTGACGTTTATGCCTAACCCTCTCCAGTCCAGAACCTTAAAGACATCCTCCAGTGCAGCGGTAAACAGCTTCGGAGATATGACGTCTCCCTGTCTCACACCTCGCTGCAGACGGACTGGTTCCGAGGTCTGATCCTGAAGTCGAACTGACATGGTGGCGTTTTTGTACAAACACTTCAACACTTCGATGTACCTGTAGTTAATTTGGCACCGCTGTAGAGACTGTAGTACAGCCCAAGTCTCGATCGAATCGAAGGCTTTCTCGTAGTCCACAAACGCCAAACAGAGAGGCAGGTTGTACTCTTCAGTCTTCTGTATAACCTGCCGCAGCGTATGTATGTGGTCTACGGTGCTAAAGCCTTTACGAAATCCGGCTTGTTCGGGAGGCTGGAAATCGTCAAACCTGCGCGCGAGACGATTCGTGATGACTCTTGAAAACAGCTTGTATACATGGCTAAGAAGTGTGATGGGCCTATAGTTCTTCAGTAGGGCATTGTCACCCTTCTTGAAGAAGAGTACCACCACACCCCTGCACCATGCTTGTGGCGTTTTCCCTTCGAGTATGACGGAACTAAACAGCGTCTGAAGGGCCTTAAGTATTGGTTTTCCACCCGCCGTAATTCCGTCTTCCCCCGGTGCCTTGTTGTTCTTAAGCTGTTTCAGAGCCATCCTAATCTCATACAGGCTGACGTCGGGAATGTCTTCGGTATAGTGTCGGGTCAATCTAGCTCTAGGGTCATTCGATAGATTCACGACGGGTTTACTGGTTGACGTGTACAACTGCCCATAGAATCTCTCGATCTCCCTCAGAAGCTCCGGTTTGGCGGAAACGATCCTGCCATCATCGGTCTTCAGTTTTGTGAGCTGGCTCTGCCCAATAGACAGATCTCTTGCAAAGACCTTGGAGCCCTTATTCCGCTCAATCGCGTCTTTGATACGCTCGGTATTAAAGCGGCGGAGGTCGCTTTTCAAGGACTTTGAGATCCGTCTATTTAGCTGCCGGTATTTCAACGCAACGTCTGAAGACTGCAGGATCATCTCACGCCTCTCCTCCATGAGCTTGAGAGTTGGATCAGAGAGTCTTTTGTTCCTATCTGTACGGCGGGTCTTGAAAAACTTAGACCCGACCGTATGGACAGCTTCCACGAACCCATCGCTGTAATCGTCCACGGAGCTCCCTAGGCACTCGAAACGATTCTGGAGTTCGAGCTGACAGTTCTCGGGGTTTTGGACCCGGATATGTGCTGGACGGAGCGTGGACTTCATCAGTCGACACCTTTCAAGCTTAACATTAATGTTCAATGTGCCTCTTACCATGCGGTGATCGCTGCCGGTTTTCACCGAATTGATCACAGAGACATCATTGAACATTTGCTTCTTGGTTGACATGATGAAGTCGATCTCGTTTTTAGTTGCACCATCGGGGCTTTGCCAGGTCCACTTCCTGTGCTCACGCTTTCTGAAGAAGGAGTTCATCATGTAGAGGCCCTCCTTCTCCATAAAACTGGCCAGTAGGTGACCCCGGTGGTTCCGACGTCCAACTCCAAATTGCCCCACTTGCAGCTCATCCACGTCTCGTTTGCCCAGTTTCGCGTTGAAGTCCCCCATGACAACGGTGAAATGAGTTTTAAAACCATGCATGGCTCTAGATATATCCTCATACATGGTCTCTACCTCGTCGTCGGGGTGTGCCGAGGTCGGGGCGTACACCTGTATGACCTTCAGCGAATATCTTTGGGATATTCTGAGTATTAGGTACGCCACCCTGGTCGACACACTCTCGATCTTCACCACGTTGTTCACAAGGGACTTGTGGACGATAAACCCGACACCACCCTGGGACTGTCGGTCACCCTCTCGGAAATAGAGCAGGCTACCGGATTTGAGGATTATCGAGTCCTCCCCCTCTCTTCGGACTTCAGATAACCCTATAATACTCCATCGCAACCTGCTCAATTCTGCCTCGAGTTCGGCTATCTTCTCATCGGTCCGGAGTGTTCGCGTGTTATATGTTCCCAGGTCCAGTCGTCGGTGTTTATTGGGGTAGCCGGGTCCACTCCGGGGATTCTTCGCACCCCTTGCCACGCCATCGCCTCGGCCGCTACCGTAGCCGAGGGTAGACGGGCTGCCGGGCACTCGGGGCCGTTTTATTTGTGTGCTTCTCATATTCGTTTGGGGGGAGTTTGCCATAATCGCCACGCTTGGCAGGCGGGTTGGCGATCGCAGTTTGTTGTTAAAGTGTCCAGAAAACGCTGCTGCCCATTCTCTGGTGTGTCCCTTAGTCGCCTCTTACGACACCCACGGGAAGATATGGGATGGTGAAATTCTTTACGTCCGTCGTAAAATTTAGAGATCCGCAAGAGAACCAGGGTAACCGACATAGCCCGAAGAATTGCCAAACTTAAGTGGCAGTGGGCAGGGCACATTGCTCGCAGAACGGATGGCCGATGGGGCAGAAAGGTTCTGGAGTGGCGACCGCGAACCGGAAGACGTTGCGTTGGAAGGCCTCCCACCAGGTGGTCCGATGACCTGGTGAAGGTTGCGGGGATCCGCTGGTTGCGGGACGCACGAGACCGGTCAATGTGGCGACGCTTGGGGGAGGCCTATGTCCAGCAGTGGACGTCTTTCGGCTGATATGATGATGATGATGATGATATATATAAAAGAGAAAGTATGTATGTTCCTTATGGACGCCGAAACGGCTGGACCGTTTTTAATGAAATTTTCAGATAATCTTTAGATTGACTGGTTTGATGGCGATCGGAGCATCTTTTTCTGAACTTTGAACGCGCGCGTAGCCGCGGGCAGAAGCTAGTTACCTATATAAATAAGTTGTATTTTTTTAGGGGCAGTGGTTGCCCAGCAGTGGTAACGGCCGCGACTTAAATGTTGAATACAGACCTGCGGATCACAAAGCCAAGGGACAACACTGGGGCCCATTAGCAATGCTACGAATCTTGGATCCTACAAGGTCTATACCCGCGGAACCGCGGCTATAGCAGCGCGGAAGCGCTAAACTAGGGGTCTGTTCTTTGAGATACCGATTCCTGTCAGACAGGCGGAAAATGATACACACATGCACAACTTACCACTACTACTCACATTTGTTCCCACGGTGGTCTCCTGGTCTGGTTCTATCCCGTGTCCGGTCGAGGGTTATAAGGGGGAAAATATATATAATAAATTTGGGATAACCGACGTGGTCCAGACACGTTCCCGACGAAACTACTTCGCTGCGCGTGAAATATATGCACAAACAAATGAACGGGCGATTCCCAGTACCTCTCGCGGGTCACAAACGTAATTTCGAACAACGATGTCTCGTGCTATCAATCACATTTTTTCAAGTTATGTCAACGTCCACTCAGAGCCCAGGCAGGCGCTTTACTTTGTGTAAATTATTTCATCACCACTGCTCTCAAAACGGTGAATGAAAACATCGTGAGGAAACCGGCATGTCCTAGAACCAAAAATTCGAAGACATGTGACATCTACCAACCTGCACTGGACACGCGTGGTGGATGACGGCCCATTCCCTCTCACAGAGAGGAGGCCTGCACGCACAACGGACCAAATTGGGAGTCTTAAGTGCGGAAAAGGAGGACCATCTATCCTATTCTAAGGCGTATTTTTTTAGCAATATGTGACATGTCTACAGTAAAGCCTGAGCAATACAAACAACCAAAAATTGCATTGCCATTGGACGTATTTGCTAAAATATAAATATTATGTTAAATGAACTCTATCTAGCGTCCCTTGATGTTTACCGAAAGAGACGATGTGATGCGTTTTTTTTATGACTTATCAGTTATGGTTCTCTTATTTGTGTAAAAGTCAAAATTATATTTTTAACTATTGTATCTGCTACAATAAGCGATATTTGTGTTAAACTTCTGAGTTAACCTTTGATGAAGACTCATGCCATGCTTATTCATTTATTACAGTATCCCAATCCCGCGCCGCCGAGTCCCTGCGCAGCTCGCGCCAGCTAGTGTGCGGCTGGCACCACTCGCACCCGCAGTTCCCGGCCGCGCCGTCGGCGCAGGACCTGACGTCACAGCGCGGCCTGCAGCGGGCGCTGGAGTGGGCGCACGTGCCCTTCCTCGGCTTCATCACCAGCCAGCACTGGCCCACTGGGCGGACGGCCTCGCAGTACCGGTGACAATCTATTTATATATTGAACTAGTAACTTACGTCACTGGAAACAACAAAGATAGCTGAAATGGGACATAGATACCCGAAACCTGGCTAACATAACTAGCCTAGCCTCACTGTTCACTGACAACTCACAGCCTCAAATTCCAAGTAGACAAGGGCAGCTAATTCCTGGGTGTTAAAGCAGATGTTGGAAGCGCCTATGTTAAATAAATGTTTGTTAATTGGCCCGTAATTGTCCCTATGATTAATTATTCTTAGGTTATTTAAGGTACCGGTGTGTTATCAAAAATACTCGAGAAGAAAAGAGAAAGATTTTAACTATTAATTGCTTGTACAATAGTTACACGTGTTCTCTGTAAAAATTTGAACTGGCTAGCTTTATGGTTCTATTTCTGTATTGCTATAAGGTTAAAAAATATAAATGTCCCTCATTTTCAGTTGTATCCGTGTCGAAGGCGATGACGACGCAGATCTGCCCACGGGCTTCCAAATCAGCGTGAAACTGGTAGCAGACCTCACACCTGACAACCTGCCTACCTTCCTACAAGAGTTGCGCGCCGTGATGATAGACAACCATAACAGGAACGAGTTCAGTGTCGACTTGGTCAAGGATGTGTGTCCACAAGCTGGGATCACGTATTTAAAAAAGGTTGGTTGGATCATTTTTTAAATACAAAATATTGGAAGAAACTGCCTTGGTATTCGTTCACTACTTCTTAGGCCAGGTTTCTCACTGCAAAATTATCGCAGAATTAATGTGACAAATTGTCAAGCACTCATTATCTGCTGTGATTGGTTGAATGAATTATCAACAGCCAATCACAGCAGATAACCGGCGATTATTAGTCGATTACGTGAATTGAGTGTTGAGAAACCGGGGGTTAAGGTCGTGGCTCACTAACACGAATCCGCACCAACACTGCTCCCGCACCACACCGCCTCATACGGAGCTGACTACTCCCTGTCCACGCGCCGACCGCTTTCGCTTTAGCTAGCAACGTGCTTCCAGCTCACAGTCTGCGTGCGTACGGTACGGGCGGCCCGCTTGAAGCGCGTGGTAAGCATGCGGTAAGCGAAACGTCAACTATCGAGCGGTACGATGGCGTTAAGCTCGCTTACAGCGAGCTGCCTGCTGATTTGTGTTTTCAATGTAAAGTATGTATACAGAGTTCGCCTTGAAGCTCACATTTCAATGAACATTATTTTGCCGGGTGGGAGCGGTGTCGTATAAGTCGGCTACGACCTTTAGTGTGCGCAGGCGCGACTGCGCGCTATACATGGGACCCAGAGTTACATTCTCTGGTCAGAATGTTTTTATTGGATTGTCGATTTAGAATTTCTCAGTAACATCCCAGTCTGGATTGATCATGCCCCGTTGATTGAAATAGATGTTTCAATAATACATAATAATCACAAAACATCACGCTTAATTCTCCAAATGGGTAGGCGGAAGTATACAATGTGTCCGGACTAATAGTAAAAAAAACTCCAAGTCCGTAAAATACAATTAATTTTATCGATCTTACATAAGGGATTTAATCCCTACAAATTTTTATTGCATTTCCTAAAATTCTTTTTTTTTTTTTATTCATGATGGGTTTGCTCTTGACTCTAGTCTAGGTCAGAGGTGACAGAGACAAAGTCGACGATGGAGTGAGCTTACCCAGAAGAAGCCTGTTCACTCTAACTTTGAAGAGATTCGGGTTGTATGCGTTCGGCAGTGCGCATTATGAAGGATGTTTGGAAGCGCTTGGTGCGAATTGGTGGTATAGCAACTAGGTGAGGATGGTAACTTGCAGTGCGTCTAGATGTCCGATGGTAGAAGGGGGCCGGTGGGATGAGGTCGTGGAGTTCATGAGCACACTCGCCAAAATACAGTCTGTAGAAGACCGACAAGCAGGCAACCTTACGGCGATGAGCTAAGCTGTGAAGCTTGGCATCCACCAGTTTGACGTCGCCAATTAGTCTCTTGGCTCTGCGTTCCACCGAGTCAAGCGCGGCAAGCTGATATTTAGCTGAGCCATCCCAGAGGTGGCTGCAATACTCCATGCAGGATCGGACTTGCGCTTTGTAAAGAGTTAATAGCTGTCCAGGCATAAAGTATCGCTTCACTCTGTTTAGGACGCCCAGTTTCTTTGCCGCAATTTGGGCTTTGTACTCGATGGAGGCGCCGAAGTTGAGACTGGATGTCATCCATGCCAAGGAGCTCGAGCCGGTCAGTTATAGGAACAGTTGCACCCCGAAAAGTAGGCGTTCTGATGAAATGAGTCCTCTTTGCGGTAAAAAGACATGCCTGTGTTTTCGTGGCGTTAAAAGAGACCAGATTGTCATCACCCCAACGGGAGACAAGACTTAAGGTCAAATCAGTACGCTCCACCATAGCCTCTCTCAAGGAACGAACTTCATCCCCGCCGGTTCTAGCGCTGGAGAAGTATCTCTCGGAAACAGTACTGTCATCTGCGTACCCAACAATACCAGGCAGAAGTAGGTCATTGATGTGCAGCAGGAAAAGAGTTGCAGAGAGAACAGACCCCTGAGGAACACCGGCATTAATAGCCTTAAGGTCAGAGGAGCAGCCGTCAACGACTACTCGGATCGACCGTTCACTGAGGAAGTCTGATATCCAGCTACAAAAACCGGCTGGGATGCCATAAGCAGGAAGCTTGCTGAGTAGACTAGCGTGCCAGACCCTGTCAAAGGCCTTCGAGATATCGAGCGATACGGCAAGTGCTTCGCCGTGATTCTCGATGGCTTCGCCCCAGCAGTGCGTGACAAACACAAGAAGATCTCCAGTTGACCGTCCCCGGCGAAAGCCATATTGACGGTCACTGAGGAGCTCATTGTCTTCAAGGTAGGTCAGAAACTTACTGTTCAGTACCCTTTCCATAACCTTACATAGTATGGAGGTAATGGCTATCGGACGGTAGTGGGCAGGGTCTGCACGGTCGCCCTTCTTGTGTACTGGTTGTACATTTGCAAGCTTCCAGGATTTCGGTACCTTTCTTTTTTTAAGAGAGAGGCGGAACAAGCGTGTCAATACAGGAGACAGTTCAGGCGCACACTGCCTCAATACTCTCGCTGGAATGCCGTCAGGCCCGCTGGCCTTGTTCACGTCTAGGCTGCACAGTACTCTCCGAACCTCTTTAGTGTGAACTGCGATCTCCGGCATCGAAGAGTCACATTGAGGTATATTAGGTGGTTGCTTAGAGCCAGCATCCAGACGTGAATTGCTTGCAAAGAGAGATGCAAATAAATTTGCTCTCTCACTTGCAGAGTGAGCCAGCGACCCATCAGGTTTCAGCATTGGAGGTAAAGTGGGTCTGTTCTGCGAAAATATGAGGCAAAAATGTGCAGGGGTTCTTTTAAGGCAATAATAAAATTAACACAAATTGGCTTAGAGCTGTGATTCTTTAGTCAGTGTGTAGACCAACTCGAAGACTAAAAAAATACCCTAAAAAACATATTGTGTTAATCCCTAAAAATTTTGCAGAATTTTAGGAAATGCAATAAAAACTTTTGAAATTACGTTTAAAATTTGACTTTTATGGCTCAATACAAAAATATCTTATGTTTTGAGTGTTAGATGAATATTTTTTTAGATTCTCTATGCTATGGCCGTAAAAATAACATTAAATGTACGCCTCTGTGAAACCTAGGTGGAAAGTTATAGTTGTTAGACTATGTGGATATCGTAACAAGTTAGTCAGATACTAAAATTGTTCTATCTTTGAGGGTTTAGTGATTTCAACCCTTATGTGGGGTTCTTTAACGATAATATTAACTGTATTTAACGGACTTTCTTACTACAATTCCGGACACATTGTATATGTAGTAGATACACATTTTACCAGTTATGTTTCACCATAGCGAATCAATTTTGGTTCAAGCATTTTTTTATTTATTAACGGGGTTTTTATGTCTCCACAGTGCATATCAAGCGCATCACATCACATGCGATCAGCGGGCTACGATGAAGCGGACCCACTCGTGGAACAACTGATACAAGGAATTAGAGATGTCTTCAGATAGGAAACAAACATTCCGATATGTGGTTTTTACTTTACACTATGTAAATAGTTCAAGAAACGGAAGGCATGATAAGATGTTCGATTGTTTACTTGTAGCAATTAAGTTCAATCTTTAACAGTTTTCAAGCCTGAAACAACTGCCCAACACCTACAAAATACCTGAGGTTCATCCTTGCACAAGAATGTGAATCATTATTTCTAAATAGTATCTTGAACAAAAGTAGCTAGATTTCTATAAATTAACGATTTTGATATACTGATGTTGTTCTGAGATAATACACAAATTTTTATGTAATAAATAATTCTGGAAGTTTCAGAAAAAGTTTTGGTAGTTTCCTGGAAACCTAAATTGCTTGCTGAATGTGATAGATGCCTTCGTTTTATTTTCCTAAATAAATGTAAATAATTTTATAAGCATAGATTGGTGCTCTGGCCTCCTTCACTGCCGTACTTGCAGCGATGACTGTCTACACTTTCGCGCGGTCCCGGCACCGCTCCGCCAGTCGTTCGTCACCGCTCGTGCGTGCGAGGAGAGTGCGGGGTCTTAGTTCGACAGCCTCGCAAGAAAGGAGCCGTCAAAGATCAGCCCAACCGTCACGGATATTGAGCTCAAAATTGTGTACTTGATCTCGAAGAGTGAAATATCTGTAACATAGTAACTTCTCTAATCTGTGGCTCTACAGTGTTAAATGGTGTGATCATATTTTAAAACCTGCTTGTGTACATAATGAACAAGTTTCTCTTTTGGATTTTCTATGTAAAGTTTTTGTCAGCTGACTAAAATTTGTTTGGGACATGCACTTTTTTTGAATATAAATTTTATTTTAAAATTATTGCTGTATGTATAACTTATTTGATTAGTTTTAATAGTTCTTAATATATTGTTTTAGCTATCCAGTATTATTTGTAAGGAGATTTCACAGTAACTTAGGTTATTTAAAATTTTTAGTCTTTAATTGATCTTAACACTTTGACAGCCGAAGATTTTAAAACGCGGATTCCATGGTTCGCCGGCGATTTTCGCCGATATTGCAACATTTATAAAATGAGAACTATCAATGATAAATCTATAATTATTTTTTTATTTATACTATTGACTTGTTTATTTCTAGGATAAAAATAAAAACAGACGTAAATTAGTTTTTTTTTATTTAAAAATGTAGAATAAAAAAGAGGTTTTATGGGAAAAAAAAAAGTCGAACATGGACTTTTGCGTGTTCAAGTCGTGTAATTTTTGCGTGTATGAAAAATTTTGAAGCAAGGATGGTAGCATAAAGGCACGTTGCAGTCTGGGCAGTAAAATATGGTTTCTTTGCGTCCTCGTTTGCCAGTGTTTTTCTTAGAAATGTCTGCACAAACTTTACAGACTCTTGCCACCTTCTCTTTTTTTTCGGTGCTCGGTATCCTTTCGAGAAAGTGCCTTCCCACTAGTCTGGTACTGCTGCCTACATGGTGTGGGCCACGTGAGGGTCCTGGTTCAGCCTCTGGTGCAGTTTGCAGCAGCTGGTCACCACACTCCATCAGGAACTGTGAGAATCGCGGGCGGCGCCTTTGAGACCTTGATTTATTGTAAATGACGTAAGCATTTACCATTGCTCTTGCTACCAGGTTGAAAAACATCTTTTTCCACCACTTCATGCTCTTTCTATTCAAGGAGTAGTAAGACACATACTGGTCATTCAGATCTACACCAAATTTGTGGTGGTTGTAATCTAGTACACAATCTGGTTTCAGCCTTTTGGTCACACCGACACCTTTGACTTTTGCATCCACCTCTGTCCAGCTAGCTCCGTGTTTCGTAGTAAGCATGAGTACATCACGCTTGTCCTTCCATTTACAAGCGGTTAGATTGGCCCGGTGACAAAAGGCCATTTCGCCTTTTTCCAACGGTTGATGACGCCAATCCTGTGGCAGACCACGACGATTCGCCATTACAGTGCCAACAAGGCGAGTGTCCTTTATCCACAATAAGTCTGCGATTGTCGGACTTGTAAAGAAACGGTCCATGTATATGGTGTGCCACTTACCGAAGTATGGTTCACTCAATTCCGTGATAATCGTTTCCACCGATTTCGAGTCGCCTATGTAGGGAACCATGCGCAGTATGTATCCTGTTTCCGCGTCGCAGAGCATGTACACTTTCATGCCATGTGCTTTGAAGTGCACTCGTCCCCTAAACCCACAAGTACCCTCATCGATAGTCAAGTGCTCATTGGGATAATAACACTCTTGACACAACCGACACATGTCATCAAAAAAAGGTCGGAGTTTGAAAAAAGCGTCGTACTCGGGATCACCACGCGGTTTGTAGTTTGCGTTATCATTCAGATGGAGACAGCTATAAATGGCTCGGAATCTGTTTCTATTCATGTGCTTCCCGGCGAATGTAGTGGCTATTATTTCCCGTGTAGACCAGTATGAATCAAAACTCTCCTTGTGTACAAGCGTAATATGAATCACGATAGAAAAAAATGTCTTTAGTTCCGATTTTTTGACAGCTTTCCATTCGTACAACATAGTGCCAGGTTTCAGAATGCCTTTTCTTGCTTGTTTGGTTTTCATTTGAGCTGCGTAACGGTTAGTTTCCGTCTTTAGAGTGTTCCAAAAAGAATCGGGGAAAAAAATTGAAAAACAATCCAACTCTGACGAACTTTCATCTACTGGAGCCAATACTTGAGATACTTCTTGAAATACTGGATTTTCTGGGGGTTCTTGCAGTGCTTGGTATGACCATCCATTACCTTCATCCATTTCTCTGAGGGTAAGTGCTGCTGCTGATCTGCGGGTAACGCCGCGCCCGCGTGTAGCCGAACGCACCGCCGAGCGACCGCGACCGAGGCGGGATCTCGTATTTCTTCGAGGTGTACGACCCCGGCCCCGTACATGTTCCCCCCGTACAGGTTCAGATAAGTCGTCTGACATGTCAGCATCAACATCTTGTCGATCATGAACCGATACAACCTCTTGCAAGTCTTGAATAAGGTCTGGAAAGAGAAAAAAACAATAAAAATATGTACGACGCAAAAAGGCTACATTTCTACAATAATAACCCAACAAAATACAATAATTTACCTTGAATTTCAATATCTGGGGCTTCTTCAATATCCGAATCATCATCAGCAACCAAGAAGTCAATAATTTCGTTCGAATCGAGCCGATAACTTCGCCGTGAACTCGCCATTTCGCGCCAAAATTCGTGTACGTGCACTCGCAATAGCGGCGCGGGAACACTGGCGCAGGCCGCAGCGCGACACTCGATAGCTTGTTCCGCTCACACCAAGCGCCCCACCACGGTTATTCTTACATGTGTGCGTAGCTAAAGCACTACACTATTATATCAATGCACGCCAAACACGGACTACGGACGTCGTTTTAGAAAGTCAGTCACGTACTGAGAACGTGATCAGCGTCACAATACAATCAACCTGGGACGTACTCTGCACGTGATCGGCTGTGAAAGTGTTAAAAGCCTACATATTTGTTCCACCTGAATGGTTGTGTATGCCGTTCGTGCTTTATAGAAAGTGTTTCCTGTTCTATTATTCTTGATATTTTAAGAATAATATAGTTTTATTTTACTTGGAGTATTGTAAATTGATTATCGAAGTCCTGTTTAAGTCATAAATTAAATTTGACTGAATTTGATATTGTTTTCTTTTGTCTTCTGATCTTTATTAAAGACTAGCTGTTGCCCGCGGCTTCGCTCCCGTGGACCACCCCCTTTTTTGGGATTTAAAAATAGCCTATGTCACTCAGGAATAATGTAGCTTTCTATTGGTGAAAGAATTTTTCGGTCAAATCGGTCCAGTAGTTTCGGAGCCTATTCAGTACAAACAAACAAAAAAATATTTCCTCTTTATAATACTAGTATAGATAAGTTGAGAGCAGTGGTGGCCCAGTGGTATTGGCCGCGACTTACAAGTTGTAGGTCGTGGGTTCGAGCCAAGGCAGGTGCTTTACTTTGTGTACATTATTTCATCACCACTGATCTCAAAACGGTGAAGGAAAACATCGTGAGGAAACCGGCATGTCCTAGAACCAAACATTCGAAGACATGTGACATCCACCAACCCGCACTGGGCCCGCGTGGTGGGTTACGGCCCATTCCCTCTCACAGAGAGGAGGCCTGTGTCCCAGCAGTGGGAACATTAATAGGCTGATGATGATGTTGATGATAGATAAGTTCTGCCTTATTGCGTAATGAATTCGCAAGGCAAAGGGCAAAGAGTATGAAAAATCGACCAATCACATGCGAGATGAAAGACGCCATGTGGATTTCCGTCTATGTAATTGGTCGATTTTTTGTACTCTTTGCCCTTTGCCTTGCCGAATTCATTACGCAATAACGCTGCTTATGTTAAACCCCGTGTGATTACTGTAAATTAATCTGATCACGATTGATCTAGGTTAAATCGGTTGACCTATCGAGTGGTGCCGCAAAATTCCGTTATGTTTTCGCGTTGCTGTTGTTTGACTCCCGGTTCAGGCAAGTGACTTTTGAAGAAAGTGGTTTTGCAAAATCATACAGCAGCGTTCAACACTAGAAAAACACAGCCTTATGCAATATGAACGCCAGTTTTATTTAAAAAAACTAATTATTATAAAAACAAAAAACCCGACTGCTAAAAAAATATTAACTGAAAATAAGAGTAAGAGAGAGAAAACTGAAGAGAAGAGAAAAACTAGTACTAGGTATAATTTTATACATATACTAGCGGACGCCTTGCTGTTTACCCGCGTAGTTCCCGTTCCCGTGAGAAAACAGGGATTAAAAGTAGCCTATGCCACCCGGGGATAGTGTAGCTTCCCAACGGTGAAAGAATTTTTTAAATCGGTCCAGTAGTTTTTAACTTTATTCGTTACATACAAAAATACAAGGCTTTCCTCTTTATAATATTATTATAGTATAGAAGCTGTGGTGTCTCATCCCATACAAAGAAACCGTGCCGAGGTACTGTACTAATTATACTGGTTATTTTTTGTACATCGGTTGCGTTCGGTTCCGTTTCACGGATATAGATGGTGATTTACTATCGCTGTGGAACGGAACCGAACGCGATCGATTTACAAAAAATAATCGGTATAATCAGATGAAAAACTAGTTACGTCGGCACGGTTTCTTTGTATGGGATGAGGCATGAGGTGCTGCCAACGGTGACAAATGAAGTTTTGGTAGGGTTTTCTATAATTTTTGTTTGTCCCCCGCCTGCAGCACCTCATCTATGTATAAAATGATACCTAGTTCTTGTTTTTCTCTTTTCAGTTAATATTTTTTAGCAGTCGAGTTTTTTTTTATAATAATTTATTTTATTTCAGACTTTTAGTTTTAGTCCTCCAAATAACCTAAGTGGTAAATAGTACATTATGGTACAAGTGTGCCTGTTGGTGATTACCGCTGATGCGCCATTGAGACACGAGCCGTAGGTAAGGGTCTGAAGAGAGCCGAGGACGGTAATCATCAATACACACGTGTATCATACGACGTTTTTCAACACACTTGTGAAAAAAATCATTTTCAACAGTAAAAACGAGTTGTGATTTTTTTTTAAATAAAATTTATATTGACGTACAAGTTGAAATTATATATTTAAATACGAAGTTGCTTGAAATGAGCAATCAATAGGTACATTAATTTATTTGTACTATTGAGCACGATCTTTTTTGTATCGAAACTTTTTTAAGAACAAAGCAACTCAACCAATAAATAAAAAAAAAAATCTATAACTCACTTGTGAATAATAGCAATGTAAAAGTCACAGTTTGATAACAGGTATCATTATGTGCCTAATTGAGGTGAAATTAGAGCCACTTTATGAGTTAAACACACAAGTGTGTTGAAAAGATTATTTATTTTGCTATCAAAGTTACGCTTATCTTGTACATAAAAGTGTTACGAGATATATATTTTTGTAATGGTCTATTTAATAGCTATCATTTGATATGAAAGCTATTAAATAGACCATTGATGATGAGCTCTTTTTAAGGGGGTGCCATATTTAAAAATGATTTAGCCTATGTCACTCCCACAATTGAGACGAATCCAAAGACACCTCATCTTATAGTTTTAAGTTCTTGTATATAGTTATAATCTGAATCTCGGAAACGGCTCCAACGATTTTCATGAAATTTAGTATGCAGGGCCTTTCGGGGCGATAAATCGTTCTAGCTAGGTTTCATTTTTAGAGAACTGCGTTTTCTCTATTTTCACCCGAGCAGAGCTCGGTCGCCCAGATATTATATATCATTATACGTCAAGCCGTTTGGGCAGTAGAGCGCAAAGATAACTATTATTATAATGGACATACATATATACATAAGCTCGAAAAACAATACCCTGCCGCAGTCGGGTAAAAATTAAGCTAACCCCAGGGGGTGCCATACTTGAGATACCTACCAAAATTTCATTACTTTTTGTCCAGTCCATCGACACTTGACATCCACAAAAATATGAGCGAAAAACTAAAGCATCAACACATCGCGCGTTGCTGAAACACGGCGGAAGTTTTGCCTGACTCTTTGGGTCAAAGCACTTTGACTGACGCAGAGTCGAATCAAATTCTGTAGGAAGTGCGCATCTGCGGGGCGTCTTCGTGCGTATGTGACTCGCTAGAGTAAATTTTTTCTATGGTATGTGAGGGCTTACAGTTGTTGACTTTTCTTCGCTTTGATTTTTGTAGATGTACCTAGTACCTACCTAAATAACCGAGTTCGCTGCGCGCGCACCTATGGAACCAGTCTGCGAGAAGATAGCTCCAATCATAGAAATGCGTGTAATACGTAGTGATGATAGGGGGCAGTATGCTATGTATACGTTTAGACTACCGCTTCCCTTCGGCTCTGCCCGAGTGTGCTTTTAATCTTTCATGTGTGTAACTGAGAATCAAACCAATTCAAATGATGCAAACGTAGAGGAACGATATTTAGGGTTTCCCTCAAGAAACTTCTACACTGTATAGCAGAGTAGTTGCAATATTTCAAGATAAAAATAAAAGTCAAAAGCATATGGCACAGTTCCAGTTTATTTTTTAAATGTTACATGTGCTAGATAAAAAAATAATACAGTCCGATTAGTGAAATTCTTTTTACTATTAACCATCGGCCGTTGGCGTGCAAGCAGCCGTGTGTCGTATCGATGTTGAAATTAATACTTAGGTTTTTATTACAAATCGTTTATCTTCACATTCGTACACTCTAAATTGGAAAACATTATATTTTTTACAATTTTAACAAGCATTGTAACCGACATAGTTTTGAGCCCTTGGCTTAATTCTGCAGGTATCGACTCGATAGTGATGTAGCGAATCGATCACATTTAAATTCGTATCGATGCACGTATCGAAGTCGACACGCACAGATGCCTCTGTTGGACTTATTTGGTAGTACAAAGGTACTTTCATATCGTAAGTGCCTTGTATAATATAATTTAAAAACGATATAGTAATTCATCTATTTATACAGTCATATTGTCTAGTGGCCGAGCGTCGCGCGGTCACTGTTTATATTACTGGGCATTATAAAAATGTACTGCGCATCAAACACAAAATATTACGATTTATTTCAAATAAATTTACTGATATAATGTTACACTGAGTTGCAATACACGAACCTAAGGCTTTAGACGAATTGGCAAGCTAAACTTACAAATAAATGGAAAACACACTGGCAGTGATAAAACAATATTGTGTTCATTAACACAAAATCCTAAATTTGAGCGACGTCTAAAATACCTGGAGTAATTAGTACTTATTAAAACACGTTTTCTAAAATTGTATTGCTTATGTAAAATTCTAAACCATAATTCACACGCTCGTGATATTCTGTGTTTGATGATTCGCGTCACAACGCAACCTTAGGCAATAAATAAAAAAAATGATTTGTTTAATTAAATTAATAAAAAATAAAGAGTTCGAAACGATCGTAGCGTTACTTCTATATTTACAATGTGTTAACTTACAACTAATTAGAAGCATCAACTATGAAACTTTTTATCAACATTGAAGGCACTGATTCCGCACCCGATTCTCGTCACATATGTGCAAACATTAGGTGCACTCTTCGCTGGCAACATTCCTCTGTACTTCTATTTTACATGGCAACACTGCAAGTTATATCGTCTGTCGAAACTTTGTAAAGAAACTTGAATGGGTAAATAATTTTAAATATTATTCCAATGTGGGATAATTGTAGTTATAATCGTATACGGTCACATACGGTCTGTGTGTTTTGCAAGAAGTTTTGACAAACAATACAAGCTGAACTGTTGGTACATAATGGACCGGACATGACGCTAACTTACACAATATTATACAATATGCGAAATAAGTACTGGTATCAAACAGCTCGCGTTGCATGATGCTCGCTCTGAACTAACTATTTATTCAAACATTTTATTTACGAAGCTAGATAAACAGTTGATGAATGATAGTTTAGTCACATTACTTCGGATGTCAAGTTCCATGCAACGCAAACGTAGACTAGTTAAAATAATTGAAGTTGACTTAGGGAAACTCAGTCTGGCAATGATATTATAGCAGAGTACTTTGGCTCAGTCGTCGAAACAGTTGTACTGTGAGTTATAAAAAAACGGGAAGAATAAGTAAATTAATAGCAGCCTTATCGAGTTTACTGTACCAGTAATGTGTAGTGGTGTTACTTGGGAGTCGACAAAATAATACCATTCTCCATTACTGATCAGTTTCAAAAGTTTAACATAGACAGATAATTAACAGAACTAAAATGTCCAGCACAGTACAACCGTGCTGACAGCTGAGCGCGGCTAAGACCGGTCGCAATACAGAATAAACATAAATTTATTCTTACAAACTATTTCGCTAATTAGTTCTATTCACAGCTGCGGAACGGAAATTATTTATATAAAACATGTCCACACTTATAAGTGCGGTTAAATTCATTACATTGATATTTGATTGAGATCCCGTCGTGCGTACGATTGTTTTGTCAATAATTTTGAATTGAACAGCAAAGTGGTAGAAAACATGCTGGTGCCTGGCATGTTGTAACATGTAAAATTTCCTATACTAAGACGAAACGACAACAAACAAATATATCGATTTGATCATTCGATATTGTAATCGATAAACCGATAATTTTATCTTTCACATGTAGTTATACAACTAATTGTACTTTGTAGTAAATAATAAATACGAGAGCCAGTCACCAGCATTTTCTGCACCATTTTGGTAAAATTTCATACTCCTACAAATACGAATCTCCAACGAAACTATATTTAAACAGAACACGTCATTTTACATCTAAAATATTAATTTAAAAATATACAAACTAAGCAGTCATTCATATAACACTAGGAATATTTAAAAAAAAAAATGTTTGCATACCGTCATTCTGCGATTAAAAAAAATATCGTACAATAGTAAGCGTACTCAACTAGCTCGTAGTAAAAAAAATATTAAAATTAATTAAAAAAAAAGCTTAAAGAATCAATGAGGAACAGAATTTATACAATGTCGCGCAATTATACCTATTACGATGATTATCGTAACATTAAAAAATAAATAATTTATTTAATCTATAGCCGCCCTGCCGTCTCTGTACAATATTTTAAAAAGTTTATTATCAGTTTTCGATAACTTAACCTTATTTATAATAATAAAAATTAATTAATGTCACTAGCTCACATATAATATTCATATATAAACCGTGAGACAGGGCGACATGAAGAGGGCATAAACACACTGGTGCCTACTCAATTTGCGTACACACTGGCGGATTCTTATACATCGATGTAAAATTTATAACAGTTCAGTTATTCAGCTGGCGGTACTTTTCATAACGGGATACATTTTATATGGCATCACGTATTTATTTTATAATATCAGTTTTAACACCACGAACACAAAAAAAACATCACTTCTAACGATAAAGAACACAATGACACGTCATTTGACCAACTGATTTAAAACAAAAGTAACCTTAGATGTAAATTATAGTGAATTATCTTTTTTAGTTTCGTGGCGTTACAACTAAGGCGCAATGGAGTTAACATACTGGTATTTATAGCACTACCGTAATCGTTACTATGCGATCGAATATGAATAGCATTTCCTTTAACTAGAATCGATCATTTCACTGAGATGACTACGCCCGTTTTATATAGAACTTAACAGGACACAATGTTGAAAGTTGCTGACAATTTATTCTCAATATCAATGCAACTAGATACAAGTCGATCGCTAACATCGATCGAGTATAGTGTATGGTAATTTAAGACCGGCTCGCGCTTGACCATTATCGCAACTGATCGTAAGCGATGATGTGGTCGACGGCGAAGCTTGATTGCCTACAAGTAAGTAACCTATTCACTATTGACTTTTTTATCTGTTTTGCCCAGTTTTTATCTGTAGGTAACTCAACCTATAGTATTTTTTTTTAAACGCGTTTATTCATCAACTTGTTAGTCTTACAAATGGTCAAATAATTAACTATCCAACTTATTTGACCATTTGTAAGGAAGAATTGAAGAAAAAACGCATTTTACCGTAATTTGAAAACATTGGTAAGCATATTTGACCATTGGTTGAGTTAATTGCAGATCAAAAACTGGGCCTTAGAAACCCCAGCTAGCTAACACGAAACACAGTTTTCGGGAATCTAGTTGCACCTATAGTTGAAAAAATCGTCGAACTTAATTTAAATCGCATAGTACTAAAAATATACCAAAAAATCCTTTCCCGCCATACGTAGTGTTGGAACAATGTTGTGCGCACTAGTGCTGTGCCTAGTCGACGCTCTTGACGCGAGCCATGACCTTCCCCTCGAACATGGGCAGTGTGTCCGAGTCGCTGCTCACTTCCTCTTGTATCACGGTATCTAGATCCGCACAGTTCGTTTTGAAGAAGTATCTGAAAGAAAGATAAGTGGTGTTATAGCACAGATAAAAGACAGTGAATATATCATTCAAAGGTATTATAACTAGTTTATTTGGCACACACGGATACCCACAATGTAGATCGACTACACAAGCATCACGTAAGTTATTAAGTATTATAACTTGATTATTGCTAATGGTTGTGTTGAAACTGTATCTGTATCATATTATGGCCTATATTTCTAATATGATAAATTGATTTAAGGGCTAGTCATTTTCTTTGCCTTTACCTTATGATATACTATTGTAAAAGATATCTATAAATACTACAGAAAAGTTTCCGTGGAGTTTCTTGCTCTTCTTCTCCACGAGAACTAGTTTAGCGAAAGGGTGGTGGGCTCTCTGAGCATTCTCTATATGAATTAAGCCCTTGTTTGGCAGATCTACGCGAGACACAATGGCTTTTTAATTGTTTCAGTTAATTACGGCCAACAAGGGGTTAATTGACAAGCCTAATTGCAAAAAATACCTAGTCTTGTCTTTCTGTGATTTTCTTCATAAAACCCTTCTCTTACACACCACATACATAGGAACTCTGATACATAGTAAATAACCGACAACTATCTTGACCTTCCAAGCTAGCTATTCTGGTTGATGTAGACACTTTTATATGGAGTTCCTTCATGATTCTAACACGCGCGTGGAACACTACGCGCTATCAACGCGGGGCTGGTCCTTAACGGACGGCGAGCTACCCATTAATCGCCGTCTGCAAGCCCGCGCCTACGGTGACAGAGAATCGTGACTGATGACTTTGGCGAAGATCTTGTTTCTCAGATACCGAGACAAATGGTAGATTCTGTTTCGTTCTGATCAAATTAACATCAGAAAATAGACGTCAAAATCTGGCCTAAAGATTATTGTAAGTGTATAATGTTACCTATAGTTGCCCTTCCTGGGCAGATAGTCCTTGAACACCTTGAGCGTGAGCGGCGAGGCGGGCACCTTGAAGCGGTAGGGCACGTGCTCGTCCAGGAACGTCACCACCACCACCGTGTGCGCTTCGGTACTTGTTCCGCCACTGGCGCTGCTGGATTTGCTGCCGCTACCACTGGGGGACAAAAGTTTATAATTATAAGCCTTGTTAAATTTTCGTTAGTTTTGGAAATTGCACCCACAAGTCTTGGGAATCAACTAGACAGCTTGTCGGAATGCACTCCACCTTTTCAGAGTCCCGAGGACCACTTGGGAGCTCCGTAAAGCAGAATGCCATGACTATTACGTCATCAGCGAAGGATGCGTTATTGTATATTGGATATGTTGTATCACTGCATAAATATGATAAGTAGATTAGGCAAAAACCTTTGTGATTGTTCGGTTAAACAACAATGTCAATGCGTAAGTTTATCTTAAACAATCATACTGAAATGAATTGAAGTACTGTCAACAAAACTGCGTTCACAGTTTAGAGACAGGTTTTTTTTTGTTAGGTTCAACTTTCTCAAAAATCTACTACCATATTATTTTGATCGTGTTTAAGCACTTTTGTATGGAACAAAAGATTTTTAGAATGCTCCGAGTAGTCAGCAGTATGAATGTGTATGTACCGTGTGCTGCGCGGCTGCTTGTCCTTGCGCCGCAGCTCGTCCCGCTCGGCCGAGGACGCGCGCTCGTGCTCGCGGTGCTGGCGCCGCTCCAGGCGCTCGCCCTCCGCCATCCACAGCAGGATGCGCGGCTCTACGCCGCCGCCCTCGGACACCACGGACACTCCGCTGTCGGTCAGCTCTGTTACGTACCGTGTGCTGCGCGGCTGCTTGTCCTTGCGCCGCAGCTCGTCCCGCTCGGCCGAGGACGCGCGCTCGTGCTCGCGGTGCTGGCGCCGCTCCAGGCGCTCGCCCTCCGCCATCCACAGCAGGATGCGCGGCTCTACGCCGCCGCCCTCGGACACCACGGACACTCCGCTGTCGGTCAGCTCTGTTACGTACCGTGTGCTGCGCGGCTGCTTGTCCTTGCGCCGCAGCTCGTCCCGCTCGGCCGAGGACGCGCGCTCGTGCTCGCGGTGCTGGCGCCGCTCCAGGCGCTCGCCCTCCGCCATCCACAGCAGGATGCGCGGCTCTACGCCGCCGCCCTCGGACACCACGGACACTCCGCTGTCGGTCAGCTCTGTTACGTACCGTGTGCTGCGCGGCTGCTTGTCCTTGCGCCGCAGCTCGTCCCGCTCGGCCGAGGACGCGCGCTCGTGCTCGCGGTGCTGGCGCCGCTCCAGGCGCTCGCCCTCCGCCATCCACAGCAGGATGCGCGGCTCTACGCCGCCGCCCTCGGACACCACGGACACTCCGCTGTCGGTCAGCTCTGTTACGTACCGTGTGCTGCGCGGCTGCTTGTCCTTGCGCCGCAGCTCGTCCCGCTCGGCCGAGGACGCGCGCTCGTGCTCGCGGTGCTGGCGCCGCTCCAGGCGCTCGCCCTCCGCCATCCACAGCAGGATGCGCGGCTCTACGCCGCCGCCCTCGGACACCACGGACACTCCGCTGTCGGTCAGCTCTGTTACGGTCTTCTTGGAGAACGATCTGATGAAGGGAATGGTAAGTTATTTATTGTAGCGGTGATTAAATGTTATATAGAGGATGAGCATTAATATAATCGAAACTGATATAAGTTAAGATTCGTAAAAGTAAAGCCACATTGTTTTGCAACATTTATTGTGTTGATATAATAAGTTTACTGTAACTTAAAAATACTTTTTTTTATTGTTCTTAAAGCATGCAAAAATGTTGCACAAAACTGCTTGAGAATTGAATTGAAAATTCATATTAGTAAGTGCTACTTTTTCAAAGTTTAATTTATTTAATAAAATAGACGCATGGAAAAAGAGTAAAGTTCCCAAATTACTCTTCAAAAAGATTTCTGCCGTTGTGATTCCGTAAGACCTAGGGTTTGTAAAATAAATATTTTTTATAAAATTGTATGGAATTTATTCTAAAATAAATATCTAATTTATTAAAATGCACTGTTGAATTTCTAATTCCCAGCGTTGACCGAAGAATTAAAAATCCAAGAACGTGTATTACTTAATGAGTATAGGTCAATCCCATGCTATCCATACCTGCGCGTCAACGAGTGCGGGTGATGCAAGGAATCAGGAGGCGCATCATAATGGCCGGAATCTGCTGACAACGCCGAGGGAGCCCTCCTAGCTGCGTGTGCCGCGTGGCCGTGGTGCGCGGGCCGGGGCCGGGCGCGGCGGCCGCCCGGTGGGGATGCTCCTGGGGTGCGTTCGGACCATACTCGGGAGACGTGCTGGTCTGGAAAACAAAACGTATAATGTTAAAAATATGTAGTACACCAAAATCCTCCTCGTTCATATTCCATATTTTAAATAATCTTAAGTACGTTTCTCTCAAAAGTTAATTTATGAAATAAATCATTTTACAAGAATTACACTTTACATCAGTGTATTGTCTATCTAATACTCACCGAGAATATCTTGATCGTTGTCGTCATCAAGCTGTAGCTTCTCGCGGATGGCGGCCGCCACCAGCTGCGGAGGTAACGCCTGACTCGAAGCCTCCTCGCTGTCACCCTGTGTCACACACAACATTCACAAATTACTTATTTGCATTTAGAATGAGCACCCCTTGGATCATATTATCGAATCTTCTGGGGTCTGCAAACCTGTTCAAATACAGTTCCTTTTTAATTTGTATTTTTTTTTGTCAACTGAGTTTCATCTCCGGTTTCTGAATTAAGATATCGAAGTTGAGAACTCGACAAACTCTAGCATGAAACTTGTCACAGGAACATTCAAATTCTTTACTTCTATAGTTAATTCAGGTACCGGCGGGGGCGGTAAGGCTGTCTGTGGATATCAGAAACACAATGCATTGTGTTTCACTTTTTAAATTGGCAGTAGTATTATGTCACGATGCGTTGATGCCCTCGCTTTTGCTCTATTCTGTTTTGTATTTTCCTAGAATGTCAAAATTACAAAAAAAAAACACTTCTAGTCCTATGTTATCTGCTTACCACACTTGGGTAACATAGAGAATGCCAAGTTTAAGCCTATTTTTTTTCTACTGACCTCAGCAAGGCGCCTTTCGAGCCGCTCCTTAGCCTCCTGGTCGCGGCGCACTCGCTCTAGCTTCTCTATGAGCAGCGGCGCGAACTCCGCCGGGGGCAGCACGCGGAGCTGTTCCGACTGCACACGCAAAGTTCTGGGGATCACCTAGAAGAAAACAAAAGACCGTTTAAAACATGAACAAGAAAGACATGCAAATAAATTTGGAACTGTTTTCAGTACTGGTAAACTGCAACAAGCGTTGCAAATCGGATACTACAAGGCAGTCCAAATTAAAAAAAAAACGCTCGATTACAATATAATATTTTTTTTTGAAATGGGAATATCATTTTGAAATAAGTCAGAAATTATGCTAAAGCTGTCTATCTTCTGGAAAAAAACAAAAATAGTTCCCCAGTCTCCGCATCATACTGAGGAGTGATCAATATGATTTACCGGTCGATAGGCAGCTTTAAATTCAATTGTTTAGAGCAGAAGAGTTTAGTATTGACTTCTGCACCTCCATTGTATCCTCTTTTGGGCGTCTCACTTAAGAATGCGTTTCTTTACGACGCAGTTACTATGTTATTTACTTTTTAAATAATTTTTTTATTTCTATAAGAAACTATTCTATTTGTGTGCAAACTAAACTCAGGTGGCGTCCTGCACTTGACTGTTAAGGGGCAGAAAAATGATAATAATGTTAGTTGCAGTGTGTTTATTGATAATAATAAAGTCAACAATGCGAGTCGAACGTGCCTTATCTCTGGTTATATTGTTACGTTATTCGATATTTACCTGAAGGGAATGATAACTTTGAAGTTCAGAACTCATTTAAATTCTATATTTGTTGACCTTGATGTTGTTATATTTTTTGTTGGCATTTTTATTGACTGCAAATGAAAAAGGAAGGAGGACGGAACCCTATGAAAATTAAAAAAAAAATATGCAACGATATGGGCAGTTTTTTTTTTTAACATGCCAGTTTATCTTTTAACATAACTGGCGAAATTTGGGTGTACTGTATACAGGCGTGTTGCTTTTTTTTAATTTTCTTTTTTTGCTCTAGACTACAACACGTGCCGACAGCACAACGTGCCAACTAAAAACACGTTGAAGACTTCATATATTTTTAAAGCTCTAAACCGACGTTACGGTTTTTTTTTAGGTGTCTGCTAGAAAAGGATAGCAATACTCTAGTATTGGTTCAGTGGGTGAACACGGGAATTGTTTCCAATGTCAAGCCGCGACAAGGTTCGTGTGGAATTATACAATACCACGGGGTCCCATCGCTAACAAAGAAAAATTTGGTTCACATAAATGCCACTAGAAGGCGCGATCTGAATAGATTTGTTATTGAATTGTGTTTAAAATTAACATTTTCTAGTATTGATCATAAGAATGGTATGTTCTTGTTTAATCAAATCTCTTTAGCACAAAATTATGGAATATTGGGCTCTTAATTCACATTTCAAAGATTATTAGAACGGATCATTTAAAATTGATTCCAATAGATGGCGTGATTATAAATTTCTGAGGCATGCCACTCGATTTTTTCAATTTGTATCGTAACACATTTTGGTACAGTGGAACTGTAAAAACGTGCAAAAAAATTCCATAAAATAAATCGACAGTGTATTGTATTTAAGAAAGAAATAGTCAAGAATCGAGAAAACCCTTTAACTTGCAAGTCGCTGCCACCACCATCTATAGCCGTGGAACAGAACCGAACGCGATCGAAGTACTTATAAAAATAATCAGCTTAATCAGACGAAAACCGGTAGTTACGTCAGCACGGTTTCTTTGTATGGGATGAGGTATCTGTATGCTAGTATTATATTATCTGTGACAATAAAGTAAAATTATACTATGGCCTACGAATAGTAGATTATTGCATCGAGCACAAAGTAATTTATCATTGCACCGAGTGCCTGATTTAGAGCCCGAGCGCTAGCGAGGGCTCTAATCTAACAGGCACGAGGGCAATATAAATTACTTAAGGCGAGGTGCATAATCTGCTTTTCTTTCAACTATTACCTATAGGAATAGAAGATAAATCACTTTTTTAAATTTCTTTCATTTTTAAATCAGAGTTAGCAGCAAACATTTTTTTAAATTTGGAACAAGTAGGATAGAAATGAATAATACGTACGTAAAAAAAAAAGTATTGATATCGGCTGGCTGAATAGAGCTAATCCATTGAGATTGGCAACTTTTGGTGTGATTAAAAAAAAACAGTGCAATAATGAAATTTCATACATTTTTATTGCTCTAGAGCATTAAAGACTCGCTTTGTACTGAGTTTTTAGTGTGATTGTGATGCAATTAAAGCATAGTTGGAAGAAAAATATTTTATGTAGCTTTGTACAAGTGAAAAATAATTTGGAAATGGATCAGCACTTCCAGAGACTATCTCCATCAAATAAATATTTTCCTTTTATAATATTTTTTGACATTCAGATTTTGAAATTGTCCTTACCATGGCAGTATCCTGTTCCTTGTTGATGACAGCGTGGCGGTCGAGGCCCTGCAGCCGCGGTCGGTGGCGCGACTCCCGAGACTCGCGAACATTCCGCACCGACATGCCATCGCTACAGGAAGATAGACGATATAAGTTAGAATTGTGTTTAGATGAGACGACGATAGAGCTGGACTGAGATTCGAAAATTAAATTTGGAATATTTACTTTAATAGTTTTTCTAATATTATAGTGGTCTATAATATAATATATAATGGTTCTAATCAGTAGTTTCAGTATTTTTTTTATACAATTTAGTTAATAAATGTTGATCAAATTTTAACATTAATTTAAATAAAGTCTGAATCAAACTTGTAAAAAGTACATAATTAACAGCAGTTTTATGAGTTGCAAATATTTTGGGAACTACTATATTTTTTATATGATGTAATCGTCAAAGTAACTATTGGTACTTACTTGAATTTGTGGGTTTGTTATTAGGATCATCGGTCTGGTGCAAGTTAATGCGTATCACACGGATGGGGGCAAAATGATAAATTAGTGCTAGTAAAAGTTAAGCAGTTCTAAAGCTCAAAAGTACAGAAAAACTAAAAGATACTTTCTATAATATAGAACAAAAGATTTACTTACTTGATAAGTCTTGTTGCTTCTTCTTACTTCCAAGATATTGATCCGGGACATAAAAACCGTGCTACTAATAATGGCCCAGTTATACCATAAGTAACTAACCCATTCTGTTGTATAATCTCATTGACTACACCGCAGCTTCTGACCTATAGGTCAAAACTAAACTGCAGCTACTGATCTATAGGTCAAAACTGTGCTGTAGGAACCTAAAGGTCAATAACGATAATGCAACTACTGACCTAAAGTTACCCCATGGGCCATACATTATACTGCAGCTTCCGACATATAGGTAACCCATGGGTCATAAACTATACTGCAGCTTCTGTCCTATTAATTATTTTTTCTTTCTATGAATCAAGAACGATATTGCAGCTTCTCAACTGTAGAAAACTATGGACCAAAAACTATAATGTTTTAGATAGTGCAATGCAGGACTCGTTGTTATCATCTGCAATTTACAGTTAGCTGATTTGCTACGTCATTTCAATGTCAGCGTGAAGGCGTCACTACGTCTATCAGAATTTGTTGGTTGGTTCGTTTTGACATAACTAGACCACTGGTACTCACTTTGCTGTCTTCGTAGTGCACGCCGAGTCGTCGACTTCTTTTATCGCATATACAACAGGCCATATATCTCTAGAGGTACTCACACACTGCTGCCAGAGAGCGACACGGCATCGGAGTCGGTGCGGCCGCTGCTGAGGCTGGCGCGCTCAGAGTCCTGGCGGGACGCGGGGCAGTAGCCCGCGTACGACACGTGCGCACTGTACACCGACCGCTTGCGGTGCCTGCCGTGCCACCCGGTACATACGAGGGAATGGAGGATGGGAAACAAGGGGCAGCGGAGGGACGGTTTGGTAATGGATGAACAGATTCGAGCAAAAAGGTTGATTGATTGACGAATAATAAAGAGTTTTGGATGACAATTTGTATTATTTTTTTGTGAAAGTCATATTGATTTTCATCATTTTTGATAATTTTTGCAATGGAAACATATATTATTTTATATGTTAAAATTAGAGCAAAAAGAAAGGCATTTTTTATCGTCAACCAGCAGGTTACAAAGTTAGAAGGATGGTAGGAATGGTAAGTATGTATAAAATATGTGAGGTGGCAAGACAGAGCGATTAGCGTGTAATGCGGCGAACGCAGCGAACATGCAGCGCGGAACAAAACATGGGGGCAAACAATACATGGATACATCAGTCAAGCTGACGGGAGCGAAATTAAAGTAAATAAGGCTAAGTGCTGGATCGCTCATGCAATGCTGGGGTCACACTTCATGAACTCTTAGGTCCGATTGCACCACAAGTAACTAAATACATTTAGCAGTATACTTGTTTAAAACATCATTCTGTTTCTGTCAATCGTTTGAAGATGACAGAGAGACAGATTATGTTTTAACTACATTTAGCATTTAAATGCATATAATTTTGTGGTGCGAACGGGCCTTAGACTAAGGCGGGTTGGTCATTTTTGTTATGAGCATGAAATGTGATGCTATTCTGTAAACATCTCACGGAGAAACCATAGTAAGATGAAGTTAACACAAATTGAGCTGTCAATTCATGCAATCAAGATGAAATGATAGTTCACTTCATGGTCACACCACCTAAGTTTTCACAGTGAAATGTTTAAAGAATAGACCGGTAGTTCTTTGGTGACCTGTATACGATTACTGACCTTCCTGGTCACTAACAAGATTCATGGTAAATATTGTTCCTTAGATACAACCCGCCCTACGTCAAATTTATGAAATTATTTTGATACGTCAGTATTATAAACTGTTCGTTTCTGGTTGGAGAGAAATTTTGAATTTTGGTTTCTTTATCGATAATGATCGAAACTGGATCTAAACTAGGCCAAATCTATATCTAATAGTTTATACGTTTTGTACTCGTAATCAAATCTACTTAACAAATGTAAAACTAGGCACTTAACAATGATAAAAATAAAATTACAACAACTCTAACTAAAAGAGTACAAAACAAACAAAAACTTGCATTTGATTATCGATTAAGAATTAACAGTTAGAAAATACATCAAATGCATGTTTCTGTAAACTTTCATCTAATCTGACATATCTAACGGTGCACTTACATGGGTAACTAAAATTTCATAATTCTTGGGATTAGTTATAAAATCTTGGTATTGTCGTAAAATGCTCAAAGTTGCCGAGAATTGCTCAATTAATTACCCGTGTATGCGCATCTCAAATCTATTCACAACGTCAAAATCTATTGACTATAGCTATACAATAAGAGAGATGTAGATAAAGCAGGCTACTCACGGTGCGACATCGGATTGCAGCCGGCGCGACTGCGTGGCTAGTAACGCGTCGTGCGTCAGCCGCGCGGCGGGCGCAGCACCCGTGCCCAGTTCTTGGCCTTCGTGGAGGGTAGCCAGACCACCTACTGCCCCCTGTTGAAAAATTAAACTGTGTTGTAGGTGCTGACGTATAAAGTAATTAAGAGGCAAGAAATATAAGGCTGCAGCTTCTGGCCTATGGGATCAAAAACTATATTGCAGCTTCTGTTCTATGAATCGAAAACTGTACTGCAGCTTCTGACCAATATATTACTAGTCAAAAACCACAAGTAGGTACTGCAGTTTTCGAGTCTGGAAAGTAATTTACTAATTATTACTGTGTGTAAAAGTAATTAGGCACGGATACTTTCAGACCTTGAGAGAAAGCTTAATTTTGACGGTAAATATTTTAATGATCAATGTCGAAATATATTATCTGATAGAGCTATAGCTACATAATTGCAAGGAGATAATCATAAGACACTCTTTTTATAATACACACAACACAGATAAATGGAAAAATGGAGAAGGCTTAATTTAAGGCTAATAACTAGAAAAAAAATATACATAACTTGACGTTTCACCGACTTTCACCCAAGAAAAGTCCACCATCGTACAACTATTCACATAAAAATCCCACCATATCAAACAACAATTGAAGTAAAAATAAATCTTACCTCTCTAGGAGGATGGGGCGGCGAGGCGTCTGGCGACGACAGCGGTTGTGTCGCGGCGCTCACATACGACACGTACGCGTCCGAGCGCAGGAACGACTGGTACGTCGTCTCCGTTATCGCACGCGTCACCTACGATACAAATATTGCGATTGAAATGTCGGAAAATGAAGAGATGACTTTTTATAAGATTTTATTTAGCTTCATCTGACCCGGTGCCTATGTGCATTTAATTAAAGCTGACTAATTAAATTGGATCCACCTCCCGGTGTTCGATTGAGCTTACATTTTGCTCACACACACGTTTGCTTCACAATGTGTTTTTTAAATATAAAAGCAAGTTTAAAAACACACAAAAACAATGTAAAAGTTTATTAAGTGTAATTTTGGAAATTGTAAGAAGTCTTTCTTTGGTCTGAAATAGCGGACTAAATTAAATACACTAAATAATTTTTACAGATGTGAAGGGTATCGACATTAATTCTCATCTCAGCGACAATCAATGTCATAAACAGGTCGGAACTGAGATTACGTGCACGTTCTTAGAAATAGGAATTGTCCCTTTAGCTATAATACAATAAAGAAAACCTGACAAGTTTCGCTAGTTTTAATTCTTATATATTAATTTGAGACTGAAATATTCTCATTTGCGTTGTGCAAATGAGACAGTGAACCTGCTATTCTTTTGTTATCTTTTTTAACCCGTATTATGCTTTTTTTTTCATTTGTTGACATCTTAGAGACCTAAAGAAGAGAACACTTCAGTAGACAATGTTGATGTCAAGTTTTTTAAGTTGCTGAAGTGACAGGGTGACATACCTCCTGCTCCATATTGTCGAATATAGTCTTCTCGATGTTGGAGCCATCCTTCAGACTCTGCTTCACATGCGTCTTCAGCTCCTCGGGCATCGCTAGCTGAGACTTGCGCAGGAATCTGAACAGATATCAAGTACCTTGAAATAGTCCTACTAACCCATTGGCTAAGTCAATCTTGCATTTCTTCTATTAGAATTGTTACGAGGGCAAACCTTAGGTTCCACAATGAGTAATAAAATCTTATTTAGTTTAGTTTAACACTGTCTAGAAATTCGATATTTATGAAATTTGAGGAAAACTGTTTATTAATACAAAATGATGTTGATGTTTCACATAATTATTATAAATTGATTTTAACTCCAAGTTACAAACTTTTGTTGATTATTATTTAGAACACTGCTGCGTATTGCTGAAGCTGGAGGGAAGGATTATTCCTCTTCTTCTCAGACTGGGGCTGACTGCTTAAAGAGTGTGGGACCAACAGAACCGGTAAAGTTGAGTTGATTCACGAGCAGGCTTCCCTCACGCTTGCTATCATATGTATAAGGTGTGTACTCATTTGTATATGGCCGGGACGACCTGCCATATCTTGGAGGAGTAGCACACCTGGCGCAGGCCTTGTACGGCGAAGTAAAGTTGAGTCGGTCCACGTGCATGCGACCCTCGTGTTTGCTATCCTGTATGTAAGTTGTATACTTACTTGTATATGGCCAAGACGACCTGCCGTATCTTGGAGGGGTAGCACACCTGGCGCAGGCCTTGTACGGCGAAGTAAAGTTAAGTCGGTCCACGTGCATGCGACCCTCGTCCTTGCTATCCTGTATGTAAGGTGTATACTCACTTGTATATGGCCGAGACGACCTGCCGTATCTTGGAGGGGTCGCACTCCTGGCGCAGTCCCTGCACGGCGAAGTAAAAGTTGAGTCGGTCCACGTGCAGCCCGCCCGCTCCGCCCACGTACTTGCGGAACAGACGTACTCCTTCCGCGTCCTAAGGGAGATGAACAATTGGTGTTTTTAATGGTTTACCAGCTTGTGAGGAGGATCCACTAATCCGGGAAACCCTGATAAAATACCGACAATCCACACTTTGAAAAATCCGAACAGATTAAAGGTACAACTTAATGGGAACAGGTGACTTTATTATTTTACCTGTTAGAACCCCGATAGAAGGACTGCTTGAAGTGGTCAGTGCCGACAGCTTCAAGCGGACGCTGTTGAACAATCTGCAGTTTCAATACAAAATAGACGTTCACAATACACGGACCGCTTTTACAGTCGCTGCCAAAAACTGTAGATTGCCCAACAGTGACCGCTTGAAGCTGTCGCAACTACTCCAAAAGTAGTCTGTCTATGAAAGCTCTAAGAGTCCGACCATAGGGCCTTTCTGACCGTTTGGCCAGGTACTTAGGATAGTAGTCCAGTTTATCTTTGCAACGCAAAATTACCATGCCATTCAGGCGGCTGTTGCGAAATTCTAACATTATTTCAAGAGCCTCTTTAGTATGCCTGAAATAACGCAAATACCAGCAATGCCTAGAGCCTTTTCACAATACATAAAATACCACAAATTCCAACTACGCAAAATATACGAACCTCAAGCAACTCGTGCAGGCTGCGTGCCCAGCGCATGTAGGGCGGCGAGGCGGGCGAGCGCGCCGAGCTACCCGACGAGCCTTCCGTCTGCTCGCGCCACGCCATGCTGACCCTGCGAGGAAAACATCTATCAACACATACCCTTGACTGACTCTAGGAACGATACCTGCCTTCAAATGCCTGTCAAAAGAGCAACTTTCTAACGCATAAACACTAATTTCAAAACAATGAAGGATAAAAATGTCAGTTATGAAAATATAACACGCATCATCTAACATCCATGATATCTTCTTCTTTATCGTGTCGATGATTCCATTTTTAAATTTTTATTTAGATGTTGTGCTTCGACCAGAACTCAGCCACGTCCACAGCCCTAGCGTTGGCCTCGCACAGGTCCCTCATGGTGCAGGTGTTTGTGCACATAGAGTTGGACAAAAGATGGGGCATCGTTTGCGGTGTGGTTCCACAGTCACATTGTGGCTGATCGGAGTACCCCCATCTGACCAGGTTGTACCTACAGCGGCCAACTTGGCTTCGCAGCCTATTTAGGGCTTTTTAGGTAGGCCATGGCAGTTTATTCCCAGCTGGGAGCTTTTTTGCAGGATCGATATAGTCAGTTGGAGGGGGGTATTTGAGGAGCCACAATTTTCTACGTGCTTCGCCAGGTCTCCATCATCCATGATATTATATACAGCTGTAAGTTGGAACATAATCTGCCTCTCGTAGCTCTCGCAGTTGACTCCATTTTAATAACGTCAATTAAAATTCGTAAAAAATCATGGATTGAGGTGTAAGGTAATTTACAAATTGTGTGTGACTTACTTGGACAGATGTGGTTGTGCGAACACATATTTGGACTGAGATTTGCTCTTCTCCTCCCCAGTAGCCGGCGGCAGCGACGACCTATCAGCAAGCTTGTGCTCCCAACCTGCACACAAACAAGTCACACGTTTTTCGTAAGCCCTATGACATTAACATGTTCTATATGGCTCTTAAATCTCATAAACTTATGCGAGAACTATTATTTAGTCTTGAAACGGGTCAAGATAAAATATCTGCATATATAAAACTTCCCAAACAAAATGACCATCATCAATTTTAATAGGAACAGATTAAAAAAAGAGTTACCTTGCGGGTGGCCGCCTATTGGAGTGTGGCTCATGGCGCACAGGCCCTTCTCCCACCCGCGCGCTGCATGGCGAGACACCACCTGCACACAAACATACAATACACATCAATATTTTACTAAAGATGAGATGAGGAAAAGGGTTAAATTATCCAAACCTTGTAATGTAAAGGCAAGACTCAACACTTCCAAAATTAAAATATTATCTATTGTGTGTATTCATCACTATTTCACCACTACAATTTACCTCTGGAGCAAATTTTCCCAAGAGATATGCTTTTTCAAGCCGTTTCACACCCATTCTTAGTAACATAGATCACAAAAACTTAGATTTCACTTATTTAAACCCAAACAACCACAATTAAAGCTGTTAACTGGATGGATAAGCTTATTATAGCATCAATAACCCACAAAAAACTGTATGAATATACTCAAACGTTCGGTTCACACATAAAAATTTTGGTTATGCCGCAAGAACCGCACACCAAGCCACATAAAAAAATCAATATGGCAAACAATAAGGATCATATCCAGTGCATTTGATTTGTATAAGTTGAAAAGGGATAGCAAACAAAAATGAGACAGCGTGCCAAAGTCAAGAGTCTCCGGCATCGATCGGTGCTGGAAGGAAACATCACAACGGAGCGTACCATGCTATAGAAACAAGAATTATATAGAAACCTATTGTGTAAGCTATACCATTAATCATCTACATATTAATCCACTTAGTATAAGGAATAGAATATCATATTTCATAACTCTCTTTACACAAAAAATAATATTACCAACTTTATACGGAACTCAAAATATTAATTATTAATTTCTATTCAATCCCCAAGTATTAGAGAAAAAAGGGACAGATCATAATAAGAGCATGTCAAAACAAATTAAATCATAACTTCATGGTTCAATAAACAAGTTATGAAGAAAAAAATACATAATAGGGTCACAAAAAAATACCATAAAGGACCTTACCATGTTCATTGTGCTTAAACAAACAATACACTTCTGTGTTACACCAGTTTATAATATTATTTCTAAATATTATAACTTGATATCTTTAGTAAGCAAAAGTTCTCTTTTTTAGGAACAGCACGACTGCACAACGCTACCGTAATGGTCCGAGTGAAAGATCCATAGACGGAGGCTGAATGATGAACACAAGAGGGTACGGACTAAGCCCGTACCCTTATATTTTGTATAATGGTTGTACTTATGATAGGGTTTATTATAAATATGAAATCAATAACCGACTATAAAAAAGGTTTATTCAAGAAGGGGTGTTCAGAACTATATAAACGTTGCTGTTATATTATTTTACTAGTAATGCCAAGAGTTTGCATGGTTTTTCTGTTTAATTAATGAATACTATGGACTTTTTAAATAATATGAAGATGTTAAAAATTTCGTGTTTAAAAAGCTGAAGATTTACAAGACAAAACACAACACACCTGAAACAAAAGTTTTTTGAGCAGGTCATAATACTAACGTGCTTCGGAGCGTCACATTGTAGAATATTCAACAAATTTTCATTGAACATGACCAGCATAAACACAGGAAACAAGTTGTAAACAAAGGCACAGCTCGTAAAAGTAACGTCGCGGTACCAATCACGACGTGTAAAATTATCAATAAACTATTAGAAACAAGAGGAGACCTTCAGTTTTATCTAATAGCGGATCATCACAGACAGAATTGACGGCAATAAATGCTATTTATGCCGAAATACCATGCCGAAACCCGGAAGGGCTATATTTATACAATGATAATGACAGAAAACTTACATGAAAACGAATGTTCTTACTTTGCACGTAAGTTTTGAAGGCCGCTCCAAAAGATAACTGAAGACATTAATTGAAAACTTTCTTCGAAATAAATAATAAATTAGCTTGAATCCGTTTTGTATACAACAGCGAGTTTGACGTTTGTTTGACAACCAGCCATGACAGACAGCTGCAGTCTAACGCCATCTTTCGACGACGCTATGAATCACATCAAGCACGCGCGGAGAACTTTTAATGTCAAAAATGGCCACTAGATGACGGAAGCTGTTCCGCAAGTTCATAAGCGCGGCAAATATAAGAGAAAACTGAATTATTCTACCTTATTTTTTTTTCCGGCGGCTATGTTCCCAACATGTCATTTTATTGGAAAAAAAATTACAAGTTTCTAGTATATACCTGTGTAGCAGCTTAATGCCGCTGCATTTCGGTGTTTTGTGTCTTGTCTATTTGCTTCGTATTATCTGAAACAATAAAAAAACGAATGGTCAGAAAACCAATTTCATGTTTCCCACGAAAACTGAAATATGAAATAAATGAAAATATACCTATTCAAGTATCACACTATCTTACCAATCCTACTTCCTACTTAATATTATAAAGGCGAAAGTTTGTGAGTATGTTTGTTACTCTTTCACGCAAAAACTATTGAACGGATCTGGATGAAATTTGGCTCAGAGATAGATTATAGTCTGGAATAGCACATAGGATACTTTTGATCCCGCGAATACGTTTCCTTGGGCAAGTTTTCGACATTCTCGCGGTCGAAGCCGCTAGTACTGAATAAAATATTCAATCAAACTTTACATCGGATGCTTTCGAAGGTATGTAGGATTCTAAGTAAGTAGGTGTATCGCGACGTCATGATATTCACCTTTTGAAGGCGAATTAATTTGAGGATTCCAACTCGATTTACAGATGAAATGAATAGATAGATATCAAAGACGTTTCTCTGAGTATAGCTCTGATATTTGATTTCGCAAAGATCAGACAGACGGCAAAATTGATTTGTCAAAATCTTGTAGGTATATATTGTAATTTGAATATCGCTGAGGGTATCAAATTATTGATTCCACTCTATACGTATTATGAATACAGCTCGCAAACGACCATAGAGTACACTACTGACTATGGCCTTGCCGACACCTCGGTGTTCGCATGCTTTTGTTGATAAAGATTGAAGATTACAAGTTACAACATAGAAAGAAGACAAGGCTGGCCCTCCTACTGAGAAGAGACGGCGACTTTCTTTACTACACCTACATTCTTTAGACGACAGTCCACGTAAAAAAATGTATGGTATATGGTCCATACATTGCCAAGAACGACTAAATTCAAATCTAAACACGCGTTGACGCAAGATTGGAAGGCTTGTGTGTTAAATGTATTAAGATAACATTGACCAGCTAATTAAAAAAAAGAAACTTTCACCAAATCGCAATTACCACAGCCAATAATCATAAAACACGTTTTCACATCACTATTGACACAACCATAAACCAAAATAGTACCTGACATTAAACAACTTATTAGAGAGTACATTTTCTCTAAATATATTTCGGTAATAAAGTTTTACTCCCTCGCTAATAAAGCTTTCTACGTTCGCGAGTGATCTTGATCGATACCGGTGAACATCGGAACATCCCTATAACTTCATTAGCTGTAGCGATTAATCGACTATCGATATCGATAAAGGCCCGCCCCCAGCGCGTCATTAGCCGAGAGCACGCACTAAGCGACTCTTTGATGTGCGCAAACTTTTCGTTTCCCTTTGATTGGCATAATGGAACTGTGTGTTGTTATTACTCTAATTGAATTTTCGCAAAGTCCGAGCGTATCACTGGAACGGATTTAGTAACGTTGTGTTTGAACCTGTCTGTGTTCCTAGGGGGCTTTTGAATTCATTTGCTGGTCTTCGATAAATATATAGTTGGTTTGTTTATTCGACTTTGTATGTTCAACTGATCTGATAAATGTCGAGCTATGAAAGAGAAGGTTGTATGCACTTTTAAAGGCTTGGCAGAAAAATCTTATTGCTCTCTGCGACAGTATAGTTCTCGCCAAATTTCTTGGCCGCCCTGAAGTTGGCTACAATGGCTGCGCAGTAGTAAATCTCATACAAAAACAACACCGTTTCGTGCCTCGCGCATCCGGAAAACCAACTTCAGGGCGGCTCAGAAGTTTGGCGAGAACTATACTGTCGCAGAGAGCAATAAGATTTTACAAATTTTCTCGAGAGTCGAGATCTACTTGGGGACTATTAACGTGAAAAAGCTCAAGTCTTCTTTATTTCAAGTATTTTAGAGCATTTGAATTTGTATCTAATAAGCAAAATAGGTAATTAAAACACTACGTAATAAATGATAGACAGAGACAACAAAAAACTTAATTTCACTACTGTATCATTCAGTAAAGAAGACAAAATTCTCTATGAAGTGAAGTTAAAAGGGAAAATACGACTGTATGATTGGTTTTACAAGTCAGCAAGATCAAAGGGGCAGAGTCCTTTCATTTTGGGCCGCCATTCGCGGATTACATTAAAAAAGAGAGAAAGAAAATGTAAAAAGTTAATTATTGGTATTTAAGTGAAACAGTCACAGATAAAAGAATCACTGATTACAGACTAAAGCCTAAATAAATCCTTTGAAGAGATTTCGCTTTTTTGGCGCGTGGACGTATTAATACGACTTGTATAAAATTACTTGCGCTCAAACAAATTGCTTTTCTTTGAAAGTTCTTTCAAGTCTATTTCGTATATTTTCGTACTAAATATTTTTTTGTACTTATTATTATTTAAGTATAAATGTTTGTTTCTTTGATTAAGATTAGATTAGATTAGATTAAGGCTTAGCACGCACTGCGATTTTTATTCGCGCGAATTTTTTCCGCACTTTCTGCGACCTATGGAATTGTATGAAGCAGCACGCATTGCGGAAAAAAATCGCGCGGAAATAATGTCGCAAGAAATCCGTGTTTTGCCACAGAATCCACCGCACCGTGGCGCGGATTAAATTCGCGCGAATATTTTGAACTCTATGAACAGGTAGGAGACAAAAATCGCGCGAAATTTTATCCGCAGTGTGTGTCAGTTTAATTCAGTAGGCGGACAAAAATTCGCGCGATTTTTTGTCCGCCCATTCTGTAACCTATGGAAATGTATGAAGCTGCACGCACTGCGGTTAAAAAAATCGCGCTCAAATTCGCGCGAATAAAAATCGCGGTGCGTGCTATGCCTAACAGTAGTCTGTCTATTGTACCTAAGGTAGTTTCGCGTTAGTTCATGACAATGATCTAGTTATAGGAAGACAGAAGAAGGCAAGTAGGTCTGCTGGTAGAAAACTCTACTTAGAGTTAAGCTCGCTTTTGTACATCAACTTTATGATACCTATATGCCATTTTGTATACAATAAAGAATTAAGTACAGTAGTCACAGGGGATCTTTGTGTCTCTGAAGTTGGCTGCAAGACCCTGCGCAGGTTGAATTAGAAGATAGCATTGTATAACTGCCTCTTTCACTCGCTTACGTTTGTCGCATCGTCCTATCTCGCTTACTTATGCAGTATACCTACTCGATGACAAGCCTACTTCAGAGACACAAAGATCCGCTATGACTACTATATGCTCTTTGATTGTCTTCTTTAAAACAACAACGATAAGAACTCAACTAAACGACTCAATCAATTTACCTCATCTCCCAGTTTCCTCAACAAACACCACATTTGACCAATACCCTATCACTTAAAACGAAAAACCTTTGAAAGCGGTCCCAAAGTTCAGAGTCCCGTCCCACTCCCAATACATCAATAATAGTAACCATCGGTAACAAGAGATCAAAATGATAAGGGTACTGATTCATCGTATTAGCGTTCACTCATCAAAGGGGATCGGCCACTTTGATCGGGCTGCTTCCTGAGAAATTCCTTTGGCACTAAACAACACAGTAATCAATCGGGAGGGGTACACCCGTACACCGTATGCCCAATCGGAAAAGGCATTAAGGGCAATAGTTCCAGCTTGCGGTAAACTGTTTGCGAGCGAGTGAGGGGTGGGTGGGGGATGTTCTCGCCGTACATCAAAGGCGGGCCGAGACAAAGCTTGAGGAGCCTTTTAACTTTATTTAGCGGAGTGGTAAGTTTAGCCGGTCGCGAATCGCGCAGGTTAAAGAGTAACACACTCACTTTGAGCCCGCTGTGGGGAGGCGGTAGGGCTGGCCGGTGCTGGGCGAAATAAAAATATTCATCATTATAATAATATGGGAATAAATTAATGAGAAGTTGGTAAAATATTCATTACGCTCAACAGTGTACCCTCACTGTTGAGCGTAATTGAGAACACCGCTGTATTCGAACAGATGGTGTTTCATAGACTTCAAAATTATCCTGGTAAAAATAGCAACTTTATTAAAAACGTAACTACACCATAAAACTGACGACGTATCCATACATCTACATTATCATGCGGGTCAATAAATTCTCAATGTTCTCCCCGTTCAACGAGAAGGAAAATCCGTCAAACAAAATTAATCCATCACATCATTTAAAAAGCAATTAAACTTAGATGGTCGGTATCGTGCGACCGGTTTGTCGTAGGTCGCGGTTCGTTGTCAACCCTGCGCGAGGGTGGGGGTATCAAACGGGCCGCTAATGCCGCCCGCACCGCGCCGCGGCGACGCTTTGTCGGCGCCCTTTGACTCGCCGATGATACCGCGCACAACTTAAACCTGCAACTCTCTGGATACGACAATGTGGGGAGTTGCGATTTGTCGCACCTCCTGTGACGTCGAGTGTCGGTTTGAGTACCGGACGGGGTGTTAAGGAGTTGTATTTGTAACAAATAACAAGGGAAAGGCTTAGACTTTCTTTGTCAATGCGATTTTCCTGTGGAAGAATTGATTCAAGTCCTCACGAAAATGCAGTCTCTTTTGTATTTATCAAGTATCTTGTCCGATGCCCTGTTAAATCATCATGTTTGCTTACTTGTCGCAGTTTTTTTAGGGTTGGGCGCACGATCTTAGCGAATATTAGTTTTATCTGATCGTACATCCTTGTACTCTTCAGCGTACATAAGGGGAAGCTGTAAAGTCTAATTCAATTAAATGTCGAATTAAAATATGTTTCGACCGTGAGTGGCGACCGCGTGCTGGAAGTCGTAGCGTTGAAAGGCCTCTAGGTGGAGACATGACCTGGTCAAGGCTGCGGCCATCCGGTGGATGCGAAACGCACAGGACCGATCAGTGTGGCGACGCTTGGGGGAGGCCTATGTCCAGCAGTGGACGTCTTTCGGCTGAAATGATAAATGGTCAAGACTGCACCAACTCGATCGCATCATAACTACCAGGTGACAGAGTGCATGAAAAGGTTCCGTTATATCTTGTAAAGATCGGAACCCAAAAAAACATATTGTACGTTCATTCGATTAGTTATCGAGAAGATTGATCTTAATCAAGAAAAGTAAAGTAAAGCAATTATTGAAGAAAGAAACCAAGAAACTTGAAGAAATAATCACTTGCGACAACCACAGGGAGCTGTGCGGTGATCAACAAAGCATATTGCCTAGAATTTGCCATTTCGCTCTAGTTGGAGTCTAGAGCGGGAACAATCATTTGATTGGCGATGCATATCGCAAGGGGGACGTAGATAAACGTCGTGAGAGCAGCACTATTGTAGCTGTCACACACACGTGATTCATGATACACGTCATTCATGTTTCAAGTGTACATGATCATAGAAATGTGTCCGGCTGACCAGACGAATCTGCCAGGATCAAAAAATCGAGGTCTTAGGTCTTACTGACCCAATATTGAGGACTTATAGAAAACCTGTACCTAGTAAAAAAAAATAAGCCACTTTCTTTGAAGTTGTCGCATCAAACCTTACATCATTTTCGGTAAATTCAGTTCTTTCTCCTGTAGCAAGGGCTATTTATATTACCTATACCTGCAATACAATACACTAACACATACTATACTTAGATTATGCAGAAGGCATACTACGTTTACAGTTTGCACATATGCATACCATCTACCAAATCACTTGCTAATTACCCCGATCTCTACCTGTATTCCATTCCATCGATCAGGCCACTGACAAAGAACCTTTAATTAACCGAAATCTTTACGTAAAACAGATCACCTAACGTAGCTAGTTAATAAATCCGATCATTAAATGCAGAGAACGGCGCAGCGACGGCCACAACGCCTACGTTGATTACCATAAGCCGGGACAAAGCGACGCGAGCGCCCTTTGACGAATTAGCCCCCACTAACATTACCTATGTCCAACGTCCGTCCTCTGCCGCGGCCGCGAGCTTTGTGCCTCAAAGGCTCAAACGTCTAAATTAGCATTCGATTTTTAAAAGATATCGATGGACTCAAAGCTGCTTAAAACTATACCGCTGTACTAATTAGTGTTTACAAAGACAAACGACGATGGAATTCTTTAGGAGCAATGTGACCCGGGAAGGAATTCTGATTTCTGAGTATTAGCCCAATTTTTTTTTCTGAGTTTAAAAGCCAGTTCATCTTTGGAAACTCGATGATTACTGTGGTATCCTCTGGTGACAGGTTAATGACCGGACGTGAGGCATAATGTTTACTCGAAATCAGATAAGAAAACTTTAAGGCTCTGTGTGTTTGGGGACCCGTCAGGTAAAAAGGAAAAAAGGTGTTTAAGTGATATGATCTAAATATCGTATAGCACTGTTTAAAGTACCGACAAAGGCGTAATGTTTCCAGGAGATAAGAAAAGTCGAGTGCCTTGAAGATGTAAACGTGATCTATTTGCTTCTTCTTTCAGACTCAACGGAAAACTAATTTTTATTATAAACAGCTAACAAGTGGAATTGCCGGAGTCTGTGTTTCCTGATAGCTATAATCTGGGGGTATTTAAGTAAAGAGTGAATAGGTTACTTCATCTAGGTAAGTGTGCTTTACCATCGACCATATCATCGCTTACCATCAGGTGAGATGATGGTCAAACGCGAGTCAATCAATAATAAAAAAATACTTTGGGTACAGCAGGTGGTTACGTTAAATGCAGCATTAATGGCGTTCATCAGATCAGTGTTGCCAGCGGCAGATAGTCAAATATTACACATGAGACATCTCAATAAGTTACATTTTCATGAGAAAACTTACATTACCTTATTTTATGTGGAAAACGGAACTAATGCGCTCACTCGCTCGCCGGAGTAAGCGGTATGGAAGATTTAAAAATATACGTGAGTGAGTGAGTGAATATTCAATACGTCAATATGTGTTTCACAAAATCAGGTGCGACAACACGACGAACGAAAACTTCCATAGATGCGTTCCGTTTCACGATTATTTTTTGTTTTTTGGAAAATATTTCGATATTTTTATTAAGTCCTAAAGGTAACGTAAAAGTTACATTCGTGTTACATGGAGGTTACATGAGAAGGTCAAAAGTATCGTAAAATGTAACAAAAGTTACATTCTCGTAACGCTGCATCAGATGCTGCAAAATGCAAATGTATGGACACTTGAGGCACTCCAGCATGTGATTCCTATTCTGCACAGGAGCACCGCCCCCATAGTTCATACTAGGTATCAGGCGGTTCTATAAAACCCCATCTATTTGCTAGTTTGTAACAACAATGGTCAGACAAACCACCGGACCAGAGTAGCACACAGGTGGCAGATGTAAAGTCGCTCAGACGGAACACACTCCTCAATTTCGATTACTTACTATTCCCGTACCCGCACTGCACAGACGTAACTGACACATTGGTTTGCGAAGTAGCCCCTCTAAATCATACAAAGACTTCTCAATCGGATTCCTTACCGACGGTTAGCATTCTAATAGAAAGAAAATTGAAAGATCAATATCTGTTATTATTTTGATTCTCGGTACCCTAGGATCCCGGACCTTTGAAAGGCGTACCAGGGGCCGAAACCAACTCGCAGAGGCCTTGTTAGACATGTAATATGAAATGTGACACCAACCGGCAATTATCACTGTATGCACTAATGAGCATTCAATGACAATCCCAGGCTGGTGGTGCAGGACTATTGCTGAATGTGGAGGCAAAACACATTGGGCTATGGGTTTGGGAGGTTTCGTGGATCGTTTACCTTAAACTATAGAAGGACTATTGGCCCTTGCCTGACCACTGTTGATCTACACGGTTATAAAATGGCAGGGGATGACTTGCAAACACAATTAATTGCCCCCCCATAAACAGTCCCTAGCACTTTAGTGACGTAGCGCCAAGCGGACAACATATACGGAGGTGCTTGAGGAATGGAGAGATATACCACAGCTATCAGAACAATCCCGGAAGCACGGTTAAGATCCCTACCAGCATCTTACTGGGTTAACTTTCTTCCTCCGAGCACGTTTGCTCTTGCGAATCTCCACTCAAGCCAGCCAATTAAGGCAAGTGAGAGGTGGGAGCTCTGTTCCCCGTCAGTGTTCTCTCCGACCGGCCACTAAAGGCAAACCGGAGAAACATCAATATTATTTTTATTGTGTCTAAAAACCTTTAGGATTCATTTATATCTAGGTCATCTTTTTCATATTAGTTTTAGGTCTTGTGGAACGAATAAACCACAAGCAGAATGGACCTCCACGCCTAAATATAATTTGTCTTTGAATAATCACCATCCCTTTCATTTCAATCTTCAATAAGAGGATCTAAGAGGTCCTCAGCTAATGTAATAGTTTAGCGTGTTCCTTTATAGTAGCAATTTTAAGTAGATGCGTGTCACGTAAATTGAATCAGCCCGGGAGGCGTAACGTCATTACTGATAGACACCACATAATGAGAATAGTATTTTGTACATGACTTGCATACGTAAAGTAATTGCCTTAGTCAATTATATCTAGGCCATAATGAAGACATCCTTCTCTGTTATACAGGGAACCGATAATGATGTCAAAGGCAAAACGATTATATTAATACACTGGCAACCCTAGATGTGGACAAATACAGACAGTTGAGTCTCTTGAGACGTGCTTCACGAGCTTCTAATTTGTGACTTCATCCAAGAAGATGATTGATGCTGGTATTTGTCAAATCTCAATGTAATCAAAGTTTAGCTTCCCTAACTAAGTTGATAAAATTCTGTGACGTTTTCAGGAACAGTCGCGAAATATTTGCTAGGATATCTATTCGGATCATTCAAAATTACGCTGCCCGGAAAAAATGCAGTTACTTCCCGAGAGCCGTATCTGCGAGCACATTCATGCATAAAGCTGACGGGTATGACGCAAATTTCGTGTTGCGGAGAGCGCAGTCGACCGCAGCGGGCCGCTAGCCGCTACCGTAGCGTCTGCAGCGGATACGGCGCGGTCGCCCGACCGAAAGTTCTGCCGCACACATCTTCGACCACCGGCATACCCAGCGGCATCGATATAATAAATTCTATTTTCGTAAATATTCTGCATTTTCCGACCAGCCGAATATTTGGCAGAATCTTGGCATTCTGGAAATTCAGCTTGCGGTACAATTTTTATGTTTTGTTTTATATTTTCGACTTTTAGACAAAACAACTGTAAATTAGCGAGGTGATAAATCGTGTTCGCGAGGGTATTTTGTCTTCGAGACCGTTAAACTTCCTTTGATCTTAATTTGGCCCTTGTAGATGTTAATTTGCGAATAACAAGTGTTTAAATTACTGTTACTCGATACATTTGTTTTGTCTTGTTCTTTTATCCGTACAAACCTGAATGAAATTGATACATTGTGCTACAATGGTATTAATATCTATCTGGCAAGAGATACCTACTCATAAAATAGTTGCAACCTAGGTGCCAACATCAGAAAGTTCTTGAACTAATTGACCTGTTCCTGCAGTTTTCCAATTGAGAGCGTTCAATCGAAGGTATTCAAGTGTCGCCGTCTGTTTTCACGTTCAGCGTCATCAATTTGTACATTTGCCTACACTTACAGGAAATTGACCGATGTCTTAACAATTCCAGATATAAGCACAGCTTCGTTCACGTCAGAAGGATTTTGGGCTTTATTTGCAACGACAAAAGGTGCTAACTCAATTTGAAGGTGTACACAAATGATGGGGAAAGTCACGTGTCGCACCGTAGGTACGGCCAAATTCGATAGAGAACTATTCGTGCGAAATGTCTTATGAAATGAAGGATAAATTGTCGCGGGGGAATTGAATAATGTTCTAGCAGGAACGGAAACAGGGGGCGTAAATTGTGCAAAACGTGTTATCCTACTAAGCTATTCTGTTGTAAAACGCATTGAAATTGATGGTATTATAAAACCAGGACTAAGACTTTCATACGAACAGAATGTGAGAATAGAAACAAAGTTGATCAGAGTTCAAAACAAAAACGTTTACCCTGCACCAAAAATGATAGATTACCACAACACCAGTAAAAACAAAAGACAAGCACAACCAGAGAGGCAAACAAAACCGACCCACCTGACATTTCTTTTATCTCCTCCTCTTTAATATCCCACTCAATCAAGCTAACATTCCTCATTCCTTCACTGCTCATGCAAAAAGCACGTCGTCCCAAGATTCGTACGTAATTTGCGAAACAGATTGGTTTGTCCCGTTGTCCCGGTGCGCGGCGCGGCGTGACAAAAGCCAGGCCCGCCCGAGGGCGATACCTCCACTCAATAGCATTGTTTTTCCGATTACAGGCCTGATTAAATGTCTAAAACGTCTCAGGTGCGTCGGTAGAGTGCCCAAGATTGGGTAAGGAAATACGGGACTGTGAATAATAGGGATCACGTGTTTATAAATGGGTACAGCCTAAACGGGAGGTCGGAAAACGTGACGGGATATTAGGGAGAGTGCCGAATTTTTTGTGGTTTTAATTAAAGTATAAGGATTTGCTATGGACGACTGTTGATATGGCCGAGTTTTATTTTAATTGAGGCCTAATCGAAACTGAGTTGTGAACACAATGTTTGGCAACTCAAGACAACTTTGATGGTGTTTTTAATACTGAATGAAAAAAGATTATAAACAAAAATACACATCGAAACTTAAACACGGCGATAAACCATGTAGGTATTGGGTAAAAACAAAATATTAAGAGGAAATGCGGTCGCAGACATCCGACTGAATTTTCTAAGTAAAATTTCTTAATTCGAGGTTTGGCTAATTAAAAATATATAGGTACCATAAATTGAAAAAGAAAGATATATACTGTTTTCCTTTTTTCATTTATATTTAAATTTATACATTATGCATTATGCTTGGGGCAGCGCAACTTTGGGCACCTTCTGAGGGTTCTAGTGGTTCTAAAGATAATGTATCATTAAAGAGGAAAACATAGGGACATAGTATATATCTTTCTTGTTAATAATATAATAATAATAATAATCTTTGTTAATATTTGAGGAGGAAACAGGCGAGAGCCAATTCTCGACTTTTACTTAGGAAATTCATTCAGATATCTGCGACCGCATGTTGCCACTGATTGATTGGCCCGATGTCAGGGCCGGTCACTACAGTACTCCTTGGAGTTTTTTTCATCCAGCATTCCCCGTTTAAACATTTCTCAAAATAGTTCACCGAATCACCGCCTCTAAAATGTCGAGTCATCCCACGCAATCCAGGGCACCTGAAAACTCCGTCAGGTTCGCAATCACCCGTGGAATAGGGTCCCGTTCCTCAGGCTTCTTGCATAATGGACGTGCCCCCGCCTTAATCTCGTGTGAACAATAGCGCCGTCTGGCCGCGACGTTTTGCATACAATGACTATTCGCGGCGGGACGCGGCCGGGCCAGGAAAATGCAGCTGTCTCCGACGGCGACGGCGGAAGGGGCTTTTTCAGACGGAACGTCTCTAATTTGAATCTCAACGTCAATTACGTCAGTATTGGTTTGCGCTTATTTTTGTAGAAAAATAAGGGGGTTAGAAGCAGTTGGTAATAGGGATGTTGCCTGTATAGACATTTTTTATTTTTTTGGTAAAGCAATATATTGGACACATATTTTTTGCTTTACCAAATCAATAAAAAAATACAAAGTTAAAGCGCATCAAAGTTCAGTTGTGACGTCACTAAGGCAGTATATAGTGTACTAGCGGCGTGACGTTTCACGATATTTTAACGCATTATATCGTCGTCACTTTCCGTCTTATTAATAAACGTGGACTAAGGTAAGATTAACTTTATTCCAAGCATTAGATTGATACTAACAAATTTCCGTATTAATAAACACGGAATAAGGAGAGATTATACTAATCTGACTCTAGTCTTGGACTAAAAGTTATTCCATGGTGCTAGCTAGTTTAAGGTCAGAGTAAGGTTGGACTAAGAGTGTATCCATGGCGACTACATTTATTATTTTTGATTGACATTTTGTTCGTTGTGATTTGATGATGAAATATTTTATTTTAATATAAATATATTGTTATAGACAGGAAACACTATTTCAGGAATTGGCATGAAGATGTGTTTAATACTTAGGTATTTTACTAACATTAGTATGAGAGATACACTCGTCATCAGATGTATCTCTCATACTAATGCTGTTGCCCGTGATTTCGTCTGCGTAGCATTAGTACTCCTAATAGCCTATTTTTAATGTCGCACTAATTATATTGTGAGGGCCGCCTTACTTGAGAAATTATTAGTTCACCATACAAATTTCTACCTTCCTTGCCACCATTACATTGGAAGAAAAATATCGTATGTCATTCCCAGGGTCCCAAACTAACTGCATTGAGGTAATTATGTAAAACATAATATCTCAATGACTAACTCCATCCAACATCAGTTCAGCGGTTTAAGCGTGAAATGGTAATAGACAGACAGACAGAATTCCTTTTGCATTTATAATATTTTATTATATGCGATTTAAGTATGACAGATGTCACTTTGTCAGCTATTTATCTTTCTTTTTCTACTTTATGTCATCAAATTTCTTGGTTTCATTCACTGGTTCACTCTTTTTACTTTTAAATTGAACTGGGTTGCCATAGCTTACGCTTAAATCCAAGAGTAACATATGAACCAAGAGTAACATATGAATAGTTAGTCCGAGGTTATGCCATGTTTATTAATAACATTGCTAAGCCTATATTAATCCTTACTTACTCCGGGATTAGCTAGTCCAAGATTAACTTCGGAGTAAGCTGGTAATACGTCATTTTTATTAATAAGACTGATATGTTTACGAGTCAAAAGAAAAAATACGTGTCCAATATTAATCTACCTGACGGACAAAAAATAAATTTTCAGTAAACTACCCTATTGTATGGTTAGGATTAAAAGTTTTGCCGAAATATTAATCCAGATCATTTGAAACAGTATACACGAGCATGTCGAGCTCGTGCGTGCTTAACTCAACGGTAGCCGAAACCAGTTTACCTGTAAAGAATTTTTTGCCGTCGAGCCGTCGTAAACTACTCAATCTACCTCCAAAACCGATCAATTTTCCTAATCTACGGCCCGTCTAACAAAAAACTTTAAAACGTTAATGGATGTCCGTCTAGCCAGCCCTCCTTTCCGTCGAAAACAGGCCGTTAAAATTTCCAATTTCGTCAAAAACTATCGAACTACGATAAAACCGCGGCCCGTCAAAGGACAGGTTATCCGACAGAACACTGTACAATACATTTTTTGCGACCACAAAGTTGATTCAGTTTTTATCGGCACGTCACTGAAATGGACATGTTCGATGGACGAGCCGCTCGGCCGCATGGGCCGCATCGCGGGACAGGCGGTCAGGCCGCGAGCGCGTCTGCCTGCGGCCCGATATGTATTGGAAAATTGGAGACAGCTTGACCAATATAGTTAACGACTTCTGGATTCTGTCAAACTTCCATTTTATTGCATTCCTTGAATTTATTAAAATTTCTAGTCCGGATAATGGTGAAATCAAATCATCATCATCCGCCTAGCCTTTTTCCAACTATATAATTGGGGTAGCTAAGTACCAGTGTTTTACATGGAGCGACTGCCTATTGCCTATCTGACCTCCACAACCCAATAACTGGCTAACACGGTACCCCTTGGCAAGACTGGTGTCAGATCTCAAGCTTTTGACTACCCGTAACGACTGTCAAAGATCTTCAAATGACTGCCGGGACCAACGGCTTAACGTGCTTTCCGAGGCATGGAGGAAACTAGGTATTTTGAAATGGTCAGCCATCCACGGACCGACCTCGTCAAGCGTTGCTTAACCCTGATGATCGACCCGTGCGGCTGTTATTATTTAGCCACGAGATAGAGACAATCAAATAGATAAGACAAAATTCAACCCTGTCACCATTTACCATTATGAAAACAGTATGACAGGTAACGATTTACCGTTTAAAGCTTGATATGTAAATGATATAATTTATTAACAAACCATTAAATTTAAAGCACATCATTATTACATCAGACGTTTTACATTAACAATATTATGGCAAAAACATCATTATAAATCGCATTCGAAAACATACCAAATGGAATGAGAACAGTGGTTAACTAAGCCAATTGTGGTCTAATTGAAAATTTCGAATCATCCGTCGCACTCAAGCGTGGTAGAAACTGTATAAGTAAGAAAAAGAGAGAAAATACACAGAGATTTCTTATTTCGATAGTCTCCGACGCCCGTGAACAGCCCTCAGCGGTATGGATGATTGGACTGATGAATAAAAGATTCGTCAATTTGTGTAATAGCCCCGTGGTGTATTATGCAGTAGTCGATTTAATTGTTCCGACTGAGTGGGAAACGATGTGATTTCCACGTAAGATATTTTAATTAATAACATTGATACCAGGTAATTTACTTACAACGAAACAGGTTTCGTTGTAAGTAAATATTTATGAGAATCAGCATAGATGAAGAAAAACTAAAAATATTTTTCCACGTGATTTTTCTGTCACGATCGAATAGGGATGTTTCCTAGATAGAAAAATTAGGGAAATTATTAACCGAGGGAAAAATATACTGAATGGGCGACTATTATACTAAGTAAGTAACTATTTATCCGGTTTGAGTAATACCTTTTAGGAGATTTTTGTGAGCTGCGGTAATAATATTGTTACATACTTTAATTGTATTTGGGGTTCTATTTTTTCTATTTTAGCATATTATTCTTTTGAAAATAGCTGAACAACTATCGAGGCGACATCACTGTGCAGTGCGGGAGTTCGGGTTTATTCGTGTCCAAGAGCGAGCGAAGCGAGCTCGGGAACTTAGCGCACCCCGACACGGATAGGTTAGGTTCGAGCTCCCGTCATCTCCTTCATGTTAGGTTACTTTAGACCCTGCAGACAGAAAAAGGAGCCCTGTCGACAAACTTATATTTTCAAGTCGCTGTTTTAAACATTTGTATTCGCCCACTGTTTGTCGCCCACTTAGTATTTCAGTAAGCCATATTCAGTATTTTTTACACCTTTAATTTGATTTTTTTTTCGCTCGTTTAAATACTAGCCGATAAATTATAATTCTACTAGCTGACCCGGCAAACTTAGTTTTGCCATAAAAACACCAAACATTCATCTACCCTACTCTACCATACCCTACCTACGCTACCAAACCAAAAAAAAAAAAACAACTTCACATAAACCATCTACTAAATAGTCCGAACAAAGCCTAAACATTTGGTATGGATAGGTGAGCCCGTTCATGAGTTATAAAATTACAACGAAAAGTGGCATTGATTTTTATACATGAAAATGATTTAGTCCGTCTAAAATACAAACTTAAAGCGCATTAATGTTCAGGAGTGGGGGCTTGTGACGTCACTAAGGCATTATAAAGTGTACTAGCGGCGTGACGTTTCACGACATTTCAACGTATTATGTCGTCGTCACTTTATGTTTACGTGTCAAAAGAAAAAATACGTGTTCAATATTTTTTATTAATCTTCCTGACGGACAAAAAACAAATTTTCAGTAAACTACCCTATTATCAATTCTATGGTCAACCAACCCTTCCAACTTACGTAAGTATTTTAGCGACGTATCTATATCTACCATTATTTATTTAAAGGCTAGTGGCACAATTCAATTTAAAAAAAAAACATGCAAAATTACATATTATAAAAAAAATAAACAAATCTCCACAATACGCCATTCATATCATAAACAGATCCCTGCGCATCAGTTCCGCTGTCTTCAACACGGAAGGGGTGACGTGTACCCGAGCAAACAATTGTAATCGACTCAATAAAACGTATGCGTATACCATAGGAAAAATTATATTCAATCATTACCAGGGATCTGGAAGAAGTGGGAAATGACAATGTGTGTTGTTATAGCAGGAGTACGCTGGATGCTCTGGCATGGGGCTGGTCTACAGATATAATTCTAACTAGTTAACGCAAGTCCGTCCATATATATAAAAACTGGCCAAGTGCGAGTCGGACTCGCGCACGATGGGTTCCGCACCATTATCGCAAAAAACAGCAAAAAAAACACTTGTGTTGTATGGGAGCCCCCCTTAATTTATTTTTTGAAGTGAATATACAACTAAATATTCTGTGAATATTTCAAGCGTCTACCTGTTGCCGTTGTTAATATCGAGCAAAAACAGCAAAAAAATCACGTTTGTTGTATGGGAGCCCCCCCCCTTAAATATTAATTTTATTCTGTTTTTAGTATTTAAATTAATTTAGAAATACATCATCTGTGAAAATTTCAACTGTCTAGCTATGACGGTTCATGAGATACAGCCTGGTGACAGACGGACAGACAGACAGACAGACGGATCGTGAAGTCTGAGTAATAGGGTCCCGTTTTTACCCTTTGGGTACGGAACCCTAAGAAACCAAACTTGCCACATTTAAAAAACAAATTTACTTACCAATGAAAGAAAACATTTCCAATGCCTCGGCCAACCTTTTCTATACAGTATTTACAGCCCAATATGGCATAAAAAGGCATTTTTCTAGATTTTGGTGGATTTCCGGTGGCGATAATGCTTAATTACGATCGTAATTTTACTCCGTTTTTTGACACGCGAAGTACATACAATCGCGGCATATACTTACGATTTATAACTGTGGGCTGGTCAGTGTTCAGTAGAGGACACTTTTTCGCTGAATGATAGGTATAGTTCTCGCCAAACTTCTTGGCCGCCCTGAAGTTGGCTACATTGGCTGCGCAGTAGTATAAATCATACAAAAACAGCACCGTTTCGTGCCTCGCGCATGCGGTACTGATGATGGTTGACAAATGTGTATTTTGTCAACGCAACAGTCAACCAGCAGTCCAAAACATGGAGAATGAACAAGGGCTGAAGGGCTGTTTGTAACAGTAAACGCGTATTATAGAATAGGGAATATGCATGAAAAAGATATTTGTTATTTGACTAGTTTATCCATAAAAACACTAAAATAGAATACAAATTGTGAAAACAGAATCAAAATTGATCGAAAAGCGACCGGGATAAAGATTTTTTTTTAAGAAATATATCTCTTTCTCTACGAAAACACCGTTTTCTATGGCAGTTGTATGGGCGTCGTGCAGTCGTGCTATCTCACGTTAGATGGAACGTCGGACTTCTCTTTCTAATTCTCAACTTTGAACCTTTATAACATCGTCTCTGATCAAGATATATTAAAATATAATTCATAATTATTTACTGGAGTTAATAAGTATGTATTTCATTTAGCAAATACATGCATATTCACTATTGAGGCCAGATGCAATATGATTGTCATCAATACAACACTATTTACAGAAAGGGGTACAATCCCGATTACCGACACACTCTGCAATGTTTTGCTGTCCGTTGGCAATTTCCGAAAAGTTCTTCTTTCACAGAACGCGAACCATATTGTGAAGTTATACCAATTTGCGAGTATCCTGGACGTAGTTTCATAGCTTTCGTAAACTATCGTAACTGATTTTGTACAATAGCCTAACGATGTTTCAAAGCGTTTTAGTAACAAATGTGCTCGCTAACATTTCCCTTCAATTTTCTAACTTTTATCGACAGTTTATATGTCAACGAAAAAAAATTGCAATGTATGTGAGTAAATCTTGTAAGTGAATTTTAAAGCAGTTATCCTCAACCGAATTAAGATGAAATTTTGCATACATATTGGTTTGGATGACAATGCACGGAAAGAAAAAAAAAATTAAAAACATTTTTTTTTAATACGTTTCGTTCAAACAAAATAGCCAATAGCAAAGTATTATTTTTCAATTGAATAATTTAGATATCAACTAAACACATCTTCTGCCTAGAACACTTTAGGTGGGTGAGTTCGTCTAGTTTTCTGGCGCCAGGACTGTCTTTCCGAACCGCTAGGGGAGTTCTTCCTCCAATAGAAGTTTTTTCATGCTAGTTGACCACATAGCCGGAGGTCGACCTCTAAGGCTGGACTCACACATTCTGAAATTCCTGTCTGAATTCAGAAAAAAATTGAATGTGTGTGGGGCATAGTGAAATTGTATTGCCGGGCTTTCTTAATCATCATCAATACATATAATAAATCTGTAGAAAATATTTTTTGTACATCGAAAAAAATTCCAAAAAAAATAGCCAGGGTGTTAAAGGATAACCAACAGAACCCATTTCCAGCATTTTTGGAATTTTTGTCTGTTTATTTGTGCACGCATCACGTGAAATGTACGAAACCAATGTAGATAACTTTAATACATAAAAATTGTGCGTAACTTGAAGAATTATTTAGTTTTTGTTTCATCGCAATCGGTTCACTGTATCAAAAGTTAGATGAATTTAAATTGTTCAAGAAGTAAAATTATCACAGCTCACGCAATTCAGTTACTCGGACAGTTGAACTCGCTATTCGATAGATGGCGTTGTGCATTTAAAGTCATTTTCTGAATCGCGGTGTTAAGATTCTACGCGACAGAATGACATTAGAAAAAAAAATTGGTATGTAGTATGTACATATATGTGACTATGTGTATGTAGGGTAGGCAGGAAGGTAAGTAGGGTATAGGGTAGGGTTGGCAGACAGATGACGGGAGCGAAGCCGCGGGCACAGCTAGTTAATAATATGAATTCCGAGCCTGGATTCAGAGAGGAATTCAGAATGTGTGTGAGAGCCTAAGAGGCCAAACTCTGTTATATTCGGTTAGTTGCAATGTTTTCTTCACTAGGTACATGTTAACAAAACAAAACAAATGTATGTGTTAATAAATAAATAAATGTTTCTTTCAACTAAACACATCATTGCAAAAAATGCAAAAGCAACAAACCGCTTTTTTTTAATGCACTGTGTCCACTAATAAATCCATCAATCATCCGCATAGAACACATCAAACCCGACCCCTTCATTCAGCATTACTTGAACGACGATTAGGCACCTAAACCCTTTTATCTTCACTCCCCGATCCACAAACCAAACAAGTTCAACTCCATAAAATAGCCTGTAATTTAATCGTAGGTAGTAGGTACTTTTAATTATATACATGCTGGCGTCCTATAGCAAAGTGCCGCTATCTGACAATTGAACGATTTAAGTTTTTTGATGCCATCGTGATCAGCAAAAAATTCTCCATCGATCTGTGTAAGCACTAGCAGTATTATTCTACTAACAATAGATTTCGGATAGAAAATAAAACGCCCCAAATTGCTATGTCTACAAAAATACAAACCTATTTTCGATAAGATTAAGTCATTGATTTAAACTAACAATGTGCCTATTCGAAAGTGCGCAATTCAAAGACAAAGACAAAGATATTTTATTTCAAGTAGGCCACCAAGCGGCACTTTTGAACGTTACATTTTACAAATAATAATAGTTGATTCTACCGGGCATTCGGAAAGTAGCTTGTGATGGAGAAGAATGCACAAGAAACTCCATACTTACTCTTTAAAAAAAAAAACTTTTTACAATATTTAGGTACATAAGTACATACCTTGAATTAGATCTATTATTTGACGCCAGAAACTCTCGCATATGATTTTTAGGGTTCCGTACCCAAAGGGTAAAAACGGGACCATTACTAAGATTCCACGATCCGTCTGTCTGACCAGGCTGTATCTCATGAACCCTGATAGCTAGACAGTTGAAATTTTCACAGATGATGTATTTATGTTGCCGCTATAACAACAAATACTAAAAACACAATAAAATACATATTTAAGTAGGGCAACCATACAACAAACGTGATTTTTATGCTGTTTTTTGCGATAATGGTACGGAGCCCTTCGTCCGAGTCCGTTTTTGTAGTTGATAAACAGCACCATTCATATAATTTCGCGTTTTTTTTTGTTTTTCATCTATAATTCAAAATATGACTTTGTTAGATAGCGGCACTGTAGCTATAGGACTGCAGCATGGTAGACGTAGATCGTTCAGGAGGCCACCCGCCGCGCGGGCCGACAGTTCTGCGGATGACATTAATGACATTCACCGAGGGACGCTCATTGTCAAACACATCGAGTCTATTGATATTGCTGGGTTTATATTTGTACCGTCATCATCATCAGGTGTTTTTGTTTTGTAGGTTTATTTAAATGACGGCCGTATTTTTGAAATCAACAAAGTGGAACAGCTATCTCTGCAAATTGACTTGTGTCTTCCGAAACACTGCACCGATGTAGCAATTACTAGATTTTCAGAAATTAAAAAAAAAAACATCAAGTTAGAATTTAATATACAAACTTGAACATAAGAGAGATGGAGGACGACCTCCGGCTAGTTGGTGGACTAGCATGATGAAATTCCTATTGGAGGAAGAAATGCCAGACCCGAGAACCTAGGACCCAGAAAATTAGGAGAACCGACCTTACCTAAAGCTAGGATGAAGAAGGGTCTAAGTTAACCAACCAAATCCCATAAGATCCCGAAAAAGAAGAAACAAACGCAAAATAATCCGTAAAGGTAATTTTGTGGCTACCTAATTCCCGGACAGTCTCATTTCGACTTTTCTCAAGGAGCTACACAAAATATTTTTCAACAATAGTGCTTTAGTAAGAAGACGACGTGCCAGATTAAAGTATTGTTACCTCGCTGCGAATGGACGGCAACTCTTTTATACAGGAAAATTGCTATTATGTAATCTTATTAAATTGATATGAAGGATCTCCTTGAGACTGGACATGGATTTTTAGCAAATTGTTTGATGGGTGTGTCTGTGTTTATGGCACTTAAACTGTTTACAACTCATAATGGGCATTGTTTAGATGAAAACGTGTGATTACCTATAATCATGGATATGGTTCAACAAGCCTTTTGTCAAATTCCAATAAAGCAGTTTACGTCATACATGTAGGGTTGCCATCTCAAAAATCTGCCAAACAGGACAAGAAGCGTTAAAACCCCGGATTTTGGAGCTTACATCCCGGACATTTAAACAGATTTTATTTTCATATATTTTTTAAACTATAGTACGACATAAAAGAGTAGAAATTAAATATTTGGGAACTAATAGTTTTCATTTTCTGGCAACATCTAAAATGAGTACTTGAGCTGTCAATTTTTCTCGATCGGTTTCGATTTTCGTAAGAATTTTGGTTTTTGTGTGATATTTCTGAGTGTGGACAGAAAAACAGTGGCAAATCATGAATAAGGTAATTCGTGGAGGTGCCCGTGATATAGTTTACAAAGTTTATATGTGGTGTATAGCCGAATTCCAAGCTGGGAAGCTTCTATGCAACTTAGAAGATGTTTACCATCGTACAGCAGATTTTATTGGTAAGTAACTATTGAAAGTTACGCTAAACGTTAATTACAAACGATTAATACATTCAGGGAGCTAAATTTTCGAACCACATATCATTTACAAATTATTTTTCTACAATTTTTGAGGTTATGCTAAGGTAAACAAATACCTTTGTAGTTATAGCGCGACTTAACAACGTTGATAGTAAGGCAAAATCAATTAATGTAATTTATTGCAGATACGAAATATTTTTTTACTATGTCATATTTGTTGATGCAATCGTCTAAATGGAAAGAAACAATTTTAAAATATATTCACGTTTATTTACCGCGGAACTTCTTTCGTCGGACTGACAGTGATTCTTTTATTTGCTTGTTTTAGGTGTTTCTGTAAGCACAGTGCACAGAATCGTGCAACACGGCATTGAAAACGGTGGAAAATTCTCAACACCAGCTAAACACATGAAAGGTCGTCCCATGGTGCAGACAGCAGTAACGATGAGAGTGGTTCAGAAATCAGTGACGAATCAATACCAGAGCTTAAAATAGACTACACGAACTTAAGTGTTCCCATGGAAGGTGTAGAGTATTTAGATTTTGATTTATTAGATTAGTTTATTTTATAAATTTTAGTTTATATCTGAGTTTATATGGAAAGCAATTGATTATTAAAAATACTAATTTTTTGTGAAATTGTTGTTTTATTACTACTACATATTAAATATTTATTAAATATACTTATTTGATATATTTACTCATTTTTTATACCCAATAAATATATAATACTATTCAAGTATCAAGATCAGCTGGGTCGTACTAACTGGGTTGCTATCTGAGCGATTGTGGCGCCCTCATTTAATTTCTACTCTTTTATGTTGCACTGTAACTGTATTTTTATTTCAATTTCGGAAGTTGGTGTTTATGGTTTCGTTTCTTAATTTTTTTGACACCGACTTCCGAAACCTGTAGTTTTGTTTTTTAAACGATTGAAGTTATTTTTCACTTTGTAGTGTTTTTAATTGGAAGTCGGTTGTGTTTTTTGTAATGAAGTTATTTTTCACTTTTTTGTTGTGGCACCTAGTTAGTGGTTAATTTCTATAGTAATCTTACTTCTTACTAATATTATAAACGCGCAAGTTTGGATTTATGTTTGTTACTCAATCACGCCAGAACGACTAAACGGACCTAGATGAAATTTGACAGACAGATGGATATGGAGTCAGGAATAGCACATAGGCTACTTTTTATCCCGGTGGATGATAAAACACTTTTGACGCGGGAGAAGCCGGCAGAAGCTAGTGTACAATAAACAGACATGCAATAAGAATATGAAATTTAATTTCCTCAAACATGTGTATACCTACATACATAATTAAAATAATACATGCATGCAAGATCTTAAATAAGAGTGGCTCACGGCATGTCTGCCACTTCGCATGGCGTGCAAATATTTTAGGTACAATTATTATTATTGAATTAATGATTTTTAAATTTTACAACTATACATTAATCATCATTCACACAAACAGATTTCTTGAAAACCCGGACGGATGGCAACCCTACATGGATGATTTAATCAAACCTTACCCTTTAACTTATTTTGTTTCAGGCCATGCCTCTAAATAAAAAAACGTCATTATGGTTTTGGATCATTATTCCGTAGCAGCAACAATAGCACCTGTATAGTATTCTGTTTGTCGTGTTCCAAGTTTCACCATAATCGCCTTAAAAGTATACTTTCAATACCCTTCTTGCTTGCTCAAATGGTAGATTAACGGTATCGCAAATCCGTAAACAACAGGTACTGTAGTAATCTTTGTTTTCAACGTCTTAGACTCGGGACCCTGGGATCCCGTACTTGGAATGCGTGCGAAGTGGCAACTTGCAGAGACTTAGTTCGACACTTTCAATGTTTTGAGACACCACTCTTAGTCTTATCTTATTGTAGATATTTGCAAGGATATCATAATATCGAAAGTTGAACGAGAATCGAACAAAAAGCTATCAGACAAATTATTATTCAACATCAATCATCAGCCTTATCTTCCCACTGCTGGGACACAGCGAGCCCAGTGCGGGTTGTTGCATGTCAGATGTCTTCGAACTGTTGATGTTTTCCTGCACCGTTTTGAGAAAGTGCGTTTTGGTTGGCAGTGGTGAAGAAATAATTTACACAAACAAAGTAAAGCGCCTACCTGGGTTCGAGCCCATGACTTAAAACTTGTAAGTTGCGGCCGTTACCACTGGGCCACCACTGCTGTCAGCCAGACAGACAAATTAGGTAGTCAAAATAGTCAAATCCCAATTGAAGACTAGATTCAAAATTAAGTATCAGAACAGTATTGATAGTTTTCCTTTTGTAGCTATCTCATTCAGTTCAACAAACACTGCAATCTGGAGTGAGTTCTCTTTTTTTTTTTTTTTTTTTTTTTTATTTGTGATGGGTTTGCTCTTGACTCTAGTCTAGGTCAAAGGTGACAGAGACAGAGTCGACGATGGAGCGAGCTTACCCAGAAGAAGCCTGTTCACTCTAACTTTGAAGAGATTCGGGTTGAATGCGTTCGGAAACACAGACGCAGGTAGTGAGTTCCACTCATTCGCTGTGCGCATTATGAAGGATGATTGGAAGCGCTTGGTGCGTATTGGTGGAATGGCAACAAGGTAAGGATGGTAACTTGCAGTGCGTCTAGATGTCCGATGGTAGAAGGGGGCTGGTGGGATGAGGTCGTGGAGTTCTTGAGCACACTCACCGAAGTACAGTCTGTAAAAGACCGACAAGCAGGCAACCTTGCGGCGATGAGCCAAGCTGTGTAGCTTGGCATCCGCCAGCTCAACGTCGCCAATGAGCCTCTTGGCTCTGCGTTCCACCGAGTCAAGCGCGGCAAGCTGATACTTAGCTGAGCCATCCCAAAGGTGGCTGCAATACTCCATGCAGGATCGGACTTGCGCTTTGTAAAGGGTTAAAAGCTGTCCAGGCGTAAAGTATCGCTTCACTCTATTTAGGATGCCCAGCTTTTTGGCCGCAATTTGAGCTTTGTACTCAATGGAGGCGCCGAAGTTGAGGCTGGATGTCAACTCCATGCCCAAGAGCTCGAGCCGATCAGTCACAGGAACAGACGCACCCCGAAAAGTAGGAGTTTGATCGAAGATACTCCTTTTTGCGGTAAAAAGACACGCCTGTGTTTTGGTGGCGTTAAAGGAGACCAGATTGTCATCACCCCACTGGGAGACAAGGCTTAAGGTCAAATCTGTCCTTTCCACCATAGCCTCTCTCAAGGAACGAACTTCATCCACGCTGGTTCTTGCGCTGGACAAGTATCTCTCTGCAACAGTACTGTCATCTGCGTACCCAATAATACCAGGCTGAAGTAGGTCATTGATGTGTAGCAGGAAAAGAGTTGCAGAGAGAACAGATCCCTGAGGTACTCCGGCATCAATAGCCATGAAGTCAGAGGAGCAGCCGTCAATGACCACTCGGATCGACCGTTCATTGAGGAAGTCTGATATCCAGCTACAAAAACCAGCGGGGATGCCATAAGCAGGAAGCTTACTGAGTAGACTCGCGTGCCAGACCCTATCAAAGGCCTTCGAGATATCAAGCGAAACAGCAAGTGCTTCGCCGTGTCTCTCGATGGCTTCGCCCCAGCAGTGCGTGACATACACAAGAAGATCGCCAGTTGACCGTCCCCGGCGAAAGCCATATTGACGGTCACTGAGGAGATTGTTGTCTTCAAGGTAGGTCAGCAACTTACTGTTCAGTACCCTTTCCATAACTTTGGACAAAATGGAGGTAATGGCGATCGGACGGTAATTGGCAGGGTCTGCACGGTTGCCTTTTTTGGGCACTGGTTGCACATTTGCAAGCTTCCAGGATTTCGGTACCGTTCTTTTTACAAGAGACAGGCGGAACAAACGAGTCAACACAGGAGACAGTTCTGGCGCACACTGCCTCAGCACTCTCGCTGGGATGCCGTCAGGCCCGCTGGCTTTGTTCACGTCTAGACTGCACAATACTCTCCGGACCTCTTTAGCGTGCACAGCGATCTCCGGCATGGAAGAGTCACAGTGAGGTACAGTAGGTGGTTGCTTGGAGCCAGCGTCCAGACGTGAATTGCCAGCAAAAAGGGATGCAAATAAATTTGCTTTGTCTCTCGCAGAGTGAGCCAGCGACCCATCAGGTTTCAGCATCGGAGGTAAAGTGGGCCGACAGAAATTCGTTTCGACCGCTTTAGACAGGGACCAAAACTGTTTACTACCCGGAGGGTGCGATGCTAGCTTGGCCCCAATACGTCCAATATGGTCAAAACGTGCCCGACGCAAAACCCGCTTGCAGAACTTGGCGGCAGAATTAAAGGCTCTTTTTTTCGCGCGAACCCTACGCGCTCTAACTTTGCGGTCGCGGGCCCCGACCCAGGCTTGGTAGGCAAACTCTTTTCGGGCCTCAGCGAGGGCGCATTCAGCATTATACCAAGGTCGGGATTTGGGACCGAGCGGAATGTCGGAGAATGGAATGAAATATTCCATTCCCTGCCGAATCACATCCGCAACCGCGTCCGCACAGCTCGAGGGGTCACCCGAGGAGAAACACACATGCCGCCAAGGATAAGACGCAAAAAAGTGCCGCATCTCGTCCCAGTCTGCTGACTCGTATCGCCATACTCGCCTCGTGCCTCTAGGGCTCTCATCTGGAGGAGAGCAAGTCGAAACGGATTTCACTAGACAGTGGTCAGACGTTCCCAGCGGGGCTGAGACTGACACCGAATGACTGTCCGGATCAGTTGTCAGCAGAAGGTCCAAACAATTGGGTGTATGGCCGTCTACATCCGGTACCCGCGTTGCCACATTCACCAGCTGGGTAAGATCTAGCGTTAAAGCAAACTTGCGCGCCTCCAACCCGGCATGGTCGGTTTTCTGGTACGGGAACAGCCACTCCTTATGATGGGCGTTGAAGTCCCCCAGAAAAACAAGCTTCGCTGTTGGGTATCGTTGCTGGGCTACATCAGTCGACTCTACAAGGCTATTAAAGAGCGCTGTTGACTCCTGGTCACCGCTATGGGATCGGTATACGCCGACGTAGATAGACTTCTCCACGCCTGTGTCCACAAGCAGCCATATGGCAGAAAAACCCGATTTCTCAAAGCAACGGAGACGACGACAACAGATGTCATCGCGGACGTACACACAGACCCCAGCTTGCTTCTTGAACTTGTGTTCAAGAGAGTAACCCGGGTAGTTGAGGTACGCCACGTCCGACGGAGTTGTTATCTTCGTCTCCGTTAGGAAGAACAGGTGCGGCTTCTCGGTCTCTAGGTGGTGGTGGACCGGATCAAGGTTGGAGTGCAACCCCCTGATGTTAATGAGGTGCACTTTAAGTGGGAGGAAGTGCAGCCGTTGTTTAACCTTATTTCTCTTCTTTGCTTTGGTCATTGATATTGTTAGAGTTGCTGGGGAAAAAGTTGAACTGTCGAGGCGCTGCTCAGATAACCAAGTGGACCACCAAAACCAACTCAACCTATGGGGAACTCATTTGGAGACTGCGGGGACGCCCGAACCCCCCCGGATATGGCCACCGGGTCCTCCCATCCAGTCGCCAGCTGGCACGGTGGAGCATACCGGGATTTTTCGCGAGTTGGCGGGGCAGCCTTTGGCACGTGGCTGGCGTGCTACTTGGGCCCCCTACTGACTGCGGTCGGCCAACGGCTGGCACCGTGCTTCGGATCCCGCTACCCTCCAGAATGAGCTACCCGGCAAGTTATTCTCAGAGACCACGACCGGTTCTGAAAAGCGCAACTGACAACCTCCTTCTCCCCCAAAGGCACTGGCACTCCCACACACCGACGGAATACAGCAAGCTGCTTGGCGCCGGACTCCGGTGGGATGGTGGTCGCGAGCCAGGCGGCCCCTTGCGGAGCCTACCACCGCTTAAGTGGGATCTTTCAGCCGTACCACAGGCAAGCCCGTGGTGCCGTTGCCCGGGGTGGACCACTAGGAGGTAGATCCCATACCACCCCAAAAATCATACCATATTCTCAGATACGTTGCACATATACTCTTCATTCTATACATATTTTCATTAGACTTCAGCCTTCCAATACTCCACTCTCTCCCTCCGCATCTAGTGTAAACTTATTTACCTCTCGGATTTCTAATAAAATCATTCCTATCCAATTTAGAAGAAGCGTATTTCCACTTTCGCTGTACATTTGTTTTATAGTGGTTTTCCTAATAACCTAGACGAAAAGATGAGAAGTGCATCTTAGCTTTCCGTATTGCTTCAACGTGATTATGTGTCGTGAATGTCGTGATTGTGTTTCTACCGTAGCATCAGAACTATGTATATGTTTTTGCTATCTTGTATTAGGTTTGGCGAATTTATTTCCTCAGGATAACACTTCATGAGCTGGCGATAAAATTTTATTGTGTTTTTTTGTTGTGTTTGTTATGTTAAGAAAAGGTTCAAATGAAAAAAAAATTTTTACCTACATAGGTAGGGTAGGTACCGACTTCCGGTACCTAGGGTCGCTTGTCCAAGGGGATGGCGAGGTAGACCGAGACGTAACGCACCGGATCAACTCGGGATGGATGAAATGGCGACAGGTCACTGGCACAACTTGCGACCCACGGATGCCCCTCAAGTTAAAGAGTAAAATTTACAAGTCCGTGATAAGACCTGTCGTACTGTATGGATCAGAATGTTGGGCTGTGAAAAAGATGGATGAAAAGAGATTGCATGTAGCAGAGATGAGAATGTTGAGATGGATGTGCGGAGTGACGAGAATGGATAAAGTGAGAAATGAGTATATTAGAGGAAGTTTGAAAGTGGCGCCAGTGACAGAAAAGTTGAAAGGAAACCGTTTGTCCTGGTATGGTCATCTGATGAGGAGGGATGAAACGCATGTTACTAGAAGAGTTATGAATGTAAATGTGGATGGATGGAGAGGGAGGGGACGGCCAAAGAAAAGATGGATGGAATGTATGAGGAGTGATATGAAAGAAAAGGGAGTCAGTGATAGCGTGACGGGGGACAGGACGGTATGGAAGAAGAAAACGTGTTGCGCCGAGGGAGGAAGATGATGATGATGACATAGGTAGGGTAGGGTAAGGTAGGTAGTGTAAGGAGTGTAGGGTAGGGTAGGTAGGGTAGAATAGGTAGGGCAGGGTAGGTAGGGTAGGGTAGGTAGGGTAGGGTAGGGTAGGGCAGGATAGGTATGGTAGGGTAGGGTAGGGCAGGATAGGTATGGTAGGGTAGGTAGGGTAGATGAATGTTTGGTGTTTTTATGGCAAAACAAAGTTTGCCGGGTCAGCTAGTAATTAATATAAAATGTACAAATATTGTTATGTCTTATCTAAAACTGAATACACTTTGGTATCAAAGGGCTTACAGCGACTAATCAAGTATACAAACATACAGTCAATTCAATTTTCACGTGTTTTCAATGTCCCGACCAACTCGGAAAACATACCTCCCAGTGAAATAGTCATTACAAATGCATTCCATTGAATAAATCCCGGATAAAAGCGAGTGCGACAGACGGGCTGGCCGCAGCACATTACCGCCCCATTCAATAACAATAAAAGTCGCGCCGCAGTGTCGCTCACAGAAATCTATTACCGCCTCACTCGATACGTTTTTTATCTAAAGCATTTATTTATAGTGTAATTAATGCGTCGCCGGCGCCAGCGCTAAATACGATGCTATTTGTGGAGACAATACATGGACGCCACATGGACAGGGGGTACCAGATAATATTGGAATACAAATATTTACGATGTGCCAAAAAGAAACTACATTAAAATTGTTGATAAAAATACAATCTGCTAAAGGAAAACCAGCTTTTCGCACCTGCAACCTGCGTCACTTTTTAATAATACTGTCATTTGATTTGCAGAAACGTTTTTTTTTTATTATCTGTAGTCTCGCGTTTTACCACTATCTCGCCTGATGGTAAGCGATGATGTGGTCTACGGTGAAGCATGCTTACCTAGAAGTAACCTATTCACTCTTGACTTAAAGACCCCAAGGTTGTAGCTATCAGGGAACAAAGACTCCGGAAGGGAATTCCACTCCTTAGCTGTGCGCACAATGAAAGTATTAGCAAAACGCTTTGTGCGTATGGGTGAAAATTTAAATACCAAAGAATATTATCAAGTTTTGTCATTCAAAATCTCATACTCCAAATTGGTAGCCCTGTATTAACCGCATCACCACATGTCAGTTTTCAGACCGAGACAAAAAATTTAGTCTGGACTGAAATATATCGCTAGTTACCCACATAACTCTTGTTGCTAATGACGTGTGCTAAATAAGTCAAGCACTTAACTTACAGACAAATTGGTATTTAAACCTGATTAATTTATATCAGCCGTCATCGGGGATCCCCCTGTTTTCAGGTTTGTTTTGTGAAGTTTTACGGGTTGAATTAGAAAATGGTGAAGCAGAAATGCATGGGTTGTAAAATCTTCGAAATGAGAACTGATTTGTTTAAGGATCCTGAACCGAGTCGTTTTAGGGATTTCAGGAATAACCCATCAGTTTCTCACTTAAGATAGAGACTCCTGTTTAGGGATTATATTGGAACTGAAAGGATAAGAACAGAAGAACAGAAGGAAAAGAAGCAATACGTCTGTGTCGTCATTGGTTCAAAGCTTTCTTTTCACGGCCATAAGACTAGATTTTTCAATCACAAGTTTTTGCAAGCACTCACAAAATAAATTCTCAGTCGTGAAGTCGTCACAACATTTCATCGAAAATTAATATACCAAATGAAGGAGCCAATCATCAAAGGTTTCATAACTAAAAATTTATTAATGTGCTATCATCAAGCCCCACTGAAGTCGTACAAGAGAAAATGAAAGAAATGAGGACAAAATTAAATGAGGAGCAATTCATAAAACGGTTGAAATAAGTCGCCGTCCCAGCTGCTGAGCGATCGGTTAGAATTGTAGATGAAAAAAAAAGTAATTCTGTTACCGACGCGTCGCCGTCGATTTCAATTGTCTCTGGATCTGATAAAAAATTGTCACAATTCGTTGGTACATTTTATTTGTTGATTATCGAGTTTGCTATATAAAGTGTGCCGAAATTTCAATCCATTTGGGAGCATCTGTTTTTTTTAAAGATTTATATGTATTTCTGGAAAGCTTAGAATATAGCAAGTTCTTCAGTCTAGAGCGTAGATTTTTTAAACGTTTAAAAATCTATAATTCTTAATTATACAATCACGAAAAACGTACTCTCAATTAAAATTGTGGCTACTTAAGGCCGTACCCTGACCAAAAAATCAGCATGAGATATGAGCATTCCTATTGGCCTAGCGGCACTGGTGGCGCATGAATTACGGTAGTGAATACGCCCAGATTTTAGGTTTGGTCTTTTGAAAAAAATAAATCTTACAAAATGTTCGTTATCAAATTGTGTATTCATTAGTGTTAGTATAAAAAATAATTAATGAACACTTTACGAGGAGATGCATGCTATCAATAATTATTTCACATGTTTATGGTTTTGTTGGAAGGAGATTAGTGAAACATATACCACTTTTAAAAAAAAGTGTACTACCATTTTAGAAACAACATTATGTAGAAATTTAATGTATTTTTATTAATTGATATTTCTTTTTAAATAAAGAGTAGATAGCTCTTAAAAACTGCACAAAAACGACAAGGCGCGGAGTTTTGCTCGTGGAGACGCCTTAAAATGACCAAAAGAATTTTGGAAAGTGCTACAGCATCAGAATCTAAAATTGTTTTCAAAGTACAAGTTGTAAACTCATTGCAAAAGCTTCTAAAGGTGAAATATTTGCGCCAGGTTATGTGTGGCCTCCTTATGTGAGGTGCACTGCATTCATCAGGAATGTTAGTAACAAGTGGCTACACTATTCATAATAAATGTTATTTACCTCTCTAAGGAAACTCATAGACGTTTCTTAAGTATTGAAAAGCACAATCGCCAACAGAGCGTCGCTGAACTAGGCTGCAGTGCAGCGCTTAAACCGGCTGCAATATTTTCCAGCTTTTAATCGGCATCCAGGTGGTGAACGTCTGTTGGCGCACTCCACGGACTAGCGTACCGTTGCACAACAGCACTCCGCTTTCACGTCTCCCTTCCACGGGCATTATGCCTCTAATGTCACTTAATTTGCCGTCTAGGGCCTCCTCACGTGAATGCAGCCGGTTTAATATAAAAATTCGCTTTTTTACTGCCTCGAAGCGAGATTTAACGTTAAACTGTTGCCTCTTTTGAGAGTAAACGTGTAGAAGTAATGGGATTACGAGATCGGTAGTTTTGGAGTCGAAAGGTAATTAAATTATTGTATGTAAAAATATTGGGTTCACGAGTGCTCGATGCTCACTGGCTCGCTAGTTCCAATGGTTCAGGGGTTTTCAGATCGAGAGGTGCTTCAATTCAATCGAAGTCTAACTTAGTTGCGTATTTATGTATTTTGTTTAATTAATTTATCAAAGCGTCCTCTTGATCTTAAGTGAAGTGTAATTTTTTCTACTTATTAGTTTTAAACTAAAGGAAACTTAATTTTCCGTGCAAAGTGGTACTCGCAGGAGAAAAGCGAACGAATACGAGATAAAATTTCAAATTATCCCCGATTTTAATTTTAATTTCATGCTTTTTAAACTACATATAATATACCTAGTAGCAGACACGCTTCAATCGACAATCTATCGAAACACGTAATAATGATCAGATCCAAAGAGTAAAATGTGAATAATTTTTGAACGGCTGAACCGATTTTATTCAAACATAGTTAAGAACACTCTCGACAAAGTCACCTTTGCAACAGAAAAAAAAACTAAATCAAAATCGGTTCATCCGTTTAGGCGCTATGATCCCACAGACAGACACACAGATACACAGCAACACACGTTTAACTCACACCCCTCTTTTTCCGTCCGGGGTTAAAAAATAAGGGCAAGTAATAACTCATTGTAAAAATGACGACTTAACCATTATAACCGAAAGAGCTGAATCAGCAACACGCGCTTACGCCGCTCGCGTGCGCGAACAGCTTTATTATTTTCCGAGTAGAGTTGAAAATTGAATGTAACGTATTACCTGATTGCTTTCATCACAAAAGCGATATAAATCGTTATTATGTCGTTAACGAAATAAATCCGTAGTGTACCAGATTGCCGACGCGACGGATTACTTTTAGGACGTATGAAATAAATTGGAAGCCGTAGGTTACAATACAAATATAGTTGCGACATATATTGTTGCAGCCGACCGCCATTGTCTGCAGTTTTATTGGAAATTTGATGTTCTAGTCAAATTAAATTATGTTTGTATCAGGTTTCCTGGTATAAAACAGTGACTAGGTAATCAGTTACGCTTATGAAGATAAAAGGATACCGCTCGCATAAATTGATCACGACTTTGCTAATTAAGTCATTTGAAATGTATAAAATATGCAAAAACAAGAGGTTAATTATTTGAATTGTTTATAAGTTTAATTTATTCTAGCTGTTATTTACTTGTGACTAGATTAATGGCTGCAGGACCTAAAATAAATCATGGTAGGTACTTGAACCACGGCAATTTATTAACTTCACAATAAATCACAATTCAATCGGCTTTCAATTTCGCGTAGTATAAATAATCACGACTGGTTTAAATTTTATAAATAACATCACGCCTGTGTTGCCTGAAGGATTGGGCAGAGATGCACCAGCTATACTTATCTATACTAATATTATAAAGAGAAAAGATTTGTATTTTTGTATGTAACGAATAAACTTAACAAGATAAAATTAACAAATTTAAAAATCCTCCGATTTTAATTTTAATTTCATGCTTTTTAAACTACATATTAATATACCTAGCAGTAGACACGCTTCAATCGACAATCTATCGAAACACGTAATAATGACACGATATCTTGCGAAAAAATCCAGATTCAAAGAGTAAAATGCGAATAACTTTTGAACGGCTAAACCGATTTTATACAAACATAGCTAAGAACACTCTCGACAAAGTCACCTTTGAAACAGAACAAAAAAACTAAATCAAAATCGGCTCATCCGTTTAGGCGCTATGATGCCACAGACAGACGCACAGATACACAGCAACACGCATCAAACTTACACCCCTCTTTTTTCGTCGGGGGATAAAACTACTGGACCGATTTCAAAAATTCTTTCACCGTTGGGAAGCTACACTATCCCCGGGTGACATAGGCTACTTTTTAACCGACTTACCAAAAAGGAGGAGGTTCTATGTTCGACTTTATGTATGTTTTTTTTGTGTATGTTCAACGATATCTCCGTCAATTGTGGACCGATTTTGATTTTTTTTGTTGTTTGAAAGAGCATATTCTTATAATTGGTCCCATTTTAATTTGGTGAAGATCTGATGAAGAACTTAGGAGATATACAACAGAACTCTTCAATAAATGACGGCAAATCTCTCGGGATTGCTGCAATCGCATGTCTGTTTATTGTTTATACCATTTCATAACATAACATCACGCCAGTACGCTCGAAAGCGGTACGCAGATCTCTCATTTCACCGATTATGTTCAAGTTTCATGTTATTCGGGTAATCTATTCTGGCGTTATAGGTACTTACTAAACAACTTGCCTATTAGGTAGGTACAACTAAAAAGGGAAAAATAAAAAATAAAACTTAAAAAAAAATACCACAGACTTCCAAATAAAAAACTACAAAGTGAAAAATAACTTTATTTTTGGAAGTCGGTGTCTATATCGCAAGAAATTGGTACCTACGAAAGACACCGACTTCCAAAAATAAAGTTATTTTTCACTCTGTAGTTTTTTATTTGGAAGTCGGTAGTATTTTTTTGGCAAAAAGTTTTATTATCCCTGTATTCCCACGGGAACGGGCACTACGCGGGTGAAACCGCGAGGCATCCTAGTATATAATTAACTCACATGTCGCTAGTTATGTTCAAGTCCCCAGTTAATCCGGGTGCAAGACGGATTAACTGGGGACTTGAACATCGATCGGACTCAAATCTAGCTAGCCTCTAGGCTACTACTAAAAAAATACAGATGGAAAAACCCAGTAACACTTAAATTGAAACTTACCTTTAAATCTTAGCTGAATGGTGCCGTATATGAGGAGAATATCATCCTGTAACAAAACAAATAAACGTAAGTATATAGTCTCTATGATGTAAAGTTTTCATATTATTACTAAATTAATATTGAAGAGCGACTGCATGAAATTAGAAAACTATGTTGTATGTTTATTATTACACCGCTTCTCAAAGGCGGGAATGTCCCTATTGTTTTGTACCGAGCATCCTAATATCAAGTGCCCACAGGCTTATTATAACGTATCTTGCAAGAGCAAAACGATAGCGATTTTTGCGCAATAATTGCTCTTCAATACAGAAGTTTTAGAGATTGTGGCTGTTTTTTTTTTAAATAATTTCATTTGGCAGCAGAGTGAGCAGAGAGAGCAGTGGTGGCTCAGTGGTATCGGCAGCGACTTTCAAGTTGTAGGTCGCGGGTTCGAGCCTAGGCAGGCGCTTTATTTTGTGTAAATTATTTCATCACCACTGCTCTCAAAACGGTGAAGGAAAACATCGTGAGGAAACCGGCATGACATAGAACCAAAAATTCGAAGACATGTGACATCCACCAACCCGCACTGGGCCCGCGTGGTGGATTACGGCCCATTACCTCTCACAGAGAGGAGGTCTGTGTCACAGCAGTGGGAAAATTAATAGGCTGATGATGTGATGTGATGATGACATTTGGCAAACAGCAAGCGATTAGCAAACGATTGTGTAGGACCTACCATACCTACACTTCAGGTAATTCCGACTTTTATGACATAAAAATGAATCAGTGATCGCGCTTTGATTGCTGTTTCTTCCGTAATAAGCCTGACGGTTGTTTGGAGCATCGTTCACCTTGAGCTAGGTTAACCCATACTCTTTATGTGGTGAAGGATTAAGCGGACTGTATTTAGGTTGGTAAATTGATACAATTTGCTTGTTTTATTAATATTTTAGTATAACGCACATGAAAACGTGTTGGTTAAAGACACAGGATATAGAGAAAGGAACGTATGTCAGTTCCTTACACAGATAACATATTGTTGCAGATAATACAAGAATAAAATGAATTTGTATCGCCATCAACACCGGTTACTTGGGTCTCAAAGGTTTATTTTTAGGGTTCCGTACCCAAAGGGTAAAAACGGGGCCCTATTACTAAGACTCCGCGACCCGTCTGTCTGTCTGTCCGTCTGTCACCAGGCTGTATCTCATGAACCGTGATAGCTAGACAGTTGAAATTTTCACCGATGATGTATTTATGTCGCCGCTATAACTAAAAACTACTAAAAACAGGATAAAATAAATATTTAAGTAGGGCTCCCATACAACAAACGTGATTTTTTGGCGTTTTTTTGCGATAATGGTACGGAACCCTTCGTGCGCGAGTCCGACTCGCACTGGGCCGGTTTTTTTAATCATAACTCGTTTTTAATACACTTTTTTAATCATCGATAATTTTGTCAAATTTACAAAAGAAGGAGAAGTTATTGCAGACTAGAGATAATTTTAAGAACGTAAGTGTCTGATGGAAAACATCGTTAAGAAACCGGCATGTCCTCCAATTCAACCCACACTGGGTGGGCCATTCAATTCCCATTTCCTCTCTAGCAAGCCTGTGTCCCAACAGTGGAAGGTAACGTTAAAAGTCTGATTTATCTTATGCTTGATGTCTGATAGCTATTAGCACTAGAAGATTAAAAACATTTCTACAATCCAAAACTGGATTTGGTTTTTGGCTCTCGCATTGTGTCATCAGTAAAAATTCAATCACGTCACAACAAATCAATATTTAAGTTAGGGATTGAAACCCACTCAATAGAAGCCGTAGAACATGCCCACGAAAAATCGTTTAAAAGTCACAATTTGTGTACTGATTTACTGAAGCCAAACAAAAGTTTTATAAAAGTATACATAGGTATGGATGAAAGATTTTGTTGATAAACGAGACAATAATATTTATATACATAATATTGTAAAGCGGAACGTCTGTCTGTGGAACTCTCACTTCCCATCGCTAGTCAACCATTGTTAACTTGCTTCCTCGGAACAGTATAACAATTATCGTTGTTATTTTTGTATTCTTTCAAAAACAGAAGAGTCGCCTGAATGAGTCTAATGAATAATATTGTGACTATTAAACTGCGACAATCAGAACAGAGATCAATCAAGTTTTGTGGTGACGATCCAGAAACTAAAGACCTGTAGGAAAAACGACTATTTAAGCTAGTGGAATTTTAATTTCGTTGTTGATTTATGAAACACAGGTTCAACCTAGTTCAGTCAAGTAAGCAACTATTTTACATCATATTATTACAACTATTTTATAAATATTTTACATTTTTAACATATTTTATTGAAAATGTGCCCCATTTTATAAATAAACGATATTATTATTATTATACTAGCTGACCCGGCAAACTTTGTTTTGCCATAAAAACTCCAAACATTCACCTACCCTACACCTACCCTACACCTACCCTACACCTACCCTACACCTACCCTACACCTACCCTACACCTACCCTACACCTACCCTACACCTACCCTACACCTACCCTACACCTACCCTACACCTACCCTACACCTACCCTACACCTACCCTACACCTACCCTACCATATTTTTTTTTTTTTTTTTTTTGGGATTAAAAATAGATGTTGGCCGATTCTCATAGATACCGGATAAGCACAAAAAAATTCATCAAAATCGGTCAAGCCGTTTCGGAGGAGTATGGCAACGAAAACTGTGACACGAGAATTTTATATATTAGACTAGTATTTGCTTGGTGCGCGAGCTGCAAGCAGCTCGCGGCTTCGTCGTGTTTTTGAGAAGTATTCCTTAACCTACCCTACACCTACCCTACACCTACCCTACACCTACCCTACACCTACCCTACACCTACCCTATACCTACCCTACACCTACCCTACACCTACCCTACACCTACCCTACACCTACCCTACACCTACCCTACACCTACCCTACACCTACCCTACACCTACCCTACACCTACCCTACACCTACCCTACACCTACCCTACACCTACCCTACACCTACCCTACACCTACCCTACACCTACCCTACACCTACCCTACACCTACCCTACACCTACCCTACACCTACCCTACACCTACCCTACACCTACCCTACACCTACCCTACACCTACCCTACACCTACCCTACACCTACCCTACACCTACCCTACACCTACCCTACACCTACCCTACACCTACCCTACACCTACCCTACACCTACCCTACACCTACCCTACACCTACCCTACACCTACCCTACACCTACCCTACACCTACCCTACACCTACCCTACACCTACCCTACACCTACCCTACACCTACCCTACACCTACCCTACACCTACCCTACACCTACCCTACACCTGCCCTAAACTTTGTTCCAAAAAACATAACCCTAATGTTTGATTGTCGTCGCCAGGCACTGAGTTTCGCTTCACCCACTCAACCTTCGTTACGCTACGGAGGTCGCCGGCTCGCTTCGCTCGCCACCTCCCCCCTGCGCTGCACTCGGTCTCGTAGGTTCGCTCCACTCGGGATCCCTACGCTGAATCCGTAAAAAAAACAAAAAAAAAAGATACGCCAAAACGGGGGGGGAGGGGGGAGAAGGGGGGCAAGGGGGTCAACTTTGAAAACTGGTTCGTTTGTGACTATAGCATTGCCCCTTTATATGAATCTGAAAAAAGAAATGTTCCAAGTCTCTCAACTTCCGAGATCTGCTTAAAGGGGGGGAGAATGGGGGCGAGGGGGTCATCTTTGAAAAATGGTTTTTACTTTTCCGAGCCTCCTCTAAACGAATCCGAAAAAAAAACAAAAAAAAAAGATTCGCCAAAACGGGGGGGGGGGGGGGGGAGAAGGGGGGCAAGGGGTCAACTTTGAAAACTGGTTCGTTTGTGACTATAGCATTGCCCCTTTATATGAATCTGAAAAAAGAAATGTTCCAAGTCTCTCAACTTCCGAGATCCGCTTAAAGGGGGGGAGAAGGGGGGCGAGGGGGTCAACTTTGAAAAATGGTCTTTACTTTTCCGAGCCTCCTCTAAACGAATCCGTAAAAAACAAAAAATACGGGTACCTTAGTTTCCGAGATACGATAGAGGGGGGGAGGAGGGGGGAGGAAAAGGGGAGGTTTGGGACTTTTCCCATACTCGCGAGAGTTACTTGTTTACGTATCTGTCAAAATATACCCACCTCCCCATCCACCATCTGGGAGAACAATTATGTCAATGAGTCAGTGAGTCAGTCAGTGGTAATGCAGTTTTATATAGTATAATAACTAGTATTTGCTTGGTGCGCGAGCTGCAAGCAGCTCGCGTGTTGTTGTCCCTACACCTACCCTACACCTAACCTACACCTACCCTACACCTAACCTACACCTACCCTAAACCTACCCTACACCTACCCTACACCTACCCTACACCTACCCTATACCTACCCTAAACCCACCCTAAACCTACCCTACACCTACCCTAAACCTACCCTACACCTACGCTACACCTACCCTACACCTACCCTACACCTACCCTACACCTACCCTACACCTACCCTACACCTACCCTACACCTACCCTACACCTACCCTACACCTACCCTACACCTACCCTACACCTACCCTACACCTACCCTACACCTACCCTACACCTACCCTACACCTACCCTACACCTACCCTACACCTACCCTACACCTACCCTACACCTACCCTACACCAACCCTACACCTACCCTACACCTACCCTACACCTACCCTACACCTACCCTACACCTACCCTACACCTACCCTACACCTACCCTACACCTACCCTACACCTACCCTACACCTACCCTACACCTACCCTACACCTACCCTACACCTACCCTACACTTTGTTCCAAAAAACATAACCCTAATGTTTGCATTCGTCGCCAGGCACTGAGCTTCGCTTCACCCACTCAACCTTCGTTACGCTACGGAGGTCGCCGGCTCGCTTCGCTCGCCACCTCCCCCCTGCGCTGCACTCGGTCTCGTAGGTTCGCTCCACTCGGGATCCCTACGCTGAATCCGTAAAAAAAAGATTCGCCAAAACGGGGGGGGAGGGGGGAGCAAGGGGGTCAACTCTGAAAAATGGTTTGTTTGTGACTATAGCATTGCCCCTTTATATGAATCTGAAAAAAGAAATGTTCCAAGTCTCTCAACTTCCGAGATCCGCTTAAAGGGGGGGTGAAGGGGGGCGAGGGGGTCAACTTTGAAAATTGGTTTTTACTTTTCCGAGCCTCCTCTAAACGAATCCGTAAAAAAACCAAAAAAAAAAGATTAGCCAAAACGGGGGGGGAGGGGGGCGAAGGGGGGCAAGGGGGTCGACTTTGAAAACTGGTTCGTTTGTGACTATAGCATTGCCCCTTTATATGAATCTGAAAAAAGAAATGTTCCAAGTCTCTCAACTTCCGAGATCCGCTTAAAGGGGGGGAGAAGGGGGGCGAGGGGGTCAACTTTGAAAAATGGTCTTTACTTTTCCGAGCCTCCTCTAAACGAATCCGTAAAAAACAAAAAATACGGGTACCTTAGTTTCCGAGATACGATAGAGGGGGGGAGGAGGGGGGAGGAAAAGGGGAGGTTTGGGACTTTTCCCATACTCACGGGAGTTACTTGTTTACGAATCTGTCAAAATATACCCACCTCCCCCTCCACCATCTGGGAGAACAATTATGTCAATGAGTGAGTGAGTGAGTCAGTCAGTGGTAATGCAGTTTTATATAGTATAACTAGTATTTGCTTGGTGCGCGAGCTGCAAGCAGCTCGCGTGTTGTTGTCCCTACACCCGCGTGTTGTTGTCCCTACACCTACCCTACACCTACCCTACACCTACCCTACACCTACCCTACACCTACCCTACACCTACCCTACACCTACCCTACACCTACCCTACACCTACCCTACACCTACCCTACACCTACCCTACACCTACCCTACACCTACCCTACACCTACCCTACACCTACCCTACACCTACCCTACACCTACCCTACACCTACCCTACACCTACCCTACACCTACCCTACACCTACCCTACACCTACCCTACACCTACCCTACACCTACCCTACACCTACCCTACACCTACCCTACACCTACCCTACACCTACCCTACACCTACCCTACACCTACCCTACACCTACCCTACACCTACCCTACACCTACCCTACACCTGCCCTAAACTTTGTTCCAAAAAACATAACCCTAATGTTTGATTGTCGTCGCCAGGCACTGAGTTTCGCTTCACCCACTCAACCTTCGTTACGCTACGGAGGTCGCCGGCTCGCTTCGCTCGCCACCTCCCCCCTGCGCTGCACTCGGTCTCGTAGGTTCGCTCCACTCGGGATCCCTACGCTGAATCCGTAAAAAAAACAAAAAAAAAAGATACGCCAAAACGGGGGGGGAGGGGGGAGAAGGGGGGCAAGGGGGTCAACTTTGAAAACTGGTTCGTTTGTGACTATAGCATTGCCCCTTTATATGAATCTGAAAAAAGAAATGTTCCAAGTCTCTCAACTTCCGAGATCTGCTTAAAGGGGGGGAGAATGGGGGCGAGGGGGTCATCTTTGAAAAATGGTTTTTACTTTTCCGAGCCTCCTCTAAACGAATCCGAAAAAAAAACAAAAAAAAAAGATTCGCCAAAACGGGGGGGGGGGGGGGGGGGGGAGAAGGGGGGCAAGGGGTCAACTTTGAAAACTGGTTCGTTTGTGACTATAGCATTGCCCCTTTATATGAATCTGAAAAAAGAAATGTTCCAAGTCTCTCAACTTCCGAGATCCGCTTAAAGGGGGGGAGAAGGGGGGCGAGGGGGTCAACTTTGAAAAATGGTCTTTACTTTTCCGAGCCTCCTCTAAACGAATCCGTAAAAAACAAAAAATACGGGTACCTTAGTTTCCGAGATACGATAGAGGGGGGGAGGAGGGGGGAGGAAAAGGGGAGGTTTGGGACTTTTCCCATACTCGCGAGAGTTACTTGTTTACGTATCTGTCAAAATATACCCACCTCCCCATCCACCATCTGGGAGAACAATTATGTCAATGAGTCAGTGAGTCAGTCAGTGGTAATGCAGTTTTATATAGTATAACTAGTATTTGCTTGGTGCGCGAGCTGCAAGCAGCTCGCGTGTTGTTGTTCCTACACCTACCCTACACCTACCCTACACCTACCCTACACCTACCCTACACCTACCCTACACCTACCCTACACCTACCCTACACCTACCCTACACCTACCCTACACCTACCCTACACCTACCCTACACCTACCCTACACCTACCCTACACCTACCCTACACCTACCCCACACCTACCCTACACCTACCCTACACCTACCCTACACCTACCCTACACCTACCCTACACCTACCCTACACCTACCCTACACCTACCCTACACCTACCCTACACCTACCCTACACCTACCCTACACCTACCCTACACCTACCCTACACCTACCCTACACCTACCCTACACCTACCCTACACCTACCCTACACCTACCCTACACCTACCCTACACCTACCCTACACCTACCCTACACCTACCCTACACCTACCCTACACCTACCCTACACCTACCCTACACCTACCCTACACCTACCCTACACCTACCCTACACCTACCCTACACCTACCCTACACCTACCCTACACCTACCCTACACCTACCCTACACCTACCCTACACCTACCCTACACTTTGTTCCAAAAAACATAACCCTAATGTTTGCTTGTCGTCGCCAGGCACTGAGTTTCGATTCACCCATTCGCTCCACTCGGGATCCACTCGGGGAGGTTGGGGATAGGAGGGGTGAAGAGAGGGGTGAAGGGGGGGAGAGTGGGGAGTTTTGAAAAATGATTCCGGCTATAACATTGCCCCTTTATATGAATATGAAAAAAGAAATGTTCCAAGTCTCTCAACTTCCGAGATCCGCTTAAAGGGGGGGAGAAGGGGGGCGAGGGGGTCAACTTTGAAAAATGGTTTTTACTTTTCCGAGCCTCCTCTAAACGAATCCGTAAAAAAAACTAAAAAAAAAATTCGCCAAAACGGGGGGGGGAGGGGGGAGAAGGGGGGCAAGGGGGTCAACTTTGAAAACTGGTTCGTTTGTGACTATAGCATTGCCCCTTTATATGAATCTGAAAAAAGAAATGTTCCAAATGTTCCAACTTTCGAGATCCGCTTAAAGGGGGGGAGAAGGGGGGCGAGGGGGTCAACTTTGAAAAATGGTTTTTACTTTTCCAAGCCTCCTCTAAACGAATCCGTAAAAAAACAGAATACCGGTACCTTAGTTTCCGAGATACGATAGAGGGGGGGAGGAGGGGGGAGGAAAAGGGGAGGTTTGGGACTTTTCCCATACTCGCGAGAGTGACTTGTTTACGAATCTGTCAAAATATACCCACCTCCCCCTTCACCATCTGGGAGAACAATTATGTCAATCAGTCAGTGAGTGGTAATGCAGTTTTATATAATATAATAACTAGTATTTGCTTGGTGCGCGAGCTGCAAGCAGCTCGCGTGTTGTTGTCCCTACACCCGCGTGTTGTTGTCCCTACACCTACCCTACACCTACCCTACACCTACCCTACACCTACCCTACACCTACCCTACACCTACCCTACACCTACCCTACACCTACCCTACACCTACCCTACACCTACCCTACACCTACCCTACACCTACCCTACACCTACCCTACACCTACCCTACACCTACCCTACACCTACCCTACACCTACCCTACACCTACCCTACACCTACCCTACACCTACCCTACACCTACCCTACACCTACCCTACACCTACCCTACACCTACCCTACACCTACCCTACACCTACCCTACACCTACCCTACACCTACCCTACACCTACCCTACACCTACCCTACACCTACCCTACACCTACCCTACACCTACCCTATACCTACCCTACACCTACCCTACACCTACCCTACAGCTACCCTACACCTACCCTACACTTTGTTCCAAAAAACATAACCCTAATGTTTGCTTGTCGTCGCCAGGCACTGAGTTTCGCTTCACCCACTCAACCTTCGTTACGCTACGGAGGTCGCCGGCTCGCTTCGCTCGCCACCTCCCCCCTGCGCTGCACTCGGTCTCGTAGGTTCGCTCCACTCGGGATCCCTACGCTGAATCCGTAAAAAAAAACAAAAAAAAAAGATTCGCCAAAACGGGGGGGGGGGGAGAAGGGGGGCAAGGGGGTCAACTTTGAAAAATGGTTTGTGTGTGACTATAGCATTGCCCCTTTATATGAATCTGAAAAAAGAAATGTTCCAAGTCTCTCAACTTCCGAGATCCACTTAAAGGGGGGGAGAAGGGGGGCGAGGGGGTCAACTTTAAAAAATGGTTTTTACTTTTCCGAGCCTCCTCTAAACGAATCCGTAAAAAAAACTGAAAAAAAAAGATTCACCAAAACGGGGGGGGAGGGGGGAGAAGGGGGGCAAGGGGGTCAACTTTGAAAAATGGTTTGTTTGTGACTATAGCATAGCCCCTTTATATGAATCTGAAAAAAGAAATGTTCCAAGTCTCTCAACTTCCGAGATCCGATTAAAGGGGGGGAGAAGGGGGGCGAGGGGGTCAACTTTGAAAACTGGTCTTTACTTTTCCGAGCCTCCTCTAAACGAATCCGTAAAAAAAACTGAAAAAAAAAGATTCACCAAAACGGGGGGGGAGGGGGGAGAAGGGGGGCAAGGGGGTCAACTTTGAAAAATGGTTTGTTTGTGACTATAGCATAGCCCCTTTATATGAATCTGAAAAAAGAAATGTTCCAAGTCTCTCAACTTCCGAGATCCGCTTAAAGGAGGGGGAAAGGGGGGCGAAGGGGTCATTTTTGAAAAATGGTTTTTACTTTTCCGAGCCTCCTCAAAACGAATCCGTAAAAAAAACATACTACGGGTACCTTAGTTTCCGAGATACGATAGAGGGGGGTAGGAGGGGGGAGGAAAAGGGGAGGTTTGGGACTTTTCCCATACTCGCGAGAGTCACTTGTTTACGAATCTGTCAAAATATACCCACCTCCCCATCCACCATCTGGGAGAACAATTATGTCAGTGAGTGAGTCAGTGGTAATGCAGTTTTATATAATATAACTAGTATTTGCTTGGTGCGCGAGCTGCAAGCAGCTCGCGTGTTGTTGTCCCTACACCTACCCTACACCTACCCTACACCTACCCTACACCTACCCTACACCTACCCTACACCTACCCTACACCTACCCTACACCTACCCTACACCTACCCTACACCTACCCTACACCTACCCTACACCTACCCTACACCTACCCTACACCTACCCTACACCTACCCTACACCTACCCTAAACTTTGTTCCAAAAAACATAACCCTAATGTTTGCTTGTCGTCGCCAGGGTCTGAGTTTCGCTTCACCCACTCAACCTTCGTTACGCTACGGAGGTCGCCGGCTCGCTTCGCTCGCCACCTCCCCCCTGCGCTGCACTCGGTCTCGTAGGTTCGCTCCACTCGGGATCCCTACGCTGAATCCGTAACAAAAACGAAAAAAAAGATTCGCCAAAACGGGGGGGGGGGGAGGGGGGAGATGGGGGGCAAGGGGGTCAACTTTGAAAAATGGTTTGTTTGTGACTATAGCATTGCCCCTTTATATGAATCTGAAAAAAGAAATGTTCCAAGTCTCTCAACTTCCGAGATCCGCTTAAAGGGGGGGAGAAGGGGGGCGAGGGGGTCAACTTTGAAAAATGGTTTTTACTTTTCCGAGCCTCCTCTAAACGATTCCGTAAAAAAAAACAAAAAAAAAAGATTAGCCAAAACGGGGGGGGAGGGGGGAGAAGGGGGGCAAGGGGGTCAACTTTGAAAACTGGTTCGTTTGTGACTATAGCATTGCCCCTTTATATGAATCTGAAAAAAGAAATGTTCCAAGTCTCTCAACTACCGAGATCCGCTTAAAGGGGGGAAGAAGGGGGGCGAGGGGGTCAACTTTGAAAAATGGTTTTTACTTTTCCGAGCCTCCTCTAAACGAATCCGTAAAAAATACACGAAAAAAAGATTCGCCAAAACGGGGGGGGGAGGGGGAGAAGGGGGGCAAGGGGGTCAACTTTGAAAAATGGTTTGTTTGTGACTATAGCATTGCCCCTTTATATAAATATGAAAAAAGAAATGTTCCAAGTGTTCCAACTTTCGAGATCCGCTTAAGGGGGGGGAGAAGGGGGGCAAGGGGGTCAACTTTGAAAAATGGTTTTTACTTTTGCGAGCCTCCTCTAAACGAATCCGTAAAAAACAAAAAATACGGGTACCTTAGTTTCCGAGATACGATAGAGGGGGGGAGGAGGGGGGGGGAAAAGGGGAGGTTTGGCACTTTTCCCATACTCACGGGAGTTACTTGTTTACGAATCTGTCAAAATATACCCACCTCCCCATCCACCATCTGGGAGAACAATTATGTCAATGAGTCAGTCAGTGAGTGGTAATGCAGCTTTATATAATATAACTAGTATTTGCTTGGTGCGCGAGCTGCAAGCAGCTCGCGTGTTGTTGTCCCTACACCCGCGTGTTGTTGTCCCTACACCCGCGTGTTGTTGTCCCTACACCTACCCTACATCTACCCTCCACCTACCCTACACCTACCCTACACCTACCCTACACCTACCCTACACCTACCCTACACCTACCTTACACCTACCCTACACCTACCCTACACCTACCCTACACCTACCCTACACCTACCCAACACCTACCCTACACCTACCCTACACCTACCCTACACCTACCCTACACCTATCCTACACCTACCCTACACTTTGTTCCAAAAAACATAACCCTAATGTTTGCTTGTCGTCGCCAGGCACTGAGTTTCGCTCCACTCGGGATCCACTCGGGGAGGTTGGGGAGAGGAGGGGTGAAGAGAGGGGTGAAGGGGGGGAGAGTGGGGAGTTTTGAAAAATGATTCCGACTAAAGCATTGCCCCTTTATATGAATCTGAAAAAAGAAATGTTCCAAGTCTCTCAACTTTCGAGATCCGCTTAAAGGGGGGGAGAAGGGGGGCGAGGGGGTCAACTTTGAAAAATGGTTTTTACTTTTCCGAGCCTTCTCTAAACGAATCCGTAAAAAAAACTGAAAAAAAAAGATTAGCCAAAACGGAGGGGGAGGGGGGAGAAGGGGGGCAAGGGGGTCAACTTTGAAAACTGGTTCGTTTGTGACTATAGCATTGCCCCTTTATATGAAAATGAAAAAATAAATGTTCCAAGTCTCTCAACTTCCGAGATCCGCACAAAGGGGGGAGAAGGGGGGCGAGGGGGTCAACTTTGAAAAATGGTTTTTACTTTTCCGAGCCTCCTCTAAACGAATCCGTAAAAAAAACTGAAAAAAAAAATTCGCCAAAACGGGGGGGGGGGGGGGGAAAGGGGGCAAGGGGGTCAACTTTGAAAACTGGTTCGTTTGTGACTATAGCATTGCCCCTTTATATGAATCTGAAAAAAGAAATGTTCCAAATGTTCCAACTTTCGAGATCCGCTTAAAGGGGGGGAGAAGGGGGGCGAGGGGGTCAACTTTGAAAAATGGTTTTTACTTTTCCAAGCCTCCTCTAAACGAATCCGTAAAAAAACAGAATACCGGTACCTTAGTTTCCGAGATACGATAGAGGGGGGGAGGAGGGGGGAGGAAAAGGGGAGGTTTGGGACTTTTCCCATACTCGCCAGAGTGACTTGTTTACGAATCTGTCAAAATATACCCACCTCCCCCTTCACCATCTGGGAGAACAATTATGTCAATCAGTCAGTGAGTGGTAATGCAGTTTTATATAATATAACTAGTATTTGCTTGGTGCGCGAGCTGCAAGCAGCTCGCGTGTTTTTGTCCCTACACCTACCCTACACCTACCCTACACCTACCCTACACCTACCCTACACCTACCCTACACCTACCCTACACCTACCCTACACCTACCCTACACCTACCCTACACCTACCCTACACCTACCCTACACCTACCCTACACCTACCCTACACCTACCCTACACCTACCCTACACCTACCCTACACCTACCCTACACCTACCCTACACCTACCCTACACCTACCCTACACCTACCCTACACCTACCCTACACCTACCCTACACCTACCCTACACCTACCCTACACCTACCCTACACCTACCCTACACCTACCCTACACCTACCCTACACCTACCCTACACCTACCCTACACCTACCCTACACCTACCCTACACCTACCCTACACCTACCCTACACCTACCCTACACCTACCCTACACCTACCCTACACCTACCCTACACCTACCCTACACCTACCCTACACCTACCCTACACCTACCCTACACCTACCCTACACCTACCCTACACCTACCCTACACCTACCCTACACCTACCCTACACCTACCCTACACCTACCCTACACCTACCCTACACCTACCCTACACCTACCCTACACCTACCCTACACCTACCCTACACCTACCCTACACCTACCCTACACCTACCCTACACCTACCCTACACCTACCCTACACCTACCCTACACCTACCCTACACCTACCCTACACCTACCCTACACCTACCCTACACCTACCCTACACCTACCCTACACCTACCCTACACCTACCCTACACCTACCCTACACCTACCCTACACCTACCCTACACCTACCCTACACCTACCCTACACCTACCCTACACCTACCCTACACCTACCCTACACCTACCCTACACCTACCCTACGCCTACCCTACACCTACCCTACACCTACCCTACACCTACCCTACACCTACCCTACACCTACCCTACACTTTGTTCCAAAAAACATAACCCTAATGTTTGCATTCGTCGCCAGGCACTGAGTTTCGCTTCACCCACTCAACCTTCGTTACGCTACGGAGGTCGCCGGCTCGCTTCGCTCGCCACCTCCCCCCTGCGCTGCACTCGGTCTCGTAGGTTCGCTCCACTCGGGATCCCTACGCTGAATCCGAAAAAAAAAAGATTCGCCAAAACGGGGGGGGAAAGGGGGGCGAGGGGGTCAACTTTGAAAAATGGTTCGTTTGTGACTAAAGCATTGCCCCTTTATATGAATCTGAAAAAAGAAATGTTCCAAGTCTCTCAACTTCCGAGATACGCTTAAAGGGGGGGAGAAGGGGGGCGAGGGGGTCAACTTTGAAAAATGGTCTTTACTTTTCCGAGCCTCCTCTAAACGAATCCGTAAAAAAAACATACTACGGGTACCTTAGTTTCCGAGATACGATAGAGGGGGGGAGGAGGGGGGAGGAAAAGGGTATTTTTGGGACTTTTCCCAAACTCGCGAGAGTCACTTGTTTACGAATCTGTCAAAATATACCCACCTCTCTGTCAAAATATACCCACCTCCCCCTCCACCATCTGGGAGAACAATTATGTCAATGAGTCAGTCAGTCAGTCAGTGAGTGGTAATGCAGTTTTATATAGTATAATTTGTTCATTCCTCAACTGTTAGCTAAACGGCGAAATCAGTGGCGTATCGGCGAATTACTCAGTCGTTCCATAAATTTAATAGTGGAACATGAATTCAACAGTAAATCCCATAGGTGTGTAAAGCGGACGTCTATGGCTGTGGAACTCTCACTTCCCATGGCTGCTATGGTCATAAACCAGTGTAACGTGGATACTGCGACCGACGACGTTTTACGAGCATACCCACCCTATTGAATTTCTCTGGTGCATCCAAAAAGTATGGACTTCAGACAAAATTGAATTGAACATAAATCCTTCTCCAATTTTTTTAAATCCGTCGGCCTACAAAGGAAATTATAATCGCGTTATCCATACTAATCATTATGAATGCGAAACCAAATCTGTCTGTCTGTTTACATTTTCACGTTTTAACGGCTGAACGGATTTGGATGAAGATTGGCACATGGGTAGACCATGTCATAGATTGGGATTTGAGATGTAGTTTTTTTTTTTGTCTCCCGCGAGTATTTTCCTTTGGGATGATTTGCGTTTTTAACGTGGGCGAAACCGCTGTCAGAAGCTAGTGTATAATATACATTGTTATGGTAATGTAAAGGTAAGACATGTTACGGTACTCAAACAATGAATTCCTCAAAAGATCACTTTCGACTCCAAAAACGATCAATCCAAACAAGTACAATTTCTGGGGTACTTTTTCTAGTAATTCAAGTTACCAGGCGTCAGAAAATAAACATCATCATCATCATCATATCAGCCGAAAGACGTCCACTGCTGGACATAGGCCTCCACCAAGCGTCGCCACATTGACCGGTCCCGTGCGTCCCGCAACCAGCGGATTCCTGCAACCTTCACCAGGTCATCGGTCCACCTGGTGGGAGGCCTTCCAACGCAACGTCTTCCGGTTCGCGGTCGCCACTCCAGAACCTTTCTGCCCCATCGGCCATCCGTTCTGCGAGCAATGTGCCCTGCCCACTGCCACTTTAGTTTGGCAATTCTTCGGGCTATGTCGGTAACCCTGGTTCTCTTACGGATCTCAACATTTCTGATTCGATCACGCAAGGAAACGCCGAGCATAGCCCTCTCCATTGCCCTTTGAGTGACTGTAAGCTTTCTGATTAGGCCCATTGTTAGCGACCACGAAACTAGAGAAAATAAACAGGCGATATTAATCACATAACACAAATAACAAGTAAAAGTAACAATCAGCTAATGGTAGCAGGGCAGGTAATCCAAAATTATTTGCAGTGCCATCGAGTCGCGGCGACAGTCAACAATTCTGGGCGCGCATTCCGCTAGCCACTCCATTCCTTTCATACTTAGTTATTGTCAAGTACCAATGACACTTAGATGTAGACAGATAAGTGAGATACAAATACTGGTGTACAGTCTGAATCGTGCTAATAATCTGTTAATCCAATGAGTTAAGATTATTTCAGTGACAGAAAAAACTCGTAGTATAAAAAAAAAAAACAAAACAGGTCACGTTAAATAATGTTTGAAAGCATTCAGGTAAACAAATAATAATCCGATTACTAAGATGGTGCCTTTAAAGCTTACGGATAGTGTTGTCTATGTTTGTAAAGAATCATGGACTGCAGCTTAAATTTTAGTTCTTATAAACGGATTGGTTTATTTAGGAGATACCGCCAAGAGTTTAAGGACAGCCTAAATTATAGGTGCAAAGTACAAGCGTTTGATAACTTCCGATGAGAAAACAAAGAGATTACAAACCCAAAGTCTATAGAGATTACAGGAATCATCTTCTATATATATAAAAATGAAACCCGTTTTCCGTTGTCACGACATAACATGAAAACGGCTTGACCGATTTGGCTTATTTTTTTTTTTTTGTAGTTTTCTAATACTCTGTACAAGGTTCTTACGGAAAAAAAAATTTAGAAAAAAAAAAAAAAAAAAGTTAGTGTAGGGTAGGTGTATCTTGGTGTTTTTATGGCAAAACAAAGTTTGCCGGGAGAAGCTAGTTTAATATAATAATCGTCTTGTCAAAGTCCATGCAGTGAGCCAGTATGCAGTTAGTTGGACTTTGGACTGCAAGCCGACATCAACAATAACTTAAAAGTTGAAATATAAAATTACATCAAATATTTGCAACGTGTCGTTTATCAGGCATCAAACGTAAAGGCGGGAAGCGGCGCTGGCGCCGCGCCGGCGGGCCGAGGCTCCGAGCCGTCCGCGTGGGCTGCGCACACGCAGCCAAAGCAAAAAGCCGCCCGGACACTGCGCCGCGGCATTCCTTATCCAAACCGGTCCTCGTTCAATGGAAGCCGATTGTAACAACTCAAACAAACTAAACCAAACCTTAACATTGCTATCACTAAAGTTCAAGATTTGTTGACATGAAAAAAAGGTATAGCAGATGCGAGAAAATTATAATCATATTACAGGAGTAATAGAGGACAAAAAGTTGAATGATGGCACAAACGCAGAATATCAAATGGAGGTTATAGCCTGACGTATTAAATAACAGACCAGTTGATGGATGAATTGTAAATGAAAGGGAGAGCGATGATAAAATCAGAATCGTTGAAAACGTGATATGAAGGACTTAAGGAGATGCAGTTTTGTCATTGATTGAAGCGTTGGGATTGGAGAACTACCTGCATGACATTTTAACGTTTTGGAGCTCGGACAAAGATTTTCAAAAGGGTAATAATAATATCGAGTCCGAAATAGTCAGCGTCTGTCCGTAATTCAAATATTTGTTCATCTAACAGTAGTTGAACATCAAGCTTGCTTATAACTAAAAATTAATTATCAATTCTTGTTCATTTCAAATCGGCCTCGTATCAGAAGTCGGTTAAAAAGTAAGCCTTTGATGCCACATATTTCTCTCCGTAATTTAAGATGAACTACAAACAATGGATCCATAAAGAACAAACAAAAACCAAGGCAGTGGTTTATCATGAATGCTCATACAGGCATCCTAAAACAACGAGGCAGATTAAATAACGAAGACTAAACAATACACTATAGTTCAATTAAAGGGGAAACAAGGCAAACATTGAGATAAGTGACGTCATACAGGGACAGCGTTTTAGGTAGGCGGGCGGAGGCGCACGACCAAGGGACCTTACGTCATTGAAGCTTTAGATTCCACACTTTATGATGTAAGCAATAAAGTTGGAAATACGAAAATCGAATGCTGGATCTATTGGTATTGGCGTCGGTAAGGTCCCAGTTCGTGGAAGCGCGGCCGTCGCCGTCGTAAACTCTTGCGCACAATACCAACACCCCTGCGCCTGCGCCCCGCGATAACTTGTGTTGGATTTCAAAATTCCAAACTGTATTTTTTAGAACGAGGCTTGTTAATAAACGCTTTGCCGACGAGTTATCGACTTTGTAAGACAGTGTTAACGTTAAGGAGATTTTATCGCCGTATTTAGAGTGACGGGCTTCGCTGAGTATAAGACTGTTAACCCAGCGTGACTGTTAATGCAGCGATAGATGTTTGAAAAACAATTTAGTACTGGAAATTCTTTGCATTTAGACACTAAGTAAATTACTTGCAGGCAGTCACGCTCTTTGCAATAAAACTTTTGATTGAAACTCAGTAAATTAAATGCAAAAGATACCTTTCAAAGAGATAGAAATACTTAGGTATTTCTTTCTGTGTGTAGTAAGTAGATTACATTCATAGTACTCTTTAGATTTTACTTTACCTAATTAAATAAAAACCGCCCAAGTGCGAGGCCAAGAATTCGCGCACGAAGGGTTCCGTACCATTATCTCAAAAAAACCGCAAAAAAAACACGTTTGGAGCCCCACTTAAATATTTATTTCATTCTGTTTTTAGTATTTGTGGTTATAGCGGCAACAGAAATACATCATCTGTCAAATTTCAACTGCCTAGCTATCACGGTTCATGAGATACAGCCTGATGACAGACGGACAGACAGACAGACAGACGGACCGCGGAGTCTTAGTAATAGGGTCCCGTTTTTACCCTTTGGGTACGGAACCCTAAAAAACGCAAGCAACTGAAATAATATATTTTGTACAAAACACAAAGTTACGTTTGCTTCGAAATTATTAACAAAATGTCCACAATGAAACGTTACGAAACGGTGAAAAAGGTAATTTCCAAGAAATAAGAATACAATTGCCAGCTTTGTGTTGAGAAATTCGAGTTTGGTATAAGTTTAAAACTTGTTTTTAAGGCTTCAGAACTTTGAGAAGCCTACCCGGTGCTGTTGCGTCTGATATTTTAAAATTTTACTTTTGGTCCACAGACACGAACATGGAAAGTTTCAAATATTACAGGCGACGGACTCTATATCCAAAATTAATTATAGTCAAATAATTAGAATCCCGAAATGATATTCCAGCTTTCCAGTCTGCTCAGTTCCAAAGCCCATCATAGAAACTTAGTGTCGTTTAATTAAAGGTATTGACAACATGGGTGGTGTGTACAAGTACGTATGTACAAACATACCCATGCGATTAAAGTTTCCATACAGTTGAGCCGCGTAAGTGTGTGCGCCTTGCGGGAGTTACATTACAACTTGATAGGACATTCCGTATTAATTAACTAAATAAGTCTGAGTGAGTTTGAAACAGTCGGCGGCGTTGGCGACTTGCGAGTTGTCAGTCGCGTGTCAATAAGACAGCCAGAGACACGGCGGATTTAAGTATGGGGCCGGGGGTGCCGCCGCGCCCGGCGCCACCCCAGTGTGTGGTTTCCTTTTGATGTCATCTTCGCGCAAACTTTGCTACGGATCGGCTTTGAGATAGAGAGACGGAGAGTGACTAATTTGGCCCAGCATTTGATCTCGAGAACTCCAATGTGTGCGTCCCGCTCGCACCCGCTGCCGCCGCCGGGAAGCTCTTTGCAAAATTTCGCTTTGATCGCAAAGTTAAATTATATGGGAATTGAGCATTAAATGGATACACATGTGGGCCGCGCACGCCGAGCACCGAGCAAGCGGCTCCGGCCGGCTCCTCGCGCCAGCGACGCTGATGACGACCACGCGGCCGGACCGCGACTCAGCCCAAATAAAACACCCGCCGTTTGACGATTACGGCGACTTACATAAATAATGAGCGAGGAGTCACTTTCAAAGTTATACATTTGTGAGAGCGGCGCTTGTATTTAACTCCGCCTAATTTGCCGCGAGTACGTAGTACCTTTGAGAGCTCCGTTTTTACTAGTTTACGAAACAGATATTTGCGCCCGCCTTTCCTTTGATACGGCACTTTGTAGAGCATTTTACACGAGTTTCTTTTGAGGCCATTCAGACGGTGAGTAACGAAAGGCTGTCTTTGATAAACACGTGCGAGGACTCTTCAGTACTTATTAGGGGTGCTCTCTTTGAAAGTGCTTCTTGTGAAATCTATTTGAAACGTTCACAATATCAAAGCGGGCCCGATGAAAGCTGCGCTAATTAAACTGCCACTAATAAAATTATGCGAAAAATTGAATCTACGAGTGTTTTGTTCGTGATAAAAGGCTCGTGTAATTGTAATATTTCATTAGTTTTATGAACACGTTTTTGCTGAAGCTCGAGTTGGTTGTGCTTAAATTAGTATAGAGTCTATAGACGGTGCTGGGTTTGAGCGTTGCTTTGTGTTTCAGCGTAAACTTGTTAGAGGCGGAGACATAATCTCATATCAATTCAGCGAGGCTTGGATAGTCTTGTAAGAGGGAGAGCTATTAGTAGGTTATTAATGTTGGGTCACACACTCGTGTAAGTCAAAGCCGAGTCCGCAAAGTGGCGCCTTTGTGCGCGGCGTCGGCGTCGGCAAGCGTCGCGTCGCCCGGCCGCCCAGCGGGAAGCGTTCCGTGTTTCAAGTCGCTCCGTGCGACAACTCTTTGTGTAACGACGCCTTTACAATGCCTCGCTCCAACACAGCGCACAGTTTACAAACATCGTCATTAGAAGAAATCTTACGTAAACGTACGAGCGAAATTTCAGACGATACCTATATATACGTCTTTGAAAATCATGGCTTGTATTTTTTATTATATATTGCTTATTACAGCAAAAAAAATGTATATAATAGACAAACACAAACCGGTAGGTAAATTTAAATCCCAACACAAAAATAACAAGCATATAACACTGAATTTCCTAACATCAATGGTCCGATTTAGATCAAAGACATTAGATAGACTTTGATGTTTAAATCGAGAAATGTCTTTAACTAGTGCCCTTGTCATGTTAATAGTTTGGGAGGTGCCGTATGCCGTAGTCACAGGCAACTTTGTGCGGCCTCTTAACGACGGAACTTAGCACAAAGGAGCGGCTGCAACCCCGAGCGTCACAACAACTGATGAAAAACTAACACGAAACCCACTAATCAACTTGTTACACCCTCAAATAAACCTTTCAATATTAAACCAGTCTCTCAATCCTCATCACTAATGAGGTTTTATGCTAAAAACGTACACCAAACTGATAACTGAACCCTTTGACACTAAACAAAGTTAAGGAGTGGTAGAGACAACTTTAAATACATTATACGTTTCAAATTGCCTTTAAGTCATTACACGATTATTAAGTTGGCAAACACAAAGGTCGATGGCGATATTTATTAGACTAGTATGCTGGCGCTAGATATTAAAGGTTCCACAGATATCAAAGGAATAGTACAAAGGAAAAAACATAATCAAATCTCGAAATATAAGCGCTTCTAAGAAACACTCGAAATCAAAGAGACACCTAATTTATGAATTGCAATTACACCGGCAGTCGGCGGAGTTCGGCGGGCACAGAAAAAAAATTAGAGAGAACAGATTACGAACACTAAATTTAATTACAAAGCGAACTCGAATATTACAAATTGGAGAGGATAAACGCGACAAAGTAAAAGAGAAAACACACCGAAAAGGAAACTCGTAGCATTGATATAAACGAAATTTAAATTAAGTACAAAGGGAAAGAAGATGAAAAAAATCCTTTCATTGAAAGCTCTCACCCCCGCGCCCCGGAGTCAGAGGGCCGGGCGGCTACATCAAAGACACCTACCTCCCGTCTCTAGCCTTATCTGTGCAAAACCGAGTTTGGAAATTAGCACACAGCGATCCTTTCGGAGTCTCGTCTGCGGACTTCGGCTCAAAGACGCCGCGTGCGCAACCCTTTCAGCTGCTTTTAGCATTACGCTTTCATGAAGGGTTTTTGTATAATTTTTCTTTGGACATAATGAAGCTAATGACATATTTTATTCTAGTTGAAGCGCTGAATTGGCTTTATTTGCAGCCTCGCAGGACGGACGTCGCTTAAATTTCGGTGTGTTCTTTAATTTACCGATACCCAGGCGATGAAAATTATTTGTTTTGGCTTGCTTTACCTGTACATTATCGGTTGAGCTTAGGCTTTACGGTAACCTTCGGAAGTCGAAAACCTTGAAGATACGGCTACTTAAGGCGCAGATACCCCTGAGTAGCTGATTTTAAAATGACAATCACGTCTAAACGGCTAGTCGTAATTTTTTGGAAAAAATATGTGTTACATAAGACCATTTTCTTAATAATTTGATCTAAGATTTTTTTTAGTTTTATTCGTAAAACATAGTGTAATTAATTTGTAAAGTTATGTCTAAAATGGACAAAAACACGACAATCGCACCAAAACCGCTGGGCGTATTTTAATGTAATTGACGCCATCTCAAAGACAATTTAATTATCTACATTATGATTCTGAGGCTTTTTTTTAAAGTCATAGAATATTAAGGAAAGCACAAAAAAACTACTACATTTTGGGTCGCGCGGGTGTGAAACGAGTGCGCGTTTTGTTCCCTCAAGATCGTTGGCGTTAGTCGTCGTGTTAACCGTAAAGATTCTCTTGTTGAATTGTTGGGCTGATTTTGCCATGGTCTATTTTTCTGATAATGATATTTTGTCTGAGGAATTGCGTTGATATTAGTTAGATTTTATATGGAAAGTTAACAGACGATTAGAATAATCGACCCTTATTTATGTCAAAGCGGCTCCCAAATATATTTAGCAATTTTGTTGCCCCTACGATTCTTTTGAGTACACTGATTCTTATTTTTTTTATAGACTTTCAAAAAAAACAATTCAAAATAGTTTATTTTAAATAAACCTTAAAGGTACTTTTGAATTGCCAAACTAAAAAAAATATGAGTCTAGTTCACATTCGCAAGCGTCAGTAGGTCTCTATGGAGAAGAATGTGCAAGAAACTCTTTGTTTCTAAATCTGAACAACTGCCAGGATTACTACAGCGTTCTGTAGTAATCCTGGCAGTTGTTCAGATTTAGAAACAAAGAGTGAATAATATAATATGATGATAACCCGTTGGTTATCATCATATTATTATTATTTTTGTCTATATAGGCTTGCGCTTGACCACTATCTCACCTGATGGTAAGCGATGATGCGGTCGACGGTGAAGCACGCTTGCCTAGAAGAAACCCATTCACTCTTGACTTAAAGACCCCTAGATTGTAGCTATCGGGAAACACAGACTCCGGCAGGGAATTCCACTCCTTAGCTGTACGCGTAATAAAAGTGTCCCCAAAACGTTTTGTGCGTATGGGTGGGATGTCCACCATATACCGATGACGCATCGCCGTACGCCTGGTAGTCCGATGATGGAACAGGCTGGGCGGAATCAATCATGCAATTCCATCGCACACTCCCCGAAATGTAACCGATAAAAAACCGACAAGCTGGCAACTCGGCGACGATGTTCAAGGCTGTGAACAGCTGTGAAGCTTTGACTTGACGAGTGTCTCATTGCTGATGAGTGTCTTGGCCCGCTTTTCTATCGACTCTATTGCATCAAGCTGGTATTTGGCAGATCCGTCCCAGTGATGAGAACAGTACTCCATGCACGATCGAACTTGCGCTTGATACAAGTTGAGCAGCTTATCCGCACCATATTGTGCAATAGTCCTAAGCCAACCGGGGTCTGTCCTTGGGTGCACTTACGTAGTGCATGCAGAGATAATCGTCGGTTGGTGTCACTTTTCATGTAAAGATGTCTTCCAAGGCGATTTTGTTCCAGCCTCTGGCACGTCTTCCAAAGGTCCCGGACCGGGTCCCGAAATTGTCAAAGACATTACTATTCATAGTGATTAAATAGACTTATCCTACTTTTAAATATACATATAATGCGAAAGTTTCGATGGATGGATGTTTGCAATTTGGGCGCACGGTTGGCGCAGTGGTTGAGCGATTGACTGCTGCGCTGCGTGTCGCGGGTTCGATTCCCGCACGGAACAAATATTTGTATGACCTACAGATAGTTGTTCCGGCTCTGGGTGTTGTGTATGTGAATTTATATGTTTGTAAACGCACCCACGTACCCACCATTAAACGTTTTTATTCAAGAAAAAAAAATATATATAGCGCAAGAACGGCTGATTGGCAGGCTTATTACGTATCTTCTGCAAGAGCAAAACAATACCGATTTTTGCGCAATAATTGCTCTTCAATACAAAAGCTTTAGAGTTGTTGGCGGTTTTTTTAAATAAGTGCATTTGACAAACAGCGAGCGATTAGCATAAGATTATGTAGGACCTACCATACCTACACTGCAGGTAATTCCGACTTTTATGACATCAAGCGTTTGATCGCTATCGTTTTGCTCTTGCAAATGATACGTAATAAGCCTACGGATCTGGATGAAATTTGGCTCAGAGATAGATTATAGTCTGGAATAGCACATAGGCTTGCTTGCTTTTTATCCCAGCATAGTGATCCCTTGGGATTATAAAACACGGGTCAAGCCGCGAGCAGAAGCTAGTTGTTAATATAAATTAGAAATAGCCAACCCGCATTGAGCACTCGTGGTGATTAATGCTCGTGCCTTCTCTGTATGAGAAGAGACCTGTGCCCTACTGTGGGGCATTTACAGGCTGGTAGGTATTATTATCAGTTATGAAATAAATAGGGAGAGGACTTTGCCCAGTACTGAGACATCAACGTCTAGATAATAAAAAGAAACCGGCCAAGTGCGAGTCGGACTTCGCACATTTAGGGTTCTATGTTTTCTAGTATTTTTGAAAACAAGAATACAGTATGTATCTACTCAAAGAGCTCTAAACAATGATATCGCACTCGATGGGGCAGGTAACATTTTTTTTTGCTCCCTCCTTAAAAACATTTATAAATATTTTTTGACAATTTGCACTGCTTTGGGTCAACCATATGCTTATACTGTGAAAATTTGAAGACTATAGCTCTAACCGTTTAGGTGTTAAACCTGTGTGACAGACGACGGACAGACAGACGCGTGAGTGAAAGCAGCAGGGCTCCGTTTGGACCTTTCGGGTATGAAACCCTAAAAAGTAATTAAATATTTATTTTATTTTATTACTTCTTTCCTATTCAAACTTCGTTACCTAAAAGAGCAGGTACCAACTGAGTACCTGTTCCAGAACAAAAAAAAATCATTTTAATAAATCGGTATTTAGGTATTTAATTGTATTTAGACATTATTTATAATATTATCCAATCAATCGTTCTATTCTAATAAACATTGAGACATGTTAAGTTGTTCCGCACGCACCCAAGACGCGTTGATGTCTTTTCTTTAAGACCGTGCTCTAGCGATAATATAACTTTACTTCCAACGATAAATCTTGTCTTACTTGTACCATAATATTTTTTTTTAAGTAATGCAAATTCACGTGTGTTATGTGTGTAAGCACTTTGTTAAAGAACTTAAATTTTTTTTTCAATAACCAACAATGAACAAGCCGTAAAGCACTTGCAATGTTTTATAAACAGCTCTTTATATAGGAAACATTAAGCAACAATAAAACTAAAAACAACTAATTTAATATAAACAATACAACTAAATGAACAAAGCATCAAAAGTACCACTAAAGCGAGGGCAACTACAGTAAATCTATAGAGTAACAAAACAATATTGTCGGAACAAGGAATACAGCTGAACGCACGAAACAATAGACGCATTCAACTAAATATTTAAAATAACGACTAAGTTCTGACAAAAACTTGCCCACCACCAACTGAAGAGGGATGCCGACACAGCACACTCGATACAAGACCCTTTGTTAGTTCATTCGTTATTTATTAGTTCAGAAAAGTTCAAATTACTACCTGTACTAAGTTTAAAATCCAATTAATTTATCGTACAATCCAATTATGATAAGCGATACACATGGACACTAATAACACGCGGTTATACTTATTATTAACACTGATTTTAATACACTAAAGTTAAGGTAACACTACTTATGACACAAAAATCTCAAGTTCATACAGTTTCTAAGTACGCGATCGTCGTTCGTAAGATTTGCAGAAACCGACAAAACGCGGCGTCGCCTACGGGTGCCGACAAGCAACTGTCAGAATTTAGCACACAACAGTGCGCGCGCCGCACGTGGCCTTAAAAGTGGGCGGGGCCAGGTCAATCCAGGCTTTGTGATTGGACCAGCGGGCCCTTTGATCAGCCGCCGGCAACTAACTACATCGCTCTGCGCCTTAATCTCGGTAGTAACGTCCTTTTAAAACAGGTAATTTTATTACAAAAATGTGGATACTTTTTATGGTCAGTCGAGCAAGCGCTGCGGGCTAGCAAAGGACCCCTCGGCCGGATGATATTTTCCACATGCATGCCACGGCCAGCGTTGAATGCAATCCCAATAATACATTACCGGGTCAGTTACGGTCAAAGGATGGAACTCTATGACTTTTTTCAGCGAACTACGTTTTGTATTTTACGCATCTCTTTGTAAACAGCGACAGATCAAAGATGCGAATCCATGCGAAATTTAAAACAACTTTTGAAATATAAAAAGGACAGTTTACATAATGAACGATGTAATTGAAGACGATACCTCTTTTACGTTCAAAAGAATATCAAAGTTTTATAAGCCACAGGCATCCTATAGAAATATTGAAGACATTCATGTTTTGAAGTAATTTAATTCATTCGGCTTCAAAGTTCGTGCGTGGGATGTTTGTTCTGAAATTATTTCTTTGTAAAAACATGGGTACCAATACCAGCAGCTAGATGCGAAAAATGGACATGATATGAATTTTTGATATATAGAATATTATGAGAACCATAGAAAGACAAATAAATAAATATGAAACAGTGATTAAGTTTGCGAAGTGCATCGTGGGGTTTATGAGGCGCCTCGGGCTGGTGGCTGCATGTTGTCGAGTTGCGGCACTTGGCAGATCCGCGACACGATAGTTTGCCGATGCGCCGTGTGCGATTGCTGATATTAATAAAGCGGCGTGCGCGTGTGTGCCGGGCCGGGCTGCACCCGCGGCGCCGGCTCGTCTCGCCCTGCATTATTACTCAGCTCCCGACACACTCGCCCACACTCTCATACAGACTCACACAGACACGCTCGCCCGCGCCCCACATATAATGTCAAAGGGTGAGCGCGCCGCCTCACAAAGCGTAAGTGCAACCACTAAAAGCCAATCCTAAGTTTTATTGATACACATTGTATTGCGACAAAGTCTCCGCCAGCCGGGCCCGCCTCACCCCACGCGCCGCACAAAGACAATATCGCGACGTCAAAGGAGCGGCGTCCCGCGGCCGGGAAGCGCGCCCCGCCCCCCGCCGCCGCCTAAAGGAAATGAAAAATTAAATTGTCAACACATTTAATATCTGCGAAAACGTGCACGGCGTTGCCTTTGAACGCGCCTCCTTTGCGGAACCTCAGCGGCTCCAGCTTTAAGTATTAAAATTTCAGTCGTAAAATTGAAATTCTGTTTAAGTTTAATTAGACGTTGCTGGCGAAGTTCGAAGTCGCATTAGATCAGTAGCGCTAATGAGGCCCGCGGTGAGCACACGTCACAGGTGCGAGCGCGGCGGGTCCTCCCCCGTGCGGCGGCAGGGAGGGGAGGGCAGCACCCCCTCGCGTTTGATCGACGCCGCCGCTTTGACAATTATTAAAATTTGCCTCGTACCTCTCGGGCCTCATCTTTTTCCGTCGCCTCGATTACGCCACGGGTTTGTCTCATTAGGGCTTTTGTATGGTATCGCGGGCTCCCCTTTGATGTGAGCGCGGAGGCGCGGGGCGGCCGCGGTCCACCTGCACTTTTATTGTTCCCGCCCGGCCTCGAATTTGCACGCTCCACTTTGAGTTGTCTCTTTGCGATTAAACCGCGCGCCGCTCTTTGACCTCTGAACATTGGAACGATAACATGGCAGCTGGCGGGCTGCAAAGCGGAACTACCCTCCGTTACATATGCCTCGTTGTATGGAGATTGTCAAATTTTTAAGTAAAATGCACATAACATTTTGTGAGGTCATCCATAAAGTCGTTAATGTTTCGTCAAAGCGGTATAGCGACAGCGTGCAGTATCGGCCGCTGTTTGTTGGGGCGGGTCGGGGCTGTGTCGCTTGTGAGCACTCGACACCCCTTTATTACTTCTGTTCTCTTTGTACGCGCACTATCATCATCAAGCATACGGTTCGAATTAAAGCTTCCATAAAATGTCAATTTGACTCCTTTTATAAGTTTCATTGGCGCCCAACATGGGACACAAAGGGTAAATGCAGCTCTTTGATATAAAAGACAAACCGAAATGCTTGTTCCTGTCCATTTGTTTGCGAAACTTTTGTTGCAAAGAATATTTCTTGAGATTTATAAATTTAAATTAAAGGAAAACATTTTTATTTTTTATCCTTAGGAATAAGTCAGTCCTACACGCTAAATTACAAACATTTTGTTACCAACCCATACATAAATATGTCAATATATTAAGACAGCATTACATGCACATTATCCATGACCCAAGCAACCGACAACACTTGGAGCTGTTCATCTTTGACTACGACGTTGAGGGGTCAAATTGACATCACTGGTCTGATTGCTCAACTCTGAAATCCTAATTACAAATCAGGATTTCAGAGTGCTCAAATCAGAACCTTCAAATACTTCGAGACCGAAAATTGTAATTAGCTGTTTTAATTGGACATGATATTATTAAAATAATGAAAATAAATCCAACGGTTACGACACTCATAAGAACTGCTGTGTTTTTTTACATGTATCAATATAATTGGATCAAAAGATACCGCATATTTTTTTAAATTGGTAAAGAAATGGTCACTCGTAAGTTTATTGGCGCCCAGCGTGGGACAATTTTGTGCCACGTTGGGCGCCAAAAATAGGGCGATTGGTACATTTTTATTTATTTTTCCGGAGCAACCGCAGACAATTTTTTGCAAATTAAATAGTTAATTATCACATAAATATAAATATTTTCATCACTCATACTAAATCAAATGTGTTCGAAGCTCCAATTGGCGTTGTCAGTGGTCGGAGGCACGAGTCAAAGTTAACGCGAGGGGCGCGAGGAGACAAAGCTTTGTTGTGCCGAACACAAGCTCGCAGCCTTTCATCTTGCGCCGTCCGCGTCCTTCAACCGCCGAACTGACGACACAGGGTTGACACCAGCCGGACACCGCTCGCTAATTTTTTTCAGTTATTTTGTTTTAGAAAGAGACCGTATTTATTTGTTCACGATAACAAAAACGACTACCCATACCATTAATTATAGAAAATCTGCATATATATAGTTTATATAAAGATGATTTTATTGAAACAGGAGACATCATCAAAGATTATTGGCAGATTAAATAAATAATTATATTGTCAAACGACTAGATGTACCAATAATGACTCTTTCATCAGTTAGGCGTGGAAATAAACTATTGATTTTAAAACTTCGCCTACATGTTTTTGGAAATAGAAATATATTTTAACTAGGATGGACAATAGAAAAAAAACCGGCCAAGTGCGATTCGGACTCGCGAACGAACGGTTCCGTACCATTATCGCAAAAAACGGCAAAAAACACGTTTGTTATATGGGAGCCCCAAATAAATATTTATTTTATTCTGTTTTTAGCACTTGTGTGTTTCTCATCATCTGTGAAAATTTCAACTGTCTAGCTATCACGGTTCATGATATACAGCCTGGTGACAGACATACAGAAAGACGTAGACGTAGTAATAGGGTCCCGTTTTTACCTTTTGGGTACGGAACCCTAAAAAGTATGAATGTAAAAGAAACAAATGGAGTTTGTAAGGATGGTAGCAGGTAGCGCTCTGTAGTTTCTGCCTACCCCATGGGCAAAAGGCGTAAGTTTATGCATGTATCTGTACGCCATCAGTTAATATGGGTCATCATACCTTGGTTTCCTCGGCCTGTTTTTATTATTATTGTATTTTGAGATTGTTTATTTTACTCTAGACGCTTTTACGTGAATCTTTTTACATCGTTCTCACATTATGTAATTTGCCAACAATAATCAGGTAACCAAATACTTGTAATTAAAACTTATTGATGGAAAAGAGTGTCCGTGGAGTTTCTTGCACGTTCTTCTCCATAGAGAGACCTACTGACGCTTACGAATGTGCAACTAGCTTAATTTTTGCTGACAATTCAAAACTACCTTAATGGCTTAGTTGAAATAATTTTGTACTCGCTTATTTACATTTTAAATACAATTATCCATAGAGCTTTAAAAGTAGATAAAGTAGCTATCATTAAAAAAAATATACATAAAATCTTTTTTTTAAAGAAGTTTTGACCCAAACATACTTACATAAATACTTTGCAAGTTAAGTAAAAGTTTTTTCGGCAACCCTAGTGCTAGTGCATTCCGTTTGATGTAAAAGAGTATCCTTTAGGCGAGACGCTTTTCTTATTACCAACTTGTCCGTAAATTTAATATAAATATTCTTGTGCTTCATGAAATATGCGTCAAACGTTATTTAATAGCATTATTAGAACTTACAAAGACGATAATAGAGTGGCTCTTAAGAACCTATGTAACTTCAGGTTTCGGAATTTCAGTATAGTGTAAACGTAAAACCATCGTCAATTTCACTGGAAAAGACACAGAAATAACAACCCCACAAGCAAAATTCCAATTACACATATTTTAAATTCTACTCGAAACAAAGTACTATTTTTATATAACGTCAATGAAATAAGAATAGCAAAACAAATGCTACATTGGATTGTCCCCGCAATATTTCCTCGGCTTGACGGCAGGCTCGCAAAGTCTCGATTCAGATTGAAATAGTAATTTGGGCGGGCCGCACTACGCTCAGCTAAGTCAATTCAGCAAGGAATGCGATCGCGCCGATAAGATTCGCGAATGTTGTTGGATATGACAACAATTTTATCAAAAAATGTTAGAAGTTATTGCGGCAATATTTTATATATCAGCTTGGCTGGACCATTAATGAAATACTGGTGTCCAATTCATCTCATCGCCATCTATAAACACAACAGCGAAATAAGTAAAGATACTAAGCTATCAATCATTGAAAAACATTAAGACGAAGAAAATTGCAAATCAGCATCAGAGGATGCCTATTTTAGAAAATACTAGATGACCCCCGGGGCTTCGCTCCCGTCTACTGGCTACCCTACCAACCCTGCCTACCCAGCCTACTCTGCCAACCCTGCCTAACCTACCTACCTACCTAATAATTTTTATGTATCATCAATAGTTTTCCCAGCGCAGGCCAAAGAATGAATTTTACAGGCAACATTTTGATACTTTGGGTTACATTATTGCAATTTTCATAAGGTGTTTTTTTTTTAAATAAATTATAGACACTCAGGAATAATGTAGCTTTCTACTGGTGTAAGAAATTTCAAAATCGGTTCAGTAGATCCAGACATTACCCCCTATAACGTCACAAATTCACAAACTCACTAACTTTACCTCTTTATAATATTAGTATAGATACTTACGAAGTTTTTTTTCCCACACCAAATTGTAACTCTTAAAAGGCGATTTGGCATAGTCGACGGCACGAACTATTTTGTGCGCGGGGTTAAAATGCATTTTATATCAACCGACAACACGTGCGGAAGAGATAGATGCTGTCATTAACAGTAGGAAGCTAGTTTGCGTACGAATACACACTTTTGCATTTTTGTAGCGAAGTGGATAATGATTTAAGACGAAACCGAGCGCGCGAAATTTTATAAAGAGACCATTGGCAGTCTAGATATCATGAAAGAACGACTAAATCTATCTGTTCAAAATAAAATTATATGCATTGAACTACTAGAATCTATCCCTGTATGGAGGCCGTTTTGCAATTTTCCGTCTTCTTATGGTATTTATTTGCGCCCAAAAATGCGTTAAAATTAGTGTCGAAATGTGGATCTTTCGACGCTCATAACTTTCAAATAATTTCTTTTTTTACTTTTTCGCTTCCATACAGGGCTAGATAATGATGAGACAAATTGATATCACTTTTTATTTTGAACGTACATCGTCAAACAGTGGAATAATCCCTAGACTACGTTTGTATGGAAAAAAATCGACTAGTATAACCTTAAGATCAACCATTCGGCCACCCACCCGAAAGCACGCCAAGTCAATATTCGAAAACCATTCTCCAGAAATACAGTTCCACGCTTCTTTAATCCCATCAGTACATTTTTCTATCCATCAGGCAAATGTTACTGCGGGATTGAATAGGCAATGCTCGATGTGATAAATTCGGTTTGTGGCGGAGGCTGGGGCCTGGGAGCGAGACGGCTCGGCTCGCTCGGGACAATCTACATAATGCAGCAAGCGGGCCGGTAGACATCCACGCCTAAATTGCATTGTTGTGTTCATCCCGTGATTTCAAGTGCTTGAAGATATCCGCCTTCGTATTTTTACCTAGAATTGCCGGTGTAGGATAGGAATAAGGAGTAAATTTTTGAGGAGCATCAAATTGTGCTCTACTGTCTTGTTTAGGGTTCCGTAGTCAACAAAGAACTCTTATAGTTTCACCTTGTCCGTCTGTCCGTCCGTCCGCAGCTTAGCTCAGAGACTCTTAGTACTAGAAAGCTATAATTTGGCATGGATATATATATTAATCACGCAAAAGTGGTAAAATACAAACATGAAGATTTTTTTTTAGTTTTCCTCGTGTAAAGTGGGGATGTTTCTTTTTTCTTTTCCTCCCATGGTGGAGGTATCGTTGGATAGGCCATTCAAAAAAATTACGGGTCTATGAAAACCATTCGATTCAAGGATTCGTTTGCCTAAAATACAGCTTTAAATGGCTAATTTTAGTTAGAGTCAAGTGTGTTCTACCCACCCTTTTGCCAGCTAAATGGTTGCTTTTGGATATGTGAAAACTTTTGTAGTAGGTACTTAATTATGTTATGGACCAAGTGATAAAGGAGCCTCCCCGAGCAAAACGCCGCGCCAGTCGTTTTTGTGCAGTTTTTAAGAGCTATCTACTCTTTATTTGAAAAGAAATATCAATTAATAAAAATACATTATACATAATGTTGATTCTAAAATTGTAGTACACTTTTTTTTAAAGAGGTGTATGTTTCACTAATCTCCTTCCAACAAAACCATAAAAATATGAAATAATTATTGATAGCATGCATCTCCTCGTAAAGTGTTCATTAATTATTTTTTATACTAACACTAATAGATAGACAATTTGATAACGAACATTTTGTAAGTTTATTTTTTTTCTAAAGACCAATGTTTGATTTTATAAAGATTTTATAATAAAATCTGGGCGTATTCACTATCGTAATTCATGCGCCAACAGTGCCGCTAGGCCAATAGGAATGCTCATATCTCATGCTGATTTTTTGGTCAGGGTACGGCCTTAATACGACACTATTCATAATGCCCGAGTAATTTTAAAAATGCCCAATCTGAGTAGAAAATAATTAAATTGACCGGGCTTGCTGAATAATGCCCACCACTTACTGGGCCGGGTGATAAAAAGATTTGTTTCTTTAAATTATTTTAATATTGACATTGGTTTTAATATAGAATTACTTACTATTTAAGCAACAATTCCAGATTATATTAATATGCAAAGTGACAAAGTGCCCTGATTAATCACTTGGTGCATGACAAATATTACAAAATTAAAATGAAAACTATCACAGCTAAGTATGCATAAGTTTACGAGTAATAGTCGACTGACTTCTAAAATGTACTTGGAATAGTAAAAAATTGTATATTGATTTATGGGGACAACAGTTTTCGAACGGCAAAGTTAATTAAATAATAAGTTAAATAAATTAAAAATCCTCCCCATGACCAAGTTTGGGTGCAAAAAACAAGTTCGGGATTGGCTACTGGGACTTACCTACAACGAAAAAGAAAACCTACTAGCAATTTAGTGTTAACAGACCATATGACCATACACATCACTGCATACACACAACCACATAGACACAATAGCATACACTCTATCTCTTACAAACACAACACAACACACTTACGCTTACACTTTTAGTTACCTTTGATTGGAACGCATTTGATACTTCTATCTAATCAAAAAACCATATATTTGTCGAGAGAGACTGGATTCTGCGACACAGGGTATCCTAATACAGGATCCAGTGTCACATCTTTATTCTGTAACACTCTTTTATTGAATCAATAAACTTTATTTAATTTTTAATTTTGTTCCTTTGTTTGAGCAATGTTTCGGTGCTTTCATTATGAACGTTAGTTATTTTGGCGAATGTAGCTGTTTATACGGAACCCTCCGTGCGCGAGTCAGACTAGCACTTGGCCGGTTTAAAAAAAGGAAAATTCTTGACAGTAACAATTGGCGGCAAATCCAAATATAAAATTAAACAAAACCAATCATCATCATCAGCAAGCTAATATATTATTGCTTACCCATTATTTTTGCGCTCTGTGGTAAAGCAAAAACCGGCCAAGTGCGAGTCAGACTCGCGCACGAAGGGTTCCGTACCATTATCGCAAAAAACGGCAAAAAATCACGTTTGTTGTATGGGAGCCCCACTTAAATATTTATTTTATTCTGTTTTTAGTATTTGTTGTTATAGCGGAAATAGAAATACATCTTCTGTGAAAATTTCAACTGTCTAGCTATCACGGTTCATGTGAGCTGCTGACAGACAGACAGACGGACCGCGGAGTCTTAGTAATAGGGTCCCGTTTTTACCCTTTGGGTACAGAACCCTAAATAAAAACGAAAATCATTGCAGCACAAACAGAATAGATATTGAAATTGAATTACCGAAATTAATTTCAACGTTCATAAACACCAGTAATAAATATTTCGATTACACAAAGAGCTTGTCAAATGGCTTATTATTATGTAGGTAGTTGTACAGTTACAATTCACCAGTGGATATTATCAAAGTTATTGAAGACCGGCTCAAGTCAGGCAGGTATGATGAGCCGAAACTAATCCAACTTTGTCTTTAACGCCAAGTGGGTGTAATCAACTGGGAGATACAGAACCTTCGCTGATATGTTTGCCGTAGAAAACAGATTGGCATCTTACTTACACAAATTGAGAAACGGGATTTAATATCTTGGATATTTAAATTAAAGAAGGGGTACAAGAAAAAGCAATCAGGTATAATTAATGAGATTTGACCATAAGAGACGTCATATTCATTATAAAGAAATAATAACATGGCGATGTTTTACTTTAGCTACCTACATAGGACCTATGGAACTTGGAACTTTATTTCTATCACTGAGTAGGTTAAAAGATAGATATAAATAAGACCCCGTTGTCAGAAAGAGATAAACATACTGTTCAAACGTACGTTCGTATCGCGGCCAGACGCAGGACGTACTGAGTTCAATCAAGCTGGTCAGCTTGATTGTATTGCCGCGCAGACGTCGGTAAAACATATCTACCGCGGTATTTTATATAACATCATTGGCTATAATAGTAAAATTCAAACATTTAGATATTTTTATTGTATTTACTTATAATACGTTTTCACAATTGTTATTATAGTCACGGGGTCACATTGCTAAGAAAGAAAATTTGGTTCAAATAAATCTCACTAGATGGCGCGACATGTACACACAATTCAATAGAATTGTGAACATTTCTGGAATTGAACATAAAAATTGTATGTTCTTGTTTAATCAACTCTCCTAAATACAAAATTATGGAATATTGGGCTCTTAATTCACATTTCAAAGATTATTTGAACGGATCATTTAAAATTGATGCCAATAAATGGCGCATTTATAAATTTCTGAGCCATTCCACTCTATTGTCGAAATTTGCATTGTAACACCTTAAAACGAACCTTCACTGTATTTATAGAAAAAATATTCACGAACCGAGTAAACCCTTTTACTTGCAAGTCGCTGCTAACACCATCTATTGCCGTGAATAGGTATCGAATGCGATTGATGTACTTGAAAAACGCTAGTTACGTCGGCACGGTTCCTTTGTATGGGAAGAGGCATCTGTATGCTAGTATTATATTATCTGTGTTACAGTCCTTTGTTCATAGATTTATATTTTAACTTAATAGCAATAAAACGTATTGATCATAAAAGCGCAAACAGCTACCAATCATTAACGCCCATGATAATATCAGCACTAGGACTAGTTTCCTCTAATAACATTTTCCCTCTACAAAAATTCTGAGAAAGCTACATGAAAAGAAACAGATCAAAGAAAACAAGTATTCATTAAGTTTGTAACGTACTCAGTTGCTACAAAAGCCCTGTGTTCTACTGCCCTGTCATTTACTTGTGACAGACGGTTGTTTGAACATGGATTATTTAAAAATGTGCCTGGGGCTACCGCCGCGCCGCCGTCGCGACGTCTATCGAGGAAATACCACTTCGAACTATTAAAATACCCGACTGCTTAAGAAGCGAACTAAAAATATGTAAACAAGAAGAAAATCATGCTGTGCAGTCGGAGAATCAGGTGGTCAGCCAGCTCGCGAATAATATGTATTCTATATAATATGTAATATATGTAAAATCTTAATTATATAATTCCGTCTGTCTAGCGTTTTCAAAGGCATTACGTAATAAAGAATATTACATACATACAAGAAACGCGCGAAAAATATAACCCTTTCCTTGTAGCCGGGTAAAAAGTAGGTTCTTTTTGTGGGCACGTCAAATCAATGTGAATTTGAATTATGTTTGGTTAGGCTTCAAGTTGAACGGGATACTACTCAGGTGCCTCCAGGCCAGACCGGCGAGCACGGCCTCTGTGATAGGCTCGAGTCGCGCTTTTTATCACAGTTTTTGCTTCCAATCATCATCATCATCATCATATCAGCCGAAAGACGTACACTGCTGGAGGCCTCCCCCAAGCGTCACCATATTGACCGGTCCCGTGCGTCTCACAACCAGCTGATCCTCGCAACCTTCACCAAGTCATCGGTCCACCTGGTGGGAGGCCTTCCAACGCAACGTCGTCCGGTTCGCGGTCGCCACTCCAGAACCTTTCTGCCCCATCGGCCATCCGTTCTGCGAGCAATGTGCCCTGCCCACTGCCACTTAAGTTTGGCAATTCTTCAGGCTATATCGATAACCCTGGTTCTCTTGCGGATCTCTACATTTCTGATTCGATCACGCAAGGAAACTCCGAGCATAGCCCTCTCCGTTGCCCTT